>CM059193.1:60169266-61437728 GCA_030323885.1 Branchipolynoe longqiensis | reverse complement strand
TTCAAAAGCAGGTTTCTCTAGCTACAATTTAGGTCTTAATTTCTCTACAAAATCTTCATTAAATCACTCAAAGGGGGTTAAAAGACTGATTGGAGTTTGCTTCACGCTGTGTCGGCAGTATAGGCCATAATCACGGCGAAGGGGGGGGGGGGGGGGTTATCAAATGTTATAAAAAAAACGTCCTATTGAAGTTAAAAAATGTTAGACAATAACATTATAAAATAACGTTATATAACGTTATTTACTCCATACAAAATAATGTTTATATCACTTTTTTATGACGTTATTGTAACATTCAATAACGTTTTTTGTTAGCTGGGAAGCAGTTAACTTAAGTTGGGGTATTTAAAGTAAACGGGGTGGCCAAATGAGTTGAGCACCCACTTCCCGTGTGGCAAGATATGAGATTAGAATCTGGCTGAGTCAAACCAACTTGCCACTACCTATCCTGGCATTACTAGGATAGGGCATGAGGGAAGCCAATTGTCTATGATTGAACTTTCCCTTGCTTAATTAATAAATGTAAAATTAATTTGTGTGTGTAGACAAAGCTTCTAGACATAGGCTTTGCTTACATATTATTTTAGCATAGCTAGACCAGACGGAATGGCCGAACGAGTTGGAGCATCCATCTCCCGTGTTCGTATATCATGGGTTCGAATCCTAGTCGAGTCAAACCAATGACTTAAAAATTGATACTTTGAGCCAGACACTTGGCATTACTAGGATAGGGCAAGGAGCAGTGGAATGAGGAAGACCAGTCATCTGCGAATGAAATTGCCCCTGCTGAAACAACTAATGTACAACAAAATAGGAAAACCTAACTGCAATCAATATTTAATGAATTCAGCAGTATTTAAGTTAGATAAAATCTAAGTAGCATTTGAAGAGTTCAGGCGCAAAACAATGCAAACACCAACCTAAAAATGTAGTTTGAATCAGACTTTTCCCTGAAAATAATAATAATTCTCACTAATTCCACTTTTCATATAATCATATAGTTATGGAGCAATAAACAACAAAAACAGGAATATAAAAATATAATATTGTTGTAGGTTTGATTCCAATCTTTATCTCCATTTTTAGATTCACTGTTACTTGGTTTTGCACCAGAACTCTTCATTTGTAGTTTTGAATATTTTATGCTTTTTGCCTTCAATAGTTAACTTAATTTATCTTCCAATCGCACACTTAGCAACGGGGGCTGGGGGGGGGGGGGGCTGGACGTTAAAAATCACAATAAAACGAGGCATGATTAGAAGTGTTTATTCGGTGTTTCAGTCACCCAATCAACAGTCATTGTAATCTCAACCGCTTACTCCATAGCAACGCTCATTGGCAATCACACTTCCGGTTATCCTTACGTCACTTCCTGTTCAAATAAAGCATCCACCATTAATTAATGCTGGTACATTAATTTAAATAGACAGGTACTTATTAACTTAACTAATATATCACCACAGGTAAATAAGTTCAATAACAGATCAATCACGATATCGAATTTACAATTTTTAGCAGATTTGTTTGGTTGCTTGTTAAACGACCCCCCCCCCCCCCCCCAAAACATTTTCTTTAGAAGAATTAGACAACTTCATTGCGCCATAGCTGCTTTGCATACCAGTCTGGTATAGCCGTTGATATAAGTGCTTATACACAATTCAGTTTGTTTCAATATTAATTTGATTATCAAGGCAGGAACCCTTATGCGCCCGTTAATTCAAATTATTGGCAAACGTATGCTTGGAGAGCATTTGTCGGAGTACGGGTAGTCTAAAGCCGTGTTCACACGGGCAAAATGTGAAGCGAATTAGACAAATCGAATCATATGATGCGATTTAGTTTGAAAGTGTTTCGCGTTCACACGGGCAGTGCTTTGAATCGGTTTAAGGCGGAAGTGGATATCTGCGTATGAGCAAGTCCAGACTAACCAGCACCATTTTGGGTTCGACGACGCCGGCACCAGAGAGTGTGGGTTCAACCTAGATATGTAATGACTGAATCGTATTGGTTTGGAACGGTCAAAACTTCTGCTGGGCAGTGAAACCCTAAAAATAAATGGTGAAAAAAATATATGTGCACAGCTAGCGGTTTTTAGACCAAATTATATTATATAGTGTGAGGTGCTTAATCCGCCTCAAGTAAGTCAGTTGCGTTCACACGGGCGAGATGGGCCGACCTAAGCTAGTTCGCTTCATAAAAACCACCTCGTTAGGTGGTTTATATAAGGCGAATCATATGAATCGATTCAGCCCTAATCCGCCTCACATCGCGTTCACACGGCAAAATGTGAGGCGAACTAGGCAAGGCGCTTTATATGAAGCGGATTAAATCGCCCATGTGAACACGGCTTAAGCGACCCCTATCTGGTCCCTTTAAACAACCCTATTTTTTTTTAAACGTCAGTTTGCTGGGTTATGGACATAGTCAATGAATTCTCGAATCTAATTGGCTAAATATATTGTTCTCATATCTATCTATTACAGCCCACTGTTTTTGGAGCTTGGAATTGACGAAATCATGTAGATTAATAAACTTTGAAGTTGAATGGAGAGAATCCAGTTTCCATCTTGGTATGATGGCATTCTCTCCAAGTTCAGCAACTCTACACACATAGGGCCTACACAAAACATTGCTTGCTGAAACCAGGACCTCCCCAGCTTGTTTACAATGGATCCTCACCAGTGGACGCCAAGCAAAGCCGTTTTTGCCCGCATTTAAACATGGTCGTCATTTAATTACCCCTACCGGGGGTGAACATTTTATCTACCTGACACTCCTACCTAATGCCTCAGTCACACGACGGGCTGCGTTCGCTTACGATCGATCCGTGACCAAAAGTTTGTGATCTTGCGACAAAATTGAAACAATTTGTTACAAACTATTTAATACGTCGCCATGTCGACCATTATGCATGAGGCGACGCGCCACATCGCATCGGTCGGCGATCGCTCGGCGATTAGTTGTAAGGTTGTTGTAAGGTGGTTGTAAGATGGTCGTAATTTAACTGCAAAATGCCTCGTGTGATGCTTGAGTACTGCTACTATGGTCGCAGATCAGTCGCCGACTGGTCGGCGAATGATCGCCGACCGGTCAGCGATCGGCGCCGACCGGTCGGTGGAGACGCCAGAGGTCGTAAGGACGATGTTGGTGCTGCAGCGACAATCTCCTTGCGACCAAAAAAGACGAAATGGTAGGCGATCAGTCGGCGATTGCTCGCAGAGCATTCGGCGATTAGTCATAAGGTGGTCGTAAGATGGTCGTAATTTAATTGCCAAATCCTCGCGGATCGATCATAAGCGAACGCAGGCCTCGTGTGACTGGGCCTTAACCAGCTCCTGTGTCTGTTAGTACCTAGCCTGATTCCAGGCCATGTCCACAGATGGCGCCACAATCACAATGCCATAGGCCAAGGCCGCGTTCAGGGTACGCCTCTGAGACGTCTCGGGGAAATCCCTGACGGCACACTAGTCTGAACAGCAAAAGCAGTTGGTCGCCTCGAAAATGGCCACCCCCATAGGCGGCAGCCATTTGCAATGAAAAAGAAGCGCTCAGATTGGCTGAAACCACTGAATACTGAATACGGTGGCCATTTTCGAGGCGCTTTTCGTCTCCTGTCTGAAATGGGAGACTCACCCTGAACGGAAATAAGCCAAAAAGCATTGTGGAGACGTCTCGAAGACGCACCCTGAACACGGCCCAGGCATCAAGGTTGTGATTGGTTCTTGTATAATCGCTCTAACTACATAAAGACATATTAGCACTCTTTGTTTAAATACACTGCACAGGAATGTCACCAAGTAGCGCCAAGATGCCACATTTTCAAAATACCAGTAAGGTATGGGGAAAGGAAACATGTATTCTCAACTTCGATCACTCTGTTAGCTTTGAGTACATTTGTCATTATCATATACACTAAAAATTCATCATTATACCGGAAGCCGACGAACAGAACACCAAATTGTGAGGACCAGGGGGTAACTTAATACACAAATATTCACAAATCCTTTAATATAATTGGGAAAATGACAACATCATAAAATCTTTTTTTTTAAACTAATTTAATTTTCCTGTTAACCCTGTATTGGCCCTTCTAGTGATGCCAGGTGGGATGTGGCCTGCTCCAGTAGCTCCCAGTTCTCCCACGGGTGGTGTCTAATAGTAATACCAACCTTTTTGATTTTTCTTCCTTTTTTGGTTGTTGCTACATTAGTTGAAAATTTCAGCCGCAGACGCCTGGTCATCCTCATTCCACTGCTCCTTGCCCTACCCTAGTAATGCTGAGCATCTGGCTAGGAAGCGACAAGTATCAATTTTTAAGTCATTGCATGTTTGACTCAACCAGGATTCGAACCCACGATCTACCAACACGGGAGACGGAGGCTCTAACTCATTCGGCCATCCCGTCTGGTTACCTAAGTGCTGACCCAAGTGACCCAGTTTAGATTAGGCTAATGCAATCCGTGTGTTACTCAGTCCACTGACTTGGTGTACACTAAGGAGTAACATACCCATCACTGACAATCTCCATGCACATATTTGGTTACATCAACATAAAAACAATGCAAGCTTCTACTGAAGAGTCTTTTTCAGTGTAGCTATCATCCCAACAGCTAACTTGTTTTTTTCTCCCTCCCCGATATAATAATAATTTAGTGAGAATAATTAATGATCGACTTCCCACACATTATTTGTAACAACTGAAGTAGAAGGGGATTACACAATATAAACCAATTGGCATAAAATATGGCACTAGATAAGCAAGGCACAGATTAAACCAATTGGCATTAAATATGGCACTAGATAAGCAAGGCACAGATTAAACCAATTGGCATTAAATATGGCACTAGCAGTAGTACCAAACATCAGGCAAGGCATAGATTCTTTGGTACAGCGAGCCTCAAGTGTGATATTTGTTGTATACCTTTTTCTTTTTTTAATTACTTAATACAATCATTGAGGCTTATCACATAGCAGTGTCACTTATTGGCCACATTCACAGCAAAAATATGTATCAAATAGGTTGGATGCACATAAACTGACAATGCACAGGGTTAATTGTTGGGAAAATCATGCTATATACCTATAGTTGCAAGTCATTAAGTCATAGTTTATATGGATGTAATATGGATGTAATATTACAGAATAAAATACTCTGAATTGAAAAAGTCATAAATGTATACTGACTATTTATATTTAATGTCTCCATTGACTATTTATGGATTATTTATAACTAATATGTCTCCATTGACTATTTATGGATTATTTATAACTAATATGTCTCAGTTGACTATTTATGGATTATTTGTATCTAATGTATCGGCTGACTATTTATGGATTATCTATATCTAATATGTCCCAGTTGACTATTTATCGATGATTTATAACTAATGTTTCAGTTGACTATTTATCGATGATTTAAGACTAATGTCTCAGTTTACTATTTATCAACGATTTATAACTAATGTTTCAGTTGACTATTTATCGATGATTTAAAACTAATGTTTCAGTTGACTATTTATCGATGATTTATAACTTGTGTCTCAGTTGACTATTTATCGATGATTTAAAAGTAATGTCTCCGTTGACTATTTATGGATTTTTTATATCTAATATGTCTCAGCTGACTACAGAGTTTTATTGTATATGCCTACATCTTTTTTCAATTTTTATTGCTCGTGTACTGATATATACAAGCATTACTTGCTATGTAATTAAATTTTAGCAACTTCAAACATCACTAGTCTGGAAAGAACCTTTGTATCAAAGTAACAAAAACAATCAAGACAATTGACATCATATCAAACGCCACCTTTAGCAAGTCTCAAGCAAATCGGGATTTAGCCAAGCGTTTACTTACATTTTTTTAAATGAGTTTTGTTTAAAATTTAAATAAACGAAACAATTCTAAGATATGTGAAAGGTCAGATATTTGTACAAAGCGGTTGTAAGTCTTTTGATAAAGTCTATGGAACAAGAGGAACCCTGTCTTCAAAGGACAACTTTGCATCCAGACCAATGTTGTCCTGACATAGCGGGTGTCCTGTGATCACAGAGACAGTCAAATATGACAAAAATAGTTTGTACAATGAAAATTTGTCCGCACCTTGCAGGAGCTGACCAATCACAAGTGTCGCTGAAGACAAGTACTACTACACAATTAACAATATTTAAAACACAGGGGGAAAATTAAACAAAATAATTACCCAAGGTAATCATTAATGTATTCGACACGCTTGAAGAAAAAACTCTCGCATACATGGCATCCACAAGTCGTGCATCTTAATGTCCACATTAAACAACATCATCCAAAATACACATGTCATATGCCCATTTACTAAATGGTGCATCAAAGGTCTGTGCTTCAGTATGCGTGCAGTTTGTTCCGGAAGGAACTATGCAGGTCAGTTTTGTTCTGGGAGCGCTGTGATTGGTCAAGAGAGGCACAATATCATTTCAGGTCTACGATACCAGTTCCACTTGGGTGTGGAGTAACATGGCGAATAGATATATGTATTGGTGCAATTATAACTACAATAGCGTACCGCAGTATCTATGATCTGTCAAGACCCACCTGACCCTATTACCTATATCACATAGGGATCCCTCCAATAGCCCATCTAGTCATATATTGACACTGAGTTAAGAAGTCATCGCCCTATTTAAGTAGTACCAAACATGAGGCAAGATAGCGACAAGTACAATTTTTAAGTGACGCATACACTTTTCTTTGGTAAGTCTTTGGTTTAACTCGGGGATTGCATCCATGACCTTGGGCACAGCAAGCTACAGTTGCAATAACTACATTGGCAGTAACCACAATGGCAGTAACCATTGTGTGCAGTAACCATAGTGACAGTAACCACAATAGTAGTTGCATTCACTACAATGGGTGTAACCACAGTGGAAGTAACCACAGTGGGTGTAACCACAGTAGCAGTCACTACAATGTCACTAACTATGGTGACAGTAACCAGAGTGGGCAGTAACCCTAGTGACAGTAACCACAATGGACAGTAACCATAATAACAGTAGTCACAGTGGGTAGTAACCAGGGAAACAGTGTCATCAAAGTGACAGTAATAGGGCAACCATAATGGGAGTAACAACAGTGAAACCAACAGTGAACATATTAACTATAACGGTAGTGACAGTAACTATAGTGACAATAATCATATTTACAATAACCAAAATGGCATTAACACAATAATTACACCATTGTGACAGTAACCATAATGGCCAAAATCACACTGACCAGATCAACTGTAACCATAGCAACAGGAACCAACATGATAGCAACTACCTTGGGTGTACCACATTATTTGACATAGTCAGAGCTCATACAAATTCTGGTGCCAATATTGACAGTATAGAACTACTGAATCTGTCCAAAAAAACGAAAAGTGATATTATTTATTGCTAAATGACAAGTTCTTGCCAAAATAAAATACCATCATAAAACCGTTGACTAGTGTGGTATACACTGTATACGCCCATGCTCCTTAAAATTCCCTAACTAGCTATATATACAGCGTATACAAATGTGGCGCATTTGACCAAATATTACCCAGAATACCTCACATACTCCGCTGTCAATTGACATAAAAAATAAATATGAAGTTCATGGTTAAAACCCCATAAACGCCAATCCAAAAATGCAATTAAAATAAAAGATTTTGACGAGAAAATAATTTTAATTCTGACTAATTCCACTTTTGTTGTGATGGCATGATTATGAAGCAATGACCAAAAAAGTAGGAGTGTAAAAAAATAAAAATTGTTGTAGGTTTGATTCCAATGTTTATCCCAATTTTTGGATTGGCGTTTACGGGGTTTTGCACCTGAACTCTTCATATATATATCAAATTTCCTTTCACAAAATGCGCCACTGCAACCACAGGACAAATCACAGGCATGTTAGTTGGTATACTGGCGTCACTCATGGGACTGATATGTATATGGGTCATTCTTTAAAACTGGGCACAAAAGTGTGATATGGAAACCAAAAGGGAAAACCTTCCAAATAATAGCCAAAATCTTCAAAATAATAGCCTAATCCAATGTCCTATGAAGGTTTACATGTCGTGCATATGTCAGAGTTGAAAAAAATGAATTTCACTTTTTGAAATAGATCTTATACAAATTGAGCAATACATTAATATCACTTGTGTAACATGAAAATCAAAGACACATCCAGAACCTCATTTTAACATATACAAAATAGTCAAACAAGATTTTATTGATTACTCTTAAGCAGACAAGGTTATGACTTACAAGAAAAAAAAAGAAAAATAAGTTGAAAAAAAGTTTGGCTACATATATAGTATGTATGAATGTGTAAATTTTCACATTTGCACAAAATCATATAAGTAAACTTTTAATTTCTTTCTTGGGATAGCTTCAATAAATGTACTATTGCTAACATACTTAATACACAGAGGATACAATAATTATTTGACTTGCAATCAATGAAAGAAAGAACAAATTATCAGCATCGTAATGTGGAAACCAAATATGTGGTGCTCAGTTTTAAAGAATGACCCATACATATGTATATATACAATATATAATCACTTAAAACAAAGAAAATATGATCAGCAAACCTGCAGTAAGGCTACACCAATGTGACCAGGCATTTGCATATGGCACATATCATTATTAACTCAAGTAGTCTACTAAGCATGTTAGCCCGAGGCTAGCATTGGTAATTTGCAAACGAGGCTGTTCTATTTCTGTCTTTCTCGGTCCTACTGTGACCAGCACCTCGTCACTTCGCCTCGGCGCTCCTTCCTGAACACATCGTTTCCCCACCCACCCACCCGCTTACCTGGGGTAAGAGGTATGAGCGCTCATCTCATCTCATCACCGCTACTCATCACTGCCTGCCTCCAGTCAGCCCTCACCTGAACTCTGTTAGCTCGTTACCACCTTATGAGTCCTGACTACCAGTACGACTGGGCCCTGTCGCCCGCTTGCCCCATGCTTTCCAGACCTGCTTCAGGTTATTAATTACCTTTTAATAAGTTTAATTTAAATCACCTCTTTTTTGCCTTAAACTAAGATTCCATATATATGCGGTATGTGGATTGTGGCACGCGGCATGCGAATGTGGCATAGATACAGATGTGATTTTCAGTCTTTTTTTCTACAAATTTGTGAAGGAAAGTCCAAGTTCCTGTTGTTTCCTATGGCAAATGGGGCAGCATTCACACCGATCGGTCCATGGAGCGATCCACTTGCCGCATTTGCATTCACATTCAGACATATGTAAGCACTACTGTGCGCTTACATGCTTTTCCATTTTTTCCCACATTCGCATACCACATAAGTCTGTCCAAGTAGAGCGATTTATCTGTCTTTCGATGGTTTTCACAGACACATGTTGCATTATGTTTACTAGCTTGTCACACTTCACTGCCTCTGCCAACCGGCTAACCTTCCACGAAAAGCTAATTTAATTTAATCTACAATGCTCCTCCCCACCTTAAAGCTGCATAGTCCGATGAAATATCAAATTTTCAAAACCAAACCAATTATCTAGATTTGATTTCACATATCTAACTTAGATACTGATGCACTTATTAAGCATTTGTTTCTGCTTAGAAGGCAATACTGAGTCAATTTAACAGAACCTGTTACTGCAGAAATCTATGGTGTCAGAGTTTTGGCAAGCTTGCCAAAACTAATCTTCCATGTTTGCACGCAAAATATCTCAAAGGTTTACCATTTAAAATAAAAGTAACTTTGAACTAATGCATAGTAGAATCTAGTGATCGATCTAATATATTTATCTCAGAAAAAATATAGAAATTCTAAACCATCGGACTATGCAACTTTAAACTCAAAGGAATAGTCATTAGATAGCGATGTTCTTCACAATCTGAAACAATGTTCGGGAGGAGGGACGGACGGGGTGGCAAAGGTGTAAAAGCTATGTTCTGATTGCTTTTTCAGGAAGCAGTATTTAAAGGGGTAGTTTTTGCAGCCCCGATCTCCTTATGGCAATGTTTTTATGTTAGGATTAGCGGAGCGCGGTTGAGGGTCAAAGCTTATCCTAACATTGTTACGACTGTGTAAACCATTGACATTTTATGATCATCCCCAAGGTATATATCTCATTTATAAAGTAAATGATAACACCGGTTAGTGTGGTTAACAATGTATACATACACACATACATACATACATACATACACACCCACATTGGTTTATATTCACATTTAATTCAAGACAAATGAATGAGAAATACCTTGTTTAATGTTGTACTCCTATTTAATGAATTAAATTCTTTACATTGCATCATTATCGTTAAATTTGCTTCGTGAAAGGCAAGCCATTTGTAAAGATTAATAGCAGGTTAAGGTCGGAACACAAATGGCTCTCTAGACGATGTTATCTCACCATGGAAACAATATTAATGAGCTTCGGCTTTGATCAGTTTCCATGGAAATAAGAACAGTAAGCCTTGCATCTACTCACGTTGACATGGATGCCATGACAACAAACATTACATTAAGTTGCCCTCTCTCTCTCAATCTCCCTCTCTCTATCTCTCTATATATATAATATATATATATACATATATATATATATATACATCTTCAGGGATGATAGTGGTGTGGGAGGAAAAAATCGAAAATTGACGGTGAGGTGGGCCATAATAGTAATAGTCCCATTAACGACAGCAGAATGCTCTCTAGGCAGACCTGGTCATAGGCATTGTGCAAAACATATGCTTGGAGAGTACTACATGAAACGTACCCCAACCATTTTTATTTCTCCTCAAATTTGGACCTATATCAAAAATGTCCCCAGACTGTGAAAAAAATCGGAAATCCGCCGAAAATCAGAAACTAAACATCCCTGATATATATATATGATGTACAACGCATTATACGAGTATAAATGTAGGGGAAACATATACTGTGTATATCTATTCCTCCTTGTTGCATTGGTGGTGCCCCCCCCCCCCCCACAAGCTATCGGGGTAGATAGAACTGATCTAACACTATATGTGACCATCTCTTCAATCAGATGGAGATAAGATGAATGTCAACACAATGTACATAACTAAACACAACACAATTAAGCACAGAGTTTCCACACTCATAATTGTACAATTCCCAGCTTAGTTGCCAAAGGAGGAAGCCTAGATGGTCCAGTGATAAGGACACTCATCCTGGAATGACAACTGCGGGTTCAAGACCCGCTGCGTGCATGATATATATTTGTAAATGAAAATGATTATTATATATGTGATGTACAAGCATTATGCGAGTATAAATCCGCGTAAGGGAATTTCTATGTTTTATTACACTGTATTGTGTTATTCCGACACTATATTATTGGCAAATGGGCTCTCTGCATGTATTTGCCTCCTACTCATAAGGGCACCGGTGGCTTCACCACCGCCGAACCATACTTCCGCCGCTACCACTGTCACTTGCGACCGGAAAGGTGTGCCCAAACTTTCCATAATGACTTTAAACGCCTATTTATATAACCTTTCTCTCATGTTAAGCTATATATTGGATAAAATAATTAAAGTTTCATGGTCCAATGGTTTTGTGTTTCGAACATTTTCTTTTTATAGATAAATATATTAGGCTAATCGTTACTTCAATTTGAAGAACTTTTATTTAAATGTCTAACTTTGAAAATACTTAAAGCAAAATTAAAGTAAAATTACTTTGACATACATATCAAAATTTGCCACCATAGGATTCAGCAGTAACATGTTCTATTAAAGTTGCATGGTCCGATGAAATATAATTTTGTCAAAATTAAAACAACTACTTACATTTGATCCTATATATCCAATTTAGATATTGGTGTATTAGCTAATGATTTGGGACAGCATATACAGAATAACCAGTGAATTTATAAGCTCACCCCTTTAGACACTCACTTTGAAACACCCATTATGCAGGGAGGCCATTAACCAACTAGGCCAATCTTGTGACCTCATTAGCCTCCCCCCAACCAAGTAGGCCTACTGTGCAGGGTCATCTCACATCACGTGGTCACCGCGAGATGACCATCTAGGTCATAGATAGCCACAGGACTTTTGACAAGCTTGTCGAAATTATTTTTGGTTCTTTCAGCTCAAATTACTTCAAAACTAATCATCTTTAATCAAAATCACTCCGGACTAATGATTAGTAGCTCGTAACGATCAATTTGATATATTTATCTAAAAAATAAGGCAAAAATTCAAATGGCATCGGACCATGCAATTTTAAATTGACTTAGTGTTCCCCTCTAGGCAGCTTTTAGATGGTGTACCTATGGTTGTTGAACCTACCCTGTGTATGTGTACTTAAAGTTGCATAGTCCGATGGTTTTGAGTTTCTGACATTTTCTGAGATAAACATATTAGGTTCTTCCTTATAATCTACCTTACTTTAGTTTGAAGTAACTTTTATTTTAAATCGCTAACTTTTGAGATATTTGAAATGGAAACATGCTAAATTAATGTTGGCAAGCTTGCCAAAACTCTATCACCATAGGCTTCTGCAGTAACAGGTTCTATTAATTGACTCAGTATTCCCTCATATGTGACGGCAAATGTTTAATAAGTGCACCAGCATCTAAGTTAGATATGTGGAATCAAATCTAGATAATTATTTTGGTTTTGAAAATGTTATGTTTTCATCGGACTATGCAGCTTTAAGTGCATTGCCTGTATGGATGTAATTACAAGCAATAAACAACTTATGGGCAAAACTTATGGGCAAAAACCATAAGTCCTACAATTCCAGTGGGATAAGTGTAGTAGCCAGCACTGACCTCTCAGGGAAGGAGCCACATAGACATGTAGGTATGGATAGGGTGATTGCATCAGGGAGCCTGGGAAGTGTAATGGTTAGCACACTAGCCCCAGGATGCCAAATGCTGGTTCAAATCCTTTTCTAAGTGCAATAATTCCCACTTTCATCATCCCAATGACACTATATTCCGCCCGTGTCATGGAATACATTTTGTTTTTTTAATTGAACGCCCCAGAAAACCCTTGACCTTTTGACCTACTTAGTTTTTTACTTGTGGCTTCAAATGATGAATCACCTTTACTTGGATTTCATTTCCAAAGTTGGCTACTTGAAGTTCCGCTATAAACTTAGGAGGCTGGGGGATTAGTGCTGCTGTCGCGCGGTGTTGCAAACACACAGCACACCATGCCTAGCGTGTGGCTCGAAGCCACATTTCTTCCACACCCAGGGCAAGCTTCCAAACCATTGGATCACCTAGTCTCCCTGATATTACCAACTTACTCTTGCTTGTCTGTCTATGAATAACTACAATACCAGGTGAGGGAAGCCCCCTAACTCCTCCCAGTATAAGTAAATTCGCACCTGTAAACTCACTTTCATCATTTGAGGTTTTCCCTTAAAGGTGCATAGTCCAATGGTTTTGAGTTTCTGTAATTTTCTGAGATAAATATATTAGGTTGATTGTTATAATCTACCTTACTTTAACTTGAAGTAACTTATTTTAAATGGCTAACTTCTGAGATATTTGAAGTGTAACCATGCAAAATTAATTAACTCGACACCATAGGCTTCCGTACTAACAGGTTCTATTCAATTGCCTCAGTATTCCCTTCTATGTAGTGACAAATGTTTAATAAGTGCACCCGTATCTAAGTTAGATATGTAGGTTCAAATCTAGATAAGTGTTTTGCTTTCGAAAATTGAATGATTTTATTGGCCTATGCAGCTGTAAACAAACCTTAGATGGAAGCATAAAATATTTCTAAAAAATAATAGAATACAAGAATAGTATCAATGAACCATGTATGAGATGATGCATACTTCGGTTTTTGGACATGGTAACTATATATTTATAAAATACAATGTTGAGAGAAAAAAGTACTTGGACCCAAGCAAAAGAACAATTACTCGGAAAACAACTAACATTCTATAAAGAATTTGCATAATCAATACGGCTACAATGGATTAAAAAAAGATTTAAATGATAATTTGATTGGTTTAATATTACTATTTAAAAATTGAATCTATATGAATAGTCACATTTATTTCCTTATGGATTGCCATTGATATCGGTTTTATTTTTATGCTCCACCCAATAGGTGTATTCTTTATCTACAATATGCAAATAACCTAATGCTCAACAGGGGCTTGTAGCTACTACATGGTTAGGTTTATTTATAGATGGAACGCCACGTTTGTTATCACCAACATTTTAAACAAAATTAACATTGCAAATAGTTTCAAAATCTTCACCAGACATGCATTGTCTACTTGGATAAAGCTCTTTACACGTCATTTAAAACAATGAGTGTTTGGATAAACTTGCTTCAGGAGAAAATTAATACTTCAGTAAAGTTTTAAATCATGAAAATGGATACATATACAGTAAATATAAAAAATCCCCAATGTCACAATTTTGCAGACGATGATAGTAAACAGGTAGTCTGATCGCATAACCATGGTAATAGGAAAGTAAAACTTACCTTCGGTCATGTTGAAATGCAAACATAGACTATAAACGTAACATCTGGTCATGCTACCATGGAAATGACGATGGCATGTTGCCATGGCAATGAGATCTATAAACCATCAATATGGTTATGTTACCATGGAAATGAGGCCCATAAACCATAAATCTGGTTATGTTACCATAGAAATCAGGCCTATAACCCATAAATCTGTTTGTCACCATAGGAATGAGGCCTATAAATCAAGCACCTGGGCCGCATTTGGCGGCCATTTTCGAGGCGCTTTTTGCCTCCTCCCTGAAAAGGGAGATGTCTCCAAGTCGACTCCTAGGCGTGCCCTTAACGCAAATAAGCCAAAAAGACGTCGCGGAGCCGTCTCCGAGTCAACTCTGAGGCATACCTTGAACGCGGCCCTGGTTATGTCACTATGGAAATGAGGCCTATGGAAATGAGGCCTGTAAATCTGGTTGTGTTCTCATGGAAATAGTGGCCACAAACCAGGCACCTGATAATATTATCATGGAAATAAGGAGCGTAAACCTCAGTTGGCAACGTTATCATAATAATGAGACAGCAAACCTTAAACCTGACTACGTTACCATTGAAATGAGGACAAGAGACCTTACATCTGGCTACTTTACCATGGAACTGAGGCCAGTAAACCTTACATTTGGCTCTATTACCCTGGAAATGAGGACAGTACACTTTACAATTGGTTATATTACCATGGAAATGAGGACAGTAAATCTTACATTTAGTTGTATTACCATCGAAATGAGGACAATAAACCATACAGCTGACTATGTTACCATGGCAATGAGGACAGACAATCATCTGGTTGATTACCATGGATATGAGGAGGGTAACCATACATGTGGTTCTATTACCATGGAAATAAGGACAGAAAACCTTACACTGGGCTACATTACCATGGAAATGAGGACATTAAACCACCCATCTGGTTCCATTGCCATGGAAATGAAGATGATAAACCTTACATCTGCTCATATTGCCATGGGAATGAGGACATTAAACCATGCATCTGGTTACATTAGCATAGAAATGAGGGATGAAAACCATACAGCAGGTCATATCACTATGGAAATCAAGACAATAAACCATACAGCTGCTCATATTACTATGAAAATGAGGATGGTAGACCATACAGCTGCTCATGTTACCATGGAAATAAGGACAGTAAACCATACAGCTGCTCATGTTACCATGGAAATAAGGACAGTTAACCATACAGCTGCTCATGGTACCATGGAAATAAGGACAGTAAACCATACAGCTGCTCATATTACCATGGAAAAAGGATGGTAAACCATACAGCTGCTCATGGTACTATGGAAATGAGGTCAGTAAACCATACATCTGCTCATGTTACCATGGAAATAAGGATAGTAAACCGTACAGCTGCTCATGTTACCATGGAAATAAGGACAGTAAACCATACAGCTGCTCATATTACCATGAAAATAAGGACAGTAAACCATACAGCTGCTTATGTTACCATGGAAATAAGGATGGTAAACCATGTCAACACTAAAATTTAGGCGATAGTGAATCCACCAACAGAAGATTGCAGTAACTGGAAGGCCATACAAAAATATATCTGCTAAGTAATTATGATGCAAATGAGGATGATGTCATTACGAGTTAAACTGCCTGCACCATCACCGATCCAAAAATACTTTTCAATGATCTATTTTTTACTAGTGCCTCTCCTGAACTGAATGCAGACCTTTAATGTTGTTGATGCTACATCAACATTACGGAATGGACAGGCCTGGAATTCGGCAGGTCCCAGAAGGCAGTGGAGAACAGAGGGAAATAGAGAGAAAACTGGTTGCAAAGTCATACGTGATGCCCCAACGACACTCGCGGTTAAGGGATTGATGATGAAGATGAGACTTTTAATGCTGTGTATATGGACTGATTGATGGATGGCATAAACCTTGTTGCGGTGTTTTCACAAAGGCGACTGAATGAAACCACACCTGTTTGTGGCTCAGTTAGTGTCCATTTGCAGGTGGACAGTGGCCAGTGGCCAGTGGGTAGCTTGAGGTGAATAAATTGAAGATTCAATGTGTGCTATTTCAACTGGAAACAAACCTTTGTTGTCGTCTTGCTACCTAATGAGAACTAGACAGCTCTGGGCATTAACCATCACTGTGTTTTTGTAATAGCGATATCATTTTTAGTTTAGTGAAAGTGTTTGTTTGTTTGCTGGTTTAGTGAAAGTGAACATCCTCTTGCCTTCACCCGAACAAAAAGGTGCTTATTGTGTCAGGTAATGATACCAAATGCCTTCAACTTTTAACAAGTTGCTGCTTGTTTCAAATGTTCCCTTAATTCTTGTTGAAATTTCTAAAAACTGTTTTGCAATTCATGAAAAGAGCATTGTTCTAAACATCTGAACAAAGTACCTCTCCTGGCTTCGCTTCTGGAAAGACATTAATCATTTTCTGCATTATTATAAACTTATATCAATTCATATTCATATTTTGCAGATACCATCCAAACTGCGACAAATAAACCATCCACAATAATGCATTATTAACTAAACTGAGCAAAAAGAATTTTAATTTAGCGATTTAATTACATACACCTTGACTACCTAGCTGATCCACACCACTTTGCAAGACCTCTGAATAAGCTGCATCACAGCAAGTTTGGAATAATGTCCAACTGCACCATAGCTAATAATATACATGAACATGAATATAAGTTCATAATCACATTATCAATCTGATACCATTACAATTCCAAGGTCAATCTGTAAAATAGATTAGGCGAGGTGGGCGGATTGGTGACTACTACCCAAGGTCATATTTCAGATGGCTTCGCTTCTGGAATGACCTTGCTCCTTACTCTACAAAGTCATCACAGAGTAGTAATTACATTGATGATAAGTCAGCAGTTCATTAAGTTCTATTCCCTGTTAGAAATCTACCTATTATTGACTAATAATTTGGACCTGCATAAACAATACAAAGGTCAAGAAATCTAATTGACCCAGTACTGTTGCATATTTTCATTTCAAGTTATCATCAGTATAAAAAAAGTAAAATTATTTTGTTTAAATATGTAAAGATTAAAAAAAAGATATTGACACATTCAACTGCTCACATCGACTGAGCCAGACCAGTCCAATATGAAGGGTTAGGGCTAGTGACGAACACTGCGAGCGCGCACACCATTTGTCATTGACGTGCCATTCTGCAAATTGTCATTGAAGTTGGCTTCATGCGCATTCTCCATCCTATTATTGTTATTGGTGCACATCTTTCTATGTGAGTTTCCGCACACGCATTCACTGTGCCACAGCAGGCGCTGGAGGTAGAAATGCCAAACAGTCCATGCGCTAATGATCGACAAGCCGATTACCCATGCGGTGAGGATGTGCGATGGGATCGGTGATGAGATGAGTGGCCAGTCGAACTTCAGAGTGATGAGCAGTTCGGTGATGATGATGGCAATACAGAGCCACGATTGCGTACCCAGCTTATTGCAGTTCCTGTAGACAGCAAGAGAAATCAACATCAGTACAGTCGATTCACTGGACACTAACAGCATGTTGCTATGGTGTCTGACCTGGCTCTACCAGTTCTGACCGTTCGAATTGAAATTATAAACAGCAAAGATTTATAAGCATTTTGTCTGTTTGTTGGGGTCTTACATCCTAGCAACATCTAAAGTGATATCAGGACGGCCACCGATTCGTGATACTGCACACTCAAGGTGACTTTTATAGTGCTGCCCCACTGGGACACCATGCCATTGGCACCATGACCCAATATCCCACTCAGTAACATTTATCCTGATATGGGGCAAACCAGTCCTTGCCCATTCTTATTAATGTTGAATTCCAGGCCAGGTAGCTACAACTGTCAATTTAGTAAGTCATTGGCTTGATTCGGTCAGCGTTCGACCTTCACCATGACCTTCCGCAACGGAAGCCAGTCAGCGCTCTTGTTGATTCGGCCATCCCGTCCGATCAGCCTTGATTGAAGATTTATACTGCCTATCATGGATAAGTCTGAATAGATTTGTTTTCACCATTAGACAGTTTGTCGATAGAAAGCCCGAGCCTACACTTTTACCGACCCAAGGGATTTTTAACCTCCCACACCACATAGACATGGTATGAGAGCAACCGGCCTTTGATGACGCTGTAAGTTATACACAGCAGTGGAAATCCAAAGTGGCAGAGGTGGGGGCATGGGGAATCGAACCACTGACCTTCAGATTAGGAGTCTGACCTAGAAAAAAGTCAGACACTCTAACCACTCTATGGATTAGTGGCTTCATATGGAACTCGTGCCATACAGCTACAATCTGATACCATTACAATTCCAAACCAAACCCTTGTATCAAAGTAATAAGTATGCAATAAACACATTAAAATAATGCACCACAGAAAAATGCCAAAGGCGAGGTACATACGTGTCATCAAGGTACTGGAAGATCTCACGCATAGCAACAGCACCGATGAGTAGGAAAAAGACGAGGCGGCCGAGACAGAGGTAGTGAGGTGGTGGAACCCAGAGCACATACTTCAGGTAAAACGTGTTCAACTCTGCCAGCAGGAACTAGAAAAAGACAAACACAGACAACAGCTTACAGGCGAGCTCATCTTCATATTCCACAAGGCGAAATGAGAATCGGTCTGGAATCTAAAGGCCCTGTCACACTATGACGTATGGCGCCGGCGTGTGCGTAACGTGTTGAAATAAAATTCAAATAGGTCGGCATTCGCCAAACTTTTGGCGCTGTGAGGGATAAAAGTGGGCCTACACACAAGATACACACAACGTACATAACATATGCAGAATGTATCTCTGACCTATTGAGAGCATTCATGTGCCTCACAAAACGTTTGCAAAATGTTTGCATACGCTCACGGTACGCTGACGAACATTACGTACATTACTCCATCGCTAGAAGTATGGCGTATACATTAAGTACGCTGGACATATGGCAGGCATACATTTGAAGTATGTTAGTATGTTATGCATCTGTTGGCAGTACGCGGACTGTATGTTCGCAACAGGCTGAACGTACGACTAACGTGCAGAAAACGTATTCCAACATATCCCTAGAGTACTCCCAACGTACCCTGAACGTATGTTCAACGTACGAGGCACAAGTCGACACACATTGGAAATTTTGAACACGTACAAGATCTTTTCGGAGCCTCAACGCACAGCGACGTAAGACGATGTATAACGACGTACCCGGAATGTACCCGAAGTACGCCCAACGTATATGTACCATATGACAACGTACGCCAATGTGTTGGTCGAAAATCACATACGTCTGCATACGCTAAGGCTATACATCGTAGTGTGACAGCCCCTTAAAGGATCAAAATTAATCTACAATTTTTTGTCCAGACACAAGGATGAAAGTGATCGACGAGAAAATAACCCTGGAAATAAACGGTGGCCAGGTGGGCGATAATAGTCGTAATAATGACTGAATAGTCTTCAAGCTTAGCTTTGAAGATGGATCAAAGGCATCATACAAAAACACTTCTTGGAGAGGTGTGGATGAAACCTAACTACAGTAAAACCTCTCTAAGTCGACCGACCATGGGACCGACTTTAAGTGGTCCATCTAGGGAGGTGGTGGGCTTAGAGTTATAATATCCTTACAATGGTATTGTTGGGACCCAAATAAAGCGATCGATATAGGGGAGTGGTCGATCTGTGGAGGGGTCGGTATAGAGAGGTTTTACTGTACTGGCTTTTTTCTCAACAATTCCCTGATAATGCTAAGCCTGTGAGAGACTTTCCATGTATTCGTAGAAATCAAATGGCACTCAGCATAGGGACATGGTTCAATGCTTCAAATAGTTCAGGCATTTCTGTGGTAGTTAAGGGAATTCACCCTATTCACGCGCGACCTAATTCGTCATCAGAACGAGGCTGAGTAAGCGTCGGTATTGGAAATGGCCATAAGACACTACTATGTGTCGATGTGTATGAACTACTACAGAAAATAAAGGAGTAAAATTTGAAGATATTCATTTTTGCATACCTTTTTTATATTTATTGGTCAATTTTCATGAAGATTGAGTGATGATCAGACGCATTTCAGTAGGCAATGTCAACAAAGTCGCTCACCTTGGCTGCCAATCTTTTCTTAAATTCAAAATTGCATAACTTTCTTAATATAGATATACTTTAAAAAAATATTTTAACCCATTAAAAGCTTTTATTAATTTGTAATTACTAAGACTAGTTGTTCAACTGTGTTGCACAGATAACTACGCTGACAGTGCTGCATTACGTGATAACACCATAACTATGCAGACTTGAAGTTGACAGTCACATTGTAGTTAAAGAATGGGAAAAGTCACCATGCAAGGGTCACCCAATCTTCGTGAAAATTGGCCAATAGATAGAAAACAGGTATGCAAAGATGAATATGTTACTTTAAAAAATGAATACCCTAAAATTTGAGTGATTTCGAGAGGTTTTGGTCGACAAAAAAGTATTCACATCACTTTACATACAGCAGCGCATCGCCGACGCGTAAGTGCCCTCGGTCTGGTTTCAACATGGCCGCGGCGTGAATAGGGCGAATAGCTGGATGAAATGGTAGCATAGGTAGAATATCATAGTGTAGCATGACAAATATCATAGAATATTTGAGAAATAACACAAATTCAAGTTATCAAAAATCGGGGAAATCTGCGAAATCTCACCCCTGTCGGCAAACAATCTTACACCCTCAATCTGCTCATTAAGAAGCCCCCAGGGCACCTAATTGAGCAGAATTTAAATATAGACAATCAGCCTAAATAGTCAGCTATTAAACTTCAATAGCAATGGGGACCTTTCAGTTTGCATGACTCTCTCGTCAGATGGCGCACCATGCCGGTCTCTGTATGCTTTGGTGTGTGGTGAGAGTGTATGGTGGGGTGGGTGTGGTTGGGGTGTAGGTATGTATGGTGTGTGTGTGGTGGGGGCTTATGTTTGTATGGTGGAGGTGTAGGGGTCTGGTGAGGATTTTGGTGTGTGTGGTGGGAGTGGGTGTGGGTTTAGGGGTGTGTGGTGAGTGGGTATGATGTGGTGGGTGTGGTTGGGGTGTAGGTGGGTATGGTGGGTGGGTGCTGGGGGCATATGTTTGTGTGGTGGGTGTGTTGTGGAGGTGTAGGGGTGTGGTGAGGATTTTGGTGTGTGTGGTGGGGGTGTATGGGTGTGTGGTAGGGGTGTCTGGTGAGTGGGTATGGTGGGGTGTATGGGTGTGGTGGGGTGCATAGGTGTGGTAGGGGATTAGGGATGTGGTGTAAGTGTGTGTGGTGGGGGGTTGAAGGTGTGTATGGTGGGAGAGGAGGTGGTTTGTGGTGCAGGTGTAGGGGTGTCTTGCAGAGCAGCACCTCACAATTTTTAGCATCCCTAAACCCCCACCACACACCTACACCCCCAACACAGCCCTAAACCCCTACCTCACACTCCACCACACACACCTATACACCCCCTACATCCCACAACACACACCTATACCACCAGTACCCCTTACACCAACACCACACACCGAAACCCCAACCATACACTTACACCCCCACCACCCACCTACACTCCCACCACACACACCTACACCTTCACCACACCACACCCTCACCACACACACATACACCTCAACCACACACCTACACCCCCACCACACACCTACACCCCCACCACAGCCCTAAACCCCTACCACACACTCCACCACACACACCTATACACCCCCTACATCCCACAACACACACCTATACCACCAGTACCCCTTACACCAACACCACACACCGAAACCCCAACCATACACTTACACCCCCACCACCCACCTACACTCCCACCACACATACACCACACACACCTACACCCTCACCACACACACACCTAGACCACACACACCTACACCCTCACCACACCACCCCCTCACCACACACACATAGACCTCAACCACACACCTACACCCCCACCACACACCACCCCCACACACCTACACCCCCTACACACAGCACACACCTACACCCCTACCACATCCCTAAACCCCCATCACACACCTACACCCCAACCACACACCTACACCCTCGCCACACACCTACACCCCCACCACATACCTACACCCCCACCACACACACCCAACACACACCTAAACCCCCACCAGACATACATACCTACACCCCCCCAACCACACACACACCTACACCCCCACCACACACCTACACCCCCACCACAGCCCTAAACCCCTACCACACACTCCACCACACACACCTATACACCCCCTACATCCCACAACACACACCTATACCACCAGTACCCCTTACACCAACACCACACACCGAAACCCCAACCATACACTTACACCCCCACCACCCACCTACACCCCCACCACACACACCCACCACCCACCTAAACTCCCACCAGACATACATACCTACACCCCCCCCCCCCCAACCACACACACACCTACACCCTTCTATCCAACCATAATGGCCGACTTGGACCGGGAACGGGTGCTGCCATCAAGTGTATAGCGAGAGAAATGGCTCATGAAAGGTCCCCATTATATATCCAGCGATATACGTTGTTTGGGTTTTACATCCTAGCAACATCCAAGGCCATATCAGGACTGGTACCCATTTGTGTCAGGGCGACTTTATAGTGCTGCCCCACTGGGAAACCAAACCACTGGCACCATAACCCAATATCCCATTCGGTCACATTATCTTGATACTGAGCCAGTCAGTCCTTATCCTATCCTAGGAATGCCAAGCGCCACGCTAGGTAGTGACAAATTTTAATTTTGTAAGTCATTGGTTTAACTTTGACTAGGCCAGGACTCGAACCCAAGACCTTCCGCATTCATAAACAAGTGTAGAGGTAATTGGAATTAATGGTTTGGAATTAAGGAGAGCAGCAGAGTCTGTTTTCGGAATAGAGCAACAATTTGAATTGAACAAGTTGGTGCCTGGCCAGTCCTCCCACCCTTCAATCCAGTGCAATGTGAATTAATTACGTTAGTGAGTAAAAGCTAAACTAAATTAGGCATACAAAGGATAGAGTGAAAATATTCTTCCAATGCAGCTGACACAGGTCTAGAACAGTAGGAGAGGTAGGCAGATGGTGGCGCCACCGGTACAGTATGGCATAAGGTGGTATAGAAAAGCATAGACCATGATAGATTACATTCCATACATTTATACTCACATAACACTTAATACATCACATATATATCGATACAATCAAAGATACATCCAAATATACAAATATACATATTTATGGGTGCATAAATTGTTATAACCATGCATACATAGATATCTATAACCTATATACAGTATAACCCCGTTAAACCAAACTTGAAGGGACCCTAGAAATTTGTTTGGATTAGCCGATCATTGGTTTAACCGAGCTTTGGCTTTGACTTTGACTTTGCGTAAACATGTATTGCACATGTAATATACAATTTATGTGGACACTTTGATTATTGTTTTTTATGTATATACAGTATTTACCATGTTAAACCAAGCTCGGTTAAACCAAACGATCGGTTAATCAAAACTTTTTTGGCGGCCCGGCAAAATACTACCATTTATCATATAAAAAAGTTGGTGGGGTCTCAGATGACTTTATAACCACATGAAAGTTTGGTTTAAGAAACAATCAAAAAGTGAAAATCAAAATTCTCAAGTCTGACATATGCACAAGATTTGACCCATGATATCTATATTGATTCTGCTATTATTTTTAATGTTTTCTGCTACTATTTGGAATGTTTTCACTTTTTGTTTCCATATCACAAAAGTGGTACACAGTTTCTGAAAATGACCCATATACACTAAACCAGTTGTGCGGCTGACATCCCTAAGTGCCATCATCAATTGAAAAGTATCGATGCACATCTTTCGTCGCTCATAACATTATAATTCCTTAGTTTATTTATCATTAAAATAATTTGTGTAAATGGCTAACAGTGATTATGGCTGGAAGACCCGTGCCTCTGTGCTGAAACTGTATTATTCTAAATAATAAAAATATAAAAAATAAAGTAATATGGTTATTAATTTACAGAGTGCATCAACTTCTTTGCAGGTTTGCCGGGTATCTGCTATGACTAAAGAGTCACCAATGTAATGGAACAAAGTATGTCCTTGTTGACTCAACTAGCTAAACTAAATTAGGCATACAAAGGATAGAGTGAAAATATTCTTCCAATGCAGCTGACACAGGTCTAGAACAGTAGGAGAGGTAGGCAGATGGTGGCGCCACCGGTACAGTATGGCATAAGGTGGTATAGAAAAGCATAGACCATGATAGATTACATTCCATACATTTATACTCACATAACACTTAATACATCACATATATATCGATACAATCAAAGATACATCCAAATATACAAATATACATATTTATGGGTGCATAAATTGTTATAACCATGCATACATAGATATCTATAACGTATATACAGTATAACCCCGTTAAACCAAACTTGAAGGGACCATAGAAATTTGTTTGGATTAACCGATCATTGGTTTAACCGAGCTTTGGCTTTGACTTTGACTTTGCGTAAACATGTATTGCACATGTAATATACAATGTATGTGGACACTTTGATTATTGT
Organism: Branchipolynoe longqiensis; assembly: GCA_030323885.1. Lineage (NCBI taxonomy): Eukaryota > Metazoa > Annelida > Polychaeta > Phyllodocida > Polynoidae > Branchipolynoe > Branchipolynoe longqiensis. The sequence goes on along the minus strand of CM059193.1, from coordinate 61,412,647 downwards.
TTTTTTATGTATATACAGTATTTACCATGTTAAACCGAGCTCGGTTAAACCAAACGATCGGTTAATCAAAACTTTGTTGGCGGCCCGGCAAAATGCTACCATTTATCATATAAAAAAGTTGGTGGGGTCTCAGATGACTTTATAACCACATGAAAGTTTGGTTTAAGAAACAATCAAAAAGTGAAAATCAAAATTCTCAAGTCTGACATATGCACAAGATTTGACCCATGATATCTATATTGATTCTGCTATTATTTTTAATGTTTTCTGCAATTATTTGGAATGTTTTCACTTTTTGTTTCCATGTCACAAAAGTGGTACACAGTTTCTGAGAATGACCCATATACACTAAACCAGTTGTGCGGCTGACATTCCTAAGTGCCATCATCAATCGAAAAGTATCAATGCACAGCTTTCATCACTCATAACATTATAATCCCTTAGTTTATTTATCATTAAAATAATGTGTATAAATGGCTAACAGTGATTATGGCTGGAAGACCAGTGCCTCTGTGCTGACAACTGTATTATTCTAAATAATAAAAGATAAATAAAAAAAGTAATATGGTTATTAAAGTTGCATAGTCCGATGGCATTGAGTTTCTGTAATTTTTCTGAGATAAGTAGATTAACCTGATCATTATAATCGACCTTACTTTAGCTTTTAAACAGTTATCTTTGGAGATATTTGAAGTGCAAACATGTCAAATTAGTTTTGGCAAGCCTGCCAAAACTCTGACACCATAGGCTTTAGCAGTAACAGGTTCTATTAAATTGCCTCAGTATTCCCTGCTATGTGGCAACAAATGCTTAATACGTGCATCAGTATCTAAAGGCCCTGTCACACTATGACGTAACGACGTCAGAGTAGGGAGAACGTGAAAAACGTCGAACTTCTCAGCGTAGTATGCAAATTTGGCCACAAGTTGAACGTGGATGCAGCGTAGTTGACAAGAGTGTAATGTCGGTAAAGCGTAGTGATAGCGTCACTCAACGAGAGAGGACAACGTAATGACGCTCATGGAACGTTATGAACATTATTCCATCGCCAGAACTATGTTGCTTTACGTTATGTGACGCTACATACGTCATGACACGGTGGCGAAATGCTGAACGTACGTTTGATGTACGTTCGGCGTACATTCTCCTGACGTTCTCCTGACGTTCCCATTACGCTGCGTGGATATTTCCACCGGCTTTAATGTGGGTCAATGTAGTGGAACGTAGTGAGCAGCGTTTGACTAATGTCCGTTTAACGTCATTGACGTTCGCCGAACGTGTACAGAACGTACGGCGTTACGTTCGAGTTACGTCGAAAGTTTTGAACAGGTTCAAAACCTTGACGCGCGCCGACGTAAGGTGACATAGCTCGACATCAGTCTAACGTCATCATAACGTAACCCAATGTACATCAACGTAATGACGAAACGTGAGCACGTCAGACTTACGTTGCCTCGTTACATCGTAGTGTCACAGGGGTATAAGTTAGATATGTAGAATCAATTCTACATATCTATATATTTGTTTTGGTTTTGAAAATTTGATGCTTCATCGGACTATGCAGCTTTAATTTACACAGTGCATCACCTTCCTTGCAGGTTTGCCGGTATCTGCTATGACTAAAGAGTCATCAATGTAATGGAAGAAAGTATGTCCTTGTTGACTCAACTTCTTATAGATAGGTTTCAGGAGTTCTGTAAATATACATGGACAAGAGGACAGGCCGTTTGAGAGCCAAGTGTTTTAATATAACTGACCTCTCCAGCTGAATCATAACTAATGTCTCAAATTGTTGGCAACATTGTTGTTTGTTAGGGCTTTACGGCTTTACGTCTTTACGCTGTCAAATACGTATGTCGTGGGGGTGATGAAAATGGGAAATATTCCGCCTAGAGCGGGACTCGAACCCACATCTCTTTGCATTCCGGGCCAGTGTGCTAACCATTACACCACCTAGACTGCCTGATATCAACACACTACCCACGCCTACCTGTCTATGTGGATACTTGCCTGAGAGGTCAGTGCAAACTACTACACTCGTCCCCTGGAATTGTAAGTCTTTTAATGCTTACTATTACATACAGGCAATGCACTAACACATACATACACAGGGTAGATTCAACAACCATACAGCGCGTAGCTTGTACAGGATCATGGTCACGGCAACCAGTGTCGTGGGGGTGATGAAAATGGGAAATATTGCGCCTAGAGCGGGACTCGAACCCACATCTCTTTGCATTCCGGGCCAGTGTGCTAACCATTACACCACCTAGGCTCCCTGATATATCACCACACCACCCACGCCTACCTGTCTATGTGGTTACTTGCCTGAGAGGTCAGTGCAAACTACTACACGTAGAATAAATTTTAGATAATTCTTTTGGTTGTGAAAATTTAATGCTTCATGGGATTATGCAGCTTTAACAAAGCACACATCAACTGTTACTTTGTTGCAATTACTGAAACGGTCTAGACATTAATCATGGAACATCAACATTTTGGCAACATTTTTAAAGTTGCACAAAATAATGTAACTATAACATTCTTAAAACCAAATGTCACAATGGACATATTATATTTTGGTGTGCATTCTTCGATCTTTCTTTTTATTATTATATATTTATTTTTGTATTAACACTAGCATTGCTTGGTTAATTTTAGTGTGGTAATATTTTTGTGTGTACTTTTGACCGTATATATTGGCTGTTTGGCAGTGGTGTAATATCAGTCAATATACTATTCACTTCCAAATTAATGCGGTTGTATATTCAACATTACAAATATCAGTATTATTTGGTAGTTTTTGCATACTCTTGGTGTACTAAGAGGACTTTTCACCTGTGCACAATACGTATATGAACATATACACTACGTTTCATATAATATAAATTATTTTGGTTTTATATTCCCATCATTAATAACTAATCCATAGTAATATTATGATGGAATTATATATCAATATTTGTGTGATATTCCTAAATTAGTAGGGCCTGCATTAAGCGATTTATAGATAGGATAAGTACTTATCGATATATAAAGGGCGGAGCGGCCTATCCTCCGTTATTGTTTATATTATCTACATGAGACTAGTATTAAACTGTTCTACCCATACTCATGTTTGTGTTTGTGTCCAGAGCATAGCCTACTTTATACTGCGATTTATACTGCTAGACACGCTGTAGCAGTAACAGCATATTGCATACATGTATCACACAAACCTTTGGAGAATTGTTTTCATCAGATTATGCATACTTCTATTTGCTACTTTGTTGCATTTACTGACCTGGTCTCTGTTCTTTATTTGTGACGTGGCCTCGCGTTACATTGGGGGTGTTCGTATAACAACATAAATAACATCTTCCCCATGTCTGGTTGTCACGTCGCGATATCAATGATATAATTATACATCTATATACTTGTTTCTTTACATTGTTTTATGTCACATCTCATCATATGTCACGTCACATCTCAACGTATTTCACATCTTAGGTTTTTCACGTGGCCTGGGCTGCATGCATTCAGGGTACGTCTCCTAGTCGACTCCGAGACGTCTCTGAGATGTCCTTTGGCTTATTTCCGTTCAGGGTACGCCTCAGAGTCATCTCGGATTTCCTATTTTATTTGCTTCATGGGCCTATTTTATTTGTCTTATTTATTTAGCAAGTGATCCTGCTCAGTGCACCCATTTGCAATTTGGGCTATTTTCCGTTCCAACCAGTGGTCCACAACTGGTTCAAAGGCATATAAAAGACCCCTTGCTGCTTATCGGAAAGCCTATGTGGCGGCAGCAGGATTTCTCCAAAGAAATATGTAAAAATGACCATATGCTTGACGTCCAATAGCCAATGATAAAAATCAATGTGCTCTAGAGGCATCGTTAAAGAAAACAAGCTTTTGTAAGCATACGGTAGGCTCAGACTGGGCGTGCGAATGGCACAAAAACTGATTCCGCGCATAGTCTCCCCCATGAGAATTTTCAAATGTTGACAGGTGTGCAAATGACATCACGCCAGATTCATCAGTCAACGATTTGAATACACAGGCCTAATGACCATCATCCAGTAAAGGCCTAAGCAGACTTACATAAGTGAATCAGGTCTAGTATGGGATATTACAGTGGGGCCGTGTTCAGGGTCCGTCTCGGAGGCGCTGCGGAGACGTCTCGGCGATGCTTTTTGGCCTATTTGCGTTCAGAGTGTGCCTCTGAGACGCCTCCCTTTTCAGACTGGTGATGAAAAGCGCCTCGAAAATGGCCGCCGTATTCAGTGGTTTCAGCCAATCACAGCGCAGCTTTTCCATTGGAAATGGCCGCCGCCTATGGGGGCGGCCATTTTCGAGACAACAAACTGCTTTTGCCGTTCAAACTAGCGTGACGTCATGCCATCTCCAAGGCGCCTCCGAGACAGACCCTGAATGTGGCCCAGGTGCACACCACCACCACCCCTTCCGTCATGTGACCACCTTCCCTCTAGCGGCTTGAACAGACACTATGTTGACCTACTTTTGTACCACAGAAGTGAAATGTTAATACGCTACATGAACACGGAACGCAACATTACCTCTACACCTACAGGTGAGTATCTCTACATTAAAATGTCAACCCTCTGATTCATCCTCACAAAACTTCTTAATATTAGTCAACTGTACCTAAGTTAATGATTATCCATGCAATATGAATGACGACCCAATAAACTTAAAAATACCTACTATGGACCATCACTGTCGAATAATAGAAAAGGGCATATATATATTTGTTCACATATAAGTTATATATGATTACCAAAGCAAACTAAATCAAATAAATTATATATTAACAAAGCAGACTAAGTAACATAAATTATAAATGGTTAACGAAACAGACTAAATAATAAAAATTACAAATGGTTAACAAAGACTAAATATTATAAATGATGAATTATAACTGGTTACTAAAACAGATTAAATAATATGTATGATAAATGATTAACAACACAGAATATGTATTATGAATTGTATATGATTAACAAAACAAACTAAATAATATAAATTTGATAATATTAACAAAAGAAACTTCTTTCCTTTATTAAGCAGACTAAATACAATTTTGTACATGATATGCTGTTAAAAATATCAGTTAATCCAAGGTAATGTTAATCAGGATTATTCTTTCCACTACACTATCTGGGAGAAGTGGCAAATGAAGTTCAAATAAAGCTTCCTACACTTTCATTACCATATGTTTGCAAAAGAGTGAAGCTAAGATTCCATATACATGGTATGCAGCATATGAATGCAAATGCGGCAAAAAATGGAAAAGCATGTGCTTCCTTATGTCCGAATGCGAATGCAGCAAATGGATCGCTACAAGGACCGATCAGTGTGAATGCAAATGCGAATGCTGCCCAATTTGCCATAGGAAACAACAGGGACTTTGACTTTCCTTCACAAATTTGTAGAAAGAAATACCGAAAATTGAATCGATATCGATATCTATGCCGCATGCTGCATTCGTATTCGCATGCCGCATGCCGCGTATATAGAATCTTAGCTTTACAGTAGCTAACGTCAGGGCAAAAGAAAATATGGGCTAAGAGCTGTGTTGAAGTCTGGGTCAATGAAATTTAAAAGGACAGGTTTTTACAGAAGGCGAGGCTTTAAGGAAAGATTCCATATATATATGCTGTATGCAGCATGCGAATGCGGATGTCCTAGCCCTATCCCGCTAAGTCACATTATCCTGACAAACAGTCCTAGCCCTATGTTAATCATCCCAATAGCCACGCAAGATAGCGAGACGTGTCAATCTTTGAAAGGATTTAGTGCTGATGATGATGCGGATGACTTAACACTGTGTCGGCAGCAAAGGCCATATTGACAGTAAAAGGTTAGTGGTATTTATTCTGTCCGTTTTGTTAAGAACACTGAACGTACATTGAAATTTCCACAGAAATCTGAAATGGTCACATTTGTCAAATGACAGCAAAAACTATCTGGGATGCGATTTTGAAGTGACCAAATTAGTGTCAAATGAGAGCAAAATATAACTTTAAAAAAATAGCTAAAATTACATGAGGGTTTGGTTTGACTCGGACGGGGATTGAACTCAGGTGGGAAGCAGAGGCGCTATATATTATACTCAGCCATCCTGTGTGGTGACAGTAGGCCTATATGATGGGCTACAATCAACAATGTTGATAACAATGATATTTACTAGTTGCTGGTGGCAATAGTCTAGAGACACTTGCTATCCGGACTGCACTTCATCCACACCTCTCTCTATCTCCTCTCTGCTGGCCTTGCTCCTCCTTGATAATGTCTGAAAAGAGTTCCAGGAGGGGGAGCCCGCCAGCATTTCACTTTCTACTCTTACTCTGTCCGTGTCTTTGGCTCGCCGGCTGGTCGCCATAGAGCAAAGAGACATGGTCCTTTGACTCAACTCTCCTCATTTCTGTCCTATACTCTACCTTTTTTTTTCTCCCGGGCTTACTTCTTCCCCTGATCAAGGGAGTTGTTTGCTTGGGTGGGGCCCTGTACCTTATCGTTTCTCTCGCTTTGTTCTTGTTGCTGGAAGCTGCTGGCCCACCTTTACCCGTCCCTTCCTCCTGACCCCTTGCTGCTGTTACTGGATATGAGTTCTCTGCTACCGCCGGACCAGAGTGATTCGGGGCCGCCCCAACGATTCGTCGTTTTGAATGTTGTAAAGACATCCCCACCTTCTACAACCGCCCCACCTGAAGATTCATCTTCAACAAAACATTGGACCGATTTATCAGGGCCTTTCTATATTGCTGCAGTTTTGCAGCCGGTAACCGTCATAAGGTTATGAACCCCCGCAAAAGCAAGCAAGCAATAGTCTACATATACATAAATAACTGTATTGTCAGATAGCCATAAGACCAATGCCTCGGCGCTGATAAAAGACTAAATAAACAATATTTAACAAAATAAACTATATTTACAAGAACAAAAGACCCACACAAAAGAAAGAAAAAAACATGTGTAGCAGCATTACAGCCCCAAAGTGATAATCAGCCCCAAAACTATTTTCTTTAAATGAAATGGATGAATTTGAATAACTTTATATAGTAACTAGTACTGCAATAAATTATGTACCTGATAATATAGCACTGTATTGTATTCAATTTACACAAACACTGTCTATTCCATCCAATTCAATATTGTAATAAGACTGAAGCGAGCAATTAGCAGTAATATACTCATTTAGTTATTTCCCCCTGCGCCCGCACCCACACACATATGACTAACCTAGCTATACGTGTGGCCATCTCAGCCATTTATTACCTACGTTACCGCACTGGCTACGTGACTAACATCTGACGTGCACATAGGGCAATACTTGATTGTTTATTTGCTGTTTTACGTCTTAGCAACACCAAAGGTCATATCAGGATGGGTACCGACTTGTGACAGTGCACATTCACGGTGACTTTATAGTGCTGCCACACTCGGAAATCAGGCCGCTGACACCATGACCTGCTATCCCACTCAGACACATTATCCTGACACTGAGCTAACCAGTCCTTGCCCTATCCTATTAATGCCGAGCGCCAGGCTAGGAAGCGACAAGTATCAATTTTAAAGTCATTGGTTTCACTAGAACGGGAACCGAAATCCCGACCTTCCGCACGCGAGGCCCACGCTCTACCGATTAGGCCACTGTGCCCAGTTGGCAACACTGGAAGAATGCCATGGGGAAACTCTTGACCACCCTACATTGCAACCATTGTTATATTATAACCTCTGTATTCAATGTTACCAGCCCCTCCCTGCCTCAAAACAACAAAATACTTCTTTCTAAAGTGCCTGTCACACCTTACCGGACTGAGTACTGGACACCACCGGACAAAGAATTGTCTAGACTGGTGCTCTCCGGTACACAAAATGTATCGAAATGGAGCGTAATTGGGTCAACTGCTGCCAGACAACCGGACAAGTACCGTACATGTACCGGACGAGAACCGGACACGTAACGGATGGGTACCGGACATGGACCAGACAAAATGGACAAACCGGACACCAACGGATGGGTACCGGACATGTACCGGGATAATAACGCACTTTAATGTCTACTTTGAATGCATTTTAATATTGACTATTTTTTCTAAAAGGGAAAAGGAATGAACTTACGATAGTGATCACCCCGAGCATGGTGACCCAGCGCCCGAGGCTGGAGGTGGGGCGCCAGTCGAAGTCTGTCCAACAGTACGGGGTGAACTGCTTCAGGATCCGGGTCAGCTTGCCCCTGAAACCCAAAACAAAAGGGATCTGTGGGGGTTAGAAATTAACTTACTCATATGACAGGATACCGTGGCACCAACACTGTCATGGAATGTCCTTACTGAGTCATATTATCTTGACATGGAGCCAATTATGAATTATATACGGTAAAATCTCTCTAATCGACCACCTCCACACATCGACGACCCGCCTATATTGACCGCTTTATTTGGGCCCCAAATGATTGCCCATACAATACTATTGTAATGATATGCTAACTCCCTATACCGACCACCTCCCTAAATGGACCATTTAAAGTCGGTCCTGTGGTCGGTCGATTTAGAAAGGTTTTACTGTATATATAACCAAATTATAAATTTATCATTTATAACATATATATATATATTATTCATGAACATAGATACATATACACATATAAATATATATATATTTTTTTTTACTAAATGTAGCTTATGCAATGAATGATGTCTTTTGTTAGCGCAGAGCACCAGTCTTCCAGCTAGACAGTAACATTGCTTATATTAGGATTCGAGGCCACACTTCTTGCCATTCCCGGACTCGCGTGCTAACCATTACACCACCCAGCTATCGTGATGCAATCACCGATTCCATGCCTACCTGTTTATGTGGCTCCTTGTGGGAGAGCTTAGTGCAGACTACTACTACTAAGTACTACTACTACTACTACTACTACTACTAATACTACTACTATACTACTACTACTACCACCACTACTACTACTACTACTATTACTACTACTAATAATACTACTACTACTACCACCACTACCACTACTACTACTATTACCACTACTACTACTACTACTATTACTACTACTACTACTACCACCACGACTACCACTACCACTACTACTACTACACACACATAGTAGTATTATGAAGAGTTCAGGCGCAAAACCACGTAAACGCCGATCCAAAAATGGAGATAAACATTGGAATCAAACCTTCAAAAGGTATATTTTTTTATATTCCTACTATTTTGTTTATTGCTCCATAACCATGTGATCATATGAAAAGTGGAATTAATGAGAATTAAAATTATTTTCAGGTAAAAATCTTTTATTTAAACTACATTTTTGGATTGGCGTTTTGGTGGTTTTGCACCTGAACTCTTCATATAGAGGGTATGCACTGACGTCACGCTAAACGGAAGTGCGGCCGTTGTGGTGATACAACCACAATAACAAACCCAACTAGCTCAATGCATTGTCAATGGCAGTGAGCAATCTTCATACAGAAAAAGTGAAATATCTCTAAAACCACACCACCTAGAAACAAACTGATTGGAATACATATAGAAAACACATTCAACGAACAGATTATATTAAATTTATAAGGTTAGGGTTCTGCATTTCTATTAATTTTGAATGAAATAGACGTTTTGCACTGCGCGTATCGGCAAACTCAATGCATTGTCAGGTTGTTTACTAGTTGATATCGCCACAATGGCCGCGCTTCCGTTTGATGACGTCACGGGAATACCCTCTATATATAACACAAAGCCATGCCTTGTGTATGTGTTGGCGGTGCACTCACCTGTATGTGCGAATGTTCCACATGCCTCTCCAGTGGTAAGTTTTCATTGAGAGGTAGTTCAGGGTATGCATGCCCAGGTAGATGCCCGCGCCGTTACAAACCAACGCATCCATCAGCCACTGACAACAGGGAGCCATATATTTATGTGTATATTATATACAAATGGTGTGCATATTATATACAAATGTTTATATATATATACATATATATATAACGTCGAGAGCCAGGGCCAAAGTGCGGGCCAGGGCCGGGGTTGGGTCAAGTGAGCGGGGTCAGGGCGGGGTCATGGTAGCCTCGCCAGCGAATTAAATATGTTGCCTTGTCAACATACCAAATTCGATTTGATCATATCATTAAATATTTAATGATATGTCAAAATACTGAATAAAATAAGAAATCGCCTATATACATATATATATATATATATATATATATATATATATATATATATATATATATATATATATATATGGAATGCGATTTCTTATTTTATTCAGTATTTTGACATATCATTAAATATTTAATGTTATGATCAAATCGAATTTGGTATGTTGACAAGGCAACATATTTAATTCGCTGGCGAGGCTAGCGTGAGACCGCCCCGACCCCGCTCACCTGACCCAACCCCGGCCCTGTCCCGCACTTTGGCCCTGGCTCTCGTCAAAGAAACAAAAAAATTCCAACAGGCTCGAGAAGGTAGCAGCAGTTCCCAAGCCATTATTTCCTGCGTTCGCCACACCCTCCACCTCCTGTGATGGCGGCACCGGCGCCACTCCCGGCAGTGCAGGTGTTGTACGATCCGGACACCAGGGCCACGTTCAGGGTGCGTCTCGGAGGCGCCGCGGAGACGTCTCCGCGATGCTTTTTGGCCTATTTGCGTTCAGGGTGCATCTCGGAGATGCCTCCCTTTTCAGACTGGAGATGAAAAGCGCCTCGAAAATGGCTGCCATATTAAGTGGTTTCAGCCAATCACAGCGCAGCTTTTCCATTGCAAATGGCCACCGCCTATGAGGCCAGCCATTTTCGAGACAACAAACTGCTTTTGCCGTTCAGACTAGCGTGACGTCACGGCCATCTCCGAGGCGCCTCCGAGACGGACCCTGAACACGGCCCAGGCCACGCCTACTAGATGTCCAGCAACGAACAGAGGCGCTGCAAGACCAGCCACCGGCCCCACGCTTCTACATGGCAGAAATGCGGGACCCGCCCGAGAGAGCTGCACAAGAGGCCAGGACCGCACAACAGGTCGAGACAAGGGCGCAACACACTGTGGATGCCATATCCGACCTGTTCATGGACACAGCAACCACGTCCAAAAAGCCTAAAGGTACAGTGCTCTTACATAATGAGGGGCGCGGCCTTCAAAGGCATAGGCATGGGAGAGGCCTCCTGGCCGGAGTACTTTGAGGCTTGGACAGTTTCCGCTAGTCGGCTCGATCTCCCGGTTAAGCTAGGGACAGACAGACGTGCCCCCCCTCTCACCCTCTCTCTCCCCCCTCCCTTCCCCCCCCCCCCCCCCCCCGTAGTGAAGAGACGATGTGACTGCTTCAAGGTTCAAATAGCAAGTCCTAGTTTATTGTTCTTCTAGTTACCACATCAACTCCCTGCGCATGCGTGTTTACCGGCGCTGGTACCGTCCAGCGCTCTGTACATATCATATACTACATCTTCCCCTCAATAAAATCGATATATATATGTATATACAAAAAAACATAGCATGTTTTATATATATATTTTGTTTTGCATCTAATTCATCAATACACTTTGGTGACATAGCTCAATATTACATATTTATCAAAATTCTTGCGAAAATGTCAATATCTTACCTCTAACATTGTATTGCGCTCATCCTTTTCACACAATATTATCACACAATTACCTTCTTTAACCCGTGGTTGCCTTACCACCTTTTGTTACTCAGTAACGCCTCACAGGTTTTACCTCCCTACCTGCCTTAGTTATATAATTTGCTGTCGTTGCCTTCACCTCACTCCGGCTGTTTAGCCCCCTGCACGCTGTTACTGCCTGTCTCTCTTCTCTCGGTGCTGGAATCACCATCGATCTGTTTCTCGTTTCGTCATTCTCTATCCTGTATGACCGGTTGTGTTCTGCGTCCCTGCCTATTACACACCCTGTAACCCACTCTCCTTTATGACTAACATATCTGACTCGTTCACCTGTCTTGAGTGTTCGATGCTGACTCCCTGCATGCTTGTCATGATACGCTTTCTGGGTTAACTGACACTTCTCTATGTGTTTCTTATGCGATTGCACTGCTTTGGCTTTCAGTAATTTCGGTATCGTTGGGATGCAACACCGCAACCGCCTACTCATTAACAACTGGGCCGGAGATGCCCCTAGGTCATGCATGACTGTATTTCTGTATGTCAACAAAGCTAAATAAACATCAGAACTATCTGCCTTAGACTTTTTTATCAGTGACTTGATTGTTTTTACTTATCTCTCTGCTTGACCGTTACTCCTGGGATACAACGGGCTAGAATGTACTGGCTTGAATCCATATTCCTTTGCGAATGCCTTGTAATCATCACTCACAAACTGAGGACCATTATCCGATACCACCATACTCGGTATCCCCTGACGAGCAAAAACTTCCTTCATAGCCTTTATTACCGCTCTACTGGTCGTGCTTTGTAGCTGCACTACCTCTGGGTACTTGGAATAGTAATCTACAATTAATAGATAATTATCATGTCCCTCATGAAACAAATCTATTCCTACCTTGTAGAACGGAATATCAGGGATGTCATGAGATACTAATGGTTCCTTCCCAGGACGGTCACGCGTCATCTGACATGCCTGACATCGAGACACTTTATCTTGCACTTGACTGTCTATACCCGGCCAGAATACATAGTCACGAGCTATCTGCTTTGATTTCACAATGCCTATGTGCGATGCATGAATTTTGTTTAGCATTTGATGTTGCAACCATTTAGGAATTACAATCCTGGTACCCTTCATTATAATACCGTTCTGCACAGTTAACTGAACGTTTGATATGGTTTCAATGAATGTTTAATGTTACTATGATCAGCTGGCCATCCATGTCGTATATAACCAATTAACTTCCCAAGCCTGCTGTCTGTTCGCGTCTCGAGTGCTATGGCCGCCAACTCGTCCTCCACGTAGTTTAGCGCTGCAATGGACATTACATTATCATATAAATCAAACGGTCTGCTTTTGGTTGTGTGTGCCCGTGACAACGTATCCGCAAAGAACATATCCGCAACCTTTACATATACCAGCTTTAGATCATAATTTTGCAATCTTAGTTCTCATTCGCTGCAAGCGCGTGGTCAACATATGTATAGGTTTTTCCATGATACTCACTAATGGCTTGTGATCTGTCTCAACTGTTACTTGCTTGCCGAAAATGTATTCATGAAATTTGGTACACCCAAAACATATGGCTAACATTTCCCGCTCAATTACAGCATAATTGCCTTGGCATTTATTTAAGGCTTTCGACGCCATGCTCACTGGCAATCCACCTTGCAACAACGCTGCCCCAAGTCCGCTCTGCGATGCATCTACTTGCATCGTTATTGGCTTGTCTACTTCGTAATACTTTAACACTGGGGCCGTGACTAACAACTGTTTCAATTTTACAAACGCACTTTCCTGTTCATTGTCCCAGTGCCAAGCCACATCCTTTGCTAAGAGTATTCTGAGAGGCTTTGCAATATCTGACAGATTCGGGATAAATTTATGCACATATCCCACCATTCCCAAAAATCTTTGGACACTGGATTTATCAGTTGGGGTGGTTAATTCAGTGATAGCTTGCACTCGTTCTGGGTTTGGCATTAATCCCTCTCCTGCAATGCCCCACATAATTTACTTGCGACTTACATAGTATCATCTTGTTCGGGTTCAATTTCAACCCAGCTTGCTGTACCCTCTTCAGAACTGCCTCCAGCCTCTCATTATGCTCGGTTAACGTTGCAGCATATATCAAAACATCATCAGCTACAACATCTACCCCAGGGAGGCCTGCTAATAGTTTTTCCATTTCTTGAATGAAAATATCCCCGGCTGTTTTAATGCCGAAAGGCAGCCGGGTAAACCTGTACCTCCCCCAGGGCATGTTGAATGTACACAATAACGAGCTCTGTTCGTCTAACATTATTTGCCAGTACCCGCTTTGCGCGTCTAGCACTGAAAAGAACTTGGCACCCGAGGTGTTAGCTACCACTTGCTCTACCGTTTTAATTGGATACGGCCCACGTAGTATAGCCTTATTCAACTTGGTAGGGTCAAGGCAAATTCGTAATTTATTTGGCTTTCTCACTATAGTAACCGAATTAACCCACGTGTAGGCTCATTTGGTTCGACTATCACCCCCATATCCAACATTCTATCTAATTCACTCCATACTGCATTATTAATGGCGTGTGGAATGCGCCTCGGTGGGTCAATGACTGCCGGCACACTCTCATCTACATGTATAGTCTCACTTTAATACACCCAAGTCCCTTAAATACAGATTTATATTTATTTACCATTTCATTTGCTTGCTTGCTGTCTGTTTCTGCTGGCCTCTCCTGAATGTTCACCGCTTGCACACGGCTGACAAGGTTCAGGCTAACGCATGCATCCTTTCCCAAGATAGCACATCCGTTGTCTATTATTTGGAAATGCACCGGCTGTCCTTGGACGTCCATGATGACCTCGCCCCGTGGCCGAATTCGCTCCCCCGAGTACGTTATGAGTCGACATGCTGGTTTTTCCAGTCGGGTGTTGGGCATCCTCATGAACTCCGCCTCCGGTATGATGTTGGCTTCTGAACCGGTGTCCAGCTTGAAACGTACTTGTTCGTCGCCCACCGTCAAAGTCTCGAACCATAGACCCGACTCTCCGTCCACTTCTGTAATGGCGCCCACGAATAGGTCTTCATACTCGTCATCATTTTCTTGCTCAGTTTCACTATTTTCCTCGTCTATGCCTATAGCATTTACTGGCGCCGCTGCTCTCCTACCACCCCTGCATACCTTGGCAAAATGACCCATCCGCCCACACGTAATGCACTGCTTCCCAATTGCTGGGCAATTGTCACGTGCATGCACGTAACCGCACCGGCTACAATTAGCCTGGTCAGGGCCCGGTCGCCACCTCTCCCAGCACTTGTATTCCCAGACTGTGCCGGCGGCCGACTAGGTGTCGGGGGGCGTGCCCTATACGTGTCGCGTCTGTCGCGCCGGTCAATTGCATGAACCTTCGCTTGCTGACCGCCGTCACCGCCCCCTGCCAGCTGTTCGTCATTGTACTCGCTTAGACTGCATACCTCTAGACATTTCTCCAACGTTAAATTTGACATTCTAAGCAGCCTATTCCTCAATTTCTAGTCTCGCACCCCACACACCAGCCTGTCACAAAGCATTGAGTCCTCATTACTCCCATAGTCACACAACTCCACTCGGTATTTCAACTCCCGAATGTACTCTTCAATGTCTTCTGACCCCTGGTTGTAACTATTAAACTGATACCGTACTATAGTTCTGTTCGACTTACTTTCACAGTAAGCTCTGAATGCCTCTGTCAGCACTCCTATGAGCTCCTGCTCTCCACTTGCAATGTTCATAGTATGAAAAAGCTTCTGTGCCGGCAACCCGGCAATGTGTAAGAACGCACAACCTTGCACCTTCTCTGTTTTCGACGCCAATCCCGTTGCACCTGCAAATAGCTCATAGGAGTCGTCCCACACTCTCCAGTTCAATGCTAGGTTTCCGTCTAACTTCAACGGCGCCGGCGGTTTCAGTCCTTGTAACGCCATGGTGTTCGTCACCCCACATCTGACACCATGTAGTGAAGAGACGATGTGACTGCTTCAAGGTTCAAATAGCAAGTCCTAGTTTATTGTTCTTCTAGTTACCACATCAACTCCCTGCACACGCGCATGCGTGTTTACCGGCGCTGGTACCGTCCAGCGCTCTGTACATATCATATACTACACTCCCCCGTCCACAAGAAATGGTTTTCCATATTATATAGATATATATATATATATATATATTACATTTTACAGTAAAACCTCTCTAACCGACCAAGTTTAAAAAAAACAATTCCACCATTGTGCAAAGCACATGACAGGGGCGTAGGGCTTGGTCTCAGTTAAGTGTGACTTTTATGGTTGAATAAAATGTTGATATATCATGAACCACGTCCATGTTTTGTGATAAAATGCTGACGTGTACTAATTTATGCAGGAAAAAGATCAGCAGGTATTTAGAAAAATAGCACTCTTTGTAGGTCGTCGTGAATATTACCACCTCTGCTGCTGACAGAGCGTAAATTCACCATTAATCACTCACCATACCTGTCAAAAATCTCCCGATTTGGGCGGGAGCCTCCCGATTTTAGGTACCTCTCTCGACCTCCCAATGGGGTATTCAATATAAGCCCAATCTCCCGCTTTTAGAAAAAAAATCTATCGCTGTATCCCGAGATTATTCAGATACATGCAGTCCTTTACAACTCTTAAGTTAATTTTTTCATGTTTTATGGTGCAATACAATTTTGGTACTGATAAACTTTTGCTACGCGTTGTTGAACACATGCACAAATGGCATGAAAACTGATTTTGTGCATTGTCTCCCCCATGATAATTTTCAATTGTTGACAGGTATAAATCACTGTTTGTACAAATGTGAAAATATTGAAAACCTTGGATGACCCCGCTTTGTTCATCCATCTCATGATGTTCTTTAGTAACATTCTTAGTTCAATATTTTATTTGAACTACAAAAAGAAACCCGTCCTGATATGACTGTCGTGGGGGTGATGAAAATGGGAAATATTGCGCCTAAAGTGGGACTCGAACCCACATCTCTTTGCATTCCGGGCCAGTGTGCTAACCATTACACCACCTAGGCTCCCTGATATCAACACACTACCCACGCCTACCTGTCTATGTGGTTACTTGCCTGAGAGGTCAGTGCAGATCACTACACTCGTCCCCCTGGAATTGCAAGTCTTTTAATGCTTACAATTACATACATACAGGCAATGCACTAACACATACATACACAGGGTAGGTTCAACAACTATACAGCGCATAGTTTGTACAGGATCATGGTCACGGCAACCAGTGTCGTGGGGGTGGTGAAAATGGGAAATATTGTGCCTAGAGTGGGACTCAAACCCACATCTCTGTGCATTCCAGGCCAGTGTGCTAACCATTACACCACCTAGGCTCCCTGATATCAACACACTACCCACGCCTACCTGTCTGTGTGGTTACTTGCCTGAGAGGTCAGTGCAGACCACTACATGACCTTAGATGTTGCTAGGACGTAAAACAACAAACAAACATACAAACACAAAAAGAAGGCACACAGAAAAGTGACTCACGTGGTCCCACCAACACTCTGAGAAGTTTGGGAGTTGGTGTTCGAGAGTATACTCCAGCAGCTCAAACATGATGGAGATAACCATGCACAGCCAGTAGTCCCTCAGCACCAGCGTCTGCAAACAAATGTTTGTGTGTGCACACAACTATTTATTCTTCTGAATAATCTTAACCAATTAGTTCCCATCACTCGATGTCATATTGGCCACTCTTGGCTAACTCATGTATTTTTATTTAAAGGAAGGATAACCACATCTTGGTCAAGTGTGTAGATTTCATCGCTTTACGCCCACAATGTTTTAAAGTAAATAGCATGCGAGACCGCTTTACCAATGTAATATCCCACTCAGAACAACATTATCCTGACACTGAGCAAACCAGACCTTGCCCTGTCCTAGAAAAGCCGTGCTAGGTAACGACAAGCATACATTTTACATGTCATTGGAATGATTCGGCGAGGGTTCAAACCCATGACCTTCTGCACGGGAAGCCAGCCAGCGCCCATACTGATCCGGCCAGCACGTCGGATTGTAAATTCGGAAATTAGCAGTCACTTGGTGGAGGAGTTGGGGGGGGTGGGGGGTGGGGGGGCGGGGGGAGTTAGGGGGCCGTTGGTCGGGGGGGGGGGGATATTTATCTTCTGAGAACTGTGTGGCTATAAGTCTGACAACTGAATCAATTCATAAAACAACTGGAGAATATGTCAAGTAGCCAAAAGAATACCCATACAAGATTCCTGCATCGTCTGACAATAAACTCCAGGACAGACTCCTAATCTGAAGGTTGGTGGTTTGATTCCTGTGCCCCCCACCTCTGCCAATTTGGATTTCCACCGCTGTGGATAACTTACAGCATCATCAAAGGCCGGTTGCTCTCATACCATGTCTATGTGGTGTGGGAGGTTAAAAATCCCTTGGGTCGGTAAAAGTGTAGGCTCGGGCTTTCTATCAACAAACTGTCTAATGGTAAAAACAAGTATATTCAGGCTCATCCATAATAGGCAGTATAAATCTTCAAGAAAAAAAAAAGAAAAGAAATAACCACATCTTGGTCAAGTGTTTAGATTTCATCGCTTTATGCCCATAATGTTTTAAAGTAAATACCATGCGAGACCTCTTTACCAATGTCAAATGTAAAAAAAGCTTGTTTTATTTAACAACGCTTCTAGAGCACATTTATTTTTATCATCGGCTATTGGATGTCAACCATATGGTCATTCTGACATATTTTTTATTAGAGGACACCTGCTGCCGCCACATAGGCTACTCTTTCCGATAAGCATCAATGGGTCTTTTATACGCACTTTCCCACAGACAGGACAGCACATACCACAGTCTTTGATGAACCAGTTGTGGACCACTGGTTGGAACGGAAAATAGGCCAAACTGCAAATGGGTCCACTGAGCAGTATCGATCGGATGACCTACACCTTCAATCAATCAATAGTTCCATCCTCTAGTCGAGGGTTGGATGCAATGGTTCTCCACTTGTCCCGATGGTGTGCTGTTCTGATAGACTGTGAATAATTCAAGCCTGTCCACTGTGAAATATTTGTAAACCATGTTTTGGAGAATGTTGTTCGGGCTATTGTTATCCTTCTCTTAATTTCTTCCTCACATCTCCCATCATTTGTAATCTTTTGTCCAAGATATATGAATTCGGATACTTGTTCTCTGTTTGTGCCATCTATGCTTATTTTGATATTTGGTTTATCTGTCTTTTTACTTATAACCATTGTTTTGGTCTTCAGAGGTGGAGAATACCGACTGAGCTACGTCCCGCTCCCTCTTTACCAATGTAAAGCACAAGTAAATTGCATAGTTCCTCAGAACAACAACACTGTATCACCTCCTGTAATTATAGTTATGTTTTGTGAGTTACATTTTGCTGGTGCACATTTACACAAATCCTAATAAAATAATTATATAGCAGCTACTCTACTTATGAACATCAAAGTTATAAACTTTCAAAGAAACAAACAAAAACTTTCTTTGAAAGTTGCAGAATCCGATGGTCTTGAGTTTGCACCGTATTTAAAAAATACATATATTAGGTTCATATTATAGTCTACCGTAACTTAGTTTAGAGTAACTTTGATTAAAATGGCTAAGTTGGGAGATATTTGAAGTGAAAATGGGCAAAATAATTTTGTTGTACACGTCGAAATGCTATATGTACATCGTAGGCTTCTATGACATGCAACAGTGAGAGGTATTATTAAATTGACTTAAATATTCCTTCTATCCAGCAATATATACATATGACTATCATAAAATATTGCTTATTAAAACAATCACGCAATGTTTAAGGAGATCGGGGGATCCGAACCCATGGGTTCATGTGTTCGAGCCCTGGTTGAGTCAAACGAATGACTTAAAAATTGATACTTGTCACTTCCTAACCAGGCGCTCGCCATTAATCATGTTGCCGGTAACATGCGTAATTCAAAAACCTGACTACGGGCCTGATATTATGAATACCATAGAGACAGTTCCTAGTGCGCATCGCTAGGAACAATAGTTGACTTCCGGTAGTAAATTTAAAGTGTAATCCATTCCTTACCTGACCCTAGACTACGACGGATCGGCGAGTTGGAATAGTTGAAATTGCTGTGTGTTACAGTGAGTGTTGAGTATAATATCAGGGTGCCAAAGGTTGGTCGAGTAAGAAGTGAAGTAGGGAGATATTCCAAGGCATTAATTGATTCCATGGATATGTCGGGACCGTCGAGAAGCACACATGTGCGTAGGTCGGTTGGCCGACCGCCATCAGCATCGTCTCGTGTGAGACTGGAGGATTTACGTTCATCGTCTCCGGTATTACCGGTTTGTGTGAGTCGAGGGGCGACGTTGGAGGAGATTTCCCGTCTCCTCGATTCAAAGTTATCTGCTGCTCAAGAGCCGTTGATGGCTAGGATTGCCACATTGGAGGATCATAATCTATCGCCATCGGTATCGCTAGACCAGACCGCGGCTGGCACGGATGTTGTGGACGATGACGTCATAGAGGAAGACGGCGTAACAGTTGGATGCACACAGCCGAGTTCGCCGTCACAACCGACTCGACCGTGTAACACCTGCAGGAAACGTGATAGTACACGACGTAATAAAGGTACAAACAAAGCATTGTGTTCTAATGCCAGTAGTGGTTGTGGTACGTGCCGTACTGTACGTCGGCATGCTGGTTGTGGTAATTGTTGCAGTGACTTGGACTCAGAGACGGATGATGATATGATGAAAGACTTAATTAGCATTGCTGGTAAGAAAGCGAGACGTTCTGGGAAGGTAAAGTTGCTTCCGCATAGATATGTGATTCGTGGCGAAAAGAAGGGGAAAGTTGCGCAAGGAGAATCCAAGTGGTTCGAGTACATGGCAGCAGTGAGGCGCATGATCAAGAGAGGTGATATTCCTGCTGACTGGATCCCACTTATTGATAATTATATGGACTCGGTGATTGCTATGGCCCATAACTACACTTGGCAGACGTGTTTGGACTACAGCGAAAAAGTGTTTGCAATGATTGCAGATCGCCGTCTGCCAGATGCGTGGGATGATGAGGCAAAAATTATTGAGGTTCGTCGTGACATATGTGGGCTCGGTAAGCGTGTGGATGTCGTCGCTGATAAAGCCATACAGGAAACATCGCGAGCCGAATATAACCGGGGTGTGGACCCACGACCTTGTGTCATATGGAACAAGGGGAATGATTGTGGATTCATGGGTGATCATGGAGACGGTAGCAGTCGTTTTCTACATGTTTGCTCGTACTGTGCGTACAAGCTGAGGAGGCGGCATGCACATAAAGAGGTTGATTGCAAGACAAAAGTGCGTGCACATGAAAAACAAGTCGACACCGTTGCTCGTACGAAGAATTTTTAGGTAGCAGCTGGCTAGGGGCTGCTGCACTATATACCGACGTGCGTAGTGCTGATGATGTGTCCGATTGCTGCAACGTCGTGACGTCAGAGGGAAGCGCCTGCGGCTCGTGTAACAGTGACCCAGTCAGCAAGTGCCGTAATCAGGTCGGTCCGGTTATTTCTTTTGTTTCTGCCCCCTCCCCATGTTTACCCAGTCTTCCTCCTATTTTAGTTCCCACTGGTGATACTGATGTTGTTAAACTTAACTGTGATCATTCCGTCCCTCCCTCTGTCGTATTATCGCCGTCAATTGCCGTCGTGGCCAGCCCTGTTGTTGAACGTTGTACTATGCCTGACTGTGGCCCTGGGCGGCGTATTGCGTCACCTGTTTATACTCGTAAACATGGGTTGCCGGTTGCCGGGCGGCACAGGGCTGTCATTCGCGAAGTTAAGGTTCGTCGTGTAGTAACATGCCGGTGTATTGACAGTCGGGTGGGGACGGGTGATGCGTTTAAGTGGTTTAATAGATCGGTGAGACAGTTCCGTTCAGCAGCTCACTTAACTGGGAAGGAGGTGATTAATATCGGAGTAAACTTGGGGATGGGTACAAAAGAAAAGCCGCCGATGGTAACTAGGCTAATGACTGGGACCCATGGCACTCAGCACTGTCACAAGACTTCTCGTCACATATCGGCCACATCCAATCATGTTGGTCGTCGCCGTCCGTACAACTCTCATCCTGATTCGCCCACAAATTCCGCCACCATCGCGGATCATATGTTGTCACCTCCCAGGGTATCCATCCCTGCGTCATGTCTGAACATACTGCATGCCAGTCTAGTGGTTCTAACACCACCGGTCGGGGCTGTGTTTCCCCTTCCCTGGATAGCCCTGCGCTTCCGGACATAACTTCTGCTAGTCCTGCCGCTAGCTTAGTTGAATTTTCTCCTTCTCATTCATATCCCGGCCTGTCCCTTTTGTCCCGCTCATGTGTTTCAATGTTGCCTATTGGCTCCAGTTTGGATGTTAGGGTACGGCCTGATGTGATTCTTAACCCTGTTGTTATTTCGGACGTCAACAGTCCATTGTGTGTTGACATCAACACCGGCTCTGGCTGTGTTTCCAGTGCCAGGGGGTCGCCTCGACCCCCCCAAAACTATGTAGGTACTAATACCGGGGGGCCTGGTGGTATGGGCGCCCCTGCTAAGTTATTCAAGGGTTGTTCTAAGGTTCAAGGCTTATTACAGTTCCCGGTTGTTGTTCCTGAGGTTGCTAAAGATAAAGTTGCTGCAGATATAGATGACACACTGACTGATGATATTAGTACTGTTGTTGACGCAGAGGTTGTTTGTAATGATCGTTTAGAGTTTTGCGAGCTGTCGCCATCGGAGTGTCAGTCATATATCCTTACTAGCTGGCCTAACTTGACGACGAATTGTAATTTGTTCTTAGATTATGCGTCAATTTATGCTGCGGTGAGGGCGACAGGATTGCCCAATTATCTGCAGGCTAAATTGCCTGTTCCTTCAGGTCTGATAATCGATAGGTGGAAACAGCTGTTGAACGATTACAGTGATAAAGAGATTATTCAATACTTAGAGTTTGGCTGGCCGTCAAATTTTACAGGGTCGTTTATCCCAACTGCTACGCTGGTTAATCATACATGTGATAAGGAGGATGTATATTGGATCAATAAGTATGTTGTCACTGAGGTGGCCCATCACGCTATGTTGGGTCCATTCGATGATCCCCCTTTTGTCCCGTGGGCACAGATCAGTCCTATAATGACCCGACCTAAAAAGAACACTAATGAATGCAGAATTATAGTAGATTTGAGTTTTCCGAAGGGCCGTAGCGTTAATTCAGGGATAATTAAAGGGTTTTATCAAGGGAAAAGGTTTAAGTATAAATTGCCAACCATAATGACGTTGGCAAAACAAGTAAAAAAATTGGGGCAAAATTGCTACATGTGGTCAATCGATCTGGCCAGTGCATACAGGCAGTTGAGGACCTGCCCTTTGAGTGTCCCTCTCTTCGGTATTAAAGTTAACGGTAAATATTATTTTGACACTGCTCCTCCTTTTGGTTGTCGGTCTTCTAGCATGGCTTGCGCTAGAACTATGGCAGCAGTCGTTCATTTAATGAGGAAAATGGGGTTTTTTGCCACTTGCTATTTAGACGACTTCGTAGGCGTGGAAGCCAGTTTCGAGAAAGCCCAGGTAGCCTATAATTATATTTTGTATTTGACTAGTGAGTTGGGTCTACAACTGTCGCTTAAGAAATGCAGCCCACCCGTGCAGAAACTGATTTGGTTGGGCTACGAGATTAGCTCGGCAGATCTTGTGGTGAGAATTCCAGATAACAAGCTCCTGGATATTTTATTAGAGTGTCAAAAGTGGTCAGTAGGGAGGAAGGTAACACATAAAAATGTTCAGCGGTTGGTGGGTCGGTTACAGTTTATTGCTAAATGTGTGTTGTCTTCTAGAACTTTCATGAATCGTATATTGGATTTTCTGCGATCCTGTCCATTTGTAGGAAAATTTTTAGTTACCAGGGACCTTGTTAGAGATATCGCATGGTTCTTGCGTTTTGCAGAAGGGTCCAATAGGCTGGTGCTGATCCGCCACTTCCCGGCCAAGAAATGGATCATCGAGTGTGACTCGTCACTCTTAGGTGGGGTTGCGTTCAGTGACACTCATTTCTATTCCAACCGATACTCCCCTAAATATCTTGCGAAAGGTTTTCACATAGCCCAGTTGGAGGCATTAAACTTGATTATGGCACTACAATCTTTATCTCCACCTGATCATCACAATTATCTTATTATTATTAATACGGATAACATAGCTTCCCAACAGGTGTTGTCTTCTGGTGCTGGTAAGGATCCGGTCTTGTGTGCGTGCGCACGGGAAATTTGGCACTTTGCTGCGATACAAAATTGCGAAGTGCAAATCGTGCACAAGGCTGGAAAGGATCTGGTGCTGGCGGATGCCCTCAGTCGGTTGTTCTTTGAGGATAAATTTCGATCTATTGCTGCCGCATTGTGTCATGAAAAACTATTATCTGAGATACATGTTTCTAGTCACATGGATGTCCTTGATATTTCCCTATAGGTCCCGTGCTAGTTGTTAATTTATTATTTGGCTTTATCAACTTGCAGATAGTAATCACGCAGTAGTGAACAGGCTTAGCGTGTATTTCACGGCAGGATTAGCGGAGGGGACGTGGAAGAATAAAAGGGTACAATTTAGGGAATACTTGAAGTTTTGTAAGAACAAAAAGGATGACCCTAAGAAACCCAAACTAAGAACGGTAATGTTGTACTCTTTATACTTAAACGATAGACTAAAAACTGGAGGGGCTATAAAGAACTATATGAGCGGGGCAAGATCGTGGGTAAGACTATTACAAGGTAACACGTCGGCGTTTGATAGTTATGCTGTATCGGTAATTAAATCAGGAATGTGTAAGTTGAAAACCAAATCTGTGAATAGGGCATTCCCATTAAGTATTGAACATATTAAAATAATAGTTGTAAAATTCAGAAAAATTGATCAGGATGGTTTTGTGTTGATTGCTGCAATACTAATAGGTTATTTATGTTTACTAAGACAGTCTAATTTGTTTTATTCCGAGGTAACGAGGAATGACGGTCACATGATGCTCGGAGGTGACATCGAGGCACACGACACACACCTGACGATCACGGTTAGGTCCACAAAAACGTCCAGTAGACATGAGGACGTTTCCAAAGTTGAATTACCACGGGTGCGAGGATTGCCCCTCTGCCTGGTTCAAGCGTGGAACAAGTACAGCAGGCAGTTCCCAGTGCATAAGGACGCCCCAGCGTTCGTAATGGCGAACGGGGCTCCACTGACTGCCCGACTCTTCACAAGGTGCATGCACATCGCACTGAAGGCAGCTGGACTCCCATGGTGGCCGTTGGTCACCGGGCATAGTCTACATCGAGGGGGGGCACAAGAGTATGCGAGAATGGGGATGCCGCTGGACTGTATAAGAACACTGGGTCGATGGAAATCCGATAGTGTTTTTAACTATGTTGATAAAAATGTTTTCAGGACGGGATCATAAGCTCCCCTGTCCCAACTTGGCTGAGAGCTTATGATCCCAATAAGCCACCCTTTGCTGTGAAAAAATGATGCATGTCTAAAAAAGTCATAAATGTGTGTGTGTGTCCCGGATGTGAGATGAACGACGTGTGACCGTGATCTGCCCGTAGCTGCTGCCTAATGTCTTCAATCGACAAGTACACCAAAGAATCCTGCATTCTAGTAGCCTTACCATATAAAATGATGATAACGAACCGCTGAGTTACAACCTGCACATAAGTAATAGATAAGCTAATAACCATCCCGGTTCTCTGACCTGCACATAAGTAATGATACTAAAGATAACAACTATCAGGCTGTACTGCCTGGAACAGTTAGAGTAGGTAAAAGCAAATATCCTCAATTGTACTATTGAGAGAAGCTTGTTGAAGTCATGTCTTGGAAAGTATCAGGCTATAAGGCTGTGTAAAAATTTATTAAGCCTGTTTAATAAATTTATTAGCCCAACAAAAAGTTGATCCGTGTTGGGTTTATTGAATTAATCATGTTGCCGGTAACATGCGTAATTCAAAAACCTGACTACGCGCCTGATATTATGAATACCATAGAGACAGTTCCTAGTGCGCGTCGCTAGGAACAATAGTTGACTTCCGGTAGTAAATTTAAAGTGTAATCCATTCCTTACCTGACCCTAGACTACGACGGATCGGCGAGTTGGAATAGTTGAAATTGTCCATCCCACCCTCCCCTACATTAGCCCTATGACTGATAGGGCTGAGAGCTTATGATCCCAATAAGCCACCCTTTGCTGAAAAAAAAATGATGCATGTCTAAAAAAGTCATAAATGTGTGTGTGTGTCCCGGATGTGAGATGAACGATGTGTGACCGTGATCTGCCCGTAGCTGCTGCCTAATGTCTTCAATCGACAAGTACACCAAAGAATCCTGCATTCTAGTAGCCTTACCATATAAAATTATGATAACGAACCGCTGAGTTACAACCTGCACATAAGTAATAGATAAGCTAATAACCATCCCGGTTCTCTGACCTGCACATAAGTAATGATACTAAAGATAACAACTATCAGGCTGTACTGCCTGGAACAGTTAGAGTAGGTAAAAGCAAATATCCTCAATTGTACTATTGAGAGAAGCTTGTTGAAGTCATGTCTTGGAAAGTATCAGGCTATAAGGCTGTGTAAAAATGTATTAAGCCTGTTTAATAAATTTATTAGCCCAACAAAAAGTTGATCCGTGTTGGGTTTATTGAATTATTAGGATAGGGCAAGGAATGGTTGGCTCAGTGTCAGGATAATGTGGCTGAGTGGGATATCAGGTCATGGTGCTGGTGGCCTGGTCTCTCAGTGGGGAAGCACTATAAAGTCGCCATGAGTGCGCACTGTCACAAGTCAGTACCCGTCCTGATATGACCTTAGATGTTGCTAGGACGTAAAACAACAACAAACAAACAATCACGCGAAATAATCAATATATTGTAAATTGATTGTCATGGCATACAGCTCACGAATGATTGACCAAAAAAATATTTCATGTTTGTGATCAATTCTTTCTGTGTCATGACCATGTTGTTTGTAATGTTGTTTGTTTGTTTGTTGTTGTTTTACCTCCTAGAAACATCTACGGTCATATCAGGACGGTTTTTGTAATGAGAAATCTTCTTGAAACCATATATTGACATGTATACAATTATATGTTCAAACAACTATATCGCCTGGTTTTCATGTTCATTCTACCCCCTAAGCGATGATACACTTTGTGCCCGCATTGTCTTCAAGTACAGCTTTTGGCAATATCTTGTGTTAATTAATATCACGTGGTCTGGGGAAGTTATTTATGCAGGTGTACATCGGGTCTTAGGTTTGGTTTTGCTTTGTTTGTTTAATGTCCTAGCAATATCTAAGGTCATATCAGGACGGGTACCGA
Organism: Branchipolynoe longqiensis; assembly: GCA_030323885.1. Taxonomy (NCBI): domain Eukaryota; kingdom Metazoa; phylum Annelida; class Polychaeta; order Phyllodocida; family Polynoidae; genus Branchipolynoe; species Branchipolynoe longqiensis. The sequence continues at coordinate 61,385,611 of CM059193.1, read as the reverse complement.
CTTGTGACAGTACACACTCATGGCAACTTTATAGTGCTGCCCCACTGGGAAATCAGGTTTCCAGCACCATGACCCAATATCCCACTCAGTCATATTATCCTGACACTGAGCCAACCAGTCCTTGCCATATCCTATTAATGCGGAGTGCCAGGCTAGGAAGCGACAAGTATAAATTTTAAAGTCATTGGTTTGACTCAACCGGGAACCGAACTCCCGACCTTCCGCATGCGAGGCCCACACTTTACCGATTAGATCACCCCGCGCCCTGTTCGAGGCTTAGGACATCTACTGTAGACAGAGTTTTAAAGATGACTGAAATGTGTTAATACATTACAAAGAACATGCATCACAGTATAATTACACCGCCAACGCATTAGAGGCTACACATAATTCCATTTGTCTCATTGAGTCTCTCGGAGTATTGTGACAATACATCAGGGATGAAAGTGGTCTCCGGCAAAAATCGCGGAAATCGGGTAGGTTCTGACAGATCCAACAGCAAATTTCCACGAAAATGCAGATTTCCTCCCATAGGATTAGCATTGTCAGGGAATCACAGAAAGTTCCGGGAAGTCAGGTTTCATCCGCTACTCTCCTAGACAGCTAGCGCTATCTTAGCACAATTACATTGATCAGTCAGTACAGACTATCCTTGGAGAGCACTCCACTGTCCTCGTTGTGACTGTATTATATTGCCCACGGTGAACTGTTTTGTTTGGGTTTCTGTTCTGGTGACATCTAAGGTCATATAAGAATGGGATTCAAACTAACCAATTCCTGTCATGTATATTGGCACTTTGTGAAGTTAATCGGTGAATATAACAAAAAAGAGGGAAAAAAGCGGAAATCCGCGAAATCGCGGAGATCTTCCATCCCTGATACATACGCTGTAACCTTCACTCATAGCACCCAATATCTCACTCAGAAGAACATTATCCTGATACTGTGCAAACCAGACCTTGCCCTGTCCTAGAAAAGCCGTGCTAGGTAATGACAAGCGTACATCTTACATGTCATTGGAATGATTCGGCGAGGGTTCGAACCCACGACCTTCTGCATGGGAAGCCAGCCAGCGCCCATACCGATCCGGCCATCGCGTCAGATTGTACATTCGAAAATTAGCAGTCGTTTGGTTGGGGGGGGGGGTGAGTTAGGGGGCCGTTGGGGGGGCGGGGATATTTGTCTTCTGAGAACTGTGTGGCTAAGTCTGACAACTGAATCGATTCATAAAACAACTGGAGAATATGCCACGTAGCCAAAAGAATACCTGTACAAGATTCCTGCATCGGCTGACAATAAACTCCAGGTCAGACTCCTAATCTGAAGGTTGGTGGTTTGATTCCTGTGCCCCCACCTCTGCCAGGTTTGCTCAGTGTCAGGATAATGTTATTCTGAGTGGGATATTGGGTGCTATGAGTGAAGGTTACAGCATATGTATCAGAGATGGAAGATCTCCGCGATTTTGTGGATTTCCGCTTTTTTCCGCTTTTTTGTTATATTCACCGATTAACTTCACAAAGTGCCAGGTAACCATGCCAAAATTAGCCAGATAACACACCACACAGCTACGTACAAGCCTATGATATGTAAATAGGAGTAGGCTAGTCTAGTAATAAGAGTAGACAAAATAAATACATATATACCAAGAAAATCCTAAAAAAACTAACATAGGCTATTAACCATACCAACCAATTATCTATCTGCTACTGAAATGCAGGCAATCAAATACCTTATCAGCAGCCACTGTGTGGTAAGATAACACCAACACTACAACTGGCCAGCATTGAAAACAAGCCTGGGTACCCGGGCTTATATGCTATGGACAGTATAAATACAGCCTCAATAAAAAAAAAAAAAATTTAAATTTGGATTTCTACCACTTTGTCTAACTTACAGCGTCATCAAAGGCCAGTTGCTCTCATACCATGTCTATGTGGTGCGGGAGGTTAAAAATCCCTTGGGGTCGGTAAACGTGTAGGCTCGGGCTTTCCATCGACAAACTGTCTAATGGTGAAAACAAGTCTATTCAGGCTTATCCATAATAGGCAGTATAAATCTTCAAGAAAAACTAAAAACCCCAGGGTTTTCTGTGATTCCACGACATTTGACTACCAAAATAACCAAATTGCTATGATTTTCCATGACTGACGTAGTTAAAGTGACATAGTCCGATAAAAGCATCAAATTTTCAGAACAAAAAAACTTGCCTAGAATTAAACCTTCATATCCAACTTAGATACTGGGGAACTCATTAAGCATTTGCTGTTGTGCATGAATGAGGGGTACTAAGCTAATTTACTAGAACATGTCACTGGGTTTTTTTTTGTTTTTTTTTGTACATTAGTTGTTTAAGCAGGGGAAATTTCAGTCGCAAGCGATTGGTCTTCCTCATTCCACTGCTCCTTGCCCTATCCTAATAATGCCAAGCGCCTGGCTAGGAAGCGACAAGTATCAATTTTTAAGTCATTGGTTTGACTCAACCAGGATTCGAACCCACGACCCCACGATCTACCACACGGTGTGATATATGCGTACTAGATGTATAGCTGTGTGGCTAATATATGTTAACAAGATGCAGAGTTTGAGACAAAGGAATATGCTAATGAGATGACGTCATGGAAAGTTTAGCCGGCGGGTTGAGCGAGCCCTAGGCCGTGAATAAACCATTCAGTATCCAGAAGTCAAAGTGTTCAGACGTTGTACTTTCACACACGGGAGACGGACGCTCTAACTCATTTGGCCATCCCGTCTGGCCATAGACTGCTGAAGTCTATGGTGCCAGAATTTTGGTATGCATGCCAAAATTAAATTGGCATGTTTTCATTTCAAATAGCTCCAAAGTTAGCTATTTAAAATAAAAGTTACTTCAAACAAAAGTAAAGTCAATAATTTATTTATCTAAGAAAATCACAGAAACTCAAATGCAACTTTAGTAGACGTGAGCATTGCACAGGTTTCATCCAAACTACACATATCCAATTAGAATTGGGACCAGACGGGATGGCCGAATGAGTTGGAGCGTCTGTCTCCCGTGTTGGTAGATCGTGGGTTCGAACCCTGGTCGAGTCAAACCAATGACTTAAAAATTGATACTTGTCGCTTCCTAGCCTGGTGCTCAGCATTATTAGGATAGGGCAAGGACTGGTTGGCTCAGTGTCAGGATAATGTGACTGAGTGGGATATCAGGTCATGGTGGGACAAGCACTATACAGTCACCATGAGTGCGCACTGTCACAAGTCGGTACCCGTCCTGATATGACCTTAGATGTTGCTAGGACGTAAAACAACAACAAACAAACAAATAAACCAATTCTAATTGGACAGTGTGAATACATGTAATTGGACTGTGGTGACTTGAGGCTCTTAGAAAGCAAATATTAGCACGGTGTACAGACGTTGACGTCGGTAGCTAAAGAAGTTCACTCCTAACTAGAATGAAACCAAATAAATCAATTCTATATTTCCATATAGAGAAATGTAAAATTTAATGAATTTAAAGAGACTTTATCATTAATAGTCCAAATTGCATCATTTGGAAAGAAATGAGCTATTTTAAACTCAATTACATCCACTAGTTATATCCACTCAATTATATCCAAGAGCTACGGAAACCCTGCCTTAGGGGCACTGGTCACTCATTTGATACATACATACACACATACACACACAAACATACATACACACATACATATACACATACATACATACATACATATACATACATACATACATACATACATATACTCACACACACACGAATTAATAAACAATAAAAAATGATTTTAAAGTACTAGTCCAAATTCCATCATTTTCAAGTCACGGAAATAGGGAGCCATTTTAAACTCAATTATATCCACTAGTTTTCAAGAGCTACGGAAACCCTGCCGTATGGACATGGCCACTGGTCACTAATTACACACAGACACACAGACACACACACAAAAGCGAATTATAGACATCATGATGCCCTTTGGGAAACTTAACAATTTCTATTGGAATATGTCTATTTCTGGCCCTTTATGACATTTTTATATTTGAATAATTGAATAATTGAATAATTGAATACTTGAAGCACCTGAGCGATACCTAAAGCGGCTGTCACACCTCACCGGATTGAGCAATGGACAGAATTGTCTAGTCCGGGCATCATAAGTATCAAAATGTATTAAAATGTGTCAAAATGTTGCGATATCGGGTCAAAGGCCACTGGATAAACGGACATGAAACGGACATGAATGGATAGCCAATGGACGGTAAGCAGACTAAACGGACTCAAACCGGACAAGAACCGTAGATGTCAGTCTGGCGGCATCCGTTCCTAGTTTTGCGCATGTTCAAAACTTGTACGGACACAAAACGGACTTTGTTTGGTTTCTGTCCGTTTCCCCCAATCCGGTGAGGTGTGACAGGGGCCTTTATACCAAGCCTGCTGAGACATAGCAACGCGTGGACTCCGCTACCGGAGTTGTTTTGGCAATGTCAATCCATGAAATCCCGCTGTCAAGGTCTCCAGCATACATATTTAGATGTATCACTAACCCAGTGCTTTTTCCCCCCTGGCTTATTGTCCCTCTCCAGCCAACCACCTCCTCTTAAATAACCAACTAAACCTGCAGAATATTTTCCACCATTCACTTCAATCACCATCAAAGGGTTAATGCATTATACATTTCCATTGTGTTACATGTGAAGCGTGGCAGGTGTTGTGTATTATTAGGTGTTTTTTTAAAAACATTTTGATTTAGTTTAGTTTTTATTTTTTTAAATCGAGACCGCCGATTTAGTTGGAGATTTTAAAAGAAGAAAAAGAAACATCAATAATATTTGTTACTGACTTACCTTAAGCCACCAGCCGAAGAAGTGCACTGCGACGAACCCATCCATCTTATCCTGCAAGCAGATCAAAATATCTGGCTGTTCTTAAAAAGTCTCGCTTTCTTCTTACAACAAAGACTTTCTAGCAAAATATACTGTATTCTCATGGGTTTAACACTCTGGGCGTTTAAATTGGCAAATCACTGAAGTGGATGTGAGGTCGTTTACCCACACATGGGCGTTTAAGGGGTGGGCATTTAGGAAATATTGGCCAAGTGGTCGGTGGGCGTTAACCCACACATGGGTCTTAAGCTGCGAGGATACGGTACTATAAAAAAGAAGATAATGAATGCATAACAAAAACACATTCCTGTACGATTTCGAGGCTGCATATCATTAGAGCTGAGAGTAACGAGCTTTGTATAGGCTACCACAAGCCTGCATCAAAGAAGAGGATAATAATAATAATAAAAAACACCAATTTGCATAAACTGGATAGTTTGTGGAAGGGAATGTAAAACAACATCAGCTACACAAAACTTTTGCACAACCTGGATGTTTACCCAGACGTTGTGGAAGGCACTGTAAAACAACACCAAACTGCTGCACAACCTGGAGGTTTACCCAGACATTGTGAAATGCACTGTAAAACAACACCAAACTGCTGCACAACTTGGCTGTTTACCCAGACGTTGTGAAAGGCACTGTAAAACAACACCAAACTGCTGCACAACCTGGATGTTTACCCAGACATTGTGAAAGGCACTGTAAAACAACACCAAACTGCTGCACAAACTGGATGTTTACCCAGACGTTGTGAAAGGCACTGTAAAACAACACCAAACTGCTGCACAAACTGGATGTTTACCCAGACGTTGTGGAAGGCACTGTAAAACAACACCAAACTGTTGCACAAACTGGATGTTTACCCAGACATTGTGAAAGGCACTGTAAAACAACACCAAACTGCTGCACAACCTGGATGTTTACCCAGACGTTGTGAAAGGCACTGTAAAACAACACCAAACTGCTGCACAACCTGGATGTTTACCCAGACGTTGTGGAAGGCACTGTAAAACAACACCAAACTGTACAACCTGGATGTTTACCCAGACGTTGTGGAAGGCACTGTAAAACAACACCAAACTGCTGCACAACCTGGATGTTTACCCAGACATTGTGGAAGGCACTGTAAAACAACACCAAACTGTACAATCTGGATGTTTACCCAGATGTTGTGAAAGGCACTGTAAAACAACACCAAACTGCTGCACAAACTGGATGTTTACCCAGATGTTGTGAAAGGCACTGTAAAACAACACCAAACTGCTGCACAAACTGGATGTTTACCCAGACGTTGTGGAAGGCACTGTAAAACAACACCAAACTGCTGCACAAACTGGATGTTTACCCAGACGTTGTGGAAGGCACTGTAAAACAACACCAAACTGCTGCACAAACTGGATGCTTACCCAGATGTTGTGAAAGGCACTGTAAAACAACACCAAACTGCTGCACAAACTGGATGTTTACCCAGACGTTGTGGAAGGCACTGTAAAACAACACCAAACTGCTGCACAAACTGGATGTTTACCCAGATGTTGTGAAAGGCACTGTAAAACAACACCAAACTGCTGCACAAACTGGATGTTTACCCAGACGTTGTGAAAGGCACTGTAAAACAACACCAAACTGCTGCACAAACTGGATGTTTACCCAGACGTTGTGGAAGGCACTGTAAAACAACACCAAACTGCTGCACAAACTGGATGTTTACCCAGACGTTGTGGAAGGCACTGTAAAACAACACCAAACTGCTGCACAAACTGGATGTTTACCCAGACATTGTGGAAGGCACTGTAAAACAACACCAAACTGTACAAACTGGATGTTTACCCAGACATTGTGAAAGGCACTGTAAAACAACACCAAACTGCTGCACAAACTGGTTCTTTACGCAGACGCTGTGAAAGGCACTGTAAAACAACACCAAACTGCTGCACAACCTGGATGTTTACCCAGACATTGTGGAAGGCACTGTAAAACAACACCAAACTGTACAAACTGGATGTTTACCCAGACGTTGTGAAAGGCACTGTAAAACAACACCAAACTGTACAAACTGGATGTTTACCCAGACGTTGTGGAAGGCACTGTAAAACAACACCAAACTGTACAAACTGGATGTTTACCCAGACGTTGTGAAAGGCACTGTAAAACAACACCAAACTGTACAAACTGGATGTTTACCCAGACATTGTGGAAGGCACTGTAAAACAACACCAAACTGTACAAACTGGATGTTTACCTAGATGTTGTGAAAGGCACTGTAAAACAACACCAAACTGTACAAACTGGATGTTTACCCAGACGTTGTGAAAGGCACTGTAAAACAACACCAAACTGCTGCACAAACTGGTTCTTTACGCAGACGTTCTGAAAGGGTCTGTAAAACAACAAAACAACATCAAACTGCTACACAACCCGGATGCTCACCCAGACATTGTGGAAAGGGTTGTCGGGTGTTTCCTTGTCGTAGATTGTACAGGTGCCTCCATAGGACTTTTCGGGCAGCGGCTCGCCTAACGACGCATCAATGTTCTTCAACAAGAACCGGGCTCGGTCCACAGTCTAGATACAAGAAGACAAATAAATATTAAATTTGTTGCATTTAAATGGGTTTACAAAAATTATTTATTCATAATAATACTGACAGCACCAAAGTGCTGGTCTTATGGCATTAGAGGCTTGTACTTTAAACTGAAGAGTTTAAATTTGATGTTATGTTTTTAATTTGCTTGAATTAGATATTTTACGGAATAGATGTAACTTTTGGTGCTACCTGATCTTCCAGCGATACATTTCTATGACATGATTTGCTTGGCATTTTACCACAATTGATCGCAAGCGAGAAACAAAATATAATTATAAAGTAAGCAAGTAAGTAAGCAAGTAAGTAGGCAAGTAAAGAAGTAAATATTAGGTTAGGAGTAAAACTATAATTTGGAGGCAATACTGAATTCTGTAGGTGATATTGCAACTGGACATTAATTGTTAGCTAGGATTATTATTGCTATATGAGACTGTCTCAAAAGGTGCTAAGCAATATGGGACAAAACTTTGTCCATAGTAACGATCAACACACTATCTACTTATGCACTTGCTCAGGATAAACTGATTTGTTTTTTACATGGTGTTTCATAATCCCAATAGAATACATATTGATTTGAAGCAAATGTCCTTGTGTTTTCAGTATAACCATTTCTGTGCTGTTTTGTGTCATTTGTTACTATGGACAAAAAAACGAAGAGCTAGCACCTTTTGAGACAGGCTCATATATATCTCCTGTACATACAAATATCTTACAGAGATTTTATTGCTTGACTGAACAACTAATTTCTTCGCCGTACAATTCTTTTTACATATATATATATATGCATTTGTTCACGAAAATGGAAAACTCAAAATAAGAGAATAAATCCCTTTGCTGGTTCCAGTTGTGTTGTTTTTTGGGGGGTGGGGGAGGGCGGGTTGACACTGTATTTATGCTGCCCATAACGGTTAAATCTAATGACTTGTTTTTGACGCTAGACACTAATAGTCTTGTGGTTCCCCTTTGTTTTGTTACTTTCAGTTGTTGTGTAAGGTCATCTATTCACATCACATTTCAGAAGCTAGCCCCCCCCCCCACCCCCACCCCAACAAAAAACATACCCAAAAACCGGGGGGGGGGGTGGGAGTGTTCGGATTCTTGATTGTCTTGCATACCTGGAAGAGTAGAAAGACGAGAGCAAGCTCATAGACGATGCTCAGGCAAAGCACAAGGCGCCAAAATGCTGGAATTGGAACAAACCAAATGATCAGGCATGAGGTGAGATGCCCCTTTCAAGCCACTTGCTTTGTGAGGTAGCGGCAGCATACTCATTAGACACTCCCCTTGTATGACTCTTCAATGGTTTATATCAACAGCTATAAGTTGCTTTAATGATTATGATTTCAAATATCTAGGCTATATATCATATATATATATGCTGTACAAGCCATTATACGAGCATAATAAGCTGGAAGATCCATCTACGGACCCGTAAATCACTGAACTCCAGATAGAATTTCTTACTGAGATCACAGCAATAATACAATATACATTCAATATGGTATAATCTATACACAGAAGGCGGGCTCACCAACCACACAGGATATAGCAGCGTTCGAAATAAGTCATTGGTTTGACTCGACCGGGAACAGAAATCCCGACCTTCCGCACGCGAGGCCCACACTCTGCCGGTTAGGCCACTGTACCCTGTATCCCTTCTTTAAAATAAAACTTGTATGGCATGTTTTAGTGTTGTAACATAAATATGCTTGCATCTTACCCGGGTGAAGTACTCTTGTAAGGCATGTTTTAGTGTTGTAAAGTAAATATGCTTGCATCTTACCCAGATGAAGTACTCTGTAAGGCACGTTTCAGTGTTGTAACGTAAATATGCTTGCATCTTACCCGGATGAATTACTCTTGTAAGGCATGTTTCAGTGTTGTAACGTAAATATGCTTGCATCTTACCTGGATGAAGTACTCTTGTAAGGCATGTTTCAGTGTTGTAAAGTAAATATGCTTGCATCTTACCGAGATGAAGTCTTCTTGTAAGGCACATTGCAGTATTCATAAAGTAAGCATGATTGCATCTTACCCGGATGAGGTCTCCTGTAGGGTCCATCTGGTGTGTGAGTAACTCCGAACAGCACAAATGCCAGCACTACTGCCACCAAACCTCTGCAACATATGTAGAATAATAGAGGGGTAAACAAAGTTTGTTTTATTTAACAACGCCTCTAGAGCACATTGATTTTGATCATCGGCTATTGGACGTCAAACATATGGTCATTCTGACGTATTTCTTTGGAGGAAACCTGCTACCGCCACATAGGCTACTCTTTCCAATAAAGAGCAAGGGGTATTTTATATGCACTTTCCCACAGACAGGACAGCACATATGACAGCCTTTGATGAACCAGTTGTGGACCACTGGTTGGAACGGAAAATAGCCCAAACTCCAAATGTGTCCTCTGAGCAGGATCGATCGGATGACCCACACCTTCAGAGGTAGACACTCTACTGTCTGAGCTACGTCCCGCTCTCCCAACACAGAGGGCTCAGAAGAACGTCACAAAAACAAAACACTACCTGGGCTACATTGCCACTACAATTCAATAAATAACACTAAAAGCAACACAGATATATTCTACAGGGTAGGCGGGGCATGATCATACCCACTCAATACTTTGCAATGCCTATTTATATCCCACTCAGGCACCACCAGCACTTACATTTATATGTATACATGCGCTTGGTCACATCCACCTGTTTAGTAATAGAACATTTGCATTCCCCCTGATGCCATAAATCGGAATATTTTACAAGGGGTCATTGAGACAAGCTTAACGGGTTACGCGCTGGTAATTTGTTTGTATGGTCTTCAAGTTATATAGGCCTACAGTAAAACCTCTATAACTGACCACCTCCACAAATCGACCACTCCCCTATATCGATCTCTTTATTTGGGTCCCAAGATCGCCCATACAATACCATTTAAACGAAATGAAAAAATCCCTAAACCGTCATCATTATCATCATGCTGTTGGTCGTGATGCGACAAAAACTGCTTTCATTACTTGACTGCCGCTCTCCATTTAGCTCTCTCCTGTGAGAGTGATGTCCATGAGTCAGTTTTAATGTCTCTCAGCTTCAGGTTTCTCTTGATGGTATCCTTGAACCGGAGACGAGGGCGCCCTCTCTTTCTGTAACCAGAAGACAGTTGAGAATAGAGGATCTGCTTTGGTAGCCTGTCTGATGACATCCTCATGAGGTGTCCAGTCCACCGGAGATTCTTTTTGATCAGAAGATCTTCCATAGAGGGCAGCCCCGTCCGTTCGAGTATTTCCTTACATTTCATGAAAGCTGCCTGCAAAAGTGTTTTAGTGCTTCTGGCTTTTGCAAGTTACCAGCGGCACTCTCTCGGAGAGCAAATAGAGGTTTCACACCGGCAAGGACATGTCCAGACAGGCGCAAAACTATTTGTCCCTGCAGTGGCTGGTCGGGAGATGTTGGGAGTTCCATACATCAACCGCCCTTAATGCTGCCACAGTGACATGGTTTTCTGTTTAGGGTTTGCTCCCTTAGCCTTCGGTTCTGTCAAGAACCTGTACCACAAGGCAGTGGTTTACAATTCTGCAGGGCAGGGCCCTCAAACTCCCTGAGGTATTTCAATACCTGCAATACCTGCATACCTTAACCGACCACCTCCATAAATGTACCATTTAAAGTCGGTCCCATTGTCGGTCAATTTAGAGAGGTTTCATATTCATCATACTCATAAACAAACAGTACACCCATGTGTGATATATTCACACACAATACATTCATTCGTGATATATTCATAGACGACCTATTCACACACAATGTACCTATACCCAATGTATTCATATACAACATATTGATATATGACATGAATTAGTGACCAGACGGGATGGTCGAATGTAGATCGTGGGTTCGAACCCTGGTCAAGTCAAACCAATGACGTAAAAATTGATACTTGTTGCTTCCTAGCCTGGCGCTCAGCATTATTAGGATAGGGCAAGGACTGGTTGGTTCAGTGTCAGGATAATGTGACTGAGTGGGATATCAGGTCATGGTGCTGGCAGCCTGGTCTTCCAGTGGGGCAGCACTATAAAGTCACCATGACTGCGCACTGTCACAAGTCGGTACCTGTCCTGATATGACCTTAGATGTTGCTAGGACGTAAAACAACAACAAACAAAACATGAATTAGCAATCTGATGGTACAAACAAACAAAGTAAATGCAACTCACGCACATACTTTATTTTGATACACATCTTCGTATACACACACTGACAATGGTGTATTTCTTAGTCCAGTGGTTTCCATTGTTAATGGTAGTCTTATTTGAGAACATTACCTTTTGGTGTTGTTTTCGGTGTCAACCTTGTCGCCCTCGTGTAGGGCCACATAGAGCAGCATGGACGAGAAAATAATCAGCACCGTGACACTGTGTGCCCGCCTGCAACAACAAGACACACACATGTCACACTAAAAAGCTACACATCTATAAGGTACCAACATGGGTCAAGCGAGTCAAGCAAATTAAAGGGGCATGTGAAACACAGTTACAGGTCTGCAATAAGAGGCTTGGTGATTGTCATTTTTTTTCTTTAAAAAAAAAAATTCTTCTTCTTTTTCTTTTCTTTCCCCCCCCTTCCCACCTTTTATTTCTTCCTTTTTTTTTTTTTTTTTTTTTACAACCCAGGGCTACATATAGGTAACGATGAGGTGCTGGCAGAAGCCAGTCTTGTTATTATTGACCTGCATGTCAATGTCACCCCGAATTGTCCATGACAAAGTCTCGCCTTGTGAAGAGATGAATGTCCTTGTTTGTTGCACCAACTTGTAAACAGTACACACTTATGATGACTTTATACCTTTTCCCCCCCCACTGGAAAACTGGGCTAGCTTGCATCATGACCTGATATCCCACTCAGTCACATTATCATGATACGAAGCAAACCATTCCTTGCTCTATCCTACTAATGTCAAGCGCCAGACCAGGCAGTGACAAGTATGAATTTTGTAAGTCATTTGTTTGATGCTGTCAGGTTTTGAACCTATGACCTCCCACATGGGAAAACCAACCAGTGCTGCTAACCTATTCGGGCATCCTATCTGGTCAAAGATAGTTTAAGGCCAGCACCAGACTATATAAAGAGCCAATTGCAGTGGTCTGACACTTCCTCATGGTCTTCAAAGCCAACTGGTCTCTGCCACATCTCCCAATATATCTAGACAATTACCCTACAATTAACCAGCTATTCATCTTTATATTAACTCCATGTTTTTATGAACATTCAGTACATACAAATAGATGTGTGCTTGTAATTAGCGTGCTGCCTAATAGCTATGAATCATGGTTTTGCACAATTTCAAATCAAAGAGCCAAAACCAGTAGAACTAGTGATTGACAGGCCAGTTACCATAGCAACTGTCTCCTCATTGTTTATAAACAGCTACTGCATGGTTAGAAATCACCTGGGGCCGTATGCAGGAGTCGGTGATAGCGAGGAAAATGGTGTTTGGCCGGAATTCCCGTTTAACGGGAAAAAATGGTATGCACGAGACAGTGATAGGCCTAACACCAGAAGCTTAAACTAGGTTAAGGTAAACCAGAAATTTAGCTAGTTTACAGCGGTGTAAGGTATCAAATCTATTCAATGGTGTCATATTTAACAAAGTTACATAGTCAAATAGTGAAATTTTATTAAATTAACCCTAAAATCGAAGTGAGATTAACGCTGCCACTGCAACGGCGGCGATATTAATATTTATATTTTCGAATCGACGAATGTAAAGTAAACAAATCGCCGCCACCGCCGCATGGACGTCGATATCCATACTGTCGACGCCGCCGCCGCATTGCCGGCGTTATTCATATTGTCAACTCGAGGGATTTCCCAAATCTATAAATAACTAAACGTTTAGCTATAATGAAAGTGTTAAGCGCTCCTGCATACCACTTGACACAGTTCCCGACGTCGGTCATACCTAAACGGTAACAGGCTGTAACACCAAACCCCGCTAACACTGACTCCTGGATACGGGCCCTGGTGCCACTCAGTAAATGACCTGATTGGTGGGCACATGGGAGGTCAATAAACATCAACACTTTAGGCAGCATTGCGTAAACTGAAATAGGACATCCTCCGCTTGAGTTATCCAGTCATTGACCCCCACCCCACACCCCCGCTGGCTGTCAATTCAAGAGACAATATTTAAATCTTTGCCGGTGTCGCGGTTTCAGTTCTCTGCCAGTTTCAGTTCTCTGCATCGCTTCTGCGCATGCGTCAAAATCAAACAGCATCATCTGCGCATGTGTCAACATCGAGCCAGATTCAAACCGTCGCCGATCACTGCAAATCGCTACACTCATACTGTCACTATAATGTCAGTGTCACTAACCTTATAAATTTGATATAATCTTTTCGGTAAACATGTTTTCTATATGTGTACCAAGCGGTTTGTTTCTAGGTGGTGTGGTTTTAGAGATATTTCACTTTTTCTGTATGAAGATTGCTCATGACCATTGACAATGCCTTGAGTTTGCCGGTACACGCAGTGCAAAACATTATTCAAAATCAATAGAAATCCAGAACCCTAACCATATCAATTTAATATAATCTTTTCGGTAAACATGTTTTCTATATGTGTACCAAGCGATTTGTTTCTAGGTGGTGTGGTTTTAGAGATATTTCACTTTTTTCCTTATGAAGATTGCTGACGACCATTGACAATGCCTTGACAATGCTGTTCGATTTTGATGCATGCGCAGAAGCGATGCGGAGAACTGAAACTGGCGGAGAACTGAAACCGCGACACCGGTTGGGGAGGGCCAGGGTCTTAAACGGGCATTCCAAGTTCCGTTGGTCCTTCAGGAGGAACTGAAGCTGCAACCCAGCATCCCAGGTCATTCAGCACACACACCGGAAGTTAGGGTTGATGCCACTCCCAGCACTAGCCTTCACTATACTTTATTTTGCACCTCTAACCACATGCTTCCCGATGAACCCACATGGTAGCAACATTTCTATACATTCTTTTTCTAATGTAGATTGCAGTGAGAATGTCCTAGCAAATATTTTACATGAGATAAAATACCACTTTGTGTATGAGTGTTCACACTGCATATACAGGTTACTGCATGTACAGAGGGATAATCTCAGCCACACAGCCAAACAGACATACCCACCTACACCCCAACCACCAAAACCTCCACCAGACACACGCACACAGGTGTGTGTCTGCATGTACAGAGCGCTAAGTCAGTCACACAGACAATGTTCACACTGCATGTACAGAGCGCTAAGTCAGTCACACAGACAATGTTCACACTGCAATTACAGAGTGCTAAGTCAGTCACACAGAAAATGGTCGTCAGTTACGTAACAGGAAGCTGTGAACCAGCAATGTTGGGTCGCAGCTTTCAGTCCTTTCTGAGGGACCAGCGGAACTCAAATTATCCATATTAGCATTAGCAACCAATCGAGTCATCCTGCTACAGAGAGTCTGGGTTTTAAAGGAGGAAATGGCAGGCAGACCATCATTTTACCTAGATAAAAGATTCACCCGGTACTTGTAGTACACGGGTGAAGACCAGCCTTATATAAATACGGGGGAAAATAGCATTAATATGGAAGTGAGGCTACAGTATGTGGCTCCAGTATCAAATGGCTACCTATATTATGCATATAGGCACAGAGTTGGTGAAATGGGAGAGAATGCAAAAAAGACAAGATGGCGGCCGCAGAACGCCGTCGATTTCACTTTTAAATCTTATTAAACTATATATTATATTATATTTTTCAACTCAAAGGTAGCGGGTAAATAATAAAACATATGTAAAGAATAATTGTTGCTTGTTAGTTTGTTAAATTAGGCTCTCAATTCTTTGACCCGTTTTTTCGCCAGCTTTTACATAGGGCTGGTATGCACCCCTCCTGTGGCTACTGCAGCAGTATGGGGTGAATCTTGTATCTACATTTTACCTAGACCATCATCCACGACAGTATCCTCAACAACAGCTCCAGGACTAATCCTATGATGCCTAATCCTAAAAGAGTCGCGGACAGCAAGTGTCAAAGCTGATAACTGATAATGATGCACTGTCGTCTTATAAATGAATGTTCACTGAAAATACAGCTGTGAATAATGCCGTTATTTATTCAGTAAAATTCTGTGAAAACTATAGCTTCCTCCTAATTGAACAGACAATATTTAAATGTTTGGCCGTTACATTGTGCACCTCCTCTGCTTGAGTTATCCAGTCACTGACCCGCTTCCACCAGCTGTCAATTCAATAGACAATATTTAAATGTTTGGCGGTTAAATTGTGCACCTGCTCTGCTTGAGTTATCCAGTCACAACCGCTCCCACCGGCTGTCAATTCAACAGACAATATTTGAATGTTTGGCGGTTAAATTGTGCAGCTCCTCAGCTTCAATTATTCAGTCATTTACCCGCTCCCGCTGGCTGTCAATTCAACAGACAATATTTGAATGTTTGGTGGTTAAATTGTGCAGCTCCTCAGCTTCAGTTATCCAGTCATTGACCCGCTCCCGCTGGCTGTCAATTCAACGGAAAATATTTGAATGTTTGGCCATTAAATTGTGCACCTCTGCTTGAGTTATCCAGCACTGGCCCGCCCCCACCGTCTGTTAAAGTTGCATAGTCCGATGGTTTTGAATTTCTGTATTTTTTTCTGAGATAAATATATTAGATCGACCACTAGTATCAACTTGACATTAGTTCAAAGTTACTTTTATTTTAAATGGTAAACTGTTGAGATATTTTGAGTGCAAACATGGAAAATTAGTTTTGGCAAGCTTGCCAAAACTCTGACTCCATAGACTTCGCATTAACAGGTTCTGTTAAATTGACTCAGTATTGCCTTCTACGCAGAAACAAATGCTTAATAAGTGCATCAGTATATAAGTTAGATATGTGAAATCAAATCTAGATAATTGGTTTGGTTTTGAAAATTTGATATTTCATCGGACTATGCAGCTTTAAGTGGTACCAGCTGCAACCCCACCCCAACCGCTACATTCCCACCATCAACTCTACTTGTGCTACCTTAACGTTGCATAATCCTATGGTGTTTTTTTTAGTTTCTGCCAAATTTGCCAGATAAATATATTAGGTTGATCATTGTAAACTACTCTGACGTAACTCTTAGAATTTAAAGGGTTAACTTAGGAGATATTTGAAGTGAAAACAAACATGCAAAGTAATTTTGATGTGCACTCTAAAATGATGGACACCATAGGCATCAGCAGTAACAGGTTCTCTTAAATTGACTTAATAATAATATTCTTCCTATGCCGCAATGTTTAATGAGTGCACCCATAGATCAGTTAAATATGTAGAATCAAATATAGACCTGTACATGTTTTCAGTTTGAAAATTTGATGCCTTCATCCGAATATGCAGGTTTAAGAAAACATATTCAGACAAATCACAACCAATAGACTACATCACGGTTCCAGCGGCGCGGTGCATTGTGGGATGCGTCAGAGCAAAACATACCCACGAGAAGCACATGGCACATGCTAATACACTGGGTGCAGCTATGAAATGTGCTAGTTTCAGCTCATCTCAGCTCTTGTTTGAAACATAGAATACCAACTAAAAAAATATAGATAATAAATTAAGATATTAATCTTTTATCCAGCATTGCATTTACATCAATATAACCAGCACATCTTATGCCATGTGCATTTAGATTTAGACAAATCTCGGCACCCAGACTAGTGTTAGAGCCAGAGCCAGAGTCGGTTTTATTTATTTTATTCATGTTTTTATTTATAATATCCTATGGTTAATGACATATGTAGAAATAGAAAATGAGTAGGGTTAATCAGATATTGGTTATATATTTCTTTGAAACGAGTTTTTGTTGACACATTTGACATTTGAATATTTAGAACAAGAATTACTTCTGGCTAATCAATGCATAGATTATGCCTGTAAAGTGACTGAAATTGTATGTTTCTTAGCTCAAAATGCTTAATTATGGAGAGTTGTAGCTTATACATATTCATTATATTATTATATTGCATCCTTCCGTCCATGTTTGTGTCAAATTGTTATGTATTTCTATTTATTTTGAATAAAATGCCAGTTTTGCCTTACGCGTATCGGCAAACTCAATGGCCGCACGCCTTTGCTTTGCTCCCGGCGCCGTTTTCAGTGCATGCGCAGTCAGAACCGTGATGTAGTCTATTGGCAGACTAGTGCACACATACTTTGTGCAGTTGTTTTTGTTATGATAACAAAATCTTCCATCTGAAAAGTAAATCAATGGAATAGAAAATATTATTGAATACGAATGTGGAATGGATATTTATGTAGTGGCATGAATATTGCTGCTACTGTAGACCTTGCCACAATGTCCAATCCATCATTGCATAACCTACCCTATGGTGCCTATTCACTGCATCCAATGCACCATGAAACCTATTGTCGTGGGGGTAATACAACATGGAAATATTGCGTCTAGAGCACTCTTGCTATTCCAGGGCTAGTATCTAAACCATTAGACTATCTAAGCTCCCTGATTCAATCACCTTTTTTTCGGCTACCAGTCTGTGTCGCTCTTTTCCTGGGAGGTCAGTGCAGACTACTACACTATCAATGGGGGACTTTTGTTGCCACGCCTTTTGCAATATACTGCCGGCAGGTGGCGACACGTGAGTGGCCAAGGTCTTGCGTGTTTTGCCATTTCTGAACTCTGATGTGTGTGGTGAGGGGGTTTAGGTGTGTGTGGTGGGGTGTAGGTTTAGGGCTGTGGTGGGGATATAGGTGTGTGATGGGGGTTTTGGGATGCTAAAGATTGTGAGGTGCCGCTCTGCAAGACACTCCTACACCTCCACCACAAACCACCAACACCTCCACCATACACACCTGCACACCTACCATACATACCTACACTCCCACCACCCCGTCCTGATATGACCTTAGATGTTGCTAGGACGTAAAACAACAACAAACAAACAAACACTCCCACCACACACACCGTCAACCCCAACCACACAGACCTACACCCCCACCACACCCCTACACCCCCACCACACAGGTGTGTGTTGGTGGTGTAGGTATGTGGTGAGGGTTGAGGGGTGTGGTGTAGGTGTGTGGTGGGTGTGTATGTGTGTGGTGGGTGTGCAGGTGTGTGGTAGAGGTGTGTGGTGGATGTGTGTGGTGGTGGTGTAGATGTGTGGTGGATGTGTGTGGTGGTGTTGTAGGTGTGTGTAGTTGAGGTGTAGGTGTGTGTGGTAAGGGGGTAGATGTGTGGTGGTGGTGTAGGTGTGGTGTGTGTATGGTGGGAGTGTAGGTGTGTGGTGGAGGGCATAGGTGTGTGTGGTGGGGGTCTAGGGCTGTGTTGGGGGTGTAGACGTGTGGTGGGGGTTTATGGATGCTAAAGATTGTGAGGTGCCGCTCTGCAAGATACCCCGACACCTCCGCCACAACCCACCTACACCTCCACCACACACACGCACCTACAGCTACACCCCCACCATACCCACCTACACCCCAACCACACACACACCGATAATTGTTTTCGTTTTGAAAATGTGATGTTTTGATCGGACCATGCAGCTTTAAGTCAGTCACACAGACAATGTTCACACTGCATGTACAGAGCACTAAGTCAGTCACACAGACAATGTTCACACTGCATGTGCAGAGTGCTAAGTCAGTCACACAGACAATGTTCACACTGCATGTACAGAGCACTAAGTCAGTCACACAGACAATGTTCACACTGCATGTGCAGAGTGCTAAGTCAGTCACACAGACAATGTTCACACTGCATGTACGTAGTGCTAAGTCAGTCACACAGACAATGTTCACACTGCATGTACAGAGCACTAAGTCAGTCACACAGACAATGTTCACGCTGCATGTACAGACCGTTAAGTCAGTCACACAGACAATGTTCACACTGTACGTACAGAGGGATAAGTCAGTCACACAGACAATGTTCACGCTGCATGTGCAGAGTGCTAAGTCAGTCACACAGACAATGTTCACACTGCATGTGCAGAGTGCTAAGTCAGTCACACAGACAATGTTCACACTGCATGTACAGAGTGCTATGTCAGTCACACAGACAATGTTCACACTGCATGTACAGAGGGATAAGTCAGTCACACAGACAATGTTCACACTGCATGCACAGAGGGATAAGTCAGCCACACAGACAATGTTCACACTGCATGTACAGACCGTTAAGTCAGTCACACAGACAATGTTCACACTGCATGTACAGAGCATTAAGTCAGTTACACAGACGATGTTCACACTGCATTTACAGAGTGCCAACTCAGTCACACAGACAATGTTCACACTTCATGTACAGAGCACTAAGTCAGTCACACAGACAATGTTCATATTGCATGTACAAAAAGTCAGTCAGTCAGTCAGTCACAATGACACATTATATACCAATGGTGACACCACCAAAAATTAGCCACATAACATCTCGGCTACAATTGCGACAACACAAATTCTATACATTGAGAAAACAATTTCCTGAAAACGAGTCACTGGAAACAATTCTACCTTGTTCTGGACTTGTAATCCTAACAAATAATAAACGCTTAAAGAAACAGCAAGTGTACTCTGTTACCTTAATTAATTGCTTCAATTAAATAAGTGTCAATGTTAGTAACGAGATAATTGGAGAACCAAAGTGAAAGTGAAACTCGGATACTTAATGAGAGGTAACACAGCAGGGGGCCTTTAAGGGGATTTTATAACACAAACATTTTAAAGAGCCAATCCAAGATTTTCGGAAGGGGATTCTAAATAAAAAAGATCTTTTTTCTTTTTCTTCCCATTAAAAACACCAAATTTTGGTTACAAAAATGTGAAGCTTGCTGAGGGTTCCAAAACGTCTATAGTATAAACTTTGCTTTTCTAGAGCCAACTTTGATTTTTATTTTCCCCTTGGAAAAAATTA
Source organism: Branchipolynoe longqiensis (assembly GCA_030323885.1). Lineage (NCBI taxonomy): Eukaryota > Metazoa > Annelida > Polychaeta > Phyllodocida > Polynoidae > Branchipolynoe > Branchipolynoe longqiensis. The sequence continues at coordinate 61,365,211 of CM059193.1, read as the reverse complement.
TACTAGTGCTTTATTAGAAAATGTATTAGAAATAAATGCACATCTGGGAATGACCGCCATTAGGCTTACAAATGATACATTTAACCAAAATTAAATTTGTAGTAAATAATAACAATCATGGAGGTGTTTCCTGGTCAGTTTTCTTTTCCCCCTTTGGTGGGCTTTTGAGGTGGGTTGTCATTTTTAGCAATCATAATTGTGCCATCAATTTAGCTAAGTTGGCACTCAAAGGCAATTCCTGGTGGAAATAGGAGTAGGTTAGCAATACGATAACAAGTCACATCCTGTCCTATCTCATACCAAACCCACAGAATACTGGTTTCTAAATGAGAATCCTTACATATGCGTCCGGAACCCTCCTCTTCTTAGACCTTATTAAACCATCCCGTTGATCTGAAACTGGGCAACGTACCCTAATTGAGGCCATTAGCTCTGACTCTTAATTGAGGCCATTACCTCTTACTCTTACCTACCCCACCTCTTACCTACCCTACCTCTTATACGCCCCACCGCCTATCTAATCTACACAACCTCTTATACGCTTAACCTCTTACCTACCCCACCTCTTATACGCCCCACCACCTATCTAATATACCCCACCTCTTATATGCTTAACCTCTTACCTACCCTACCTCTTATACGCCCCACCGCCTATCTAATCTACCCCACCTCTTATACGCTTAACCTCTTACCTACCTCACCTCTTATACGCCACACCGCCTATCTAATCTACCCCACCTCTTATACGCATAACCTCTTACCTACCTCATCTCTTATATGCCCCACCGCCTATCTAATCTACCCCACCTCTTATACGCTTAACCTCTTACCTACCTCACCTCTTATACACCCCACCGCCTATCTAATCTACCCCACCTCTTATATGCTTAACCTCTTACCTACCTCACCTCTTATACGCCCCACCGCCTATCTAATCTACCCCACCTCTTATATGCTTAACCCCTTACCTACCTCACCTCTTATACGCCCCACCGCCTATCTAATCTACCCCACCTCTTATACGCTTAACCTCTTACCTACCTCATCTCTTATACACCCCACCGCCTATCTAATCTACCCCACCTCTTATATGCTTAACCTCTTACCTACCTCACCTCTTATACACCCTACCGCCTATCTAATCTACCCCACCTCTTATACGCTTAACCTCTTACCTACCTCATCTCTTATACACCCCACCGCCTATCTAATCTACCCCACCTCTTATATGCTTAACCTCTTACCTACCTCACCTCTTATACACCCCACCACCTATCTAATCTACCCCACCTCTTATATGCTTAACCTCTTACCTACCTCACCTCTTATACACCCTACCGCCTATCTAATCTACCCCACCTCTTATATGCTTAACCTCTTACCTACCTCACCTCTTATACACCCCACCGCCTATCTAATATACCCCACCTCTTATATGCTTAACCTCTTAGTCTTACCTACCTCACCTCTTATATGCCCCACCACCTATCTAATCTACCCCACCTCTTATACGCTTACCCTCTTACATACCTCACCTCTTATACGCCCCACCGCCTATCTAATCTACACAACCTCTTATACGCTTAACCTCTTACCTACCCCACCTCTTATACGCCCCACCACCTATCTAATATACCCCACCTCTTATACGCTTAACCTCTTACCTACCCTACCTCTTATACGCCCCACCGCCTATCTAATCTACCCCACCTCTTATATGCTTAACCTCTTACCTACCTCACCTCTTATATGCCCCACCACCTATCTAATCTACCCCACCTCTTATATGCTTAACCTCTTACCTACCCTACCGCTTATATGCCCCACCGCCTATCTAATCTACCCCACCTCTTATACGCTTAACCTCTTACCTACCTCACCTCTTATGCACCCGCTTCTTATGCCCCCCTCACCCCAATCAAACTAACTTATCCTCACCCAAGTCTTACCCTTCATATCAATGCAAAGATCATCTATCTCAGCATCAAGCCCTCATTCATTGTTAGACCTTCCTCTATCGTAGTTTAACTGAAGTCTATCAGCATCCACACTCCTATTCTGTGAACCAATATTATCTTAAAGTTGCCTAATCCGATGGCTTTAGAGTTTCTGCCATATTTGATCAGAATTAAAGCTGCATGGTCCGATCAAATATCAAATTTTCAAAACCAAACAAGTATCTAAATTCGATTCTACATATCTAACTTAGATACTGGTGCACTTATTAAACATTTGTAGCCACATAGAAGTGACTACTGAGGCAATTGAATGGAACCTGTTACTGAAGAAGCTTATGGGGTCAGAGTTTTGACAAGCTTGCCAAAATTAATTTTGCATGGTTCCACTTCAAATATCTCAAAGGTTAGCCACTTAAAATAAAAGTTACTTCAAGCTAAAGTACGGTACACAATAACGATCAACCTAATGTATTTATCTCAAAAAATTTCAGAAACTTAAAACCATCGGACTATGCAACTTTAATATACATTACTTCAGTTTGGAGGAACTTTGAATAAAAATAGCTAACTCTGGAGATATTCATGTGAAAACATGCAGACATAAATGTGGTGTGCGCAATGAATACTGAAATGCCAGACATTGTAACCTTGTATTTAAATTGTAGCAGTGGGAGGTTCTATTAAATTAAATTAACATTCCTACCACGCATTAATAAGTGTGTGGGTACCTTAGAGTAGAATATGCAGGAGAAAGTGTTTTGGTCTAACAAATGTGATGCTTTTGTTGGCTTATGCAACTTCAATGCAATTCCCCCTCTAAAATATTTAAATAAATTCTTAACCCCCTGAGCTTTAATTTCTCCCCCCCCCCCCCAACCCGCCATCTCCATCACACAAAAAAGCTTGTTGACACCTAAAGGCCCTGTCACATTACGGCGTATGGCGGGAGCGTATTGAAAACCTACGTAGGTCCTGCGCGTGCCGGCCTATGATGACAATTGGTGACCTTTTGGCTGGTTTTGAGCGTATGTGGAACCTATGAGGAGCGTACGAGGAGCGTATGAGGAGCGTGTGGGAGCGTGCTGTGACATTTTTTGACAGTTTTGATTGGCATGTGGAGCGTACGAGTAGCGTACAAGTAGCATACGCATAGCGTATGCGCGTATGAGTAGCGTGCATACGCTGTGCATACGCTAGGAGTACGCTCCCATACGTAACTCGTAGGTTATGCGTACGCTACATACGCTAGAGATACGCCGGTGACACAAGTTGAGCGTATGAAAAACCTATGCCGGCGTACCCCTAGTGTACGAGGAGCGTATGCCGGCGTATGAGTAGCATATGGGCCATACGCTCTCATAGGTCGAGATTTTTTGAGCATGCACAAAAAAATGTGGACGGACGGATTTATGAAAGCGTATGGCGGCGTATGCCTCATAAGCCGGCATCTGGCGGCATCTGGCGGCGTATAAGTAGCGTATGAGTAGCGTATGCGTAGCGTATACAGCGTATGCCGACGTATATGACGTAACGCGCCTACGCCGCCATACGTTCCCGCAAAAAAACCTAATGTGACAGCCCCTTAACGTCTGATTGATCCTTAGTTTTTAAACATAGATTCAACCAATTGTTTATTGCATCCCAAATATAACCCCACCATTTGATTAAAGTTGCATAGTCCGATGGTTTTGAGTTTCTGAAATTTTCTGAGATAAATACATTAGGTTGATCGTTATTATGTACCTTACTTTAGCTTAAAGTAACTTTTATTTTAGGTGGGTAACTTTTGAGATATTTGAAGTGGAACCATGCAAAATTAATTTGGGCAAGCATGCCAAAACTCTGACCCCATAGGCTTCTTCTGCAGTAACGGGTTATATTCAATTGCCTCGGTATTCCCTTCTGTGTGGTGACAAATGCTTAATAAGTGCATCAGTATCTAAGTTAGATATGTAGAATCACATTTAGATAGTTGTTTTGGTTTTGAAAATTTGAAATTTTCATCGGACTATGCAGCTTTAATCTGATCTGATCTCCATAGGTCGACTCCCTACCCCACATCCTTCTAACTAACAAACCAATCAATCATAACAGAGGGTTTGATGTTGATACCCCTAACCTTGCATACCCTCCTAAATAGCACGAGTCTCCCCTTAATCCCAGCTTGACACACTCCATGGTATTTCAACTATCTTGTCCATGCCTTAAATAAGCATCATATAAAAAAAAAATATTATAATAGCTAGTTTCAAAATATACGAATCATAAATGATCACATTGAAGCATGCTACTTGTGAATATGCAAAGTTGTCTTGATCGTGTTCATTGACCTTTAAGTGTATATCCGATCCGCCTTTTGAGCCATCATTCAGAGATTGTTTTTGGTGTTCTTACGCCAGCATAAGATAGCGAAGAGTGCCAATTTCTTAAGTCTTTAGTTTAACTCGGTCGGGAATCGACATGACATGGAAGCGGACGGTGGTATTTAATTAAAAGCAGGGACAAAACTTATATTATCACCAGAAGATGATTGGTTACATACAATCAGGCATGGTGGTTGGTGATTGCAGTGGTTTCAAATAGGCTAAAGCTGAAATCACTCAAACCAAAGTAAAGCTTGTTATATTTAACGACGCCTCTAGAGCGCGTTTATTTTCATATCATCGGCTATTGGATGTCAAACATATGGTCATTTCTACATATGAGACTGTCTCAAAAGGTGCTAAGCAATATGGGACAAAACCCTGTCCATAGTAACGATCAACACACTATCTACTTATGTATTTGCTCAGGATAAACTGATTTGTTTTTTTACATGGTGTTTCATAATCCCAATAGAATACATATTGATTTGAAGCAAATGTCCTTGTGTTTTCAGTGTAACAATTTCTGTGCTGTTTTGTGTCAATTGTTACTATGGACAAAAAAACGAAGAGCTAGCACCTTCTGAGACAGGCTCATATTTCTTTGGAGGAAACCTGCTGCCACCACACAGGCTACTCTTTCCGATAAGCAGCAAGGGGTCTCCCACAGACAGGACAGCACAAATCACAGACTTTGATGAACCAGTTGTGGACCACTGGTTGGAAAATCACTTTGACCAACCACTCGGACTATTGCCCATGGCTTCAGCCCATCTGAAATCACTCAAACCACCCATTTGGACTATTGCATTTGGCTCCACGCCATTAAAATATCACTCCGAAGACCCACGTGGACTATTCGATAATGCATCAGTCCATTTAAATTCATTGCTACAGCCCACTCAGATTATTATGTATGCTTACACAGCGTGAAATAGTGTCATTCATTTGTTTATTTCACATCTACTGAGTTCTTATATTCTTTGCAATGGAACTATTATATTCTGCTGAGTTCAAATGGCACCAGTACCATTCAATGGACCAGAAGGCACTCAGTATTAAAACAACCTGTATTTCTTTGGTATTTGTGGGGGGGGGGGGGGCGGGGAGGAGGAGTTATGGCGTAGCAACATCTAGGGTCATATCCGGACCAGTGCCAACTTGTGACAGTTAATGCTGTTATGGTGGTGTTCTCTGTGGCAGAGTGGTTAGAGTCTCTGATATTTTTCTAGGTCAGACTCCTAATCTGAAGGTTGGTGGTTCGATTCCCCGTGCCCCCAGCTCTGCCAATTTGGATTTCCACCGCTGTGTATAACTTACAGCGTCATCAAAGGCCGGTTGCTCTCATGCCATGTCTATGTGATGTGGGAGGTTAAAAATCCTTTGGGTCGGTAAAAGTGTAGGCTCGGGCTTTCTATCGACAAACTGTCTAATGGTGAAAACAAGTCTAATCAGACTTATCCATGATAGGCAGTATAAATCTTCAAGAAAAGATGACGTCATTAGCATAAAAGGCTAGGATACCAGGCTACCTACATTAGTATCTCACATGATCATCGTGAGATGGGATCCTTTTAGACCTTCTTGGACACAACTATAGGCGTTTTGGTTGGTGTTCTGGCAATGTTAGTTTGCATGTTTTCACCTCAAATATCCCCAAAGTTAGCCATTTGTCATAATAGTCACCTCAAGTTAATGATGTATTGAGTGATTGAATGATTGCTGATGGTTTAACGCTATATCAGCAGCAAGGACCATATTCACAGCGAAAAGCTAGTGGTGTCTATTCTGTAGGTCTTGTCAATGACATTCCCATATTTTATATTGAAATTTACATGAAATTCTGAAATGGTCATATCCATGTAAAATGATAGCAAAGCAAAAACCATCTCTAATGCAATTCTGAATTGATTAGACTTTGTGTCAACTGACAGCAAAATCTAACTCACAAAAAAAATAGCCAAAATTACAAGAGGCGATATATCGCAGTTTTTTTTTTGGAATTCCAAGATTTGTGCTTTACATGTTAACGCAATGTCCCCCCCCCCCACCCCATCCTTCTTTATAATTTCAATAACCAACAAGTGATCCACATTGCAGCAGTCTATTTGATGAATAGAGACCCCCCCCCCAAACACAGACAGGTGATGCCGGGAGAACAAAATTAAAAAGCTGCCACTGAACTCAATGAATAAACCAGGAACAATGGATATAAAATACACAACAAAAATAAAATAACAAGAACAAGAGCACTGAATTAAAATAGAAGAAAGCTATTGGGAAAGTCCACTGGGGTACTACGTCCTAGCAACATCTAAGGTCATATCAGGACGGATACCGACTTGTGACAGTGTGCACAGATGACAACTTTATAGTACTTCCCCACTGGGAGACCAGACCGCCAGCACAGTGAGCCAAGATGGAGATTGGTGAAATTAAGGAAATCGTTATTTCGCGCATTTTTGAAGATGTATATCTTGAAATGTAACCACATCATACCCCTGGATCTTTTTATTCTCATTGTATAGGCCATGGATTTGAAGGAAAAAACACAGGAAGTCTGATAGGGTGGTTACCTTTCATTTTGGGGCCATCAAAAATGCTATCTTTTTAGTTTTGGGTGGGACCAATTAAGTAACAACCTAAAAAAGTCCATATCTTCTTTAATATTAGAGCGATTTTCACAAATGAAGTGTCATTTTATTTCAAATTCAATATATTAACAGGTGATTTCCATTAAATCAAACTCAAATCTATTTTTGAAAATCACTTTGGATACCTAATAATACTTTAGACACAAAGATTTCTGTAGGATGACATAATTCTCTGCTATAACAAACTCTCTCTCTTCTTTCACACTTTATACTCTTCCTTTCTCTTTGTCTGTATTGATTTCACTATAGCCTGCCTACACAACCACAGATTCGAGCCGTAGACTTTACACACTGATACACTATGCTTGTTTTTAATCTCAAGTCAAGTGCATTGCCACATTTTCTTTTTTAAACATTCACACGGGGTACTGGATCCATGTACCATATAAAGACAAAATAAATGTTGGCTCTAATTAATAATTGATTGCTAAAGTTGCTATGCAATGTGCTGACTGCTCCATAAACACACCGCCCACACACACACATCTACTCATTCGGCCATCCCATCTGGTCTGACACTGCATGAAGTCACCAACGATCAACCTAGGACACCATGATACCGGTAGCATGATATCCTAGTGCCAGATACAGTATAACCCCTTTAAGTTTAAACCAAGCTCAGTTAAACCAAACGATCGGTTAATCCAAACTTTTTTCGGTGGCCGGGCAAAATACTACCATTTATGATAAAAAAAAAAGTTGGTTAAACCAAAGTTGGTTAATCCAAACTATTGGTTAATCCAAACAAAATTGTCGGACACCAGGCCACTTCCAGTATGGTTAAACCAAACTTATAAGGTTATCATTAGGCCCCCCCAACTTTTTTTTAATGATAAATGGTAGTAAGTGCCCACATACATGGGTCACTCTCCTGAAACCTGGTCAGCATGCGATGGGATTTTAAAACATCAATAAAATAACTTCCTACTTATGTTGTTCCTTGTTCAGGTTTGATGTGAGGAATAAGGGAAATAAAATAAACTGTGTGCAACTTTGGTCCTTTTAGTTATGAAGTGTTTTTGTACACAACAAAAACCATTTACAGTCAGCCATTTGTAACATGACATATGGGACACAGTTGAATCCTTACAAACATCTTGTATTGCATTGATATATCAAACAAAACAGTTCCCAAAACAAAAAGGAATTATTTATTAACATGTACGCATGCTTAAATTTTTTTTTTTTTTTTTTATATCTTCAGAAATAACATTACAAATTTCCGTCACAGATGTAACCAGTGGTGTCTTGCCACACGAATATTGTACACCAAATATTCAGTGAATAAAGCATGGCTGGGAATTACTTGTTTTTTTGTCAATATAAGCACTATTGCTGTCATGATTAATATGCGTGTAAGTATGAAATTATTTAATTCTGCTTAGATTTTTATTAAGCAGACTGTGTGGTGTCCTAAACATGTGTTACATCTGAGCAACACATGTTATACTGCCATAAGACATAGCTTAATCATGGACTACGCCTTTATTTTCTTTATCTCATCAATTTATATTTTACATATATGTAAAGGGCAGATTTCCAGCTTTCATTTGCAACCCGCGTTTTTGCCAAAGCCAAGTCAAAGTCAAAGCCAAAGGTTTGTTAAACCAATGATCGGTTAATCCAAACAAATTTATAGGGTCCCTTCAAGTTTGGTTTAATGGGGTTATACTGTAGCAGGATAAAGCCGCTTTTAGAGCACACAAGTCACAAATCAGTACCGATCATCCTATGGTCTGAGATGTTGCTAGGGCAAAAAGCCTAATCACTCACTTTTTGTGCAGTTTTATGGCGTGGACAATTTGGCATGCCATTCAAATTGCGCTGTTGAAACATTGATTATAAAATAATACAGGTTAAGCTTGACGATGGACTAGGATGACCTGCCCTAATAAATTCTCTCTGCACCAGTTCCTCACATGACTTTTCTTAAAATAGAAACCAAACATTTGTTTAAGAATGAAGGGAGTGGCCATAAGTACAATACTAGGTATCCCAAGTGCATTGCCAATCCACCAATAATCTGTGTGTGGAGCCTTAAAATTCATCATTTTCAATCTGTTGGTGTGTTCTAAGTTGTTCACCAATTGAAATAAAAATCTAAACCAAAATAAAGCTTTATATTTCTTTTTTTCTAATGGTAACATCCACCTTAGGATATGACTTTGCTCAGCTAAAGAAAACCAATGCTTTGTCAAGTCCATTTATGTAGAAAAATCACCTTTTGTTTCAACTAACTTATGTATGAAATTTTACACTGCTTCTTCAAACCTCCGGCGCCCATTCACCAGAGCTAGGATCATCATGCCAATTGTATCATTTTGTTGCCAACACTACAGGCCATGTACTCATATTTTGTTCTTGAATAAATTCTTTGTCTATCTATTTTTAATTTTAATTTTCAATTTTCAATTAACCACCATTTCTAAACCGAATAATGGATAACTTAGTTTTTTTTAGTTTTTTTTAAATTGAGGCTGTATTTATACTGTCCATAGCATGTAAGCCAGGGTATCCAGGCTTGTTTTCAATGCTGGCCAGCTGTAGTGTGTTGGTGTTTACATGAAAATAAAGATTCTTTTCGATAAAAAAAATAAGTTTGTCATGATTCTTAGCAATGCACGGCGTGAATGTAAGACAAAATAAATGTTGGCTCTAATTAATAATTGATTGCTAAAGTTGCTATGCAATGTGCTGACTGCTCCATAAACACACCGCCCACACACACACATCTACACACAGGGTGTGAAAACATTTTCTTTTTTAAACATTCACATCTATCAAATAATTTAAACAGAAAGAGCATATTGAAGATAGTACAGCCTGAAGATTTCATGCAATTATCTTGTATGGGTTCTCTTCTGTACCATTTAAGCCTGCTCAAAGTTGGGCATTTCCTTTTACCGGATTTTATCACGTGTCAAATTGACCTCTGGACCATTTTAAACCTATTTGTGTAAGCTTTTCCCAAGCATATGTAGCCCTGAAAAAAAATAGCAGTGACAAGACTCATCACGTTGTAAAATATTCCGATAATGATGCATTTGTGGGGGAATGCAAATGTTCTATTTATGAAAAAGGTATATAGGGCCAGGTGCATAAATGTGTTTATGTAGTTGCTGGTGGTACTTGACTCATTGGTAAAAAGACATTGTGGTGCTAGTAAGATAGTGTGTAAGGGGCACTTAGAGCTCTACCCACTACCCCCTCCCACCTCTGCTAGTCAGGGATCGCCACACACTCAGCTCGGGGCAGGTGGTGACCAAGGGAGCCACGCCGCTTGGTGGTGGGCAGATCACTGTAACCATGGGGACCGGAAATTCTTGTTTCTCATTGGTAGAGCTGTAGATGCTTGATTCTCATTGGGAGAATGTGGTCAGGTGATATGCCATACTGGATCCATGTACCATATAAAGAATAAACCTGAGGGCTTGGCTCTCTCTCTTCTTTCACTCTTTATACTCTTCCTTTCTCTTTTTGCCTGTATTGATTTCACTATAGCCTGCCTACACAACCACAGATTCGAGCCGTTGACTTTATAAGTAGGTTAGGGATAAATCAGAATAATTTAATAGGGGTGCCAATATTTTCCACAAGCAAGCCCCCAAAAGTGGTCCAAAACGAAATTTGGAGATTGGTGAAATTAAGGAAATCGTTATTTCGCGCATTTTTGAAGATGTATATCTTGAAATGTATAGGCCATGGATTTGAAGGAAAAAACACAGGAAGTCTGATAGGGTGGTTACCTTTCATTTTGGGGCCATCAAAAATGCTATCTTTTTAGTTTTGGGTGGGACCAATTAAGTAACAACCTAAAAAAGTCCATATCTTCTTTAATATAAGAGTGATTTTCACAAATGAAGTGTCATTTTATTTCAAATTCAATATACTAACAGGTGATTTCCATTAAATCAAACTCAAATCTATTTTTGAAAATCACTTTGGATACCTAATAATACTTTAGATACAAAGATATCTGTAGGATGACATAATTCTCTGCTATAACAAACTCTCTCTCTTCTTTCACACTTTATACTCTTCCTTTCTCTTTGTCTGTATTGATTTCACTATAGCCTGCCTACACAACCACAGATTCGAGCCATGACTTTACACACTGATACACTATGCTGTACCTATGTGTACTAATACACCATGCTGTGTCTATGTGTACTGATACATAAAATCTGTACCTATGTGTACTAATAGTGATACACCATGTCTGTGTCAATGTGTATTTATACCCCATATATATGCATATATGTACCGATACACCATGTCTGTGTCAATGTGTAGAGATACACCATGCGGTGCCCATGTGTATGTATGCACCGGGACTGTGCATATGTGTATTTATACACCATGCCTATGTGTACTGATACACCATGCCTATGTATATGTATACACCATGCATATGCCTATGTGTACAGATACACCATGCATATGCCTGTGTGTACCGATACACCATGCATGTGCCTACATGTACTAATACACCTGTCTGTGTCTACATGTACCAATACACCATGTATGTGTCTACATGTACTAATATACCATGACTGTGCATGTGTATGATTGCACCATCTCTGCGTCTATGTGTATGTATACACCATGCCTATGTGTACTGATACACCATGCATATGTCTGTGTGTACCGATACACAATGCATGTGCATACATGTACTAATACACCATGTCTGTGTACATGTACTGATACACCATGCCTGTGCATGTGTATGTGTGCACCATGTCTGCGTCTCTGTGTATTTATACACCATGCCTATGCTTATCTGTACTGATACATCATGCATGTATGTTCCTATGTGCATTGATACACCATGGCTGTGCATATGTGTACTTATACACCATGCATGTGCCTATGTGTACCGATAGTCCATGCATATGCCTATGTGTACGTATACACCATGCCTGTGCCTATGTGTACTCATAGTGATACATCATGCCTATGTGCATTAATACACCATGTCTGTGCTCTGTGTACTTATACACCATGCCTGTCCACATGTGTACTGATACACCATGCCTATGCCTATGCATACTATTACACCATGTCTGTATCTATGTGTATGTATGCACCATGCATGTGTATTATACACCATGCCTATGCCTATGCATACTATTACACCATGTCTGTATCTATGTGTAGGTATGCACCATGCATGTGTATTTATACACCATGCCTATGCCTATGCATACTATTACACCATGTCTGTATCTATGTGTATGTATGCACCATGCATGTGTATTTATACACCATGCCTATGCCTATGTGTATTGATACACCATGCCTATGCATATATGTACCAATACACCATGCCTGTGCCTACATGTACTAATACACCCCGTCTGGTGACTACATGTACTGATACATCTTGCTTGCGTATATACTGTATATGTCCCAACAGAAACACGCTACCCAATAGAAGCACACTCCCAATTTCAATTATTGAAAGCACGCACAAATGTATGATCATATTCAGACTGAATGCACATAAAATAAGACAATCCCACTTTATTTCAGAGGCACGACAAAAACTAATCCATGAAATTCTTTAACTTTGATGTCGGGACTAAAATAAAACAAAATATGATAGGGACTTGTAACATCTAAATCAAGTTTATTAAAACAATAATAAACAGTGATGAAAATTGTGTACGATCGCAAATAATTACTTGGCGCCCACGGGAAATAAATAGACTCGCATCCATGTGTCTGCACTCGCGCAGTGCACGTCTATAGGGACATATACGGTATATATATGCACCATGTGTCAGTCAGTATCTGGGCTACTCAGCTAGGAGTAAGTCAGTCTCCAGTAGGAATGATCAACATTGCAATACTGGACTGCAATGATGTATTCAATAAAGCTGCATAGTCCGATGAAAATATCAAATTTTCAAAACCAAAACAATTATCTAAATTTGATTCTACAGATCTAACTTAGATACTGGTGCACTTATTAAACATTTGTCACCACATAGACAGTGATAGGAGGGAATACTGAAGCAATTGACTAGAACCTGTTACTGCAGAAGCCTATGGGGTCAGAGTTTTGACAAGCTTGCCAAAATTAATTTTGCATGGTTCCACTTCAAATATCTCAAAAGTTAGCCACTTAAAATAAAAGTTACTTTAAGCTAAAGTAAGGTACATAATAATGATCAACCTAATGTATTTATCTCAGAAGATTTCAGAAACTCAAAACGATCGGACTATGCAACTTTAAGAGACTTCCCATTGGTGGAGATGTAAATGCAGTACATGCATGCACCGGCCTTCACGATACATAATAAACGTACATACATATATCTACATATATTGGCATACACATGCATACCTACATAGTCCTATATATATATATATACATGCCTACATACATAAGCCTTCATACATAAATACATACATAAGCCTACATATATAAGGTTACATACTTAAGCCTACATAACTACACACTTACATAGGCCGACATAACTTAGGCTTACAGATATATGCCTATATACTCAGGCCTACATACATAGGCCTGGATAGTTTTGGTTTTGGGGATGGTCACCTCACACTCCACACACCACAGACAGCACATCACACATACCACAGAAAGCACCGCACACACCGAACCCCACACCACACACCACAGACAACACACCACACACCACACCTCACACCCGCACTATACACCACTGAGGTACAATCTTCTCCGGCTCCCGCGGAAGTTCCAAATGCGTGTGGACAAAAGGTGCAAACGCGTGGCACCAGCCAAGGTCAGCCAAGGTCAGCGGGTCAACCTGAAGATTGCACAACAAGTTTGCTGCCTATTGTACAGCCAGACGGCGAACAGACGGGGCGGAGCCAATCGCCTTTATCATTACGCCACTGTAGTTTGTTGTTTTACGTCCTAGCAACATCAAAGGTCATATAAGGACAGCTACCGAATTGTGACAGTGCACACTCATGGTGACTTTATAGTGCTGCCCCACTGGGAAATCAGGCCGTCGGCATCATGACCCAATATCCCACTCAGTCACATTATCCTAACACTGAGCTAACCAGTCCTTGCGACAAGTATACATTTTAAAGACATTGGTTTGACTCGACTGGGAACCAAGGCCAGCGCTCTATCGATTAGGCCAGAGCGCTCGGTGCCAGCAGCCATGTGCAAGCATTATGCTATGTTAGATTAAACTATGCATGTTGCATATCTCATACATGTATTATCTATTCACTAGAATAAGGAACTAACTAACAATCACCAAAGAGAGAGAGGAAAAAATAGCGAATTGTACAAACCAGATACATCCGTGTAAGGTGCGGCGGAAGAAAGATGATTAATTTACACAATTGAAATGCCGAATTGGAAAGAGTGCAAGCTTCCCGTTCAGAAGGTCGGGAGTTCGAATCCCAGCAGAGTCAAACCAATGACTTTATACTTGTCTCTTATCTTGTCTCTTATCCTTGTCACTAACTAGTATTGTACTGGACATTACTAGGATATGGCAAGGACTGGTTAGCTCAGTAACAGGATAGTGTGACAGTGGTACTGATAGTGGTAAATCGGGCCATTTTTTTTTTTTTTGGGGGTAAAGTATTTATTCATCTGAACATGACATTTGTCAGTGCCGGGGCACTGGTCTTCCGGCCATCTTACTATTAGAATTGACAGTCTCAATAATCTAAGTTTGATCAGTGCTGTATTAGTTACAGCACTGATCCTGTAGAATCAAGGGAGTGGCTCCTGCTGTATAATGTACAGTACCAGTCACTGTAGTTCATGCAAAAATGAGGAGCAGCACCGAGTAGAAGGTGTATACTCAGGGCAACTCAAATAATCATTGTGGATTACATTTTTTCTCTTATAAAACAAGTTAAGTTCAGAGTTGACAAGACATTTTGTCTGTCTTGTATAATGTTCATTGTGTTTAAACAGATTGATAGTTGTGTAGGATGTTCGGTGTGTTGATGGTTTGTTCATGATGGCTAAGGGTGGTGGCAGGGGAGGGGGGCCCATTGGGGTGGGTGGTATGGGGGCCATGGTGTCGGCAGCCTGGTCTCTCAGTAGGGCAACACTATAAAGTACACGAGCGCGCACTGTCACAAGTAGTGGTCTGATGACCTAAGATTTTACCAGGACGTAAAACCCTAAACAAACAAAACAAACGCAATGTCCTTGCTTGAAGCTGCATAGTCCAATGAAAACATCAACTTGTCAAAACCAAAACTCATAGATTTGATTCTACATATCCAACTTAGATACTGGTGCACTTATTAAGTATTTATTGCTTCAGAGAAGGGAATTTTGTTTTTGTTTTTTTGTTTGTTTTTTGTTTGGTCCATTAGTTGTTTAAGCAGGGGAAATTCCAGTCATAGACGACTGGTCTTCCTCACTCCACTGCTGGTCGATAGAAAGCCCGAGCCTACACTTTTACTGACCCAAGGGATTTTTAACCTCCCACACCACATAGACATGGTATGAGGTCAACCGGCCTTTGATGACGCTGTAAGTTATACACAGCGGTGGAAATCAAAATTGGCAGAGTGGGGGCACGGGGAATCGAACCGCCGACCCTCAGATTAGGAGTCTGACCTAGAAAAAAGTCAGACACTCTAACCACTCCGCCACAGAGAACGCGACATCCAATTTAGGTCAATTTAATAGAACTTGTTACTGTCGAAGCCTATGGTGTCTTAATGTACATGCCAATATCAATTTGGCAAGTTTTCGCATCAAATAACTCCAAAGTCAGCCATTTAAATTCAAAGTTAATTCAAAGTAAAGTAAGATGGATTATGACGATCAATTTAATTAATAATAGCCTTAGAAATGGAGGTACCTTTCGATTAGCGGCAAATGTATGTAAAACAAATTAAGAGCCTACTAGCTTGTTAGAAATGTACAGGATCTACTTTCCAAAATATGATCTCAGATGTTGCTAGGACATAAAGCCCCGAACAAACAACAATGGATACCTGTGGAGCTGTCCAGCCAGCATTTAGTACATGAGTACTTGTCTGCTATAGTTGCATACTTAATGAACATAGAGGCAAGAAACAGTTAAAAATATATAATTCAGTTGTACCTGTCTCCAACAAACAGCTGTATCCAGACCAGGGCCCGTATGCAGGAGTCGGTGATACTGATAGCGGCGTTTGGTGTTACAGCCTGATACCGTTTAGCTATCTCCGAGCCGGGGAATGCGGTCAAGCCGTATGCAGGAGCGCATAACACTTTCATTATAGCTAAACGTGAATTTATTTATAGATTTGGGAAATCCCTCGGTTCGACAATATGAATAATGCCGCCAATGCGGCGGCGGCGTTAATATCGGTTCGAATTTAGGGTTAAATTTATCAAATTTCACTTATTGCGTATTTAATTCTGTCAAATATGATAGCATTGAATAGATTTGGGCCTAACCTAACACTAACACCGCTGTAAACTAGCTATGTTTCTGGTTTACCTTAACCTAGTTTAAGCTTCTGGTGTTAGGCCTATCACTGACTCATGCATCCCACTTTTCGCCGCTAAACGGTGATTCCCGCCAAACACCATTTTGGCTCGCTATCACCGACTCCTGCATACGGGCCTGGCAGGTGTCCTGCGTATTACTGGGATTGTCAAATGGAACAAAGACAGTTTCTGAATTTAAAAATGTGTTGGTATATGACAGGCGTTCGCCGATCACAGAGGTCGCTAAAGATGGGTGCTACTGTAGACTTGGTCAGCACCTGTGCTTTTTGCACAAGTTTGGAATATTACCATTAATCTTTTTTAAATCATGTTTTTGTTGTTGTGGTTTTTCATTGTAAATATATTTATTCAGCTGAATGAGTTCTTTTGTCATTGCCGAAGCACTGTCTTCCAGCCATTTTTCAATTCTGGATTATTTACACAAAAATGGTATATATACAGGGATGAAAGTAGTCTCCATGAAAAAAAAGCAGAAATGCGGATATTCTCCCATAGGTTTAGCATTGTCAGGGAATCGCGGAAAATTTCCAGAAGTCAGGTTTCATATATATTGGCATACGCTGATCGTGCTGTGCCGTTTGAAGCATTATTAGTAGCATACACTGATATTACTGTGGCATTTGGAGCATGTATTAGAAGTATATGCTGATAGTGATGTGGTGTCTGCACCACGTATTAGTATAGATCTACGCTGATGGTGCTGCGGGATTGAAAACCCCCAAAATCCGCGCAGTCGCGGAGATCTTTAATCCCTATATATAGAGTAAGGTATATAATGTGAGCCAACAATAGCTGTTGAGTACACAATTTGTAGCATGTAGCACAATGGAATTCCAGATAGCTACCCACAAGTTCCACAGCAATATGGCAACAGCAGTGTCATATGACTTACATCAATATTAGTTGGATCGATGTGAGTATGGTCATGGTACATAGAATGTAAGTAGAAGTTATCTTCTGTATTGTGGTGTTCTCTGTGGCAGAGTGGTTAGAGTGTCTGACTTTTTTCTAGGTCAGACTCCTAATCTGAAGGTCAGTGGTTCAATTCCCCATGCCCCCACATCTGCCAATTTGGATTTCCACCGCTGTGTATAACTTACAGCGTCATCAAAGGCCAGTTGCTCTCATACCATGTCTATGTGGTGTGGGAGGTTAAAAATCCCTTGGGTCGGTAAAAGTGTAGGCTCGGGCTTTCTACCGACAAACTGTCTAATGGTGAAAACAAGTCTATTCAGGCTTATCCATGATAGGCAGTATAAATCTTCAAGAAAAGAAATTGGTAAAGTTGTAGTAAGTTTTAATGCAGGGTGTGGTCAGTTGGAGTTAGACAAGGAGTACATAAATGTCAGTTAGATAAGAATATTCTAGTGTTACTCTATCATGGTCAGTTACGTGAGTTTGTTATTTACAGTTTGTCATTTTAATGTTGAAAGTCACCTGACAGCAATAGGAGTATTGCTGTTGGGGTGGGATGATTAGTAACACATTGGACCAGCTGTGGCTAGTGAGGCAGTGGGACCAAACCCAGTGCAGTTGGTTTTAAATAGTACATTATATTTGTATTTGGACTGTCACTGTCATTGGAAGTGATTGACTGGAAATAATGGAGGAACAGCAACAAATAAAAAGGGGGGGGGGGGGCGAGAACTGATGCCGAGACGTTGTTGTCCAGCCACTTACGGTTTGGGTAATGTCATGGAACATCTGTTACTGTGACCGCATAAGGGCTGGCCTGATCCAATGTACTCTTAGTGAGTTTTTGAATTCTAGGTATGAGGACGCTGCTCTGATTCTGGCTTGTAGATTGTTCCACATCAAGCTGCCTTTGAAAATTGGTGGTTTAATTAGTGGAAAGGTTTGAGGACTTTGAGTAGAGTGGAATCAGCCGTCTAGTATTTCTCTGTGTCATCTATACATTGGGTCTGCCTGGCTCTTCTTTACATAAGTGATAAGAGGTGTGAATCTCTTCTATCCATCAGATAATCTAGCTTTGCTCTCTCATGCATTTCCTTCACATTTAGTGTTTTTCTAAAGTTGTATAATCCGCTGAAAGCTTATTTTAAAAACCAAAATGCCTAGATTTGATACTACACAGCTAACCTAAGATACTAGTGCATATTTTAATCATTTATTTGGTGGTTCGCCCTTAGGAACATTCAAACTTGTTGGCATCAAACGGCAGCGAGTAACTTATTAACACAGCAATAGTGTATTATTACACTTGGCTTCAACTGGTGTGTACACCAACATTATTTTGCATGTTTGCACCTCAAATATCTCCCAAGATTACCCAATTGTCACAAAAGTACAGTAGGTTATAATTGTAGCCCCTGGATATCCACACTTCCATTCAAATTGGTGGGACATTTAGCTCCCCATAGACAGGGTTTGAATATATACCACCTAGATCAGTAGTCCACACTTCCAATCAAAATTACGGGACATTTGGCTCCCCATAGACAGGGATTAAATATATACCACCTGGATGTCCACACTTCCAATCAACATTATGGGACATTTGGCTCTCCATAAACAGGACTTGAATATATATTATATATATATATATATATATTATATATATATATATATATATATATATATATATACCACCTAGATGTCCACACTTCCAATCAACATCATGGGACATTTGGCTCTCCATAAACAGGGCTTGAATATATATATATACCACCTAGATCTCCACACTTCCAATCAACATTATGGGACATTTGGCTCTCCATAAACAGGGCTTGAATATATATACCACCGAGATCTCCACACCTCCAATCAACATTATGGAACATTTCGCTCCCCATAGACAGGGCTTGAATACATACCACCTGGATGTCCACACTTCCAATCAACATTATGGGACATTTGTCTCCCCATAGACAGGGCTTGAATACATACCACCTAGATCTCCACACTTCCAATCAAGTAAAGCCTACATTACGAGACAGTTGACTCCCCATAGCCAGGACTTGACACCACGGTGCGTGGGTCTGAGCACACACTGCGCTATCAAGCTGAGTATACATTACACGTCGCCGGACTGAGATAAATATACACCTCCACCTGCAGTACACTGGCGAGCCAGCTTAAAGCTGCATAGTCCGATGAAATATCAAATTTTCAAAACCAAACCAATTATCTAGATTTGATTTGATATATCTAACTTAGATACTGATACACTTATTAAGCATTTGTTTCTGCGTAGAAGGCACTATTGAGTCAATTTAACAGAACGTGTTACTGCAGAAGTCTATGGTGTCGGAGTTTTGGCAAGCTTGCCAAAACTAATTGTCCATGTTTGCACTCAAAATATCTCAAAAGTTTGGCATTTAAAATAAAATTAACTTTGAACTAATGTAAAGTAGGTACTAGTGATCGATCTAATATATTTATCTCATAAAAAATACCGATATTCAAAACCATCAGACTATGCAACTTTAACTCATTCACAGCGCCACCTACCAACTCACCACTGCACTAGTGCCACCACACTATTTCCCCAGTCTTCTAGGGGAAGCGACTATGGCACCCATACAGTGTTTCCATAGTTACAGACATCAACATGCAACTTGTAATTTAAAGCAATCTCACTGGCAGGAACCATTCTAAGGTGTGATATAATAAACTATAGTATTAGTTTGTTTGTGTGTTATGTCCTAGCAACATCTAAGGTCATATCAGGATGGCTACCGACTTGTGACAGTGCATGCTCATGGTGACTATATAGTGCTGCCCCACTGGGAAATCAGGCCACCAGCACCATGACCTGATATCCCACTCAGTCACATTAGCCTGACACTGAGCGAACCAGTCCTTGCCCTATCCTAATAATGCCGAGCGCCAGGCTAGGAAGCAACAAGTAACAATTTTTAAGTCATTGATTTGACTCGACCAGGGTTCGAAACCACAAACTCATGGGTTCGGATCCCCCCGATCTCCCAAAACAGGGGATCGACACTCAACTCGTTCGACTACCTCGTCTGGTTATAAACTATAGTATAATATGACATTTTAATTACAGCTCGGTATTAAAAAATGACAAAGTAGAAAGAAATTTCAATTACCTAAAGGAGCTACGCAAACAGGTGAGTCTTGAGAATTCCGGAAGTCAGGTTTCAACTGTCCTTATTGTGACTGAATTATCGCTTGTTTGTGCTTTATGTTCTAGCAACATTTAAGGTCATATAAGAATAGAATTTAAATTTGTCATGAGATCCTGTTTTTCTGACCTCTGCCGGCCACCCGTCTGTGAAGTGAGACCTACCACAGACGGCACAATCATCACATATTGTTGTCATAGTTACAGGGCATAAAGTGTTCCCATAGTTACATATGCATATTTCTAATATATTATCTCTTTCCCCTGATCTGTTTGGCGATCCTAAATCATGTACCTTTATTAGGAATTCAAAACCAAGAAGATTTTGCTATGTACACATGCTGTTTGTATGAACGTGGTTGGCGCCCTGTTGTGGGGAAGTATTGATGCAGATGGTGCCCTGCTGTGGGGAAGTATTAATGCAGATGGTGCCCTGTTGTGGGGAAGTATTAATGCAGATGGTGCCCTGTTGAGGGGAAGTATTAATGCAGATGGTGCCCTGTTGTGGGGAAGTATTAATGCAGATGGTGCCTTGTTGTGGGGAAGTATTAATGCAGATGGCGCCCTGTTGAGGGGAAGTATTAATGCAGATGGTCCGCAGGTGCGTTTTTGCGGGACTAGTATTAATGCAGATGGCGCCTTGTTGTGGGGAAGTATTAATGCAGATGGCACCTTGTTGTGGGGAAGTATTAATGCAGATGGTGCCCTGTTGAGGGGAAGTATTAATGCAGATAGAATCCAGTTTACATAGGAGTTAGTAAATGTTTAATAATCAAACACTTTTTGAATAGGCCACAGAGCACTCACAACAAAGAATGGGGAACTGTTATTGGGTAAGTCACTGAGACTCACACCAATATAGTAGGCATTTCTTTAATAATCCACAGAGCAACTCACAACAAAGAATGTCGAACTGTCACTGACTAAGTCACCGAGACTGTTTGACTAAGTCACTGAGCCACTCACAACAAAGAATGGCTAACTGCCACTGAGCCACTCACAACAAAGAATGGCTAACTGTCACTGAGCCACTCACAACAAAGAATGGCTAGCTATTACTGAATATGTCACTGTAAAACTCGTTCTATTTAACGACGCCTTTAGAGCACTTTGATTTTCATCATCGGCTATAAAACGTCAAACTTATGGTCATTCTGACATATTTCTTTGGAGGAAACCTGATGCCGCCACCTAGGCTACTCTTTCAGATAAGCAGCAAGGGGTCTTTTATATGCACTTTCCCAGAATAAGTCACTGAAAAACCGATAACTAGGTCACTCAAACACTCACCAACGGCCACAAGCGCCCAACAGCAGTTGTTTAGTTGACAGTTGTTGACCTATGTCACTAGGATTGTTACACGAAAAAGCGGTATAGGACGCAGGCTTTAGGACGCCAGCTAAATATAAAACTGCAGCCCGGATTGCAGCCCCGCTACACCTGCCGTGTTCCAGTGTCTTCCCGGGTCCCTGCCCTGCTCGGTGAAAGGGGTCGCTGAGATGTTTGTTGTTGTTTTACGTCCGGCAACATCTAACGTCGTATCAGGACGGGCAGTGACTTGTGACAGTGAACACTCATGGTGAGTTTATACTGCTGCCCCACTGGGAAATCAGGCCACCAGCACCATGACCCGATAACACCCTCAATCACATTATCCTGACAATGAGCCAACAAGTCGTTACCCTATCCTATTGATGCTGAGCGCCAGGCTAGGAAGCAACAAGTATCAATGTTTTGACTCGACCGGGAAACGAACTTCTGACCTTCCGCACGCGAGGCCCGCGCTCTACCGATTAGGCCACCGCGCACAGTGGGGGGGGGGGGGGGGGGGGGGGGGGGAAACGGGCGGGTCGCTGAGAAGACAGAGCATGCTTAATGCCAAGGCAATCAGACTGACGTTCTCGGTGGCTAAAAGGCTGTCCTTGAAACGGTTAAAGACCAGGAGAGGTGTGACGGGAGAGGAGAGAGGTGTGACGGGAGAGGAGAGAGGAGAGAGGAGAGCGGAGAGAAGAGAGCAGACAGCGGAGAGAGGAGAGGAGTGAGAGAAGAGAGTGGAGAGAGGCGAGAGGCGAGAGGAGAGCGGGGAGAAGAGAGAAGAGAGCAGACAGCGGAGAGAGGAGAGGAGTGAGAGAAGAGAGGAGTGAGAGGCGAGTGGAGAGAGGCAAGAGGCGAGAGGAGAGGATGAAAGAGAGGGGAGAGAGAAGAGGCGAGATGGGAAGTGAGAGGAGAGGTGCTGGGAGAGAGGAGAGGGGGCAGGAGAGTATGAGGAGAAGGAGAGGGGGTGCGGTAGAGCGGCCCGGGGAGAGGGGATCGGACAGACGGCAGAGGGAAGTGAGAGAGGGGAGCCGAGAATGGGGAGCGAACAGCGGGTAGAGGGAAGAGGGGAGCGGGAAGAGGGGAGAGGGGCGAGGTGGGAGGGGAGAGGGGAGAGGGGAGAGGGGAAAGGCGAGGCGAGGAGAGGGGAGAGGGGAGAGGGGAGAGGCGAGAGGGAAATGAACTGGACCTGCCTGGAAGCGGTCGCTTTTGGGGCCCATCACGTGTGACTTGATGTGTGACGGTTAAGAAGTGTCACTGTGACAGGGTTCGTGTGGCGGTAGGGCAGGTGGCGCGACACGGAATGGGTAAAGAGGGGGGGCGGAAGGGAGGGATGGGAGGGAGAGAGGGAGGGGGAGAGAAGGGAGAGGGGGGAGGGGAGGAGGAGAGAGAAGAGGAGAGAGAAGCGAGGAAGAGAGAAGAGGGAGGAGGGGAGGAGAGGAGAGGAGGGAGAGGAGAGGAGAGAGGGGGGAGGGAGAGGAGAGGGAGGAGGGGAGGAGGAGGGGGAGAGGGGGAGAGGGAGGGAGGAGAGGGAGGAGAGGAGAGGAGAGGAGAGGTGAGGAGAGGAAGGAAGGAGAGGAGGGAGAGGAAGGAGAGGAGAGGAGGAGGGGAGGGGGGGAGGGGGGGAGGGGGGGAGGGGGGAGAGGAGAGGAGAGGAGAGAGAGGAGAGGAAGAAGAAGGGAGGAGAGAGAGGAGAGGAGAGGAGAGGAGAGGAGAGGAGAGGAGAGGAGAGGAGAGGAGAGGAGAAAGTGAGGTGAGAGGCTTAACCATAAAGAAAGAAACCAACCACCCCTTCAAAAAAGCAAATAGCTATTTTAACTTAACGTCTACTTAGGCAATTTTAAAATGGATGCTTTAGATAACTATTCACTATTGTGCAACAAAATAGAAAATCCTAATTAGAAAGGCTTCGTGCTACTTTTCTAAAGGGCTTCATGATACACTTCCATCTTAGAGTAGGTCCTATATAACTCCAGGTAGATAGCTAGGTTATAAATATGCTATATATATATATATATATATATATATATATATATATATATATATATATATGTATATATATATATATACATCATACAAACATGTGAACCATTCCAAATCCCAAATTGCCATTAAACCTATGATATGCAGGGGCGTAGCTAGACCTTTAACGATGTGTGCTCCTAATTTCGGCAGGGGGTTTAGGGGGCCGCTTCAGCTTAAGCTGGTGGATTTTTACACATTTTAGACTTGAGTTTTCGACACTCCGGACTACTACATGCCTCCTCTCTCTCTCTTTATTATTTTTTTCTTTTCTTTTCTTTTCACAAAACGATGTGGATGTTTTGGCGTACGCGTGCACGCCTAGCTATGCCCATGATATCAATGCTATAAACAGTAAACCCATGAAACCATGTGCATAATACCAAACTAAACCATGCACCGATGTGCAATTATGAAACCAACTACTGCTAAGACTGCATGAATATGCCATATAATTTATTATTTGTATATTAACTGCAACCATGTGCATAATTCCAATTATGAAACCAAATACTTAAAAACCTACAAATATGCTGCATATTTTATATCTATATAATTATCAACAGCAAAACCACGCAAACATATGTATTATTCCAAATTCGAAATTATGAAACTAACTATTGCAAAAACAATAAATATAGTTGAACAAAATATTTGTTTATATAAACAGCAAAACCATGCAACCACGTACATAACTCCAATTACGAAACTAAGCCATGCAACTATGTGCGTAATTGCAATTACGAAACTAATTACTGTGCTGCGTCAAGAACCAGTGGCACCACCTGTGTGTGTTATGTTCCCCATGGCCGGTGTGGCGTGCTCAGCCGTGTCCCGTGCTCAGCCGTGTACCTATACTCAAACTCAAGGCATTGTCAATGGTCGTAAGTCACTAACCTTATAAATTTAATATAATGTTTTTGGTAAAGATGTTTTCTATATGTGTACCAAGCGATTTGTTTCTAGGTGGTGTGGTTTTAGAGATATTTCACTTTTCCTGGATTTTCTGTATGAAGATTGCTCACCACCATTGACAATGCCTTGAGTTTGACGGTACGCGCAGTGCAAAACATTAGTTTTAATCAAAATTAATAGAAATCAAGAACCCTAACCTTATAAATTTAATATAATCTTTTTGGTGAAGATGTTTTCTATCACTCTCCTGAAAACTGGCCAGAAGTGTCACATGGAGAGTCAAAATTTAATATTTGAATTTTAAACATTTTTTGGTTGCAAATGAAAGCTGGAAATCTCCCCTTTACATCTATATAAAATATAAATTGATGAGATAAAAAATAAAGGTGTAGTCCATGAATAAGATATCTCTTATGGCAGTATAACATGTGCGTCACACGTGTAACACATGTTTAGGACACCACACAGTCTGCTTAATAAATATCTAATCAGAATTAAATAATATCATACTTAGAAGCATATTAATCATGGCATAATATACAGAAATATCTAGTGCTTATATTGATAAAAAAAAGTAATTCCCAGCCATGCTTTATTCACTGAATAATTAGTGTACAATATTTGTGTGGCATCCAGACACCACGGTTACACGTGTGACGGAAATTTGTAATGATATTTCTGAAGACATTAAATTAAATTTTTTTTAAATTTAAGCATGCATTCATGTTAATAAATACTTCCTCTTTGATTTGGGAACTGTTTTGTTTGATATATCAATGCAATACAAGATGTTAATAAGGATTCAAAGACGTCCCATATGTCATGTTACAAATGGTTGACTGTAAAATGGGGTTTTTTGGTACAAAAACAGTTCATAACTAAAAATATCAAAGTTGCACACAGTTTTATTTTATTTTCCTTATTTCTTTCATCAAATCTGAACATGAATATTAAAAGTATAAGGAAAAAAATAAGTAGGAAGGTTTTTATTGATATTTTAAAATCCCATCTCATGCTGACCAGTTTTCAGGAGAGTGACCCATATATGTGTACCAAGCGATTTGTTAATAGGTGGTGTGGTTTTAGAGATATTTCACTTGTTCTGTATTTTCTGTATGAAAATTACTCACGACCATTGACAATGCCTTGAGTTTGAGTATAGGTACACGGCTGACCACGGGACACAGCTGATCACGCCACACCGGTACACTTATTGCACACCCATACCAGCCAGCTTCACTTGGCCCAGTTCAACCAAAATTCTACCATGATACTATGGCTGAATGAGTTGAGCATCCGTCTCCTGTTCTGGTAGATCATGGGATCGAACCCTGGTCGAATCAAACCAATAACATTAAAATTGATACGTGTCGCTTCCTAGCCTGGCGCTCGGCATTATTAGGATAGGACAAGGAGCAGTGGAATGAGGAAGACCAATCGTCCATGATTGAAATTTCCGCTGCTTAATCAACTAATCTACCCCCCCAAAAAACCACTTACAGTTGTTTCGGTCATAGTCATGGTAAGATATCTGTAATTTCCATCAGCTCTTAGGTTTGAATAAAATACCCTAGAACACCTCCCCCCCCCCCCCACCTCCACCTCCCACCCCGAATCCACATCCATTTATCAAGTCTAGTGGAAACTTCCGCACGCGCACACTCATGCCACCATGTTATCAATCGAAGATGCTCAGGGGAAGGGAGGGGGGGGGGGGGGGAGGGGGGGAGGGTGGAAGGTCCAGCAACAGAAGGAAGAAATAAAATAGCTTTCCTTCTCACGCCGATTTGGAATCGCCGCATGGAAAAGACAAGCCGGTTTCCACACGTGCATATTATTAAAGTTGCATCGTCCGATGGTTTTGAGTTTCGGTAATTTTTCTGAGATAAATATAGTAAATTGATCGTTATAATCTACCATACTTTAGTCTGAAGTAACTTTTTATTTTAAATGGCTAACTTCTGAGATATTTGAAGTGCAAACATGTAATACCCCTGTCACACTACGACGTAACGAGCCAACGTGAGCCTAACGTGGTTATTTTTCGTCATTACGTTGGGTTACGTCATGATGACGTCAGAATGACGTTAGAATGACGTCTAGCTACGTCACATTACGTCGTGTTACGTCGAGTTAAGTCAAGGTTTTGGACATGTTCAAAACTTTCGACGTAGGTCGAACGTAAGGGTTTACGTTCGCCGTACGTTCTGTTCACGTTCAGTGAACGTCAATGACGTTAAACGGACGTTATTTCAACGCTGCTCACTACGTTCAACTACGTTCCACTACGTTCCACTACGTTCCACTACGTTGACCCACATTAAACCAAGTGCAAATGCCTACGAGGCTTAATGGGAACGTCACGAGAACGTCAGGAGAATGTGCATTCAACGTACGTTCAACGTCTCATGACATAGCTAACGTCAGGTAACGTTCTTCTGGCGATGGAATAACGTTCATAACATTCCGTTATCGTAGTGGCATTGTCCTCTCTTGGTGATTGACGGTATCACTACGCTTTACCAACGTTACGCTCTCCTCCACTACGCTGCATCCACGTTCAACGTGTGCTCAAATTTGCATACTACGCCGAAAAGTTCAACGTTCTTCACGTTCTCCCTACGTTGACGTCGTTACGTCGTAGTGTGACAGCCCCATTAGATTAGTTTTGGCAAGCATGCCAAAACTCTGACTCCATAGGCTTCTGCAGTAACAGGGTCTATTGAATTGGCTTCGTATTCTTTTTAAAAAAATTTTTTTTATTGAGGCTGTATTTATACTGTCCATAGCATGTAAGCCCGGGTACCCAGGCTTGTTTTCAATGCTGGCCAGCTGTAGTTTTGGTGTTGTCTTACCAAGCAGTAGCTGCTGATAAGTTATTTGATTGTCTGCATTTCAGTAGCAGATAGATAGTCTGTTGGTATGTTTAGTAGTCTATGTTAGTTTTTTTCGTATTCCCTTCTATGTGGCAACAAAGGCTTAATAAGTGAACCAGTATCTATATTAGATATGTAGAATCAATTCTAGATTATTGTTTTGTTCTTGGAAATTTGATCTTTGATCGGACTATGCAGCTTTAACGTGGTTCCATATTGCCAAGTAGCCTGTTTGAATGAATAGGTGAAGCGTCTGCTTTTCTAACACACAATGGCAGACGAGTCTAGAGAAACATCAGATCAGAGCCTGTCGTCAGTGCCTTGTGTGGGTGATAGGTTGCGGGTTCGACTCCCGGCCAAGACAATCCAGGGACATAGTTACATTGGCATCTATCGTTACCTGTTTTGGAACTTGGAGAAATACTAAAATAAGACAAGGATTGGTTTGCTATGGTATCCCAGTTGGACAGCACTATAAAGCCGCAATGAAGTGCAGACTATCCCAAGTCGGTATCCGGCCTGATATGACCTCAAATATTGCTAAAATATTAACTTCAATCAATCAATTACATTAGCTAATCTGGAGGGAAGAGGAGGAGGATGTTGCAACAATCGGGAACGAACATTACACTTAGAGCAGGACTCGAACCCACATTCCTGTCATTCCGGGGCAAGCGTCCTGACTCCTAGGCTTCCATTACAGATTCAGCGAAATTTCAACACCATAACAAACAGGGTTCAGCGTGTACAGCATCCTGGTCATAGCACCAACGTAGTGGGGTACATTGCAACAAACGTGACCATCACACACATTTCTGCTTTTCTGGGGCAAATGTCCTCATCATGTCCCTATCAAGGAGAGTTTTGTTGTATTTAACGACACCTCTAGAGCGCATTGATTTTATCATCGGCTATTGCATGTCAAACATAATGTCATTCTGACATATTTCTTTGCAGGGGAAACCCGCCACATAGGCCACTCTTTCCGATAAGCAGCACGGGGTCTTTTATATGAACTTTCCCACAGACAGGACAGCATATCCCCTATCAAGATGAACCAGACCGCATAGCCGAATGAGTTAGAGTGTCTGTCTCCTGTGTTGGTAGACCGTGGGTTCGAACCCTGGTCGAGTCAAACCAATGACGTAGAAATTGATACTTGTCGCTTCCTAGCCAGGCGCTCGGCATTATTAGGTTTGGATCCCCCGATCTCCCAAAACGGAGACGGACGCTCAACCCATTCGGCCATCACATCTGGGGGCCATATGCATGAACCGGTGTTTGCCTCACCCGGTGTTAAAAGCTAACCCCGGGGTAGCTATCAGCAGGTTGGTGAAGTAGGTCAAGCTGTATGTGGGGGCACGAAAAGAGGTGAGGGTAGCTAACCTTCCAGTTATTTTTAGATTGGGGAATCCCCTCTAACTGGTACCACTGTGTACAGCTATAAGCATAATAGATACACTGGCACAGTGTCCACTAACTGGTACCAACATGTACTGTATGTTTCTAAGCTCAAAATGCTTAATTATGGATAGTTGTGTCTTAAATATATTCATTATATTATTATATTGCATGGATGGATCCATGTTTATGCCAAATTGTTCTGTATTTCTATTAATTTGGAATAAAATTTAAGTTTTGGACTACGCGTATCGGCAAACATAATAAAATTGTCGGTGGGGTGAGGAGGGGAGGCACTCTGAATGGAGATGGGCGAGAAGGGATACAAGGGGGAATGTGAAATCAAGAATATGTCTTGTAATGTCTCTAAACATCAGAAAAATATAATAAAATAGAAAGGAAAGAAAGAAAGGAAAGAAAGAAAAGAAAGGAAAGAAAGAAAGAAAAGAAAGGAAAGAAAGAAAAGAAAGGAAAGAAAGAAAGAAAGGAAAGAAAGAAAGAAAGGAAAGAAAGAAAGAAAGAATTTTCCTGTTCACCGATATACTAAATGGATTCCATATAAACTGAAACTTCATCCTACGTACTAATTTGAACGAATTTCTTTCTTTTCTTTTTCTTTGTTTAAAAATAATCATTTTTAAACGAAATTCCATAACGGCAGATAACCTTGAACCTGGGCAGACGACAAAGTGATAAAGGTTTCCGATGAATGTTTTACCGTTACAGACGCCGCTGATAAGAGCCGGCGTTTGCCCAGCTTTCCACTTGTTTCCTTGTGTTATCTAAGTACACTTATATACATTGTTTGGTCCGAGTTATTCCACTCCCCTCCGACACTCACCCATCGCCGTGCATTGTTAAGGGGCTGTCACATTACGATGCATTGTGCCAGCATACGCCGACGTATGTGATTTTTGCCAGCTACGTTGGGATACGTCGTTATGCGTTACGCGTGTGTTAGGCGCTCGTTGGTATACATTAATGGAAGTCGACATTCGTCGAGATACAGAGTCGTGCATCGGCAACGTTCTGTGCATGCACAAAACTTTCGATGTATGATAACGTGTGGATTTTACGTCGGCTGTACATTATGTATACGTTAGGCATACGTCAATGTAGACTAGACATATGTTAGACAAACGTTGTGCACTACATTGACCTACATTAAAGGCAGTGGGAATGAACAGTCCGCGTACTGACAATGTATGGATAACATACATCTAACGGATATTTAGCGTTTCTCCAGCATGTCTTGACGTATGTAACGTATGCGGCGTAGTTCTGGCGATTGAATAACATATATAACGTTCACCGAGCATTCTGCGAATGTACCGCGAGCGTGATTCGAGCGTTTTTCACCCGGAAGCACGTTAGCCATACGCTGGTCATACATTGGCCATACGCTATGTATACGGTATGCATACGTCCAACTTTGCCCCCTGCGCCGAAAAGTTTGATGCTTCTCGACATAAAAACGTGACTTTACACGTTGGCCACGCGCTTGTGAGGTGCGTCGTAATGTGACAGGGCCTTTACAGAGAAAAAGGAGCAGACCATAGCTCAGGCAGTACAGTGTCCACCTTTGAAGGTGTCGGTCATCTGATCGATGCTGCTCAGTAGACCCATTTGCAGTTTGGGCTATTTTCCGTTCCAACAACTGGTTCATCAAAGGATGTTGTCCTGTCTGTGGGAAAGTGCATATAAAAGACCCCTCGCTGTTTATCTGAAAGAGTAGCCTATGCGGCAGCAGCGGGTTTCCTCCAAAGAAATGTCAGAATGACCATATGTTTGACGTCCAATAGCCGATGAAACAAAAATCAATGTTCTCTAGAGGCATCGTTAAATAAAACAAACTTTCCTTTTTTGTTAGAGAGAAAGATTTCGAACAAAGTGGTTCGAGTGAAGACCAGAGATGTGTAGTTATGAGTTATCTTCGCCTATTTTGAGGGTACAAGGACTTTCAACTCTCATTCTTGAAATGTTCAACATTTACTTTTGTACTTAATTATGATAATATGCTAATTTAAAATAATCAAAATTTAAATTTGCTTTTTAATTGCAAAAAAAGAACACATCTGAGTCTCGTTTGTCTGGTACATTTATTGAATAAGTGCGGGACATTTCAATCGTGGACAGTAGACCTCGCCAGTTATGCTAGTGACATCTATCGGCAGAATTTGGAACTACCCTAGTTGGGTCGTTTCCCCGACTGCCTGGGCGTAATCGATTAATCAACTCGGGCCACTGTTTGGTGCATGCGCACATCCTACAGACTCGGGTCGAATAAACGAACACGCTTCTCCATGCTCGGGGTGGAAACAATGGTGGCTTAATTCAACACTTTTTTTGTTGTTGTTAATAACCGATATAACTACGGCAAAATAGGATTTAAAGTATTTTATGATTGCATAGTTTAGTTATATTTCCATTTCATTAATCTGTGTTATGACCAACAACAAAACATGTAGGACTGGTACTTGTAGCTATTATCCTGCAGGACGGTACCAGTACAAATGTGACGTCATCCTTCCTAGCAAACCCAAGCCAAGAAGTGGGTTACTGGGGTCGGGTCGTTTTGCACACGGCACATGTTTTTGTCAACTCCACTCGCAGTGTTCGATTTGAAATTCTAGCAACTCGGATGACCCGAATCGCCCGGGGCGTGTTAATCGATTACGCCCCCTATGATTTCACATGCAATATCGCCCCCCCCCCACCCCCACCCCCATAAAGAATGCTTGGAAAAATAATAAAATGCTTGATTATATTCAGATATCCATATCGCAACAGGCATCAAGGTCTTATCTTGGTAATATAAATATTTTTTTAAAGACAACTATATTGGATTTTTCTTCTGGGTTTCACCGCCGCTCTCTTCATGTGTATTACACCCCCACCAGTTAAGCTAGTGACATCTGTCGGCAGAATATGGAACCACTCTATTCAGGTACTTTCCAGCTTAACTGGCGGGGTATATTGGTCTTCCTTATTCCCCTGTTCCTTGCTCTATCCTGGGCCGCGCTCAGGCTCCATCTCGGAGGTGCCTCGGCGACGGGCCTGACGTCAGGCTAGTCTGAACGGCAAAGGCAGTTTGTTGTCTCGAAAATGGCCGCCTCCATAGGCGGTGGCCATTTGCAATGGTAAAGCTGTGCTGTGATTGGCTGAAACCAGTGAATACGGTGGCCATTTTCGAGGCGCTTTTCACCTCTACTCTGGAAAGAGAGGCGTCTCTGAGACGTCTCCGAGACGCACTCTGAACGGAAATAAGCCAAAAAGCATCGCCGAGACGTTGCCGAGGCGCCTCCGAGACGGACCCTGAACGCGGCCCTGGTATTGTGGTAATGCCGAACACCAGCCTAGTTAGCGATGGGTGTCAATTTTTACGTCATTGGTTTTAACTCGATTGGATTTGCACGTGGCAACAAAACCCCACAAATCCCATCTGCCAAACCGAAAATGTGTGCTCAACCCATTCAGCCTTCCTGTATGGGTCGTTTCATATTAAAAGGGGCCAAAGTGTGACATGAGGGTCAAAAATCAATAATGTGTATTTTCCGAATCTTTTTCACTGACTGGCCAACTCTTGTCCATATAAATCCTGGTAATGTGAATGAAAAGATATTTGAGGTTACCATTTTGTCAGAAAAACAAGAACTAAGTGAGTAGCCAGCCCCCAAGTATGGACTTATTAATCACCAAGTGTGGATATATTAATCAAATCAATTATTTAATCAAATTTATTGCATGAAACAATTAATTTTTAGATTGTGGTCCCCTAAGTATAGAAATGCACTGAAAAGAAATCTGCATAGGATGATTATATTCTTCCCTATTTTGATTTGAGGATGTAACACAATAGAAGGGGAAACCAAAAATAATATGGAACATCAACTTCAATTTTTTCCCATAAAGTTTGTAGAAAAATTATATTACTAGCCATGGTACTAGAAAACAGCCTTACACATGCAACAATAGCAACTGGGTATTTTTTTACTGAAGCTCTGGTATTCCCAGGATAACATATTTCCTAATTTAACAAGCATGGGACAAGCAGGGGATACGACAGTTAGATCCAGAACCAGTTTAATCACCATGGAATATTAGATATAACAACAAAATATGGATGCAAAATGAATATTTATTTCAAGTAAGAGTCTTCTTTTATTATTTTATTTCACTAACAGGTAATATTCTATGTAACTGCTGAAGCCTATGGTGTCAGACATTGGACGTCATTGCCACAATTAATTTGCCATATTTTCACTTCAAATATATCCAAAGTTAATCATTTAAAATCAAAGTTACTTCAAACTAAAGTAAAGTAGATAACGCACTACACTATAATCCCGTTAAATCTAGCTCCGTTAAACCAAACGATCGGTTAATCCAAACTTTTTTCGGCGGCCCGGCAAAATACTCCCATTTATAATATAAAAAAGTTGGTTAAACCAAAGTCGGTCAATCCAAATTATCGGTTAATCCAAACAAAATTGTCAGACCCCAGGCCACTCTGGTATGGTCAAACCAACCTTTCATGTGGTTATAAGGTCATCTGAGACCCCACTGACTTTTTTATATGATAAATGGTAGTATTTTGCCAGGCCGCCGAAAAAGTTTGGATTAACCGATCGTTTGGTTTAACCGAGCTTGGTTTAACAGGGTTATACTGTACCTACATAAAAAAACAATAATCAAAGTGTCCACATACATTGTATAGTACATGTGCAATACACGCTTACTCAAACTCAAAGTCAAAGTCAAAGCCAAAACTCGGTTAAACCAATGATTTCTTAATCCAAACAAATTTCTAGGGTCCCTTCAAGTTTGGTTTAACGGGGTTCTTCTATATAAGCATCTCCAACAGCTACGTGACCTTGGCTGACCTCAGTAGTTCCCCTCTACTTTGAACCATGTATCCCGATAAGAAGATAACGCTGTGGAAACGTCGTCGGTGAGCTTCCAGCATGCCGAGAAACAGCTCACTCACGGATCAACATTTGCTTGCATAGATATTTTTTAAACAATGTGAAAAATGGAGGGGGAAATTGTGAGTGTGTCAGTGAGTTAGTGAGTGTGTGTGTGGATGGGTGTGGGTATGTCTGTGTGTGTGTGTGGGGGGGGGGGGTGGAGTGTATGTGTGTGTGGATGGGTGTCTGAGTGTGTGTGTGTGTGTGTGGATGTGGGTGGGTGCTTATGTGTGAGTGTTTGTGGGTGGGTGTTGGTATGTGTCTGAGTATGTGTGTGTGTGTTGATGGGTGTGTGTATGCGTGTGTGTGTGAGTGATTGAGTGAGTGATTGACTGAGTGAGTGTGTGTGTGTGGATGGGTGTCTGAGTGTGTGTGTGGATGGGGGTGGGTGCTTATGTGTGAGTGTGTGTGGATGGGTGTTGGTATGTGTGTGTGTGTTGATGGGTGTGTGTATGCATGTGTATGTGTATGTGTGAGTGAGTGAGTGAGTGAGTGAGTGAGTGAGTGAGTGAGTGAGTGAGTGAGTGTGAGTGTGTGGGTGGGTGGAAGGGGGGGGGGTGCATTCACACTGGTCGCCATGTGATCACATTGTCAAATTGATACCATTGATACCATGACTCCTGCTTGTTTAAGCACCTTGATAGTCCACATTGCGAGAGTGTCTCTCGAGATGGCTTTATGTAGCCGTATAAAGCTATTTTTTTTATTTTTTTTTTTTTATTTTTTTTAGTGATGTAGTTTTGCGAGATGTGTTGTAATGTGACAGGGCCTTAATCTATATATTTGCAGTTGTACTACACAATGGACCAGACTAATGCATTAAACCAACAAGGAAATATTCCGAAATAGAATTGATCACTGAGGGTAATTTATTTTTTTAAGAAACTAAATGCGCGCCGAAAGTGAATAATCGCATCTCCAAAGAGACGTATGTTAATCCCAAAGAGAGAAAAAAGGACTTAATAAGCGCTCCAGATATAAACTGAGGGGTGGGGGGGGGGGGGAGAATTACTGAATATTTACCGTGACACCAGCCTGAGTGCGAAGTGAGAATCATCGAGAACTACCAGTAAACAGGTGCGCAGTGTGTGTGTGTGTGTATGTATGTGTGTGTGTGTCTGTGTATGTGTGTGTAATGTATGTGTGTGTAATATATATATATGTATATATACGTGTGTGTATATACGTATATATATATATATATATTATCGTGTTATATATATATATATATATATATATATATATATATATACATACATACATACATACATATATACATACATATGGATAGTGATAATCCCATTATCGCATGTAATAACATCTGGAGTCCCTGCCCCGCTCACGGAGGGGGAGGTCCGGCTGCTCTTCGGCGGCCCCCTGCGCGGGGCGCTACACGCCACTCACTCGGAAGTTTATATATATATATATATATATATATGTGCACTATAATCTTTTAAGTATAGACCTATTTCAATGTTTGTAAACATTGTGTATGCGCGCGCAGCTTGGCTGCAGAACGAATGCACACTTCCACTGAGTTTGTCAGTTCGCGCAGTGCAAAACATCAGTTTTATTAAAGATTAATAGAAATCCAGAACCCTAACCGGATCAATTTAATATAATCCTTTTGGTAAACATGTTTTCTATGTGTATTCCAATCAGTTTGCTTCTAGGTGGTGTGGTTTTAGAGATATTTCACTTTTTCTGTATGAAGATTGCTCACCGCGATTGACAATGCATTGAGTTTGCCGTACGCGCAGTGCAAAACGTCAGTTCTATTCAAAATTAATAGAAATCCAGAACCCTAGCCATATCAATTTAATATAATCTTTTTGGTAAACATGTTTTCTATGTGTATTCCAATCAGTTTGTTTCTAGGTGGTGTGGCTTTAGAGATATTTAACTTTTTCTGTATGAAGATTGCTCACTGCCATTGACAATGCATTGAGTTTGCTGATACGCGCAATGCAAAACGTCAGTTTTATTCAAAATTAATAGAAATCCAGAACCCTAACCATATAAATTTAATATAATCTTTTTGGTAAACATGTTTTCTATGTGTATTCCAATCAGTTTGTTTCTAGGTGTTGTGGTTTTAGAGATATTTAACTTTTTCTGTATGAAGATTGCTCAGTGCCATTGACAATGCATTGAGTTTGCCGGTACGCGCAGTGCAAAACGTTAGTTTTATTCAAAATTAATAGAGATCCAGAACCCTAACTTCATTAATTTAATATAATCTTTTTGTTAAACATGTTTTCTATGTGTAATCCAAGCAGTTTGTTTCTAGGTGGTGTGGTTTTAGAGATATTTAACTTTTTCTGTATGAAGATTCATTAGATTGCTCATGGCCATTGACAATGCATTGAGTTTGCCGGTACGCGCAGTGGAACATGTTGATTTTATTCAAAATTAATAGAAATGCAAAGCACTAACCTTATAAATTTAATATAATCTATTCGTTGAATATGTTTTCTATATGTGTACCAAGCGATTTATTTCTAGTTGGTGTGGTTTTAGAAATATTTCACCTTTTCTCTATGAAGATTCCTCACAGCAATTGAGTTTGCAGTGTGACTGGATGTTGTCCTGCAGCCAAGGAGCGCGCACTGACCTAAATACATGTGCTGACGTCATATGAAATTGGACAATTAGGGGAATATAAACACCATGTTCTCTGTGGTGGAGTGGTTGGAGTG
This sequence comes from Branchipolynoe longqiensis, assembly GCA_030323885.1. Classification (NCBI taxonomy): domain Eukaryota; kingdom Metazoa; phylum Annelida; class Polychaeta; order Phyllodocida; family Polynoidae; genus Branchipolynoe; species Branchipolynoe longqiensis. The sequence continues at coordinate 61,328,456 of CM059193.1, read as the reverse complement.
TCTGACGTTTTTCTAGGTTGGATGCCTAATCTGAAGGTCAGTGGTTCGATTCCCTGTGCCTCCACCTCTGCCAATTTGGATTTCTACCGCTGTGTATAACTTACAGCGTCATCAAAGGCCAGTTGCTCTCATACCATGTCTATGTGGTGTGGGAGGTTAAAAATCCCTTGGGTCGGTAAAAGTGTAGGCTCAAGCTTTCTATCGACAAACTGTCTAATGGTGAAAACAAGTCTATTCAGACTTATCCATGATAGGCAGTATAAATCTTCAAGAAAAAAAGGACACCATCTATCTTCAGTTCCCTATGTAATTGTTTGGACTGCTTAGCCGCTGTTTCCACCTGTTTGAACAGGTATTGGAGTTGTCCCCCAAACATCTTACTGTTGTCCAGTGGTTTCCCTTTCACTGGTGTTGGAGCGAGGAAGAGTGTGTACTCTTTCCCGTCGTTGTCCACTACTTTCTTTGATCGCGCGACCTCCTTGCCTGTGTCGGTAGTGACTGACTTGAAGACATTCTCGAACCTGCGGTAGGAGAGAAAGTTGCTGGTCGCTGTTAGGGCCGGGATCGCCGCATTCATGTCTGGGGTGACAGTGGTGAACTTGTTGCCCACCATCATGCGGTTAGCTACTGGCATGATGGCTATGAGCTAACCCATAGGGGAGGGCTATGAGCACTCCTTTGTGCACTGTGTGCAGGCAGGTCTCAAACTTCCTCCGATCTTCGCTCATCTTCACGTCATCGCCCATTTCTTTAATGGTCGCCTGTGGAATCCCTTTTATGCCGGTATATGGTTCGGCCAGTTTTGTGAGGGTTTCTGCGGGTTTAAAGGCGTCAAAATGACCCTTTAAGTTTTTGCGCATAAAGGAACAGGTGTTTATGCGCTACTTTTTGTCTGCCCTGATCTTTTTGGCTACTTTCTCGGTGATGTCCGCGAAAGTGCCTGGGTGAGGATCGTCCGACTCCGAGTCCGTTGTTGTGGAATCGTTGGAGGAGTCTGAAGAGGAGGATTTAGCCTTCTTCTTCTTTTTGGACTTGGATTTCTTCTTAGTCCGTTTGACCTTTCGTGTCTTGTCGCGTGCCTGGTAGTAGTCGTCCCCTTCGGACGAAAAATTTTTGCGGCGTCGCTTCTTCCCAATGACGATCTCTGAGTCTGTCGTTTGGGGTTCCGATAGGTCCTCCCAGTCAGACTGGTCGGACGGCGAGCCCCGTTTGGTGGGCGTTTTAGGCGGTGGTGTTGGGAGCAGCTGTTGCAGCTGCTCACGAATGAGCTTAACCTCGTTGGCATCTGGTTGGGAAGTCCCTGCCTCCAGGGAACGCTCACGTGACGCGGCTGATAGGCGGCCAGGGGTCACATCTCCCTCGCTTAGGGTGTGTGGCACACCCTTGCTACCCCGCTTCGCTGCCATCTCGAGTCGTCTGAAAACGACCAAAAAGGTGTTTAGTGCGAACTCAAGGGATGTCTGAACCAGTGGAACAGTCAGCGGGGGCCTATGGCCCAATATGTGGTAATAAAACCGTATTTACACCAGTTTTACCCCAAGCGTGAGTAAGCTAAGGTATCTCGAAAGTGTAACGGTCGACAGAGCGAACCGAAACCCATCGGGGGGTCGGGACCAGTGTTGCTCCCGCCCACACTCTCTGTATCATACACTTCTCCCACCCGTGGCTACAACGCCAACAAGTTGGAGAAAATATTATGACACTCGGAGGTACGCCTCAGAAAAAAACTAACATGACGACGAAATGGCTCCAGCCAACATGTCTCTCCGTTGGGCAACGGGCGGCAAAAATAAAACCTATATAAGCGACGAAATGACCCATGTCAACATGTCTCTCCGTTCGGCAACGGGCGGCAAAAACAAAATGGATGCCTCAATCTACGGCACCGGATAAACACAACGCTAGTAATAATTACTTATCATAAGTGAGCTTTGTATTGAAAAGCTTATAAGCGTGTGCTATAAACAATCATAAACAAGTATGCCAGTTTATGTTCCGGTACTTACAGTAGAAACTGAGCAATCCGTGGTAAAAACTGCTGAGCTGCTCGTATCGTTCCTCCAGTTATGAGCGGAATATGCTAATTGCTGTTTACGGATGTTGCTTCCTTCTCCCTCGACCACCAGCAGCCAGAGGCTTAGTACCGAGGTAAAATATATATATATATACATGTGTGTGTGCGTGTATGTGTGCGTGTGTGTGTGCACATATAGGTGCGCACGTGTGCTTAAAATGTGTATGTGGACGCATGCGTATACGTGTGCGTGTGTGTGTGTGTATGTGTGTACGTGTGCGTGTGTTGGGGGGGGGGGGGGGGGGGGAGCATGCACCGTCTTGTGTGAGTTGAAAGGTGACACCCGGAATGACAGACTCAGGCGGGTGCAAACGAGACTCTGGGTCTGGGGGCAGCGTGGGTCAGCGCGGGTCAGCGCGCATGGGTGGGGGTGATGGTGGTGGTGGGGCGGGGGTGAACCAGAGGAGGGTACGGATAAACGGAGTCGGCACGTGCCTGCACCTGCACCTGGACATGGCCGGGAGGGGAGGGGAGGGGGAGGGGAGGGGAGGGAGGGGAGGGGAGGGGAGGGGAGGGGAGGGGAGGGGAGGGGATGGGAGGGGAGGGGAGGGGAGAGGAGGGAAGGGGAGGGAGAGGAGGGGAAGGGAGGGGAGGGGAGAGGAGGGGGAGGGGAGGGGAGAGGAGGGGAGGGGAGGGGAGGGGAGAGGGAGGGGAGGGAAGGGGAGAGGAGAGGAGGGGAAGGGAAGGGGAGGGGATGGGAGGGGAGGGGGAGCGCAGGGGAGGTGTGGAGAGAGCTGGAGAAAAGAGGGGAGGGAGCAGGATATATATATGTGGGGAGGGGAGAGGAGTGGAGGGGAGGGGAGAGGAGGGGAAGAGGGGAGGGGAGGGGGAAGGGGAGGGGGAGGGGAAGGGCAGGGGAGGGGAAGGGGAGGGGAAGGGAAGGGAAGGGAAGGGAGGGGAGGCGTAGGGGAGGGGAGGTGTGGAGAGAGCTGGAGAAAGGAGGGGAGGGAGCAGGATATATATATGTGGGGAGGGGAGGGGAGGGGAGGGGAGAGGGTAGGGGGAGAGGAGAGGAGGAGGGAGAGAGGACAGGAGAGGAGAGGAGAGAGAGAGGGAGGAGAGGAGAGGAGAGGAGAGGAGAGGAGAGAGGTGTGGAGAGAGCTGGAGAAAGGAGGGAAGGGAGCAGGATTATATTATATATATATATATATATATATATATATATATATTATATATATATATATATATATATATCTGTCCGGACCGCACTTCGTCCACACCTCTCCGCTGGCCCTGCTCCTCCTTGATACGGACAAGGAGACACGGCCCTTTGGCTCAACTCTCCTCATTTCTCTTTCCTCGTGCTAGACACGATCCACCACCAGGGACTACGCCTGGCCCTTGGGGCCTTCCGCACCTCACCAGTTCAGAGCCTTTATGTCGAAGCCAATGAACCATCACTTAACAATAGGAGAATCAAACTGGCCATGCAATATGTAGTCAAGATAAAAACTAATGCATTGAATCCTGCACACAATTGTCTATTCGAGCAACATGACGAATCCAGGTATGAAGCCAGGCCAAATTACATCCGGCCACTGAGTGCTCCGAATGAAACCTCATTTGGAGGCCTTGGGCGTGGATTTGGACGTGTTGGAGGATGCCAAAGTCCCAGAACATCCCCCGTGGTCGTTGAGAAAGCCATCGGTTATCCTCCGACTCACGGAACTGAGGAAATCTGGGACACATCCACTCGAGTACCAAGGACTGCATGCAGAGATTCAAGGCCAGTTTGCAGACTACCTCTCCATATACACTGATGGTTCGAAAGACCAAAGCCGGGTAGCTGCTGCGGCAGTCTGCCGACGGGAAAAATTTGGTGTACGTTTGCCCGATCAGAGCTCGATTTTCACAGCAGAGGCCCGAGCACTCCTTCTCGCTTTGGAGTGTATCGAGGTATCCAACCACACCAACTATGTTATATACAGTGATTCGTTCTCTTGCCTCCTGGCTGTTGCTGGACTGAAAACGAATCACCCTGTTCTAGCAACGGTCATTTATAAAATGAACCAACTGACAACAGATGGGTATGATATCCACCTGTGCTGGGTGCCTGGCCATGCTGGCATACAAGGAAACGAACGAGCTGATCGGGCTGCGAAGAAGGCCCTGAACTGTGATCTTGAACCGTGTCTGATCCCTCACTCTGATCTGAAACCACTAATAGCCACCCACATAAAATCCAAATGGCAACATGAGTGGGATGAAAACATCAATAAACTTAAAGAAATTGAACCATCTGTGGGAAAGCCACCACAGACTCATGCGGGAGGTCGGCGGGACCAAGTGGTCCTTAGTCGCTGCCGTGTTGGCCACTCGTGGCTTACACATGCTTTTCTGCTCAAGGGGGAACCTCCCCCTGAATGTATTGGGTGTCAGTCCCCACTGACACTCAAACACATTTTACTAAGTTGCGTTGATTTTTTGGCCCTGCACCAACGGTTCTACACTGCAGACAGTATGCATGACCTTTTTACTAAGGTAAAACAGGAAAACATTTTAGCCTTTTTGAGGGCAGCTGGACTGTACCACCTTATATAGTTTACTAAATGGATTCTATTAATTATTAATGAAACTTTTCTTTTTCTATGGGAATTTGTTTCCCTTGACCACAGATATATGATTGTGAGCTTTCTAATTTAATTAGTGTCTATTGGCACATAATTGATTGTCTGCTTTTACATGTAAAAGCGATGGTTTGAACAAAAAACAAACATTTCTCGCCGTGAATATGGCCTATGCTGCCGATACGGCGTAAAGCAACCAATAATCAATCAATCATAACTCTTTCCTCTATACTACCCTTTTCTTTTTTCCTTTTCGCTTCCTTAATGCTAGGTACACATCTACCGTTTTTCCACACCCACCTACCGTATACGATTTAAAACTGCCCAAAAGTCGTGAGGTGTGCGCTCCCCTAGCACACCTACCGATTGCGATTCACGATTTATTAAAACTCAGTTTTAGGGCTAAAACTGCTTCCTTACGATTGCGATTCGCGATTCGAAAAATGAATCGGCCCGTTTTCAGTTTTAAGCGGGTCGGGTCAGGTCACGAGTTTTAGTGCGCGAATCGTATACGGTAGGTGTGTACTTAGCATAACCAGACACTCAGCATTGGTCGTAATGCTTGCATTGCGTTTGATGCGAGGCAAGGAAGGAGTGCCCCCACCCCCTGCTCCGACCGTTGCTCTTACATCATTTCCCGCGCTTCCTCCCCTTATAACCAGCTCCCTGCCCGCCTCCAGCCACTCGCCCTCCAGCCTCCCCTCATGCTGCTCCTCTCCAGTATTTTTCTCCACCCACTCACCCTTTCCTCATCTCCTCCTCCTAATGGGGTGGAGGGCTCCTCGGATCAACCTCGCGGACACTCACTAGTTCCTTATGGGGCTGTCACACTACGACGTTTCTCACCAACGCGCGTCGACGTGTCGCCTTTTTGGGCGACACGCCGACACACGTCGGGACGCGTTAGCGGCGCGTCGGTACATGTTGACTGATAGCAACGCGTGGATGGACACGTCGGCGCGCCCCGATCGTTTTGTGCTTGCACAAAACTCTCGACGCGGCCCGACGCGCGCCGACGGGTTGGAGGGGGCGTTACGGACGCGTTAACAACACGTCGGAACCAGTTGACTGGTTGCAAATATTTTGCGTGTTGCCGGCACAAACGTCGTAGTGTGACAGCCCCATAAGGCTCCCTCTGAGCTCTTCTTATATTATCCATTATCTCTTATATCCTGTATTATCCTGTACCGCATAACATTGCTTCTCATTTATTACCTGTATTATCCTGTCTTATCCTTCATTATCCTGTCATATTATTAGCACTATAAATAAAGTGCTTTTTTCTCAGCTCACACCTCTTCTTCCTTCCTTGTTGCGCATCATTAGGATAGGGCAAGGACTGGTTGGCTCAGTGTCATGATAATGTGATTGAGTAGGATATCTGGTCATGGTGCTGGCGGCCTGGTCTCCCAGTGAGTCAGCACTATACAAGTTGCCAGGAGTGTGCACTGTCACAAGTCGGTACCAGTGCTGATATGATGTTAGATGTTCCTAGGACATAAAACAAACACAAACAAACAATCGGTTAAACCAAACGATCGGTTAATCCAAACTTTTTTCGGCGGCCCAGCAAAATACTACCATTCATCATATAAAAAAGTTGATTAACCAAAGTCGGTTGATCCAAATTATTGGTTAATCCAAATTATTGGTCAATCCAAATAAAATTGTCGGGCCCCAGGCCACTTGCGGCATGGTTAAACCACACTTTCATGTGGTTATAAGGTCATCTGATACTTTTGATATGATAAATGGTAGTATTTTGCCGCAGCCGCCGAAAATAGTTTGGATCAACCGATCGTTTGGTTTCACCGAGCTTGGTTTAATGGGGTTATACTGTATATACATAACAATAATAATCAAAGTGTCCACATACACTGTATATTGTCCATGTTGCCGGTAACATGCATAATTCAAAGCTTTGACGATGGGCTCCATAGTAATGCTAACCATATGTAAAAATATATGCATTTTCGGTTTGGAATTATATATTGGCAGAGAGCATTACTATTCTCGGGCGACGGAGTGGGGACAAAGGTTATGTAACAGAAACAATGGGTGCCCCACTCGCTGTGTGACATAAGAGACTATGTGGAAAATATGATAACACATGGTGCCCGAGATTATAACTTTATGTTCCTATGTAAGAGACAGTTAATGTTTAGTGAAATGTTCCCTGTATGCACTAGTAAGAGTGCAAGTGGAGGGGAAGGACATTTTTAATATATGTTTATTGTAACTGTCTGCAACTACCTGTTACCACAGGGCCGATGGGCAAGCACACCCAGCCATCCTGCATATGTTAAGGACACCATCTGCAGCTGGGGTTGAGTGACAGCTGCCCCTATTAGGAGGTCACCCCCCAGGCTGTAGAGGGTGTCTGATTGGCTGGCTATAGGAGGCCCAGTTACCTGCACCCCTTGCACCTGACACACAGACCTCACTCTGATATATATTATTTGTCATTCACTTCTTGACAGACACTCTTCAGGGAGACTCTGATCTAGGCACTCTAGCAGGAGACACTCTTCTCTTGTCCAGGAACCCAGACTGAGGCTCCATGTTCTATACACAAACTAGCAGCAGCTATTCAAAAGGCACTGAGCTGTGTGCAACAACCACGGGACTCCGGTTCAATGGGCTGTAGGCACTGATTCTTATACACACTACCGAGAGTAATGAGTTGTTTGTTTGTTGTTGTTTTACGTCCTAGCAACATCTAAGGTCATATCAGGACGGGCGAGAGTAATGAGGATCTGTGTGGACAGTAGGTAAGGAGTGAGGGTGATAGGTCGCTAGTAGGTGAACAGGAGTTGATGCCAATAAAGGACAACTTCTTCACTGTCAATCTTGCGCGCGCACATATATTATGCCTAATAATGCTTTATTTAATGTGGTCAATATTCAAAGGACTGATCATTTACCCCGTTGAGGCCTCTCAAAAAGTTTTTCTAACGAGAAGCGATGCCAGCCAGAAACATAGGCGTGTCAGCTCAACTGCCCCCAAAATTGTTTATACTAGATTTTGTAACAAATCTGGTTGTTGTTGTTGTTGTTGAAGATTTATACTGCCTATCATGGATAAGCCTGAATAGGCTTGTTTTCACCATTAGACAGTTTGTCGATAGAAAGCCCGAGCCTACACTTTTACCGACCCAAGGGATTTTTAACCTCCCACACCACATAGACATGGTATGAGAGCAACCGGCCTTTGATGACGCTGTAAGTTATACACAGCACTAGAAATCCAAATTGGCAGAGATGGGGGCATGGGAAATCAAACCACCGACCTTCAGATTAGGAGTCCGACCTAGAAAAAAGCCAGACACTCTAACCACTCCGCCACAGAGAACACCACTGTCCTGGTATAATAATAAGCTCAGGAGAATAGAAAATAATATGTGTAAAGCTGGTGATAAGATTGTTCAGGTTAAAGTAGATATGTCATGCAATTTACAGCGGACACTCCTTACTGGTATAAATGTGGTGACTGGGTTCCGTAAAGATGGTTGCCATGGACATGCATATAAACATCGCCCTAGCAACATGGGCCTGGGCAATCAGCCCCGAGTTGAATAATACTCATTGTTTAATGACACAATTCATAACAAGTCACCAAAGTTTAATCAAACTTCCTCATTAAAATCTTTAGCTGGTCCAGCCACCAACTTTGTGCATAGATCAGTTCATGATCTCACAAACATTAGTGCTAATCAGCACAAGTTACTAACTAATCATTGTAATAAATGCAATTCTTGTGATAATGTTACTGTTCACTGGTTACCGTCTTTATACAAAAATTCTTTAACTGTTGATAAGTTAGAAATTGTTAATAACTCAAAGAACTTTATGAATGTCGATAGCAGCTTTGTTTCGGAACATAATGTGAACTTAATACATGAGGAAAGAAATGTTTCTGATAGTGATGGTGGTAGGTCTTATAAAAATAATAAGAATATGGCAGTGATAAACGGTTTAACAATAGTCAGACGTGAACCTAACAGTAGTTCTTGAACAATATTAGATTTTTTTAAAGCCCTATGTCATCTGTAACTAGCGTAAGCGACATAGAGATTGAAATACAACTAAGTGCAAATAATATTGACAATAATCCCACTTTTGTGAGAAATCACCGATTGAATACCAAAATACTTTATTGAATATGTGGCCAACATGGAGATTTGGAATAAAGATGCAGGTAATTATTCTAAAATATATAATATAGTAAGGAAGTCCGGCCTTCCTAATTAGTTAAAAGCAAAAGTTTCTGTACCATCAGGTCTTAATATAAAGATGTGGAGAAAACTTTTGGTTGGCTATAAAGATACCAACTTAATAGATTTCTTGGAATTTGGTTGGCCTGCCAACTACACTAAAGATATTTCACCATCACCGACAGAAATTAATCATTCCTGTGATGAAGAAGATTTATTTTGGATAGATAACTATGTGTCCACTAAACTGCCTTATGGGGCATGATTAGGACCATTCTCTGAGCTGCATTTAATGACTAAAAAAGGGTTTTTTGCTTGATGCTATCTAGATGATTTTGTAGGTGCAGAAAGTTCTTTTGAAAAAGCACAAGCGGCTTATAACCATATTAATAAATTGACAAAATTCCAATACCAAATGAACTCAAGGGATGTTGATTGGTTGTTTTACATCCTAGCAACATCTAAGGTCATATCAGGACGGGTACCACCTTCTGACAGTGTGCACCTATGGCAACTTTATAGTGCTGCCCCACTGGGAAATCAGGCCACCAGCACCATGACCCAATATCCCACTCAGTGACATTATCCTGACACTGAGCTAACCAGTCCTTTCCCTATCCTACTAATGCTAAGCACCAGGCTAGGAAGCGACAAGTACCAATTTTAAAGTCATTGGTTTGACTCGACCGGGAACCGAACTCCCGACCTTCCACATGTGAGGCCCCCGCTCTACCGATTACATATTTTATTCTTTTAAAGAGCGTCTGCCTACAGTATGACAGGTCGTTAGATTCGGTTACTTAAAAATTGTATACTTGTCGCTACCTAGCCTAGCACTCGACATTCCTGGGAAAGGGCAATGCAAGGAGTGGACTGCGGAAGACCAATTGTCTATGATTGAAAGTCCACCTGCTTAAAGTTGCATAGTCCGATGGTTTTGAGTTTCTAATATTTTCTGAGATAAATATATTAGGTTGGTCGCTATAATCTACCTCACTTTAATCTGAAGTAACGTTTATTTTAAATGGCTAACGTTTGAGATATTTGAAGTGTAGGCGTGCAAAATTAATTTTTGTCAAGCATGCCAAAACTCTGACACCATAGGCTTCTACAGTAAGAAGTTCTATTAAATTGATTCGATCTTCCCTTCTAGGTAGCGACAAATGTTTAATAAATACACCATTATCTAAGTTAGATATGTAGAATCAAATCTAGATAATTCTTATGGTTTTGAAAGTTTGATGTTTTTATCGGACTATGCAGCTTTAATCAACTAAGAAAGAAAAAAACCTTTATAAAAAAAATGTTTAAAGAGAGAAAAAAAGGCTGGACTCTCATTAGTAGTATGAACCGATCAGTTTCCATTTAATACCCAGGCCCTCCCATACCTTTATATGTGGATTGTGTTCCAATTCTGCCATATTTTACTATGGAACTCCGGTATTATAAGCCTTCCTCGTCCCCAACTATCAGGACACTTACCGAATGGCACAAGGTGGTTTTTGACCATATGGTAGCTTGTGGGGTATGCAGGTCCATATGGACCATGTGGGGTATGCAGGTATTGCAGGTATAGCAATACCTCAGGGAGTTTGACGCCCCTGCCCTGTAGAGTTGTAAACCACTGCCTTGTGGTACAGGTTCTTGACAGAACCGAAGGCTAAGGGAGCAAACCCTAAACAGAAAACCATGTCACTGTGGCAGCATTAAGGGCAGTTGATATATGGAACTCCCAACATCTCCCGACCAGCCACTGCAGGGACAAATAGTTTTGCGTCTGTCTTGGCATGTTCTTGCCGGTGTGAAACCTCTATTTGCTCCTCGAGAGAGTGTCGCTGGTAACTTGCAAAAGCCAGCAGCACTTCAACACTTTTGCAGGCAGCTTTCATGAAATGTATACCATCAAGAGAAACTTGAAGCTGAGAGACATTAAGACCGACTCATGGATGCAACTCTCACAGCAGAGAGCTAAATGGAGAGCGGCAGTCAAGTAATGAAAGCATCTTTGTCGCATCGCGACCGACAGCATGATGATGATGATGAGCTATATATATATATATATAAATATATATATTATATAATATATATATATATATATAATATATATATATAATATATATATATAGTATAGTTATACGAATCTTACCTGGGTATAGATGATGGATAACTGTTGTTTTCCCGAGGTATAAGCCTCGGGTAGACGTGGGCTAGGGAGAGGGAAGCACGTGAGGTACCAGCAATTTTAACCTACTTATTCAGGATAACAATGATCTTTCAATACAATGGATACTATGATTTTCCCGTAATGGTACACCAACGGGATAGACGTGGCAGGGCGTGGTGGGTGGGCCCTAGCCCACGTCTACCCAAGGCTTATACCTCGGGAAAACAACAGTTATCCATCATCTATACCCAGGTAAGATTTGTATAACTATACTATTTTCCTCGTACTACAGCCTCAGTCTAGCCTCAGGCTAGGAGAACCTTTAACATAATTCATTTTTATTCCTTAATACATCCATTCTTATATAATATTCAACTTTTTAGTTTCTCACCTATTTCTTGTTAGTTGGCGAGCATGTGCTTTGCAATGCCGGTAGCTCTTACTAGACGCTTGTTGTAGTGTTTTGCAAACGAACTTAGCCGTCTTCCAGCCTGCATGCGCTGTATTCTTTTCACAGAAACACCTAGCAACCGTGCCTTGGAGACCATGGCACCTCTAGTTGAGTGGGATGAGTATTTGCTCGTATCCACTCCAGCCAATTTCAACACCGTAATTGTCAATCTGGCAAGGGTGTCTCGTGAAATTGCCTTATGTGGCTTTATAAAGCTCACTAATAGTTGTTGTGATGCACGTAAATCCTTTCTTTTAGATATATAAGCCCTTATGGCTGACACAACACATAATTTCCGATCAATCGGAAAACAGTCTAAGTGAACCGTTGATAAAGGGTCACCTAACGTGTTCGATTTAAGCAATTTTTCTAAATCAAACGTAGCTTGTTCCTTGTCTATTTCTAATCCAGTTAAGGATAAAGCAACAATCGTCTGTCCTCTGTGTCCGGTTACTAACAATAACAGGACCGCGACCTTAAAACCTAATTGTTTTAAATCTAACCACGAGTTGTAAGGCCAACCCTGAAACAACTTAAATACTACAGACACATCCCAAAACCGACTATACTTTGGTTTTGGAGGATTCCTTTGATAAATTGAACGAAGTAAATATCTAAGAACATAATGTTTTCCAACTGCTTCACCATCAATTCTCGGTAATATGATTGATAACGCACATCTTGCCGCATTAATCGACCCAAAGGATAGTCCCTCATCCTCTAGAGAACGAAGAAAACGAGCTACTTGTGAAATTGTTGGATTTGTTGGCTGAACTTTCATTAACAAACAATGTACACCCCATTTCTTTGAATAGGATGTGTACCTTTTAACAGTTCCTGGCCTCCAGGCATCAGCTACTATCCTATTCTCAGTAATTTTGTCCAATCCAAATTGCCGCAGCTGGTTCCTTAGAAAAGGAATGCCAATAGAGGCGTCGTTGACACGTCGCCGTGAACCACTAGCGGACCGTGGTGTGTCAGATTCCCGAGTTTTCTTGGGAATCGTATACGTTCTTTTGCCAGTTGTGAAACTGCTGGCAGTCAAGGTTGCGTGTCCCAATCGGGCACCACCAGTATAGCATGTGTCCTTTCCAAACCGATTTTCCTGACAACTCGACTGATAATGCTAAACGGTGGGAAAATATAAAAATAATTATTTTCCCAGGTAATAGCAAATGCATTCTTTCTACCTTTCCAAGCTCCAGTTCCATTCAGGATGCCAAGAAACATGAACAGAGGTAATTTGTTATATTTCGTGATGCAAACAAGTCAACTTTTAGGTGTACCCCATTTTTCACAAATGAAAGTTAAACCAAGGAGCAGAGAGAGACCATCTAAAATGGACATATGGAAATTTCTACTTTTATGGTCTGCAAGTGTAATTTGGTGTCCCCTGGAATATGCGCTACAGTCAGCCAGACTTGTTGAGCCTGTGCCCAGTTCCAAATCAGTTTAGACAACTGATTGCAAGGCTTTGATTTGGTTGCACCCATGTTACGAATGTATGCCATGGCAGTAGTATTAGCAGTTAGTATTCTAACTTGTGATTTATGTATATTTACTAAACTACATAAGCCCAGATAAATAGCACACAATTCTAGCGCATTAATATGGTCTGATTTTTCATCATCAAGCCATCTACCTCCTGTTGTACCCCATCTCGATAGCTCACCCAACACTTCTTCTAACGAAGCATCAGTAGTAATTACCGTATTAGGTTCCGCCATACGGATTGAATTTGGTGAACTTGCTATGTGTTCCATCCACCATTCAATATCCTGTAGCCCTTCTTGCGAAATAAACATCTTTCGCTCAAAATTCCCCTTAGTTTGTGTTAACGCTAAATTTTTATCTATTTCTAGAGATTTAATATGGGCCTTCCCGTATAGAATAGCGGGTGCATACGATATCATTATCCCAATAAGGACTGCGACCTGTCTAATTTTAGGTTTTGGTAACTTAATAATCTGGGTCGCTGTATTCATAAACTTAATTAGTTTTTGTTCTGTTATCGACACTGTAAGAGACTGTGTATCCAGAATAAACCCTAAACATTTGAGTTGTTTTGTTGGTTTAAACACTGACTTTTGTGGATGTACATAAAACCCCAATTTAGAAAGTAATGCACATAAATCCAAAACTGCATTCCCACAATCAATTTGTGTTGATGCTATAATAAAGGAATCATCTATGTATGGAAACATTATATGACCTTTCCGCGCCATTACTGAGAAAACAGGTTTAAGCAGTTTAGTGAATAAACGAGGGGCACAAGCTAAACCATTCGGCATACAGGTAAACTCATAGAGTTGGTTATCCCAAAGAAACCGTAGAAATTTCCGGTCTTTTTCTCTTATGGGAAGCGTATAATATGCATCTTGTAAATCAACACTAGCCATCCACGCATCTGGCGTAATCAGATCGCGTGCTGTATCTAGCGAGAACATTTTAAAATGTCGATATTCAACCATTTTATTAAGGATTGTTAAAACCAGGATCATTCGAACCTCACCATTAGGCTTTGGTCTCGAGAAGATGTTTGAAATAAACTCTCCTGAACAGTATGTCACTTTTTGTATAATTCCTTTCTCAAAGAATTTTTGTACCTGTTTAGTTAGTGCCTCTCATTCAACCGTTAATGTTATAAGAGAAAAGGATCCTTCCCTGTAACCGATTTGTGTTAAGGGGAATGTGAACACCCCTAACTATTGGTAAAATTTCTTGGTCCTAGTAATTATTGTGGCCACTCATCAATATGATTAATAGATATTACCAGCTACAAAGTTGCTTACAAGTTTGTGTGGTTTTAGGGAGGCTGGGCTGGAAGGAGACTTGTAACGTTTGTGTATCAACCTCTACTTGGACCCGCCCACTGGGGAAAGGGTCCCTCGGCGAGTTGACACCTCGGCCCAGTGGCCGTGTGGTGTTGTCGGTCCAGCCTGAGCGAGCGCCCCGGCCCCGAAAAGCTTGACCGAAGTTTGAGCCCGGTCTGGTACCCCTGGTGAACCGCCGTGGACGAAAATCCCCTCGTGACCTTTTGAAACGAGGAGTTTCCTGTTTCTTCTTACCATCCATGTTTTTGCCACTCTTGGCTGCAGTTTCTACCTCTTTATAGAGGTATTGTAGTTGACCGCCAAACATTTTTGTGTTATCTAAAGGTTTCCCTTTAATCGGCTCTGGAGCAAGAAAGAGCGTAAACTCTTTCCCATCATTATCAGTAACCTTCTTTGAGCGAGCCACTTATTTGCCAGCATCTGTGCAAACCGACTTGAAAACATTTTCATATCTTCGATACGACTGGTAATTACCTGCCGCCGCCAACAATGCAATACCTTTGTCCATCGTCTTAGCCAAAGACGAGAACTTATTTTCTCATTGCATTCTGTTTGCTACAAGAGCAATGGCTGTTAGGGTACCAAGCACCGCCTTATGCACTGTGTGCAACACACCCTCAAATCTCTTACGGTCCTCCGTCATATTGACATCTCGATCCATCTCCTTAATGATGGAGTTGGGAACACCTTTAATGCCTGTTAACTCATCTGATAATTTAGAAATAATCTCCGCCGGCTTAAACGTGCGGAAATGGCCATTAATGTTCTCACGCATTCACGCAAAAGCGTAGTGGTAAAGGCTATTTTCCTCAACCCCCCTCCCACCCCCCCGCCCCCCACACCTTAGGCCCTTGCTACTCACTTTCTTCTTATAAAAGACTTTGGCCCCCAATGGCAAGCATATAG
Source organism: Branchipolynoe longqiensis (assembly GCA_030323885.1). NCBI lineage: Eukaryota > Metazoa > Annelida > Polychaeta > Phyllodocida > Polynoidae > Branchipolynoe > Branchipolynoe longqiensis. Next base: position 61,313,246 of record CM059193.1, on the reverse strand, counting down.
AAACCTTCATATTGCGTGTCTGAGAAGTCGGTCCGATTCCGTTGAAGTGGAATCCGTGGACGAGTCAGAAGAAGAAGAATCTTTCCTCTTCTTCTTCTTCTTCTTCTTCTTCTTGGACTTGGTCTTGCCCTTTTTGCGAAGCCCAGTCCGCCCCCTTTCCTTGGTGAAATCATCACCCGAAGAAACAATATGTTTCTTCTTCTTCCTCCGTTTAGGAGAAGGAGGAGGAGCCCTAAGCTCCATCTCTGAGTCTGTCTCCGAGAAATCCTCCAAAGAAGACTCCTCTTGAGCACTCTGCATTTGCCGTTTACGAGACACTGGTGGTTTGAGAGCCATTATATGACTCTCCATCGCCGCAAACCGCGTCTCCCAATTTTGAGCCGCGGCGCCGCCAGGCACTATGTCCTCCTCGGAGAGAATATGCGCCCCGGGGTGTGTCGAAGGCACTGCCGACAACACGGGTGAGGAGTCGTACTCCTCGTCCCCTCCACTCGGAACACGCCCCTCGGCTGCTGCTGCACCGCGCTTACTCCGCTTCGTGGCCATCGGGAGCTGAAACAAAGATTTTGGTCAGTCCCGGTATATATATATGTCACAATATGGTTGTTTCAAACTCATTTGGACATCTATTGGTGTTAGAGAACGTGTTTATACCGTTATAACACAGGCGTAATAAGCTAAATTTGTGCGTGGGTTGTGGGTCAAGCCCAAACCTTACGCGGGGTCGGGACCAGTGTATCGGCCCGCCCATCCCTCTGTCACGCACACTTCTCCCACCTGTGACTACAACGTCAACAAGTTGGAGAAAATGCTACGAAACTCGGAGAAACGCCTGAAAAAGTTTGTGGGGAGTCTATAAAAGAAACCCAGAAGCATCTCCAACATTACTCTCTATTAGAGTACGAGAGAATTTCCACAGGAGACGAGGCAGAGCCCACATCTCTACCCATAATCACACGGTGACTCGGGTGTTGACAGAACCGCTAATGACCGGTTTCAATCCTTCGAGAAGGAATTCTATCCTTGGTTTTTTATAACCAAATAACTCGTCCAAAATGGACCAAAGAAAGTCTAAACTTTCCATAATGATGCTCTAATGCATCATGATTAAGCTAACCACAGTTTTTATGATACTTACTGCGTATTAGCTTGTATGTAGACTAAATTTGCCGGAGCAACCCAACGACACGTAATCCAGTCGTGAGTTGTATATGCTAATTGCTGGTACCTCACGTACTTCCTTCTCCCTAGCCTGAGGCTGTATACCGAGGTAAAATATATATATATATATACAAATACAAACACTGAGTAGACAGTTGCTATGGTTACTGACCTGTTTTAACGGTTTTGGATATTCAGATTGAAATCCTGTACAAACATGATTCATAGCCATTAGGCAGCATACTATTTTCCACCACATATAGCTGTTTGTATGTGATGAATGTGGATAAGCACATGAATCTAATATACATATAAATAACCATCTAATTCTGGGGTAAATTTCCATGCACATTGGGATGAGTGGCACTGACCAGTTGGGTTTGAAGGCGGGAGGTGGTCGTGCTGGACCGTTACTATGGACTCTTTATATGTATGTGCCCGACCTTTAGCCTGGTCCCCTGGTCTTTTATTCACAGGGGACGCCTCACCCCGATACTTACATGTATACATTTGTGCGAAATAGGTTTGACTCTTATCCCAAAATCCTACCCTCCACAACAACACGCAACCAGCTGCCCTCCCCCTTTCCATCATGTCGTTCACTCCACTCCCCTCCACTCCCCTTCCATCCCCTCCCTTTCGATCCCATCCCGTCCAACCCCCTCTCGTCTACAATAACACACAACCAGCCCCTGACATCCACTCCACTCCACTACTCGGCCCCTACTCCCCTCCCCACCCCTCCCCACCCCACCCTATCCCTCCCCTCCTTCCTCTGCTCCGCTCCTCCTTGTCCTCCACTCACATCCCATCGCCTTGCCTACTCTACCTTCTGTAATGTATCTACCTCACAACCCTACGCAACCCCCTGCCCCCTCCCCCCCCCCCCACCACCACCACCACTCGTCCCTACCGATCACCACCCTCCCCCACCGGCCTTGATCTACGCACTTGATGTCAAGCCTAGTTCGAACCATGGTCGAGTCAAATCAAAGACTTCAAAATTGATACGCGTCACTTCCTAGCCTGCCGAGCGGCATTATTAGGATAGGGCAAGGACTGGTTGGCTCAGTGTCAGGATAATGTGACTGAGTGGGATATCAGGTCATGGTGCTGGTGGCCTGGTCTTCCAGTGGGGCAGCACGGTAAAGTCGCCATGAGTGCGCACTGTCACAAGTCGGTACCCGTCCTGCTATGACCTTAGATGTTACTAGGACGTAAAACAACAACAAACAAACTGTAATGTATCTACCTCACAACCTTACGCAACCCCCCCCCCTCCCCTCCCCTCCTCGTCCCTCACCACCCACCCCTACGGGCCTTGATCTATGCAATTGATGTCAAGGGTAGTTCGAGCCCTGGTCGAGTCAAACCAATGACTTTAAAATTGATACTTGTCGCTTCCTAGCCAGGTGCTCAGCATTATTAGGATAGGGCAAGGACTGGTTAGCTCAGTGTCAGGATAATGTGACTGAGGGGGATATCAGGTCATGGTGCTGACGGCCTGGTCTCCCAGTGGAGCAGCACTATAAAGTCACCATGAGTACGCACTGTCACAAGTCGGTACCCATCCTGATATGACCTTAGATGTTGCTAGGATGTAAAACAACAACAAACAAACAAAAAACAAATCAAGGCTAGCTAGGTACAAACATGGCATGAATGGGTGTCAACACAAACCTACCCTGTATGTTTTTGTACCTCTGAATGTGTCGGTGCGTGTGTGCATATGTGTGTTTATGTTTCAAGACCGTTTATATATATAGTTACCGGGCGCGGGGTGTCCCGTGTGGTAGCTATAAAGTTGTGTGCACTGTCTCAGGTCGGTGCCCGTCCTGATATATGGCCTTAGATGTAGGACGTGAAACACCAACAAACACACGAAACCTCCTATTTATCTTCAGAAGGTGAAGGAAGGGGTGTGGCGAGCTTTCCCTGGGTCAAGCTACATCATGGTCGAGGGTGGAGGGGAGCGGTGACCAATTTTTGGTCCTATATCATGGACAATTTCTTCTCTTTTTTTAGGGAGTAATTTTTAAATTGTATTCATCTGAACACATATTTTGTTAGCGCCGAAGCACTGGTCTTCCAGCCGTTGAAGCGATCACATTTGGCGCGTACATGGTGACGGGGAAGTGAACAAGCTAATCATTCATGCTGTCTTATGACCTTCTAATGACCAGAAGAGAACGATATCATGCTAGAGGGCAGGACAGGAAGGGGCTCCGACTCGACTCGATGGGTTAAACTTAAAGAGGCACTATACAGATATGCATGTGAAACAGCACAGGGTTTGTCAGAACGCCTGGATTCGGTGGGTTAAAGAGCCACTATACAGATTTATACATGTGCAACAGAATGGGTTTGTTTGTGTGACAGGACTCAGTGGGTTAAAGGACCACTATATATATATATCTGAAACAGGACAGGGTTTGTCAGAACGCCTGGATTAGGTGGTTTAAAGAGCCACTAAACAGATATATATATGTGCAACAGCGGTTGCTCAGGGGAAGACATGAACCTATCTTTTTCTTTTGTAAATACTTAAGCCGTGTTCACACACACAACTTTAGGCCGAACTAGATAAGGCGAACTAGATGAGGCGAACTAGTGTCGTGTCCACACATGCAGTATTCAGGGCGGTTTAAAGGCGGAAATCAATATCTGCACATGAGCTAGTCCATACTAACCAGCGCCAGTTTCGGTTAGTCGACGTCGCCATGAGAGAGTGTTGGTTCGACCTCGATATGTATCGACTGAATCGTATTGGTTTGGAACGGTCAAAACTTCTGCTGGACAGTGAAAACCTAAAAATAAATTATGAAAAAAATATGTTATATTATATAGTGTGACGTGCTTAAGCCGCCTCAAGTAAACCGCTACTGTCCACACAGGCAAGGTGGGCCGACTTAAGCTAGTTCGGTTCATATAAGCTACCTCGCGACGAGGTTTACATGAGGCGAACTAGTTGAGGCGAATCAGCCCTAATCCGCCTTAGCGTCGCGTCCACATGGCGAATGTGAGCCGAACTAGACAAGGCGAACTAGTTGAGGCGACGTAACGCCCGTGTGTGAACACGGCTTAAGTCTTCTGAATAATCCTGTGTCAGCGCAAAGATACTGGTATTCCGGCCAACGCTTGGCTCCGGGTGGAAATAAATACTTAAACAAAATGCAGTGGATCCTGTTTGTGTGGTACCAAGGACTAACATGGTTGTCCTTTGTTGGAGGACGGGTGCTCTATGTGTTCGAGGACAGAGCATGTGTAGATGGAGGGCGAACATGTGTAGAAGGAGGGTGAATATGTGTGGATGGAGCATGTGCATGTGTGGATGGAGGACAGGCATGTGTGGATGGAGGATGTGCATTTGTAGATGGAGGACAAGCATGTGTGAATCGAGGACAGGCATGTGTGGATGGAGGACAGGCATGTGTGAATCGAGGACAGGCATGTGTGGATGGAGGACAGGCATGTGTCGGTTGGTTGTTGGAGTTTAACGTCCTGGCAACATCTAAAGTCATATCAGGATGGGTACCGACTTGTGACAGTGCACACCCATGATGACTCTATAGTGGTGCTCCGGTGGGAGACCAGGCCACAGGCACCATGACCTGATATCCCACTCAGCCATATTATCTTGACACTGAGCCAACCAGTCCTTGCCCTATCCTAATAATGCTGAGTGCCTGGCTATGAAGCGACAAGAATACATTTTTATGTCATTGGTTTGACTCGACCAGGGTTCGAACCCGTGGATTTGAATCCCACGATCTACCAAAACAGGAGGCGGACGCTCAACTCATTCGGCCATCCCATCTGATCTCAAGTAATACTAATATGGCAGGTGGGACACAGAAATAGGCTACAACAGGAAGGACTACTTCACAATGGCCTGCCTGTTATGTTTTTGTGCCTCTGAATATGTCGGTGCGTGTGTGCATGTGTGTTTATGTTTCAAGACCGTTTATATATGTATAGTTACTGGGCGCGGGTTGTCAGTGTGGTAGCTATCAAGTTGTGTGCACTGTCTCAAGTCAGTACGTGTCCTGATATATGGCCTTAGATGTTGTAGGACGTGAAACACCAACAAACACAAGAGAAACCCAGCGCAGTTCAAATCTGACTCAGCGAGTCAGCGTGTGTGTGCGTGTGTGTGTGTGTGTGTGTGTGTGTGTGTGTGTGTGTGTGTGTGTGTGTGCGTGTGTGTAGGTGTAGGTGTGTGTGTGTGTGTCGGGTGGGTGGGGGAAGTTCATCAAATATTCATTGTTGGTGAGTCGAACCAGAGCCGAGGTGCTTCCTCCTATCAATGCCCAGGTGTCTGACTGCCACCACTTCCCGTGTCTGAATGCTACCACTTCCGGTGCTTGATTCTACCACTTCCGGTGCTTGAACCCATGAACTCTCGGGTTCAGATCTCCCGATCTCCCAAAACAGGAGACGGACGCTCTACTCATTCGGCCACCCCGTCTGGTGTCATCTATGGATGAGTTGATGAAATGGTATGAACACTAAAGGCAATAGCCTTAACAGTCTTATCACTATCCATATATATATATAGTTATATATATAATATATATATATATATATATATATATATTATATATATATATATAGTATATATCATATCTTATACTATACGAATCTTACCTGGGTAGAGATGATGGATAACTGGTGTTCCCGCGAGGTACTAGCCTCGGATAGTCGTGGGTCAGGGAGAAGGAATCACATCCAGGTCAAGCAATCTTTTACATACTTTATAGGATAACAAAATTATTTTAACTCTATATGGATACTTATTGTGTTTTCGTTTTGATTCCAGCGAAACGTGATAGTCGTGGTAGGGTAGGGTGGGCGGGCCCTGACCCACGACCCGAGGCAATATATATATATATATATATATATATATATATATATATATATATATATATATATATATATATATATATAAGTACTATGTGTATGATTTGCTGTTATGGAAGTGTTGAACTGTGTAGTAAGTTGCTATACTTAACACAGAGATGGTGGCAGTGTGGTCACTATTGTGAAACGCATGTTGTGTATGTGTGTATGGGTTGCTTGGACTCAAGAGTAAACATGTTTGAATTGTCTACTGGCGTCTATTAACCTTGGGAGCCCCTCGAAATGGGTCGTTGGCTATAATAAATATATATAAAGACTTTCAAGAGAAACCTGAAGCTGAGAGACATTAAGACCGACTCATGGACATCACTCTCACAGCAGAGAGCTAGATGGAGAGCGGCAGTCAAGTGATGAAAGCAGTCTTTGTCGCATCGCGACCGACAGCATGATGATGATGATGATGATGATGATATAAAGACTTTAAAAAAAGGAGTTGATCTGATTTTAATCAACGGTAGGCATCTTTATGAACGGAAAGACAGACAAATGATTGCAACCGTGTCTATATGTCCTATTCTTCATTGTAGTTTATTAATAGTATATTGGTCATGTTGCCTTGGCAACGTGGGTAATTCGGGACCGAGACGGGACAGATAGGGCCCCCCCCCCCCCTTTTGAACCCAAACCACCGCCTCCACACCACCCTACCCCCCTTTTATTAATAGGCCAACCCAACTTCCTCCAAGTGGCGACACCGGCGCATGCGCCACGGCCGCCGCTGTACCCGGTGACCGACCTCTGACATCACTTCCGCCCATCCCGACGCACCAACAGGACTCGCCACCCAGACGCCGGACCGACCACACCACCCACCTTATTAATATTAGTCTAAGTTCAAGGAGGACAATTCAAGTTCAATTGTCAAGTATATCATATAAAATATATAATATATGTTATATATATATCATATATATATCATATAACATATATATCATATAACATATATATATATCATATAACATATATATATTATATAACATACTTATATATCATACTTAAAAGTGTGTCAGAGACAGCCTTTTAAGAGTAATGATTGCCTGGAGGCAATCATGCGAGACGGCGCCCAGACACTGCACGCATGCATGAAGTCATAGTCCAGCCAAACGCGGTAGGATATTGAGTCGGTGGGATACTAGCCAACAGCAATTCAATAGTGTGGCCACCTGCAGTCCTTAGCACAGGCGGCACAGAGCTGGGGCCGTATGCAGGTGTCGGTGTTACGGCTCCAAAACGCGTTTAGCGCAGGATTTCCCGTTTAGCGGCGGGATTTCCAGTTTAGCGAGCAAAATTCCGTATGCAGGAAGCGGTGTTACGCCAACACCGCGCGTTTACCCTAAACCCGTTTGATAGCAGGTTTACGGGCGGTGTTAGCGTAAGGTCCTACCCAAATCTATTCAATGCTGTCATATTTAACAGAATTACATACGCAATAAGTGAAATATGATTAAATTAACCCTAAATTCGAAGCAATATTAACGCTGCCGCCGTAACGGCGGAGATATTAATACTTATATTTTCGAATCGACGAACGTAAAGTAAACAAATCGCCGCCGTCGCGACCGCTGCGTCGACGTCGACATCCATACTGGCCGACGTCTACGCATTGGCGGCAATGTATTAGCGATTTGTTTAGTTTACGCTCGTCGATTCGAAAATATAACCGTTAATATCGCCGCCGTTACGGCCGCAGCGTTAATATTGCTTCGAATTTAGGGTTAATTTCATCAAATTTCACTTATTGCGTATCTAATTCTGTTAAATATGATAGCATTTAATATATTTAAGCCTAATATATGGGTAGAGACCCAGAGGGATTTCCCAAATCTATAAATAATTTCACGTTTAGCTAACACTGACCGTTTAGGCGCTCCTGCATACCACTTGACATATTTCGCCCGGTCGGTGTTAGCTATACGCGTTTAAAGGCTAAACTCAAACTCGCGTAACACTGTTTCCTGCATACGGCCCCTGATGCTTGCCCACGACATGTGCCTCACAAGCACTAATGAATACAGCGCTCACATGGCGACAGCAAATACAGGCGTGGCTTTCTTTCGACACATTCGTCTTTTACCCAATTGCAGTTGGGGTGGACACTCTGAACATTAAAAGTGCACTGACATGAATCACCGATAACCAAGACAACTTTACATATTCACAACTATCAACCATTTTATAGTTTATTTTTGCGGTGAAACCTCGCTTTTCGAACAGCCCGCTTTTCGAACAAATCGCTTCACAAACAAACTTTTAAAACAAAATGGGCATCGATTTCTGAATGGATTTTCGGTTTACGAACAACCGTTACCGAATCGAGTACTTCAAAGAAATAGAAAACAAAAATAAAACCAAGATATTAGAGAGAAAAAATCCAGAATTTCAGTCACCTGATGTTCTTATGGAGGGGAGCAAACAGTAACATCCCTCCCCTCTTCCTTCCTCAAAATTGGTTTTGGTTTACGAACAAATCGGTATACGAACAACATTTAGGAACGACTTATGTTCGAAAACCGAGGTTTCACTGTATATACATATCAATGCAATAAATTATATATAAAATATTGAAGTAACAATTACCATGGAGTTATTTATGGCCTAATCTCTGTCTTCAAAAGACAGGGCAGACACCTGGGGTCAATCTTCGACAATTAAGTCATCAGTGAGCCCAAATGAGCCCGCCCCAGTGAAATGATCTAGTAGAGTAATGTAGACCAGGGAAACCACACAAAAGGACTCATAGAGGGTATTCCCGTGACTTCATCAAACGGAAGTGCGGCCATTGTGGCAATATCAACTAGTAAACAACCTGACAATGCATTGAGTTTGCCGATACGCGCAGTGCAAAACGTCTATTTTATTCAAAATTAATAGAAATACAGACTCCTAACCTTATAAATTTAATATAATCTGTTCGTTGAATATGTTTTCTATATGTGTACCAGGCGGTTTGTTTCTAGATGGTGTGTTTTTAGAGATATTTCACATTTTCTGTATGAAGATTGCTCACGACCATTGACAATGCATTAAAATGATTAAGTTTACCTGTACGCACAATGCAAAACGTCTATTTTATTCAAAATTAATAGAAATGCAGAACCCAAACATTATAAATATAATATAATCTGCTTGTTGAATGTGTTTTCTATATGTATTCCAATCAGTTTGTTTCTAGGTGGTGTGGTTGTAGAGATATTTCACTTTTTATGTGTGAAGATTGCTCATGACCATTGACAATGCATTGAGTTTGTTGGGTTTGTTATTGTGGTTGTATCGCCACAATGGCCACACTTCCGTTTAGCGTGACGTCAGTGCATACCCTCTACAGCATTCCTCTATGAAATAGCACTGAGACATGCCTAGACTTATGTCCTAGTCATAGAAGGTTATGAATAAATAAGCACTTCACTGCAATAAAAAAGAATCATGAAGCCCCTGGAGAAAAGATTCACAAAGCCTGTTTTGAAATAACTGCCAACTCAAAGTGCTTTCCCTATGCCCTATAACCTATTAAACTCCACCTATCCCTTCCCTGCATGACGTCACAGAATGCGGACAGTTGAGCTTCATCAACCCAGTAGGTGGGGGACTGACCCTTTCGGGACCATTAGGTTCGAATGTTCCACGGATGTTCTTAGCAGTTATAAGCCCAAATTGGTTGAGATTTCCAGGATGTGAATATTGTTAAGATAATAATAAACATAAGAAGCACAAAGGTATCACCATGCAGTGTCTGTCGTGTTCGAGGGGTCTGCAGTTGCTTGAATTGTCTTCCTTAATGAAGACCTTTAATGAGAAATAGACAGACTATGCTCATCAATGAGGCAGCATACGTCATAGCGTCTACTTGGCCAGGCACTGACGGTGTGGATTTCCCTCAATGGTATGCATATCCTCCATTTAATGGTGACGGGAGGTGGGGGGAATTAAAGAACAAAAAATGGTTTTGTGATTTTTTTTTTTTAATAAAAGAAAAAAACAGACTGTTTCAATTGCCTTTCCGTTTGGGCTTAAAATTAGCTTAAATTAAAACCACAGTTACGATATGTCGATTATGAAATATCAAAGTAGGTCAAATGAGACTCACCGGCCAGAACACTGGTGGTCATTGTAGGTGCGCACATGTCAGGCTGCAAAGGCTAAGGATGCAATACTAGACATTCCGGATATGGTTTTTATACAATGTAAATGTAATTAATGACTCGGGAACTAGCCCACCTTAAAGCTGCATAGTCTGAGGAAATATCAAATTTTCAAAACCAAACCAATTATCTAGATTTCATTTTACATATCTAACTTAGATACTGATGCACTTATTAAGCATTTGTTTCTGCATAAAAGGCAATACTGAGTCAATTTAACAGAACATGTTACTGCAGAAGTCTATGGTGTCAGAGTTTTGGCAAGCTTGACAAAACTAATTTTCCATGTTTGCACTCAAAAGAAATCTCAAAAGTTTACCATTTAAAATAAAAGTAACTTTGAACTAAGGTAAAGTAGATACTAGTGATCGATCTAATATATTAATCTCAGAAAAAAATACAGAAATTCAAAACCATCGGACTATGCAACTTTAACCCAGAAAAGATCTAGCTTAGGCTAAACAAATAATGTTGTTGAAATAATTATTTCTCAGGCATCGCCGCATAAATTTTGAGTCCTGCCCAACCCTTTTATAATTGCAATTTTGTTATTATTAAAATAGCACGGCCCCAAATCTCTTAGACCAGCTAAAATATATATATGTCGTGGGGATGATGAAAATGGGAAACATTGCGCCTAGAGCGGATATCGAACCCACATCTATTGCATTCCGGGAAAGTGTGCTAACCATTACACCACCTAGGTGGGATGGCCGAATGAGTTGAGCATCCGTCTCCTGTTTTAGTAGATCGTGGGTTCGAACCCTGGTCGAGTCAAACCAATGACTTAAAAAATTATATTTGTCGCTTCCTAACCTGGTGCTCAGCATTAGTAGGATAGGGCAAGGAGCAGTGGAATGAGGAAGACCAATCATCCACGATTGAAATTTCCCCTGCTTAATCAACTATTGTTTCAAAAAACAACAACAAAAATATTTTAAAAGTCCCTGATGGCACCACCATATCCACGCCTCCCTTTCTATGTGGCTCCTTGCCTGAGAAGCCAGTGCAGGCTACTATATATATAAATAAATTAAACCACCTACCCAACTCAAATTGTGCCTGAGAAACGAGAATGGTTCTTTTGGTTTGGCCTTATTGCTTTGCACAAAACAACGGTTGCTATCTGCGAAATAGGCTATGGGCAAAAGTAGCAAAGACTGTAATAGATGCCTCGCTCTCGCCAAGTCACCTCAAAGCCTAGAATGCAACCCCCCACCCCACCCCCCAATAATCAATGCCAATGGTAATCAAGGCCTTGTAGAATATGTTGATGCAATGCTTCCAGTTCTTGATAAAAATTATATAAGTGTCGTGGGGGTGATAAAAATGGGAAATATTGCGCCTAGAGCGGGACTCGAACCCACATCTCTTTGCATTCAAGGCCAGTGTGCTAACCATTACACCACCTAGGCTCCCTGATATCAACACACTACCCACGCCTACCTGTCTATGTGGTTACTTGCCTGAGAGGTCAGTGCAGACCACTACACTCGTCCCCGTGGAATTGTAAGTCTTTTAATGCTTACAATTACATATATACAGGCAATGCACTAACACATACATACACAGGGTAGGTTCAACAACCATACAGCGCAAAGGTTGTACAGGATCCTGATCACGGCAACCAGTGTCGTGGGGGTGATGAAAATGGGAAATATTGTGCCTAGAGCAGGACTCGAACCCACATCTCTTTGCATTCCAGGCCAGTGTGCTAACCATTACACCACCTAGGCTCCCTGATATCAACACACTATCCATGCCTACCTGTGTATGTGGTTACTTGCCTGAGAGGTCAGTGCAGACCACTACATAAGTAATACCTGTCTTCAAAGGGCAACTCTAAATCCAGACGGGATGGCCGAATGCGTTGAGCGCCCACTTCCCATGTGGCAGGGTTTAGCATTGGAACCATAGGTTCGAATACTGGCCGAGTCAAACCAATGACTTAAAAGGTGTATACTTATCGCTACCTATCCTGGTGTTTGGCATTACTAGGATAGGGCAAGGAGCAGTGGAATGAGGAAGACCAATTGTCTGTAGTTGAAATTTCCCTGTTCTGCTTAATCAACGAATGTGATAAACACAAAGGGAGAGGAAAAATGTCCTGACATAGCAGGTGTCCTGTCATCGAAGGGACAGTCAAACGAGGCAAAAACAGTTTATACATTGAATAATTGTTCACCCACGGTAATCGTTCGCCGATCACAGGGGTCGCTAAAGACAGGCACTACGGTGTTAATGTGGTAAATTGTGGAAGAACTAAAGTTGATGCGTTATTATTGTTGTTGTTGTTAAAGAAAATACAATCAAACAGAGAGTAATAATATTTTGATTCTTACAGCAAAAGGTTTTTGGTAGTTTAGCAGGTCTACAGATCGGTGGGCACTGGTCACGATCATCTACTTCATCTAACCTAACTGACCCTGCGCAATTACTGAATCAACAAAGAAATACTTATCGACTCATATACTTCTCATACCACCCCCTCAGATCCAGATATATATATCTGTGTGATGATCTTACTCCATCATAGCCAAAAACCTACATTAGGTCAGAGAGCGTGTATATAAACAGATGAGAGGGACAACTCCCGCGAAAATCGGTAACACAGGCTACAGTGGCGTTCCTGGCGGTTAGTGTTGAACAAGCTTTGAGTTTGCCGGTACGTGCAGTGCAAAACATTTGTTTTTATTCAAAATTAATAGAAATGCAGAAGCCTAACCTTATCAATTTAATATAATCCTTTTGGTAAACATGTTTTCTATGTGTATTCCAATCAGTTTGTTTCTAGGTGTTGTAGGTTTAGAGATATTTAACGTTTTTCTGTAGGAAGATTGCACACGACCATTGACAATGCCTTGAGTTTGCCGTACGCGTAGTGAAAAACGTCAGTTTTATTCCAAATTAATAGAAATCCAGAACCCTAACCATATCAATTTAATATAATCTTGTTGGTAAACATGTTTTCTATGTGTATTCCAATCAGTTTGTTTCTAGGTGTTGTAGTTTTAGAGATATTTAACGTTTTCTGTATGAAGATTGCTCACTGCCATTGACAATGCCTTGAGTTTGCCCATTTGTTCAACAACCACCACTTGGAGCGCCACAGTCGGCAGCTGTTACAGGGTCTAGTATGACAGTTGTCCCTCTCATCTGTTTATATACACGCTCTCTGATTAGGTCAAACAAGTACAGTAAAACCTCTCTAAATCGACCGACCATGGGACCGACTTTAAATGGTCCATTTAGGGAGGTGGTCAGCTTAGGGAGTCTTTTTTAATGCTACAATGGTATTGTAGTAGTCTGCACTGACCTCTCAGTCAAGTAACCACACAGACAGGTAGATGTGGGTAGTGTGGTGATATCAGGGAGCCTAGTTAGTGTAATGGTTAGCACACTGGCCTGGAATGCAAAGAGATGTGGGTTCAAGTCCCGCTCTAGGCGCAATATTTCCCATTTTGATCACCCCCACGACACTGGTTGTTGTGACCATGATCATGTACAAGCTATGCGCTGTATGGTTGTTGAACCAAAGACCCTATAATACTAAGACGGCTCACTCAGCCTGTACTGTGTAATCAAAATGATCAGACCCACCACTTGCTGCGCTGGCTGTTCTCTTGGTTAAACAGATGCTATATTTTATGTATGAATGTATATATGAATGTGAAAGATGTGTGATGCTGATGATGATGTGTATTTGTTCATAGCAATTTCATATTGATGTGTATTCATACTTACCTATCTCATGTATAATATAATTGTATGTGTTTACATGTGAAACACCAACCAGCAGCTGGGCTGATCAAACCCACCACAAGGTGGCACTGTCATGGGAGAGATAGGGAGTGAGCCGTCTTAGCATTATAGGGTCTCTGGTTGAACCTATCCTGTGTATGTATGTGTTAGTGCATGGCCTGTATGTATGTAATTGTAAGCATTAAAAGACTTACAATTACAGGGGGACGAGTGTAGTCGTCTGCACTGACCTCTCAGGCAAGTAACCACATAGACAAGTAGGCGTGGGTAGTGTGGTGATATCAGGGAGCCTAGGTGGTGTAATGGCCCAGAATGCAAAGAGATGTGGGTTCGAGGTCCCGCTCTACCCGCAATATTTCCCATTTTCATCACCCCCACGACAGTATTGTATGGTCGATCGTTTGGGACCCAAATAAAGCCATCGATATAGGGGAGTGGTCGATATGTGGAGGTGGTCGGTTAGAGAGGTTTTACTGTATACTTGTGCCGTGTCAGTTTGAACTTCATAAAAGCAATTTTGAAGAGAACGTGTGCGTATGTGTACAAAAATCCCACCACAACTAATTTTGGCTGCTCCAGCAGGTTTGTTGTTTGTTGGGTTTTTATGTCTTAGCAACATTTACCACAGCTTTGCAGTCAATGATATGTCAATTTCTCTTGACCAAATATAAAATATAATAAAATAAAAAAAGCATCACCTGTAAATTTATTAAACCAAATTTTGCTTTAATAGTTGAAAAAGGTGCCTGAGAAACAAGCATGCTTTAAAAAAAAAATCATGTTTGGCCTTAACCCATAGATACCACTATTAGTGCTATGTCAAAGTCGCTGTCATCTCAAGCATAAATTGGGAGATACTGGAAGAATCCCGGGGGCGGGGGGCGGGGTGTAGGGGGTCTCTTTAGAGCTGGCGGTATCCATTTCTATGCTGCAACATCTATTTGTAGTATTAATAAAGAAAGGAGCCCCTTGTAGTGGAACAAATTAAACAGAATGTGAGGCGCCCACTCACCAGAAGAACGTCATGGTGCCGTCATCAGTTATTATGGCGTCCGCCTTAGCACGTCGTGGCCGACGCCGTCTCTCAGGCTCATAGTCGTAAGTGTTGTTCATGATGGCGTCGTGGAACAGCAGACAGCAGGAAGTGACGTCACACTTGACGTCAGGAGGTAGCGGGAATCGACAGAACCAGTCGGGCACTGAAATTGCAAAGAAAACACACAAACATAATTTATTAACAATATCATCTTGGAAACAAAGGGATGAAAGTGGTCTCCTGCAAAATGATATGCGGAAAGCAAGCCGAGATTATTAGTATTACACCGACGGCGAATTTCCGCGAAAACGCGGATTTGCACTGTCAGGAAATCGCGGGGGAAATACCGGAAGTCAGGTTTCAACAATCCTTGGTGTGCCTATATTATCGCACATACATAACTCATTATTGTTTGGGTTATTTGTTCTAGGAACTTCTCAGGTGATATAAGAACGGGATTCAAACCAACCAATTTTGCCATATATACATCCTGATTCCTTAACATTTTGCTTAACAATAATCGGTAAATATGGAGAAATTGCAGAGATCTTTCAACCCTGGAAACAAAATCTCATCTGTAATCACTGAAGTTAAAGCTGCATAGTCCGATGAAATATAAAATTTTCAAAACCAAACCAATTATCTAAATTTGATTTGACATATCTAACTTAGATACTGATGCACTTATTAAGCATTTGTGTCTGCATAGAAGGCAATACTGAGTTAATTTAACAGAACCCGTTACTGCAGAAGTCTATGGTGTCAGAGTTTTGGCAAGGTTGCCAAAACTAATTTTCCATGTTTGCACTCAAAATATCTAAAAAGTCTACCATTTAAAATAAAAGTAACTTTCAACTAATGTAAAGTAGATACTAGTGATCGATCTAATATATTTATCTCAGAAAAAATACAGAAATTCAAAACCATCGGACTATGCAACTTTAAGCAAGGTTGAGCTTTGTCAGTAGTTGGATGGGTGAGCGTCTAGAAATAAAAGGTGCCGTAGACATCCTGATACAATGAAGGGAAAGCTATGAACTACCGATTTTGAGTCAGATCCACGTGAGAGCTGGATGTTCTGAGATGTTATTTATTAAATATTGAAACAATCTTAACAGCACATCAAAGGTGACAGCAACTATGATGTATATATATATACTCTATAATATATTATGGGGACATAAACAAGGGCACTACCACCTTCAGTTCCTCTACTATACACCGGAACCGGTGGCCGAATCGGTAGAGCGCGGGCTTCGTGTGCGGGAGATCCTGAATTCGAGAGTTTGGTTCCTGGTCGAGTCAAACCAATGACGTAAAAATTTATACTTGTCGCTTCCTAGCCTGGTGCTTGGCATTATTAATAGGATAGGGCAAGGACTTGTTAGCTCAGTGTCCGGATAATTAATGTGACTGAGTGGGATATCAGATCATGGTGTCGGTGGCCTGATTTCCCAGTGGGGCAGCACTATAAAGTCACCTTGTGTGTGCACTGTCACAAGTCGGTATCCGTCCCGATATGACCTTAGATGTAGCTAGGATGCAAAACAAACAAACAAACAATCCTCTACCATATGTCACTATCCCATAACTACCTACTGTGTACTGCTCCAGGGTTTAGTTACATCAGCCGACCACACTTTGGAGTGGTCAGTGTCCACACTGTTGCTAACTGCGAGTGGTTAATTGCCACCAGACCAGTGCATACGCAAATTTCACTGGGCTATTTAGAATATTCCTACTAGATTCCTACACCTTATCAACCAGTCTCGTCTTTTCTAAATCTGTTTCGACAAGGGCCAACTGATATATAATTTAATAAGATCATCATCATGATGTCGGTCGCGAGGCGACAAAGACTGCTTTCATTACTTGACTGTCGCTCTCCATTTAGCTCTCTGATACAAGACTAGTATAATAACA
This sequence comes from Branchipolynoe longqiensis, assembly GCA_030323885.1. NCBI lineage: Eukaryota > Metazoa > Annelida > Polychaeta > Phyllodocida > Polynoidae > Branchipolynoe > Branchipolynoe longqiensis. The sequence goes on along the minus strand of CM059193.1, from coordinate 61,296,305 downwards.
ATGTTCCGTTTTCAAAATAATATCCGTATAATCACATACCTATTTGAATATTTATATAAACCAAAATATATGTATAAATTATAAAATATATATATATATATATATATATATATATATATATATGTTTGTTGTTGTTTTACATCCTAGCAACATCTAAGGTCATATCAGGACGGGTACCGACTTGTCACAGTGCGCACTCATGGCGACTTTATAGTGCTGTCCCACTGGGAAACCAGGCCGCCGGCACCATGACCTGGTATCCCACTCAGTCACATTATCCTGACACTGAGCACACCAGTCCTTGCCCTGTCCTAATAATGCCGAGCGCCTGGCTAGGAAGCAACAAGAATCAATTTTTAAGTCATTGGTTTGACTCGACCGGGGTTCGAACCCACGACCCCATGATCTACCAGCACGGGAGATGGACGCTCTATGTATGTATGTATGTATGTATGTATGTATGTATGTATGCATGCATGCATGCATGTATGTATGTATGTATGTATGTATGTATGTATGTATGTATGTATGTATGTATGTATGTATGTATGTATGTATGTATGTATGTATGTATGTATGTATGTATGTATGTATGTATGTATGTAATGGAACTAGGGTACAAACTATTTGTCCCTGTAGTGGCTGGTCAGGAGATGTTGGGAGTTCCATTCATCACCGCCCTTAATGCTGCCACGGTAATATGGTTTTCTGTTAAGGTTTGTTCACTTAGCCTTTGGTTCTATCAAGAACCTGTACCACAAGGCAGTAGTTTACAACTTTGCAAGGCAGGGGCATCAGACTCACTGAGGTATTTTAGCACCTAAGGTTTCAGAGGTACTGCAATACCAGCATACCTTTGTACTGTCTTGACATGTTCTTGCCGGTGTGAAACCTCTATTTGCTCCCCAAGAGAGTGCCGCTAGTAACTTGCAAAAGCCAGCAGAACTTCAACACTTTGCAAGCAGCTTTTATGAAATGTAAGACCCACTCATGGACATCATTCTCACAGCAGAGAGCTAAATCGAGAGCGGCACTTAAGTATTGAAAGCAGTCTTTGTCGCATTGAAACTTACATGATGATGATGATGATGATGATGATGATGATGATGATGATGATGAAGATGATGAATGGAACTAGGGTATAAATATTTCTGTAAATATAGTGCAACCTAACCACATAAGAGAGCAGTGCAAATTCCACCATTTTGTCTTCTTCTTTCTAACTATTTTTCCCCAGCTCGAGACTTAAATAGCACAATTATCACGTCGACAAACTGCAATATGACTCCATTATAATCTGTAACGATCCACATTGTGTCCGTTGCACCCTGGGTAAATCCTAGGGCCTCACTGGATATACTCGCTGTGCACTTGGGCACGAGTACCAGCTTGGACTGGTGCCAGGACCAGGATCCCCCATTTAACCAACAGCAACTGGCGTCAGTCAACCCTTGGTTGGGCAACCGCCAAATTCTAAAATTCACATCGACAACCTAAATATCAGGTGGGGGGAGGGGGCGCAAGCATATTTTCCCCACGAAATGAAATATTTGTAATTGCTTAATGTGGCAGTCAAAAAGTAGTGTTTTATGCGATAAAATATGGACAATATCGTAATGTGGCAGTAAACGGTAGTATTGTGTACAAAATGAAATATAGCATCACAAAGTAGCAGCGAGTGCAATATTTTAATTATAATGCGATGAAATATTTGCAATATCATAAAAGTGGCAGCAAGTATATATGTAGAACTTTATATGCGGTGAAATATTTGCAAAATCATACGACAATATTTCTTTTATGAAAATGGAATATTTAAAAGTCAAAAAGAAATATTAAGTTAAATTCCACTGTAAATTATTGGTGCTTTCCTTAGCCGGGGGCGGCGGCTTTATTTTGCATTATTCACCAAATTAGCTTGTAGAGCCTTTGGGATTATCTTTATTTCTCGGACCGGATAAACACAAGTGGGCAACACTACGACTAAATAAAGATATTGATCGAACGGGGATCAGTGATTCACTTACCTATAAAGGGAAATTAAATATTTATCCTGGACTATCAATATCTAACGCTTTATCTTCGCTAGACTACAGGTAACAATTATGATAAGCGCGTTGTGTTACCATGGCAACCACCTGAGAGTGTGACTAGGCTTTTTATGGTGGGAGACTCCAGGATATGCCCACTACATATCAGTGTTTAAGAAACTACTTAAAAAAATAACGCAACCTAGAAACACATATGGTGTTTAAATGGATTAACCCAAAGTATAGTGAAGGCTGGATTTTGGACTGTTTGCAATCAACAAACAGCTAGCTACATGCCATAAACAAGAAGCATGAACACCTAAATTATTACTAAAACAAATTCAAAAGATTTGAATCAAATTGGATTGGTGCTGCCCAGTGGGGAAAACAAGTTTTAAAACACTTATCCGTTATCAGCAGGGTAAATACATATTAAAAAAATGTTAAACACTGCAGCAAAAGTGTAAACCCTAAAGGATGTTTGTTTGTGTGTTGTTTTACGTCCTAGCAACATCTAAGGTGATATCAGGACGGGTACCGACTTGTGACAGTATGCACTCATGGCGATTGTATAGTGCTGCTCCACTTGGAAATCAGGCCGCCAGCAGCATGACCCGATATCCCACGCAGTCACATTATCCTGACACTGAGCTAACTAGTCCTTGCCCTATCCTAATAATGCTGAGCACCAGCCTAGGAAGCGACAAGTATCAATTTTTAATTTGTTGGTTTGACTCGACCGGGAACGGAACTCGCGATCTTCTGCACGTGAGGCCTGGGCTCTAGCGATTTGGCCACCGCGCCCGGTAACCGTAAAGCCCAAGTCACACCATACCGGACTGAGTACCGGACACCACCGGACAAAGAATTTTCTAGTCCGGTGGTGTTCAGTATCAAAATTTGTCGAAATGGGTCAAAGGCCGCCGGACGAAACGAACGCTAAACGGACAAGGAACGTACATTAACGAATAGCAACAGACGAGAACCGAATGGCAACTGAATGTCAAACGGACAGACCAAACACCAAACGGACATGTACTGGACTGATCACGGACTCTGCAGGAAGCAAACTGAAGATATAACGGATGGGTACCGGACATCACGGACTTAAACTGGACACCAACCATACACGTCAGTCCGGCGGTGTCCGGTACAAGTTTTGAACATGCACATGAAACTTGTACCGGATACCGCCGGAGATAGAACGGACATGCCGGATGCCTACCGTATATCAACCGGACATTGCCGAATTTCACCGGACAGTGTCCGGTTTCTGTCCGGTTCCTCAATCCGGTGAGACTGGGGCTTAAAGGATGCATGGAGCTCACCCCACCCCATCCCTCACTTCTTCCATTTCTTAAAGGTCACTTTTCAGGTATCGCATTGATTGGTTGGAACATTTGTGTCTTGCATTTTAAAAACAGATAAATCGAGTGGTTGAAAGAAACAGTTATAACCGTAGTGACAAATACTTCCGCTAGGTGTTATTTTGCTGTATCGATCACTACAATTGCATGGGAATTGACCATAGCATATTGAACAGTGATATGCTACTGAATAATAGATTACCATAACAGGGTTCCTCCACTTTTAGCGAACATAATTCCACAGCTTTCCAGTACCAAAAACCATCATTTCCCAACACTTTTCAAGGATCATGAACCATCATTTTCAGAGCATTTTAAAGCCTATTTAGTTCTGTATGTGTTGTTGTGTCTTTTAACGTGATTGCTTACTTTTGGCTCAGACATACCAAAGAATGTAGATATACAAGAAGGTCAACTCCCATGAAACACGGGCTATGGTGGCGCCTCTCGCGGTCGTTGTTGAACAGTTCAGAGCAATGTAAGAGAAACTGCAGGCAGTGACCGATTTCCGATATTCATATGGTCAGAGTATTTTTATATAAAAGAAAGTTTGTTTTATTTAACGATGCCTCTAGAGCACATTGATTTTTATCATCGGCTATTGGACATATGGTAATTTTGATATATTTCTTTGGAGGAAACCTGCTGCCGCCACATAGGCTACTCTTTCCGATAAACAGCAAGGGGTCTTTTATATGTACTTTCCCACAGACCAGACAGCACATGACACAAGCCTTTGATGAACCAGTTGTGGATCACTAGTTTATTTATATATATAACGACACAGCTAAACTAAAAACGTCATGGTGACCACGTTGGTCTTCCCATCACGATGAAGTTATTAACTCAATAATGAGCATGTTATTGTTAAGTATATTTCAATCTTCAATCGCACTAGCGTGAATTAAGCACTTTAAAATGTGTGTTCCAAGTTCTGCACTTCACTCTTACCCCCACTTCACTTCACTCTTACTTCACCAGTAACTTCACTCACACCCCTACTTCACCCTTAACTTCACTTCACCTTCACTCCCACTTCACCCTTAACTTCACTTCACTCACCCTCACTTCACCCTTACCTTCACTTCACTCTCACCCCACTTCACCTTTAACTTCACTCACCCTTAACTTCACTTTCACTTCACCATTAACTTCACTTCACTCACTCCCACTTCACTCACTCCCACTTCTCTCACCATCAGTTCACCCTTAACTTCACCTCATACTCACCCTGACTCCCACTTCACCCTTAACTTAGCACTCACCCTGACTCCCACTTCACCCTTAACTTCACACTAACCCTCACTCCCACTTCACCCTTAACTTCACACTAACCCTCACTCCCACTTCACCCTTAACTTCACTCACCCTCACTCCCACTTCACCCTTAACTTCACTCACCCTCACTCCCACTTCACCCCTAACTTTACACTCACCCTCACTCCCACTTCACCCCTAACTTTACACTCACCCTCACTCCCACTTCACCCTTAACTTCCCACTAACCCTAACTCCCACTTCACCCTTAACTTCACTCTCACCCTCACTCCCACTTCACCCTTAACTTCACACTCACCCTCACTCCCATTTCACCCTTAACTTCACTCACCCTCACTCCCACTTCACCCTTAACTTCGCACTCACCCTCACTCCCACTTCACACATAACTTCACTTCACACTCACCCTAGCTCCACCGGACGCGGTGGCCAAATTGGTAAGAATGCAGGCTTCCAGTGCAGAAGGCCGAGTAAAACCATGTACATATATACACAATTGGGAGTTCCATACATCAACCGCCCTTAATGCTGCCACCGTGACATGGTTTTCTGTTTTGGGTTTGCTCCCTTAGCCTATACATAACCTACCCCTAGCCCTACCCGTATAATTCAGTAGCGTGCCTGTTCATATCGTGTGAGAATAAACTGACTTAAAGCTGCATAGTCCGATGAATCATCAACTTTTGAAAATAAAAATAATTATCCAGATTTTATTCTACATATCTAACTAATATACTGGTGCACTGATTAAACATCTGTCGCCACATAGAAGGGAACACGGAGGGAATTTAATAGAAGCTGCTCCTGCAGAAGCCTATGGTGTCAGAGTTTTGGCGTGCTTGCCAAAATTAATTTAGCATTGTAAAGTCGTCGGCTGGAAGCTGTAGTTGTGTAGGCAGGATAATAGGAAATCACTACAGGCAAGGATAAAAAAGGCAGAGTATAGAGTGAAAGTAAAGTAAGTGAGAGCTTGCACCCTCAGGTTTATTATTATATAGTGGTTTCTGGACCTGACATGGCATATCACCTGACCATGCCCTCCAATGAATAGTAAGCATTTCTAGGTCCACCAATCAACAGTAAGCATTCTTGGGTCACTATGGCAACTGTGATCTACCCACCACCACCATGCCTTGTGGCTGCTTTGGCCTCGCCTGCCCTGTTGTGTCTGTGTGTGTGGTGATCCATGACTAACAGTTGGGGGGGGAGGGGGTTGTGAGTAGAGCTCTTGAGCTCCTTCCACACTAACAGTAGTGTCCCTCTCACACTATCTATAGAATACACAATGACTATTTAATATAAGTAAAGGACCACCAGGACCACATAATACATTAATGCCCCTGGCCCTATACATCATTTACCTTTATAGACCATTTGTAATCCCTTATAGACCAGTTCACATTCCCCACCAATGTGTTTTATCAGAATATTTTACAGCATGTTTGCACTTCAAATATCTCAAAAGATAGCCATTTAATATTTAAAATTACTTCAAACTGGAGTAAGGTAGATTATAGTGAACAACCTAATATATTGATCTCAGAAAATGACAGAAACTCAAAACCATCGGACTATGCAACTTAAATTTCCGCATAGATTCCACTCATCGCATACTCTGTCAATGCTTGGGTGTCTAATAACAGGGGTGGGGATTTTTTTTTTTGTGACCGGACGCGATGGCAGATTCAGTAAGACTAAGAGCGTTGGCTTCTCGTGCGGAAGGGATGGGGTTCGAATCCCTGCCGAGTCAAACTAATGACAGACAAAATTGATACTTGTCACTACCTAGCCTGGTGCTAGGCAACCCTAGGATAGGGAAAAGACTGGTTTGTTCAGTAAATGGAAAAACTGACAGTTGAATAATCTGACAGTTGAATATCGAGCCGTTGCGACGGCAGCCTGGTCTCAGTGGGGCAGCACTAGAAAGTCGCCATGAGTGTGCACTGCCACAAGCCGGCACCCCTCCTGGTATAACCTTAGATGTTACTAGGATGCCAAACCCGCACACACAAAAAAAAAAAATTGTGCACTTACACTACCGTTCATTTCCAATGGAAATAAATAACAGGAAATTGTCATATTGAATGAAATAAAGCATTTAGAAAATAAAGATATTTGTAATTATTTATTAACAGGAGACTATCGAATTAGTTCACAAGTAGACATAGGTAAGGGGGTTTATAATACACCATTTGCCATGGGATCGGACGCGGTGGCCGAATTGATAAGAGCGCTGGCTGGTTTGCCATGTGGGAGGTCGTGGGTTCGAAACCAGACCGAGTCAAATCAGTGACAAACATTAGTAACAAAATTGATAGAAACTGCTACCTAAAGGGGCTGTCACATTACGGCGTATGGCGGGAGCGTATTGAAAACCTACGTACGCCGTGCTGGTGCCACTTTCGGGTGTGTTTGAGCGTATGGGGGACCTATGAGGAGCGTACGAGGAGCGTATGAGGAGCGTATGGGAGCGTATGGGAGCGTGCTGTGACATTTTTTGACATTATGGGCCATACGCCCTCATAGGTCGTGTTTTTTTGAGCATGCACAAAAAAAATTGGACGGACGAATTTATGAAAGCGTATGGCGGCGTATGCCTCATACGCTTCACATACGCCGGCATGTTGCGGCACTGGCGGCGTATGAGTAGCGTATGAGTAGCGTATGAGTAGCGTATGAGTAGCGTATGAGTAGCGTATGCGGCGTATGCCGACGTATATGACGTAATGCCGCTACGCCGCCATACGCTCCCACCATACGCCGTAATGTGACAGGGCCTTTACCTGGCGCTCGGCATTGGTATGATAGCGCAATGACTGGTTTGCTCAGATCAAGTGGGATATCGGGTCATGGTTGTGGAAGCCCGGTGTAGTAAGTTCAAAACACTACCCCACAAAAACACTACGGTAGTGTTTTCAACCTAGGTTCAAAACACTACGGTAGTGTTTTCAACCTAATGGTGCAGTCACACTACGACGCTTCTCCCGGCGACCCGTCAGCGTTGAAAATAAACTATTGCACATCGAGAAACGTTAAAGAAATCGGGGAAATATGGGGAAATTTGACGTTCGCGCAGCGTGTGGGTAGCGTGTGAGTAGCGCGTTGTCACTGCGCGGACAATGAGCGTCGACGCGTGCCCAAAACAAATACAAACTTGGTACCGGCCGCGACTGGATGGCGCGCGCGGCGTGTCGACAGCGATATGTCAGCGGTCGGTCTGTGTCTCTCTATGTGTCTCTGTGTCTGTGTCTGTGTATCTGTCTGCGTCTCTGTATGTGTCTCTGTCTGTGTCTGTGTGTGTGTCTGTGTGTGTATGTGTGTGTGTCTCTGTCTGTGTCTCTGTGTGTGTGTCTCTGTGTGTGTGTCTGTGCATGTATCTCTGTCTGTGTCTCTGTATGTGTCTCTGTCTGTGTCTCTGTCTGTGTCTCTGTCTGTGTCTCTGTCTGTGTCTCTGTCTCTGTATGTGTCTCTATCTCTGTCTCTGTATGTGTCTCTGTCTGTGTCTCTGTGTCTGTCTCTGTCTGTGTATGTCTGTGCCTCTGAGACAGACACAGACACACATAGACACACACACAGATACACACACACACACAGAAACAAACATAGAGACACATACAGAGACACATACAGAGACACAGACAGACACATACAGAGACACAGACAGAGACACAGAGACACACACACACACAGACAGAGACACACACACACAGACAAAGACAGAGACACACACAGAGACACAGATACACACACAGAGCAATGCGCGACCAACGTTCCTCCCGCGCGCGCGGCGTCTGCCTAGCGTTCCCATAACATCCTTTTGGCGCGTCCAACGGAGCTCGACGACCGCCTAACGTCCTCCTAACGTCATTAGCCGTAACTTTCCGCGCGTTGTCAATCGCTGGTTTTTTTTGACATGCTTAAAACCTTGGGCGACCGCCGACCATCAACGTCAAGGATAGTGTACCGACGTGCTCATAACGCGCCACCAGCGCGTCCTGACGTTTCACTTATTATCGCCCAAAAACACCACACGTCGCCGTGTCGCCGGCGAGAAGCATCGTAGTGTGACTCCACCATAATTGAAGGTAGGTTCAAAACAGTGTGGTGGCCATGCTGAAAACACGATCCTTATGTTCAAAACACTACCTTTAAGTTCAAAACACTACTGTAAATGTTTTTGTATAATTGCTGCATATTCATTTGCATTTGTAGTAGGATGAGGGAGTATGCAGTAGGGTGGGGCAGTAAGCAGTAGTGTAGGGCAGAATGCAGTAGGATGGGGCAGTGCACAGTAGGGTGAGGCAATATGCAGCACGGTGGGGCAGTGTGCAGTAGTGTGGGGAAGTATGCAGTAGGGTGGTGCAATATGTAGTAAGGTGGGGCAGTAGGCGTTGTTGTTGTTGGTTGCTGTTTTACGTCCTAGTAACATGTATGGTCATATCAGGATGGGTACCGACTTGTGACTGCACACTCATCGTGACTTTATAGTGCTGCCCCACTGGGAAACCAGGCCGCCAACACCAGGACCCGATATCCCACTGTCACATTATCCTGACACTGAGCCAACCAGTCCTTGCCTTATCCTATTAATGCTGAGTGCCAGGCTAGGAAGCGATAAGTATCAATTTAAAAGTCATTGCATGGTTTGACTCGACCGGGAACCTTCCGCATGCGAGGCCCATGCTCTACCGATTAGGCCACTGTGTCTGGTGGGGCAGGAGGCAGTAAGGTGGGGAAGAATGCAGTAAGGTGGGAAGGTGGGGAAGTGTGCAGTAGCGTGGGGCAGTGTGCAGCGTATAGCCTACTACTAATATGTGCTTCAAATGCTGCAGCACCATCAGCGTATACTAATACGTGGTGCACACACTGCAGCACTATCAGGGTATACTACTAATACATGCTTCAAACGCCGCAGCGTGTCATGCAAGTGTTTTGAACTTGGGTAGTGTTTCGAACGTATGTAGGGGTAGTGTTTTGAACTTAACAGTAGTGTTTTGAAATTAGGTTCAAAACACTTCCGGTGGAGCAGTACTATGGAGTCACCATGAGTGCACGCTGTCACAATTCGGTACTCATCCTGATATGATTTTGGTGTTGTTAGGATGTAAAACCCTAAAAAGAAACACCTTTTCTGCCATGCATGCGCACTCAGTTATAACTCAGATTGTGGGTCCACATTAGAAATGAATACTAAGGTTGTATAGGATGCATAATTTATTAAGCGCATATAAATAGACGGAGTGTAGCCAGATTAGTAGTATTCTACTCGCTTGTATTATGTCCAATCGTTGACTTGCCTGCATTTGCCCCGGGTTGCCTACGGGAGCGCCACCACCGGCTGGGCGCGCGGCAGGTCAGTCCTGAATTTCAAACTGTTTGTCTCTCTCCCTCTCACCTGTTTGTCTCCCTTCCCTTCGTTACGTAGCCCAATTTTATATATAGTTATGATGTAATTCGATGCTTATATGCTATGCATAAATAATTGTTTAAATAAGAAAGTGATCATTAGTGTATGATGCTAAGAGAGTGAGCATCAGTACATGATGTTACCTTGTCGTCTTTATCAGGAATATAAACATTTGTAGCAACTGGCAACTAAAGTAGTAACTATAGATACCAAAAGGTTTTTTTTGGGGAGGACGGTGTTTTTTTTTTTGTTTTTTTTTATTTAAAAGGGAATCTCATTCAGAACCATCTAAAAAAATGCTTAATTTAAAAGGCAGCATGCTGGAAGCCTTAGATGAGTTTCTGCAATACGTTGAGTAGGAAATGTGTGGGGGGGGGTTCCTTTTAGTTCAACTAAAAGGAAAAAGTCAGATAGTATAGGTCAGCATTGTATACTTAGGTTTGTTAGTAGAGTGGTGAGTTTCTTGACTCTGCATAAAAAAAATGTATATAAAAAATACTTTAAAAAAAAACACAATACCAGTCCTCCCTTCAGTAGTGGCTATACAGAACTTTGTTTTGCATAGCTATCTTAGCAAATATCTGCAGTTCTCAGATCATATTAGTTCAGTCAGAACAACTATTCCACACAAACAATACAGAACTCAAAGTATGGGATGGTTTTCCTACACCTTTTTTTTGTTGGGTGTTTTCCCCATTTCTTTTTAAAATAATGAATTACAAGTAACGGACTCACTAAAACCAAATGAGGTTGGCGACATTAATTTATTATTAAAGAAATAATTAACTGACATTTGAACCCGGACCTGGCTAAATCCTTATATATTATAATGAGCAACAAGTACAAGTATGTGACCGGGCGCGGTGGCCGAATCGGTAGAGCAGAGGCCTCACGTGCGGAAGATCGGGAGTTCGGGAGTTCGGTTCCCAGTCGAGTCAAACCAATGACTTAAAAATTGATACTTGTCGCTTCCTAGCCTGGTGCTCGGCATTATTAGGATAGGGCAAGGGCTGGTTAGCTTGGTGTCAGGATAATGTGACTGAGTGGGATATCAGGTCATGTTGCCGGCGGGCTGATTTCCCAGTGGGGCAGCACTATAAAATCGCCATGAGTGCATACTGTCACAAGTCGGTACCCATCCTGATATGACCTTAGATGTTGCTAGGATGTAAAACAACAACAAACAACAATAGTACAAGTCTGTTTGTCTGCCATCAACAAATGCTTTTATATCCAAACTGGACAAACACTGGTGGCACTGGCAGTACAGATATAGCCAACACAGGGGACACGATGCGCATCAAACTTAGAGAGACCTGATACAGGCGCTGTCGCCTAACTAAAACAGTAGCAGATGAGTATGAGTAAGTACAATGAGAATTCACATTCTATTCCATCGCTTTTTATTCTTTTTTTCTTTCTTTCTTTTAACAGAGTATAATTTTGTTATAGCCATTTCCGGCTAGGTACGATTCACACAGATTAGGGGAAAGGAACAGCTGTCCGTTGGTCTGCAGAATTCGGTTTTAGTGATGTTTTTGATTGGCCTTCTACAAACACCCCAAGATAAATACTCAATAATAATAAATAAATAATGTTAAAGCAATAATGCTCAGCTTACTGACTATCGACATAGGGGTGCTCCATACAAACGGGAGCACCATGCCTAGAACGGGATTCGAACCCACACTTCCGCCATTCCAGGCCGAGTGTCCTATTAACTATTATAAAACTAACTACATTTAAATAAAGCTGCGTAATTCGATGAAAGCATCTAATTTCTTAAACCAAAACATGTCCAAAAATAGTTCCATGTAACAATTTCATTGAAAGACACCATTTCACATAATTGACCGTTTCCACGGAGCCGAGCCGATACCCACAATATTAGTTCTTGCCATTGCCACCAGAGGATAGGTTGGTGGTTGAAGACCTTTTCCATAGACCAGCATGCACAGTAATCAGCGACCCACAACGTTCCTTCCTTCACTGCCACAAAAGGGTGAGATAGTAGCGAAAATTATGGAACTATATTCTAATTGCTTCAAGTGAAATTAATGTCTTTGAATGGAGTGAAAAGCACCCTGATATCAAAGTAACATGTGTAATAATAAATACACAGTTACTGAATGGATTTTAACATGCACCATATGATGCCATATCAAAACTAATATTGAAAACGTTGACTGCATTGGCATATCACAATCACCAAAGAAGCTAAGGAAATTACTTGATTAACTATTTAAAATATGAAATAATTGATGATATTCCACCGCTTTCGTGAAGCTTTTAATTAAGTTGTATGAACCTGATGAGGGTGCAACGAGAACCCATTGGCATTGCATTGGCAATGTTACCTGATCATAATCATTACATTAGCACTAATGGTAATGCATAAGTGTCAAGTGTTGGCAACTCACCTCACGGATCAATGTTAAATGCAATATAGCCGCCAATCCTCGTATTTAATCAAGTCCGATGACACTCTCTTTAAAGCAGACGTCAATCTCTGGTAGAAATCACCCTTGGCATAAGTCAGTGACTTTGTGATACCAGCAGGGACAAGTTAAGTGAGTGACGACGAACTCAGCCTCTCGATCTCAGGAGCTGTCTAATCACTAATCATGCTTTTAATTCAGTACGGCACAGACGCACCACCACAAGAGCATGAATACTCAGAGAAATGTCCAAATAGCAATGAGCATACAGCATTCGTCATTCAAGTGATGAATGGCGGGGATCGGCGTGGTGTGCAGTAGTAGTCCCACTGAATGACTGACTCTGGGGACAGTGAGGTACACATACTTCAGTCGCGGGGAACCCCTCATGCAGTGTTGCAAACTGCACCGCTCTAGTTTGTTGGTACGAAAGCGACTTTTAAAAAAAACACCAAAAAAACCACACCCCATCCACTCTTCACTCACTGCTCCTTGGACAATGCGCTAACTTTCCATCACACTGTTAGTGGGAATAGGTCCGTTTCAAGCAGTGCCATTTGTGTTTTCAGTTTTGAAGAATGCAAACGTGGAGTTATGTAAATAAACAACATGTTTATGTGTGTATGCACTTAATTCGGGTCAGAAGCTATGCGCTGGTGGCGGCTTCTGGTTGTAATAATGGGAAACAATCATGAACCAGCTAAATGTGCGAAGTTAGCAAGGATCTTTTAGTTTTGTATTTCTAGATTTACATCAGTTTCATTATAGGTTACATAAGTAAATAACAGTTAAATGTAAATTGATATTTCTCAGTTCCAATTGGTGTTAACTATTTTTAGTACAACTGCATGCTAAATTAATGTAAACACGAATTAGGCTAGCTCTGCGTCGTAGCGACAGGAAGTTGCACTTGCTTTCTAAAAGTGATTCTTCTTTGACCAGCGTTTCCTTATTATTCAAAGATTTGTCCCAATTAGACACCATGATAAAACTATTTTCATTGAAACAGCAAAGTAAAGGGGGAACGGACGCTGGTGCCAAATCTGGAATGGGCCAGAAGCGGGCATCGGCAGCTCAGTTACGAATAACAAAAGGTGAGTGATTATCCACTGAACGTCTGAAGTTGATGTCAAAATGGTTGTTACTAATGTTACTTGTTACTAATGTTAGTGTTACTGTTAGTGACTGTTAACGTTCAGCTGTTCATATGTCTTTTAGTTGTATCCCCAAACACATTGCTTAAAAGCAATGCATCGTATTGTTTGTAGATGTGTTTTTTTTATTCACCAAATTTGCATGACCATGTTAGTTCAATCAAGGTGTGTTCACCAGCCTACACTAAATTATAATTAATAGTAATACTACTATTTACCTATTACTAATGCTAGGGACTAGGCTAGTTTGGTCCAAATAGTTACAAAAGTTGGATGAAAGAAGCAATAATAATGTAGCAATATATTAATAATACTTTTAATTATTAGTATATAAAAATAGTTTTGGTGGAGACAACGAATGTGAGAGGTAATCTGAGAAGGGACTGGGTCAATTTAAGGTGAGCTGACAGCTGTATACATAACTGAACTAGTAACACATCGTTTTAGTTATCATTGTTTTAAGCAAATCGTCAAATCTCTGAGCCAGGGCCTTACAGTTACACAGTGATAGATTTGCCTTGGCTTTGATCATTGATGTGGCCCCCTTGCCTGAGAGATCAGTGCAAACCACTACACTTGACCCCCTGGAATTATAAATCCTTTACATCCATAAGTCATTGTGATGCTTACAATTACCTACATATTCATAGGTAATGCACATTGGGTAGATCCAACAACCATACTGTGAGTAGCTTGTACAGGATCCCAGTCACTGCAACTAATGTTGTTGGGGGTGATGAAAATGGGAAATATTGCCCCTAGGGCAGGATTCGAACTCACACCTCTTGCATTCCAGGATAATGTGCTAACCATTACACCACCTATGATCTCTGATGTCATTACCCTATCCATGCCTATCTGTCTATGTGGCTCCTTGCCTGAGAGGTCAGTGCAGATCACTACATATATATCTTCACTTCAGGTATGTCTACAGTACATTGTATGTATTGTCTAATTGTGTATTTTCATCTGTTCTAGATATCAATGAATTAAGTTTACCTAAGACGTGCCAGATGAACCTACCGGACCCAGATGACCTCCTAAACTTTAAACTCATCATCTGCCCCGACGAGGTCAGTACGCTTACACTTATCCTCTTCTACTTAAGAAATTAGGCATGAATGCCTGTTTGCAGGTTTGGCCTGTCTAAGTGGGACCTAGTGAAATTATAGTTTCCATGTGGCGAGCGCTGACTGTAGTGGTAATTTACCCAGTGCTTATTGAGGCGTCCGTTGAAAGAGTTTTAGCTCGGGGCGTTCACTACATCAGCTGGTAGTCTGTTCCAAGTGTTCCCGGTTCTGTCAGTAATCATTGTTATTTACATTAGCAATTAACCGCCGTGTTTATCTTTCCTGTCACCACTAACCATTATTGGGTCTGATAGATATACTATAACTGAGATTAATATCAAAGATTTGATACAAGCACTAGCGTACATCATTATATCACTAAGTTGTCCTTAATGATGGCACAATTTCATAGATACGCAAAATAAAAATTGTATTTCATACTAAATGAAGATGATAAAATATTCTATCGATTTTCTTCAGCTATTATTTAGACACCACAAAATGCCAGGAATATTTCAAACATTCAACCATATCCCTTAGTGGAGTTTGTTTTCTGGGGGTGGGGACATCTTAGGCTTGGTATTGTCAGGGAATCACACGGGGAAAGCTGGACATGCGATTGCAGCAATTTCACTATGCATGTCTGCTTCACCGTTATTACTAAATAAAGGCTTCGTCATCCATAGAGTTCAATGGTAACCCTAGTGTCTATGTAAACCCAGACAAAACCATGGGTCTGCTGTAAGCGGCCTTCGTTTGAAATGTCTTACTTGTCTGGCCAAATTAAAGCAATCACAATCCTACCTTGAAGCTTTTTCTTGTATGTATCATATCCATATAATATAATATCAAGACAGTGAAACTAAAGCCTAAGAAAACTATTGATGTTTCCTATTGCCTAACCCCAACCCCTGACTCAATCTTTTTTTTCTGTTCTTGATAAAAATATTAATTGTTTAAATGGCACTCTTACGTCGTCCCGTTGAACTCAGATCTGATAGTAGTATCGCTACAGTTTGACGTAGGGGACACCTATCGCTGGAACACTGAACTGAATAGTGTCCTGCTTGCTGTAATATGCCAACATGGCTTAGTAATACTGATACTGTAATCGTACTGAAATGATAATGTGACAATTAATATTTTTTTAAGAAAAAAAGATAATTAAAAACCTACCTACTGACCCATACAAATTTCCCCCTGCAACTGGAAACATGAATATTTTTCTTTTTGCCCTAAGGGAGTCTGAATCAATATAGTTCATTACATAAATCCGCCATGTTTGAAGGTACTGTTTCCAGAGAGCAGTCTTTATATATGGTGGTTTAGATTTACTGAACTGGAAGAGAATGTCACTCTTCTAAAATGGTACTGCTTTAATGGACACAATGGAAAGTACAGATTAACAACTGCCGGTTGGGGAGCAATCCTATTGAAGGGACAGGGACCATGAACCAGTGCCTGAGCAAAGACCCTATAATACTAAGACGGCTCACTCAGCCTGTACTGTGTAATCAAAATGATCAAACCCGCCACTTGGTGCGCTGGCTGTTCTATTGGTTAAACAGTTGCTATATTATATATGTATAAATGTATATCTGAATGTGAAAGATGTGTGATGATGGCGATGATGATGTGTCTGTGTTCATAGCAATTTCATATTGATGTGTATTCATACTTACCTATCTCATGTATAATATAATTGTATGTGTTTACATGTGAAACCCCAACCAGCAGCCGGGCTGATCAAACCCACCACAAAGTGGCAATGCAAAATTTACATTACCATGGGAGAGATAGGGAGTGAGCTGTCTTAGTATTCTTGGGTCTTTGGCCTGAGTGAGTGATTGGGGTTTTACTTCTTTACTACAAGTCCAGGCGTTTTAGAGTACTTGCAAGGGGGTTTCACATCCTGGGGGCATTTTTGATATAGGTATAAACGGAAATTTGCCGTTAGGATAATAATCTCTGCTTGATTTCCGCTTCTTTTCTTGAAGATTTATACTGCCTATTATGGATAAGTCTGAATAGACTTGTTTTCACCATTAGACAGTTTGTCGAAAGAAAGCCCGAGCCTACACTTTTACCGACCCAAGGGATTTTTAACCTCCCATACCACATAGACATGTTATGAGAGCAACTGGCCTTTGATGACGCCATAAGTTATACACAGCGGTGGAAATCCAAATTGGCAGAGGTGGAGGCACGGGGAATCGAACCACTGACCTTCAGATTAGGAGTCCGACCTAGAAAAAAGTCAGACACTCTAACCACTCTGCCACATTTTGCCTGAAACCACTATCATCCCTGAGTGCGTTACTGCCTGCGTTTGAAGTATCCTACTACTGAACTATCCCAGCCTGTGCTGATCTCGAACTGAATCACCCCAATGGAATTTCCCATTGAAATACCTGCATTCTTATAATCAAAGTATGTGTGCAGGGCTTCTACCGAGGTGGGCGCTTCGTCTTCAGCTTCAAGGTCGGACAGTCCTACCCCCACGAACCTCCCAAGGTCAAGTGCGAGACGATGGTATACCATCCCAACATCGACCTGGAGGGAAACATCTGCCTCAACATCCTCAGGTCAGGCTCAATGTAACTCGTAGGGTGGGTTTACTTTTGTGTTTGTATGTGGACGTTGTGGTAGCTCTGGATTGTTTACTAAATTCCAAATTCCCATATTCTTATGTAAATTTTGTCAGGAGGAGGGTCGGAGGAGCTTACTGTACTAAGGCATATTCCTCGTGTCCTTTATTGAGTACATCTGTTGAACTACATTTATTCATTTGATGGTCTTTATTGGATCGAATAGCTGGAGTGTTGTAGTTTCTGTAATGCTAATATTAATCATCTTTGGTGCTAACAATGGCTTTAGTTTGTTAATTTCATTGCAATTTTGTTTGCTAATTTCATTGAAAATGTGAAATTGGTCAGTCGTAGGAATGCTTTCTGGTTTAATAAACCGTCCAAACATAGCACCTTTTGTTCTGTTTTTCAGCAGGTTTCCACTGTTTCATCCACTTTTAGCGGATTTGTTCTTCTCGATGATCACCTGGCACGGTGCCCTAATCGGTATAGCGTGGGCCTCGCGTGCGAAAGGTCGGGAGTTTGGTTCCCGGTCGAGTCAAACCAAGGACTTTAATAGGATAGGGCAAGGGCTGGTTAGCACAGTGTCGGGATAATGTGACTGAATGGGATATTGGTCATGGTGCCGGCGGCCTGATTTCCCAGTGGGGCAGCACTATAAAGTCAGGAGTGCGCTCTGTCACAAGTCGGTACCCGTCCTGAAATGACCTGAGATGTTGCTAGGACGTAAGACAACACACAATCTTCTTTTCGATTAATAAATAAGAAATCTTAAGGATTATGCACATCCGGGTACCAACTCTACAATTTGATTTCTCAAAGTTGGGAATTACTTTCTTGTTTGTTGGTTTGTTTGTTAAATCTTTTGAGAAAGCAGGAGAAATTTCTATCCCAGACAATTAGTCATCCTCATTCCACTGCTCCCTGCTCGATCCTAGTCATGTCGAGTGCCGGGCTAGGTACTGACAAGTATTATTTATCTATTACGTAAGTGAGAAGACAATACAATTAGTTTGGTTGAGCTATCTCTGGCTGGACACTCCTTAAAAGGCCCCTCCGCTTTATTAAAGTCAAAATTCTGCACGAGTGAGGCAGATATGGGGGGGGGGACCACGTGAGCACGTGACCCTCCCCCCCCCCCCCCATAGTCGGTAGCTCCCCGTATTGGGAGCATTGAGCTGGTGGCCAAGGCACTCCAGCCCAGTTCAGTGAGCAGTAGACAAGCGAGTCGTTAACATAGGCCCAATACACAATAACATCAATCAGTCATATATTGGCTTAACGGGTGGCTCGTAGGCACCACCTATAATATTCATTAACCAGTGCTCAGAGAGCACCACAAGACATATACAGGTTAATAGCAGACAAGCAATGCAGGTAGACTCCATTCCAAATAATATTAGCATAACAAGTTATACAGCACATAAGTTTTTATAATCATTGGTTTGATTTGCCCATGGTCAGCCAAATGAGAAGAAGGCTCTAAACTTATTCAGCTATTTCGTCTGGTCATTTGACTTGCAAAGCGTGTAATCACTGCTTGTTCTTGCCATATCCTTTAGCTAGTAATAGTATAATGAAACATAATCACATCGCTTTACTTTGATTGATGGTAGTTTTATATCCTGTCAACATTTTATGCCATATTAGGATGGGTATCGACTTGTGCATTCATTTGTAGTTTGCAGGGATGGTATTTTCCGTTTTTAAGCGGATTTCCTGGGTTTTTTCACAGCCTAGGGGTCATTGTTTATATTTTAATGCTTACAATTACATACATACAGGTATTGCACTAACACATACATACACAGGGTAGGTTCAAGAACCATACAGCGCATAGCTTGTTCAGGATCATGCTCACGGCAACCAGTGTCATGGGGGTGATGAAAATGGGAAATATTGCGTCTAGAGCGGGACTCGAATCCACATATCTTTGCATTCCAGGCCAGTGTGCTAACCATTACACTAATTAGGCTCCCTGATATCACCACACTACCCACACCTACCTGTCTATGTGGTTACTTGCCTGAGAGGTCAGTGCAGCAATTGTTTATATATGTATGTAGGTACGGTAGCTAGCCTCTAGGATGGAAATTTGCGTCTGGATAATAATCTCGCCTTGATTTCCGCTTTTTCTTTTTGTGCCTGTAACCTCTATCATCCCTGCTAATGCCAAGCACCAACCAAGGTAGTAATTCTTTTATTTGACTCAGCCAGGCTTCGATCCAACAAGTTCCTACGTGAGAAATGGACACTAATCCGGTTCATCCAGTTATTACTATGCATAAAAGTGGTATGTGATAATTAGATCTTGGGTGATTTCTTCTCTTCACAGGGAAGACTGGAAACCTGTACTGACTGTGAATTCCATCATCTACGGTCTACAATATCTCTTCTTGGTAAGTACTGTTTTCATATGTATAGATATGTTGAGTCGGTGGAGCACCAAGTTGTCAGGAGGAGCCTGACAGGGATTGGGATTGAAGAGGACTTAGTTGTTTTTACTGGGCCACGCGTGGAGGTTCGCATCTAGTGTGAAGCCAAATCCAAAGCACCTCTATGCACTTCTCCCATGACATTGACTGTATCATGTATGAACTCACGTGGATCCTCTGCCCTGCCCTGCCTTGCCCCCAACCCTATATAAAAGCTGTCGAAAAAGCGGGGAAACGAGAGCCTAATTTCACAATCTAAGAAGCAACAATTATTCTATTTATATGTCTTCATATTTTCTCCGCTACCTTTGAGTTGAAAAATATAATAAAACATATAGTTTAATAGAATTTAAAGGTGAAATCGACGGTTAAGCCAAATCCAAAGCACTTCTATGCACCTCTCCCATGACATAGACTGTATCATGTATGAACTCACGTGGATCCCCTGCCCTGCCTTGCTTCCCCCCCCCCCTCTCCCCTCTAGTCCGCCCTGTCCCCCCCCCCCCCCCTCACTCACTCAATTGTCTACCATACCTACACGGGCAACTAACCACCCTCTATATATTAAGTGTCAGAACATAGCAGATTAAGTGTGTGAACTTATAGGTGGGGGCAGGGGGCTCAATTCTGTCTCTCCCACCCCTCCTCGCCCAATTCTGTCTCCCGCCCCCCCCCCCCCGATCACATGCCAACAACCCATAATAGCAGCACAGTTTATGTAACAACCCACCACATTAGCTGATAATTCTGAACTTACTATGGAACAACTCCGTTAAACCAAACGATTGGTTAATCCAAACTTTTTTCGGCGGCCCGGCAAAATACTACCATTTATCATATAACGGTTGGTTAAACCAGAGTCGGTTAATCCAAACTATCGGTTAATCAAAATTGTTGAGTCTCAGGCCACTTCCGGTATGGTTAAACCAGACTTTCATGTGGTTGTAAGGTCATCTGAGACTTTTCGTTTGGTTTAACTGAGCTTGGTTTAACTGGGTTAGACTGTATATACATAAAAAAACAATAATCAAAGTGTCCACATACATTGTATATCTCATGTGCAATATACACTTACTCAAAGTCAAAGCCAAAGCTCGGTTAAATCAATGATCGGTTAATCCAAACAAATTTGTAGGGTCCCTTCAAGTTTGGTTTAATGGGGTTATACTGTATAGCTAACACACTAACCTCCTTAATCTACTAATATGCCTTTCCTAGGTGCCCACTGAACTACCTATTTACAATTTAATGTAAATGGCTGGAAGACCAATGCCTTAGCACTGAACACAATGTATGTTCTGTTTTTCCACCCCTAAAAGAAACTCCAAGGGAGAGAATTAAACGGGAGAGGGCTTTTGAGTGAACTTGACATTGTTAAATAAAAATGTATCTTTGGGTTTCTGCTTTGATTTCTGATTTGTACTGCGAATACCAAACATTGATAGGCATGTCAAAGTAGTTACGATGTGATTATTTAGATATAGTCATTTAACTTTAGTGGATTATTTATAAAAAGAACTATATCTAGATTTGATTCTACATATCTAACTTAGATTCTGATACACTTATTATTTGTTGGCAAATAGAAGGGAACACCGAGTCAATTTAATAGAACCTGTTACAGCAGAAGTTGTGATGTGCTTGCCAAAATTATGTTCACATGTTTGAATTTCAAATATCTCAAAAGGTTGCCATTTCAATTAAAAGTTACTTCAAACTAATGTAAGGTAGATTATAATGATCAATTTAATATACTTATCTCAGAAAAATGTCAGAAACTCAAAACCATCGGACTATGCAACTTTAATTAAAGTTGCATAGTCCGATGGGTTTTGAGTTTCTGTCATTTTCTGAGATAAACATATTAGGGTGATCATTATACGCTACCCTACTTTCACTTGGAGTAACTTTTATTTTAAATAGCTAACTTTTGAGATATTTGAAGTGCAAACAAGCAAAATTAGTTTTGGTAAGCTTGCCAATACTCTGACACCATAGGTTTCTTCTATTAAATTGCCTCAGTATTCCCTTCTATGTGGTGACAAATGTTTAACAAGTGCACCAGTATTTAAGTTAGATATGTAGAATCAAATTGAGATACTTGTTTTGGTTTTGAAAATTTGATGCTTCATCGGACTATGCAGTTTTAAGACCTAGGTTGTAATACAATGTAACAACCCTATAACATGCCGGATTACCGTGTTTTGAGTAATAAAAATTGGCCCTTCTTGTGATTCATGTAGATCGGTAACAAAATATTAGGTTGTGTGTGTGTGTATATCTATGCACACATATATAAATCTATACTCTAAGGCCAGTCCTGGTATCACCTTATGGCCATGTCACACTACGACGTCAGCGTAGGCACAACGTGAACATAATTATATTACGTCGAAAATCTCAAGAGGACAACGTAATTACGCTCACTGTACGTTATATACGTTATTCGATCACCAGAACTACGTTGCGTTACATACGTCATGACACCGTGGCGAAACGCTAAATGTACGTTGGGCATACGTTAGGCGTACGTTATCCAGACGCTTTCATTACGGGGACTTACGTTCCCACCGCCGTTAACGTAGTGAGCAGTGTTTGTCTAACGTCATCGACTTTCGCCTAACGTGTACATAACGTACGGCAAACGTAACACCCTTACGTCGTCGTTACGTTGAAAGTTTTGAACATGTTGAAAACCATGACGCGTGCTGACGTAACGTGACGTAGCTCGACATCAGTCTAACGTCATTCTAACATCATCATAACATAACTCAACGTAATGGCGAAAAGGCACCTACGCCAGGCTTACGTTGGCTCTTACGTCGTAGTGTGACAGCCCTTTTAGATGGTGCTAGGACGTAAAACAACAAACAATCTACACTAAGACGCCCAGACTTGTGGAGGTTTCCTGTGGCCTTCATTGGGCTACTTTCTCTGTATCTTGTGGTAGAAGTTTTAACAGCCTTGCTATTTTGTCTATGCCAGGAACCTAACCCTGAAGACCCGCTAAACAAGGACGCAGCCGAGGTACTGCAGAACAACCGGCGTCTGTTCGAGCAAAATGTGACCAAGTCGATGCGAGGTGGATATGTAGGGTCGACGTACTTTGAGCGGTGTTTAAAATAACAGCCCGGTGACGTCACCAACGCCTGAGTAGGACTTATACACACTGAGCGTTGCTGTTGGGTCTCCTGGGGTGCTGCTTCCGGTAGAAGCGCCACTTCCGGTTTGGCACCTCTGGTTCCGGTTAGTTGCTTCTATAAGGGTGGTTGACTTGATTGATTAGGCATGGAGAATCAACCAGCCCACGACCGGCCGGGTGGGATCTGACCCAGCAAGCCCTTTGGACGACTGGTACAACAAAACAGGAGCCCAGACAACTAGGGTTTGGGTTCGTTTCTTTATAAACACATAGTAAATTTTGAATGTTTCATTTCCCCATATAGCATTGACTTGAAGTGGTGCCCGCGCCAAAACTCGATTTTTGGGGGGTATTATTATTATTATTATTATTAATATTAAATGAGAGAAAAAAACATCTACCTACTTAATTTTAACAAATTTATCCCAGATATCTTGTCAGTGGTTATCGATAAATCTTTTTAAAAATCAGTTCGGAAAGCAAATTATACATACATACATACATACATACATACATACATACATACATACATACATACATACATACATACATACATACATACATACATACATACGAAAATTCAAATAGGAACTGCTCTGGCTTTGTAAGCTCATTAATTGCTGATTGTGTAACATAATTACTTGTTTTCATTATAGATACTATTAACATTTATTCCAAAAATTCTGTGGACTGCGGTGTTTGTGGAACTTTTCTTACACAGATACAGGTGCGGTGTGAGTGCTGTTACGTGGAGAATCCATACAGCTTTGTAAGAGCCCCGCGAGTGTGCCCAGTGTGAGTTAGTCATAGTCCAATCACGTGGTGGGGGAGGCCTTTTCTGTTCCACCCTTCGAGCCTTTCGTTTTGTTAAGAATTATTCGGATTGAAAATCGTTTTTTGTATTTTTTTGTGGTTCTTTTAAATTGTATTTTACCATCAAATATGGTATGGTGAATTTGGTCGACATACCCCTGGAAGGGGGGGGGGGTCCTACCTGTGCACCCAAATGAATTAAAGTAAATATATAATAGAGTATAATATATATTATATTATATGGAAGCATATCTCAAGTGGTTTGTAGGTCATGTGTTTTCTTTAAGATTCAATCCACGCTGGTCTTTTGTTGTGATTCACTTTTTTTCTTCTTTTATTTTGTTCTTGCTTTTTTTTCTGCATTAAGAATTTCTAATGAAAAGAAAAATGGAATTAGCAAATGCTAGATTATGATGTGCACACCGGCGTTCCTTCGCCGCTGGTTTGAGAAACCAGATATTGTATAAGTGCTTGTTTTTGAGAGTTGGCGGGGCGGGGGGGGGGGGGTTATTAAAATATACTACTCAAATCCACACTGCATGTATACAATTTTTACGTTCTTAGTCGCAGTTCGTAGAAACTTATAATAATGCCACTCTTTCACTTACATGTCAAGTCGTTGGTTTGTACTCGATATTATAATGTGATGACATAATTTTTCTATTGCTATAAAGGGGGGGGGGCGTTGTAAAGAAAATGAAAGGGTTATCATGTAAGAGTAACTTCTATTTTTCTGTTCCTGATTGAGAGTTGGCCGATCTCACACTCACGCCATCTTAAAGTTGCATAGTCCGATAGTTTTGAGTTTCTGTCATTTTTCTGAGATAAATACATTAGGTTGATCGTTGTAATCTACCTTACTTTAGTTTGAAGTAACTTTGATTTAAAATTACTAATTTATGAGAAGTCACAGTGTAAATATGCCAAATTAATGTTGCTGTTTGTCAAAGCTGACGCCATAGACTCAGGGATGAAAGATCTCCGCGATTCCGCTGATTTCTGGGATTTTTTCAATCCTGCATCACCATTAGCATACATCTATATTATTATGCCGCAGCACTGTCAGCATATACCACTAATATATGATCCAAATGCCGCAGCACTATCAGCGTATACTACTACTCTACATACTTTAAACGGTGCAGCACTATCAGCGTATACCAATATATATGAAACCGGACTTCCGGGAATTTTCCGCAATTCTCTGACAATGCTAAACCTATGGGAGAATATCAGCATTTCCGCTTTTTTTTTCCCCGGAGACCACTTTCATCCCTGTAGACTTCAGCAGTAACAGATTATTATTAAATTGAAATTAGCATGCCGTTCTATGGAGCAAATACAGAGTGTACAAGTATCTGTGTTGGATATGTAGGATCAAATCTAGATAAACTTTTGAAAATGTTATGTATTTATCGGACTATGCAAATTTAAATCGAAAACGAGGTTAGTTGCACAACTAATCGCAGTATTGCCATGGTTTACTGTTCTATACCTGATTGCAAAAGTGGATAATGATTGATTGTTGAAGTTTTACGTCCTGACAACATCTAAGGTCATATCAGGATAAAAGTGGATAAAGTAGTGAAAGTGTTATCCCAATAAATTTTCATGTATTTCCGAACACACAGTAATTACAGCTGCGCTGGTGAGTGTTTCTGCACCTCCAGTGGTTCACTAGACATTTAGTGCTGTCGCAGATTTCTCAGCAGTGATCTCGATTGCATTGAAAAGTGACGGTACATTCACTCGACAAGGCGCCAGACGAGTGTGAGATCAGTCAAAGAATAGCGTTGTTGATTGTCATCTAAGAGGGGCGCGCAATTCTGAACGATATATTGCAAGTGATTATTGGTGGGGCATAATTGTATTGTTAAATAAATAATGAACAGTAGGATTGTATTGACAGATCTGAGAGAGGGATGGTGGATGGGGAGTTTGGGTTAGAATAATTTAATCGCATAACCCTTTGAACATTAAATAGCGTAGGTTGATTGTATGGCTATTTGATGCATTCTTCTCTTTTTTAACTTTTTTTTTGTTTAAGTTAATTTTTGGGGGTTGGGATAATACAGAATATATGTGGTTGCGGTGTGGGGTGGGGTGGGGGGTAGAAGAGATTGAGGTACTGTGTGCATAGGACGCTACCTGTGTGATGTAATTGGATAATTAATTAATTACATCACAGGGTTGGGAAAGCCACTTCCCAACTTATTATTTATATTCACACAAAATACATAATATGCCACGTAAAGTTGATTTTGATATGGAGAGTGAGAAAATAAAAATAAATTCTAAGAAGTTGTCCCAAAATGTATACTGTCGATTTTGTTATTTAATATTTGTTACTTTTGGTTAGTAACCCCCCCCCCCCCCCCCACGTTGGCAGTAAAACAAATTCGGTAACGGAAATGCAACATTTGACGGCATCAGATAGAGTATAAATATTGTCAGTGTTTGTGAGGCACCCAACATTATTCATATTATAAACGGTTTGTTTGTTGTTTTACATCCTAGCAACATCTAAGGTCATATCATGACGGGTACCGACTTGTGACTGCGCACTCATCGCAACTTTATAGTGCTGCCCCACTGGAAGATCAGGCCGCCAGAACCATGACCTGATATCCCACTCAGTCACATTATCCTGACACTGAGCCGACCAGTCCTTGTCCTATCCTATTAATGCCGAGCACCAGGCTAGGAAGCGACAAGTACAAATTTTTACGTCATTGGTTTGACTCGACCAGGGTTCGAACCCACAAACCCACGACCTACCAACACTATTATATAAGGAGGATAGACATAAAATAATTTCCAAGCAAGTGTTTTGGTTTCGAAAATTGTACATACGTCGGTTGGGAATGCTATAATTTTAACCATTTACATTTTATTTTATAATTTAGTGTGAAAGTATAATAAAACCCGGACTCCGGACAAGTTTGGAGGTCTTGACTAAACAAACAAATGCGGATGTTTTTACAGTAGCTCCCATCTGCTTATATACACAACCATCAAAAAAGTATATTTGGAAAGTTCCTTTTAAATAAGTGACAGGTGGCAGACTATTTAAAAATCACCACAGTATAAGTACATCAAGTAAATGACCACTCGAAAGCAGTGATATAATGGGAGGGGCAATATTATCCTTCCTCTCACCTCTAAATTTATTAATATATATTTCACATCCAATAATATATTCTCTGCTTATTTGGGGGTATCACAAAGTATCAAGTGCCTGCCACACTATGCCGGATTGAGCAACTGACAGAATTGTCTAGTCTGGTGGTATTCGGGTGTGATAAGTATCAAAATGTATTAAAATGTGTCAAACTGTTGCGATATCGGGTCAAAGGGCGCTGGATGAACGGATAGTCAACGGACGGTAAACGGACTCAAACCGCACAAGAAATATTTACGTCAATCCGGCGGCATCCATTCCAAGTTTTGTGCATGTTCAAAACTTTAACGGATTGGGTCGGATATGCAACGGACACAAACCAGACTTTGCCGGATATCAACGGACTTTGTTCGGGTTCTTTCCGTTTCCTCAATCCAGTGATGTGTGACAGAGCCTTTACTGTTCGATTAAAATGCATTTGTATGCACCTGATAGAATCACTATATATAAGGGATATGAGGTCAAGAAATGTTAGATATTAAACAAAATTGACAAAACTAATATTCTAAGGTAAACAAAACTGAAGAACTCTAATTCAGTGATGGATTAAAAGTAAAACAGCTTATAGCTATATATAATGTCTCCGTGAATTATTTGTTTGTTGTTTTACGTCCTAGCAACATCTAAGGTCATATCAGGACGGGATTGTCTCCATGAAAATTACCTTTGCTACAGACTTGATAACCATTAGTTCTGGGTAGAGGGGTATGAATAATTCATATATCATTACATGTAAAATTATTTATATGCATACGATTTAAATAATAAAAACCTGAAACATGTGTTCCTAGTTCTGCTGGTCCCTAAGGGAGGGCACGCTGGGCGTAATACTAAACAACTCGGCGTCATCCCAACCACTTCTCTGCGCATGCGCAGATCCTGCAACCTCGAGTTGCATGAACGAATGCGCTCAGGGTGGGGGAAATGGTGGCTTAATCCAAAACTTTTTTTTTTTTAGCAGGGGTCAATCTTTTACCTACCACCGAGATAAAAGATTCACCCTGTATTTTCAGTAGGGATGAATGACAACGTAGTCTAAATACTGGTGAAAACTACTTTAGTGTGGAATTCAAGACCAGATGGCGCCAATTGAATGCCATCGATTTTACTTTTTAAAGTTCATTAAACTACATGTTTTATTATATTTTTCAATTCAAAAGTAGCGGGTAAATATGAAGGCATAAAGAATATATTTTTCTTCTAAAATTAAGAATTTATCTGCTCATTTAATTTACCCAGCATGGAGATATTTTTCCGCCAGTTTTTCTAATGGGTTGGTTTTCACCCCCTATTGTTTGTTGTTTTACGTCCTAGCAACATCTAAGGTCATATCAGGACGGGTACTGACTTGTGACAGTGTGCACTCATGGCGACTTTATAGTGCTGTCCCACTGGGAAACCAGGCCGCCGGCACCATGACCTGGTATCCCACTCAGTCACATTATCCTGACACTGAGCACACCAGTCCTTGCCCTATCCTAATAATGCCGAGGGCCTGGCTGGGAAGCGACAAGTATCAATTTTATAGTCATTGGTTGGACTCGACCGGGACTCGAACCCACGATCTACCAGCACGGGAGACGGACGCTCTAACTCATTCGGCCATCCCGTCTGGTTCACCCCTATTGTAAGTAAGGGGTGAATCTTTTATCTACCTACGACCCAACATGGTTCACATTCAGCTTACACAGTGAAACACACACATGAAGTAGTGTTTTATCTAAGGTAAAATATTGTCCAGGATAATTTCACTGCAATGTTTGTTTATGGTTTTACGTCCTAGCAACATCTCTGCACTATAATCTTATTAAATGGTGCCAGTAAAACCTCTTTAACCGACCACCTCCACAGATCGACCATTCCCCTATATCGATCGCTTTATTTGGGTCCCAACAATACCATTCTAACCATATTCTAACTCCCTAAACCGACCACCTCCCTAGATGGACCACTTAATGTCGGTCCCAAGGGCTGTCGATTTAGAGAGGTTTTATTGTACATCTTTGATTCCCTGACTTGCAAGTGATGTCCTCTTAGGCTATGAAAAAATGTATGGAAAGCACCTAAAGCCAGACACATGGCGTGGTGTACAGTGTCCAGCAGCTGAATATATGAGGCCATTGCAAAACCATATATTATGCTACCGTAGTCTAATCTAGACTGGATTAAAGTTTGGTATATGATGCATATGCATCCTGCAAAGCTGGATTGTTTGTTTGTTTGTTGTTGTTTTACATCCTAGCAACATCTAGTCATATCAGGACGGGTACCGACTTGTGACAGTGCGCACTCATGGTGACTTTATAGTGCTGTCTCACTGGGAAACCAGGCTGCCAGCACCATGACCTGGTATCCCACTCAGTCACATTATCCTGACACTGAGCACACCAGTCCTTGCCCTGTCCTAATAATGCTGAGCGCCTGGCTAGGAAGTGACAAGCACCAATTTTCAAGTCATTGGTTTGACTCGACCATGGTTCGAACCCACGATCTACCAGCACGGGAGACGGATGCTCCAACTCATTCGGCCATCCCGTC
The DNA here is from genome assembly GCA_030323885.1 of Branchipolynoe longqiensis. Classification (NCBI taxonomy): domain Eukaryota; kingdom Metazoa; phylum Annelida; class Polychaeta; order Phyllodocida; family Polynoidae; genus Branchipolynoe; species Branchipolynoe longqiensis. The sequence goes on along the minus strand of CM059193.1, from coordinate 61,266,864 downwards.
TGGTCTCTTGCAAAGCTGGAAGAAATGCATGCGGACGGTTTTCATTTAGGAAAAGTTTAAGCCAATTTTGACTGACCATGAGTGCATCCCATTTCTGCAAAGTTGTAAACTGTGTCTCTCAATTACATTCCTATTAGTACCATTACGAAATCATCCACATAAAAAATACAGATCCTTTATTTGACGGCATTTTCAATACTATTAACTTTTACCCAGAAAATGGTTCCCGGCAGTAACGTTGGGGGAACTTGTAAATCAGGATAAGTGGGTTTTTAATCCGAATACGAAAATGCTTGGGAGTTAGAAAGCTCCCTTTAAACCTATCTCTCAATGCATAGAAAATTCTATCACAGCTGGTGGTAGTACAGGAAAGAGACTCAAGTTTCACCGGAACGGGTGGTTCGGTGAAATGTAAATAACGATCAGCGTTATTTATATTCACATAATGGATTGTATAGCACATATATATGTCCTCCTTTCATTTCATATTTCAAGCATAGATTCTTTTGTATTAATAATTATATATAAAATCAACCATTAAAAACATCTATTTTGAAATGTTAAAAGACAAAACATGAAACATAATTGCAAGTACAGTTCATGAACCAGCATTGTTATGGAACAATGACAATCAATGTTTTTAAAGTTGCAAAGTCCGATGGTTTTGCATTTCGGTCATTTTTCTGAGATAAATATATTAAATTGATCGTTATAATCTACCTTAGTTCAGGTTAAAGTAACTTTGATTTTAAAATGATGCATTTTGAGATATTTGAAATTAAAACATGCAAACATAGTTTTGGCAAGCACACCACCATAGGCTTCAACAGTAACAGGTTCTATCAAATTGTCTCAGTGTTCCCTTCTATGTGGCAATAAATGCTTAATATGTGCATCAATATCTAAGTTATATATGTAGTCAAATCTATATCATTATTTTGGTTTTGAAAATTTGATGCTTCATCGGACTATGCAGCTTTAATATTAGCAGTAGAACTTGCCTAATTACCCATAAAAAGCATATGAAACCCCTGGTGGGAGTTCACATAAAATAATTCCTCATAAACTAAATAAAATAAGTATTCAACTAATTCACAGATTTCACTATGTACAGTGGAAGGTTCAAGTTTCTACACATCCATAATAATCCTATGTTAAAGGAGTCGAATATGGTCGGAGATAGCCAGTTCTGTACAAATGCGTTCTACCAGGTACTTGCATAACTCCCGTTTATATAACCAAACATGTGCCTAGATGGTGCTAGAAAGTACAGAAGTACTACCACGCATTTTATGTTTCAATAGTAGCAAGTTGTTTTAGTTGCTTGGCTTGCTTCTTTTAATTGGTTTTAGTTGGGATGACTATTTTACAATTAGCCCGGTATTCAAATCCAAATCAACTATCATATGTCGCAGAAAGACAGATGTGTCAAGTTGACTTCACTACAGAACTGAACACAATATACATTTGGTGTTTCATTTGCGTCACCTAAATGAAACCGGCCATCCACACAATCATGAGATGCATTTGTCCAAAGAGTGCATTCCTGATTATTGCCCACTGGTTGTTGATGAAGGACTGAAGCAGCCACCTGATGGGATCACACAACCGGAAGTGCGGGGAGTGTCCCTCTCAGTCATATCCTTCACTATAGCCCCTATTCTTTCAAGTCATTTTGCACCCATCAACACAAGTGTTCCTGAGAGGACAATAACATGGTTCCTGTCCTAGATTTGCCTTTGAATTGGGTTGCAGTGAAATCATGGCAACAACAAACCTACATTAAATAAAATACCACTTCCTGTATGTATGTGTAGCAGTGTGTAGTGTTGCAGTGAACTTCATCACCACCCTAGCATAGCCAGGGGCCCTGAATAATGGATGGGTCATTATGGCAGGAGCCGTGAGTAGTGGCTAAGTCATTATATCAGGGGCCCTGAGTAGTGGTTGAGTCATTATGCAAGGGGCCATGAGTAGTGGCTAAGTCATTATACCAGGGAATCTTAGTGTCTGATTCATTTTACCAGCAGCCCAGAATGGTGCCACATAGAAGTGACGTTACAGAACTGACCACCTTAGTCCATACCCATCTCCCTTTGTGAATACTGTTATCACAGCCTACTGCTGTAACACGGCTAAACTTCACTTGTTATAAATGAGGAAGTCGCGCAGGTTGTGCCACACATTGCTATCATCATACAAGTATGTCATGGAGGAGCGCAGGGATCCCTGCAGATGTTCCCTGTGGTACTCAAACAACCAGAGCACCACTCCCCACACGGCCGCACCGAACCAAGGGAACGGGCTGGTGCGGGGTTGCGGGAGGTAGCCCTTGGCCGATAACATCTTCACCAGTCCATAGAGGATGCGCGACAGCAGGTAGAGGTTGATCTGGAATAACACAAAGTGTTGAAAGCATTGGCATCCACCACAAAGTCGAGCACAGAGCATGCTCATGTCAGATATCTGGCAGGGAGAAACCTTCTACAATTTTTGATGAATTATAATTTTATATGCACTTTCCAACAGACAGGACAGCATATACCACATTCTTTGATGGACCAATTGTAGACAACTGGTTGGAATGTAAAATAGCCAAAACTGCAAATGGGTCCACTGAGCAGGATCGATCGGATGACCCACACCTTCACAGGTGGACACCCTACTGCCTGAGCTACGTCCTGCTCCCTTCACATATGGTTCCAGCCAGCAGCAAATTTTGTTTTGATAATAAACTGGGACCATATAAGGTCTGGCAAGAGGTTACAATCAGGCAACTATAAAACTATAATCTGCAGCCTTGTGTTGTATCAACAGAAGCTTAATTACACATAAAAACAAGTGGAAATCATTCCATTTTTCTACCTGTTCGTTGATCTTATTGTACTTTCCAAATACAAAGTATCCCCCAACGAAGGCTGCGATGAAGGCGTGGTATTCCCTGGAACCGTCCTCGGCAGCCTTCATCAAGGCCAGCAAGCCTTTGTACACAAGGACGAACGATGCCAGGTTTTTAGAATGTGTAAATGTGGCCGAGAGGATTCCACGTGCTTGGTCCGTGATCCTGTTCAAAGGGAAATTGTTGTTCTTGTTTGATTCAAATAGACCTTTCCCCGAGGAGCATGTGCACTTAACATGAAACTGGGGATGTTGGTCAGCTTTGGAGGTGAGTTCTAAAGTATACTTAGAATTGCCCCTTAATGCAATGATTATTGAATCACCCCATGCGTAGTTATTTAAAGATTAAATAAGGAAGCTTTTATGTGTGATGCTGTCCTGACTTCCTGATCAGAAATATGAACATAGGTAGTAACCATAGCAACTAGACACATATCCAAATAGGTCAATTTTGCCAAATTGCTTCAGACTTCTGGACCATAACTGTAATTGCTACAAACCATAAAAAAATAATGACATGAATAAATCGATGAATATGAACTATATTTACACACACAAAAATAGTAAAGTATCTAAACAATTTGACAGTTTAACAATTTTATCGACTACAATATCAAGATAAACCACAAGTTAGGGAATTACATGGGATGCAAACAGATCTGTAATATATATGCATCGTATACAATTTTTGTTGTTGATTGGATGTTTATGCTGTCCATAGCATATACGCTTGGATGATCGAGATTGTTTTCAATGCTGGGCAGTTATCGGTCTGTGTTTCTTAAAGTTATGTTTTTTTATTAGTGATCTATGTTAGTTTTTGGGGGGTTTTCTTGGGAAGAGTTTTCCACTTTTTTTTCTACTTAATTCTAGACTAGCCTACTCTCTTTACATATTATAGGCTTGTATGTAATAGGTGGTTGGGTTATGTTTGGAGTATATGTTATCTGGCTGTTTTCCGGCAGGGTTGCCTCTCATGGTGGGCAGCTTAATGGGGGTTCCCTGGTTTTATTTTGCACAGATATATGAGTAACTCAAAAGACCTGGTCTGGGACATTCATGTGGAGTTCAGGTGGTGTATAATGGATCTCATCATCATCATGCTGTCAGTCGCGCTGCGACAAAGACTGCTTTCATTACTTGACTGCCACTCTCCATTTAGCTCTCTGCTGTGAGAGTTGCGTCCATTAGTCGGTCTTAATGTCTCTCAGCTTCCATTTCATGAAAGCTGCCTGCAAAGGTGTTGAAGTGCTGCTGGCTTTTGCAAGTTACCAGCGGCACTCTCTCGGGGAGCAAATAGAGGTTTCACACTGGCAAGAACATGTCAAGACAGGCGCAAAACTATTTGTCCCTGCAGTGGCTGTTCGGGAGATGTTGGGAGTTCCATACATCAACCACCCGTAATGCTGCTACAGTGACATGGTTTTCTGTTTAGGGTTTGCTCCCTTAGCCTTCGGTTCTGTCAAGAACCTGTACCACAAGGCAGGGCAGGGCCGTCAAACTCCCTGAGGTATTGCTATACCTGCAATACCCACATACCACAATGGATCTACGGCTGGAATTAATGACATAGTAATATGGTGCTTGAGGATTTTGTGGAAGATTTTAGTTAGGAAGTTTAGAAGATATGTTAGTGGGTAGTTTATTCCATACTTGTGTTACTTTCTGAAGGAAAGAGCTTCATTGCATATGGTGGTTTGGTCAGGGAGAAATAGTGAAAAGCCATTTTGGAACGGGGATGTTAATTGTGGGTGGGGGATAAATACACTTCTTCACCATTTGAGATAAATGCTTGTCACATTTTTATTTCACTAGGTCTATAGGAAGTATATTTTTCTAGATATAATTAAATAGTGTGCGTATGTATGAGGGTGTCGGTATGTATGTATGTATGTATGTATGTATGTATGTATGTATGTATGTATGTATGTATGTATGTATGTATGTATGTATGTATGAGGGTGTATGTGTGTATCTATGTTGGTGTATTTATGCATGCATGATGGGTATGTGTGTTAATGATGTATATTGATGTGCATGAATATATATAACACTATGTGATATTTAACAAATATTGACTATTATCTTCCTTGATTAAGCAGTGGAAATGTTTGACTCAAGTGGGTTTGAACCCCATGGGTTAGAATCCCATGACCTTCCACACGGGAAGCGGAGACTCAACTCATTCGGCCATACGGTCTGACATGTCTACTAAGATGTGTATGTTAAGATGCAACTTACGGGCCACCTTTGAAGAGAAATGACATAACAAGCGCATGGGGGAACCGGACTTTGGCTCCATATCTGGAAAAATAACAAAATACATACGGAATAATAGTTGTATTACAGACTGCGGGTGTCGCAGTTTCCACCCTCCGCCAGTTTCCGCCCTCCGCATACACTCAAATGCATTGTCAATGGCCGTGAGCAATCTCCATACAGAAAAAGTGAAATATCTCTAAAACCACACCACCTAGAAACAAATCGCTTGGTACACATATAGAAAACATCTTTACCAAGAAGATTATATTAAATTTATAAGGTTAGGGTTCTTGATTTCTATTAATTTTGAATAAAACTAATGTTTTGCACTGCTCATACCGTCAAACTCAAGGCATTGTCAATGGTCGTGAGCAATCTATCTTTACCAAAAACATTATATTAAATTTATAAGGTTAGTGACGATGCTGTTCGATTTTGACGCATGTGCAGAAGCGAAGCGGAGGGCGGAAACTGGTGGAGGGCGGAAACTGCGACACCGGCATAACCCACTCAGATACAACAAACAAACTCTGAATGTAATGTAAGAATGACATCATGGGTGGGATTCCCTCATCACATGAACTTGAGGTGCTCCCCCACAGACTGGGGAACCATTTTTGTTTTTAAGTATAGAATGGTAGAGAATGCAAAAAAAATACTAAGTGACTCTCACCAGTGACATCATTCATACATTAAACAGGAGCACAGACCTCGGCACCCCCCCCCCCACCCCCGCCCCCGCAGTCGGTTGCATAAACTGACAAACTAAGCAATAGTGTGCTTGGAGAGCATTTGTTGATTACATCTCCAGTCACATTGGCCTATGCAATCTCTTTAATATTTCTTAGCCAATGCATCGAATAACAACAAAAAGAAATCACAAGCCATAACAATTAACAATCTAAAGGTGCCTCAGGATGTGCTTGTTTGCTAAGAGTCTACTGCAAACAACCTGTGGAGCTTCTGGTTTCAGCGAGCTGCGTTTATCTATATTGGTGTAGAGTTGTTGAACTGAAAGAGAATGTCACCAGACCACGATGGTGGCCACTAAATTGTATCCATTGAACTTTTGTAGTTCATTAATCTACATGATTTCACCAACTATGTACTCCAAAAGTATCGGTAATTTATGTGGCAATGTCCATAATTCATAACAAAAGACTGGACTGGGAGTAAATTTATCATTTATTTACATCTTCAAGATTATTCGTAGCAAATAGGTTTGTACATCAATCATTTGTAAGTATACAGAAGTATTATACCACTTGTCAGTTTAAGTCATATCATAAGAACACACAGGCTATGTTATTAAACACACACTCAAAGTTCCGGGTTCGATTCAACCGAAAAACCTCTAACACTCAGCCCTAGTAGCCGTATCGTAAGTACAAGAGGGAGGGAGGGTGGGGAAAAAACCGCCTTCCAGGTGTTTACTGTATGAGTGCCAGGACCAGGTGAGTTGGAGATCCTAGGTATTTCACCTCTATATATACTAAGGGTTTCCTTGGAGATTGTTGTTGACATTTGATTTGAATGCTTGGAGACATGAATGTGTCCTGACTACCGGACCTAGCAACACAGATGCAAAGTCCTTGGATCACAGATTGAATTGAGTGGTTATGGCAACGTATAAAAGTTTTGTTTACATCACTTGGCAACACCAGTTTTGAAAGTCAGAGACCTTCTATGTTGTGGGTTCAGTCATTCCAACAGAGTTCTTTGGCATTTTTAATAAAGAACAAGAAATATGAATTAAATCTTAGTTTTTAACATTAATGATGATTTATATAACATACATAGATAGATCTTGGAATTATAATTCTTTGAGATAGTCCATTAATAGTTGGAGATCAATTTGAATTTTATTTAAGTTCAAGTTTATAAATTTCATTAGATACATATCAGCAAGGTATTTGATTTTTTTGAAACTATGAGACCATTATCTCTAGAATATGAGTTAACCCAGTTACTGATGATTTATGTAACATACATATATAGAACTGGGATTTCTAATTCTTTGAGATTGTCCATTAATAGTTGGAGATCAATTTGAATTTTATTTGGGTTCATGTTTATAAATTTCATTAGATACATATTAGTAAGGTATTTGATTTCCTTTTGAAACTATGAGACCATTATCTCTAGAATATGAGTTAACCCAGTTTATCTATTATAATGCTTTAGAAGCTCAATCTAGTTAGTAGATAGAACTTAATCTCAGTTTGAACCCATTTGTCAGTTTACAAAAGAACAAAGAAGGGATAAATCCTAGTCTAAAATTACTGATGAATTATATAACATGCAGATATAACTGGGAATTCTAATTCTTTGAGATTGTCCATTTAAAAGTTGGAGATCAATTTAAAATTATTTAAGTTCTTGTTTAGAAATTTCAGTAGATAAATATCAGCAAGGTAATTGATTTCATTTGAAACTAAGAAACCACTATCTACAGAATATGAGTTAACCCAGTTTATCTATTATTTTTGCTTAGAAGCTCAATCTAATTAGTAGATAGAACTTCATCTAAGTTTGCACCCATTTGTGAGTTTACAAGAGAACAATAGAGATGAATAAAATCCTAGTCTAGAATTTACTGATGAATTATATAACATGCATAGATAGAACTGGGATTTCTAATTCTTTGAGAAATCCACTAGCAGTTGGAGATCAACTTTAATTAATTAATTTCATAGTTTATGACTATCAGAACAGTATCTCCAGAATATGAGTTTAACCAGTTATCCATTAGATTACTTGTAAGCCCAAACCAGTTATTTAGAATACGTCACACTATGTAATAGAATTACTTGGTTAATCAGGAGCCAAATGAAATAACTGGGTTTTCTAAATTAAGGTTAATAACTTTTGTTTTTGATTATTTCTTTGCCTGTCAGCATAGTGTACAGAATAATAAGATCTAAGCTGTGAGTTATGCCAGTTCTTATGTTTTAACTTTGTTCTGTTTTTGGCAACCAAGTAATTCAGTAGATGTGAGGTGACCAATTGTTATGAATTACTCATGTTACTACATAACATGCACGATCAGGCATACAACACGGTTTATCTGTCAGTATCAGGCATCCTTGACCATCATCATGGAGTGTCAGGTTGTGGTAGTAACGACTTGTCGAGTCACAATATTTAGGTATGTGGCAATAATCATCTTGGGGCATAGTCGATTAATCAACACGGGTCACCCGATCCACTTTCTGGCGCATGCGCACATCCTACAGACTCGGGTCGAATAATAGAATATACTTCTCCATGCTCGGGGTGGAAAAAATGGTGGCTTAATCCAAAACCATATTTTTTTTTTAATAACCGATGTAACTACAGCAAAATAGGATTTAAAGTATTTTATGATGGCATAGTTTAGTTTTATTTCCATTTCATTAATCTAGGTTATTACCAAAAGAAACATCATGTATGACTGGTACTGGTAGCTGATATCCTGCAGGACGGTACCAGCACAAAAGTAACATCATCGCTCCTAGCCACCCCCAGCCAAGAGGTGGGTTACTGGGGTTGGGTAATTTTGCAAACAGCATGTGTATTTGTCAACTCCACTTGCGGTGTTCAATTTGAAATTCTGACGACTCGGGTGACCCGAGTCGCTCGGGTCGTGTTAATCGATTACGGCTGGTAGATCTTTTACGCACAGCCTCGTTTTCGTTTTTGCCTCCAGGTAACCAACATCATTGGAAAGTGGCCAACTTCTGCTTTAAGTTTTAAGCCAGGTCATACATTTTTTTGTTGAAGGTGAGTAAAATATTAATGCTATGACAATATAATTGTTTGAATATTTATCAGATAACATGTGAAGATTTATTGAAATTGATTGATGCGATCAGTGCTTTTTAAGACCCGTCAGACAGTTTATCATATACCTACTTACTGTATTGGGCAGTGCCTAAATGACATACCGACAACAAACATATTGCTGCAAGCCACATATCATTATAATCACAAAATAGTTACTGTTTTAGTCTTACTGCTTTTTCTATAATCTTTCCAATGTCAATGATACCTAAGTTATGAAAATTGATAAACAAATAAGAAAACCTAACAACTTTTAGTGAACCTCATAATCAGGTTAATTTGGTCACAAAGTTGTATTGTTTCTGGAGATTATGCTAATTGTGCATAACAAAAACTAGCATAACTTTCTTGTTTGGGATCCCAAAGATATGATCTTGGTATCATTGGAAAGGTATTTGCAAGAGTTGTCTACCAATACCAATTTCATTGTAATCCATTAACATTAATTTTGTTGCCACATACCTACAATACTAAAACTATATCAACAAATTTTAAGTGCAGACATTAGTAATATGGAGACCGACGTCACCAGACGGGATGGCCGAATGAGTTCGAGCGTCCGTCTCCCATGCTGGTAGATCGTGGGTTCAAACCCTGGTCGAGTCAAACCAATGACTTAAAAATTGATACTTGTCGCTTCCGAGCCAGGCGCTCTGCATTAATAGGATGGGGCAGCACTATAAAATCGGCATGAGTGCACACTGTCACAAGTCGGTACCCGTCCTGATACGAACGTCGATGTTGCTAGGACATAAAACAACAACAAACAAACAAAACCGACGTCGACATTTCATCAAGCGTGCCAAACTTAGAAGCATGATTAAGTTGCCGAATAACATTTATACTGTCTGTCACTAATATCAGGTGAGAAAGTTGTGTTGGTCTTCCACGTTGTATGCATCATGCAGTGTCTTGACAATAGACTACATCACGGTTCCAGTGGTGTGGTGCATTGTGGGATGCATCAGAGCAAAACAACCCCCCCAAAAGCACATGGCACATGTTAATACACTGGGTGCAGCTATGAAATGTGCTAGTTTCAGCTCTACTCAGCTCTTGTTTGAAACATAGAATACTAACTAAAAATATATATATAATAAATTAAGATATTAATTTTTGATCCAGCATTGCATTTACATCAATATAATCAGCACATCTTATGCCATGTGCATTTAGATTTAAAAAGATCTAGGCACTCAGACTAGTGTTAGAGCCATAGCCAGAGTACTCAATGCATTGTCAATGGCAGTGAGCAATCTCCATACAGAAAAAGTAAAATATTGAAAAAACCACACCACCTAGAGACAAACTGCTTGGAACACATATAGAAAACATGTTTAACAAAAAGATTATATTAGATTTATAAGGTTAGGGTTTTGGATTTCTATTAATTTTGAATAAAATCTACATTTTTCAATGCGTGTATAGGCAAAGTCAATGGCCGTACGCCTTTGCTTTGCTCCCACGGCCGTTTTTAGCGCATGCGCAGTCGGAACCGTGATGTAGTCTATTGTCCACGAAACAGGGCTGCGGGGTTGGCTGGGCGCAGGAGGAACACTGCAGTGCCAGTGGTACTATACTCTAAAGCTAAGATTCCATATAAGCGGTATGCGGTATGCAGCATGCGAACGCGGGATTTGGCATAGATACCCATGCCAACCTCCAATAGTCGATGTCTTCTTTTTGTGTTGGGGGTGTTGCTAAAAAAACAAACAAACAAAAGATACCCATTCTATTTTTGGAGTTTTTTTCCCCAAATTTGTGAAGGAAAGTCAAAGTTACTATTGTTTTCTATGGCAAACGCAGCAGCATTCGCATTCGCACCGATCGGTCCATGGGTCGATCCATTTGCCGCATTCGTGTTCGCATTTGGACATATGGAAGCACCCATGTATATGTTATTTTATATGCTTTTCCATTTTTTTGCCGCATTCGCATACCGCGTATTTGGAATCTTGGCTTCAATTAGACTATAGACATATATATATATATATAGTCTATTATATAGACTAGTACTAGTAGATAAGTAGTAGACAAGTAGTAGGCCCTACTGATAATGTTCACAATCAGGGAAGACAAACCCCTTTGCATCAGTTTCTCACAGAGGTAATACGACTGAAATAATGGCCCTAAATGTCACACTCACACGGCACCATTCCGAAAGCCTTTGACGAGAGACAGAAGTGCGGCATATTTCCCCGAAGCAAGAAGGCCATTGACAAGTTGGACAGTTGTCGCCATTTTTACCCGGTGGCGATCAGCTGATTTCAGTGAGCTCCAGTGTCTCTACCTTCAGTACCGGAGATTTCTTTAACGCGTAGGTTATTTTTCTTAATACCGACCCACCCACGGGGAGGCTTAAGACTAACGCATGTAGATATATACACATAAACAATACTCCTACCCATAGGTGGGAAATGAAATCACCAAAATCCAGCAAACGGAAACGGAAATAGCCTCCTATGGGCGCCGCCATTTGTAAAATCGCTCGTTGAACTTCGGTCCGCAGCAAGCAGGGTGGACGACAGCTATTGGTTAATAAAGTCAACTAAACATGGCCGCCGCCACCGCATCGGCGGCAATATATTACAGCGAAATCTATTAATGCGATCATATTTGACAGATTTACATACGCAATAAGTGAAATTGAATCAAATTAACCCTAAAATCGAACCGTTATTAACGCTGCCACCGCATTGGTGCCGCAAAGGTACGACGTCACTGGGACCAGTGTACCTGTTCCTCCGCGCTACTCTGCAGCATGGTTGTCAAGACATTAGGTCCATAGACCCAATTGACGCTATTCGCGGTCAGCGCTTGGTTAATAATATATCAAAACAAATGCCCGCTGCCATAGAATTTGCCGATATGCACAGTTCAAAACTTTGATTTTATTCAGAATTAAAAGAAATAAAGAACAATTTGGCATAAACATGGATGCACAAATGAAATATTAATAGTTTATTCCGCGGAAACGACGGCCGTATTCAATTATCACGACCCCGACTCGGATCACCTGAAATCGAACACCGCGAGTGGAGTAAAAAAATACATGCGCATGCGGCTAAACCCACCCCTACTTCCCCCTCCTGCCTGCCCCACTCCCCCCACCCAACCTGAGGCCCCCCCCTACTGCTGCCCTGCCTGTCCAACCTGATGCCCTCCCTTCCACTGCCCCTCCTTCTCCCTCTGCTTCCTCCTACCCACCCCTCACCACCACCAACGCATTGTCCCTCCACCCCAGCCCTGCCCCTCTGCCCCCCTCACTCCTCTCCCTCAACCTCACCGCCCCCAAACCCAAGATCTCCCACCCCTACTCCTCCCACCCACAGACCAGATCCATCTCCACTCAAACTGTAGCCACTGCTGACTCCTTCACCCAAACCACCTTCCCCTCCACACCAAGCGACCCCCCTGCCCCCGACCCAAATCCCACCCCTATATTCCTCCACATTCTTAATACATCACTTTCCAGAATAACACCCAGTATCTCAGTTGAGGCCCTAGCCTTTGGCTTAATTAACTGGCTCCAAGTCGACTCCAACATCCAGCATCTCCTTCCGCATGTCCCAAAAGACCTGCCAGCTTCTTTTTGTGCCGCCCTGACAGCTCAAAATGGAGGTACACAATAATGCCCCCACCAGCCCGCACTCCCATCCCCGTTCCACTAACAACTCTTTAACCATTCTCTCCTGGAACTGTGCCGGACTGAAATCCAAGATGGCTCTTCTTGGCAACACCTTAAAAAGAGAGAAAATTGACGTCGCACTTCTCCAAGAAACCTTCCTCATCGATCCACCCCATATCAAAGGCTACACCACATACCACATCCCCGCAGTAAGACGCGCAGCAGCAGGCAGACCCTCAAGAGGAACCACCACATTCGTAAGCAACCACATCCACTCCACCAAGATCCCACCCAACAGATTCAACCCTCATGCTGACACCCTTCGCATACGTCTCCACCTAGCACACTCCGTCATGGATGTATACAACATTTACAACCCTGTCAACACTACTTATACTCTAAACCACATCTTCCAGGCCCTCGGCAACGGCACAGATCACCAGGTTGTCATGGGAGACTTTAACACCCACCACTCCTCCTGGGGACGCAACAACATCGATTCCCCTCGAGGCTGTGTCCTCCTAGCAGAGATCCTCGACTCAACATCCCATTCTATCCTCAACGATGGCTCGCCTACCTACAGGGCAAGCACATCAATCGATCTCTGCATCACAGACTCCTGCCTTGCAGCCGCAGCTTCCTGGGAGCTCACAACACTATACTCAGACCACCACGCAGCTCTCCTCCACACCAATGCACCCAAAGTCACCCACCCCCCACCATCACCCAGATTCAACCTAAACCACGCGGACTGGGCAACCTTCAACCTTCGTCTAAAAAACTTAATAGATCTGAACCCACCGACCACATGTGATGAGTTCACAACACTCACTTACCAAGCAATGACAGACACCATAAAGCAAACCATCTCCTGTAATCACACTGGCCGCACCACCTCCAATGCAATGAGGAGAGCAAAAAGATTCTGCAACAAACTCCTCTACAAGCTACGCACAAACCCCAACCGAGGCACTGAGAATCTCGTTAAAATAGCCACCAGTTGGGCCAAAGATGTCGAGCTTGCCGAATCAGACAGGAAGTGGAAACTCTGGTGTACCAAAATAAACTCTCACACCACCTCCAGACAACTCTGGCGCAAACTTAACAGCATCCAGGGGAGACTCACCACCCCCCCACTCTACCCACACCCTGGCCAAATTGCAGCAGAACACAACAAAATGTTCATGGACAGAACAGACCCTGCAATCAACCTCCCTTATGCCCACCAACAAGCGCTCACCAGGAACTCCACCTGGAGAGCCGACCTCATAGACATTTCAACAGCCACACCATCCACCCATAATCTTGATACCCACCTGACCAGGGCTGAGCTTGACCGAGCCCTAGGCAAAACCACAAAGAAGACAACCCCGGGAGCCGACGGAGTCCCTAACACTGCATGGACAAAGTTATCTGCCACTAACAGGGAAACTCTCCTCCCCCTCCTCGACAATATCTTCTACAATGCGGACATACCCCAATCTTGGAAGGATGCTGATATCATCCCCATCCCCAAGAAAACCCCGGGCGAAGTCAGACCCATCTCCCTTCTCCAATCCCTCGGGAAGGTTAGTGAAAGAATTGTCCTCGCCCGTCTCCAGATGGTCACAGAAGACCCCACCACTGGCCTACCAGAGGAGGTCATCGGCTACCGAGGAGGACGAGGCACTCAGCATGCCGTCGCCACCCTCATTGAGAGCATTTCCTATGGCCTTGGTACTGGACATGAAACTGCAATCATCTTCCTTGACCTCGAGAAAGCCTTTGAGCTCATCGACCACAACGTGGTACTGACATCAATGGCTGATCTTGGCATTGCCGGCCGGCCTCTTGCATATCTCCGAAATTACCTCCAGAACAGGCGAGCCAGAGTATGTGTCCAAGGCACCTCTTCTCCCTACCTCAAACTAAAAAATGGTGTCCCCCAGGGTGCAGTGCTCAGCCCCCTCCTCTTCAATGCAGTGATGGCATCTCTCGTTAGGAGGCTTAAACAAGACCTAGCCACCCGAGAGATCACAGACACAACCATAGTCTGCTACGCAGATGACATCGCCATCACCTGCTCCCATGCGATCAATGCACAGGATCTCGCTGAGCAGGTGCTCCACCTGGTAGGAAACGCCTGCCGGGACCTTGGATTAAAAATCTCCCCCACCAAGACCAAGATCATGCACATGTTCAGAGGTCAACCACTTCACCCCCTCTACCTAGATGGATCCCCTATCGAATGGGTCTCCACCTTCGACTACCTAGGTATCCGTCTAGACCGAGACCTGAACATGAGAGCCCTCTGCCGCCACTTGGCCACCAGAATGACCAACAGACTCCTCCTCATGAAGAGGATCTCCGGCTTCTCCTGGGGCGCCCCGGACAGTGTACTCGCACTCTTCTACCGCCAGGCAGTCCGCTCCCTCTTCGACTACGCTGCGCCCACACTCGCTCTCACAGCCCTCGGGCTTGACAACCCCCAAACTCAACTACCCAAGAACAAGATCTTTTTGAACGAGTTCCGGAAACTTGAGAACATCCAACACAGGGCTGCCAGGCTTGTCCTCCGTGTTCCCAGCACCACCAGGATCGAGATCCTCCTCCTTGAATCAGGCCTCCCTCCCCTCCACCTCCGAGGCAAACAACTTCTCACCACCCATCTCACAAGAACCCTTTCCTCAGGCCTTTCAACAACAATCCGCAGAGCCGCGGCCTACCTCCGAGATGGGACCCGCGTTCACCCTCACATCTCCTACTGTCTCAAGAACGCCATCACCACCCTCAAGGACTCCCACGGACTCCACATTGCAGACTTTGCCCTGAGCCCTCTCAAGCCACCTTGGGTTTCCATCCCAGTGGAAACCCGAACCACCAACCTAGTTGCTGCCAAGGCGGCTTACACCACCCCAGAACTCCACTCCCTGGCTCTCGAGGCCATAACTCGGGCGAAGGTGGAATTTCCTCTCGCAAAGACTGTCTACACCGATGGCTCCCTTAACCCAACATCAGGTAGAGCAGGAGCCGGAATCTTCATCCCCTTCTCCAACACAAAGAACACCACCAGGGTGTCAGACTTTGCTTCCACTCTCGATACCGAGCTCGCCGCCATTCACTTGGCCCTCGAAGACCTCCACAACTCAAGTGCCATCATCATTACCGACTCTTTGAATGCCATCAAAGAGATCGCCCACCCAAATGCCCGACACTCCCTTGCCGACGCAATCCATATTAAAATCTTCACCAGACATCAGGCACACCTCAAAACAGTCCTGCTATGGGTCCCCTCGCATATAGGACTGTATGGTAATGACCCAGGCCGACTATGCCGCTCTAGCCGGTGCCAACCGAGCAGACGTAGAGACAGCCATCCTTCCATCCATCACCAAACTGGCCGCCGCCGCTTCTCGAGCCACCACCAAACTCTGGGAACGAGCCACACAGAAGGAACAAGTACGGAACCCTTATTCAATAAGCTGGCTCTGGTACACCCTGGTCAGAACGAACATCCCCCATCCAGTCGGCCTTCCTGCTTCTACACAAGTCGCCATCAACCGCTTCAGGACTGGCTACCGCCGTTGGATTGATGTCCCCAACCTCCAGCGCTGTCCCTGCGGAACTAATATCTTTAATGTGGCCCACATACTCGCCTCATGTGGCGCCATCGACAGATCTGCCATCAGCGACTTCATGGAGGATGCTGACCGCCAACTCAGCGACAATAGGGCCGCTCTGGCTATCCTCTCCAGGATTTCCAGGTCATCCTGGAACGCACTTGCGCGCTTCTACCGCCAGAATGCAGACATCATCAACACTGTCGGTCGCCCAGTTCATGACATCGGGGACTAGCAGGCCCCACCTCATCGCCATAGCTGACTTGGTGCCACTACTAACTAACCACTAATTTTCACTGCAACAAACAGGTAACCCCACCCTCTGCCTAACTAATCCTCCTCACTTCACTTCTTCCTCTGGCCTTGGCCGGACTTACGGTGCATACCGGTGAATCTGGAGGGACTGAAGTTTGGATCCTGGTCGAGTCAAACCAATGACTTATAAAATGGGTACCTGTTGCTGCTAGGCGCTTGGCGTTATGAAATCAGGACAGGGACTGGGCGCACATTGTCAGGATAATGTGACTGTGTGGGACATCGGGTCATGGCGCCGGCGGCCTGATTTCCCAGTGGGGCAGCACTATAAAGTCGCCATGAGTGCACGCTGTTACAAGTCGGTGCACATCCTTGTATGGCCTAGGGTCTTACGGGGGTGTAAAACTACACCAACCACCCAGCCTCCCCCGGCCCTCTCAGAGGACTGTGGTTGGACTCTTAGGCTGCCTTGTTCTTCCTCCGCCCCCTACCCCCTGCCCCTCAATTCCTCTGATCACTACACACCGGAACCCAACTCCCGACCACATGGGACTGCTTTCAGCGGTGCCCATTCAGTGCTGCAGATTTGCAGCCTTCAGCGCACCAATGCGACTGAAAACTCCCCAAAACAACAACAACAACGTTATATCGGGGGTCGGTCCTAAGCATAGCTTATTCATATTAGTTGTAGTATCATCTTTTTGAATAAATATAATGGATATTCCCACTTATCGTTGTGAAATAAGAGGTATATTTTACTTTTCTATTGAAACCCACCAAAACCCAGTCAAACATGTCTTCGAATTTCTTGGAGAGCAGATAGCAAAGCTGACACTCAGTGCTTCCCTCTGCTTTTCAAACTTGAAACTATTATTTATTGAGGGACTGGCTATTCGCACGGTGCTTTTCCTAGGCTTATTCGCACAGCGGCAGACAACCAATCAATACACCATAACACGGTTTGGCGGCCATCTTGACCTAATTCCTGTTCGCAGGTAAACAAAACGCACATGGCAGTATCACCACTGGCAGTGAGCAATCTTCAGAGAGAGAAAGTTTAATATCTCTAAAAGTACAACACCTATAAACAAACTGATTGGAATACACATAGAAAACATGTTTACCAAAAAGATTATATTAAATTGATATGGTTAGGGTTCTGGATTTCTATTCATTTTGAATAAAACTGACGTTTTGCACTGCTGGTACCGGTGTCATGGTATAAACCCCCTGCCAGATCGCAGCCCCTGCCGTGGCTTCTGCGCATGCTCAGAGGTTGTAAACAAGCTCAGCTCGGCTGCTGAACGAATACACACTGCCAGTGTCTATTAAAGATTAATAGAAATGCACAACCCTAACCGTATAAATTTAATATAATCTGTTCGTTGGATATGTTTTCTATATATGTTCCAGGGGGTTTGTTTCTGGGTGGTGTAAGTTTCATAGATATTTCACTTTTTCTGTATGAAGATTGCACTGACACTCAGAATATCCCAACTTTCACTATTATCTCTGTTTTTAATACTTTCAGCATAAATTGCTCTTAGGTTACATTAAATACTTCAGATCTTTCTCTTCAATCGCGCATTAAGATATTTTTAATCGATCCACTGAAAGTTTTTAAATTTATTTTACAAAAATAAATGCTTAGTCAACTGTCTTCACGGCAGGGGCTGCGATCGGGCCGGGGTTTTATACCATGACACCGGCATACTCAATGCATTGTCAATCTCAGTGAGCAATCTTCAGAGAGAAAACGTTAAATATCTCTAAAAGTACACCACCTAGAAACAAACTAATTGGAATACACATAGAAAACATGTTTAACAAACGGATTGTCCTTGTTAACGTAACAAGAATAATTGAAAAAATATATAAATTCATATCGACGGTCTTTATTGAAACTTAGCCACACTACTTTGTCTTACTCCTACTGGATGTCTTTGATATTATTGAATTTCAGGGTAACCGTAACCGACCTGCTAGGTCACCAGGATACTAAACATCATTCAAACTCCCCATTGTGTATGTAACCTTGGTGTAACCACAGTGTCCCTACCGTAACAGGATGCCTTCCCATAGAAACGTAGTATACTGTAGCATCTCACCAGCTGTAAGTCAGTTCTCCTCTGCATCCCGGACCATCTACAGCTATTTTCACCCACCCGCTCACCCTCTGCTGTCCTGTAGATTATTGTGGGTAGGGTTGAGTGCCAGTTATGCTGATCTGGTGTAAGGTTGATGAAAGTTTTGAGATCTACTGTGCATTGGTATTGGTAAGACCGGACGCGTTGTTCCCCGGTTAGGATCAAGTAATCTTCTGTGTAAATAAATGTTAATTTTCCACACGTATGAATTTCTGTTTTTCAATTATATTAAATTGATAAGGTTAGGGTTCTGGATTTCTATTAATTGTTAATAAAACTAACGGTTTGCACTGCGCGTACCGGTGTGGTGGTCTCAGCGTGTTCCCGTGCTCAGAGGTGTCCCGTTGCTTCTGCGCTGCTTCTGCGCATGCGCGGATTTCGCATCAACTCGGGTCACCTGAGCCACTTATTGGCGCATGCGCACATCCTACAAACTCGTGTCGAATAATCGAATACGCTTCTCCGCGCTCGGGTGGAAAATCTTCTTTTTTTTTTTTTAATAACCGATAAAAATACAGCAAAATAGGATTTAAAGTATTTTATGATGGCCCAGTTTACCTATATTTCCATTTAATTAATCTAAGTTATTCTTTTTTTGCACATGGCACGTGTATTTGTCGACTCCACTCGCCGTGTTCTATTTGAATTTCTGACGGCTCGGATGACCTGAGTCGCCCGGGTAGTGTTAATCGATTACGGCCATCCTTATTAGATTCTGACGCATGCGCAGAAGCGAGGGACACCTCTGAGCACGGGAACACGCTGAAACCACCACACCGGTGATGCGGATTCCGAGGGACACCAGTTTGCCAGGGACACTTCCATTCAAATGCATTGTTAACTGCCGTGAGCAAATCTTCAAACAGAAGAAGTCAAATATCTCCCAAATTACACCACCTAGAAACAAATCGTTTGGTACACATATAGAAAACATCTTTACCATAAAGTCTATATTAAATTTATAAGGTTAGGGTTCTTGAATTCTATTATTTTTGAATAAAACTAACGTTTTGCACTGCGCGTAGCGTCAAACTCAAGGCATTGTCAATGGCCGTAAGCAATCTTCATACATAAAATACACAAGAAGTCAAATATCTCTCAAATTACACCATCTAGAAACAAATCGTTTGGTATACATATAGAAAAGATCTTTACCAAAAACATTATATTAAATTAATAACGTTAGTGACAATGCTGTTCGATTTTGACGCATGTGCAGAAGCGATGTGTCCCTCGCAAACTGGTGTCCCTGGGAATCCGCAACACCTACACTACCTAGAAACAAACTAATTGGAATACATATAGAAAACATGTTTAACAAAAAGATTATATTAAATTGATATGGCTAGGGTTCTCGATTTCTCTTAATTTTGAATAAAACTAATGCTTTGCACTGTGCGTTCTGGCAAACTCTAGGCTATCAGGGCTTTATTTACCTATATCCGGGAGTGGCCTCGTTCTCGCGAAATTAGGACATGCCCATATATGGCCAAACCGTGTTATCGTGTATGCATCTGATTCGCCGCGGGGGGGGGGGGGGGGGGGGGGGGGGTTCTAGGGGCCACGATGGGTTAGGGTGACTGGGTGGGGTGGAGGCCCATCAACACCAGTAAGCATGATTTGCAGCCTTCAGCGCACCAATGCGACTGAAAACTCCCCAAAACAACAACAGTAAGCATATATAAATTATAATACACTTTGAATCCCCTGATAGCTTGCTTTTATTGTGCCGAGCTGGCACATCCCCTCCCCTTCCCGAGGTAGGAAATAGGGAAAATGAAAAGTGCCCCCTACTAATAACAATAATACTCAATTAAAAAAAAAAGTGCTCCCCAAGCTAAGGTAAAACATAAAAATATGAAAGTGCTCCCCCCCCCCCCCAATACATAAAATAATAATTAAAATACCCCTCCTCCCGAGGTACAAAATAGCTGAAAATTGTGTATGGATGACTTGGAATCCATGGACCAGTATTCATGCAGCCGCTGTGTGAATAGTTGTACCGCCACTGTGCAAATATCCACTTCCCTTTATTATGGCGATCTGGCACATCCCCCCCCCCCTCCTGAGGGAGGATATTAAAACAAATGAAAGGTGCCCGGCCCCCCTAATAAAATAATTAAAGTGCCCCCCTACCCAAGCCAAGGTAAGAAAATAAATAAAAGTACCCCCCCCCCTTCCCTTTCCGAGATACAAACACAAATTATTAAAATAATCCTCTCACCCTCCCGAGATAGTAAATTAAAATTGCCTCCCTAATTAAACACATAAAACACCAGTGCCCCCCCCCCCCCCGACACATATAAAACAATAATTAAAATAACCCCCCTCCCCTCCGAGGTAGGAAATGACTGAAGATTTTGAATGGATGCATGACCACAGAACAGTATTCCCTCAGCGGCTGTGCAAATAAAGCTAAGATTCCATATACGCGGTATGTGAATGCGGTATATGCGGTAGAGATATGTGCTCGGGGGTCGTTAAACAAACAAGCAAACCAAAAAAGATACCCATGACATTTTGGGGTTTTTTGCTCCAAATTTGTGAAGGAAGGTCAACGTTACTATTGTTTTCTATGGCAAACGCAGCAGTATTCGCATTCGCACCGATCGGTCCATGGGTTGATCCATTTGCCGCATTCGCATTCGCAATCCCATTCGGACATATGGAAGCACTACTATGCCTTTACATGCTTTTTGATTTTTTTTTGCCGCATTCGCATACCGCATACCGCGTATATGGAATCTTAGCTTAAGGATCACCCACCATTTTGTAGTGCGAATAGCCACGTCTATTTATTAGAAGCTAAAGCTAAGATTCCATACACGCGGTATGCGGCATGCGAATGCGAATGTGGTATGCGGCATAGCTACCCATACATACCCCCAATACAAGATGTCAACTTTTTGTGCTGGGGTGTCGCTAAATAAACAAAACCCCCCAAAAAAGCCACCCATGCCATTTTTGGGGTTCTTTGCTCCAAATTTGTGAAGAAAAGTCAAAGTGACTGTGTTTTTCTATGGCAAACGCAGCCGTATTTGCATTCACACCGATTGGTCCATGGGTCGATCCATTTGCCGCATTCGCATTCGCACCGATTGGTCCATAGGTCGATCCATTTGCCGCATTTGCATTCGCGTTCGTATTCACATTCGGACACATGGAAGCACTACTATTCATTTACATGCTTTTCGATTTTTTGCCGCATTCGCATTCATATTCACATTGCGCATACCGCGTATATGGAATCTTACCTTAAGCGGCTGTTTAGTTCCTCGTCGAACCTCCCAAAGAAGGAACCATGTTGCAGATGTTGATTGATTCTATTAATTCTAATACTTATAGTTCTTCGTCTTCAAGTTCAGAGGACGCTGAGAGCAAAATGAACAACCATGACAGGGACGACGAGGACGGCATTGTCCATGAAGAGCGTGTGTATGTAATCGCCGAGGGTTGAGAAGCGCAATGGCTTTTGCATACCAGCTCATCGGTCTGTGCTTACCATATATCTCTCCATATTTCTATGCCCTTTTCACAACCGATATGACAGAACGGGAGCAGTCTACTGTGGTGCTGAAGGGAGTAACAAGGGCTGGTTTGGAGCCTCTTATTTCATATCTGTACACTGGTAAACTGCCCTTAACAGTAGATAATATGATGGATTTCTTGGCGGCGGCGTCGCATCTTCAAATTGACATAGCCACACCACGATCCGGACAGAGAAAGCCCGAGACGGATGTGGGAGTGATAAGGGAGGGTTTATTCAGGAAACAGGTACAATCTCAATATAAAAAAACCAGGGTAGTACAGGTCATGCAAATGTTCTTGAGCAGGTCAGTGGACCTCGTCCATGTCCGCAGAGGGGCCCGGAAGGACCTGGGAGGAGGTAGGCCCGGGAGCCGACCCAAAGCACAAAGCCAAGGCTCTCGGGGCGTCCGCGGTCACCTGACGGGGCACGTACGCGTGCACCGCGTCGGACTCCCAGGTGCCCTGGGCCATGATGGCGGAGAGGTCCACCCCCTCGAGGCGCAAGCCTGCGCGGCGCCTCGGCGGAGGCCATGCAGGGTGAACTCTGCGGCGTGGGGCACGAGGGCCGCGCCCAAGGCGGCCCGGAGGAGGGGGGTGAGGTCCCGAGGAGTGAAGGGGACGCCGGGGCGGGCGAGGAAAGCCGGGGCGTCCCCCGGCGCAGGCAGCAAGTCGAGGGCGCGCCGCTAGGCGCGGACTGGGCACAGAGGCGATCCGGCGAGGGCGGGCACGAAGATCGAGACGGCCTGCGCCGGGGTGCGGATGGTCTTGGAGGAGGTGACCCAGAGGCGCAGGCCCCCGGGAACCGGCTGGACGTCATCCCTGCGCAGTGTGTGAGGCCCCCCGCACGGGGCGTGGGTGGGGGAGAGGATGTTCGATTGCCTCAGGAAGCTGAAGAAGGCGATGATGGTTGCGGCCCACGGGGCAACCCCGAGGTGCCCCTGGGCGCGCATGTGTCTGTAGATGAGCCGCTCCCCGCCGCATCTCACCCACGATGCGAAGGGGGCGTCAAAGGGCGCGATGTCCCCCCCCACCTCCCAGACCCAGGAGCGGGCCCCGGAGAAGGCGTTGGCGACGGAGGCGGGGGACAGCAGCAAGCGGTGCAGGTGGGCGATGAACTGCCCGACGTCATAGGGTGCGGGGGCCAGGTGGTCGACTCCCCGATCGACGGCGAACTCCAGGTACCGCCTGGCATGTCGGTCACGATTGCGCCAGGTCCCGGGTGCGAGGGCGGCGCGGTGGAGCGTCATCATTTGCTCGTGCGTGCGCGCGCCGTAGTCTGCAAAGATTACAGGTCATGGGTGAACATATCCGGCGAGTGCCGTACACGTAATCTACGGATCCCCTTGCTACGGCATTCCCTGCGGACTATGTCGAGGGCTGCCCGGGAGTAGTGCGCGTGGCTGAGGGCGTCCGCGAGGACCAGGTCGACACCGGGCTTGTGGTGGACGGTAATCTCGAAGGAGCCAAGCGCCGCGAGGAGCCAAAGCTCGCGGGCGCACGCGCTGAGGGTTGGGTCGACGGCGCTGCCGGACTCGAGGGCGCTGGCAGAGGCGGCATTGTCAGTGTTTATGATGATCTGGTAGCCGCCCAGAGCGTCGGGCCCGAGGGCGCGGACCGCAAAGACGAGGTTCACGGCCTCCAGCTCATGGATTGAGGGGTAGGCCGCCATCATCTCCTGGTCGTAGGCCGAGGAGAAACAGGCGTTTGCGGAGAATGCGCCACCGCCGGTCATGCAGGAATCACATTCGACGATCCAACGGGGCTGGACGACCGGGAGGAGGAGGCAGACGCCGTTGCCGGCCACCGCGAAGTCGCGGAACCAGCGGACGTCTCTCCTGAGTTCCGGGTCGACGTCCGTGGCACCCGCGGTGGGGGCCGCGTGGAGGCTCCAGAGGATCGGCCTCATGAACTTGCGCACCGCGACTATGCAGGTGCTGACGTGCGCCAGGCGGCCGACGAGCCTCTGGAGGGCCTTCCTGGTGAGTGTGGGGGCGGACGAGCCAATGCTCGCACTCCTCGATTACGTCGTTCATCTTGTCATCGGGTATGCGGGGGACCATAGCCTCCGTGTCGAATTCGATGCCCAACCATGTGAGGCAGACGGCTGGGGGGCAGCATTTGTCGGGGGCGAGCTCGAGGCCGAGGGAGGCGCAGACCTCCCGGAGGGTGTCGAATGCCCGCATCGCGTCGAGAAAGGAAGCCTCGCATCCGACGAAGTCATCGACGTAGACAGTCGTGAAGAAGCCGCGGCGGCCCATGATCCACACCACCGCGGCGGTGACCCTGACGCAGGCCGCACCCGAGGTCCTGCAGCCGAAGGGCAGGGCTATGTCAAGGTAGGCACGGCCGTCGTCCGTGATGCCGAACAGGGGCGTGGAGAGGGGGTCGGCCCAGAGCTGGCGGTATGCGCGGGAGATGTCGGCCGACCAGCAGAAGGCGCCCCGACCCTCGACGAAGGCCGAGGTCAGCCGCGGACAGAAGTTTGTAGGCGTGCGGGGGCCGGAGGTACTCCCGCCTCGGGATGCCGGCGTTCACGCTGCGGCCCGGGGGGAAAGACAAGTCGACGATGACCCGCCGCTTCCACGGGGTGGACTTCGGCTGCGTCATGATTGGGCTGCACTGCGCCCAAGGGGTGAAGAGCGGGACCGCGAAGGGGGCCGAGGAGGGCGCCTCGTCGGAGCTCGTCTGCCGCATAGTCAGTGACGTGGTGGGCGAAGCTGGAGTCCTCACGGTGGTTCTTGTACGTGGGAGACGGGGGCCCGGCCGCAGTGTAGTTGGCCGGGAACCCGAACTCCAGGTGGTCGAGGAGGAGGTCGTCGTCATGGCCGCGAAGCAGGCGACGCCAAGTGGGAATGTTTAGGTCCGAGGGGACCGGGACTCGGGCGGCCAAATAGTTCGGGAGTCCCTAGGCGCGGGCGGCGGCGTATGCCGCAGCGTAGGCGGCCCAGCCTTCACCCGAGAGCACCGGCCAGAAGGTGTCGAGGGTGGCCTTGTACTCGACGGGGGACGGGCCGCAGGCAGGGGCCGCCGGGACGGAGTGCTGGATGACAGTGTCAATCACTTCCTCGACTGGCTCGTTGGTGCTCAGGCCGGGGGCGGGGGCGCCGCGGGTCACATCGCAGATCACGCATGAGGCGACGGGGACGTGAGGATATGAGGCCCGAATGCAGGTCAGGGGAAAGGGCGGGAAGGAGGGGGGATTCTAAGAGGCCTGGTAGGGGGCGTCTCGGGCTTCCCACCGGATCAACCACAATTCGGAATTATGAGCCAATGTATTCATTTTCTTATAACAGAAATGAACGTCGAAAACTGTATAAATATTTTGAATGCTGCTAAATTGTATCAGCTAACTCCGACTGAGGATGGGGGTTGACATTATCGAAGAGTCATTAAAGTTTATCATGAAAGTGTTTCACCTCATTGTCCATGTTGCCGGAAACATGCATAATTCACAAACCCTGACTACGGGCCTGATATGAGTAACACCATAGATACAATTTGTAGCGCGCGTTGCTATGTACACAACTAACTTCCGGTAGTAGATTCAAGGCTTGTCCAGTCCTTACCTGGCCGCCGTTGTCGACGGTTCACTTGAGCGAATAAGAAAATTGTCGGCGATAATCATGCCGAAACAGGGTAAAGTGCGGAGTGTGGTTGGCAAGTATTCACAGGCGTTACTTGAGTCGATGGACAGATCCGGAGAGTCAAGTTGCACGATTAATCACGATAACATTGGACGTACACTTTCTTCAACAAGACTGGCAATGGCCGATCTGGAGACACATACACCAAGACCTTCCACGTCGAGAAGTAAAAGTCTGACACTGGAGGATATAGCCAAACTGCTGGATAATAAATTAGCAGCATCGCAAGCACCGTTACTTGCACGATTACAGACACTGGAATGTGCGCAAAATGGAGGATCAGTGTTTATGAATCAGCAGCCGAGCGGGCCGGAGGTGGAAAGTGATGACGTTACGGAGGATGCAAATGTAACGGTCGACAGACAAACAGCACAATCTCCAGCCCGCACGGCCCACTCGTGCATTTCAACCGTAAACGTAATAACAATGATGAACAATTTGATAATAGTGACGATTCTATGATGAATGAAATGATCCGGTTGACAAGGAAACGAGCAAAACATTCTAAAAAATTGAAATTACTTCCGCATAAATATGTTATTAGACAGGAGAAAAAGGGGAAAGTAGGACAGGGCGAGTCAACCTGGTTTGAATATCTCTCTGCAATCAGACGTATGGTGAGGCGTGGAGATGTTCCTGATAATTGGACTGATCATATTGATAATCACATTGAATCGATCTTGGACATGGCTCAAGACTATTCATGGAAAACATGCCTCACATACAGTGAGAAAATATTTAATATGGTTGCGGATAAACGACTTCCTAATGGTTGGGAAGATGAGAGTAGAATTATAGAAATACGACGAGATGTTTGTGGTTTAGGTAAACGTATAGACATTCAGCAACCTAAACAAAATTCATTACCACTACCATTTGCGGATTTAAAAAAAGGGGTTGATGCGCATCCGTGCGTCATCTGGAATAAGGGTGGAACATGCAGGTTCGATGGTGATCATGGAGAAGGCACGGGACGATTTATTCACATTTGCTCATATTGTGCGTACAAACTACGTAGGAAACACGCACACAAAGAAACTGACTGTCGTACAAAACAACGTGCATCTGAGTCGTTAAATGAAGATTGTAATAACCGTACAAGAAGTTTTTAATTCGCGGTGGGCCTGGTGCTGCGATAGTCAATGAGCAAGTGCGTATGGAGGTGGACGACAACGGCAAGTTCGTGGACGAATCCAAAGATGGCACCACCATAAAGTCCCCTGCACCAATCCCGGTCGGACAGTGTAGAAATCAGGTCGGTGCGGTTGTTTCGTCGGTGTCATGTCGGCCTTCAAAGTTACTGTTATCGTCTCCCCTCCTGTGTTCCAAATTTAGGTCTCAGGCCCTCTGTAATACTAATGATGCTCCCATTAATACTGTACAAATTAATAGAGTTTCGGGGCCCCTTTATGTTCCCCTCGCCAAAAATACTAGTGCATTTTCTGTGAATTTAGAAAAAAGAAGTCATACGCCATCTATCAGTGATACTCATAATTTCAAGTACAGAAAAACGCAAAAAGAGGACGTTACAGTTAATAATATTTGTTTTAGGACCAAGAACATTCCAGTTGCGCGAATTAGTAAACATTCTGTAACATCAAATGCATTTAAATGGTTTAATAGAGAGCACAGATCATTAGTTAAAAGCCCTAATGTAATTGAACAGGAGGGTGCCCGTAATACAGTAACTTTGGGTAGGGTGACACAGCGAACACCACCGATGTTGGATTTGCCTCCGACCGGGTTCGAACCATGCCGTTGCCATGACGACATCAAAACAACATCCGCCTTTTCCCGCTGCTCGGGTGACTGTGCTTCAGTGTCTGATACATTGATTGCTAGGCTGTTGCCTAAGAACGAAATAACTGACAAAAAGTCCTTATTGAACCTGCATTCTAATATTAGTCCGGCCGCTAATATAATTAATATTTCTTCTTACAATCCGGTTCAGTTATCTCCTGTTACACAGCTTTCTACTAGTGTTACTGTTCAAGCTGTAAACGGTTGTTTTTTCTGTTGGAGATCCTGATAAGGATAGTACTTCTATAATGACTTCGGATGCATACAATCCAACCTATCATAAAACTAACATGGACATTGATATGTCATCATCTAATTTGGATTCCATGATGGGTCCTAAAAACTGTGTAGTTACTAACATGAATAGACGACGTGGTAAAGTCTGCTCAAATAAGTTGTTAATGTCGTCCGTTAAACATGTTGAACCTTATACTGTTAAACATAATATTACATTTCCGTTGAAGTTAAAGTTGGGAGAAAAAGATAGAAATTGTACTGTGTCTGATATTGATATTATTAATAATCTTGATGATACAGAAAAATACAATGATGATGTTATAGTCTTCTGTGACACATCACCTCTAAAATATAAATTACATGTGCTACAGTCATGGCCAAATATAAATATGCATTGTAATAAATTTATAGAGTATGCTAATATTTATACAAAAGTACGAGCTTCAGGTCTACCCAATTATCTGGATGCTAGAATTCCAGTCCCATCTGGACTGGTTATTAATAATTGGAAAAAATTACTTGTTGGATATAGTGATAGTGATATTATTCCATATTTGGAATTTGGCTGGCCAGCTAATTTCACTGGAACATTTGTCCCAACTCCAACAGAAGTTAATCATGCCCGGTCTAAGGAAGACCTTTTTTGGATCAACAAGTACGTACAGACTGAATTATCTGGTAATGCATTATTGGGCCCATTTGATGATCCTCCTTTTTGTCCATGGGCACAAATTAGTCCTATTATGACCCGCCCCAAGAAAAACACTGATGAACGTAGGATTATAGTAGATCTTAGCTTTCCCAAGGGGTGTAGTGTTAACTCAGGTATTAACAAAGGTTTTTACCAAGGTAAACCTTACAAATATAATTTGCCAACAATTATGTCCTTAGCTAAGCAGATTACAAAATTGGGTGATGGATGCTATATGTGGTCAATAGATCTAGCAAGGGCATACAGGCAATTAAGAACCTGCCCCTTGAGTGTGCCTTTGTTTGGGATTAAAGTTGATGGGAGATATTATTTTGACATTGCTCCACCGTTTGGTTGCAGGACATCATGTATGGCCTGTGCTCGAACTACAGCAGCAGTGGTACACATAATGAGAAAAATGGGTTTCTTTACACTATGTTTTTTAGATGATTTTGTAGGGGTAGAAAATACACTAGACAAGGCACAGAAAGCATATAATTACATTCTTCAATTAACTACAGTATTAGGTTTAAAACTCTCAATTAAAAAATGTATACCTCCTACACAAAAGATTGTTTGGTTAGGATATGAAATAAATTCAGAAAACATGTGTATTCGGATTCCTGATGAAAAACTATTAGATATCTTATTAGAATGCAATAAATGGGTATGTGGTCGTAAAGTAACAAGGAAAAATGTTCAGCGATTAGTGGGACGCCTTCAATTTATTTCGAAATGTGTAACCCCTTCAAGAATTTTTATGAATAGAATTTTAGACTTTCTTAGAAATACCCCCTTCTTAGGAAAAATTGGCGTTACCCAAAATTTAATTAGAGACATATCTTGGTTCCTACGTTTTGCAGAAGGTCATAATAAGCTAATTTTGTTGCAGCATATTCCTGACAAAAAATGGTTAATCGAATGCGATTCTTCATTGCAAGGAGGAGGGGCATTCAGTCCAACACATTATTATTCCAACTGTTATACCCCTGAATTCCTAAAAAATAATTTCCATATTGCTCAATTAGAAGCAATAAATTTAGTAGTCGCTTTGAAAAATTTGTCACCCCCTAAACCTAGCTTATATCAAATTATCGTTAACACTGATAATACTGCTTCCCAACAGGTGCTATCTTCTGGTGCCGGAAAATATCCAGTCTTGTGCGCCTGTGCCCGGGAAATCTGGAGGTTCGCCGCCACATACACCTGTACGGTACAGGTGTTACACAAGCCCGGAAAAGATCTGGTGCTAGCGGATGCCTTAAGTAGGTCGTTCTTTGATACCAAATTACAGCTAGTTGCCGACAAAATGTGTCATGAAAAACTATTGACTAAAATAAATGTCTCTCATGACGGTCATGTACTAGATTTATCTTTATAAATCTGCCAGTTGATAAGTATATTTTTTGCCTTTATCAACTTGCAGATCATAAGCGTGCATTAGTGCAAAAACTAAGTGTGTACTTTTCGGCGGGATTATCAGCTGGGACCTGGCATAATAAAAGGGTACAATTTAGGGAGTATCTGAGTTTTTGCAAGAGAGTCAGAGACACCCCAAAAAAAACCAAAAGGAAGACGGTAATGTTATATGCTTTATATTTAAATGATAAATTAAACACTGAAGGAGCAATTAAAAATTACATGAGCGGAGCCAGATCATGGGTAAGGCTGTTGAATGGTAACACTGTAGCATTTGATGATTATGCACTATCAATAATTAAAAATGGTATGTATAAGTTAAAAACGAATACTGCAAAGAGGGCATACCCCTTAAAGACTAAGCACATTAAAATGATAATTTTGAAATTCAAGAAAATTGGAAATGATGGATTGGTGTTAATTGCTGCGTTGTTAATAGGGTATCTGTGTTTGCTAAGACAGTCTAACTTGTTTTATTCCGAGGTGACGGGAGGTGACGGTCACATGCTGCTCGGGAGAGACATCAAGGCTCATGACTCACATCTGACGATCATAGTCAGAAGCACTAAGACTACATGCAAGCCTGAGGACGTGTACAGCATCAATCTGCCGGCATGGTCAAACCACACCTTCTGCCCGGTGCACGCTTGGAACAAGTACACCGCCCTGAAATTGACACATGAGGGCACCCCAGCGTTCATCCTGAATAATGGACAACCACTGTCTGCTACAGTGTTTAATAAATGCATGCAAACTGCTTTGAAAGCCTGTGGACTCCCTTGGTGGCCGTTAGTGACTTGCCATAGCCTACGGCGCGGGGGAGCCCAAGAATACGCAAGAGTAGGGATGCCGATAGAGTCCATAAGAACAGTCGGTAGATGGAAATCTAATAGTGTCTTTAACTATGTTAATAAAAATGTTTTTTAGGGAGGAACCATTATTTCTCTTGTTCCAAATTTGGCTGAGAGATTATGGCTCCTATGTCCCTAGTGAAAAAAGTGCTGATTGCAATGATTGTGCGAATGTGTGTGAGTGTGCCAGATGTGAGCTGAACGTGTGACCGTGATCTGCCCGAGCTGCTGCCTCATGTCTTCTGTCCGAGTTGCCTCGAGTGTATTATATGCTCTGCCTTCATAAATGTAGTTTACGTCAGTATATATCATATGATAGTACAGTCATAGATATGACCTGCACATAAGTAATGCAATTAATATATAGTAAATGATACCTGATATTGACCTGACCTGCACATAAGTAATGACCATTAGAAAAATGAGATAGGCACAGGTTGTACTACCTGATGAAGATAGAGTAATAACAGCTAAATAACCCCAATTGTACTATTGAGGATAGCTATAATAATGATGTTCACAAAGGTGTAGAAAAAAGGCTTCTGTAAAAATTTATTAAGCCTGATTAATAAATTTATTAGCCCAAAAAGAATTACCTGTGTCCGGTTTTGAATTATCAAGGATGATGAATGACTGACAATGCTTGATCCAGATTCATTATTGCAAATTTTTCAGGTAAAAGCTCCTGGGAATAGCAATATATTGAGATTTAGTCCAGAGATCGCGAGCTGTTCCGTGAAGTTTTGTGCTGGAGATGTGCACAACCTGATATAGTAAAACTTGAAGACAAATTTAACGAATGACTACTGCAAGTTAAGCCCCGTTCACACACGGGCCTTAAATCGCCTCATATAATCGACTCACATTGGTCGTGTGGACACTACGCTGAGGCGACTTAAGTCTGAGTCGCCTCATCTAGTTCGCTTCAACTAGACCACCTCGTGAGGTAGTCTAGATGAAGCGAACTAGCTTAAGTTGGCCCATCTTGCTTGTGTGGACGGCTTTGAGGCGGCTTAAGCACGTCACACGCATGCGCAGTCGAGACCTGAGTTTGTTGACTTTCCGGTCGATGAAAAGCGCATTTTATATAATTTGGTCTATGAAACTGCTAGCTGTGCACAGATATTTTTTTCATCATTTATTTTTAGGTTTTCACTGCCCAGCAGAAGTTTTGACCGTTCTAAAACAATACGACTCAGTCTATACATATCTAGGTCGAACCCACACTCTCTCGTGGCGACGTCGACTAACCGAAAGTGACGCTGGTTACTATGGACTTGCTCATGCGCAGATATCGATTTCCGGCTTAAACCGCCCCAAGTACTGGATGTGTGGACACGACACACTTTCACGCCTAGTTTGCCTTATCTAGTTCGCCTTATCTAGTTCGGCCTAAAGTTGTGGGTGTGAACAGAGCTTTATTCGTTTTCCCCTAATGACCCCAACGGAGCTCAATGAAGCGAGAGGCTGATCAAAAAAGAAAAACTCAACTCTGGAATCTCTCAAGCACTTCTTGATGAGGCCAGGACATATCATGCATTACCAATGTACCACCAGGTGCGTCCCACTTTCAGCAACCCCAAAATTAGGACCAGGAACACGGCTTGTATCATTGCCTTGGCTGAGGATCAGTCTGGGAAGTTTAGCTTCTTCATCCTAGCATCTCAGAAGATGCACGAAGAAGACCCATGGGGCGTTGGCATGGCTTAGGCTTTCACAACATATCCCCAAGAGTGTACAGCAAGGGTTCAGTTTCAGTGACTGTGTAGTGCTGAACGACTTCATTGTCAATGGGGTGAATCTAAAGCCGTGTTCACATGGGCAATGTAAATCGATTCGTAGAAATTGACTTGTATAGTTCGGGTTACATTTCGCGTGTGAACGGGCGGCTGAGTCAGATTAGGGCTGAATCGATTCCTGTGATCCTGATAATGTAAACCACTTGTCGAGGTAGTGTACGTGAGTAGATTTCTGTGAATTGATTTATTTTGCCCATGTGAACGCAACCGACTTACTTGAGGCGGATTAAGGACGTCACACTATATAATATAATTTGGTCTATGAAACCGCTAGCTGTGCACAGATATTTTTTTCATCATTTATTTTTAGGGTTTCACTGCCCAATACGATTCAGTCCATACATATCTAGGTCGAACCCACACTCACTCGTGCTGACGTCGACGAACCCAAACTGGCGCTGGTTAGTCTGGACTTGCTCATGCGCAGATATCCACTTCCGCCTTAAACTGACTCAAAGCACTGCCCGTGTGAACGCGAAACACTTTCAAACTAAATCGATTCATATGATTCGCCTTGTCTAAATCGCTTTACATTTTGCCCGTGTGAACACGGCTTTAATCAGCAGCAGTGCTTTTACATGGTGGATATCAGGACAGGACATTGGGCACCGACACAAGCTATGAACGTGCCAATTTGGACTGCCCTTTGGTGGAGTGTAATGAGACAATTTACTCCTTAGGTGGATGCAAGGTTGTGCCAACTAGACTGGACGATGAGTCTGAAAATCGCTTCCTCTCACCAGTCATTGAGCGGTACTCATTCGATGAGGGCAAGTGTCATGTAGTTGGTGCCATCAGGCAATTACTCCAAGGCCACGCTGGGTGCATTAGGGATGGAACAATCTACATGCATTGAGGCAGGCTGGAGAACAATACAATTGCCAAAACCATGTACAAGTACACACCATTGACAGACAAATGGCTTGAGAAGGACGGTTACATGGATAGAGTTAATGAAGCTTGCCTGGACGTAGTCCATGGCGATATATATTCGGCTAATGGCAAAACTGATGGAATTTTAATTATCTAAATGGCAAATATCTTATGTTAGGCTATCCCTGGATGGAAATCTCGGTGAAGCTACCATGTAGATTGGCGATGTCAAAGAAGAGTGCCTCTGTTGTCTTCTTGGATGACTCTGTGTTCTTTTTGCATGGAGTCCGACGTTCCAAGTCTCGTGCATGTGGAGTCGGGGTTTCTGAGAAGGCTTGCACGCAGGTGAGAACCCTGGCGAGTCCGGTGTGGTGGTTTCAGCGGGTTCCCGTGCTCAGAGGTGTCCCTCGCTTCTGCGCTGCTTCTGCGCATGCGCGGATTTCGCATCAACTCGGGTCACCTGAGTCACTTATTGGCGCATGCGCACATCCTACAAACTCGGGTCGAATAATCGAATACGCTTCTCCGCACTCGGGTGGACAATCTTTTTTTTTTTTTTTTTTATGACCGATAAAAATACAGCAAAATAGGATTTAAAGTATTTTATGATGGCCCAGTTTACCTATATTTCCATTTAATTAATCTAAGTTATTCTTTTTTTGCACATGGCACGTGTATTTGTCGACTCCACTCGCCGTGTTCTATTTGAATTTCTGACGACTGGGATGACCCGAGTCGCCCGGGTAGTGTTAATCGATTACGGCCATCCTTATTAGATTTTGATGCATGCGCAGAAGCGAGGGACACCTCTGAGCACGGGAACCCGCTGAAACCACCACACCTGTGTGGCGGTTTCAGCTCGTTCCCGTGCTCAGTCGTGTCCCGTTGCTTCTGCGCATGCGCGGATTTCGCATCAACTCGGGTCACCCGAGCCACTTATTGGCGCATGCGCACATCCTACAACCTCGGGTCGAATAATCGAATACGCTCGGGTGGACAATTTTTTTTTTTTTTTTTAATAACCGATAAAAGTACAGCAAAATAGGATTTAAAGTATTTTATGATGGCCTAGTTTAGCTATATTTCCATTTCATTAATCTAAGTTTTTTTTTTTTTTGCACACGGCACGTGTATTTGTCGACTCCACTCGCCGTGTTCTATTTGAAATTCGGATGACCCGAGTCGCCCGGGTCGGGTTAATCGATTACGGCCATGTTTATTAGATTCTGACGCATGCGCAGAAGCGAGGGACACGGCTGAGCACGGGAACGAGCTGAAACCGCCACACCGGACAGCTACATGGTTGTGCAGCCTGACTTTCCTGAGGATTGGACACCTTGTTTCTCAGCCACACTCTCAGTGCCTTGGGATATGGTCCGTGAGGCAGAGCCGGTGTCGTATTCTCAGCGGCCGGTCATTCTCAGTGGCCTGTCGTGGCTTCTGCGCATGCGCGGATTTTCGATCGTTGCCGCGAGCACTGCTATTTGTTTTGTTTACACTCGGCCATTCGACGCTGATCGAGCTGCTACGTTAATATCGCTTGGAATTTAAGGTTAATTTAATTAAATTTCATTATTTGAGTATGTAATTCTGTTAAATATGATCGCATTCAATAGATTTTGGCGTAATCGGTCCCTAACACTGCCGGGCACCAGCTGAGCTTGTAGCCGGCGATGCCACGGGTCTTTTGACCACGACGGGCTGCTGAGAATGACGGGCCGCTGAAAATACGACACCGGTTTAGGCAGGACAATTCAAACATGCCCTTACCTTGAACCGCCTGTATAATGAGAGATGGAGAATATAATTTTTTGTAATTAATTGGTCTTTGCTGTATTATCAATAAGATTTTCTGATTTCTTTGAAATAACAGATGTCGCATGGGGTGGGGGTCTGGGGTATAAATTCGAGGCGGGGTCATTCTTCCACAATTTGATATGCCCCAAAAACAAAGAAATTTTCCCAAATTTTCCGAGAATTTTTCTCGGGATATACATCTTGGGTTAAATGGATGAATAAGTAAATATTTTGAAGAGTAATAAGACAAGTGGATTTCTTTTCAGTTACCATCACCAATTCTACCAAGTCATGTATACATATAGGGGACATGATGTGGAATTAAAATTTGTAAATAGGTTCAGGGAGCTGCCCAGATAGCACACAGCCGTCGGCCCGACGTCGGCTGCTCCGTCGGCCCAACGGTGGAAACCGCCGTTAGGCCAACGTTGTTTTGTCCAACCTCCCGCTGTCGACTCGACGGTGGAAACCGCCGACGAGCCGACAGCCACAAAACAACGTCGGCCCGACGGCGACAAACGCCCTTAGGCCATATTGGGTTTTTTTTCCGAGAAGACACTGTCACTATAGTGTCAATACGTACAGGTGCAAAAATATTAGTTTTATTCAAAATTAATAGAAATCGAGAACCCTAACCATATAAATTTAATATAATCTTTTTGGTAACGATATTGTCTATATATGTGTACCAAGCGATTTGTTTCTACGTGGTGTGGTTGTAGAGATATTTTCCTTTTTCTGTATGGGTTAGGGTTAGGGTTAGTGCTTAATTAACATTCCGTACCGGTGTGGTGGTTTCAGCGTGTTCCCGTGCTCAGACGTGTCCCTCGCTTCTGCGCATGCATCAGAATCTAGTAAACATGGCCGTAATCGATTAACACGAACTGGGCGACTCGGGTCATCCGAATTTCAAATAGAACACGCGAGTGGAGTCGACAAATACACGTCCCATGTGCAAAAAAGAAGAACTTAGATTAATGAAATGGAAATATAGGTAAACTGGGCCATGATACAATACTTTAAATCCTATTTTGCTGTACTTTTATCGGTTATTAAAAAAAAAAGAACAAACTGTCCACCCGAGCGTATTCGATTATTCAACCCGAGTTTGTAGGATGTGCGCATGCGCCAATAAGTGGCTGGGGTGACCCGAGTTGATGCGAAATCCGCGAAGCTACGGGACACGTCTGAGCACGGGAACACGCTGAAACCACCACACCGGGTAGTCAACATTCCGTACCGGGTAGTTCAAATCGTATGAACACGAATAATTCCATTAATACATCGTAATAAATTACAAAACTTTTACAAAATAATCTAAACATATTAATAAACAAACCTGTTAAATAATTCCTTAAAATTCCTCCGATTTCTGGAGTTATTTGTTGAAAAATAACACTGCTCAACGATCGCACGTGTTCCACTGGCGACTCGAGCCGGAAACCATATGTAACGAACTGCGCATGCGCGGATCAACACCGTCAGCCCGACGGTGGCTCGAATGTGGAAAATGAATGCACCAGTGGCGGGCTACCGCCATATGCCCGACGGTGGCTCAAAAGTGGAAAGGGATTGAAACCTAACGTCGGAACACCACCGTCGGCCCGACGGTGGCTCGAATGTGGAAAATGAATGCAAACCAGTGGCGGGCTACCGCCGTAGGCCCGACGGTGGCTCAAAAGTGCAAAGGGATTGAAACCTAACATCGGAACACCACCGTCAGCCCGATGGTGGGCCGACGGTGGCTCGAATGTGGAAAATGAATGCAAACCAGCGGCAGGCTACCGCCGTAGGCCCAATGGTGGCTCAAAAGTGGAAAGGGATTGAAAACCAACGTCGGACTACCACCGTCGGCCCGACGGTGGAAAGTCGATGGCGACGGTGCGATCAATAGCCGACGTCGGCCCGACGGCTGTGTGCTATCTGGGTGCTGTGGTTGGTCAGTTTTCACTTTAGTTTGATGAGATTGTAGTGCCAGTCTATCCAAACGTAACCTGTCAGCATAGTGTGTGTATATGTGTGTGTACTTACTTTCATTTATAGAGTGGGGTCGGGGGATACCAGGGCCACATTCAAGGTACGCCTCGAAGAAATTCCTGATGTCACCCTATTCTGAACAACTATATCTGTCTGTGGCCATATGGATGACGCGCTTTTGGTGTTACAGCAGGACACCGTTTAGCTATCACTGAGGTCGGGAACTATGTCAAGTGGTATGCAGGAGCGCATAACACTTTGATTATAGCTAAACGTGAAGTTATTTATAGATTTGGGAAATCCCTCAATTCGACAATATTAATATCGCTGCCGTTGTAGCGGCGGCGTTACTTTCGGTTCGTTTTTGCGGTTAATTTGCTCAAATATCACTTGTACAGTAAGTAATTCTGTTAAATATGATCGCATTGAATAGATTTGGCTTTAATATATTGCCGCCGATACGCGGGTGGCGGCGGCGGCCATGTTTAGTTGACGTTCGACAATATGGACATCGACGTCGATGGCGATTTGTTTACTTTACATTCGTCGGTTCGACAATATTAATATAGCCGCCAATGAGGCGGCGGCGTTAATATCGGTTCGAAATTAGGGTTAATTTCATGAAATTTCACTTTTTGGTTATGTTATTCTGCTAAATATGATAGCATTGAATAGATTTGGGCCTACTCCGTAGCTAACACCGCCTCTAAACCAGCTATGGAATGGGTTTACCGTAATCTAGTTTAAGATTGTGGTGTTAGCCCTAACACTGACCCTTGCATGCGACTTTTCGCCACTAAACGGAGCATTCCCGCCAAACACTGTTTTTTGGCTCGCTAACACTGCGTCATGCATATGGCCCCAGGTGTCTCGAAAATGCCGGCCTCCATAGGTCCAGGTTGCACCTCCTGAATATCTGGTCAGAGTCCTATGAGGTTACTGAAAACAGGCTTGATAACTGTTTTAGGTACAAATTTAGAACGCTTACTTAGTAATTGGAGTTTGTGTATATAGTAACGTACAATATCCTATAATCGAATGTATATATGCAATGCTATATGTGTGGTTTAATATTCTTTTTCTTTTCTGATACCCAAGCAGAACTCTTGTATTTGGAGATTATGTGCAAGACTTACCGTATATGTCCCAATAGACGCGCACTGGGCGACTGCAGACACATGGATGCGCGTATATTCAAAGTTAAAGAATTTCATGGAATTGTTTGTGTCGTGCCTCTGAAATAAAGTGGGATTGTCTTATTTTATGTGTGTTCAGTCTGAATATGATCGTAAATTTTTATTTGTTTTTGTTGTGCCTCTGAAATAAAGTGAGAATGATGATTTTGGTGCCTATATAGGGGTTTTCATGTATGAGTAATTGAATAAAAATAAAATAAACATGATATGGTATTTCATACCAATGAGACAATAAAATGTGACGATACAAATGGGGTATTTTTTCTTGGTGTCTTTCCAGGTTGTTTCTTAGATGGCTGGGGCAATGATATGGCAGTTGTGTATTTTGTGCCAAAAGCAAACTGAGGAAGTGCTTGTTTGTCCTCTTGCGAATCCAGTCGCCAGTCGTAGAGAGGAAGCCTACAGAGAAATCACAAGGCTCGCAAGTCAGTTCAGAGCAATTGGTGCTGCTCCCCACCCAGACATAGAACTTCCAGATGAAGAATCCATGCAGAAGAATCATGCATCCTGGCATAAATCTTGTCGTCAACTTTTCAGGGCATCAGCACTTGGCCATGCAAAAAAAAGTCATAATGAAGGATTGCCTCCTGTAAGAAAAAGATCCCGGCGGAGTAATGCAGCTGTTAATCGTAATCTCTGTATCTTCTGTGGTGATGAAACAAATGAAGCAGACCATTCTTTCCAGAAGGTTAAACTCACCCAACAGCTACATGATAAGGCAGTCATGCTGGGGGAAAAGCGTATTGTGGCACTCCTTGCTGAAGGCGATCTGGTCACCATTGAAGCCAAGTACCATCGGAATTGCTACACAGGGTTCAATCGCCATTACGATGCGATTTGTAAACAAGACAGAGCTAGCGAAAATCTTGAGGCCACAACAGAAAATGAATCGCTCCAATTTATAAAGGAAGAAGTCACTGGAGGTCCTAGAATTTTTGCATTGCAAGATCTGACAGATATGATGACTGAGAGATTAGAACAACATGGAATCCAGAAGACGGTGAACCGGACACACCTAAAGGAGAGAGTCCTGAACACTTCCCGAATTTGACAGAGGAGAAAGGTATCCGAGACCGAGTTTTCATTGTTTGTTCGAAGACGGCTAGAAAGATCATATCAGATGCAACTCAAACACTAGATGAGGAAGCACGTACATTACTAATGGCAGCATCGATTCTCCGTGAAGCTGTTTTTGATCATGACACTGCATTCAAGTTTGATGGTTCATTTCCCAATGGTTGCGAAGAATCATCTGTTCCACAACGTATAAAGTATTTCTTCCGTCAACTACTCGCAGGACCCAAATCATCGCCAGAACAAGAGAATTTCAGGAAGATCCTCTCTGTGAGTCAGTTGGCCATGCTAAATATGACTTCTCTTTCAACGAACTTGAAT
This sequence comes from Branchipolynoe longqiensis, assembly GCA_030323885.1. NCBI lineage: Eukaryota > Metazoa > Annelida > Polychaeta > Phyllodocida > Polynoidae > Branchipolynoe > Branchipolynoe longqiensis. The sequence continues at coordinate 61,227,046 of CM059193.1, read as the reverse complement.
TGTGAGCCTCCACTGGCAGTGTTCCTGGCCCTCAAATTGCATTCCGAAACAAGAAGCAAGAAGCTGGTAGAACTACTACACAAATATGCTCTGAGTGTGTCATATAAGAAAGTCCTCAGCATTGAAACTAGATTTGCACAGGCTATTGCAGATCATACAAGGAACAACGCTGATATAGTCTGTCCTACAAATTTGCATCACCACATTTTCACAGTTGCAGCCCTGGATAACTTGGATCACAATCCCACATCATGCACTGCAAGCTCATCCTTCCATGGAACTGGTATTTCAATATTTCAGTTTCCTTCATCACAGATGCCTGGGTTGGACCAAGAATGTCTACAAAGCAACGCACAGCAAAGAGGAGCATGCAGCGGTGAACCCATCCTGCCTCGTTCGTATACGTTTGTACCACCTGTGGGCCGAAATCTTGTCACCCAACCTCCGGTAAAAGATGTGCAATCAGTGGCAACAAGTTCATTCGATGAGGAGAAACAGCACGAACAGGCATGGATGACTGCAGTACATGACACCCTATATGTGGATTCTGATACAGAAAAACGCACTCCAGCGATGTGGTTTTCATACCATGCTGCTCGATCAGATACTGTTGGACAACCAGAAAAAGGCATTGAAGCCCTCCTGCCACTTTTCCATGAAAAAGCCGCCACTCCAGAAATGATTCGACATGTAATGGAACTGGTGAAAAAAACAACTGAGCACTTCAACCCACACCAAGTCCCTGTGTTGGTAGTGGACCAGCCACTCTATGACCTCGCAAAAATGCAGTGGACCTTCCCTGACATCTTCGGGGAAGACAAGTTTCTGGTTATGCTAGGTGGGCTCCACATTGAAATGGCTTTGTGGAGCACCATGGGAGATCTTCTGCGTGGGTCTGGATGGCCTGAAACCCTGAAAAAATCTGGGCTAGTGAAGACAGAAGCAGCAGCCACAGCTTTTCTGAAAGCATCCAATCTAATGAGAACAAGATATGCCCATCAAGTTACTGTTATGGTACTCGACAGCCTTCTGAAGCGAGCCTACGAAGACAGTGGGACCGAGATGGCTCGTGAGGATTGGGTCGTGGTAGCTTCTGAACAGAGTCCAACATTCAAATTCTGGCTACTCGTACACAAGTACCAACAGATCATATTCATGTTCATCCGGGCACATCGGGAACGGAAGTTAGAACTCATGGTCACTACCCTGTGGAAGCTTGTGCCTCTGTTCTTTGCTCTAGATCACCAGAATTATGCCAGGTGGATTCCAATCTTTATCCGAGACCTGGAAGTTCTACCAGATAGCATCCAAGTAGAGTTTGAGAAGGGACACTGGACAATAACTCGAAGCAATCACCGTTTCTCATCCTTACCCATTGATCAAGCACACGAGCAAGCCAACAAAAGGGTGAAAGGAGTTGGTGGCATTATCGGCCTCACAGAGAACCCAGACATGCTGGAACGCTGGATCGTGACTGGGCCGGAAATCAGCCGTGTCGTTGAGGAGTTTACTGGTGCAAACGATAACGATGATGATGAAGAACTCCCTCATCATGAGGAAGGATATGCATTTCAGCAACGATTTCTACGCCACGCCAAAGACCTGATGGAGGTGTTGCTGAGCAATGGGAATCCTTTTGAGGAGCAGTGTCTGGGACCAGTATCGTGCACTGACAATCAAAGGAGGCACAAGGGAAAAACGAGGAACAGGCATCCGACAATGCATATCTGGCACTGCCAAAATCCCAGGCAATTGGCAGAATTTTCTGGTGAAGGTTGATAACAAGAAAGAACTGTTCTCATTCCTGTCAAAAAAGATAACAGAAGAACATTTCCCAGATGACAAGAATGTCTACATCACTGCAGGTGATCAAGTCCACCATGTTGGAAACAGTCCACCAATGGATCAATGCAACCATGAGGAAGCTGACACGGGTGTCTTAGTACATCTCCTCCACGCCCTCCAATCATCGTCACTTGGGATGGTGCATACTGGAGACACAGATGTTGTCGTAATCCTTCTGAGTAATTTTCATCACATCAAGGCTCTGAATCCAGCTGCAGAAATATGGATCTCCTTCAAAGCGGGAAAGACAACCAGAATGATCTCCCTGAACACTATCGCCACAAACCTGGGCATGACAATGTGCAAAGCCATGGCCCTCCTCCACGCATTCACTGGATCAGACAGTACTTCTTCCTTCAAGTTCAAGGGTAAGCGATCCTGCTGCACATTGATGCATGAAGTGCCATCCCTTATGGAGCAATTTGCAACAATTGCCGAAACTCCATTCCAAACATCACCAAGGTTGAAACAAGTGGCAACAAACTTTGTCTGTAGGCTGTACTCAAATGAGTCAAATGAGGGCAATGATGTTCACCTCGTCCGAATGAGGTTGTTCTCACAGAAGACTAGGGATGTGGAGAGAATTCCCCCAATCAGTGATGCTTTGGATCAACATCTCAAAAGGAGTGTCTTCCAAGCGAGCATCTGGAAAACAGCCCACAGGTCCATGATGCCTTTCAACAACCCAACTAACCATGGGTGGAAGGAAGAGGATGGCAAGCTGCTTCCCATTTGGACCTCGCTGCCCCTGGCCAAGGATGTGTTCCACCTGGATGTGAAGTGCGCTTGCCCACTTACCTGCTCTCGGTGCAAATGCGTGAAGAGAAAGTTGAAGTGCACACGCCAGTGCAAGTGCACATGCGAGAAGTAGCTGGACTAGAACAATTTCCAATACTAACATGATGTATATAGGTTAATTTGTTTAATTTGTTAGCCATTTTCTTATTAAATGTATTGTTCAAGGAGTTTTTCAAGCAATTGACTAAGCAGTTACTCGGAAGTAGGACTCAATATAAGAGAAGATATGCTCCATTCATGTTTATTTTATTTTTATTCAATTACTCATACATGCAAACCTAGGTATAAAGACCAAAATCATCATTCTAGGTTCAATAGTACAAAAGTTACGAGGCGTAATGCGAAAAAAAGCTTGAAATAGGCAGCCATCTTGGTTTTTGGTCGCCATTTAGTTTTTTTTAATCTGAGAGTTTGACACTCGAACCAAAATGGTTCTATAGACCCTTACCTTCAAATTGGTACTGAAAACGAAACTTTTGCATCAATTTGAAATGACTGAGTGCCCGGGCACCCACTATAAGTAGATTGCGATAATCAACCCAATATATTTTGCAAAGTTACCCAGGGGCGTAGCTAGGCGTACGCGCGTACGCCCACATCGTTTTGTCAAAAAAAAATTAATTAAAAAATAATAAAGAGAGAGAGGAGGCATGTAGTAGTCCGGAGTGTCAAAAACTCAAGTCTAAAATCCGCCAGTTTAAGCTTAAGCGTCCCCCTAAAGCCCCTGCCGAAATTAGGAGTACACATCATTAAAGGTCTAGCTACGCCCCTGTTACCGATAGAAAGTTTCAAAGTCTACTATAATTAAATATATACTGAATAACCCAGTAGAAAATTGACAAAACTGAGTAATATACAAGATATTTTTTAATACATATGTATTGCGAAATGCAATATGATTGGTTCAATATAGAACTGTATAGATCTCCATGCGGCCTTTCATGACGTCATGACGTAAGTCAATTTACAGCGTTTCAGGCTGGATCCAAGCTTAAGAGCATACTGTCAAAAGTATACACATATTCCAACTTTACAGTCAATTGCAATCCGTTCCCTAAAACCATCAGATTTAACAATGCAACAAACACAAAAATCAAGAACTGTTTAGATGGCTCTTAAGACAAGATTATTCCCAAAAAGATCCCCTGCCATATTAAATGGACACTTGTGGGTATTGTTAAAATGATTCGGATATATATATTACACATCATAATGATAATATGGCAATGTTATCAGTAATAATAAAACGAAAAAAGAACAACACATAGAAAAGAGATAACAATAGAAGAAACTTCTGAACCACTACCATCCTTTTTTTAAACACTCTAATCCATGCATTGCTCGTTCCGTTTTTTTAAATCACGCAGTTATCTATCTTTTTCTTCAACAAATTAACTTACATTGTCTTGGTTGAGGCTTCATTAAAGCTGCATAGTCTGACGAAGCATCAGATTTTCAAAAACAAAACATTTATCTAGATTTGATTATTCATATCTAACTTAGAAACTGTTGCAATTATTAAGCATTTGTCACCACATAAATGGGGGTACTGAATCAAATTAACAGAAGCGGTTACTGCAGAAGCCTATGGTGTCAGAGTTTTGGCGTGCTTGCCAAAATTAATTGTGTGTGTTTGTATTTCAAATATCTCAAAAGTTAGCCATTTAAAATAAAAGTTACTTCAAACAAAAGTAATGTAGATTATAACGATCGACCTAATATATTTATCTCAGAAAATGACAGAAACTCAAAACCATCGGACTATCCACCTTTAACTCTTGGTATCAGTTTAAATCTTAATATTCAATTATCGGCGAGTCACGATAGGTATGTGCGAGCAGTTCTACTAGAAACTATTCTCTAACTTATCTGCTGTTGGCAGAATTTAATTTAAAGGGACCAGATATAGGTCGCTGAGACACTAGCCGTACTCTGACAAATGCTCTCCAAGCATACGTTTGCCAGTTTTCAGTTTATGCAACTACATATGTGGGGAGAGAGGGCTGACATTGGTTGCTTCTGTTGTGTTTTATTTAGTCCAGCAGCACTGACACTTTTAGACAACCATATAGACTTTTAAAAAAAATAGAAATTGCAATCTAAAATGATAAATATAAAGTTCAAATGTGTATTCATCATAACCAGCTACTTTTTCTGTAAATAATTGATTAAATGATGTAGATTAATAGACTTTAAAAGTTGAATTGAGATCTTTCTGTGGCTGCCATCTTGGTGGTTGCCATGGCTTCCCCTGTGTGTGGGGAACCCCTCTAGGTCATGTGATGAGGGAATCCCACCTATGATGTCATTCATACATCACAGACCTCAACTCTCCTCCCACATGTCCAGTGGCATGAACTGAACAAACTAAGCAAAGGTATGTTTGGAGAGATTTTGATGCTGGATTCATTTGTATCTGGGTGAGGTCTAGCCGGCGACTTTAATAAAAGTATTTGGGCACATTATTTCTCCCCGTGATGATCATCAGTTAGATACATACTGGTCGAGTCCTTTGTGGTTTAGTTGTTAGGCTGAATATAAGAATATTAATGAGGGCATCAACAAAATTGCATGTGTGTGCTTTTACATCGTGTCTGCAAGGAATGAAATATTCTTGGCGAGAAGGGTGATTGAATTGTATTCAGTCACATGATTAATTATCCATTACCTTTACACAGAACGCAAAAGCTCAGAACCAATAGTAAAACTTATCAACGGATAGGTACAGAAAATGCAAAAGCTCGCAATAGATCATAAAGATTTGTCGGAAAGGATGTGTGCATTACACATACGTATGTATCACGCATGCATATATGTACGAGTGTCTATGCGGCACACATATGCACATATAAGTGTCTACATATGCTTCAGACATGCATGCATAATTGTATCACACATATATGCATATATAAGTGTATATGTATGATTCACACATTTATGCATGTATAATTGTATCACACATATATATGTATAATTGTATATGCATGACACATATGCACGTATAAGTGTCTACATATGCTTCACACATGCATGCAAAATTGTATCACATATATGCATGTATAATTGTCTATGCATCACACATATGCACGTATAAGTGTATATGTATGCTTCACACATGTATGCATAATTGTAGCACACATATGTATGTACAATTATCTATGCATCACAGATGCACATATAAGTGTCTATGTATGCTTCACACATGTATAATTGTATCACACATATGTATGTATAATTATCTATGCATCACACATATGCACATATAAGTGTCTACGTATGCTTCACACATGCATTTATAATTGTATGTATGCTTCATATATATGCATGCACACATGTATAATTGTATTATGCATCACACATATGCATGCATGTATACTTGTCTGTATGCATGTCGCACCTTTTTCAAGCACCTTGATTCAAGAATGATATGCTGTAACACAACCATCTTTTACTAACTAAATATTAACCCATAATCCATCATAACCAGATTACCAACAAAAACCAGCACTACATGAAATATATAACCAGGTCAATATGGACCACCTCCCTTCCCCACTCGCCCCGATATGGGGTTTTAGGACCAACGGAATTAGTCCTGACCGAAGCTGCACCATGATCGATAGGCATTCCAGAAACATGTGCCCACACCCATTATTAGGGTAAAACATTTATTTATTTAATGATTCATTCGTTCGTTCTTTAGCTTTAAAACCATGGCCAATAGACCCACCCCAGCTGTTAAAGTTGCATAGTCCGATGGTTTTGAATTTCTGTATTTTTTCTGAGATAAATATATTAGATCGATCAGTAGTATCTACTTTACATTAGTTCAAAGTTACTTTAATTTTAAATGGTAAACTTTTGAGATATTTTGAGTGCAAACATGGAAAATTAGTTTTGGCACTGACACCATAGACTTCTGCAGTAACAGATTCTGTTAAATTGACTCAGTATTGCCTTCTACGCAGAAACAAATACTTAATAAGTGTATCAGTATCTAAGTTAGATATGTAAAATCAAATCTAGATAATTGGCTTAGTTTTGAAAATTTGATATTTCATCGGACTATGCAACTTTAAGCTGGTGGCATCTATCGGCAGAATCTGGAACCACTCTATTCGGCTACTTTCCCAGAGTGCCTTTGATTTCACATGCTATATCTCTGTAAAGAATGCATGGAAAAGTAATGAAATGCCTATTATATTCAGATATTCATATTGCAACAGGCATCAAGCTCTTATCCCTGTACTTTTTTTTTTTTTTTAAAGACAGCTATATAGTATTTTTCTTCTGGAATTTCACCACCACTCTCTTCATGTGTATTACACCCCCACCAGTTAAGCTAGTGACATCTATCGGCAGAATCTGGAACCACTTTATTCGGGTACTTTCCAGTTTAACTGGTGGGGTCTATTTTACCATAACAAACTGAAATGTGAATTTACTTTTTAACATGTATCCCGCTGTAGCGAAGAGCTCAAGTATAACTGCGCCGGTATGATATAGGTCTGATCAGACTAGGCAGTTTGTTGAGTATTCCAATGGATATCACCACAAAGACAGTGTCAATAACAACACTCCACTATTACTTGTTCCAGCTGTAGTTAGAACAAATACTAGCTCGGTATTATTAGGTGTTTTTTTTATGTTACAATTCAGCGGTCTAAACTAGTTTATTCTTTCATTTTATATATATTAACAATTGCAGCTGTTAAACTGTCTAAATTTTATGAGTGGCGTCTTAATTTGTAGTTGCTTTAATTTATATTTTACATTTGACTTGGTTCATTTTATAATTAAGCTTGTGCCAGCTTGGCCTAGCTAGTTTAATCCCACATTCTGACGACAGCAATTGGTTACCCAGTCAGTCTCGATAGTCTATTCTTTATATTTATTTTACAATTATTGTTGCTTAAATTTGCATATTCCGATAGTGTCTGGCATGTTTTCAAATAGATATATTAGATTGGTAGCTATAATATATTATATTATATATTGTATTTTTTTAGTAAAATAATGTTGGGGTATGCACCGAAATGTTGGCTTGTTGTACAACTTGCAGCAGCAACAGGTTCTCAAATTGACTTGATATTCCTGCTAGGCAATAATTACAAAAAAAAAGAAGTAAAGCTTGTTTTATTTAACGACACCTCTAGAGCAAATTGAAGATTTTTACCGTATCATCAGCTATTGGGCATCAAACATATGGTTATTTTGACATATTTCTTTGGAGGAAACCAGCTGCTGCCACATATACTACTCTTTCCAATAAGCAGCAAGGGGTCTTTTATATGCACTTTCCCACAGACAGGACAGCACATACCACATCCTTTGATGAACCAGTTGTGGACCACTGGTTGGAACAGAAAATAGCCCCAACTGCAAATGGGTCCACTGAGCAGGATCGATCGGATGACCGACACTTTCACAGATGGACAGACACTCTACCGCCTGAGCTACGTCCTGCTCCAGGCAATAATTACTATGTTTAATAAGTGCATATGTGGATATGCAGAATCAAATGTAAACAAGTGCTTTGGTTTAAAAAATGTTGGTTTATGCAACTTTAACCAAGTGAGGACCGTGTCTGCACTATTTCCCTGGTAGGGACAATACAACTTTTAGTTTTTTTAAATAGGTCTGCCCATTTGTAGATCTTTTTTCAATTAATAAATATCTTAGCTCTTTTAGCACACAAAAAAAGCAAAAAAAAGAAGTGATATGCACATATTTTAATAGGCGATCACATCAGTATATCATCAGCTATTGGAGGTCAAACATGTGGTCATTCGGACATATTTCTTTCGAGGAAACCCACTGCCGCCACATAGGCTACTCTTTCCGATAAGCAGCAAGGGGTCTTTTATATGCACTTTCCCACAGACATGACATCACATACCACAGCCTTTGATGAACCAGTTGTGGACCACTGGTTGGAATGGAAAATAGCCCAAACTGCAAATGCGTCCACTGAGCAGGATCAATCGGATGACCCACACCGTCACAGGTGAACACCACCGCATGAGCTACGTCCCGCTCCTGACTGTCTCCCCCAATGACAGGACACCCGCTATACCAGGACAACATTGGTCTGGGTGCAGAGTTGTCCTTTGAAGACAGGTAGTAGGTACTGCTTCATACAAGTGTAAAACTGTAAATGTGTATGGCCAGTTCCAGGGGGGGGGGGATGTACCAATCTAAAGCCCCGTTCATACACGCCCTTTAAGTCGGCTCAACTAGTTCGCCTTGTCTAGTTCGCCTCACATTCGCCGTGTGGACACTACGCTGAAGCGGATTAGGGCTGATTCGATGCATCTAGTTAGCTTCAAGTAAACCACGTCGCGAGGTAGTATATATGAAGCAAACTAGCTTAAGTCGGCCCATCTTGCTTGTGTGGACGATAGCGGTTTACTTTGAGGCGGCTTAAGCACGTCACATGCATGCGCAGTCGACACCTGAGTTTGTTGGTTTTCCGGTAGATCAAAAGTGCATATTATATAATTTGGCCTATGAAACAACTAGCTGTGCACAGATATTTTTTTCATAATTTATTTATAGGTTGTCACTGCCCAGCAGAAGTTTTGACGTTCCAAAACAATACGACTCAGTCTATACATATCTAGGTCGAACCCACACTCTCTCGTGGCGACGTCGACTAACCGAAAGTGGCGCTGGTTAGTATGGACTTGCTCATGCGCAGATATCGATTTCCGGCTTAAACCGCCAAGCACTGGATGTGTGAATACGACACACTTTCACGCCTAGTTCGCCTCATCTAGTTCACCTCATCTAGTTCGGCCTAAAGTTGTGCTGTATGAACGGGGCTTGAGTATAAGGGGATGATGACATGGCCATGACCTTTTTTTATTTTATTTTTAAATGTCGAACTAGGATCCACATGTGTGGAGTCTTAAGATGATTTATATAATGCAGACACTGTCCTCAACGGACCACTTAGGATAGTCTTTATTTAAATACATATATATATTTTTTATATTATCCGCTTGTTTATCGGGTGGAGTTCTCAACATGTCAACATCGAATGTGCTTCTAACTCAGACTCATAATTTTTCAACCACATTACACACGCAGTTCACTCCGTTATCTCGCCCTAAGTCAGTACCCTACACAATCTATTCACAATGGGGACGGGATTGTGTGTGTGTGTGTGTGTGTGTGTGTGTGTGTGTGTGTGTGTGTGTGTGTGTGTGTGTGTGTGTGTGTGTGTGTGTGTGAGTGAGTGAGTGAGTGTGTGTGTGAGTGAGTGTGTGTGTGTGTGAGTGTGTGAGTGTGTGAGTGTGTGAGTGTGTGAGTGTGTGAGTGTGTGAGTGTGTGAGTGTGTGAGTGTGTGAGAGTGTGAGAGTGTGAGAGTGTGAGAGTGTGAGAGTGTGAGAGTGTGAGAGTGTGAGAGTGTGAGAGTGTGAGAGTGCGTGTGCGTGTGCGTGTGCGTGTGTGTGTGTGCGTGTGTGTGTGTGTGTGTGTGTGTGTGTGTGTGTGTGTGTGTGTGTGTGTGTGTGTGTGTGTGTGTGTGTGTGTGTGTTGTTTTTAATGTATATACAGTATAACCCTGTTAAACTAAGCTTGGTTAAACCAAACGATCGGTTAATCCAAACATTTTTCGGCGGCCCAGCTAAATACTACCATTTATCATATAAAAACGTTTCAGATGATCTTATAACCACATGAAAGTTTGGTTTAACCGTACCGGAAGTGGCCTCTGGCCCGACAATTTTGTTTGGATTAACCGATACTTTGGATGAACTGACTTATGGTAGTATTTTGCCGGCCGCAGAAAAAAGTTTGGATTAACCGATCGTTTGGTTTAACCGAACATGGTTTAACGGGGTTGTACTGAAAAATCGGAAATCCGCCGAAAATCGGAAATTTCTCATCCCTGATATATACAAATTAAAATATGATACTGGAGATATTGCAGGCACATACATTTCACGTTATGTTAGCACAGCTTTCAGTGCATTGATATTGTCTAATATATAGTTTATTGATGAGACATACCTTAGACAACTTGTGTTATTCAAATTTGTCCTCTAAAAACCCCTTCAAAATGCTAACCAGAAATATGACATTTCTGACCGTTAATATTGAATTGACAAATTCTAGTCAATAAAGGAAGCATCGTGGGTACATAAGAATGTAATTACATATACTAAAAGAACATAAATTGCAAATAAAATTAATTTCATCCGATACTTTAGCAACTAGAAATGTAAAGTTTGTCACCTCTGGTGTCCGTCACAGTGACGAACGTTTAAAAACACGTGACAGCATCAATAAATAAAATCACCATATTTTCTTTCAGTTTCAGTGACACTATCCATGGCAATAATAATCCAATGGATATTTTTAGCATAGCTTGCATTGCTATTGAAATAAAGCAATTTACCAAAAACAAACTGCGTTGTGTCCGTTTTGTGAAGATTGTTACAACAACCAATCAATTAGTCGAACATGCTATGTCCGTTTTTTTTAATATTTTAAAGGAAAATGTCTTTTTGACAGGCTAACTTCATTTTCTTGAGGCAAATGTAAATGATTGGAAGATTTTCAGTGGGTTTTGACATTTAGTGTCTGTGTCATGTATTTCAACATGTATGTATGTATGTATGTATGTATGTATGTATATATGTATGTATATATGTATGTATATATGTATGTATGTATGTATGTATGTATGTATGTATGTATGTATGTATGTATGTATGTATGTATGTATGTATGTACATGAGGCTGTCTCAAAAGGTGCTAAGTAATTTGGGACAAAACTTTGTCCATTGTGATGATCAACATACTATCTGCTTATGCATTTGCTCAGGATAAACTGATTTATGGCGTTTCATAATCCCAATAGAATACATATTAATTTGAAGCAAATGTCCTTGTGTTTTCAGTATAATCATTTCTGTGATATTTTGTATCAATCGTTACACGGACAAAAAAAAGAAGAGTTATCACCTTTTGAGACAGGCTCATATACATACACATGTATGTATAGACACATATACAGAAACACACATATATATCTATATATACATATATGAGCAGGATCGATCGGCTGACCCACACCGTCACAGGTGAACACTACCGCTTGAGCTACGTCCCACTCCTGACTGTCTCCCCAATGACAGGACACCCGCTATAACAGGACAACACTGGTCTGGGGCAGAGTAGTCTTTTGAAGACAGGTAGTAGGTAGTGCTTCATACAAGTGTACATTTATAGTTTTGTGCTATCTTTTTTTCCCTCCTTCTATATTTTTTACGCAACGTTGAGATTAGCGATTACCGCTTCTAGAGGGATGAGAAGGAGTATCTGCTCCCCTGTGTTATTTTGTGTTTTTCTTATTGTTACCATGTCGAATCGTTCGCATCATTTTTGTTGCTAATAATTACAACTGTACTCTGCAATATTGATATGACATACAATAGGCCCTCATACAAACTATAATTTGTGTCATTTAACTGACCTGCCGATGACAGGATACCTGCTCTGTGAGGACAACATTGGTCTGGATGCAGAGCTGTCCTTTAAAGACAGATAATACCGTCTTCATCGACCCCAGTGATCAGTGAAACAATCCCATGTGCGATTAATTATTCACTGTTCAAACTGTTATTTGCCTCATTCAATTAATCCTCTGCTGACATCTGCTACATCAGGACAACAGTGGTCTTTATGTAGAGCTGTCCTTTGAAAACAGGTACTACTATACATACATGAAAACCAAACTCAGTTATTGGATACATACCGAATACAGATGTACATTTCTTTTTTTTGGGGGGGGGGGAGGGGGGAGACGGAAATATATATATATTCTTTACCTGTAATCCACATGCAATATAAATAATATATAAACAAGCCAACAAAATCATCTAATGCCGTCCTGATATTACCTTAGATGTTGCTGGGACGTAAAACAACAACAAACAAATCATCTAAATGCATGTCCGTATCCCTGGACCAGAACTCTGTCGGCATTAAGACTCGACAAATAATTAATCCCCAACCCAAATAACAATAAATCTGACATAAACTATAAAAAATATAAATAAAAACTACCATTTTATTGCAGTTATTCCGCATGTATTATCCGTTACGCCCGTGTTGCATTGCTACTTGCATTACCAACGACTAACGTAGGTCAACCAGTCATTTTGCCATCTCTAATTACATCTAGAACTACTTAGGTAGATTAATCAAAGCAGAGCCAGTTAATCGCTGTACAGATCCCAATAGAATGTTATGACTAATGTAAATTGTGCATGAGGTAAAAAAATGGCGGTGCAGTGAATGTAATACTAATGACAATGTCAAATCAAAGAAATTGTGAATTTTTCGACCCACACCCACACCCACATCTTTTTTCTATCGATGGACAAATTTGTCACTCGATGTTCGATAACATTTTTTTTTTTTAAAGATTCATTACAATGACTAGGTTTCATTACCACTTGATCCAAGCAATTAGGACAACAGAATATCAAGACAGTAATATGCTTCCAGAAGAAGCGGAAATCAAGCCAAGATTATTATCCCGACGGCAAATTTCCATTTACACCTATATCAAAAATGCCCCCCCCCCCCCTAGGCTGTGAAAGAAACCCGGAAATCCGCTTAAAAACGGTAAAATAGCATCCCAAGTGAAGAAAAAAGATTTAGGGTTCAAAAACTATCAAACCAAATTGCTAGGTAAATGCTACATCTCAAAATTGCAGGCTTAAGATGATTTTGTTGAATAAATAAGTACAAACGCTACTGGCTTCATGTTTTTAAAAAGATTTTGTTTAAATAGAGCGCAGACATTAACTCCGCCCGACTGTCGGAAAGGATTGTTGTGCTCACACTGAAGATGAGTGCCGTCTGTTCAGTGTGTACTTACCTAAAGGACGCCATCCTATTGACCAGACGCAAAGCCCCAAATAGAACTAACAGGTGAGAGTGTGTGTGTGTGGGGGGGGGGGGGGTTATATTCACTGTAATTGGAAATTAAAAATTGAGCCAAGAGCATTCAGCCTCCATTAGTCTGTGGGTGGATCTATTATAACCAACTCACCCCCCCCCCCCCCACACACACACACCGTGGGCAGACAGGGCTGTTATTCCTCACACGAGCGTGATGACAGGTGCGACTTCTATTGACCGGTGAGGTGGGGGGGGGGGGGTTATACTAGGAACTATTCCTTGCATTTGCACCAATATACAACATGGGACACAACTCGCACAAAATGTCGTCTGCCCGCCATAGAAATGGCCGGAATGCCCACACCATGAAATCCCCGCCAAATCAACACACAAGTGAGATGGTCCTTAATGACATACAGTATAACCTTTTTAACCCACCACCTCCACAGATCGACCACTTCCCTATATCGATCGCTTTATTTGGGTCCCAACAATACCATTGTAACCATATTCTAACTCCCTAAACCCACCACCTCCCTAAATGGACCACTTAATGTCGGTCCCAAGGTCGGTGGATTTTGAGAGGTTTTACTGTATACTTCTCCCCACTCCCCCCCCCCCCTCCTGCTTTCAAAGTATGATTATTAGATTACTCAGTTATAATGACTATGATTCGCATAATCTTGAAGAGTAATATTGTCATGATATATACACGACCATGACAAATATCACCTGCAAAAATAGCAAGTTGGGATGGGTAGATGATGGCGGCAATGGCAGTGGTGGTGGTGCGTATGGGGGGGGGGGGGGGGGGGGGGGGGGGGGGGGGGGGAGGGGAGAGGTGCCTGTAGTAGTGACCCCGGGATGGTGGTGGTGGGAGGAGCCTATAGTGGTGACTCCCTCTGCGAAGCTTAACCAATCATTTCACTCATTACCCACACATTATAGCTTTGTACAAATATATAGTACTGTTCGTTGAAGGGGGGGGGGGGGGGGGGCAGGGTCGGAGAGGAGGGTGCACTCATTCAGATCCTAGACACGCGTAGGGAGCCGTACACTAGTAATTGTCTGTGGGACATCCAAGTGCAGATCATCTAAAAAGCCAACAGCACACCCTTTCAATGAGCAATCTCAACAAGCCACAATGTGGCTTCACATTGTGTAGACAGCCAGGGTCCCTCATGGGGCTGTTCTGCCCCCTGATTCTATCAGGCCGGTGAGAATTCTCCGTTCCATTTGTTCCCACATCTAAAGAATAAATAGCACCCGCATAGCCATAGGCAGGTGGCGCTTAGCTCCAGCGATATGTGGCAGGTACAGTTTTAGTGTGATATCAACACGGCTGGACCAAACAAACAGCGACATTGTCAAGTTTTCTTATCCTACCAGTGCACTAATGTGGTTAAGAAACCACCACCATTTAATCTCCAATCCCAGCAATGGATCTCACTCCTTCTTGTCCTTCCGCTTGATGACCTGGGGCACTTTCTTGATGACGCCTGTCGTTGTTGTAACGACTGTTGAGGTGGCGCTGTAGCCGGTGTTCGCTACCCACTTAATTCCACCAACACCATAACCGACCGCCCCTCCGGCTGCACCAACGAGCCCACCCGCAGCCCACCGGATAAGCCCAGGCTGCGCCTTCTGGTCTGCAACAAGAGCAATGAGAACATTGGCACTTACAAACAACAAGTAGGTAATGTAATCAAATAGATAACGTCATTTTGCATTTAAGAGTCCTTCAGTAACTGATGGCTAAGTAATTTCAAATGAGCTAAGATTTATGTATGGTATTCTTCCAAGACAAATACATCCGTAAGAAGAAAATTATATACCTGTTTCAACATAATCGCATATTACCTTCAAACTGTCCTTCTTGTGGCTCGATGCTTTTAGATTGACACAATACGTCAGTTTCATAAGTACTGTTTGACCAACCATTCCTCTTTTTGACAAACAATCTCTGACAAAATAAGAGCAGAAATCTACAGCTAACCATGATAAGGTCACAACAGTGACAGGAGAATATTCTCCAGGCAGAGTATGTGCAAAGACCCTATAATACTAAGACGGCTCACTCAGCCTGTACTGTGTAATCAAAATGATCAAACCCACCACTTGGTGCACTGGCTGTTCTCTTGATTACACAGTTGCTATATTATATGTATGAATGTATATATGAATGTGAAAGATGTGTGATGATGGCGATGCTGATAATGATGCTGTGTATTTGTTCATAGCAATTTCATATTGATGTGTATTCATACTTACCTATCTCATGTATAATATAATTGTATGTGTTTACATGTGAAACACCAACCAGCAGCCGGGCTGATCAAACCCACCACAAGGTGGCACTGCGAAATTTACATTACCATGGGAGAGATAGGGAGTGAGCCATCTTAGTATTATAGGGTCTTTGGTATGTGTTTGAATGACAGGAGCCAAATGGCTTACGTTTATGCTTGGAGAATTTTGTATGTAACTTAATATGTGGTATTTGTCTGCCATTCCCTGCCAGGGGCCAAGCCTATGGGAGAATTGTCAGCTATTTCGCGGAAAACAATAACTTTACTGCATCACCAAAGCCAAATGATGCCGTTTTCAGTGGTTAATCATTCTATCCTTATGGCACTAGTACCATTTTTACCGGTACTACTTTCAATTTAGGCATGTTCTAATTGAGATCTAATACTCCACAATCTGTAGCTATAGAGTTCGGACAATAACAACACCCAGATTCAAATTATCATAAATATGGCATTTCTAACTAATAATAAGGCCAACAAAATAATATTAGTGATCGTCCTTTTGAAATAAAAATCCGGGTCGGGCGGGCGATTTTTATTCCTTATTTTTAAGTAGACGTAATATGTAAGTGTAACCAGACTCATCCCTATCAAGCCCATGAGAAAAGCTCATATTTCTCTAGGGCAAATCAGTGGGGTGGCACGTTGATGTGTATTCCTTGTGTTGCTTATTTACTTTGCACTCAAGCAAAAATCAGAGACATATATAAGTGTTCACACTTCCTGTCTACCATTTCGCTATTTCGCCATTTCGATGGCTGAATGAGTTGATCGCCCGACTCCTGTTCTGGTAGGTCGTGGGATTCGAAATCCTGGGTTTGAACCCTGGCCGGGTCACATCAATGACTTAAAAATTGATACAAAAATTGAATTGCTGCTAGCCCAACGCATCTTTAACAGTTATAACATTTTTTTTTTTTTTAATTTCAGGCACGGGCGTGGACGATCACCAAAGGAAATGTATTTGGCCTAAGGATAATATTAAGGTGGTGTAATAAATTAAGAATGTGACATTTTCCATTGTTACTGTTAATCAGGGATGAAAGTGGTCTCCAGCAAAAAACGCGGAAAGCAAGGCGAGATTATTACACCGATGGCGAATTTCCACGAAAGTGCGGATCTTCTCACATAGACTTAGCACTGTCGGGGAATCGCCAAAAAATGCCGGAAGTCAGGTTTCAACTAGGCTTGTTGTGACTGTATTATCACCCATGGCTAACTCGTTCTTGTTTGGGTTTTATGTTCTAGCTACATCTAAGGGATTTGAACTACCCAACTGTTGTCATATACATCCTGATTCTTTGGAATTTTTAGCGTCAATAATAGGTAAATATGGGGAAAAAAATCGCGGAAATCCGCGAAACCGCGGAGATCTTTCATCCCGGTTACTGGAATTAACTCAGCCACCAAACAACTTTGCCTGGCTTTATATCAACCCGCGATATGTGCATCCTGTAACCCATTGTAAAATATTCCGATAATAAGCATAGGTGGGGGGAATGCAAATGTTCTATTGTGAAACAGGTATACATGGCCAGGTGCATAAATTTGTTTATGTAGTTGCTGGTGGTGCTTGATTGAGAGGTAAATAGACATAGTAGTGCTGGCAGGACTGTGTGTAAGGGGCACTCAGAGCACTACACACTACCCCCTCTGCTAGTCAGGATCACCACACGCAAGCTCAAGGCAGGTGGTCGCCAGGGGAGCCACACATCTTGGTGGTGGTGGGCAGATGACTGGTAATCATGGGGACCAGGAATGCTGGATCCATATTGGTAGAGCTAGAAATGCTTGTTTCTCATTGGAGAATGAAGTGGGGTGATACTCTATACTGAATCCATGTACCATATAAATAATAAACCAGAGGGCTTGACATTCTCTCTTCTTTCACACTTTATACTCTTCCTTTCTCCTTGCCTGTATTGATTCCACTATAGCCTGCCTACACAACCACAGATTCGAGCAGTAGACTTTACACCATGACGCGGTGATGCACCAGCTTTAAGCTTGAAAGGCCGCCACTTGGGTGCGCTACTATGGTGGATATTATACCACTACCGCCCCTCTGCCAATCACAGGCTCTAGGGGCGTAGCAGGCCCTTCAGCCCCGCCCATAATGTTGGTGCGCATCAAGTCTGTCATCACTGTCCTTGGTGTCAACCCGGCCATGTGTGATTGAAAATAAAGCTGGTTTTATTTAACGACACTTCTAGAGCACATTGATTTTCATATCATCGGCTATTGGACGTCAAACCTATGGTCATTCTGACATTACCCACTGGTGCCACATAGGCTACTCTTTCCTATAAGCAGTAAGGGGTCTTTTATATGCACTTTCCCCACATACAGGACAGTCCCACACTGCAAATGGGTCCACTGAGCAGGATCGATCGGATGACCAACCACCAAACATTTGCTCACCGCTCCTGACAACCATCAGCACAACATCATAATTGCCTTGCTTTACCATGTCTTTTAAATAAAGTAGCTCACCTCCGTGCAACCATTCGGAATCGGTAAGAGTGCAAGCTTCCTGTCCGGAAGGTCGGGCGTTTGAATCCTGGCCGAGTCAAACCAATGACGTACGAAACTGATAGTTATATATCCTGGTGCTCGGCATTAAAAGGATAGGGCAAGGGCTGGTCAGCTCAGTATCAGGATAATGTGACTGGGTGGGATATCAGGGCATGGTGCTGGTGGCCTGGTATCCCAGTGGGCAGCACTATAAAGTCGCCATGAGTGTGCACTGCCACAAGTGAGTACCACATCCTGATATGACCTTAGATGTTGCTAGGATGCAAAACTCCAACAAAGCAACCATGCAGCCATTCATGTTTAAACCGAACACCAGAGAGAGATTACTTGAGAAATACCTACCATAGACCTCATCTGTTTTCTTATTAGAGCGCAAGTCCTGGTTATCATCTTCCTTGGTAACGCTGCCCTCTGGTGGCGGTTTGACCGCATTAGTCGAGTCACCTCCCCCAGCGGACACGAGGACGCTGTCCCCGTTTGTGAACACACTACCCGTGCTTACCGTGGCTTCGTCGGCATGGACCACCTCCTCAGGCTTGAAAAATAAAGGGAAGGGGGGATTTAAACAAAACTTGCAAAATGGCCTAGGACAGGGCAGATAAAATATTGGAAGTGGCTATTCATAAGGGACTGTATGAATAGCCAGAGCACTTATTAGTATGGCACTCGGTTATCACATCATATGCTGTCATATCCCCGTCACATCACTGTAGGTTATGGTTAGCTGTAAACACAGTTTCATCTCATGATTGGGTCAAAGCTAGTCATGTGACCTAGCTGTACTAATAAGGTTTCTGGCTATTCATATTTGGTCCCGTACGTTGGTGTTCTCTGTGGCAGAGTGCTTAGAGTGTCTGACTTTTTTCTAGGTCGGACTCCCAATCTGAAGGTCAGTGGTTCAATTCCCCGTGCCCCCACCTCTGCCAACTTACAGTGTCATCAAAGGCCAGTTGATCTCATACCATGTCTATGTGGTGAGGGAGGTTAAAAATCCCATGGGTCGGTAAAAGTGTAGGCTCTGGCTTTCTATCGACAAATTGTCTAATGGTGAAAACAAGTTTATTCAAGCTTATCCATGATAGGCAGTATCAATCTTCAAGAAGAAAAAAACCATGAATAGACACTGCCTAAAATATTCACCCCCACCCACGGTAGTGGTGAATAACGACTGTGTATATAAATCCGAGCAAAAACTGCTTTGGTATGAATCAATTATAAACGAGCTGTCTATAGCCTGGTTCCAGCGTGCAGTGTTTATCTATATTAACATAAAGTTGATGAACTGGAAGAGAATGCAAAAAAACAAAAACAACAAGAGGATGGCCACTAGATGCTTTCGATTTTCCTGTCTATTATTCTACATGATTTCGTTAATTCTTCACTCATAGTATTAAGCAGGCTATGATAAATAAATATTTAAACAATATATTTAGCATATTACTATTACTAGATTGCAAATCCATGTGGTTATGTCCATAACGCAACCTTCCAATACGTTTTCTGTAGGGTTGCTTAGCAGCCCTGTGTATAATAAAGGGTTATGGGACTAACTGTACAATGTGCAACAGAGTACCCTGTTAATTCTAGTATTCTACACTAGTGTGTTGAGGTAAACATCTAGAATTGTTTGTAATAATGTGCAAATTGCAATGCTCTTTGCTGGAGATTTTATCTTTAATTGTCCCTACTTATTCGTGTCAAGGAATTCACCTACAAATTAATCTTATAACGATAATTAATTAAACTAATAAAAGAATCGAATCAATCTTACTGATGTTTTAGTAGACATTGATTTTTGTTTTGTTCAAGTGTTTTTATTCCTCTGAATAACAAACATGTCAGTGCTACTGCACTGGTCTTCCAGCCCAAATGACAATTACCACTACACAGTAAACAAATCTACAACAATATAGATAGACAATGACAAGAAAATAAGCAAAACATTGGTACATGAATGATAGGTAACGAACAAGATAAGAGAAACATATATTAGACTAGTAGGGTAAGCGTTAGTAGGGGAGGCATCACTGATTATCTTTCTCGTGGTGACATACCCGTTAAAAGGGTGATGATAGGATGTAGGGTGGGCCTTTGTGTTTGAACTGGTCTTTATGGTAATCTCAGGTGGGGCCTATTGAGTGAGTAAGTAGGTTAATATTGATTAATCATGTACCTCAGTAGGATCCAACTAGAATCATTTCCAAGCTCATTCCGTTGGTAGGTGCGGTTTTTGGTCTAGTTAGCCGCTACTAGTTGAGTTTACAGTGAGTTTGAAGTGCCATTGCATAATGATGGTAATATTTAACACCAGTAATAGTAAATAATAACAATAGCAGCACTACTAGGACCTAGTCTAGGTACTCTAATAATAATAATAACATGTTCCTGTTAAAGTTGCATAGTCCGATGAAAACATCAAATTTTCAAAACCAAAACACTCACCTATATTTGATTCTACATATCTAACTTAGATACTGGTGGACTTATTCAAGTTGCATGGTCCGATGAAATATAATTTTGTCAAAATTAAAACAACTACTTACATTTGATCCTATATATCTAACTTAGATACTGGTGCATTAGCTAATGATTTGGGACAGCATATACAGAATAACCAGTGAGTTTATAACCTCACCCCTTTAGACACTCAGTTTGAAACACCCATTATGCAGGAAGGCCATTATCCAATTAGGCCAATCTCATGACCTCATTAGCCACCCCCAACCAAGTAGGCCTACTGAACAGGTTCATAGAGGGGAAGGGGAACCGAGGGGTATGTTGCCCGTCCCCTCTATGTTGGATATTCAATGGGTAATTTAAATTTTGAAATGTATATATATATATATATATATATATAGTATAGTTATACGAGTCTTACCTTGGTACAGATGATGGATAACTGTTGTTTTACCGAGGTATAAGCCTCGGATAGATGTGGGCTAGGGAGAGGTAAGCACGTCCGGTACCAGCAATCTTAACCTACTTATTGAGGATAAAAATGACTTTCAAACAATGGATACTATTACTTTACCGAAAAGGTACACCAACGGAATAGATGTGGCAGGGTGTGGCGGGAGGGCCCTAGCCCACATCTATCCGAGGCTTATACCTCGTTAAAACAACAGTTATCCATCATCTGTACCAAGGTAAGACTCGTATAACTATACTATTTTACCTCGGTAAACAGCCTCAGGCTAGCCTCAGGCTAGGGAGACCTTTACATAATTCATTTTTATCCTTAATATCATTCTTTCTTATTATTATAACATTCTAAATTTTTGTTCTCACCTATTCTTGTTAGTTGGCGAGAAGACGCTTTGCAACGCCGGTAGGCTTTTCTAGTCGTTTATTATAATGTTTTGCAAACGACTTAGCCGTCTTCCAGCCTGCATGCGCTAGTATTCTTTTCACAGAAATACCAAGCACCCGTGCCTTGGAGACCATGGCTCCTCTAGTTGAGTGGGAAGAGTATTTACTCGTATCCACTCCAGCCAATTTCAACACCGTAATTGTCCATCTGGCAAGTGTGTCTCGTGAAATCGCCTTATGTGGCTTTATAAAGCTCACTAATAGTTGTTGTGATGCACGTAAATCCTTTGTCTTGTATATATAAGCCCGTATGGCCGACACAACACATAATTTCCGATCATTCGGAAAACAGTCTAAGTGAACCGTTGATAAAGGGTCACCTAACGTGTTCGATTTGAGCAATTTTTCTAAATCAAACGTAGCTTGTTGCTTGTCTATTTCTAATCCAGTTAAGGATAAAGCAACAATCGTCTGTCCTCTGTGTCCGGTTACTAACAATAACAGGACCGCGACCTTAAAACCTAACTGTTTTATATCTAACCACGAGTTGTGAGGCCAAGCCTGAAACAACTTAAATACTATAGAAACATCCCAAAACCGACTATACTTTGGTTTTGGAGGATTCCTTTGATAAATTGAACGAAGTAAATAACAAATAACATAATGTTTTCCAACTGTTTCGCCATCAATTCTAGGTAATATAATTGATAACGCACACCTCGCCGCATTAATCGATCCAAAGGAAAGTCCTTCATCCTCTAGAGAACGAAGAAACCGAGCTACTTGTGAAATCTTTGGATTTGTTGGTTTAACTTTCATTAACAAACAATGTACACCCCATTTCTTTAAATAGGTTGTATACATTTTGACAGTTCCTGGCCTCCAGGCATCCGATACTATCCTATCCTCAGTAATTCTGTCCAATCCAAATTGCTGTAGCTGCTTCCTTAGAAAAGGAATGCCAATAGGGGCGTCGTTGACACGTCGCCGTGAACCACTAGCGGTCCGTGGTGCGTCAGATTCCCGAGTTTTCTTGGGAATCGTATACGATCTTTTGCCAGTTGTGAAACTGCTGGCAGCCAAGGTTGCGTGTCCCAATCGGGCACCACCAGTATCGCATGTGTCCCTTCCAAGCCGATTTTTCTCACTACTCGGCTGATAATGCTAAATGGTGGGAAAATATAAAAATAATTATTTTCCCAAGTAATAGCAAACGCATCTACTTTCCAAGCATCCGGTTCAGGATGCCAAGAAACATAACAGGGTAACTTGTTATTATTTCGTGATGCAAATAAGTCAACTTCAGGTGTACCCCATTTTTCACAAACGAAGTTAAACAAATGTGTAGAGAGAGACCACTCTAAATGGTCATGGAAATTTCTACTTTTATAATCTGCAAGTGTATTTTGTGACCCTGGAATATGCGCTACAGTCAGCCAGACTTGTTGAGCCTGTGCCCAGTTCCAAATCAGTTTAGATAACTGATTGCAAGACTTTGATTTGGTTCCACCCATGTTACGAATATATGCCATGGCAGTAGTATTATCAGTTAGTATTCTAACCTGTGATTTATTTATCTTTACTAAACTACGTAAGCCCAGATAAATAGCACGCAATTCTAGTGCATTAATATAGTCTGATTTTTCATCATCAAGCCATCTACCTCCTGTTGTGACCCCATCTCGATGAGCTCCCCAACCTTCTAACGAAGCATCAGTAGTAATTACTGTATTAGGTTCCGCCATGCGGATTGGATTTGGTGAACTTGCTATATGTTGCATCCACCATCCAATATCCTGTAACCCTTCTTGCGAAATAAACATCTTTCGCTCAAAATTGCCTTTAGTTCGTGTTAACGCTAAATTTTTATCTATTTCTAGCGACTTAATATGGGCCTTCCCATATAACACAGCAGGTGCATATGAGGTCATTATGCCAATAAGAACAGCAACCTGTCTAATTTTTGGCTTTGATAACTTAATAAGCTGAGTCGCTGTAGTCATAAACTTAATTAGTTTTTGTTCTGTTATCGACACTGTAAGGGACTGTGTATCCAGAATAAACCCTAAACATTTGAGTTGTTTTGTTGGTTTAAACACTGACTTTTGTTGATGTACATAAAACCCCAATTTAGTGAGTAATGCACATAAATCCAAAACTGCATTCACACAACCAATTTGTGTTGATGCTATAATAAAAGAATCATCTATGTATGGAAACATTATGTGACCCTTCCTCGCCATTACCGAGAAAACAGGTTTAAGCAATTTAGTAAATAAACGTGGCGCACAAGCTAAGCCATTCGGCATGCAGGTAAACTCATAGAGTTGGTTATCCCAAATAAATCGAAGAAATTTTCGGTATTGTTCCATTATGGGAAGCGTATAATATGCATCCTGTAAATCAACACTAGCCATCCACGCATCTGGTGTAATCAGATCTCGTGCCGTATCTAGAGAGAACATTTTAAAATGTCGATATTCCACCCTTTTATTAAGGATTGTTAAATCCAGGATCATTCGAACATCACCATTAGGCTTCGGTCTCGAGAAAATGTTTGAAATAAACTGTCCTGAACAGTGTGTCACTTTTTGTATAATTCCTTTCTCAAAGAATTTATGTACCTGTTTAGTTAGTGCGTCTCGTTCAACTGGTTGAATGTTATATGGAAAAGGTATTATACTTTGTACAGGAATTTGTGTAAAGGGAATGTGAACACCCCTAACTATTTCTATAATTTCTTGGTCACTAGTAATTTTGTGCCACTCAGAAATATGATTACTAATATTACCAGCCACAAAGTTGCTTACAGTTTGTGTGTTTTTAGAGGCTGCAGGGACTTGTAAAGTTTGTGTTTGGACCTCTACTTGGACCCGCCCCTGGGGAAAGGTCTCGACGAGTTGAACCCTCGGCCTATTGGCCGTGCGGTGTTGTCGGTCCAGCCTGGGCGAGCGCCCCGGCCCCGAAACCCTTGACCGAAGTTTGAACTCGGTCTGGTTCCTCTGGTGAACCGTCGTGGACGAAAATCCCCTCGTGACTTTTTGAAACGAGGAGCTTCCTGTTTCTTCTTGCCATCCATGTTTTTGCCACTCTTGGCTGCAGTCTCTACCTCTTTATAGAGGTATTGTAGTTGACCGCCAAACATCTTGGTGTTATCTAAAGGTTTCCCTTTAATCGGCTCTGGAGCAAGATAAAGCGTAAACTCCTTCCCCTCATTATCGGTAACCTTCTTAGAGCGAGCCACTTCTTTGCCAGCATCTGTGCAAACTGACTTGAAGACATTTTCATATCTTCGAAACGACAGGTAATTACCTGCCGCCGCTAGCACTGCAATGCCTTTGTCCATTGTCTTAGACGAGAACTTATTTTCACTCTGCATCCTATTAGCCACAGGAACAATAGCTGTTAGGGTAGCCAACACTGCCTTATGCACTGTGTGCAACAAACACATCCTCAAACTTCTTACGGTCATCCGTCATATTGACATCCCGATCCATTTCTTTAATGATGGAGTTGGGAACACCCTTTATGCCTGTTAACTCATCTCCTAACTTGGAGATAACCTCCGCCGGTTTGAACGTGCGAAAATGACCATTCACGGTCTCGCGCATAAGCGTAGTGGTTTTAACCCGCTTAGCCTTTGGCTTCTCCACCTTCTTAGCCACTTTAGTGCCAATGTCCGCATAGACCCCTTCATATATGGTGTCTGAGTCTGATTCCGTAGAAGTAGACTCAGTGGACGACTCAGAAGAAGAATATTTCCTCTTCCTCTTCTTCTTTTTGGACTTAGTCTTCCGCTTTTTGCGAAAACCAGTCTCTGCCCGCTCCTTGGTGAATTCATCACCCGAAGAAATCACCTGTTTCTTCTTCTTCCTCCGTTTAGGAGAAGGAGGAGGAGGAGCCTTAAGCTCCACCGCCGAGTCTGTGTCCAAGAAATCCTCAAACGAATCCTCTTGGACACTCGGCCTACGCCGCTTCCGAGACACAGGCGATTTGGCAGTCAAGATGTGGCTTTCCAATCTTGCAAAGCGAGCCTCCCAATCTGGAGGCGCAGGCACATCAGGCACTGCGTCCTCGTCCGGGTCGGAGAGGATATGCGCCCGGGGCTGTGTCGACGGCCCTGCCGACAACACAGGTGAGGAGTCGTACTCCTCGTCCACTCCACTCGGAACACGCCCCTCGGCTGCTGCTGCACCGCGCTTACTCCGCTTCGTGGCCATCGGGAGCTGAAACAAAGATTTTTGGTCAGTCCCGGTATATATATATGTCACAATATGGTTGTTTCAAACTCATTTGGACATCTATTGGTGTTAGAGAACGTGTTTATACCGTTATAACACAGGCGTAATAAGCTAAATTTGTGCGTGGGTTGTGGGTCAAGCCCAAACCTTACGCGGGGTCGGGACCAGTGTATCGGCCCGCCCATCCCTCTGTTCCGCACACTTCTCCCACCTGTGACTACTACGTCAACAAGTTGGAGAAAATGCTACGAAACTCGGAGAAACGCCTGAAAAAGTTTTGTCTAGGGGAGTCTATAAAAGAAACCCAGGAGCATCTCCAACATTACTCTCTATTAGAGTACGAGAGAATTTCCACATGAGATAGGGCGAAACCCACATCTCTACCCATAGTCACACGGTGACCCGGGTGTTGACATAACCGCTAATGACCGGTTTGGTTCCTTCGAGAAACCCACTCGAGTGTTCTATCCTTGGTTGTTTATAACCAAATAACTCGTCCAAATTGGACCAACGAAAGTCTAAACTTTCCATAATGATGCTCTAATGCATCATAATTAAGCTAACCACAGTTTTTATTATACTTACTGCGTATTTGCTTGTATGTAGACTAATTTTGCCGGAGCAACCCAACGACACGTTATCCAGTCGTGAGTTGTATATGCTAATTGCTGGTACCGGACGTGCTTACCTCTCCCTAGCCTGAGGCTAGCCTGAGGCTGTTTACCGAGGTAAAATATATATATATACATATTACTAATCTGCATTGCTATCTAATGAATTTGCATTTCTATATATATATATATGGTCACTTCTCATAAAGCTGCAACAAATGTGTTTTAATATTACAAGTTTGTTAATAATGTGGTTAGAATGCTGGGATGAGCTTGGCTGCATTCGTCTGTGTTAGGGCTTTCTGGGGATGCCAGGTTTGTATCTGTACGATGTGATCTCATAAAACTGTGGCCCATAAATGGTCATATTTCCATAGTTTTTTTTTGCCAAAAGTAGCTTTAAATGTTTACCTTTTAGATTAACCCTGTAAGTAGGGCATTCAGAAAATATTTTCTTAGCATTGCCTATGTCTCTGCCATTATTAACCCTCAAAATTAGGAGTTCAGGGCCGGTATGCAGGAGTCGGTGATAGCGAGCCAAAACGGTGTTTGGCGGGAATCCCCGTTTAGCGGCGAAAAGTGGCATGCACGAGTCAGTGATAGGCCTAACACCAGAAGCTTAAACTGGGTTAAGGTAAACCAGAAACATAGCTAGTTTACAGCGGTGTTAGTGTTAGGCCCAAATCTATTCAATGCTATCATATTTGACAGAATTAAATACGCAATAAGTGAAATTTGATCAAATTAACCCTAAATTCGAAGCGATATTAACGCTGCTGCCGGATCAGCGGCGATATTACTATTTTCGAATCGACGAATGTAAAGTAAACAAATCGCCGCCACTGCATGGACGTCGATATCCATACTGTCCATCGCCGCCACATCGGCAGCAATATATTAGGCCAAAATCTATTCAATGCTATCATATTTAACAGAATTACATACGCAATAAGTGGAATTTGATCAAATTAACCATAAATTCGAACCAATATTAACACCGCCACCTTCATAGTGTCTAATCGCCGAATGTAAACTAAACAAATCGCCGCCGCCGCATCGACATCGATATCCATGCTGTCGAAATCAACAAAACATCGCCGCCGCATCGGCGGCAATGTATTAGGCCCAAATCTATTCAATGCTCTCATATTTAACAGAATTACATATGCAATAAGTGAAATTTTATCAAATTAACCCTAAATTCGAACCGATATTAACGCCGCCGCCTTCATAGTGTCTAATCGCTGAATGTAAACTAAACAAATCGCCGCCGCCGCATCGACGTCAATATCCGTACTGTCGAAATCAACAAAACATTGCCGCCGCCGCCGCCGCCGCATCGGCGGCAATGTATTAGGCCCAAATCTATTCAATGCTATCATATTTAACAGAATTACATATGCAATAAGTGAAATTTGATAAATTTAACCCTAAATTCGAACCGATATTAACGCCGCCGCCGCATTGGTGGCGTTATTCATATTGTCGAACCGAGGGATTTCCCAAATCTATAAATAAATTCACGTTTAGCTATAATGAAAGTGTTGAGCGCTCCTGCATACGGCTTGACCACATTCCCCGGCTCGCAGATAGCTAAACGGTATCAGGCTGTAACACCAAACGCCGCTATTACCGACTCCTGCATATGGGCCCAGGTCGACTGCCTGGATAATAATCAGCATTTTTGTGTTAGGGAATTTTTTTTAGCATAACCGTCCATCTGCAATGGTTTATAGGGGCCTATTGGTGTAAACTATCAATAAAGAACACTAACTACACACACAACTTCATTGACATGTGTGTCCCCCCCCCCCCCCCACCATTCATCGATTAAAATTGCATAGTTTGATGTTTTGAAATTTCTCCCATTGGGACAATGTCAATCATATACCGATATATATCTGATGTTGGATATTTGATGCTACTTGGTCAATTCGATAGATATAAATCAAATTAACCTTTCTACAAAATAATAATTTTTTTTAAACCCTAGTGTCATAAGCCTATAGCACCAATCCGTCCCCAGAATGTTCAACCCCAAACAGAAATACCTACCTACAGCCCTGTCAGGTTCCAGGATTACTAGGTCATCTCACATCACGTGGTGGCCGCGAGATGACCATCTAGGTCATAGCCACAGGAGTTTTGACAAGCCTGTCGAAATTATTTTGGGTTCTTTCAGCTCAAATTGCTTCAAAACTAGTCATTTTTCATCAAAATGACTCCAGACTAATGATTAGTAGCTCATAATGATCACTTTGATGTATTTATCTAAAAAATAAGATAAAAATTCAAACACCATCGGACCATGCAACTTTAAGCACGTGTTGCCACATAGAAGGGCGTGCTGAGTCAATTTAATAGAACCTGTTTCTGCATAAGCCAATGGTGTCAATAGCCGTGTTTACACTGGCAATTGTGAAGCGAATTACTCAATTAGGCAAATCGATTTATATGAAGCGATGTAGTGGCAAGTTTACACGACAAATTTGAAACTGTGTCCGCGACCGGGAACCAGCAGCCTTGGTGGTGAGCCTGTAGCCGGCAAGCACCGCTATTTGACACTATCGGCGCCCGAGTGGTGAGCCTGTAGCCGGCGAGCACTGCTATTTGTTTAGTTTACATTCGTCGATTCAGAATATGAATAACGATGCCGATATAGCGGCTACGTCAATATCGCTTGGAATTTAGGGTTAATTTAATTAATTTTCATTATTTGAGTATGTAATTCTGTTAAATATGATCGCATTCAATAGATTTCGGCCTAATCGGTCCCTAACACTGCCGGGCACCAGTATATAGTTACAGCTGAGCCTGTAGCCGGCGAGCACTGCTATTTTACACTTTCGCCGCCCGGGAATCAGCTGTATCGCTTCATCTATACTACCTGGCAAGGTGGTTTACATCTACCGATTTATATGAATCGATTCAGCCCTAAAACACCACACTGTCGCGTTTACACGGCAAATGTAAATTGATCTAGGCAAGTGATTTTATATGAAGCGTTTTAACTCGCCCGTGTAAACACGGCTATAGAGTTTTGGTATGCTTGCCAAAATTAATCTTGCATGCTTGCGCCTCAAATATCTCCAAGGTTAGTCATTTAAAATCAAAGGTATTGCAAACTAAAGTAAGATAGATTATAACAATCAATTTAATATATTTATCTCAGCATCGGACTATGCAACTTTAATGTTGTCAGAAGAATATGAAATATTTATTTAAAGAAATTGCATCCACTTCCACTTGGTCTTGGATCCACATATTATACCAGGAAATTCAGTGTATACAAATATTTACTGCAAAACTATTTATATCAGATTGTGATGTCACAACCGAAAAGCCAAAGGCAATGGATTGGCAATGCAGCTTGGCGAATTGGTTCAGGGTATGTAGATAAAAATAAGATAAGGATTAAATAGCAATCGTGTGAGATCAGCCAGAGGCAGGGACCAGGTTGGCAAAGATAACCAACATCTTCATGATCTTGTAATCTTACTAACCATTCGACTGAACTGATCAGTCTGATGCACTGCCGATGCAGTGATGGCATAACTGACTATGATTATAACTATGACTATTATAACTTAATAGTAATAATTCCGAGTATGGGATCTCTAACTAAACCTAGTGACGCACAATACAACTCAACTGGGGAAACATTATTACGGGCGACACTCAAAGTCACAGGGCTGAACTGAGCCTGAAGCACCTGAATTACGAAGAAAACAGCGACGCCTCAGATTACTACACACATGTCACATGAATACATTGAATGATTGATATATAGTATAATAAGTATTGCTTACAGTTACACTCGGCGTCAGTGACACTAATGAATACCAGTAAAATACTCCAAGAACAACTTACCTTCTTCTCAGGTTCGGGAGGAGCGGCCTTGCGTCCAAATGGGAGATACGAAGTGACGCTGTTGTAAATTCGCGACATGATTTGGCCGTAGATTTATCTAGAAACCTATCCACTGAAGATGTCTATTTCGATTTCTCCTGTCACTGTCAGTCACCTCGTCCTCTCCTGAGCTGAAGGCTGGAGAAGGCATCAAAATACGCGTCCGCTGGCTGTTCTTTTAAGTGTATGCCGTTAGTTTGCCTGAGGTGAGGGGGTTTGAGGGGGGGAGAGTTTGCAGTTTGTTGTTGTCGACGTGGAGTCAGCCTTAGCCCGCCTTGCAGGCTCCTGTATCAGCTGTGCTGCTGCTGTCTATCTGCCCCAAGGTGCCAACGAGGCAATCCGCAGCGCGCCGCCACTGTCGCACTTTGTCTCAGGGAATCCCTTAGCTCGCGACTATCAACTCGCGGCGCAAAATGCCAACAGCCCCAAATCGCAATAACAGGCGCTATAAATTTCGACCAGGTTCACTGTTCGAAGATGGCTGTGTCGCCGAATTGGAGTCTTTCAGAGAATTGTCGAGAACTGCCCTTCCCTGGATGTAGCTGAGTTTTGTTTTGGAAAAACACGATAGGTGTAGGTTTTTCTGATTTATGTGAAACGCGTTCTGGTTGGACCAGCTAGCGATCGGCGAATCAAAAGAGGTTTTACATATTGAGGCTTGTTTATGATAAACCCGAGAGGTGGCGCCAATATTACAGTTGGTTTGTGGTGTGCTTACCAGATGGCGATATTTTTCCCGCGCCATGCCAAGGCATAGATCAATATTTATTAGAAGGACTTTCAGAATAGCTCATGGCGTACTTTCCTCCCATGTAGTATACATGGGAGGAAATACAAAACTAATATGAATAAGCAATGCTTAGGACCGACCCGCCCACATTAGTTGGAATTACAAAAGTGTCTATATACTGTGCGCTGAAAACGGCGTCGAGAGCCAAACAAATGCCCGTAGCCTTTGAGTTTGCATTGTATGTAGTTTGCCGCTACATGCAGTGCAAAACAAAATTAATAGAAATACAAAACAATTTGGCATAAACATGAAAGTTTGGAATTACAAACAAGTCAATTGACATATACATATAAACGCTTGGAGAATTATTTATTATTATGCGATTCAACACAAGTATACAAATGGCGGCCACCATATGGCTATTTCCGTTTCCGTTTGCTGGATTTTGACGATTTCATTTTCCATCTATGAGTATGGGTATTGTTTATGTATGTATGTACACGTGTTAGACCTTAGCCTCCCCCCACCCCCCTGGGTGGGTCAGTATTAAACAAACTAAAGGTGCTACAAAATACCATCAAAGTATACCTTCAGGTGCACAAAAGATATCCCACAATCGAATTACACAAAAAAATGCAATGCAACACTACTAACGAGTAGAAGGGAAACACACCTCAAAATACTACCACACCATTACAGCACAAAACCAGGCTACACAGCAACCCCCCATAGGGACACCAGGGAAATGGCGGCCCCAGTGCTACTGACAGCAATAAGTAACACACAAATTTATGAGAGAAGTGTACTGGCCATGGCGGCACATGCCTGGAATAATCAACCCACACAACAATGGGCAATCAAAAGCCTGGACCACTATAAAAGGTTCTTAAAGAAAACATAATACACAAACACCTAACCATTGTACATTTTTTCTTGTTACCTTGCTACCAGTTTTCCATTTATTACACTCCACAAGAATTTCAATAAGCTTGTCTTTTGGGATCCTAACTACCATATCCTCTGAATTAATTTCATATCCTAACCAAATCATCTTTTTAGCAGGTGGGTGCATTTTATAAGTGATAAATCTAGGCCTAATTCTTTTGTTAGGCCAATAATGTAGTCATAAACCTGCTGTGCCTTTTCCAATGTACTTTCTACTCCTACAAAGTCATCTGAATAGCATGATGCGAAAAAACCTTTTTTTGTCATTAAATGCACTACAGCTGACTTTGTTCTGGCACAAGTGATACTGGACATCCTACATCCGAATAGGGGTGCTGTGTCAAAATAATATTTCCCTTCCACTTTAATTCCGAATAAAGGCACACTAAGAGGGCAAGTTCTTAATTGCCTGTACGCTCTTGCCAGGTCTATCGACCACATAAAACAATTTTTTCCTAATTTGGTCATTTCCTTAGCTAATGACATTATTGTTGGTAAGTTATATGTATACCTTTTGCCTTGCTAAAAACCTTTACCTATCACTTCATTAACCCCTTTCCCTTTCGGATAACTCTTTTTCTATGGGAATTTGTTTCCCTTGACCAGAAATATATGATTGTGAGCTTTCTAATTTAATGAGTGTCTATTGGCACATAATTGATTGTCTACTTCTACATATAAAAGCGATGGTTTGAACAAAAAACAAACATTTCTCGCCGTGAATAAGGCCTATGCTGCCGACACGGCGTAAAGCAACCACCAATCAATCAACCAACCCTACTATACGGAGCTGAGGCCTGGACAGTGTATAGATATTAGATGACAGGTGAAAAAGCTGCATGCATTCATGATGCGACATCTGCGTTCGATCATGAGGCTGATCCGGAAGGACAGAGTGACAAATAAGGAAATGCTTGAACGGAGAGGGCTGGCCTCTATGAAAGATATTCTGATCAAAAAGAATCTACGGTGGACTGGACACCTCATGAGGATGTCATCAGACAGGCTACCAAAGCAGATCCTCTACTCTCAACTGTCTTCTGGTTACAGAAAGAGAGGGCGCCCTCGTCTCCGTTTCAAGGATACCATCAAGAGAAACCTGAAGCTGAGAGACATTAAGACTGACTCAGGGACATCACTCTCACGGCAGAGAGCTAAATGGAGAGCGACAGTCAAGTAATGAAAGCAGTCTTTGTCACATCGCGACTGACAGCATGATGATGATGATGATTACACAAGTAATTTTTAGGAGAGAAGCTACGGTCTCTAATGGTATTACAGCTACCAGAAATTTCATGACAGTTAATGTCAGTAATGAGTGGAGCGCTCTGCCTTAAGTGACTAAGGCATTGTGTATATCCATCACCATGGCAACCGCATCTACGGAGCCCAGTCGTCCTGGTGACCCCAATGAGAAGTGTTTGCTGTAAATCAACCGTTAATTTTACAGTCATCTGCCTCATCCTTTTGCTATCACCCCCAGTAATATTATTAATCTTTCTAATTTTATTATTGGCCAAGAATGATTATTAAACCTATTAATAATACCAAAATCCTCATTAATGCGCCTATGGCCCCCCCCTCCCATTTTTTATTATTTGAACTGGTGGTGCCATCTGTTTTTGTCGGTTCCAACTTACGCTTTTTACAATTTCGGCCAGACGGCTTATGCAGTACTTTTCCAAAATTCTTCAAAAATCTACTAGAAAAAAACCCTGAGGGGCCTGAGCGGGTTAGATGATTAATATCACAATCTGACACAGTGTGAGGCACAGCATTAATATTCATAATATCAGTAGAGCTAGCAATGGAATTAACAATTTGTACTGATTTATGTAAAACTAATGGTAATTTAGCGCCTGCGTTAATGCTCTCACTGACCTGGTCACAGCGCCTGATGACTGGGACCGACGGCAGCCAATGTGGTTCAGGAGACGTGTTGATACTGCCATCTTGCGGAAGTCGCTCGCAACTCTGACCTCCGACCGACGCTATGCACACTGTACTTGAGTTGAAATCAGTCCCATGCCGACTGCTCACTGAAAATGCTTCACACGTTGGTCAGTATCACCATTTGCTTCCTTGGATTTCACTTTCAATTTACACTCCATCTCTTTGTGATAAGGTTTCTTCTTTAATTTAAATGCACACCAAGCACAAATATGCACATCACGGTAACTACCCTCCATGACTACTGTAGAATCCACAATGCTTCCCCCGGTTCCAAATGGTACAGGGCCTACCGTCTGTCTCTCTATTAAACTCTGATGACCCGCATTCCTTACTACTCTTCACCCCAGTTTTCGATAGCCTTTGTCCTAAACCACAAACATCCCTACGCACTTCATTTATTTTTTGCTCGTTCTCCCATCTGCCTGGCAATCTTTTATCAGCTATCATGTTAAACAAATTTTCTGAATAATTTAAGCACATCTCCCACGTATATGATTGTGCCATGTCCAAAATTGTATCGATGTGCTCATCCATCTTCTCTACCCAACTAGCCGGCACATCCCCCCTCTTCACCAATTAGAATTCCCCAACGCTACTTTACCTTTCTTTTAGTCACATACTTGGGGAGTCATTTCATTTTACCTGACAACTTAGCATTTTCCCAGCTATACAAATTAAATCCTTAATCATTCCATTGTCCGATTCGGAACCATCTTCAAAAGTTTCGATCTCTAACTGTCAATTGGTTGCACTTCTCTTACTGCCACGAGATGATTCGATGGAAGTTTCAACACACAATACTGTACTCTCACTAAGCTTTTCAGAAATTGACCCTTTTCCTACTGGAGACCCATTCACTTCCCCACAACCAATGCACGAGCGGGCTGGATGAACTGACTTGCGCTTAGTATGCACAGCCGTTGTACTTGCATTCACTGTGATGTCATCATTGTTTACTTCTGGCCCGCACGACTCTTTACACAACAATGGCGACGACACACTCCTGGAATTTTCAAGAGAATTCAATCGCATTAATATTGGCGCCGTTGCCACAGTTAATTTCTGATTAAGGAGGCAGGAAATATCCTCTACGTACTGTCGCCCCTTGAGCAGCAGGTTGCACAGTTGTTATGGGTGTAGAAACAAGATCACAAATACGAACACGACCAGACGACGCTGCAGAGCTCGGACATGATTCCTTCCGTCGATGTTCCGATCCGCTTTTTCTTCTTTCGTTGACGGACTCTAGCAGCGCCCTGGAGTAATGTCCCCCATCAGTCCTCGACTTGGATGACCTCAGCATCCTCTTGTTCTTCGATCAAAACTTAAGATTGACGATATTGCAGCTCTCAGGTCTGTACTGATCGAGTGTCAGGTAAGGAATGGCATAGCCTTCAAATCTACTACCAGAAGTTAACCTTAAAGTTACAGAATGCTACACTACACGTATCTATGGTATGCATCACTAAGGAGCCCGTAGTCAGGGTTTTGAATTACGCATGTTACCAGCAGCATGTACAAATAACAAAACTGACAGAATAAATGCCACCAACTTTGTGACCCGTTCTAATTGTGACAACATGAGTTCTTGCGTCCCTAATAATCTAAGAAAGGCATGGCTTAATCCAGTTTGGATTATTGAGGTTTTATATCCTTGTAGCACCCAAGGTCATATCAGAACAAATACCGACCAGTAACACCGAGGTAACACCGCGCACTCATGGCGACTTTATAGTGCTGCATCCTGCCAGTATCATGACCCAATGCACCACTGGCTGTCTTATCTTGACCGGTGAACCAGATGGGATGGCTGAACGAGTAGAGCGTCCACCTCCCATTTTAGTAGGATCAAGGGATTCGAAGTCACGGGTTCGAACTCTGGTCGAGTCAAACCAATGACTTAAAAAGTGTATGCTTGTCACTGCCTAGCCTGGCGCTCTGCATTATTAGGATAGGGCAGGTAGGGAACAGTGGAATGAGGAAGACCAATTGTCCATGATTGAAATTTCCACTGCTTAATAAAGTTAATAAACAAATCATGTACAACAACAAACAAAAAACAACAACAAAAACCCACCAACATCCAGTCATTGCCCTATAATATTGCTCAATGGCAAGGTCATTCTAGTAATGCTGAGCGCTAGTCTATAGAGGGAGCGCATGTGGCGTCAAAACTCAGCGGTTAGCCATCTTGGATTACACTTAATACCACCTATGGTGCCCCCTGTGTTATACGAAGAACACTACGGCCATCACTGGGCCTACCTAGTCGGCGGCCGCCGAAGTGTGTGGCGCCACCTAGCGGGTAGTGGCCGAACCTTTCTAATGGAGGACATTGCGATTTTGTGGTTCAAACAATTGCTGTTGGTGTCGCCACTGAAATAGTGGGCCTAAGCGAACTGTCTACATATATGTGAGGTACAGGCAGGGACATTTTAAAATATACATAGGGTGCAGTATTTTTATTCCTTCCTGTTGATGTTGAAATTACAAGCCCAAATCCAAAAACAGTTAGGCTATATATATTTTTGTTCTTGAGATAATCGATTTTTAAGATTAAATATATAAAAATGCATTAATTTTGAATTAAAAGTGTATCGTTGACCAAATATAATAACAAGTGGAACCATGCTAGGGGAGTTCTGTTCACCGATTTCCATTGTGAATGTATAAAGGAATTTAAATTGTCAATTGTTAAATCAATTAGTCAAGCAGATTTTTAATAAGATAATGCCAAAAAGGGCAATTTATCTTCTTTTAAACCCATTCTGATTTGGTCAAATAGCCATTTTCAAACATGATATTTTCTTGAAAAACTGCAACAAAGATTGAATAAATGTGAAATAGTTCACATATTCATAACAGTGTATATTCACTGAGACAAATAGATATTATTTATATCAATAGTATATAGAGAAATATGGAAAATATTGAATTTGGATGGAACATATAAAGACAAATTGTCGGAAAAACAAACATATCAATTTGATAAATCTTTAAATGTTCATTGTAGCTTACCAAATGGTGTTTTTAGAGACGCTTTCACTTACACCAGTGATGAAGGAATATTCACTAAATACACTCATCATACAAATGGATTTTACTTAAATACAAATTTACTATATATTCAAGCCAACAACACCATCACATAGAACATATGTTGATCTTCTAGGTTATGCAATTTCATCGCAATCAAATCCATACAGAAATAGTTATATTGATGAAAAAGCACCATTCCTGGATCTTTTCATGGTACTGCCAGTACCTATTAACAGTCCCATCCTGATATGACCTTAGATCTTCCCTGGACGTAAAACTCCAACAATCAACCAACCCATGAGTTACACTAGTTATTGCTAATACTTTTATAGTATTGATAATACTAGCAATATTTAGTGACTAGTATAGCAGTAATATTTGGTAATACTAATAGTAAATTCTACCTATATTACAAAAGTGAAAACATAGCAGAAAATGTTCAAATTCTAGCAGAGCCCATATTCATATGAAGATTTACATGTTGTGGACATGGATACATATGTACAGATACATACACATAGATGCATACATACATATAAATACACATCCAAGACAATAAACCACAAACTGATGACTAAAAGCTATTCAGCATTGAAAATAAGTTCTGTCATGAATTTATATCCTATGGACAGGGTAAATATCCAATCATTACAAACAAAAAACCACATCCAGACACACATCCATGTGTCATTGGTTTGACTTGGCTGGGATTCGAACTCGAGACCTTCCGCACGGGAAGACTGGGCTCTACCGATTCGGCCACCCTGTCCAGTCATGATATCTCAGTTTAGGCCCACTAGTACGGATGCGCCACCTATCGTCGGAAAGATTAACTACGCCAAATGTCCTCCATTCTTTGACAGAGCATCCAAAGTGTCAACATACTGTGCTTCAGCAACAATGTGAGGCTACGTGATTAAAAAAAATACTTCTCCTCCATCAACAAACCCTTTTCCCTGAACTTTTGAGGCCAAACTGCTCAAAACAGTGACAAATAAACCAACAAATCGGTAAATAAAGACAATGTAAGCAGTTGCAAGCCTTTCAATCAGAATCATATTTAATCCAATATGGCCACTGGAAGTTGTCTCGTGACGTCATTACACCCCTATATTATCAAATATTACCAAGATGGCAGCTGAGTATTAACAGAGAGCGTGTATATAAACAGATGAGAGGGACAACTCCCATACTGGAGCATGTAACATCTGCCGACTGTGGCGCTCCAAGTGGTGGTTGTTGAACAGCTTAAGCATATGGGCAAACCTCAAGGCATTTTCAATGGCAGTGAGCAATCTTCATCCAGAAAAAGTGAAATATCGCTAAAACTACACCACCTAGAAACAAACTGATTGGAATACACATAGAAAACATGTTTATCAACAAGATTTTATTAAATTGATATGGTTAGGGTTCTGGATTTCTATTAATTTGGAATAAAACTGACGTTTTTCACTACGCGTACGGCAAACTCAAGGCATTGTCAATGGTCGTGTGCAATCTTCCTACAGAAAAAGTGAAATATCTCTAAAACTACACCACCTAGAAACAAACTGATTGGAATACACATAGAAAACATGTTTACCAACAAGATTATATTAAATTGATATGGTTAGGGTTCTGGATTTCTATTAATTTGGAATAAAACTGACGTTTTTCACTACGCGTACGGCAAACTCAAGGCATTGTCAATGGTCGTGTGCAATCTTCCTCCAGAAAAAGTGAAATATCTCTAAAACTACACCAAATAGAAACAAGCCGCTTAGAACACATATAGAAAACATGTTTACCAAAAGGATTATATTAAATCGATAAGGTTAGGCTTCTGCATTTCTATTAATTTTGAATAAAAACAAATGTTTTGCACTACACGTATGGCAAACTCAAAGCTTGTTCAACACTAACCGCCAGGAACGCCACTGTAGCCTGTGTTACCGATTTTCGCGGGAGTTGTCTCTCTCATCTGTTTATATACACGCTCTCTGGTATTAATTTGGTTAATGTATGGGTTGAAGGGGGGCGGGGGGGGGGGGGGATTTAAGCCCCCAACCTCCTCAGGCTCAGGCTCCTGCGTGGAAAGTGGGCGTTTTAGCCAGTCTACCATATATCCCAGCGCGTCCAGGGAGGATAACTTTCGGTCAAACACAATCATTTACAAAAATATTAGAGGCCTGGCACAAACTCGTATGAATATGTATGTATTTACACGATCCGTGTTATTTCTAAAGACTCGTGCAAATGGACAATACACCTAAACACGGTTTGGCGGCCATCTTGACCTAATTCCTGTTTGCAGGTACACAAACGCACGCGGTATTGATTGTCAATGGCAGTTTCGCCAGTTAGCAATCTTCATACAGAAAAAGTGAAATATCTCTAAAACCACACCACCTATAAACAAATCGCTTGGTACACATATAGAAAACATATTCAACGAATAGATTATATTAAATTTATAAGGTTAGGGTTCTGGATTTCTATTAAATTTGAATAAATCTGACGATTTGCACTGCGCGTACGGCAAAATCAATGCATTGCCGATGGTCGAGAGCAATCTTCATACAGAAAAAGTGAAATATCTCTAAAACCACACCACCTATAAACAAATCGCTTGGTACACATATAGAAAACATATTCAACGAATAGATTATATTAAATTTATAAGGTTAGGGTTCTGGATTTCTATTAAATTTGAATAAATCTGACGATTTGCACTGCGCGTACGGCAAAATCAATGCATTGCCGATGGTCGAGAGCAATCTTCATACAGAAAAAGTGAAATATCTCTAAAACCACACCACCTATAAACAAATCGCTTGGTACACATATAGAAAACATATTCAATGAATAGATTATATTAAATTTATAAGGTTAGGGTTCTGGATTTCTATTAATTTTGAATAAAACTAATGCTTTGCACTGTGCGTTCTGGCAAACTCAAGGCTATCAGTCTTTTGTTTACCTATAACCGGAAGTGGCCTCGTTCTCGCGAAATTAGGACATGCCCATATAAGGCCAAACCGTGTTATCGTGTATGTCCTAATCTCCATACTTGTGTTTACAACACGTGATTGTTTGCGGGACGTCCAATGAATGACGCTCTTACAGTTTTAACGTGGATCAACCAATGGACGATGTCCATATAACTAGGTTTCAAGACAGCGCACTCTCTCAGCTAATAACTCGACACCACCGATGGGATTGTCCTCTCTGATTCAAGAACGACTTCCCTAAATTCATATCTCTACTTGTCGACGCACAGATGTGAGATCGCCGAGGAAATAGTTCCATTTAAGCATGCTTAAAAAAATATATTACAATGTACTCAGTGAGTACTTTTATTACGAATGTGATATAGAACCGGAACGACGCGAGTTTAATAGTATATGTTTGACCAGCGTTTTGGAAGTTTAAAAACAACAAGTACCGGAAAGTTTACAGTTAGCCATAAGTGAAAGACAATATTACACTGTCAGCAAGAATAGACACATAGCAAGAAAAGAGGCATAGCCTGTAGTTGCCTGGAAAGCGCTAAGCCGTGTTCACACGGGCGATGTAAATCGATTCGTAGAAAGCGACTTGTATAGTTCGACGCACATTTCCCGTGTGAACGGGTGTCTGAGTCGAATTAGGGCTGAATCGATTCCTGTGATGCGGATAATGTAAACCACCTCACGAGGTGGTTTACGTGAGGCGATTTCTGTGATTCGATTTATTTTGCCCGTGTGGACGCACTGAGGCGGATTAAGCACCTCACACGCATGCGCAGTCGACACCTCAGTTTGTTGACTTTCCGGTCGATCAAAAGCGCATATTATATAATTTAATTAATGAAACCGCTATCTATGCACAGATATATTTTTCATCATTTATTTTTAGGGTTTCACTGCCCAGCAGAAGTTTTGACCGTTCCAAACCAATACAATTAATTAAATACATATCTAGGTCGAATCCACTCTCTCGTGGTAGCGCTGGTCACACTGGACTTGCTCATGCGCAGATATCGACTTCCAGCCCAAGTACTGCCCGTGTGAACCGGCCGCTAATTCGACTCACCTGATTCGATTTGTGTGATTCGCCTCACATTTTGTCCGTGTGAACACGGCTCTAGCCGATTATCACTGTCGGTCTAGCATTAATTAGTTGTTCTTTCACAAAACAAAATATCCTAATTTAAATAAGCCAAACTGTGCATTAACAGAATAGTCAATACTGAAAGTACTGATGCATTTCACTTCAAAATACTCAAAATAAAAATTAATCCCTTTCCCCAACGGTTGACCAAGTCGATGGTGAACACATTTTGTGTGTGGTTAGTAATTTTAAAAGAGAGACACATACACGATTAGATAAATGATGCTTTTGGATGTTTGCCTAATTCTGGAGATAAATATGCCAGGTTTACAATTATAAATAAAGATAAATATGTCAGGTTGACCCAGCTGTGGGTGGTTGAGTGGAGCACAATCAAACATACTATATGTCCTGGAACCTGACTAAAGCCATAGGCTACATGGTACTGGGAATGAGGGAAATATTAATGAGGTCACAAGATTGACATAATTGATTAGTGGCTTCCCTACCTAATGGATTTTTAAAAGTAGATGTCCAAAGGGATGATGTAATAAATTCACTGGTTATTCTGTCTATGTGGGGGTGGGGGGGGGGGGGGTTCTGAAGGAGTGGGTAACCAACTGTCCCAGCTGTCGGAGGTTGGGTGGGGTGACATCAAATTTTCACTATATGTCCTGGAACTTGACTAAAGCCATATATGGTACTGGGAATGAGGGCAAGACTAATGCAGCCACAAGATTGACCTAATTGGTTAGTGGCCTCCTTGCCTAATGCTTTCTCAAAGTAGGTGTCCAAAGGGATGAGGCAATAAATTCACTGATAATTCTGTATATGCTGTCCCATTTGTTTTAGAGTAGTACATATAGGCCTATAGGAAATATATTTGCGGCAATGTAATATATTTGTTAGTACAATTTTATTGCATAGTTTACTTACAGTGATTATTTAGAAACATAGAGGGGGAAAATGTGGGGGCTTTTTGAATGTAAAAGGCATAGAACCAGTGGGGAATTGAACCAAGGTCCAGATTACAAGTTCCATACCCTAACCAACAGACTACATAACCCATATATACTTTCTTGTCTCAGTTCAGGCTATGTGTAGTGGTGTGTAGCTATATATATCTACATCACAGTTGTCTCGATCAATGCAAATAAACTGTGTCGACCATGCTTGCTTGTCCTTGTTGTCTGAAGTAACCTACATGTATATGAATCTGTATATACATATCATTCAGTATTACTACTAGTATTACTGTAGTAATACTGAATTATGTGCATATGTATATATTTATGTATATATGAACACATATGCACATCATCATCATCATGCTGTCGGTCGCGATGCGACAAAGACTGCTTTCATTACTTGATTGCCGCTCTACATTTAGCTCTCTACTGTGAGAGTTGTGTTCATGAAAGCTGCCTGCAAAAGTGTTGAAGTGCTGCTGGCTTTTGCAAGTTACCAGCGGCACTCTCTCAGGGAGCAAATAGAGGTTTCACACCGGCAAGAACATATGCACATATATAGACATATACAAACATATACTAAGATATACACACACATATATATGAACATATATGAACATATATGAACATATATGAACATATATGAACCTATATGAACATATAGACATTATGAGGTTATTAATCTGTCTACCTAGGTATCACAGTGCTAGTCAGATATTTGCCAATATTGATGTGCCAGCCTTCTAGTCTGTTATCAGGAATCTAATATTCAAATTTATTACTAGAGTTGACAAGTCAGAAAATGCTATAATACAGGGATTTGCGAAAATAGGTGAGAGTTATCTCACATTTACCTCTGCCATATGGAGGCATTGGTACAAACTACTGTACGTAGACCAACATTTTGATAATGGTTAGTGTTGTAGTATTCATACTATTAGTATTACTTGTATGTTATTCACATTTATTTCTATATGTACCTACTATGGACCAATTTATATAAGTACCATAATTCAATAAACCCGACACGGATCAACTTTTTGTTGGGCTAATAAATTTATTAAACAGGCTTA
Source organism: Branchipolynoe longqiensis (assembly GCA_030323885.1). NCBI lineage: Eukaryota > Metazoa > Annelida > Polychaeta > Phyllodocida > Polynoidae > Branchipolynoe > Branchipolynoe longqiensis. The sequence goes on along the minus strand of CM059193.1, from coordinate 61,183,787 downwards.
ATAAATTTTTACACAGCCTTATAGCCTGATACTTTCCAAGACATGACTTCAACAAGCTTCTCTCAATAGTACAATTGAGGATATTTGCTTTTACCTACTCTAACTGTTCCAGGCAGTACAGCCTGATAGTTGTTATCTTTAGTATCATTACTTATGTGCAGGTCAGAGAACCGGGATGGTTATTAGCTTATCTATTACTTATGTGCAGGTTGTAACTCAGCGGTTCGTTATCATAATTTTATATGGTAAGGCTACTAGAATGCAGGATTCTTTGGTGTACTTGTCGATTGAAGACATTAATTAGGCAGCAGCTACGGGCAGATCACGGTCACACGTTCATCTCACATCCGGGACACACACACACATTTATGACTTTTTTAGACATGCATCATTTTTTCACAGCAAAGGGTGGCTTATTGGGATCATAAGTTCTCAGCCAAGTTGGGACAGGGGAGCTTATGATCCCGTCCTGAAAACATTTTTATCAACATAGTTAAAAACACTATCGGATTTCCATCGACCCAGTGTTCTTATACAGTCCAGCGGCATCCCCATTCTCGCATACTCTTGTGCCCCCCCTCGACGTAGACTATGCCCAGTGACCAACGGCCACCATGGGAGTCCAGCTGCCTTCAGTGCGATGTGCATGCACCTTGTGAAGAGTCGAGCAGTCAGTGGAGCCCCGTTCGCGATTACGAACGCTGGGGCGTCCTTATGCACTGGGAACTGCCTGCTGTACTTGTTCCACGCTTGAACCGGGCAGAGGGGAGATCCTCGCACCCGTGGTAATTCAACTTTGTAAACGTCCTCATGTCTACTGGACGTTTTTGTGGACCTAACCGTGATCGTCAGGTGTGTGTCGTATGCCTCGATGTCACCTCCGAGCATCATGTGACCGTCATCCCCCGTTACCTCGGAATAAAACAAATTAGACTGTCTTAGTAAACATAAATAACCTATCAGTATTGCAGCAATCAACACAAAACCATCCTGATCAATTTTTCTGAATTTTACAACTATTATTTTAATATGTTCAATCCTTAATGGGAATGCCCTATTTACAGATTTGGTTTTCAACTTACACATTCCCGATTTAATTACCGATACAGCATAACTATCAAACGCCGACGTGTTACCTTGTAATAGTCTTACCCACGATCTTGCCCCGCTCATATAGTTCTTTATAGCCCCTCCAGTTTTTAGTCTATCGTTTAAGTATAAAGAGTACAACATTACCGTTCTTAGTTTGGGTTTCTTATGGTCATCCTTTTTGTTCTTACAAAACTTCAAGCATTCCCTAAATTGTACCCTTTTATTCTTCCACGTCCCCTCCGCTAATCCTGCCGTGAAATACACGCTAAGCCTGTTCACTACTGCGTGATTACTATCTGCAAGTTGATAAAGCCAAATAATAAATTAGCAACTAGCACGGGACCTATAGGGATATATCAAGGACATCCATGTGACTAGAAACATCTATTTCAGATAATAGTTTTTCCTGACACAATGCGGCAGCAATAGATCGAAATTTATCCTCAACGAACAACCGACTGAGGGCATCCGCCAGCACCAGATCCTTTCCAGCCTTGTGCACGATTTGCACTTCGCAATTTGTTATCGCAGCAAAGCGCCAAATCTCCCGTGCGCACGCACACAAGACCGGATCCTTACCAGCACCAGAAGACAACACCTGTTGGGAAGCTATGTTATCCGTATTAATAATAAAAAGATAATTGTGAGGATCAGGTGGAGATAAAGATTGTAGTGCCATAATCAAGTTTAATGGGCTATGTGAAAACCTTTCGCAAGATATTTAGGGGAGTATCGGTTGGAATAGAAATGAGTGTCACTGAACGCACCCCCACCTAAGAGCGACGAGTCACACTCGATGATCCATTTCTTGGCCGGGAAGTGGCGGATCAGCACCAGCCTATTGGACCCTTCTGCAAAACGCAAGAACCAGGCGATATCCCTAACAAGGTCCCTGGTAACTAAAATTTTTCCTACAAATGGACAGGATCGCAGAAAATCCAATATGCGATTCATGAAAGTTCTAGAAGGCAACACACACTTAGCAATAAACTGTAACCGACCCACCAACCGCTGAACATTTTTACGTGTTACCTTCCTCCCTATTGACCACTTTTGACACTCTAATAAAATATCCAGGAGCTTGTCATCTGGAATTCTCACCACAAGATCTGCCGAGCTAATCTCGTAGCCCAACCAAATCAGTTTCTGCACGGGTGGGCTGCATTTCTTAAGCGACAGTTGTAGACCCAACTCACTAGTCAAATACAAAATATATTTATAGGCTACCTGGGCTCTCTCGAAACTGGCTTCCACGCCTACGAAGTCGTCTAAATAGCAAGTGGCAAAAAACCCCATTTTCCTCATTAAATGAACGACCGCTGCCGTAGTTCTAGCGCAAGCCATGCTAGAAGACCGACAACCAAAAGGAGGAGCAGTGTCAAAATAATATTTACCGTTAACTTTAATACCGAACAGAGGGACACTCAAAGGGCAGGTCCTCAACTGCCTGTATGCCCTGGCCAGATCGATCGACCACATGTAGCAATTTCGCCCCAATTTTTTCACTTGTTTTGCCAACGTCATTATGGTTGGCAATTTATACTTAAACCTTTTCCCTTGATAAAACCCTTTAATTATCCCTGAATTAACGCTACGGCCCTTCGGAAAACGCAAATCTACTATAATTCTGCGTTCATTAGTGTTCTTTTTAGGTCGGGTCATTATAGGACTGATCTGTGCCCACGGGACAAAAGGGGGATCATCGAATGGACACAACATAGCGTGATCGGCCACCTCAGTGACAACATACTTATTGATCCAAAATACATCCTCCTTATCACATGTACGATTAATCAGAGTAGCAGTTGGGATAAACGACCCCGTAAAATTTGAAGGCCAGCCAAACTCTAAGTATTGAATAATCTCTTTATCACTGTAATCGTTCAACAGCTGTTTCCACCTATCGATTATCAGACCTGAAGGAACAGGCAATTTAGCCTGCAGATAATTGGGCAATCCCGTCGCCCTCACCGCAGCATAAATTGAGGCATAATCTAAGAACAAATTACAATTCGTCGTCAAGTTAGGCCAGCTAGTAAGGATATATGACTGACACTCCAATGGCGACAGCTCACAAAACTCTAAACGATCATTACAAACAACATCTGCGTCAACAACAGTACTAATATCATCAGTCAGTGTGTCATCTATATCTACAGCAACTTTATCTTTAGCAACCTCAGGAACAACAACCGGGAACTGTAACAAGCCTTGAACCTCAGAACAACCCTTGAATAACTTAGCAGGGGCGCCCATACCACCAGGCCCCCCGGTATTAGTACCCACATAGTTTTGGGGGACCCCCTGGCACTGGAAACACAGCCAGAGCCGGTGTTGATGTCAACACACAATGGACTGTTGACGTCCGAAATAACAACAGGGTTAAGAATCACATCAGGCCGTACCCTAACATCCAAACTGGAGCCAACAGGCAACATTGAAACACAAGAACGGGACAACAGGGACAGGCCGGGACATGAATGAGAAGGAGAAAATTCAACTAAACTAGCGGCAGGACTAGCACAAGGTATGTACGGAAGCGTAGGGCCATCCAGGGAAGGGGAAACACAGCCCCGACCGGTGGTGTTAGAACCACTAGACTGGCACGCAGTATGTTCAGACATGACGACAGGGATGGATACCCTGGGAGGTGACAACACATGACCCGCGACGGTGGCGGAATTCGTGGGCGAATCAGGATGAGAGTTGTACGGAAGGCGACGACCAACATGATTGGATGCGGCCGATATGTGATGAGAAGTCTTGTGATAAGCACCGAGCGCATGACAGTGCTGAGTGCCATGGGGCCCAGCCAGTAGCCTAGTTACCATCGGCGGCTTTTCTTTTGTACCCATCCCCAAATCTACTCCGACATTAATCACCTCCTTCCCAGTTAAGTGAGCCGCTGAACGGAACTGTCTCACCGATCTATTAAACCACTTAAACGCATCACCCGTCCCCACCCGACTGTCACTACACCGGCGTGTCACTACACGACGAACCTTAACTTCGCGAATGACAGCCCTGTGCAGCCCGTCAACCGGCAACCCACGTTTACGAGTATAAACAGGTGACGCAATACGCCGCCCAGGGCCATAGTCAGGCATAGAACAACGTTCAACAACAGGGCTGTCCACGACGGCACTTGATGGCGATAATACGACAGAGGGAGGGACGGAACGATCACAGTTAAGTTTAACAACATCAGTATCACCAGTGGGAACTAAAACAGGAGGAGGACCGGGTAAACATGGGGAGGGGGCAGAAACAAAAGAAATAACGGGACCGACCTGATTACGGCACTTGCTGACTGGGTCACTGTTACACGAGCCGCAGGCGCTTCCCTCTGACGTCACGACGTTGCAGCAATCGGACACATCATCAGCACTATGCACGTCGGTATATAGTGCAGCAGCCCCTAGCCAGCTGCTACCTAAAAATTCTTCATACGAGCAACGGTGTCGACTTGTTTTTCACGTGCACGCACTTTTGTCTTGCAATCAACCTCTTTATGTGCATGCCGCCTCCTCAGCTTATATGCACAGTATGAGCAAACATGTAGAAAACGACTGCTACCGTCGCCATGGTCACCAGTGAATCCACAATCATTCCCCTTGTTCCATATGACACAAGGTCGGGAGTCCACACCCCGGTTATATTCGGCTCGCGATGTTTCCTGTATGGATTTATCAGCGACGACATCCACACGCTTACCGAGCCCACAGATGTCCCGACGAACCTCAATAATTTTGGCCTCGTCATCCCACGCATTTGGCAGACGGCGATCTGCAATCATTGCAAACACTTTTTCGCTGTAGTCCAAGCACGTCTGCCAAGTGTAATTATGGGCCATAGCAATCACCGAGTCCATATGATTATCAATATGTGGGATCCAGTCAGCAGGAATATCACCTCTCTTGATCATGTGCCTCACTGCTGCCATGTACTCGAACCACTTGGATTCTCCTTGCGCAACCTTCCCCTTCTTTTCGCCACGAATCACATATCTATGCGGAAGCAACTTCACCTTCCCAGAACGTCTCGCTTTCTTACCAGCAATGCTAATTAAGTCTTTCATCATATCATCATCCGTCTCTGAGTCCAAGTCACTGCAACAATTACCACAACCAGCATGCCGACGGACAGTACGGCACGTACCACAACCACTACTGGCACTAGAACACAATGCTTTGTTCGTACCTTTATTACGTCGTGTACTATCATGTTTCCTGCAGGTGTTACACGGTCGAGTCGGTTGTGACGGCGAACTCGGCTGTGTGCATCCAACTGTTACGCCGTCTTCCTCTATGACGTCATCGTCCACAACATCCGTGCCAGCCACGGTCTGGTCTAGAGATACTGATGGCGATAGATTATGATCCTCCAATGTGGCAATCCTAGCCATCAACGGCTCTTGAGCAGCAGATAACTTTGAATCGAGGAGACGGGAAATCTCCTCCAACGTCGCCCCTCGACTCACACAAACCGGTAATACCGGAGACGATGAACGTAAATCCTCCAGTCTCACACGAGACGATGCTGATGGCGGTCGGCCAACCGACCTATGCACATGTGTGCTTCTCGACGGTCCCGACACGTCCATGGAATCAATTAATGCCTTGGAATATCTCCCTACTTCACTTCGTACTCGACCAACCTTTGGCATCCTGATATTATACTCAACACTCACTGTAACACACAACAATTTCAACTATTCCAACTCGCCGATCCGTCGTAGTCTAGGGTCAGGTAAGGAATGGATTACACTTTAAATTTACTACCGGAAGTCAACTATTGTTCCTAGCGACGCGCACTAGGAACTGTCTCTATGGTATTCATAATATCAGGCCCGTAGTCAGGTTTTTGAATTACGCATGTTACCGGCAACATGATTAATGCTGAGTCTGAAATAAAGTATTGAAATGAAAGAAAATTGAATATATGAACATATATACACACACTACTACAAATAGACTGAACTGAGACAAGAAATTATATTTGTGGGTTCTGTAGTCTATTGGTTGCGGTGTGATAAGTGAGGTCCGGCGTTCTGAGCACCAACCAATGAACTTAGGTTCGCAAACAAATAATTGTACTTTGGAGTTGGGTTTCAGTTTCCCTTTGGCTCTGCATTTTACATTCGGCAATAAAAACAAATGTTTTCCTCCTGTACATGTGTTTCTGAATAATAATAGCTGTAAATAAATTATGCAATGAAATTGTACTAACAAATATGTTGCATTACAGCAAATATTATAATTTGTCCTGCATGTACTAGTCTAAAAAATTGAAATACCTCAGTTTCACTCTCCGTTCTCGGCACTGACCCACTGCTTGGGGAGCACTGATCTCAGCATTTTCAGGTGCAGTGACTTTGCTACTCCCCCCCCCCCCCCCCCCCCCCCCACATGTTATACAAGCAGAAAAAGTAAGCACACGGGGCATAGCGGGCCACTTTATCCGTAACCAGTTCAGGTGCAGTGACTCTGCTACCCCTCCCCCCCCCGCCCCCACACACACACATGTTATACAAGCAGAAAAAGTAAGCACACAGGGCATAGCGGGCCACTTTATCCGTCCTTTTGCAACTTTTTAACAGGAGCCATTCTCATACGTCGCACAACATCATCATCATGCTGTTGGTCGCGATGCGACAAAGACTGCTTTCATTACTTGACTGCTGCTCTCCAATTAGCTCTCTGCTGTGAGAGTTCCGTCCATGAGTCGATCTCTCAGCTTCAGGTTTCTCTTGATGGTCATTTCATGAACGCTGCCTGCAAAACTGTTGAAGTGCTGCTGGCTTTTGCAAGTTACCAGCGGCACTCTCTCGGGGAGCAAATAGAGGTTTCACACCGGTGTGGTGGTTTCAGCGGGTTCCCGTGCTCAGAGGTGTCCCTCGCTTCTGCGCTGCTTCTGCGCATGCGCGGATTTCGCATCAACTCGGGTCACCTGAGCCACTTATTGGCGCATGCGCATATCCTACAAACTCGGGTCGAATAATCGAATACGCTTCTCCGCGCTCGGGTGGACAATCTTTTTTTTTTTTTTAATAACCGATAAAAATACAGCAAAATAGGATTTAAAGTATTTTATGATGGCCCAGTTTACCTATATTTCCATTTAATTAATCTAAGTTATTCTTTTTATGCACATGGCACGTGTATTTGTCGACTCCACTCGCCGTGTTCTATTTGAATTTCTGACGACTCGGATGACCCGAGTCGCCCGGGTCGTGTTAATCGATTACGGCCCGTTGATGCGAAATCCGCGCATGCGCAGAAGCAGCGCAGAAGCGAGGGACACCTCTGAGCACGGGAACCCGCTGAAACCACCACACCGGCAAGAACATGTCAAGACAGGCGCAAAACTATTTGTCCCTGCAGTGGCTGGTCGGGAGATGTTGGGAGTTCCATACATCAACCACCCTTAATGCTGTCACAGTGACATGGTTTTCTGTTTAGGGTTTGCTCCCTTAGCCTTCGGTTCTGGGATGGACCTGTACCACAAGGCAGTGGTTTAGAACTCTGCAAGGCAGGGGCGTCAAACTCCCTGAGGTATTGCTATACCTGCATACCTGCACACACACACATAAAAAAGCCAGTGGCAGTGTCTCTTCTTTAAACCGGGGACCTATTTTTCGACTGTACACAAATCCGAAAGTAGTGCGTGCCGATATCCAATCCAGCGACACTGAACGTCGGGACTAGTCTTATGACAGTCTCGGTCAAAACTGAAATTTGTCGACATCGGATTTTACTTCGTCGACAAAATGCCAAGAATGGACGAGAATGTGATAATACTAGAATCAGATGGTATGTAAACCGTTTCTTACTGTTTCTAACCACGTGTTCTGTAAGAGTACAACGAGGTAGGCTTATTTATTTACAAAATAGCGGACTTGTGGCTAGGTCACAATCTCCCATGGCAGTATTGACATGGACCGTCAGTGCATCACACCACCTCCCCCCAACTGAGCCAACACCGACAGGGCGACAACTTGGCGCAGCAAGGTCTGCTCAATTCTATTCCCTTTCAGGTCCCCGTCGTCGTTAATAATTGGAAAACTAACATGAATACCAATGTGAATGTTCAAATTATAAAAGCGCCTTCTAATCACGCGTTGACTGGAGCCTTGGTTATTTATATTTCCTCCAATTTCACTTATAAGTTATATATGTCACGAGGGATCGTCACGATCATCGTGCAGTCGTGGTCGTGGTCGTGGAGAAATCGTTGTAGAAAAAAGTTCCAACGCCAGAATTGAGAACAGAAAGAAACCAGTACTGTCATACTGTGGCTATGTAATATGTATTTGTGTTACCAAATACATGCACCCACTTACATTCTATTCGAACATTATCATATGATTGTTATTGAACTTGGCTTACTTGCTTTTACGACGCGACCAGAAAGAGAAAGGATTAGGATGAGAATGACCGAATGCCGGAATGGGTTGAGCAGCGTCCGTCTCCCGTTTTGGTAGATCGTGGGATTCGAACCCACGGGTTCGAACCCTGGTCGAATCGAACCAGTGACTTAACAGTTAATACTTGTCGCTTCCTAGCCAAGCGCTCGGCATTATTAGGATAGGCCAAGAACTGGTTGACTCAGTGACAGTGTCAGGATAATGTGACTGAGTGGAATATTAGGTCATGGTGCTGGCAGCCTGATCTCCCAGAGGGACAGCACTATAAAGTCGCCATGAGTGCACACTGTCACAAGTCGGTACCCGCCCTGATATGACCGTAGATGTTGCCAGGATGTAAAACCTCCCAACTTGCTTTTGCGATCAATGATGTTACCTGATAATTATTAGAGTGAATTCCCCATTAGAAAGGTCGAGCATCACTATTCGTTTACTGATTTAGGTTTCCCAAGAAATACCAATATGTTTATGGTATTGATTGCGTAACACACGTGGAATAAAATATAATAATATTATCGTGATTATGGAACAGTTATTATAGCAATATCAAACGTCACAACCACAAACTGTCAGTGTCACCTTGTTTCTGAGTGAGTCGTTCTCAGAAGTTGTATACCAATACTGTGACATCAGCACCACAAAATCAAAATGCTGTCAAAGTCCTATATACATATATATACAAGCTTCCTCAATGTGTATGTCCTTTTACACCTGAATAATTGAAAATATACATATTCTGCCATTTTTAAGTAGGTCAAATGATGCTCACATGCAATAAATATCAGTATAGCATGGAAACCAATCTGACTCCAAAATCCAATATTTTCCACACAAAGCTTGACATTTTTAGGAGATTTCACATGCCACTTGCTTTATAAACAGTAGTAATAATAATTTGAAACCTCATTGCTATGGTTTTATCTTATTTGTGATGATTAAAGAGAAAAACAGAAAAATATTAGCACGGTAACAGTCCAAGTGGAATCAACAATTTTAGACAAATATTTGGCTTAAAAAGAGTCAAATTTCAATATTTAAGGGCAATTTCAGGATTGATCTTTTACTATACCATAACTGGGTATGTGTCAAATGGTGAAAATCGTTCCTGTACTGTATCTGTACTCAGTGTTTGAATCAGAGTTGCATAATACTTGCAAGTGGAAACAAAATGTTACGATGTTAATGACTCCAGAAAAGGTTAACTATTTCATAATTTTTTTAATATTGATAGAAATAAATGTCTTCAACTTGATGAAGACATTGTATATGACCATGATAAATGAAATGTGCTGTTCAGAAGTTTTCATTAAGTTTGTGACACTTTATTTTCAATGCTGTTGACAATGTCACAAATTAGTGATGTAATTTTCTATTTATTTGGCTACATCCATCCCAATAAGATACATAATACACAATATAAACATTAACTTGTGATCTAAAATATCTCCACATTATTGGGCTAAATGATGAAATCTAAATCTTGACACTCCAAATCCAATAATGGTTTTCTTTGAAATATGCATTTCAAGTCGACTACCTGAAGTGGTACACAGTTTCTGAGAATAACCCATGTACTAACTTAGAATCCTAAATCCAGAGTGTTATAGATATAAACTACTCTGATGACATTGCACTCTTTTATTTTATACCAAACACTATAAAGTCCAATTCTTTCCACGCTATGTATTTTGTGGGGCATTTAGGTCAGTGACATGACATAAATTTATTGTGGTGGGTGGGGTCGACCATCCTCCAGTCATGCATTCCTGAAGGATTTTCTAATGAAACTGAATTAATAAACTTCTTTTCTTTATCATTTCCAAAGCAAATCAGTGCTCTAAGAAACACCAAAAACACTAAAAGAATACCAAACAAAAATTAAGAAAGGTTGGAAGTGAGATATAGATAAAGAAATATGTACTAAGTAATAATAGATCAGTGATAAACAGTAGGTAAGCCATAACACATAAAAAACGAATAGGAGACACCATACTAAACAAGCTATGCACACACAAAATAATAAAAAAAACCAAAAAAAAACCATTAACAAGGTTACAGCAATTATCTAAAGGAAATCAATCCATATGGATTATGTCCACTACTGCACAGCGGCGAAAACAAGTACAGGCACTTAAAGTTGCATAGTCCGATGAAATATAATTTTGTCAAAATTAAAAAAACTACTTACATTTGATCCTATATATATCTAACTTAGATACTGGTGTATTAGCTAATGATTTGGGACAGCTTATACAGAATAACCAGTGAGTTTATAACCTCACCCCTTTGAACACTCAGTTTGAAACACCCATTATGCGGGGAGGCCATTAACCAATTAGGCCAATCTCATGACCTCATTATTCCCCGCAACCAAGTAGGCCTACTGTGCAGGGTCATAGAGGGGAAGGGGAAATGAGGTGGATGTTGCCCCCCACCTCCATGTTGGATATTCAATGTTGTTTGGTCAATTCTATAAATATAATTATTCAATTTGGGTAATTTAAATTGTGAAATTTATATATATTAGTATTGGCCGATCAATATATATATGTAAGCTACACACTGAGACGGAAACGGAATGGAGGATACAACTTTATTTCACATAATATGTCAATAGTCAGTGTCTGGCTGGGCGCATAGTGGCCTACCGGAATAAAAAATAAAATTGTTGACAGTCAGGTGTCACAGCACAGTGTGTGGCAGCCAGCGAGCGGCAAGTGGGCTGTGTATGAGTGGGTGCCGCGGCTGTTACAATGGCCGCCCCCCACCCGGTTCGCCGAACCGGAGGGGGGGGCTCCCCCGTGCGCCGCATATACGTAGTATATACGTCGGTGTAAGCTATGCACTGAGACGGAAACGGAATGGAGGATACAACTTTATTTCACATAATAAGTCAATAGTCAGTATCTGGCTGGGCGCATAGTGCCAAGTCCCATGGACCCACCCAGACGGTTAAGTGGCAGCTGAAAGGGCTGCAGCCACCCGCATGTCAGCGATGATCCGATCAGACAGGGGGCGGGATATGTTAGGTGAGAAAGCTAAGCATACAAAAGATCCAGAAGATAAAATGGCCTATAATACTGCCAGAAATCACTGTCTCAAAGCGGTAAAGACAGCAAAGAAGAAATAGATAAAGCAAGACAAGGACTGGGGAAGCAACACAAATAAGTTCTCGAAAAATGTAAACCTGCTAATCCCCCCAAAAAACCCTGAAGAGCGAATACATTTCTAGGATAATGAAGGGAATATGCTCACAAATAGTGCCACAGCAAATAAACTAAGCACACTTCGCCACAGTAGGGCAAAAATTATCACACAAATTCACAAGAAACTGGGAAAACAAATCAGACAATATCCAGGATGAAATCCCCACCTGCAGAACCGACTTAAAAGAGATAACAAAATTAATAAACGACATAGATACAAACAAACGAAGTGGAATAGATGGGATCCCCACAAAAATACTGTCATGGGGGTGATGAAAATGGGAAATACTGCGCCTAGAGCGGGACTCGAACCCACATCTCTTTGCATTCCGGGCCAGTGTGCTAACCATTACACCACCTAGGCTCCCTGATATCTACACACTCCCCACGCCTACCTGTCTATGTGGTTACTGGCCTGAGAGGTCAGTGCAGACCACTACACTCGTCCCCCTGGAATTGTAAGTCTTGTAATGCTTACAATTACATACATACAGGCAATGCACTAACACATACATACACAGGGTAGGTTCAACAACCATACAGCGCGCAGCTTGTACAGGATCCTGGTCACGGCACCAGTGTCATGGGGGTGATGAAAATGGGAAATACTGCGCCTAGAGCGGGACTCGAACCCACATCTCTTTGCATTCCGGGCCAGTGTGCTAACCATTACACCACCTAGGCTCCCTGATATCTACACACTCCCCACGCCTACCTGTCTATGTGGTTACTGGCCTGAGAGGTCAGTGCAGACCACTACAATACTGAAGGAGGCATTTCAAGCCGTCCCAGATACCATGGTGGACCTGTTCAACATCTCCTTTGAAAATGAGCACTTCATCACAGCCTGGAAAATGGCAACCATCACCCCCATCTACAAAAGTGGTGATGTGGGGAACTATAGACCAATATCAATATTGCAAGCACAAGGCAAGCTAATTGAAAAAGTATTCCACAGGTACATACATGAGCACCTGGAAAAGAACAGTATACTAAACGAAAGACAAGGTTTTTTTTAGGAAACTGCACTCCACATCAAAAACAATAGCAAACCTAACAAGTGACATACTGGCATTGATGAACCAAAAACGATTCGATGGGGCAGCCTTCATTGATTTCAGCAAAGCTTTGGACACAGTCGACCACAATATACTACTAAAAAAATTTAACAACATGGGCATAAAGTCCAAGTCAATAAGCTGGATAAAATGCTACCTAAACAACAGGCAACAAAAAACAAAAGTAAATGATGCTCTTTCAGACCAACAGCCTGTAACATGTGGCATACCCCAAGGATCAGTCCTGGGGCCTCTACTCTTTATACTCTACATAAATGACCTAGAAAAATGGCTAGAAACAGAACACCTCCAACTATATGCAGACGACACAGTGATATATGCACAGGGAAACACAGAGGAAGAGGTAACAACTAAGCTGAACAAACTCCTACTAAAGCTGGACGACTGGTGTGAGTCCAATAAAATAACCATTAATGCAAATAAATCCAAAACAGTGCTCTTCTCACATAAATCAATGCCGGAAAGAAATCTACACTGCAAGCTAGGAAACCAAATATTAGAAAATATAAATCACTACAAATACCTAGGCCTAGAGCTGGACAGCCAGCTAAACAACAACCTAGACAAACCTCAAAGTAGACAAAGTGCACCCCACCTATGACATACACAAAAGAACTAAAGTAATGTTATTAGAAAACGGAAGAATGTTCCACCTAAAAACCCTAGCGTATGGATATAGTCGAGAGAATAAACATCTAATCCAACCACTAAGGAACACCAGAGCAAACAATGCACCACTACTAAGGCAGACCAGAAGCCAAATCAAAGCTCACGAAAGAAGCCCACTGGAAATGGCTGTCAAATTATGGAACGCACAAACGGTAAAGGAGTGACAAATTCCTGACCTAAAAACATACCAAAAATATCTGTGCAAAATAAAACCAGGAAACACCCTCTAAGCTGTTCCACGAGGGGGCATGTGATATGTCATGGCCCACCAGCTGGACAGCCCATGAGAGGTAATCCCCTGCCAGAAAACAGCCAGATGACATCAAATCCAAACATAAACCAACTACCTATTACATACAAGCCTATAATAATTAATATGTAAATAGAGTAGGCTAGTCTAGAATTAAGTGTAGGAAAAAATAAAAAGAGGAAGACTCTTACCAAGAAAATTTAAAAAAAACTAACATAGATCACTAACCACAAACCATAATCTTGAGAAACACAGACCGATAACTGCCCAGCATCGAAAACAAGCTCGATCATCTGAGCATCCCATCAAAAAAAGAAGAAAAAAAGCCACTTTGGCCGTAATCGATTAAACATCTGAAATCATCTGAACCATTTTCGTGCATGCGCAGATCCTACAACCTCGGGTTTCATAAATGAATGCGCTCGGAAAGGAAGAAAATGGTGGCTTAATCCAAAACTGTTGTTATTAAATAACCAATATAACCACAGCAAGATAGGATTACAACTATTTTATGATTGCATAGTTTAGTTATATGTCCATTTTAATCTGGATGTTTTTTTGCATAAAGAAAAAAGAGTGTTAGCTTTGCCGTACAGGCTCTCACTACAGGTACCAGCACAAATGCCTGATGCCCCCAACCAAGACCTGGGTCATTGGAGTCGGATCATTTTGGACACGGCCCATGTATTTTTAGGTTCACCTCAGGGTGTTCTATTTGAAATTCTGACGACTCGAATGATAATCGAATACAGCCTAATTGTGAACCTCCCAGTTTACCTAGAAATAACATTACAAATTTCTGTCACACGTGTAACCAGTGGTGTCTGGATGCCACACAAATAGTGTACGCTAATTATTCAGTGAATAAAGGCATGGCTGGGAATTACTTCTTTAAAAAAAATCAATATAAGCACTACATATTTCTGTATATTATGCCATGATTAATATGCTTCTAAGTATGATATTATTTAATTCTGATTAGATTTTTATTAAGCAGACTGTGTGGTGCCCTAACCATGTGTTACACGTGTGACACACATGTTATACTGCCATAAGACATAGCTTAATCATGGACTACACCTTTATTTTTTATCTCATCAATTTATATTTTACATAGATGTAAAGTGGAGATTTCCAGCTTTCATTTGCAAACCAAAAAATGTATATACAAAAAAATTCAAATATTAGATTTTAACTCTCCCTGTGACACTTCTGGCCAGTTTTCAGGAGAGTGACTCAGACGCATTTTTGATATATGATGGGGGGATGGGGGGAGGTATGGTAGCTAGCCTCTAAGACGGAAATTTGCGTCGGGATAAAAATATCGGCTTGATTTCAGCTTTTTGTTGTTGCCTGAAACCACTATCATCCCTCATTTACATCAGCATAAATGATGCATTGACAAACCAGTAACGGTAAATGGTTATGACCTTAGATGTTGCTAGGACGTAAAACAACAATAAACAAACAAATAGTACTAAATAGAGAATTAGAGTTCTTGAATTGAATTAAGACCTGCGCAGTTAGTATAGGAGGCGGTTTATTGGATACCATGCGAGCACAGATCACACAGTTGTGGGTAATAAACATAAATCAACGACAGTATGCGGCCTACTGATACTATCCGTTAAAGCTGCATAGTCCGATGAAAGATCAAAATTTCAAAACCAAAACAATTATTTAGATTTAATTCTACATTACCTAACTTAGATAGTGATGAACTTTTAAAGCATTTATTGCCCCATAGACGGGCATGATGAGTCAATTTGATCAAACCTGTTAATGCAGAAAGCTATGGTGTTAGTTTTGGCGTGCTTGCCAAAACTAATTTGATATGTTTACACTTCAAATATCTCAACAGTTAGCCATTTAAAATAAAAGTTACTTCAAACTAAAGTGAGGTAGATAATATTTTTAATCAGTTTAATATATATTTATCTCAGAAAAGTGACAGAAACGCAAAAGCATCGGACTATGGAACTTTAGACAAAATACTGGCTCAGTGTGTGGGGGTTGTTGTTTGTTTGTTGTTGTTTTACGTCCTAGGCTCAGTGTGTGGGGGTGAAGGTCATCGACGGAATCTTGACATTCAGAGATTACTAAAGCAATAATAAAAAACGTGTACAGACGTGTTACGATCAAAATTATATGAGCAGATTTGGCTTGTTCACTGTAAAGCGCGACTATCAGTATTAGTATCACTATTAGAGCGCGGACCTCGCGTGCGGAAAGTCGAGGGTTCGGTTCCCGGTCGATTCAAACCAATGACTGTAAAATTGATACTTGTCGCTTCTGAGCCTGGCGTTCAGCATTAATAGGATAGGGTAGGGACTGGTTAGCTCAGTGTCAGGATAATCTGACTGAGTGCGATATCGGGTCATGGTGGCTGGTGGCCTGATTTCCCAGAGGGGCAGCACTATAAAGTCACCATGAGTGCACACTTGTCACAAGTCAGTACCCGTCCTGATATGACCTTAGATGTTGTTAGGACATAAAATAACAAACAAAACAAACTATTAAGACCCAGTTTGAAAATACTTGCACTTTGTTATTTGATTTTCTATCACAATTCATTTACACGGTAACTCAAGAGAAATAAATTAAAATTGAAGGTAATGAAAATGATTAAAGTAACCCTAACCAATCAATGCGAGCATTATCTCATTATCGCAGTCACTCATCGACTACTATGACCTATGTGTCCTGTTTGAGCTTATCCAGAGAAGCCTGATATACAGAGTCTAATCCTATATTGGGGTATGGCTCCAAGACATCTTTTGGCTTATTTCCGTTCAGGGTGCGCCTCTGAGTCGTCTCGGAGATGTCTCCCTTTTCAGACGGTAGACAAAAAGCGCCAAGAAATTGGCCGCCAAATTCAGTGGTATCAGCCAATCAGACCTCTTCTTTTTACTTCCAAATGGGTGCCTCCTATGGAAGCAGCCATTTTCGAGACAACAGACTGCTTTTGCTGTTCAGACTACCGTGACGTCAGGAATTTCTCTGCTTTTGCCGTTCAGACTACCGTGACGTCAGGAATTTCTCGGAGGCGTACCTTGAACGCGGCCTTGGTAGACTCCTGTTTAAGATATAGATCTATCTATCTACTCGGAACCGAAAGGAACAATCGCAAACACAATAGTGCATCAACATCCCAACGATTGGAATGCTTCAACTTCAAGCTGTATAGTCCGATGAAATCATCAAATTTGTAAACCAAGAAGCTTACCTAGATTTAATCCTACATATAT
This sequence comes from Branchipolynoe longqiensis, assembly GCA_030323885.1. Lineage (NCBI taxonomy): Eukaryota > Metazoa > Annelida > Polychaeta > Phyllodocida > Polynoidae > Branchipolynoe > Branchipolynoe longqiensis. The sequence goes on along the minus strand of CM059193.1, from coordinate 61,166,817 downwards.
CAAACTTCTATGCTGCCGTCACGGCGTAAAGCAACCACCAATCAATCAATCAATATCAAACTTAGATATTGGTACACTTATTAAGCAATTGTTGGCATAGAAGGGAATATTATTAAGTCAATTTAATAAACTGTTACTGCTGAAGGCTATCGTATCAGACTTTTCATGTGCTTGACAAAATTAATTTGACTTGTTTTCACTTAGTTTCTCCAAAGTTAGCCAATGTGTGATATTGGGTCCTGGTGCCAGTGGGAGAGCATTTTAATATCACAATGAGTGCGCACTCTCACAAGTCGGTGCCCGTCCTAGTGTGACCTTAGTTGTTGCTATGACATAAAACCCCAACAAACAAGTTTGTTTTTTGTTTTACGTCCTAGCAACATCTTAGGTCATACCAGGACAGGTGGTGACAGTGCACACTCATGGCAACTTTATAGTGCTGCCCCACTGGGAGACCAGGCCATCAGCACCTAGACCTGATATCCCACTCAGTCACATTATCCTGACACTGAGCCAACCAGTCCTTGCCCTGTATATCCTAATAATGCCGAGCACCTGGATAGGTAGTGACAAGTATCAATTTTTAAGTCATTGGTTTGACTCGATCACGGTTCAAACCCACAAACTCATGTGTTGGGATCCCTCGATCTCGCAAAGCAGGAGGCGGACGCTCAAATCATTCGGCCATCCCGTCTGGTCCCAACAAATAAGCAAACCGCCGATCACAGGGGGGTCGTTCTCAGAAACTGTGTACCACTTGAGGTAGTCTACTTGAAATGGATATTTCAAAGAAACCCATTATTGGAGTGTCACTATTTAGATTTCATCATTTAGCCCAATAATGTGGGAGATATTTTGGATCAAAAGTAAATGTTAATATTGTGTATTATGTATCTTATTGGGATGGATGTAGCTAAATACATAGAAAATTACATCACTAATTTGTGACATTGTCAACAGCATTGAAAATTTAGTGTCACAAACTTAATGAAAACCTCTAAACAACAGCTCATTTCACTTCAAATGGTCATAAATATACAATGTCTTCATTAAGTTGAAGACATATATTTCTTCTTTTTTTTTTTTTTTTTAATTATGAAATAGTTAGCCTTTTCTGGAGTCATTAACATCGTAACATTTCGTTTCCACTTGCAAGTACTATGAAACTCTGTATCAAACACTGAGTACAGATACAGTACAGGAACTATTTTCACCATTTGACACTCTATGCATGGACCCAGTTATGGTATTGTTTCCACTTTGACTGTTACCTTGCTAATGTTTTTTTGCTTTTCTCTTTTAATATTCATAAGTAAGACAAAACCATAGCAATGAGGTTTCAAATTATTATTACTACTGTTTATAAAGCAAGTGGCATGTGAAATGTCCTAAAAATGTCAAGTTTTGTGTGGAAAATATTTGATTTTGGAGTCAGATTGGTTTCCATGCTATACTGCTATTTATTGGGTGTGAGCATCATTTGACCTACTTAAAAATGCCAGAATATGTTTATTTTCAATTATTCAGATGCAAAAGGACATACACATTGAGGAAACCTTTTTTATAAGACTTTGGCAGCGTTTTGTTTTTGTGGTACTGATGTCACACTATTGGTACACAACTTCTGAGAACGACCATGGGGTCGCTGAAGAGAGGCACTCCTGTAGTTGGCCGCCTCAACTGTGGGCGACATGGGCATGTTTTTCCTATTATGACTGGACGTGATGGCCGATCGGTAGAGCGCAGGCTTCCCGTGTAGAAGGTCGGGAGTTCAAATATCAGCTGAGTCAAACTTCTTTTTTTTTATTTAAAAAAAAAAAAAAAATTGAGGCTGTATTTATACTGTCCATAGCATATAAGCCTGGGTACCCAGGCTTGTTTTCAATGCTGGCCAGTTGTAGTGTTGGTGTTATCTTACCACACAGTAGCTGCTGATAAGTTATAACAATTGATACTTGTTGCTACCTAATGGAGCAGTCACACTACGACGTGTTGGCCCGGCGTTGGACAACGCGTGCCAACATGTTGTGTTTTTGGTCGAAACGTCGGAACCCGTCGGAACGCGCCGGCAATGCGTTAGCAACGCGTTGCCGGCGCGTCGGTACACGTCGGTACACTATGATTGACAGGTCGCTTTGATACAATGCGTCGGCGCCCGTCGCCCAGCGCCGAAAGTTTTGTGCTTGCACAAAACTTTCGGCGCTGGCCAACGCGCGGCGACGTGTTGTGGGCCGCCGATAACACGTCCACAACACGTTGATAACACGCTTGCAACTCGCCGACTTGGTTTAACACGCTGGCGACGCGCCGATAACGCGTTGAAAACATGCTTGCAACCCGCCAACTTGGTTTAACGCGCTGGCGACACATGGATAACACGGTGATAACACGTCGATAACATGCTAATCAAGCGTGGGAACCCGGTGCCGGTTGTGTGAAATTGGGTCAAGCGGCCGTGGGTTTTTTGTTTTCCACCCCCACCCGACCGCGCAACATGTTACCGGCGCGCCAATAACACGCCAGCAACACGGCGAAAAGTTTGACGTTTCTCGACGCGTTGAATATATTTAAGCTCGTTGGCGGCACGCCGGAATACACGTCGTAGTGTGACTGCTCCGTAACCTAGCGCTAATGTGACTGGGATATATCAGGTCATGGGGCCGATAGCGTAGTCTCCCAGTGGGGCAGCACTATAAAGTCACCATGAGTGGTCACTGTCACAAATTGGTGCCTGTCATGATATAACCTTACATGTTGCTACGATGTAAAACAACACAAACAATTCCGATAATGTGTTGGCAAAGTACTGATTGTTATTTTGATATACAGTAAAACCTCTCTAAATCGACCGACCACGGGACCGACTTTAGGGAGGTGGTCAGTTTAGGGAGTTAGAATATCCTTGCAATGGTATTGTTGGGACCCAAATAATGCGATCGATATAGGGGAGTGGTCGATCTGTGGAAGTGGTCGGTTAGAGAGGTTTTAATGTACATGTACAAAACTTTCCACTGCACACTCTCGTGGCGATTCTGCATTGCTTAGTACTGGTGGTACAAACAAAATTGTTACTGTACATGTACATAACTTTCCACTGTACACTCTCGTAGCAATTCTGCATTGCTTAACCCTTTCAGACTTTGGTACGGAATAATCCGTACGAATATGAAAAGACATTGTCACTTCAGTAAGTGATTTTCCGTACACTGGCCTAAATTGTATGTATCTTTGTTTGTTGTTTTACGTCCGACAACATCTAAGGTCATATCAGGACGGGTACCGACTTGTGACAGTGCGCACTCATGGTGACTTTATAGTGCTGCTCCTGGGATACCAGGCCACCAGCACCATGACCTAATTGATATCCCACTCAGTCACATTATCCTGACACTGAGCCAACCAGTCCTTGCCCTATCCTAATAATGCCGAGCACCTGGCTAGGAAGCAACAAGTATCAATTTGTAAGTCATTGGTTTGACTCGACCAGGGTTTCAACCCATGATCCCATGGTCTACCAACACGGGGGGGTAAAAGCTTATAACATTTTACCATTCAGTGGATGACTTTTAGTGTACTCCTAGTGGCAACTGATTTTTTTTCTGCACATATATGGTCATAGATAATAAGCCACATTAGATCTAGCAGTGAAACTTGTTGACTCTTCTAAGGTGTTATTCTGGCTTGTGAAAACAGTATTTATATTCAAATATATGGGAAAAAAAATGTTTACAATCATTTTAATATTTGTATTCACACAGATTTTAAATTTTCATATTTTTTACCCATTTTCCATAGAACCTTGCATCAACCTGTTTGTGAATATCATAATAAAATATACATGGCTGGATAGGAAATTCTTCCACCTTTCAGAAAATGTATAATGTAATTGGGTCTTTATTTTATTCCCATAACGTTTTTTTAACATTTCCCCAACTCGGAGATGAAATATTAATGTTCCCTGAAATAAATACATCACCTAGGCATTATTTTGATCCAAAAAATGTAAGTCTGAAAGGGTTAAGGCCCTGTCACACTACAACGTATGGCGGCGGCATGTGCGTAACGTGTCGAAATAATTTGAAAATAAAAATAGGTTGAGATATGGCGACCTACGCCGACCTATGCCAAGCGTACTCAACCTATATGTAACCTATGACGCCGTATGCTGACGTGTTGGTCAAAATTTGCATAGGTCGGCATATCCTAAGGCCATACGTCGTAGTGTGACAGACAGCCAACACGCTGGGCATACGCTCGCAATATGCTAGGGGTACGCCAGCACACACTAGAGGCACGTCAGACGTAAGCTAGGCGTACGCTATATACACCAGAGATACGCGGAGGAGGCAGGTTCAACGTACGGCTAACCTATGCCGACCTACCCCTAACCTATGCCGGCGTCCAGCGTATGAGAAACGTATGAGCCACATGACGGCATAGGTTTTAAATTTTGAACATGCACAAACAATTGTTGGTGGCCCGACCTACGTCGACCTATGACAACCTATGAAAAGCGTATATGACGTATGTCCAACCTATGCGTAACCTATGCCGACGTGTTGGTCGAAAAGCGCATATGTTGGCATACGCTAATGCCATAGGTCGTAGTGTGACAGCCCCTTTAGCACTGGTGGTACAAACAAAGTTGCAGTTGGTGAAAAAAAAGACTCCCATAAACATGCACCCGATACCAACTAGAGCGTCATAACACTCCCCACCATCGGGGGAAGTGGGCAACTACGTCGGTAGAATGGTTTGTTTGTTTGATGTTGTTTTAGGTCCTAACACCATCTAAGGTCATGTCAGGACGGTAGAATGGAGAAGGTAGACTGGGCCGGGCTTCACCTGTCGGTGTAGGTGTGTGTGTCCTTTAGTTGTCAACGGACAGGTTAAATTTGCATGTTCCGGTGCTCTTTTAAGAGTTTCTGCAATTATAATCTTAAAATATTTTTTTAGGTAAGTATATTAGGCGTGTCCTGATAATCTACTCTACTTTAGTTTGAAATAAACTTCTATTTTAAATGGGTTATCTTTGGAGATATTTGAAATGAAACATGCTAAATGGATTTAGGCATTCACCGAATTCCTGGAATCATATGCCTTATTTACCGGTTTTTCAGCATAGCATGGGATCACCAAATTGCAATAAATGTTTAAGGAGTGCACCAATATTTAAGTAGGATGAAATATACATGGATGCTATTTTCCATTTTTAAGCGGATTTCCGTGTTTTTTTCACAGCCTAGGGACAATTTTTATATGGGTGTAAATGAAAATTTGTCATCAGGATAATAATCTCGGCTTAATTTCTGCTTTTTTGTGTGCCTTAAACCACTATCATCCCTGATATACGTAAGTGTTTAAATGTGATGCTTTTATCGGATTATGCGGCTTTAACTTTAAGGAAATTCATCTGACGAGAGGTTTGTTGTTTTGGGGGAGTTTTCAGTCGCATTGGTGTGCTGAAGGCTGCAAATCTGCAGCACTGTATGGGCACCGCTGAAAACTGTCCCATGTGGTCGGGAGTTGGCTTCCAATGTGTAGTGGTCAGAGAAAACGGGGGTGGGGGATAAGGAAAAAAGGCAGCCTAAGAGCCCAACCACAGTCGTCTGAGAGGGCCGGTGGAGGCTGGGTGGTTGGTGTAGTTTTATGCCCCGGTAATACTCTAGGCCATACCAGGACATGCACCGATTTGTGACAGCGTGCACTCATGGTGACTTTATAGTGCTGTCCCACTGGGAAATCAGACTGCTGGCACCATGACCTGATGTCCCACACAGTCACATTATCCTGACACTGTACGCCCAGTCCCTGTCCTGACCTCATAGAGCCAAGCAGCAACAGGTGCCTATTTTATAAGTCATTGGTTTGACTCGACCAGGATCCAAACTTCAGTAAGTCCGGCCAAGGCCAGAGGAAGAAGTGAAGTGAGGATGGAATTAGTTAGGCAGTGGGTGGGGTTACCTGTTAGTTGTTAGTTAAAATTAGTGGTTAGTTGGTAGTGGTGTCAAGTCAGGTATGGGGACGAGGTGGGGCCTGCTAGTCCTCGATGTCAGGGTCTGGGCGACCGACAGCATTGATGATATCTGCGTTCTGGCGGTAGAAGTGAGCAAGTGCGTTCCAGGATGACTTGGAAATACTGGAGAGGATGGCCAGAGCTGCCCTATTGTCACCCTAGTTGGTGGTCAAGAGTCCTCCATGAAGTGACTGATGGCAGACCTGTCGACGGCGCCACAGGGGGCGAGTATGTAGGCCACATTTGAGATCTTAGTGCCGCAGGGACAGCGCTGGAGGTTGGGGACATCAATCCAACGGTGGTAGCTAGTCCTGAAGCGGTTGGTGGTGACTTGGGAAGAAGCAGGAAAGCCGACTGGATGGGGGATGTTAGTTCTGACAAGGGTGTACCAGAGCCAGCTTATAGACTACATCACGGTTCCGACTGCGCATGCGTTGAAAACGGCCGCGGGAGCAAAGCCAACGCGTACGGCCATTGACTTTGCCTATACGCGCATTGAAAAATGTCAGTTTTATTCAAAATTAATAGGAATCCCAAACCCTATCCTTATAAATTTAATATAATCGTTTTGTTAAACATGTTTTCTATATGTGTTCCAAGCGGTTTGTCTCTAGGTGGTGTGGTTTTATCAATATTTTACTTTTTCTGTATGGAGATTGCTCACTGCCATTGACAATGCATTGAGTACTTTGGCTATGGCTCTAACACTAGTCTGAGTTCCTAGATCTTTCTAAATCTAAATGCACATGGCATAAGATGTGCTGATTATATTGATGTAAATGCAATGCTGGATAAAAGATTAATATCTTAATTTATTATATATATTTTTTTAGTTAGTATTCTATGTTTCAAACAAGAGCTGAGATGAGCTGAAACTAGCACATTTCATAGCTGCACCCAGTGTATTAGCATGTGCCATGTGCTTTTGGGAGGGTTGTTTTGCTCTGATGCATCCCACAATGCACCGCGCCGCTGGAACCGTGATGTGGTCTATTGAATAAGGGTTTCATACTTGTTCCTTCTGTGTGGCGCATTCTCAGAGTTTGGTGGTGGCTCGAGAAGCAGCGGCGGTCAGTTTGGTGATGGAGGACGGGATGCTGGAGTGGCACAGTCAGCCTGTTCATTACCATAGAGTCATATGGGAGGGGACCGATAGCAGGACTGTGTTGAGGTGTGCCTGATGTCTGGTCAAGATTATAATCTGGATCATGCCGGCAAGGGAGAGTCGGGCATTTGGGCGGGCGATCTCTTTGATGGCATTCAGAGAGTCGGTAATGATGATGGCACTTGAGTTGTGGAGGTCTTCGAGGGCCAAGTGAATGGCAGCGAGCTCGGTATCGAGAGTGGAAGCAAAGTCTGACCCCGGTGGTGTTCTTTGTGTTGGAGAAGGGGAGTGTAAACCATCTTAGCGAGATGGAAGTCCGCCTTTGCCTGAGTTATGGCCTCGAGAGCCAGGGAGTGGAGTTGTGGGGTGGTGTAAACCGCCTTGGCAGCAACTAGATTGGTGGTTCGGGTTTCCACTGGAATGGAAAACCATGGTGGCTTGTGAGGGCTCATGGCGGAGTCTGCAATGTGGAGTCAGTGGGAGTCCTTGAGGATGGTGATGGCGTCATTGAGGTGGTAGAAGGCCTTAGGAGAGGGTTCTTGTGAGGTGGGCGGTGAGAAGTTGTTTGCCTCGGAGGTGGAGGGGAGGGAGGCCGGATTCAAGGAGGAAGATCTCAATCCTGGTGGTGCTGGGAACATGGTGGACTAGCCTGGCAGCCCGGTGTTGGATGTTCTCAAGGTTCCGGAACTCATTCAGGAAGATCTTGTTTGTGGGTAGTCGAGTTCAGGGGTTGTTAAGCCCGAGGGCTGTGAGTGCGAGTGTTGGCATGGCGTAGTCGAAGAGGGAGCGGACTGCCTGGTCGTAGAACCATGCGAGTACACCGTCCGGGGCGCCCCAGGAGAAGCCAGAGATCCTCTTCATGAGGAGGAGTCTGTTGGTCATCCTGGTGGCCAGGTGGCGAAAGAGGGCTCTCATGTTAAGGTCTCACGGTCGAGCTCAGCCCTGGTCAGGTGGTTGTCAAGATTATGGGTGGACGTTGTGGCTATTGATATGTCTATGAGGTCAGTCCTCCAGGCCGAGTTCCTGGTGAGCGCTTGTTGGAGGACGTAAGGGAGGTTGATTGCATGGTCTGTTCTATTTGTGAACTTTTTGTTGTGTTCTGCTGCAAGTTGGCCAGGTAGAGTGGGGGTGGCGAGTCTCCCCTGGATGCTGTTCAGTTTGTGCCAGAGTTGTCTGGAGGTGGTGTGAGAGTTTATTTTGGTGCACCAGAGTTTCCACTTTCTGTCCGATTCAGCAAGCTCAACATTTTTGGCCCAACTGATGGCTATTTTAACGAGATTCTCAGTGCCTCGGTTGGGGTTCGTGTGGAGCTTGTAGAGGAGCTTGTTGCAGAATCTTTTTGCTCTTCGCATTGCATTAGAGGTGGTGCGGCCAGTGTGGTTACAGGGAGATGGTTTGCTTTATGGTGTCTGTCATTGCTTGGTAAGTGAGTGTGGTGAACTCATCACATGTGGTCGGTGGTTCAAATCTATTAAGTTTTCTAGACGAAGGTTGAAGGTCGCCCAGTCTGCGTGGTTTAGGTTGAATCTGGGTGATGGCGGGTGCATTGGTGTGCAGGAGAGCTGTGTGGTGGTCTGAATATAGTGTTGTGAGCTCCCAGGAAGCTGCGGCTGCAAGGCAGGAGTCAGTGATGCAGAGATCGATCGATGTGTTTGCTCCATATGTAGGCGAGCCATCATTGATGATAGAATGGGATGTTAAGTCGAGGATCTCTGCTAGGAGGGCACAGCCTCGTGGGGAATCGATGTTGTGTCCCCAGGAGGAGTGGTGGGTGTTAAAGTCTCCCATGACAACTTGGTAATCTGTGCCGTTGTCGAGGGTCTGGAAGATGTGGTTTAGAGTAGTGTTGACAGGGTTGTAAATGTATACATCCATGACAAAGTGTGCTCTGGAGACGTATGCGAAGGGTGTCAGCTTGAGGGTTGAATCTGTTGGGTGGGATCTTGGTGGAGTGGATGTGGTTGCTTACGAAGGTGGCGGTTCCTCGTGAGGGTCTGACTGCTGCTGCGTGTCTTACTGCAGGGATGTGGTATATGGTGTAGCCTTTGATATGGGGTGGATCGATGAGGAAGGTTTGCGACATCAATTTTCTCTCTCTTTAAGGTGTTGCCAAGAAGAGCTATCTTGGATTTCAGTGCGGCACAATTCCAGGAGAGAATGGTTAGGGAGTTGTTAGTGGGATGGGGATGGGAGTGCGGGCTGGTGGCAGCATTATTGTGTACCACCATTTTGGGCTGTCAGGGTGGCATGAAAGGAAGCTGGCAGGCGTTTTGGGATATGCGGAAGGAGGGGCTGGATGTTGGAGTCGACTTGGGGCCAGGTAATTAAGCCGAAGGCTCGGGCCTCAACAGATTCTGGGTGTTATTGTGAAAAGTGATGCATTAAGAATGCGGAGGAATATCGGACTGGATTTGGGTTGGAGGCAGGGGGGTTGCATGGGGTGGAGGGGAAGGTGGTTTGGGTGGAGTCAGAGGTTTACAGTTTGAGTGGAGATGCTAAACAAGCCATTGTGCATTCACTACTGGAGTAGCACACAGTGTGGATCGATTTCAAATTTCGAATCCAAACGGTTTAGGACGATCTTCTGTCAAAAAACCTCCCACCCACCCATTCAGAACTTGTTTTCATAGGCGGAGTGTCTCAGATGCTTCAAAGTTCTTGGTTGACCCTGAGATAATCAGACCCACCACCAGTATATTTTTCGGCCGCCTGCAAAAAAGTATAGAGCCAACATACCATGTCTGATGTAGTAGCTTAAAAATATGTGTGTACTATTAAAAAAGGGGCAGGGTCCCCCTGGCACTGTGAGGCGCGGCTGACCAGTACAAAAAATGTGTATTGAAAAATAATTAATAATACCTGTATTCGCATACCCGAGCTTGCCGGTATCAGGAGTTTACCTGACGGAAGATTAATTAAATAAAATATTATTAAAGTAAACTGTTAATGTAAAAAAATTACCTATGAGTAATACGATGGTAACTGTATCATATAAAAATATTTTGGACTATGTAAAGAAAATAGTGTTACTGTGAAAAATGGTTATTGACTTAGGCGTATTCAGTGATAATCGATGGTAGCTGGAAAAGGGCTGAAATGAGCTGAAATTGTACAAATAAAAGTTATTTGTTGCACTAATCATGTCTCCAGCATTGTTGATTATTACTTGTCGCTACCTAGCCCGGCGCTCTGCATCAATAGGATAGGACAAGGTCTTGTTTGCTCTGTAGCACTGATACTAGTATCAGCATAATGTGACGTTGCTCAGTATCAGAATAATATGACTTGGGTGGGTTATGGTGTCATGGTGCTAGTGACCTACCAGTCTCCCAGTGTGAAATCTCATGATGCCGTGAGCGCGCCTATCACAATCGGCACAACCAAATCATTCATCTCTTTAATACAAGGTGAGACTTTGTTTTTGGCCGATTCCGACCAAATCCATTTAACACACGTTACCTACATGTAAGCTGAGGCTATGCAGAAAAAAATGTTTAAAAAAAAAAAATGTTTTAAAAAAAATGTTTAAAAAAAGGTTAAAAAAAAACCCCTTATCACACATCCCGCACTCCGGGTGGCCCTGAGGCCGGTGTCGCGGTTTCCGTTCTCAACCAGTTTCAGTTCTCAACTGTCGCTTCTGCGCATGCGTCTAAATCCAACAGCGCCGTTGTAGCAGCTCTCACAGGCTAAGTACAACTCATTTATGGTATATTAGCACTCATATACTTTGCTTTTGCTGTTGATGTGTGTTTTGTCTTATATTAAGATCTTTTTCTTTTTGGACGCATGCGCAGATGGCGCTGTTGGATTTAGACGCATGCGCAGAAGCGTTGTTGAGAACTGAAACTGGTTGAGAACTGAAAATGCGACACCGGTGACACCAGACGAATCCCACACTGACCTAGATAAGTACAGCTGTTGCTGTGTAGTGTCGGTCAGGGGCTTGGTCAATGTGTTATTTCCGAATTACTACTGTTTTCTGGCCAAGTGGCCCTGAGGCCGATGACACCAGACCAATCCCACACTGACCTAGATAAGTACAGTCGCCTTCTAGTGTCGGTCAGGGGCTTGGTCAATGCGTTATTTCCGAGTTACTGCTGTTCTCTTGCCAAGTGGCCCTGAGGCCGGTGGCACCAGACCAATCCCACACTGACCTAGATAAGTACAGTCGCCTTCTAGTGTCGGTCAGGGGCTTGGTCAATGTGTTATTTCCGAGTTACTGCTGTTCTCTGGCCAGGTGGCCCTGAGGCTAGATAAGTACAGCCGCAGCTGTTGCTGTGTAGTGTCGGTCAGGGGTTTGGTCAATGCGTTATTTCCGAGTTACCGGTGTTCTCTGGTCAGGTGGCCCTGAGGCCGGTGACACCAGACGAATCCCACACTGACCCAGATAAGAGACAACTTTGGCCATGTACTTTCGGGCAGGGGTTTGGTCAATGCATTATTTCGGAGTTGGCCATTTTACAGCTGTTTTCTGGCCGGAAGCGGTGATAAAATCATTAAGAGCGTTCAAAATCCCAGCCAAGCCAAACAAATGATTTAACAAAATTGATAGTTGTTGCTACCTAGCTCGGCGCTCGGCATTAATAGGAGAGGGCAGGGGCTGGTTAGCTCAGTGTCAGGATAATTTGATTGAGTGGGATATCGGGTCATGGTGCTGGTGGCCTGATTTCCCAGTGGGGCAGCACTGTAAAGCTACCATGAGTGCATAGTCACAAGTCGGAACCCGTCCTGATATGACCTTAGATGTTGCTATGACGTAAAATTACAACAAACAAACAAACCTCTATATATCCAAGCAAACCATGCATATCCATGTGGTTATAGCACACATCTTAGCGGACGCGGTGGCTGATCGGAAGAGCGCAGGCTTCTTGTGCAGAAGGTCGTGAAATCGAATTGAATCCCGGCCGAGTAAAACCAAAGGCTTACAAAATTGATACTTTGGTGGCTTACAAGATTGATACTTGTTGCTGCCTTGCCTAGTGCTCGACAAACCTACGATAGGGTAAGGACTGGTTAGCTCATTGTCAGGATAATGTGACAGTATGTGGAAATAGGGCCATGGCCTGGTCTCTCATTGGGGTAGCGCTATAAAATCACCATGAGTGCACACTGTCCGAAGTCGCCACCCTTCCTGTTATGACTCTGGATGTTGCGAGTATGTAAAACAACAAACAAGCGGGCATATCTCGCTATATAGTGACTGATCTATTATTATTATCAACACTAGGTCATAATAAAGAGAACGCATCCGGACTCTCCGTGATATGGGGGAGTTCCCGTGAAACAGCCTACAGTAAAACCTCTCTAACCGACCACCTCCACAGATCGACCACTCCCCTATATCGATCGCTTTATTTGCGTCCCAAGCGACCACCCACCCTTCTTCTCCTTCTTCTTCTTCTTCTCCTTCTCTTTCTCCGGACGCAGTGACCAAATATGTAAGAGCTTCGGCTTCCCGTGCGGATAGTCGGGAGTTCAAATCTGACCTTTGATGTTGCCAGGACATAAATCCGCAACTGACTTATTATCGTTTTTGAATGTGCTTGGTTTCTTTAAAAAAAAAAAAAAGAGAGAGAAAAACAAAGCAACTTGGGATGTACTATTGTTTTTGTTTTTATTATTATGATCTGAGTTTGTTTTAGGTTTATTTAAAACACATACATGCGCGCAAACACACACCCACACATACACACACACACACAGACCAAAGACGTCAGTGTGTGCCATACCAAGAGTCAGGTGGATGTGTATTTTGAAGAAAACAAATGCGGCTGGGGTGGGTTATAATTGTTCAAATCTTTATCTTATCTACCCATAACTGTCTATAATTCTATAAGCTGTGTGCAGCATGGAGAGATCCTTATAATTCACTGGAAATTCCATTAAGCCATGTTAGCCTTTTGTCTATATCGTCACAAGACGTTCCCTTCTCATATATGGACACAGATGTCAGCTGAGGCTGAAACCGCGAGGAAACTCTCCCTAGGCTTAGAAGTCAAGCTCGTTTCATTTAGCAGACGCCTCTAGAGCACATTGATTTTGATCATCGGCTATTGGACGACAAACATATGGTCATTCTGACATATTTCTTTAGAGGAAACCTGCTGCCACCATATAGGCTACTCTTTCCGATAAGCAGCAAGGGGTCTTTTATATGCACTTCACCCATAGGCAGGACAGCACATACCTCCCGTCTGTGCGCACCCACCTACCGTTTACGATGTAAAACTGCCCGTTTCGCGCACAAAAATCGCTAGGTGTGCGCCCCCCGACGCACACCTAGCGATTGCGATTCGCGCATAAAACTCAGTTTTTAGTGCTAAAAGCGGCCGTTTACGATTGCGATTCACGATTCGAAAAACGAATCGGCCCGTTTTCAGTTTTAAACGGGTCGGGTCGGGTCGCGAGTTTTAGTGCGCGAATCGTAAACGGGAGGTGTGCGCCAGCCATAAGTCACCACATCAGCCAGACCGTGCAGGTTTATTTTGCTCGCCGCAAGCGGTTGCGATTATTTTAAAACAAAGTTATCTTAACTTTGGAAAATCGCAACGCCCGAATCCCGCCAGTTATTATTGTTAACAGAATAATATGTTTGTGCAATACTGTATAGAAATTGGGCATAATAAAATGTCTTAAAATATCTTATCTGGGGTTGTGCAGCGACACACAACAAAACATAAGTCGCCGTACGGTGACCATACGATTTGTGAATAAATATATTGCAGACCGCAACGCCGTAACATTTGCATAAACCACAAGATACAAATGCTGTATGGCGACCACAGCATTTGTGACCTCGGCTTTAGTGGGTTACTACTGACGCGTTCCCACTAAATGCAGGTGGCTTGACTACCAGTCTAAATACTGACTTGTTTCTACTCCCATGCTGTCACCGGGGACCAAGAGACGCAGCAGCATCACGTGACCTGGCAACCGTTTGCGTTGTCAACAACGAGAGTGATGTTGCTTTTGTTGGACTGCGCTGTTTTGTCGCCTAGCAACCATGAGGGGCTGAACACGTCATCACGCGTCGACAACGATACCCTCATCTCGCCTCCCCTCACCTCCCCTCCCATCCCCTCCCCCCCCCTCCCATGCCCTCCCCCCCCCCTCCCTCTTCTTAGTTAGTGCAGCTTTGTGCTATCAGAATCGTGGATCCTCCCCCCCCCCCGTCCCCTGTATACTCACACACATTTTATGTCAGTCTCCAACATGATCCACTGACCCAGTGACCTGTTAATGACTGACAACATCCTGTTCTACCTAACACTCACTCACTCACTCACTCACTCACTCACTCACTCACTCACTCACTCACTCACTCACTCACTCACTAAACCAGACACACATATACCAGACAGGTTGCGCATATGGTAAGAGCATTGGCTTTTGGCGCGGAAGGTTGTGAGTTCGAATCTCGGCCGAGTCATCCCAATGACTACCAAAAATGGATACTTGTCACTACCCAGTCTGGTGATCGGCACTGCTGGGGTAGGGTGAGGACGGGTTTGCTCAAAATCTGGTTAATATGATTGTGTAAAATGGATATCGGGTCATGGCATCAGCGACCCCTATCTCTCAGTTAAGCCCCAGTCAGACCTCACCGGATTGAGGAACCGGATAGAAAACAGGGAAATACGGCAATGTACGGTTTATATACGGCTGGCATCCGGGGTGTCCCTATCTGTCCGGCGGTGTCCGGTACAAGTTTTGAACATTCACAAAACTTTTACCAGACACCACCGGACTGAAGTGTATGGTTGGTGTCCGTTTTAAGTCCGTTTCATGTCTGTTACTCATTCGTTAGGTGTCCGGTTTGTATCCTGAAGAGTCCGTTGACGGTGCTGCGGGAATTCGGTCCGTCGGTTTTTGGAACAGTCCGTTCGGTGACCGGTCCGTCCGTTTGACACTCGTTTTCCGTCCGGTTCTCGTCTGGTTCTCGTCCGTTGGCTATTCGTTAATGTACGTTTCTTGTCCGGTTTGTCTGGCAGCCATTGCAACAGTTTAACACCGGACACCACCGGAATAGACAATTCTTTGTTCAGTGGTGTCTGGTACTCAGTAAGGTACGGTCTGACTGGGCCTTAAGGCAGAACTGTGAGTTGCCGTGTGCTATCACAAGGTAGTACTCTTCCTGATATGCCCCTTGGATTTAAGTGACAATCCCTCCACAAGTCACCGCTGGGAGTGGCCAGGTTTGATTGATTGGTGGTTGCTTTACGCCGTGTCGGCAGCATAGGCCATATTCACGGAGAGAAATGTTTGTTTTTTTGTTCAAACCATCGCTTTTACATGTAAAAGCAGACAATCAATTATGTGCCAATAGACACTCATTGAATTAAAAAGCTCACAATTATATATTTGTGGCCAAGGGAAACAAATTCCCGTAACAAAAAAGGAAGAAAAGTTTTATTACTAATTGATAGAATTTTTTTACTAAGCTATATGAGGTGGTACAGACCAGCTGCCCTCAAAAAGGCTAAAATGTTTTCTTGTTTTACCTTAGTAAAAAGGTCATGCATACTGTCTGCAGTGTAAAAGTGTTGGCGCAGGGCCAACAAATCAACACAACTTAGTGGCCATTACAAGGGCGATATACTGCAGGGGGGAGGGGGAAAGTACACAATCACAATATCTCCTCACCCACTCTCACAGAGCACAGCGCGCACACCTACAAAAAGGTTTGTTTTATTTAATGATGCCTCTAGAGCACATTGCTTTTCATCATCGGCTATTGGACATCAAACATATGGTCATTCTGACATATTTCTGTGCTGCCACATAAGCTACTCTCTCCGATAAGCATCAAGGGGTCTTTTATATGCACTTTCCCACAGACAGGACAGCACATACCACAGCCTTTGATGAACCAGTTGTGGACCTGGGTGGAATGGAAAATAGCAAATCTGCAAATCTGAGCAGGATCACTCGGATGACCCACACCTTCACAGGTGGACACTCTACCACCTGAGCTACGTCCCGCTCCCCCGCACACACCTACAGGGCACCACCTGTGGAAGTGCGCTGGACAGTATTGTGAATGCCTGGGGACCCTGCTGGCTGTTCAATCCACAGGGCCACTACTTGTGGAAGCAGGCTGTGACTTGTGGGTCACAACAGGGCGGGTACCGAGTTGTGACAGTGACCACTAGTGGTGACTTTATAGTGTTGTCCCACTAGGATACAGTGCTGCTGGTACCATGATCTAATATTCCACTCAGTCACATTACCCTGGCTTGTTAGGGTGTGACAGTGCCTTTGTAATAGTACTGCTCCATTTGAAGAGCATGCAATGTCACAAGTCAGTACGTGTCCTGATATCACCTTAGATGTTGCTAGGGCATAAAACCCCAACAAACAATAATACTACTACTGACAATTACAAGGTGTGTTGGCATTGTATTACGGTGCAAACCCCATACTCCATAACCGACTGCAAACACAAGGCGGACAGTCTTGGTTAACCCTTTGGGTCCTCTAGTTGAATTGCATTTCTAGAAATGTTTTCCTGAAAATTTGTAGATCGCGTCAGAAATACAGTGCTATCTGATTGCAGGTGCATTCAAGTGGACTAAACCCATGCGCGCTCCCGGACCCAAATGGTTAAAGCGGCATAGTCCGATGCTTTTGAGTTTCTGCTATTTTCTGAGATAAATATATTATACTAATCGTTATAATCTACTTTACTTTAGTTTGAAGTAATTTTAATTTTAAATGGCTAAGTTTGGAGATAGTTGACTTCAAAGCATGCCAAAATAATGTTGGCAAGCATGCCAAAACTCTGACACCATAGACTTCAGTAGTAACGGGTTCTATTAATTGACTTATTATGCCCTTCTATGCAACAACAAATGCTTAATAAGTGCACCAGTGTATAAGTTGAATATGTAGAATCAAATCTAGATAAGTGTTTTGGTTTTGAAAATTTGATGCAACTTTAACTGAGTTCGCATTTTTAATCAGGCTAATCAGGTTGTGTTAACCAGTCAGAGGAATTGCGCGATTTTGTGTATGTATATGGCAGAATATTGTTTTATTAGCAGGCAGACCTGGCCCGCCTAGTCATGGCAGTGTGCAACCCTGCTGTAGGCTAATTGTTTATTTATCCTTCCGTGTTGCTGATTAAGTAGTGAGCTGTCTAGTCGTGTTCAGACAAGTTGACATAATTCACGACATACTAAAACTTGAAGACCAGACGGAATGACCGAATGAGTTGAACGTCTGTCTCCTGTTTTGGGAGAGCTCATGGGTTCGAGCCCTGGTCGATTCAAACCAATGACGTAAAAATTTATACTTGTCACTTCCTCGCCAAGCTCTCTGCATTATTAGGATATGGCAAGGACTGGTTGGCTCAGCGTCAGGATAATGTTTCTGAGTGGGATATCAGGTCATGGAGCTGGCAGCCTGGTCTCCCAATGGGGCAGTGTTATAAAGTCACCATGAGTGCGCACTGTCACAAGTCGGCACCCGTCCCAGTATGACCTTAGATGTTGCTAGGACGTAAAACAACTAAAACGAGGCGAGACTAACGCGGGAAATTAGACATGGCAGGAATGTTCCAACAACCTGTGTGACATCTATCGGCAGAATCTGGAACCACTCTATTCGGGTAATTTCCAGCTTAAAGCTGCATAGTCCAATGAGAATATCAAATTTTCAAAACCAAAATAATTATCTAAATTTGATTCTCCATATCTAACTTAGATACTGGCACACTTATTAAACATGTGTCACCATAAATAAGGGAATACTGAGTCAGTTTAATAGTTGTTACTGCAGAAGGCTATGGTATCAGAGTTTTGACGTGCTTGCCAAAATTAGTTTTGCATGGCGGCACTTCAAATAACTCCAAAGTTAGCCATTTAAAATAAAAGTTACTTCAAGCTAAAGTAAGATACATTAAAACGATCAACCTAATGTATTTATTTATCTCAGAAAATTTCAGAAACTCAAAACCATTGGACTATGCAACTTTAACTTGCGGGGGTGGCTGGTGAGAATTTCGGAGAAAGCAGATGGTCACGTCCAGGTGTAGTGTATGGTTGAACCGCCTAGTCATGGCAGTGTACAACCCTGCTGTAGGCTAATTGTTTATTTATCCTTCCGTGTTGCCGATTAAGTAGTGAGCTGTCTAGTCGTGTTCAGACAAGTTGACATCTGATTGGTTGGTTGAAGGTTGCAACTTTTATGTGTTTTATTGTGTATTAAAAACAAATGTTCTGTTTGTTGTTTGGAGGTTTACATCTGGTAGCATCCAAGGTCATATCAGAAGCATCCAAGGTCATATCAGAAAACTAATGTGAATGTTTAACAATGAGTCGGTAGTGCCCATATAAAGGTAGTACATTGGTTGTTGCAGTTTTACGTCATGGCAACAGCAATGTGGCGTTCTCTGTGGCGGAGTGGTTAGAGTGTCTGACTTTTTTCTAGGTCAGACTCTTAATCTGAGGGTTGGCGGTTCGATTCCCCGTGCCCCCAGCTCTGCCAATTTGGATTTCCACCGCTGTGTATAACTTACAGCGTCATCAAAGGCCGGTTGCTCTCATACCATGTCTATGTGGTGTGGGAGGTTAAAAATCCGTTGGGTCGGTAAAAGTGTAGGCTCGGGCTTTCTATCAACCAGCAGTGGAATGAGGAAGACCAGTCGTCTATGACTGAAATTTCCCCTGCTTAAACAACTAATGGACCCCCCCCCAAATCCAACCAGTCCTTGCCCTAACCTAATAATGCCGAGCACCTGGCTAGGAAGCAACAAGTATAAATTCTGTATGTCATTGGTTTGACTCGACCAGGAATTGAACTCCCGACTTTCCGCACTTAAATCTGTGACTTAAGAGTAGGAATGGCAATCAGCATATTTGCTTTATCAGTGTGACCCCTGTTTCTGAAAGTGTAACATTTTGTTTTATAATTGTCACAAAAATAATATATTTTACGAATCTCTAAAAGGCCCATTCCGTTAAAATGTAATTAATCGTTTGCAACCTGAAGACGTGCAGTCATTAAAAGGGGGGGGGGGGGTCCACCTTTGTACGAATCGAACCACCTGCAAACAAACCTGGAAAATATCAAATATATGGAATTTTAATATTACGGCTGTGCTGTTTGTACAGTGGCAAATACAGACAGACCCAGTTGCTGTTTACAAAAAATAGAATTTGACTTCTGGGTATGTCGATTTGCTGGTGCAACATGTCCCCTTGTGTTGATAAGGAGATGATAGGCATGCCCACCTCCAGAGCTCTGCGTGCACACGTCCCTGTGCATGATGCTCCAACCGGAAGTGGCTGAGGGGACGCTGCGTCTGTCACGTGACGCGGCAGGACGTGCCCAGGCGCACTAACCATGATACCGTCAGCCTGATTCGGCGCACTCTATCTACATGCTAATTTCAGAGCAATTTGAGCTGAAAGAACCAAAAATCATTTTGGCAAGCTTTTCAAAAGCCCTGAAGCTATGACCTAGATTACCATCTCTCACGATGGTCATGTGATGTGAGTTGACCTATTAATGTGTATGTCTTCGAACCTGACTAATGCCATATGAGTGTGTTGCGAACGAGGGCGAGACAAATCATGTCACAAGATTGACTAATTCGTTTGTGGCCTCCTTGCCTAATTAGATTGACTAATTAGTTTGTGGTCTCCTTGCCTAATGGGTTCCTCAAAGTAAGTGTCCACTGGGATGAGGTAGTAAATTCACTGATTATTCTGTATATATACTGTCCCAAACTACTAGTTAATCACTAAGTTGGGTATAATGAATCAAATGTAGATCTATATGTATTTTTGTTTAGAAAAATATATATTTCATCGAACCATGCAACTTAACAATCTGGAGGCTTCCGCCCAAATCGAGAGACTTGACAGCTATGGGGTGCAGTTGTTGTGACAGGTCAGTTGCTTCTCCACCTGGGCCCGTATGCATGGGCGGCTTTTGGTGTTACAGCCTGATACCATTTAGCTATCACTGAGGTCAGGAAATATGTCAGGCGGTATGCAGGAGCGCGTAACACTTTGATTATAGCTAAACGTGAATTTATTTATAGATTTGGGAAATCCCTCAATTCGACAATATGAATAACGCCGCCAATGCGGCGTTGGTGTTAATATCGGTTCGAATTTAGGGTTAATTTGATTAAATTTCACTTATGGCGTATGTAATTCTGTTAAATATGACAGCATTTAATAGATTTGGGCCTAATATATTGCCGCCGATGCGATGGCGGCGGCCATGTTTAGTTGACGTTGGACAGTATGGACATCGACGTCCATGCGGCGGCGGTGATTTGTTTACTTACATTCGTCGATTAGTTTACCGTAACCTAGTTTACGCTTGTGGTGTTAGGCGTAACACTGCTCCATGCATAGCGACTTTTCGGCGCTAAACGTCTAAACGCGTTTTGGCTCGCTAACACTGCTTCCTGCATATGGCTGGGGAATAAATGAGGCAATAGGCCCCCAGTTAAAGTGCATAGTCCGATGGTTTTGAATTTCTGTATTTTTTCTGAGATAAATATATTAGATCGATCACTAGTATCTACTTTACATTAATTCAAAGTTACTTTTATTTTAAAAGGTAAACTTTTGAGATGTTATGAGCGCAAACATGGAAAATTAGTTTTGGCACTGACACCATCGACTTCTGCAGTAACAGGTTCTGTTAAATTGACTCAGTATTGCCTTCTATGCAGAAACAAATGCTTAATAAGTGTATCAGTATCTAAGTTAGATATGTAAATTCAAATCTAGATAATTGGTTTGGTTTTGAAAATTTGATATTTCATCGGACTATGCAGCTTTAAGCTAGTGATATCTATCGGCAGAATCTGGAACCATTCTATTTGGGTACTTCTGCAGTTGCTTCAAACCTCCGCTTTATTCGACCATGGTCAGAATAGAAGTGACATGTCGGGACGCAGCCAGTTCGCACATAACTTCCGGCAAGGGTTAGTTGAAACGGTGCACCGTAGGGACCACCCTTGCTAGTGTGCTGCCACCTGCCGATATCTATTTCTTACCGGCAACTGGTCACCATAGTTGAGACCGCCACCGTGTGGTCCTGGGACTCATTGTGGACTACTATGCAATTAATCAGACAAAGTCAATAATAAAACACATAGGAAACACTGGTCCTCGCCCTGTCAACAAAGTTAAACAATATTGAGTCTCGTCAGTACCTGGTTACAGCTTGGGAATTCAAACAGGGCTCACCATCAATATCGACTTTGGTTTGTAAAAACCATCAATCAATCAAACCGGGCTCTCAATGAAAAATCCAATCAGGCGGAATCCGGCGTGGGGTGGGGTACTGTGGGGGGGGGGGGGGGGTCAACGACCAACGGGTATTTAATTTAATTTTATTTGGGAGGCTGGGGGGGGGGGGGGTCAGATATTTGAGAGCCACAGGTTAAGTTCGACACATTTTCAATGTGATATCGATTCATTTAACAATTTTAAAAACAATGATGTGTCACTATGACTCAGCTCTTTTTTCACTGCTTTAAGAACATGGTTTCACGTGTATTTTACCTGAGTCATCGGAGAGCCCTGCGTAGGTGAAACAGCTTAAACTTAAAGCTAAGATTCCATATACATGGTATGTGGCGTAGATATCGATCTGATTTGCAGTCTTTCTTTCTCGAAATTTGTGAAGGAAAGTCTGAGTTCCTGTTGTTTCCTATGGCAAATGGGGCAGCATTCACATTCGCACCGATCGGTTCTTGTAGCGATCCACTTTCCTCATTTGCATTCGCATTCACATTCGGACATATGGAAGCGCTACTGTGTGTGTTTACATGCTTTTCCATTTTTTGCCGCATTCGCATACCACGTATATGGAATCTTGGCTTAATACGGATATATAGGAGTCAGTTGTCGCTAGTTAAAGTTGCATGGTCCGATGAAAATATCAAACTTTAGATACCAAAACACTTTGATTCTAAATACCCAACTTACTAATGGTGTAACCAGACGGGATGGCCAAATGAGTTGAGCGTCTGTCACCTGTTTTGAGATATCAGGAGATCCAACCGAACCCATGGGTTTGTGGATTTGAACGCTGGTCGAGTCAAACAAATGACTTTAAAATGTATGCTTGTCGCTTCCTAGCCAGGTGCATGGCATTATTAGGATATGGCAAGGACTGGTTGGGCTCAGTTTCAGGATAATGTGACTGAGTGGGATATCAGTTCATGGTGCTAGAGGCCTGGTCTCCCGGTGGGGCAGCACTATGAAGTTGCCATGAGTGCGCACTACCATGAGTACCCATCCTGATATGACCTTAGATGTTGCTAGGACATAAAACGGCAACAAACAAACCAATATTTACCATCCCTTTCCATGAGAGTGCTGAACGTGACAATTTTAATCTCATAGAATGACGATATAATATTGATAACAATACCTTTACATTACCCTTACTCAGCATGATATGGCAAGCACCCCGGTCGAGTCAAACTAATGACTTAAAAATTGATACTTGTTGCTTCCTAGCCAGGCGCTAGGCATTATTAGGACAGGGCAAGGACTGGTTAGCTCAGTGTCAGGATAATGTGACTGAGTGGGATACCAGGTCATGGTGTCGGCAGCCTGGTTTCCCAGTGGGACAGCACTATAAAGTCACCATGAGTGCGCACTGTCAAGTGTCGGTACCCGTCCTGATATGACCTTAGATGTTGCTAGGATGTAAAACAACAAACAAATATGGCAAGCTTGATATGGCATGACATGTGCACGCCCAACACTCACTGTCACAATCACTGCCACACTCATCCCTATCACTAGTGTCAGACAGATTCATGGGGCCAGGGAAGCAGGACGATCAGGGTCAAGGTCAAGGTCAGGTTGCCCAACACAGAGTAGCACATCCCCGCGGCAGGTGCTGCTATTCCCAACACCCCGAAGTAGGGCATTCCGCTCGGAGCCAGCGGCCAGCACGGCAACCGAAGGAGACCGGGTGTGTGTGTGTGTGTGGGGGGGGGGGGGGGGGTTATGTGATGTGTAATTGTGTGTGTGGGGGGGTGTTATGTGATGTGTAATTGTGTGTGTGGGGGGTGGGGTGTTATGTGATGTGTAATGGTGTGTGTGAGGTGTCATGTGATGTGTAATGGTGTGTGTGCGTTGGGAGGGGGGTATGTATGTTAGGTGTGGTGTCTAGGGAGGGGAATGGTTATGTGTGTCATGGCAGAGGGGCGGGGGGGTGTTATCACAAGGTTATGGGGTGTGTGTGTGTAAGTGGGGGACGAAGTGGGATATTTGTGGGATGTGGGGGAGGGCTGGTGGTTATTTGTGTATAAAGCTAAGATTCCTTACACGCGGTATGCGGCATGCGGCAGTTGTATATGCTGCATAGATATATGCCAACCCCCAACATTTTGGGTTGTTTTTTCCCTCCAAATTTGTGACGGAACAGTATTGTAGTGGTCTGCACTGACCTTTCAGGCAAGGAGCCACATAGACAGGTAGGCATGGGTAGCGTGTTGATATCAGGGAGCCTAGGTGGTGTAATGGTTAGCACACTGGCCCGGAATGCAAAGAGGTGTGGGTTCGAGTCCCGCTCTAGGCACAATATTTCCCATTTTCATCACCCCCATGACAGTATTGTTTTCTATGGCAAACGCAGCAGTATTCACATTCACACCGATCGGTCCATGGGTCGATCCATTTGCTGCATTCGCATTCGTGTTTGTATTCGCATTCGGTCTTATGGAAGCACCACTATTCATTTACATGCTTTTCGATTTTTATTCGCATTCGCATACCGCGTATAAGGAATCTTAGCTTAATGCGGTTTGTGTGGTTGTGTGTAATAAGGTTGATATTTGTGGAATAAGTGGGTGTAATGGTGGGTGTTATGTACAGTAAAACCTCTCTAAATCGATCGACCATGGGACTGAATTTGAATGCTCTATTTAAGGAAGTGGTCGGTTTAGAGAGGTTTACAAAAAATCATTACAATGGTATTATATGGGTAATCGTTTGGGACCAAAATAAAGCGATCGATATAAGGGAGTGGTCGATCTGTGGAGGTGGTCGGTTAGAGGGGTTTTACTGTATGTGTGATGTGGGTGGGTGGGCGAGGGATTGTTTGTATGTCATCGGGTGGGTGGGCTGGTTGTGGGGTTGTATGGTATTGGGTGGGTGGGGATGGATATTTATGGTTTTTTTGGGGGAGGGGTTGTTATTTGTGTGTGTGGGTGGGGGGGGGGGGTGTAATGGGGTTGGGGATGAATATGTGTGTGATGTGGAGGTGGGTGTTATGTCTGTGTGGAGGTGAGGGGTTATTTGTGTCATGTGGTTTATGGAGTGGTAGTAGGGTTGTATATGTGTGTCGATAGAGGTGGTGGTTATGTCAGTGATAGAAATAAGCGAAAATGTTCACTCATCTGCATCTGCATTGACCCACAATAGAAGGGTTAACGTGCGCGGGTGGTGCTGGGACAGACCCGTGTCGTCATCGTTACAGCTGACAGCGCACTGACCGGAGGGAGAACCCGTCCTACCCGGACCCAGGAGGATTGTGGCATGCAACCCACACCGGATTACCTGTCCACGCCGGTGTAGCAGGAAATCGCAAACCCCCATGCCATGGGGGGTTTGTTATTTCCTAGGAAATCACATATCCCCCCCAGGGAATCACAAACCGCCCACGTTTGTCAGTCTTTATCCTAATGAAAACATCTTTAACTTACAGCTCCTCTTCTGGCTGATCTGGGCCTCTAATGCCAACTCGTTATGGCTTTGCGATAGTCCAGTTCATAATTCTGACCGCACATGCGCTGAAAACGGCCTTTATTCACAAATGTTACCACTGTGGCCATTCTAAAGCTAGATAAAGAGGTGCAGCAATATCCTGGTATTATCACTCAGTTTCAGGATCCGCAATGTAAACAATGTCGTTAGCAAAATGGCCTTTTTAGTTCCAACTGCAGTTAATGCATACAGTAAATAGAACCATTTTAATGTTCCAAATTCTTATTTATCCATTATTTAAACCATTATTTACTTGTGTCTTAGTTGAATATTACAAAATGCTACAAAACCTGGGGGCTTAGTGATTTCCAGGAGGGGTTTGTGATTTCCAGGGAAATCGCAAACCCCTGGGTGTGCAATTTCCAGGGGTGTGCAATTTCCTGCTACACCGGATTGTATCCTTACCGATGAGGTTGCGACTTGTTGTAATGCGTCGCTTTCAAGGTCCACAAGGATGACAAATTTCCGGTTTCGGACGAATTTCCGATTTTGTTATATGGGTCATGTCTAGCACTGTCAGTTTTCCCGGAAGTCAGTTTTCCCGAAAGTCTGATTTCCGCTTTTGTTGTTGGAGGCGGTTTTCATCCCTGTGCTAAGATTGTGATGCCTCTCGTACTAGACATTGCCTGTGTTGGTTCCACCACCCACCGCTCCACTGTTCAGGGGAATCTGCCTGAAATGGTTACGTTGGCTCGATTGTTTTAATTTATATTTTTAAATTCAGATTCTGTCAGATTTCTGAAGAGTGACAGTTGGTATTATCCAATTCCTGAGAATACCGGTATTCCAAGTTAAGCTTGTGGTGGTAGGTGGGTGTGTGGATGGTACTGTCAGGGTGTGTGGGTGTAGGTGTGTTCTTGTAAGTGTGTGTAGGTGGTACTGTAAGTGGGTCTAGGTGGTAGGTGGGTGTGTGGATGGTACTGTCACTGTGTGTAGTTGGTACTGTGTGTCTAGGTGGTAGGTGGGTGTGTGGGTGGTACTGTAAGTGTGTGTGTAGGTGGTAGGTGGGTGGGTGGTACTGTAAGTGTGTGTGTAAGTGGTAGGTGGGTGGCACTATAAGTGTGTGTGTGGGTGGTAGGTGGGTGGGTAGTACTGTAAGTGTCTATCTAGGTGGTGGGTGTGTAGTACTGTAAGTGTGTATCTAGGTGGTACCTGGGTGTGTGGGTGGTACTGTAAGTGTGTGTAGGTAGTAGGTGGGTGTGTGGGTGGTACTGTAAGTGTGTGTGTAGGTGGTACGTGGGTGTGTGTAGGTGGTACTGTAAGTGTGTGTAGGTAGTAGGTGGGTGTGTGGGTGATACTGTAAGTGGGTGTGTAGGTGGGTGTGTGTAGGTGGTACTGTAAGTGTGTGTAGGTAGTAGGTGGGTGTGTGTAGGTGGTATGTGGGTGTGTAGGTGGTACTGTAAGCATGTGTAGGTGGTACAGTGTGTCTATGTCGTAGGTGGGTGTGTGGGTGGTACTGTAAATGTGTGTGTGTAGGTGGTACTGTAAGTGTTTGTAAGCGGTACTGTGTGTCTATGTGGTGGGTGTGTGGGTGGTACTGTAAATGTGTGTGTGTAGGTGGTACTGTAAGTGTGTGTAGGCGGTACAGTGTGTCTAGGTGGTAGGTGGGTGTGTGGGTGGTACTGTAAATGTGTGTGTAGGTGGTACTGTAAGTGTGTGTAGGTGGTACAGTGTGGCTAGGTGGTAGGTGGGTGTGTGGGTGGTACTGTAAATGTGTGTGTGTAGGTGGTACTGTAAGTGTTTGTAAGCGGTACTGTGTGTCTAGGTGGTACATGCCGGGAGATGGTGAATACAAATAAATCATGATACACAAATTGGTATGTCATCTAATGTGAGCTATCTGCTAGGACATTGTCATCTACATACACAGTTTCTTTTAGGTAAACGACAAGCTGACTGAATGGGATATCGGGTCATGCTGCTGGTGGCCTGATTTCCCAGTGGAGCAGCGCTATAAAGTCACGATGTGTGCGCACTGTCACAAGTCGGTACCCATCCTGATATGACCTTAGATGTTGCCAGGACGTAAAACTCCAACAACCAACCTATGTCCCATCACTAATAGTAATACATACTATATATGGTATTCATGTGACGTCACAAACCGGATGCGCGGCCATTGTGGCGATATCAACTCGTAAATATCACATAGAGTTTGCCTGTACGCACAGTGGAAAACGTCTATCTCATTCAAAATTAATAGAAATCTGGAACCCTAACCTTATAAATTTAATATAATCTATTCGTTGAATATGTTTTCTATATGTGTACCAAGCGATTTGTTTCTAGGTGGTGTGGTTTAGAGATATCTCACTTTTTCTGTATGAAGATTGCTCATGACCATTGACAATGCCTTGAGTTTGCCAGTACGCGCAGTACAAAACGTCTATTTCATTCAAAATTAATAGAAATCCAGAACCCTAACCGTATAAATTTAATATAATCTATTCGGTGAATATGTTTTCTATATGTGTACCAAGCGATTTGTTTGTAGGTGGTGTGGCTTTAGAGATATTTCACTTTTTCTGTGTGAAGATTGCTCACGACCATTGACAATGCCTTGACTGGCTTGAGTTCGCCGTACGCGCAGTGCAAAACATTAGTTTTATTCAAAATTAATAGAAATCCAGAACCTTAACCTTATCAATTTAATATAATCTTATTGGTAAACATGTTTTCTATATGTGTGCCAACCGATTTGTTTCTCGGTGGATTAGTTTTATAGATATTTCACTTTTTCTGTATGAAGATTGCTCATAGCCATTGAGTTTGCAGTATGACAGTGTGTTATTATTGTGGTTACTATAGAGGGAGTTCACGTGACGTCATCACTCAGCAGTTAGCCATCTTGGATTACACTTAACACCACCTATGGCGCCCCCTGTCTTATACCAAGAACACTATGGCTACCACTGGGCCTACCTATACTCAGGGCTGCCGAAGTATGTGGCACCACCTAGCGGGTACTGCCCGAACCTTTCTAATTCTTTGATAGAGCATCCAAAGTGTCAACATACTGCACTTTACTGTCTTTAGCAATGATGTGAGGCTACATGATTTAAAAAATGCTTCCCCTACATCAAAAAAACCCTTTCCCCCAACTTTTGAGGCCAAACTGCTCAAAACAGTGACAAATAAACCAACAAATCAGTAAATAAACACAATGTAAGCACTTCCAAGCCTTGCATATGTAATCCAATATGGCCACCGGAAGTTGTCTCGTGTCGTCATTACACCCCCTCTATCGCCACAATGGCCGCACTTCCGCTTAGCGTGACGTCAGTGCATACCCTATATTGTGACATCTGGAATTTGTCACTAGAAAAAGAAAGGGGTTGGGGCGGGAAGACTAGTGTCTGCCAGTTCTATATTCTGACGATTGTTCTGTGGGAGTTTTTTGGTGGTTTTTTTAACGTTCCTGTTTACTGAATCACACGTCAGGACGCATTAAGGTAGCAGAACGCAGGGTTCTGTTTTGGTTTCCGGTGGTGATGGTTTTGGTGTGTGGTGGTTTTTGCTAGAGTTTTATGTAATGGCAACATCTAATGTCATATCAACACGGGTACTGACTTGTGAGTGCTGCCCCACTGGGAGTGGGAGATCATGGCCAGATTTCCCCACTGGGCTACATTATCCTGATACTGAGCTAACCAGTCCTTGCCCTGTGCTCGTAATGCCGAGCGTCAGGCTAGGTAAACGACAAGCTTCTAATTCGTCCTTAAATTGACGATATCATCAGGGACAAACAGTCCTTAAACTGACAATATCACCAGGTTCATATCCCTGTCAGTGGCTATATTACCAGGAGAAAACCGTCCTTAAATTGGCAATATCACGAGTGACAGA
The DNA here is from genome assembly GCA_030323885.1 of Branchipolynoe longqiensis. Lineage (NCBI taxonomy): Eukaryota > Metazoa > Annelida > Polychaeta > Phyllodocida > Polynoidae > Branchipolynoe > Branchipolynoe longqiensis. Next base: position 61,138,094 of record CM059193.1, on the reverse strand, counting down.
CAGTTTTTAATCATCCACACCACCGGTTGCCCTCCCACCGAGATGACACAGTCGGGAAATACGTCATTAATGCAAGTTTGCACTGACCAATTGAACTGTCTCGACGCACATAAGGTTACCATGGTGCACTGGCCACTTGCATCACGGTTGCTAAGTAACCGTGTCAATATTGTGGCAGCTATCTCTTGAGCTGTATTCATACGGGCGAGTTAAAACGCCTCACGCGAAACGCCTCGCGTACTGCGACTCACATTTGCCGTGTGAACGCGACGGTGAGGCGTTTTAGGGCTGAATCGATTCATATAAATCGTTTAATGTAAAACGCTTCGCTAGGTGGTATACAGGAAGCGATCTATGTTGAAACGTTTTATCTTGCCCGTGTGAACGCATATGAAGCGATTTAGGACGTTACACGCATGCGCAGTCGACACCTCAGTTTGTTGACTTTCCGGTCGATCAAAAGCGCATATTATATAATTTAATTAATGAAACTGCTATCTATGCACAGATATTTTTTTCATCATTTATTTTTAGGGTTTCACTGCCCAGCAGAAGTTTTGACCGTTCCAAACCAATACGATTAATTAAATACATATCTAGGTCGAACCCACACTCTCTGGTGCCTTCGTCGTCGAACCCAAAATGGCGCTGGTTAGCCTGGACTTGCTCATGCGCAGATATCCACTTCCGCCTCACGCAGTGTCCGTGTGAACGCGCATCTAAATCGCTTCATATGATTCGCCTCCTGGAGATCGCTTTAGATTTTGCCCGTGTGAATACAGCTTTAGACTGCTGCTTGGCAACTGCAATTGTTTGATCATTTCCAGTGCGGAAATGGACTGACAGTGCAAATGGCAATGGGTCTTAATCTGAAGGCAAGCGGCGAGGATTTCAAGCGCATACCTCCTCCGACTGCAATCGGTAGAGTCCAGGCTTCCCTAAGAAAGTTCGGGAGTTCAATTCTGGTGTCGAGTCAAACCAATGACTCACAACATTAAGACTTGTCGCCACCTAGCCTGTCACTTGCCATTACTAGGTTAGGGCAAGGGCTGGTTTGCTCAGTATCAGGATAATGTGATTGAGTGTAATATTGGGTCATTGCACCAGTGGCCTGGTCTCCCATTAGGGCAGCACTATAACGTCTTAATGAGTGAGCACCGGGCGCGGTGGCCTAATAGGTAGAGCGGGGGCCTCGGATGCAGAAGGTCAGGAGTTTGGTTCCCGCTCGAGTCAAACCAATGACTTATTGATAAATTGATACTTGATACTAAAATTGATACCTGGGCTGGTGCTCGGCATTAATAAGATAGGGCAAGGACTGGTTAGCTCAGTCAGTGTCAGGATAATGTGACTGAGTGGGGGGGTATCAGGTCATGGGGCCAGTGGCCTGATTTCCCAGTCGGGCAGCACTCTAAAATTGCCATGAGTGCGCAGTCACAAGTCGGTACCTGTCCTGATTTGACCTTAGATGTTACTAGGACATAAAACAACAAACAAACGCAATGAGTGCACTGTCACAAGTCGGTGCCAATCCCGATATAACCTTAGATGTTGCTAGGACATACAATAACAAACGAACAACTTATCCTGACACGTATGCGCCTGTCACATTACGGCGTATGGCGGAAGCGTATGCCGGCATATTGGCTTGAGTCACATACGCCGTCTTACGCTGCTGCGCATGTCGTATACGCCCGGCGTATCCCTGATACGCGCGTCTGTCCTAAAAAAAATTGGGCATGCTAAAAAATGTCAGCGTATGGTGACGTAAGGCTCATACGCTAAGCGTATGCCATCATACGTTGCGCATATGCTATACATACGCCGTCTTGCGTTACGCATATATATGCTAAAACCGCTCCTTCGGCGTATCTGTAGCGTATGCCTGGCGTGCGTGTAACGTATTTGAGCGTATTCTCAGCGTGTACAAAGCGTATATTCAGCGTATGCTCTCGGTATATAAAGGCGACGCAAGGGAGGGAGGGGGAGGGAGGGACCGGGCGTATACGCCGTGTGCATGGCGTATGATGGCGTATGATGGCGTATGCGCCGAAAACTGATACGTACTCACACGCTACTCATACACTACTCACACGCTACGCATACGCTCATATCATTGCACAAAGGTCACCATACTTTGTCCCGCAACAGTTTAAAAATTTTATCGGTACCTTTTATATGACCCGCCGTAATGTGACAAGCCCATAAGCAAACCATTCCTTTCCTTATCCTATTATTGCCAAGCAACTGGCTTGGTGGCGACAAGTATCAACTTTGCAAATAATTGGTTTGTCTGCGACCTCCTGCATGGGAAGCCGGGCCAGCGCTCTCAGTCTTAAGCCCCGTTCACACAGCACAACTTTAGGCCGAACTAGAGGAGGGGAACTAGGCATCCTGTCCACACAAGCAGTGCTTGGGGCGGTTTAAGGCGGAAATCGATCTCTGCGCATGAGCAAGTCCATACTAACCAGCGCCAGTTTCAGTTTGTCGACGTCACCACGAGAGTGTGTGGGTTCGACCTAGATATGTATAGACTGAGTCGTATTGTTTTGGAACAGTCAAAACTTCTGCTGGGCAGTGAAACCCTAAAAATAAATGATGAAAAAAATATCTGTGCACCTCTTGCCGGTTCATAGACCAAATTATATTATATAGTGTGACGTGCTTAATCTGCTTCAAGTAAATCGGTACCGTCCACACAACCTAGATGGGCCGACTTAAGTTAGTTCGGTTCATCTAAACTACCTCGCGAGGTGGTTTAGTTGAAGTGAACTAGATGGGGCGGCTCAGGCTTAAGTCGCCTCAGCGTAGTGTCCACACGACCAATTTGAGGCGAACTATAGGAGGCAAACTAGTTGAGGCGACTTAACTCGCCAGTGTGAACGGGGCTTTAGTGATTCAGCCAACCTGTCTGGTGAATTCAACAGTAACAAGAGCGGTGGCAGTGGTGCGTTTATAGAATTAAATAGTAACAAAAGTGGTATATACATAGAATTAAATATTTATTTCTTCTCTCTTCCAACCACAGACCACAGTGGTGGAGTGTAAATAGAGGCGGGTGGGAGAATGAAAGGTGGCTGTGTCGACTGGCCTAGATGAGGTTTGTAATTCGTGGAAAATGCTTTTTGGGTGGACTGCAAGTGAAAGAAGGACCGTGAAGGATTGGTGGTCGCCCCTGAGTGTAGGAGTCCGATTAAGGGATTCTGGGTGGCATTTGATTTGGAGGAGGGAGAGGAGCGGGACGTAGCTCAGGCCGTAGCTAAGGCCGTAGAGTGTCCACCCGTGATGGTGTTGATCATCCGATCGATCCTGCTCAGGAGACACATTTGCAGTTTGGGCTATTTTCCATTCCAACCAGTGGGCCACAACTGGTTCATCAAAGGCTGTGGTATGTGCTCTCCTGTCTGTGGGAAAGTGCATATAAAAGACCCCTTGCTGCTTATTTAAGCTAGTAGCCTATGTGGTGGCAGTGGGTTTCCTCCAAAGAAATATGTCAGAATGACCATATGTTTGACATCCAATAGGCGATGATAAAAATCAGTGTGCTCTAGAGGCGTCGTTAAATATAACACACTTTTTTTTGGAGGAGGGAGAGTGAAGGGTCCTGTGTGGTCTCTGATTGGAGGAGGGAGAGTGAGGGATTCTGAGAGGCTTCTGATTGGAGGAGGAAGAGTGAGGGATTCTGAAAGGCTTCTGATTGGAGAAGGGAGAGAGGGGTTCTGGGAGGCCTCTGGTTGGAGGAAAGAGGGAGAGTGAGGGATTCTAGGTTGTCTCTTATTGGAGGATGGAGAATGAGGGATTCTGGGTGGTCTCTGATTGGAGTAGGGGCAGTGAAGGATTCTGGGAGGCATGGGAGAGGTATGAGGTGCTGGTTGTTCCATGCTCAGTGATTCCCTCTTTAAATATTTGGGAAATCTTTACCATTCTGGGATGTATAGATTCTGCGCTCATGATTTATTACAAATACATGTATAATGGCATGGTCTGCACTGATAGTTACCAATGAAAGCTAGAGATGCCCATAAGTGAATCATCTTTTGGTTTCTAGAATAAATGAATTTACAACAAATGCAGCATTCTTTGCGGGCTTGCCCTATTTCATGGCCACAGATAAATGTTATTATATATATATATATATATATATATATATATATATATATAAATTGTAGTGATTATTTCACATGTCCACCTACACAACAGGGCTTTGTTTTTGTAGTAATAGATTGATGTTTCTGTGTTTTGATTATTTCACTTATCCACCTACACAACAGGGATTTTTTTTGTAGTAATATATTGATATGTCTGTGGTTTGTGTACTATTAGTAATGACTGATTGTGTAAACTGAATCTAATGTTGGGTGTCATTTGTGTGTGATTTTAGATGACGATGAGGCACTTTCTGGTGACAAGGATGACGTGGTATTCGTTAACATGACCTCTGTCGGACTGCAACCCGTCAAGATAAAATCCTACCTCACTCCCATCAGTATTGACTCGGATGACGAAGATGATGATGATGATGACATTATATTTGTCTCAGCCACAGCAGGCAAGCGAAGGAAGCTGCATGCACCGCTGAACCCGGTTGATGATGCAGTCAGTGTCCTTCAGCTGGAACAGACATTGTCATCGCTGGAGCAGACAGTGAATGCGGCATCTGACGCGCTGACTGTGCAGGCAGGAGTTGGTGATGTGCTGGCACAACCCGAAGCTGAAACCCTTATTCTCCAACCAATGACGCCCAAACTCCCACCGCCACAGCCAAGTTTCCATGATAACACCAACGTTGTCGATGTGAATGGCAGTATGGTCGTTGAGGTGCTGCCACCAACATCAGCTCTTGGGGCTGGTGATACCACCGGAACATTGAATGTGGTCAATGACAGCAGGTTGCACTCAGTCGACAGCGGGGTTGGCACGCTCTCTGCATTTCTGACTGGTGATCTGAATCAGGCATCGGACACCTGTGTAAGTCTAAGCCCAGCTCAGACGACATTAGGGTCCTGGGATGATACAAGTTCAACCCAGCAGGGCCTGCTTGCCTGGCTAAGGGACCTGACTGTACCATCCAGCATGGCTGCACCGTCAGCTGGAACAATCCATGTAGCTGACGCCAGAAAAGCCAATCCATCTCCAACAGCTGGGCTGGCCTTGCCTAATACCTCTTCTGTGGCACTAACGTCGTTCCAGACAATTGAGAATTTGTTGTCGCCGCCCCAGCCATCCTACTCGACAGCCATGACCACAACAGCTAAACCTACCTCGTCTTATGATGTCATGACGCCGTCAGTTTCGTGTTCTTACATGCCATCAGTAGTGACGTCATCAAGCCCATTTTCCTCCTCTGGTTCTCTAAATAAGTCGTTACTGTCAAGCCGACCATTTCTCAACCCGGCGCCCAACTCGTGTCAGAACCTTGGCCCTGATGCCGACTCATTGTGGGCACAGCTTGATCAAACTGTGCTGCCCTCCATTGGCAGTGCTGGGTGTGCTAGTGATAGCAACAACAACAGCACTATCAGTGGGACTTACACTTCGGTATTAGCCATAATGTCACCGTCACCAGCCATATCAACATCACCCACCTCAATGATAATGACATCAACTACATCCATGTCATCCACACAGCCCTCGGGTGTTCTCGGCTTGTCTCAGCCATCCGTTGCAAGAATCTCGCCGTGCCCTACAACACCACCTCCAAAGTCGCCTGCAATCTCATGCTCATCTTCATCCGCATCCTCACCATCATTGGGTGTGTTCACGTTGCACTCCTCTTCGACATCCAGCACCTTTACATCACCCTCCAAGGCTTGCGGTGGAAGTATTCCATCGACCAGCTCAGTGACCCAGCTTCAGCCAGTGAGTGTAGCTGAATTAGCCCCTCCCTTTGCCTCCACTCAGACTTCGCCGGCCATAGTCTCGCAGAGGGGGAAAGCATCCGGCTCCATTGGCTCTGTCAAGTTCCGGTCACAGAAACTGGCTGCCTCCAAAAAGTCCACTGCGCAGGCTACAACACAGCTAAAGCGAAGCGCATCCTACATGCAAACGCACCCGTACAATATCCCACTGAAGAAGCGATGCAGGCATCGCCATGGCCACTGTGACAGTGTGGCGGACTCTGGCGGAGGTGGTGATGCAGACAGCTCCAAGTGTTCGTGGTGCAAGCTAATGGTGCCATACAGCAAACTTTCACACTGTATGCAGGGACATCCGTGCTGTGCAGATTGTCTCCAACACCGGGCGAAGGCACTCCTCTCAAAGTCCAAGCAGGTAAGACGCGTAGTCCATCCAAAGCATACGTTTGTCAATTTTCGCTTTTTGTATAAGAAGAGTGAAGGCGCGGGATATCGACGATGGTGGTCAGTCCTGTCAGCCAGTAATGTGTGTATTTTTTTTATATATTTGTTGTGATTGATTGTTTATTCTGCTCATAGCTGTTAAGCGCATGCACTTTGTTTCGCTGATGTGCACTAGTGGTCATAAAGCATATGGATTGATTTCCTTTATCAATAATTTCTGTTAATTTGTTCATGGTGTAAAATTGTTTATGGTAATTACCAGTGTCGTGTCGGTAGCACAGAGCAAACAACAAATAAAGGCAGTTTAATTCTGTAATGAATTTATTTTATTATGTATCTTTAAGTATATGAACATCCGATGATTTTGAGTTCCTGCCCTACTTTTTTAGATAAAGATATTAGGTTGATTGTTATAATGTACTTTTGAAATAACTTTTTATTTTGAGGAGATATTTCAGGTGAGAACATGCACAATTATTTTTTTTGCGTGAATGTCGATACGCTGAACATCATGGATTTCAGTAATGACAGGTTCTATTAAATTGACTATTGTAACAAGAAATAGTTAAGTGCCAGTATCTTGAGTTGGTCCTGTAGGATTAAATCTAGGTAACTGTTTTGACCTTAGATGTTGCTAGGACGTAAAACAACAACAAACAAACAAACAAGGTAACTGTTTTGGTTTAGAAAAGTTTATTTCATTGGATTATGCAGCTTTAAGCCAGCCTAGCTAAAACTTGAAAACTAATGATGACAATGGACAAAAACAAAGGTACGTCTGATGTAGTATGTGTGCACTCACAACCGTCATTCAAGATCTAACTCCTCACAATTCTTCAAATGACCTCATACCCCGACCTCACAAAGTGACAGTGTAAACTGAGTATCCGTACCAACACTATCGCAGGGGGTAGGTATATGGGTCGTTCTCAGAAGTTGTGTACCAATAGTGTGACATCAGTACCACAAAATCAAAATGCTGCCAAAGTCCTATAAACAAGTTTCCTCAATGTGTATGTCCTTTTGCATCTGAATAATTGAAAATAAACATATTCTGGCATTTTTAAGTAGGTCAAATGATGCTCACACCCAATAAATAGCAGTATAGCATGGAAACCAATCTGACTCCAAAATCAAATATTTTCCACACAAAACTTGACATTTTTAGGACATTTCACATGCCACTTGCTTTATAAACAGTAGTAATAATAATTTGAAATCTCATTGCTATGGTTGTGTCTTATTTGTGAATATTAAAGAGAAAAGCAAAAAAATATTAGCACGGTAACAGTCAAAGTGGAAACAACAATTTTACACAAATGTTTGGCTCAAATTTCAATGTTTAGGGGCAATTTCAGGATTTATCTTTTACTATACCATAACTGGGTCCATGCATAGAGTGTCAAATGGTGAAAATAGTTCTTGTACTGTATCTGTACTCAGTGTTTGATACAGAGTTTCATAGTACTTGCAAGTGGAAACGAAATGTTACGATGTTAATGACTCCAGAAAAGGTTAACTATTTCATCATTTAAATTTTTTTATTGAAATAAATGTCTTCAACTTAATGAAGACATTGTATATGACCATTTGAAGTGAAATGAGCTGTTGTTCAGAGGTTTTCATTAAGTTGTGACACTTTATTTTCAATGCTGTTGACAATGTCACAAATTAGTGATGTAATTTTCTATGTATTTAGCTACATCCATCACAATAAGATACATAATACACAATATTAACATTTACTTTTGATGTAAAATATCTCCCACATTATTGGGCTAAATGATGAAATCTAAATATTGACACTCCAATAATGTTTCTTTGAAATAGGTATTTCAAGTAGACTACCTCAAGTGGTACACAGTTTCTGAGAACGACCCATATACCAAAATCTTGCAAATGTGGCACAGAAAAATAAAAACCACACAAAAACTAACAAAACTACTAATAATAACTAAGATGACAAGACTACTACCAAATTCAGATTATTGATGTTCAGCAATGAAAACAAGCCGTTATGCGACTTACTCATTATGGAAAGGCTAAATAACCCACCCCCCCTGCCCCTCCCGCCCCCACCCAAAAAAAAAAGTATAATAATAATAACGGAAGCAGCAATAAAAGAATAATAAACCTTTAAAATATTTTAGAGAAGTAACACAGACTAATCGTAAGTATTTTCCTAATTGAAGGAATGAAGGTTTCTTTTGTGTTTAATTATATTTAACGTATTGTGCAAAATTTGCTCCTTTAAAAATTTTTTTTTTACATTTTCTTAAACTCTGAATGAATAAAAGTTTAAAAGGCGTTGATATTTTAATGTTGTGTGCAATATTTTCTTCCTTTTTTTAAGCGTCAGTATTTTCATGAACTCTTAAAGAAGCTCATGTTGTTTTAGTATTTTGCACAATATTCGCTAATTTTTCACTGTTCTTTTTGCCAATTGCTGTTATAGTCATACAACTTTGTAACTAAGGCACTTGCCTAGATCTGATCCTAAAGATCCAACTTATATACTGATGCACTTATAAAAGTTGCATAGTCCGATGAAAACATCAAATTTCCAAAACCAAAACCCTTAAGGGGAGACACGGGTGATTTTTGGGTGATTTCCATATCTCAAAAACTATTAAGGATAGAGCTTTGAAAATTGCAGCACACATTCTTTGTATCAAGAGAAGCATATCTGCAGAGTGTCAAAGCTCTATCTTGAGTAGGGGTCATATGATGAAGGATCTTGCAACAACAAAAATCTAAATTTTACCCCCTCCAGGAAGTATACTGAATGTGCCTAGATTTGCCTGAATCAAGTTATTATATGAAGAACTGGTCCAGTTGAGTGCAATAAGGTGGTTTGTGAATTTATATATGTCATTACCAACATGTCCCTACATGACGAACCAGAGGTAAAAAAAATTCAATGGTCAATTTTTGTGTCTCCATCCCTAGCTCTTGAACTATGAAAGATACAGTGTTTTTAATCATCTTATTGCACTCAGCAGCAACTTTTACATAAGACTGCCAAGTTTCAACTTTCTGCTACAATTATAACTTACATTTATAGAGGGCGCAAATTGGCAAAACTCTGGGAAAAGCAGTTCTGAGAAAACGAGCTTCAAAGTTCACAAAGTGTTTCTTTCAAATGTTAAAGTCCAGTATCATCATCTAGAATTCCATATTATATACACCAATATCCAGTCAAGTAATTAACTGTCCAAAAAAACAAGAAGTTTTTCTATATGAATACACCAGAAATCCCCAGTTTGACCCAAATTCATGTTCCGATCACCCGTGTCTCCCCTTAAATAAATAGATTTAATTCTCCATATCCAACTTCAATTCTGGTGCACTTATTAAGCATTTGTTGCTGCATGTAGAAGGGCAGACTACGTCAATTTAATAGAACCTGTTTCTACTGAAGCCTATGGGATCAGAGTTTTGACGTCCTTGCTCAAATTAATTTGGCATGTTTTCACATCAAATATCTCCAAAGTTAGCCATTTAAAATAAAAGTTACTTCAAACTAAAGTAGACTATAACGATTAATCTAATGTACCTAATGTATTTGAGCCTGTCTCAAAAGGTGCTAGCTCTTCGTTTTTTGTGTCCATAGTAACGATTGACACAAAACAGCACAGAAATGGTTACACTGAAAACACAAGGACATTTGCTTCAAATCAATATGTATTCTATTGGGATTATGAAACACCATGTAAAAAACAAATCAGTTTATCCTGAGCAAATGCATGAGTAAATAGTGTGTTGATCGTTACTATGGACAAAGTTTTGTCCCATATTCCTTAGCACCTTTTGAGACAGTGTCATTTATCTAAGAAAATAGCGAAAATTCAAAACCACCAGACTATGCAACTGTAAGTATTTACTGCCATGTAGTAGGAATGTTACGTCAGTTTAATAGAGCCTTTCGCTGCTGCCAAAGCCTACAGTGTCCAACATTTCGGTATGTTTTCACTTCAAATATACCCAGTGTTAGCCATTTATAATAAACATTACTACAAACTAAAGTAAAGTATATTAAAAGAATCAATCCAATATATTTATTTTGATTAACAAAGCCATCGAATTGTGCACCTTTAATCTGACTAGTGTCTCTTTTCTCTGTTGCAGGGGTCGCTGAAATGCCCATATGCATCCTGTGTTAGCTACTTCCCAATGAGTAAGTAGTCTTAAGCCGTGTTCACACACACAACTTTAGGCTGAACTAGATGAGGCGAAGCAGTGCTTGGGGCGGTTTAAGGCGGAAATCGATATCTGCGCATGAGCACGTCCATACTAACCAGTGCCACTTTCGGTTAGTCGACATCACCACGAGAGAGTGTGGGTTTGACCTAGATATGTATCGACTGAATCGTATTGTTTTGGAACGGTCAAAACTTCTGCTGGGCAGTGAAAACCTAAAAATAAATGATGAAAAAAATATCTGTGCACAGCTAGCGGTTTCATAGACCAAGTTATATAATATGCGCTTTTGATCGACCGGAAAATCAACAAACTCAGGTCTCGACTACGCATGCGTGTGACGTGCTTAAGCTGCTTCAAGTAAACCGGTACCGTCCACACAAGCAAGATGGGCCGACTTAAGCTAGTTGGCTTCATATAAACCACCTCACGACGCGGTTTACTTGAGGCGAACTAGTTGAGTCGCCTCAGCCTTAATCCGCCTCAGCGTCGCGTTCACACTGCCAATGTGAGTCAACTTAGATGAGGCAAATTAGTTGAGGCGATTTAAGGTCTGTGTGTGAACGGGGCTTAAATGCTGACTTTCCCTCCTACTACTACCATTAATCAGATAGGATAGACCACTGGTTAGATCAGGCGCTCTCCATACAGTAGGAGCGAATTCTCAAGTCGCGGGTTCTAACCCGGCCGAGTGAACTGAAAAACTAACAAAGTTGATGCTTGCCTGACATTCGGTATTAATAGGATAGAGTTAGGATTGGTGGGCTCAGTGTCCGGATAATGTATCCCAAGGGGATATAATGTCAGGGTACTGGCAGCACTGTATCCCAGTGAGGCAGTGCTATAAAGCCATCTTTTGTATGCACTGTCCAAAGTCGGTACATGGCGCGTAAGAGCTCAGATGTGATTAAGATGTAAAACCCTAACAATCAATCAAGTGGTGGTCAAAACTGTAATATCACTTGTTGGCCTCCCATGTGGGAGGTCGTGGATGCAAACCGTGACCGAGTCCAACCAAGCACTTACAAAATGGACACTTATCTAGACTGATGCTCGGTATTACTAGGCATTCTCTCTATCCATCTCTCCCTCTCTCCCTCTCTCCCTCTCTCCCTCTCTCCCTCTAACCATCTATCCATCTCTCCCTCTTTCCCTTTCTCCCCCTCTCTCCCTCTTCTATCACTGCATACCTGTCTCAATGGATCGTTGACTGACATGTCAATGCAGATTACTACAACCGTGCCCCTGAAATTTCTTTAAATGGTTCCCGTCTATAAGTGGTTTAATCCTTACGATTACACACACCTTTTTTAAGCCAAAATACAATTACACGAGTGTAAATAAGAAAGTGTGAGATTGGGTTAAAGGGTACAGGGTAGGGGTTTTCTGATCCTGGTTTTAGGTTTTTTACTCCCCTCCACCTTCGAAAACTGAGGCTACATCCGGTCTGTGCGGGCTTGACCTCTCCCCTGACCCTTACCTCCGTATTCGTAGATTCGTAAGAATCTTAGTAGTACGTCAACTTACAAATAAGTCTAGTAATACTTTTATATTATTAACCATTAGACTATCTAGACTGGTGCACTCACTCACTCTACCCACGACTACCTCTTTGTCTCGCTCCTTGTGTGCGAGATAAAATACAACCAGTAGTCCACAACTGGTTCATCAAAGGCTGTGGTATGTGTTGTCCTGTCTGTGGGAAAGTGCATATAGAAGATCCCTTGCTGCTTATCGGAAAGAGTAGCCTTTGTGGCGGCAGCGGGTTTCCTCCAAAGAAATATGTCAGAATGACGATATGGTTGACATCCAATAGCCGATGATAAAAATCAATGCGCTCTAGATGCGTTGTTAAATAAAACACTTTTTTTTTCTGTGTGAGATCAGTGCAGACTGTTACAGAGAATGGACCTGTAAATCATCTGCCTTTCGCCCCGACCAGGCCAGCTGCAGCGCACCCTGCCGCCGATGGTGGTTGAGATTCTGGAGGAGAAGCTGGACCAGGAGTACATCAACTACGCCGATGACCTGCTCTGGCACAACATCGGAGAGCATGTGGGTGTTGATGGTGGCGTGTCGGCTGATGATGAAGATGATGACGATGATGATGATGACGATGATGACGATGATGCGCCTCTGATAGGCAGCGAACATGCTGGAATTGGGGCGGTCAGCAAACAGCCAGCATTGCCACTACTGCCGGTGTTTTGGAAAAGCATGGATGACACTTCAGCTGTAAGTTGTGCTTTCCTGCTCCAAGAAAGTTCACACCCTCTGCTTTAATTTTGGCGTGCACACTGAAATGCCAGACATATATATATATATATATAGCAGAGGAGTACCAATCTGCAAAAGAAATGTGTGATGATAGCTCCAGATTGATTGGTGATGATTTAATGCAGTCATATTTACGGCGAAAAGTTAGTGATATTTGCCCTGTCAGTTTTGTTAATTACATTTATGTTTACATTGAAATTTACACGGAAATCTGAAATGGTCAGATTTGTGTCAAATGACAGCAAAAATGATTTCAGATGCAATTTTGAAGAGCTCCAGTATCTAAATTTGATATGTTGGGTTAACCCTTTCAGACTTACATTTTTTGGATCAAAACAATGCCTAGGTGATGTATTTATTTCAGGGAACATTAATATTTCATCTCCAAGGTGGGGAAATGTTAAAAAAACGTCATGGGAATAAGATAAAGACACAATACATTATACATTTTCTGAAAGCTGGATTAATTTCCTATCCAGCCATGTATATTTTATTATGATATTCACAAACAGCCTAATGCAAGGTACTATGGCAAATGAGTAAAAAATATGAAAATTTAAAATTGGTGTGAATACAAATATTAAAATGATTGTAAAAAAAATATGCTCCCATATATTTGAATAAAAATACTGTTTTCACAAGCCAGAATAACACCTTAGAAAGGTCAACAAGTTTCACTGCTAGATCTGATGTGGCTTATTATCTACGATCATATATGTGCACGAGCGACAATAAGAAAAATGTCAGAAAATCATTCAGTTGCCACTAGGAGTACACTAAAAGTCATCCACTGAATGGTAAAATGTTATGAACTTTTACCCAACTACCTAAGTGAAGAATACAATACATATAATACAGGGAAAAGGCAGACACAAACATGTGTAGTCTCCATATATTCACTGCTATGTCACAATTAATCCAGTGTACGGAAAATCACGTACTGAAGTCACAATGGCTTTTCATTTTCGTACGGATTATTCCGTACCAAAGTCTGAAAGGGTTAAATCTAAATATCTGTATTTGTTTAGAAAATTTGATGTTTTCATTAGATTATGCAGTTTTAAAACTAAAAGTACTTGGAAAATATTGTTGTGTCTACTTGCTGTCTCTTGAGTTCTCCATTTGAGGTATATTATTTCTCACCATGAGGATGGCTCTTTGCGATCGACATGGTGTTAACAATGTTGAGTCGTAGATTTGTGTCCATGTTCTATGAACCTTGATGTCTTTCTGTTACCAGGCATATAAGCTGGTCGAACTGTCTTCTGAGAATATTGAGTTCACCAAGATCAGCTGTCTCTTCAACGACACCATGCATGGACAGGCCTCCATCTTGCGTATTGTTCGCATCCAGAATCCCATCCTCTGGCAGTTCTACAACGTGTACGTACCACCAGCAAATGGCTAAAAATACTAGAGACAAAAATTAACAAAATATACTACTCTTGTCCTACTATGTGTATATAGTGTAGAGCAATTTAAACAAAATATGATACTGTAATTCTACTAATAGACAGTTATTAACAAAAATATACTCTGTCATTTTACTATGTGTACCTGTACATACTGTAGAAAAATATCAACAAAATATGCTACTGTTCTACTATGTGTACATACAATAGACAAATATTAACAAAATATGCTACTATCGTTCTACTATGTCTACATACCATAGACAAATATTAACAAAATATGGTAGTTGTTCTACTATTCCCCTGTGGGAAGGGGTTCGTAGAATAAGAATTTTCCCACTGTATCTCTCTGGAGTATGTCGTAAGAGGCGACTAAATGAGGGTAACCTGTTTGCCGTGGGTTGTGACCTGTGTCGACGGATGATGGGATCCTGGTGATTGAGGGATAACCAACACATCACTTTGGCCTGGATTTCTCCTAGACAGGTGGTCAAGTTTGGCTCGGCTTGATCAATCACCTGGTGGCATCATGCCCTAGGACTGCCATTCAATTATGTGATGATAGATTATTCATTTCAGTTTTACGGTTTAATATTACTTTTTGAAATTTGAAATTTAAATGCATTGTTATAATTGTATTTGTGGTAGTTCTAGAAGGCGCCTGCTCATGAGCTAATCAAGGTGAAGTAAGTTCTCGATGGATCGTATAGTGGACCATATTGAAGGGGGGGAAAGGTTAGAATGGTCTGCTATCCTTTTTATTTAAAATTTTGCTTCCTGCGAGTATATTATTTGCCCTACTCCTCTGCATCCTCTGTGCATCTTCATATGGTCAGAGTAGGGCTGGGGACTGCAAATAACAAAGTTTGGAAAAGAGTATGGATATTTCTATTTCACACGGCGGAGATCCCATCAGTGTTAACAAAATGGGAAGCGGTATCTTGCTGGAAGTCGGCAAAAAATCACATGCCGTCAATCTGCTTAGAACCACCAACCTGGCAACGGTTCCTGTGAAGGTCACAACCAAACAGGACTTTGAATACAAGGAAAGGTGTCATACGATGTGCAGATTTAATTGATTCCTCTGAGGATGAAATTGTTAGAGAATTGGCTGACCCGAAAGTAATACATGCATTTCACATCCATACCAAAAGGGAAGGTGTCAGAAAGCCGACTCAGACTTTCATCTTGACATTTGAAACAACGGTGCTACCAGATTCAATTAAAGTCGGATATTTAAATGTTAGGGTTGATACATACATCCATAGCCCGCTCCAATGTTTCAAATGTACTGGAAATCATGATGACAATTCTTGTGAAAGTACCATTTTTAAATGTGCCAACTGCAAGGGAGATCATCCATCATACTCTCGGCAGTGCACAAAATATGAATTTGAAAAAGAAGTGCAGAAGATTGAGCATACAAGACAGGTCAGTTTCCCAGAGGCAAGAAAGATTGTTGAAAGTTTGAATGTCAGCCTCAGAGCATCATATGCACATGTGATAAAGTCTGTTGCTCCAAGTGCAGTCAAGTCAGTCTGTGTTTCAGTTAAAACACAGACTGAATTGTCCTCACCAATTGAGGGTGCTAATAAATTTGTAGCATTGGAGGACTACCTTATCACAACACCTAGTCCTAGGACTAGCGCTTCAATTTCTGTACAAACTAATACATCTAAGGAACAAGTAACATCAAATAGCAAGAAAGTAACACATAAGAGCAATAGCAATGGGTCAAGCAATTTAAAATCACAACCTCCCTTAAACACAAACTCGGAAGTGACAAAGAAAAACATAATAAATCACAAAGAACTGGAAGACAATCGAAGGGCTCAAATGACCCTGTCAAATTATTCAACAAGTTTGGCCACTTGGATGATATGGAGGTAGAGATTGGAACGAGAGCTAGGTGTCTCTCCCCGGTTCACCCTTCGTAACATTTTAGTTGTTTTTAACTGTATATATTTATTGTTTTAAATGGCTGCTGCAAATATAATACAGTGGAACTGTGGTAGTTTACAGGAAAATCGAAATGAACTGGAACTAGTCATTTAAAAATATAATTCAGCTGTAATTTGCCTGCAAGAAACAAAAATAGCTAATGCAAATATGACTTTAAAAGGTTTTGCATCTTATCACAAAAAAGGCACAACAGATGCTATGGGTAGAGCACATGGTGTGGTGTCAATTTTTACAAAAAGCTCTCTGCCACAGAGTCAAGTTAATTTAAATACAAATTTACAAGCTGTCGCTGCCAAAATAACTCTTCACACCACAATAACATTTTGTTTGTTGTATCTTCCTCCTTCTAGTCCTGCAATCTTTTTGCTCAATTACTCCAACCCTGTATCATAATGGGAGATTTTAATCCCCACAATCACCTCTGGAGTGCCACAGACACCGATCCAAAGAGATGCATTGTAGAAGATTTCATGAGCAGGCAGAATCTCTTGTCTGTGGAACGATGATAGTCCCACATATCTCTATCCAGGTACAGGTTCCTTAACTTCAATTGACATCACCATGTGTTCGCCCCAAGTTTTCCTTGATTTTTCTTGGGAGGTGGAAGAAGACCAATGGGGTAGTGACCACTATCCCATTGTTTTGTCTAGCCACTTTTCTCCTTCTGATGAGAGAGTGACTAAATGGCGCTTTAAAAGGCAACTGGGCCAAATTTTAATCTCTTTCCCTTGAAAAGATCACAGGCGATCTTCTGCAAGATGTGGACGATCCCATTAAAACTTTTATAGACACACTGTGTGACGTTGCTAGCAATTGTATTCCCAAGTCAAATCCTAACCCTAAAGAGCCAGAAAAACCATGGTTCACAGAGGAGTGTAAGAAGGCTGTAAAAGCTCGTAAGAAAGATTTAAAAAAATTTAAGAGACTCCCAAGTCTACAACAATACAGAATAAAAATAGCCAAAATCAGATATATCATTCGTTGTAGTGAAAAGAAAAGCTGGTCAGATTATATATCAAAACTGAACACCCGAACACCCATGTAGAAATGTTGGGATAGGATTCGAAGGATCAGTGGTAAAGGGGGAGGCGCAAGAATAAACCATCTTAATAGAAATGGCAAAAACATTTCAAATCTGAAGGTTATAGCCAACACCTTAGGTGAATCTATATGCCGGAACTCCTCTTCTGCTAATTACACTCCTCAATTCCAACGAACAAAAGCAAGGCAAGAAAGAAAGCCTCTTAATTTTATTTCTCAGAGTTTAGACAATTATAATAAGCTTTTCTCCATGGAAGAATTACAAATTGTTCTGTTTAAATCTCACGACACGGGACCTGGACCAGATCAGACCCATTACCAAATTCTTAAACACATGCCAGCTGAAACCCCGATACTTCTCTTAGAAATATTCAACACAATCTGGACGAATAGTAACTTTCCTCCTTGCTGGAGCGAAGCCACAATAATCCCGATACCCAAACCTGGAAAGGACTCCACCTATCCCAATAACTATCGACCAATAGCACTCACTAACTGTATATGTAAGACCATGGAATGCATGATCAATGAAAGGGTTGTTTGGTTTGTTGAAGAGGCTGCTATTATCTCTTCTTCTCAAAGTGGTTTTAGAAAGACCAGAAGCACCATGGACCATCTGGTGCGCCTTGAAACAATCATGAGAGACGGTTTCATCAAGGGTGAACATGTCGTTGCACTTTTCTTTGACTTGGAGAAGGCATATGACACCACATGGAAATATGGCATTATGAAAGACATTCATGATAGTGGATTGAGAGGCAGACTACCTCTTTTTATAGAACAATTTCTTTTAAATAGGTGTTTCTGAGTCCATGTCGGAGGTACTCTCTCAGAGGCCTTTGACCAAGAAATGGGTGTACCCCAAGGGAGCATCTTATTGGTTACACTGTCCATAATCAAAATTAATAGCATTGTGGGTTGTGTCAGACCTGACATTGATAAAGCTCTCTTTGTAGATGATTTCCACCTTTGTTATAGGTCTAGAAACATAGCAGCTATAGAAAGAAAACTGCAACATCACCTGAACAGAATAGCCGAATGGGCTGACAAAAATGATTTTAAATTCTCTCAGCAAAACTCTGTGTGCATTTCTGTCAACAGCGGGGTGTACACACAGACCCAGAGATCTATCTCAACCAAACACCGATTCCTGTGGTTGAAGAAACCAAATTCTAGGGTGTCATTTTTGAAAAGAAATTGAACTTTATTTCGCACATTAAATATGTAAAAAAGAAATGTTATAAAGCTCTAGATGTCCTGAGAGTTGTTGCTCATACCAATTGGGGGGGCGACCGCACCACTCTTCTTTCTCTCTATCGTGCACTGGTCCGATCAAAGCTCGATTATGGCTCCATGGTCTAAGGATCAGCCAGACCGTCATACATCCAAATGCTGAAACCCATTCAAAATCAAGGCCTCAGACTCTGTCTTGGAGCACTTCGCACTTTGCCAGAGGAGAGTCTTAGTGTAGAAGCAGATGAACCTCCACTTGCAGTGAGAAGAGAAAAACTCGCTTTACAGTATGCATCCAAGATCGCAGCAAATCCCAGCAACCCTGCCTATGACTGCATTTTCAACCCAAGCAATGAAACACTCTTTGCCAATAAACCCAAGGCCATTCCAACTTTTGCTATGTGTATTAAGGAATCATCAGAAACACTTGAGTTTGATGTAGATAACATTGCAAAATTCCAATATCCAGACACACCACCTTGGACATATGCTGTCAATGTGAACTTGGCAATCTCTGAAGCAAGGAAAGACTCAACTGGCCCTTTGATTTACAACAGTATGTTCAGGGAGGTTAAAGAGATACATTCTGATCATAAGTTCATCTACACCGATGGTTCTTACAAGGATTACAAGGTTGCAGCAGCAGCTGTCATGGGCAAGCACACCGTCTCAGAGCGATTACCAAAGTGTGCTTCGATTTATTCAGCAGAGCTTCATGTCATATTCTTAGCAATGGACCATGTAGAAACCTCTTCTCGTAGAAAATTTGTGATAAGTTCGGATTCAAAATCATGCCTACAAGCTATTCAGAGCAAGGATTGGAAGAATCCTCTGATCCGCAAGATTTTAGAAAGATTACATTATTTATATTCAGAACTTCACAAAACGGTGCTCTTTTATTGGGTACCGAGTCATGTTGGCATTCGAGGAAATGAGGCTGCAGATACGCCTGCCAAAGAAGCTCTCGACAAACACATTACACCTCTTCCTATTCCTCACATGGACCTCAAAAAGCACATGAGTGAAAAGATAAGGAAAAAGTGGCAATTACAATGGGATGAAGCTGTCAAATTTTCAGGTGCTTGTCATAGAAGTAGATGCGAAGAGACCGTTGTTGCATGTATGCGAATTGGACATAGCTATTTGACTCATAGTTACCTTCTTAAAGCAGAAGACCCGCCAGAATGCATACCATGTGGAGTGCCTCTGACTGTGAAACATATTTTGATTGATTGCATTGACTTTGCAAATGTTTGGGCACAGTATTTTTATTTAGCAAGTATGAAATGTTTATTTGACACAGTTAGTACTGCCTTGGTTTTCTCGTTTTTAAAGCACATTGGACTGTTTAACCGGTTTTAGGACATTTTGATGGCATTGTACAGCCCTTAGTGTGCTGGTATGCTTTAAGCATTTATTCATTCATTCGTTCTACTATGTGTACATACCATAGACAAATATCAACAAAATATGCTACTATCATTCTGCTATGTGTACCTACTGTAGACAAAGTTTAACAAAATATGCTCCTGTAATTCTACTAATAGACAAGTATTAACAAAATATACTACTGTCGTTCTACTATGTACATACCGTAGAAAAGATATGAACAAAATATGCCACTGTTGTTCTACTATGTGTACATACCATAGACAGATATCAACAAAATATGCTACTGTCGTTCTACTATGTGTACATACCATAGACAAATATCAACAAAATATGCTACTGTCTTTTTATTATGTGTACATACCGTAGAAAAATGCTATGTGTACATACTGGAGTCAAATATTAATAACATACACTACTCGTGATCTGTCACGTGTATTTATTGGGTTTTCTTTTGTTTATTTCTCTTATCCTAGGCATATAATAAGTTTGACTTGTTATCATAAGCTGGTATAAATAAGAATATTACGAGTTGGTGAGCTGGTGTGAATCAATGCCTTACTTGCACCAACTCGTGTAAGTAGGAGAAGCTTCAGGTGAGCTTGCGTACTGCACTAGTAATGTGAAGGAAAAGATAGTTTAGGTTACTATCTTGTCAGAATAATAAATATTAATTGAGTAGCCAGCCTCAAGTGTGGATGTAATGTATGATTTATTAATAACAACACTTATTTAAGAAAATCTATTGCATGAAACAATTAATTTTTATGCTGTGACACCCTAAGTATACAACTGCACTATACAAATATCTGTACAGGGAAGTTATATTCATCCAAATTTTGAGTTGCGGACCTAACACAATAGGAGGGGACATAAAAAAAACATAGGGGACTTCAATTTCAATTTTTTTTCAAACAGCTTTGTAGAAAGATGATATTACTAGTCATGGTACTATAAAATAGGCTTACACATGCAACAGTAGCAAATGTTTTCTTACTGAAGATATGGTATTCCTAGAATAGCATATTCCCTGACATAGCAAGCAGGGGAACAGCAGGGGACACCACAGTTATGTCCAGAACTGATTTAATCACCATCAAATATTAGATTTTAACAAAAATATATATGCATGCAAAATGAGCATATATTTCAAATGGGAGTCTTCTTTTATTATTTCATTGTCCAACAGGTAATATTCTATGCAAAATAAAGGTCTAGTAGCAGGGATGAAAGATCTCCGCGGTTTCATGGATTTCCGGGATTTTTTATATTCACCGATTAACTTGAAACAAAATCCCCAAAAATGGGATGTATATGACAACAGTTGGGTGGTTCGAATCCCGTTCTTAAATGACCTTTCACTTGGTTAGAACATAAAATCTGAGCAAGAAAGTGTTAGGTATGGGCAATAATATAATCACAACAAGGCTAGTTGAGATCTGACTTCCGGTATTTTTCCGCGATTCCCTGTCAGTGGGAGAAGATCCGCGGTATCGCGGAAATTCGCGGTCGGTGTAATATTAATCTCTGCTTGTTTTCCGCGGTGTTTGCTGGATACCACTTTCATCCCTGAGTAGGCTGTAGAAAAGTCTACATTCTCCATTTAACATATTCATGCCTTTAAAACACCATATTTATTTAATGAACACATTGGCTTTTTTTTTTTACTATGTCACATTAGGCCTTCATTTTTTCACATCTATCCCTCCAAAGTGTAAGAATGCCAGTTCTATTAGAATAATAACTCCTCTACCTTTTCAATAATTGTTTTTGACCATTACATACTAGAAAATACATTGGCGCCATTTACCATGAAAAGACCCAGATATATATATATATATATATATATATATATATATATATGACCCATATATATATATATATATATATGACCCATATATATATATGTATATATATATATATATATATATATATGCATATATATATATATATATATATATATATATATATATATATATATATATATATATGTATACATATATATTAGACTGTTTCAAAAGGTGCTAAGCAATATGGGACAAAACTTTGTCCATTGTAACGATCAACATACTATCTACCCATGCATTTGCTCAGGATAAACTGATTTGTTTTTTACATGGTGTTTCATAATCTCAATAGAATACATATTGATTTGAAGTAAATGTCCTTGTGTTTTCAGTGTAACCGTTTCTGTGCTGTTATGTGTCAATCGTTACAATGTACAAAAAAAACGGAGAGTTAGCGCCATTTGAGACAGGCTCATATATACATATTTACTACAGCAGATGTACAGTGGCCTCAATGTACATGTATATATGTATGTATAATTGTATACTATTACTGGACCAGTCTGACTGTGTGGGCAGTCCTGGCGTTGCAGTTGTAGCCTTGCTGACTGACGGTTTGTTTTGTGCAGTAAGAAGCTGCAGCTGCAGGAGTCGAACGGTGGGGTGGTACTTGAGAAGCAACTGATGCACGGCACAAGCAACAATGTGGTGGACGCCATTTGTAAAACCAACTTCGACTGGCGGCTGTGTGGGGCACATGGCACTCTGTACGGGCAAGGTGAGAGCAACAAGGGAGAGAACACTATCAGTATGAAAATTAACAACAATAATAATATCATAATAATAGGAATTTGGCACCATGTACGGCCAAGGTGAGAGCAGCAAGGGAGAGAACGCGGTCACTCTGAAAATTAACAACAAAAATAATATAATAATAATAATAATAATAGCAATGTGGCACCATGTACGGGCAAGGTGAGAGCAGCAAGGGAGAGAATGGGGTCACTTTGAAAATTAACAACAATAATAATATAATAATAATAGGAATGTGGACCCTGTATGGGCAAGGTGAGAGCCGCAAGGGAGAGAACACGGTCACTCTGAAAATTAACAACAAAAATAATATAATAATAGGAATGTGGTACCATGTACGGGCAAGGTGAGACTAGCAAGGGAGAGAACACAGTCACTTTGAAAATTAACAACAAAAATAATATAATAATAGGAATGTGGACCCTGTATGGGCAAGGTGAGCGCCACAAGGGAGAGAACGCGGTCACTCTGAAAATTAACAACAAAAATAATGTCATAATAATAGGAATGTGGCACCATGTACGGGCAAGGTGAGAGCAGCAAGGGAGAGAACATGGTCACTCTGAAAATTAACAACAAAAATAATATTATAATAATAGGAATGTGGCACCATGTATGGGCAAGGTGAGACTAGCAAGGGAGAGAACACGGTCACTCTGAAAATTACCAACAATAATAATTTAATAGGAGCAATGCTTTATGCACAGGAAAAGTGAGAGCGGCTATGGAAAGAACACCGTCATTATGAAAATGAACAGGAATGGTGATGGTGATACACTGGAGGCTGTGGCCGAATCAGAGCGTAGGCTTCCCATGCAGAAGGTCGGGAGTTCGAATCCCAGCCGAGTCAAACCAATGGCTTATCAAATTGATAATTGTCGCTACCTAGCCTGCGTAGGATAGGACATGGTTAACACGGTATCAGGAGAATGTATCTGTGTGGGATATCGGGTCATGGGGATGGCGGCCTGGTCTCCCAGTGGGGCAGTACTATAAATTTGCCATGAGTTTGCATTGTAACAAGTCGGTACCCATCCTGATATGACCTTAGACATTGCTAGTACATACAACAACAATGAATTGATGGTGATGATGGTGCTGCTGATGATGATAACAGCATTGTACCACGTACAGGAAAGGTGAGAGCAGCAATGAAAACACTCGATATGAAAGTTAACAATGATAATAGGAACACAGTATCATGTACATGCAAGAGTAACCAGACGGGATGGCCGATTGAGTTACAGTGTCCGTCTCGCGTGTTGGTAGACCATGGGATCGTGGGTTCAAACCCTGGTCGAGCCAAACCAATGACTTAAAAATTGATACTTGTCGCTTCCTAGCCAGGTGCTCGGCATTATTAGGATAGGGCAAGGACTGGTTGGCTCAGTGTCAGGATAGTCTGACTGATTTGGATATCAGGTCATGGTGCTGGTGGTCTGCTCTCCCAGTGGGGCAGCACTATAAAGTCGCTATGAGTGTGCGCTGTCACAAGTCGGTACCCGTCCTGATATGACCTTAGATGTTGCTAGGACATAAAACAACAACAAACAAACAAACATGCAAGAGTAGAGCAGGAAAGGAATACATGTCGGGGTGGTGGTAAATAGCCTAATGAAATTGAATCGTAGTTGGATAACACCACAGTGATTTCTTGGAGAGAAGGTTGTAGTATTTAAAAAATATATATTAAAAATGTGTACAGTAAAACCTCTTTAACCAACCACCTCCACAGATCGACTGCCTCCACTATATCGATCGCTTTATTTGGGGTCCCAACAATACATTTGTAACCATATTCTAACTCCCTAAGCAGACCACCTCCCTAAATGGACCACTTCAAGTCGGTCCCGAGGTCGGTCGATTCAGAGAGGTTTCATGGTATTTGCATATTTATTAACATATTATATTTTTAAGAAGTGGGGGGGAAAGCCACTTTAATTACTTTAAAAAGAAGCTATTAGTTTTGACAAAAATTCTTAAATATTCACTTTAATTTGTTTAAATTTTAATAAGTAATTTATTTTAACATGGATATTTTTCTGTTTTTAAGTGGATTTCCGGGTTTTTTCAGTCTGGGGGTATTTTTAATATAGTTGTTAACAGAAATTTGCCGCCGGGATAATAATGTCAGCTTGATTTCCACCTTTTTTTTTTTGCCTGAAACCACTATCACCCCTGTTTAATGGTGCAATATAAAGCAAAGATTGAAAATGAAACGCTAAATATCCTACCCTCTGAACACTCCTGTCCTTGTTTTCAGGCACCTACTTCGCACGGGACGCCGCCTACTCGCACGTGTACACTGACAATGCACGTCACCGCTCTCTGCAGAACCCCGGCCACATCCTCGCCATGCTCAAGACCAAGAAGGTTCCCGCCAACCTCTGCCTGAGGCGGCTCGCCGGCAGCGGGCGTGTCGGGCTGGGGGTCGTGAGCAGCTCGGCCAGGAGCAACATCTATACCCAGGCACTGCACTCGCAGCCGCCACCAGCGCATTGGAAGCCGGGCCAGCAGAGCGTGGTGCTGCAGCCGGGCAGGGCGCTGGCTCCGGCTGTTGGGATGGCTCAGGCACCTCCAGCGTTAGCACCACCACCATCGGCACCGTCTGTCAACAGCATGCAATCACATATGAATGTGCTCGGACCGCTGATTGGTTCGACCACGACAGGTAACTCTGGCCTAAATTTGTCGATGCGCACAAGCCCACTGATCCTGGCGCTTCATCGACAAGCGCATCACATCAACGGGCTGCAGGCGAATCTGGTGTCGGGGGTTCCACCGCCTCTGCCACCGCCTCTGCCACCTCCACCGCCACCAGCACATCAACGTCGGTATCTCATGCCCGGATGCAGCGGCGGAGGGGGAGGTGGCAGTGGTCCGAGCGCGCTTCATTCTGTACATGTTGGTCCACTCTCACAGTCGCTTCGTGCGAGGTGGCGGACAATGTTGATCAACGACACCTCCAGCGCCTCATCGAATTCCTCCTCGATGCTCTCATCATCTGGATCGCTTTCCTCCTCTTCAGCATCCTCCCCCACATCGACCTCCTCCTCCAGTCAGGGTATCATGGCTTCGCAACAGAAGCGCCCAATCCACAGTATGTTTGTTGCTAAAGTTCTCGTTGGACGCTACACAACCGGTGAAAACCATTACCGCAAGCCACCACCCATTGACCCAATGGATCCGTATGGACTTGCGTATGACTCGTGCGTGGACCATGTGATCGATCCCAAGATCTATGTGGTGTTTGACAGTGCGCAATGCTACCCGGAGTACCTCATCGAGTACACGAGCAATAACTCGTCTTCATATATGTAGGCCGCCTCTTTGGGGATATTCACTTGTAGATATTATTGATATTATCATTACTATTATTAACGTCATCTTCAATGTATATTGTTATCCAAGTGTATAATGATATATTCCAGAGTAGTTGATGGACTGACTATGGCAATTGCCATATATAGCTTCTATGATTAATTTATATATATTATCCGTATATGTGACCTCTATTATACATATATATATATATATGTATTTATGGGTATATATATACCTAGATATATAGGTATGTCTATAAATATGTCTACATATAACTTCCATTATATATATATGTTCCTTAGGTCTAGACATGTATCTATCTAAGCATCTATTTTTAACTTTGTCTATAGATGTACATTATATATGTATGACGATCCGTATCTATAGAAAAAGATAAATATATATGTAGATGTAGATGTATCTATATTTATCTAAGAAATATTTATCTATGAAAAAGATAAACACAGATATATTTATATATCTGTCTTTTATATGATATAATGGATATATATCATAAAAATATATGTGTGTCATATAAAAGATATGTAGATATATATGTATACGTTATATATACATATGGAAGTTATATATTTTAGAGGTATTGTCTATGTCTCGCAATCCAACCCTAAAACTGTGGGAAGAGTGACAGAAGCACACACACACACACACACACAGAAAAACAACGACAGGGTAGCTTGGTGATGTCGGACACAGTAATTATTGTTGCATTAGAAATTAAAAGAAGATAAACTGTGAAGTGAATGATTTATCAATTGAGGTTATATCATGGAAAGTTGATATGTAAGCATATATTCAAGAAGTAGTTAGCTTTTTTTCCTGTTTAGACTACATTTGAAACTCCGATGGGAAGCTGCTCTGTTAAATATCCATCATCTGGAGTTGTAATATTAATAGCACTTTGATTTATCATTTGCACAATAGTAGACAGATTTAGCTGTAATCATTGGCTTTGCGAGCGTATTTGGGATTAAGTTCTGGAGGGGAAAAGAATTTGTCACCATACCTTTAAAATCACAAAGGAAATGAGCTGCGGTTATTAAACACTGTTAGCTCATCTTTGTGTTATGTGGGAATGCAATAAAGGGGGGATGGGGGGGGGGGGGGAAATGTCAGTACCAGATGCTAGATATGTTCTAACAAGACTAGTGGCACATTTATTCATTTTATAGAACTGGTGCAGTCTGAGGGTGAGGGTGATTCTTATTTCAATTCTTCGAATGTTCATGGAAGAGCTTTCGACTTGAAAGGTGTATCCTAGGTATTGATCGTAGCGAATCGAAACCAATGCGAAGCAAGCGAAAGGCTGCAAATATTGAGATTATGTTGCTTCTCCCACTCTGCGTAATTAACCATTTGATGATTCCCGAACTAATATAAATCCTCCCCTTCCTGTTTTACCCATCATGTGTCGCAAGCCACTAGGAGGTGTATCTCCTAGAAGATACAAGCGGCAGATCTGTCGTCAAACTTTGCCATGGTGGCTAAGGCGCTAAATTGTATGCAAGACCCCATCCATGATTTGTGAGGCGTACACTTTATGCCATTTCCAGTGATTGATGTCATGGTTGCCATAGTGCCCTCTATATTGTGGGGTACTTTGTTGTTTTTTACAGCTACAGTCGCTCTTTTGATGAGATGTTTATTTCCTGGTCGGTTCGTAATAAGAGTGTTGTGATCCCAAGAAGTGCTTTTCTCTGCGGGTGGGGTGGGTTTGAATGGTTTAATATTTTTTATTATTTCATGTATGTAGATGCGTGGGTCTGTGTTCAGTGTGTGACTAATTAATGTGGTGGGTAAAATAGCAAGCTGGCCTAACTTGTGCGAATTCTTATCTTGGGTTTGTCGTCTTTTTTGTGCGTTAAGGCCACAAGTGGCTAACGGAGCGTAATTTGTTTGACGGAACAATTTGTCTGCAGACGGGCGGGCGATTTGATTCCGTTTGATTGATAGAGAAATGGTGTAGATGTAGAATGTATTTTCTTAAAGTACGATAAGGAGCTAGTGACGGAAGTATGTTAGATGTGATTTTTTTTGTTTTGTTCTTTGTTCCGTTATTTATTTGTTTTAGTCAGTTTGTTATAAGTGGTATGAACCTTTCTTTTTCTGGTTAAAAAAAAGAAAGAAAAGGTTTCAAGCAGCCGGTTGGATTTCCAAATCGTAATAAATAAGTCATAATTCTATATATTGATTAGACAATCAGTTATAACTATATTTACGTAGCAGAAGTTGAGCTATGCTTCTTTTCTTTTTGTGACAGCCTTATGGATTTGTGCTTACCACAAATGTCTGTTACGTCAGTATAAGTAATGAATTCAGCGTCTAATTTTGCGTCGACCCCCTTTTTTTATTTTTCAGGCGTTCAGTCAGTCATATTTAATATCTATTAATTTGTTGGTAGTTGAGAGGTTCGGTTAGAACCAACCTATTTTCAAATGCCTTCTAACGTTTTATAAAGACTTTAAAATTTAATCTAAAAAAGACACAAAAAAAGATATTGCTGGCATTTTGCTGAACTTGTACCCTCTTGGTACTGTTTGAAACTGGAAAGTTTAAATGGAGTAACTAATCTATATTTGGACTTTTAAGGTTTTGTCTTTTTAATTAAAAATAATCCCAGCATTCATCGGAAATGTTTGATTCACCTGTACACCTCAATTTATCAGATTTGTCTGGCTCTCATTTATTTCTCGCTTCCGTTTTTTTTCTTCTGTAGTTGGTGTCCACTGTTTTCGTTTAAAATACACTGGCGTGTACTTTAATTAGGTTTGTTCCAAGGCCAGGGATGATATTTTGCCGCTTGTAAGCGTATTTACTGGTTTTTTCACAGCCTGGGGGCATTTTTTATACATGTGTAAACAGAAATTTGCTGTCAGGATAATAATCTCGATTTGATTTCCGCATTTTGTGTTGTTGCCTGAAACCACTATCATCCCTGAAGGCCGACAATTTTAGAACTCTTTTTTTTTTCTTACTTGTTTAACTTTTTATCGTCTTTCCTTTTTTTTTCAATAGAGGAGTTAGGAGTTGCTGAAAGTTTGGTGTATACATTTGTTAGTTCATACTGACATTCTATTTGAAATATCCACACTGGTGTTGGATAAAGGGGGGGGGACAAAAGAAAACCAGAAATAAAACACCCAGAATGCATATTAAAAACTGGCATCTTTTAATAGCAATTTTGAAGCAGACTGATATACATGCATGTCTGTGTTATATTTAACAATCCTAGAAGTGTCTTTTCTCGTCTGTCGTGACAAAATGTTGTCTGCTGTGGGATTAAATTCACTAAGAAATTGGCCTGTTTTCACTAAAGAGGGTAGTCTGAACCAAATATCCTCTTGTCACTTCAATCAGGTAGACATTTAGTAGAAGGGCATTTTGTTGTCCTCTGTCTGATTTGTATAGATAATTTAAAATGCCGACTGAAAAGTCTGTTCCAAAGCTGCTGTCTACACAACCGATAGCTCCTTCTATGCTTTATACTTTAAACAAAATGACAATTAACAAACAATTTTCATATGCTTAGTATTTTGTTGCTCATAGCAATTAGCAAATGTGTTAGAAGAAAGTTCTCTTAGTTCTATTTTATTGTTTAGCAGAATCATCAGTTACGTCCAAATGAAGAGTTTGGTGAAGTTTAGAGATTGGTTACAAGATGATATACATCTGGTGCAGAATACAAGATACTGCAGAATACAAGGTGATGCACACCTGGTGCAGAATACAAGTTGATACAGACCTGATGCAGAATACAAGTTGATGCACACCTGGTACCAAATACAAGGTGATGCACACCTGGTGCAGAATACAAGTTGATACAGACCTGATGAACAATACAAGATTATGCATTCCTAGTGCACAATACAAGATGCACACCTTGTCCACAATACAAAATGATGTATACATGATGAACAGTTCGAAATGACCCACCCCTGGTCCACAACACAAGATTCACTCCCAGTGCACAATACAAGGTTCACACCTGGTGCACAATGCAAGATGGTGCACACCTGGTACATAATACAAAATGATGCAGACGTGATGAACAATACATGATGACACACATCTGGTACACAAAGAAAGCTGATACACACCTAGTGCACAATACAAAATTCACCCCTAGTACAGAATGCCTGGTGATGCATCCCTGGTACAGAGTACAAGGTGATGGGCACCTCATGCACAATACAAGGTGATGTACACTTCAAGCACAATACAAGGTGATGTACACTTCAAGCACAATACAAGGTGATGTACACTTCAAGCACAATACAAAGCGATGCACATGTCAAGCACAATATAAGGTGATGCACACATTGTGCACAATACAAGGTGATGCGCACCTCATGCACAATACAAGGTGATGTACACTGCAAGCACAATACAAGGTGATGTACACTTCAAGCACAATACAAGGTGATGCACACATTGTGCACAATACAAGGCGATGTACACTTCAAGCACAATACAAGGTGATGCACACTTCAAGCACAATACAAAGTGATGCACACATTGTGCACAGTACAAGGTAATGCATGCATGGTACAGAACACAAACTGATGCAAAGCTCATGCACAATACTAGGTGATGAATACAAGGTGATGCATACTTTGAGCGCAGCACAATATGATGCACACATTGTGCCCAATACAAGGTGATGTGCACAATACAAGGTGATGCACACATCGTACAGAACACAAACTGATGCAAAGCTCATGCACAATACCTGGTGGTGCACACTTGTGAACACTAGAAGATGATGAATACAAGATGATGCACACCTAGTGCACAATACAAGATGATGAATACAAGGTGATGCACACCTGGCCCTCAGTGTGTTACGCAATATTCCCAATCTGACGGGTTTTTCTTTGTGCCATGCAGCTTCTCGAGTTGTGTATCATCTACTTGTTGTGAAAGAGCTGCTTTGTTAATAGTGCTTAGTGTGTGATGAAATGTAGGAAGATGTATGCAGTGGTTGGGGAGGTAGCCACCAAGACTGCTTCTGCCGGAGGCCGTGGTTAAAAGATCTGTACCTTGACTCCCTTAGAGTTGCATAGTCCAATGGCTTAGCAGTGTTTGCTATAATATTTAGATAACTATATTAGGTTGACCAATATAAGTCTCTTTTATGACAAATAGTTAACTTTGGAGATATTTGAAATGAAAGCATGTAAAATAATTTTGGCAAGCACACCAAAACTTCTGTTGTTTTGACCCAGTGGCCCATGTTGCGATGGTCACATGATAAACTGACCTACTACTAATGTAGGTAGCTTTGGCCGCATTCAGGGTGCGTCTCGGAGGCGCCGCAGAGTCATCTCCGCGATGCTTTTTGGCCTATTTGCGTTCAGGGTGCGTCTCGGAGACACCTCCCTTTTCAGACTGGAGATGAAAAGTGCCTTGAAAATGGCCGCCGCATTCAGTGGTTTCAGCCAATCACAGCGCAGCTTTTCCATTGCAAATGGCCACCGCCTATGGGGGTGGCCATTTTCGAGACAACAAACTGCCTTTGCAGTTCAGACTAGCATGACATCACAGCCATCTCCGAGGCGCCTCCGAGACAGACCCTGAACACGGCCCTGGTCACCTACATGTGCTCTAATGGCACCACAACAGAATCAACTTATGTATCTTATTTGTGTAAATATCCACACTTTTAATTTGGCACTTATTTACTTCCCAACTCCACCCAGAAACACTTTTTTTTGTATTCCTTAATATTGGAATATGTTATATTTTGCTTAGGACACTACTAAATTAGTTTAGATCTGTGCAGGACCCCTTTGAACACATCTGGGGCGGGCATCCTAGAACCTGGCTTTTTTACATATGGTATTTGAAATTTGGGTAAGCCTAGTTTTGGAGCAGTGGCCTTGCTTTTGGGCTTTTAAGTAGTTGTGTAAAGACTTGATATAATAAATTCATTAATTAGTTTTACTGTACTGCTGCAAATCATTAAAGATGCATCAGTACCTAAGTTGGAGAGAGGGGATCAAATGGTAGGTAAGCATTGTAGATCTGGAAAAAAAAAAGGGAAAAATCTATGCTTCATCGGACAGTGAAACTAACTTTATTGTAGGCAGGGCAGCAGGGTGCATCGATTCAAAATTGTTTTTGCTGACAAAATCATTTATCGCAATTTACAAAAAAAAGTTTATGTATCAAATATACCAAAATCTCTGGCTGTATTTGTTTCGCTGAATGGTTTTTTCGGTGGCAATTATTAGATAACGGGCAGATAATGGGTTAGTAACCTACTTTGCAGGGATGATATTTTTCCATTTTTTAAGTGGATTTCTGGCTTTTTTCACAGCCTGGGGGGGGGCGTTTTTGATATAGGTGTAAACTGAAATTTAATGTCGGGATAATAATCTCCGCTTGATTTCCGTGTTTTTTTGGGCCTGAAACCGAGGTGCCCTTTCCTTATTAAAATTCGTTTCGGGGACTTTAAAAAGAAAAAGGAACACCAAAAACCACATCGTCCGATAAACGCATCAAAACGCATAAAAGTTTCTAAACGAAAAGACTTATCTAAATTTGATTCTACATTTCCAACTTAAGTACCGGTGTACTCATTCAGCATTTATTGCTGTATATAATTTAACAGAACACTTAAGTTTCTGTGTATTCATTCAGCATTTATTTCTGTATAGAATTTAACAGAACACTTAAGTTCCGGTGTACTCATTCAGCATTTATTGCTGTATAGAATTTAACAGAACACTTAAATTCCGGTGTACTCATTCAACATTTATTGCTGTATAGAATTTAACAGAAAACTTAAGTTCCGGTGTACTCATTCAGCATTTATTGCTGAATAGAATTTAACAGAACCTGTTACTGCTGAAGTCTATAATATCTTAATTTTGACGTGCATGCTAAAATTAATGTTGCATGTTTTCACTTCAAGGTTGCCCATTCGTTACTTCAAAGTAAAATAAGGTAGATTATAACAGTCAACCTAATAGACCAATTTCATATGACGTCAGCATGGCTATTTAGGTCAGTGCGCGCGCTGCTTGGCTGCAGGACAACATCCGGTCACTGCAAACTCAATCAGAATATCCCAACTTTCACTATTATCTCTGTTTTTAATACTTTCAGAGAAAATTGCCCTTCAGTTAAATTAAATACTTCAGATCTTCCTCTTCAATCGCGCATTAATATATTTTTAATCGACTCAGTGAAAGCTTTTAAATTAATTTTGCTAAAATAAATGCTCTGCATAGACATAGCATTGCTGCAGTGTTTTTTTGTTTACCCTCCACGAAGGGTAAAATACGGCAATGCTATGTCTATGTGGAGCATTTATATTTGTAAAATAAATTTAAAATCTTTCATTGGATCGATTAAAAATATCTTAATGCGCGATTGAAGAGGAAGATCTGAAGTATTTAATGTAACCTAAGAGCAATTTACGCTGAAAGTATTAAAAACAAAGATAATAGTGAAAGTTGGGATATTCTGAGTGTCAGTGCCAGTGCATTGTCAATGGCCGTGAGCAATCTTCTTACAGAAAAAGTGAAATATCTCTAAAAAGACACCACCCAGAGACAAACCGCTTAGTACACATATAGAAAACATATTTAATGAATAGATTATATTAGATTCATATGGTTAGGCTTCTGCATTTCTATTAATTTTGAATAAAATACACGTTTTACACTGCGCGTACGGGCAAACTCAGTGGCAGTGTGCCTTCGTTCTGCAGCCAAGCTGCGCGCGCATACACAATGTTTACAAACATTGAAAGGCATCTATATATTCATCTAACAAAAAAATGACAGAAACTGAAAACCATCGGGCTATGCAACTTTAAACTTGGGTGCCTTTTCGCGACAGACACTACGGTATAGATGGATCCGGACAGTTTGAGTGTGGAGATGTGGTTGTGTGTAGCAACTACCGCCAGTTGGTAATCAAGCACTTATTTCTCGTCACATTGACGAAACTTGAATATCACCCGCTTGAATAGTGTTTGTTCCAAGCGAGCACTATAAGTGACGCTAGAACTAGAAGGGATGATATTTTTCCATTTTTATGCGGATTTCCAGGGTTTTCACAGCCTGGGGACATTTTTCATATAGGTGTAAAAGGAAATTTTCTGTCGGGATAATAATCTCGGCTTGATTTGCGCTACTTTTTGCCTGAAATCTCTAATCATCCCTGCGATAGATGAGGTGAGGTGGTGCAGGTTATAGGCGATGACAAAATGATGTCTTAGTCCCGCATAAGGCCAAAGAAAAACATGTTTCTTTCTTATGCAACATGTGAATTTGGAGTCCCGTCTAACCCTTGTTTCTTTTTTGTGAATATATTTATTCCTCTTGACAAAGTAGTCTTTTCGGCGCCACTTCACTAGTCTTCCAGTTATTGTTGGTACTTATTTATACTTTAACAAAATATATTAGGACACATTTTGTAACTGGTTCAGTACAATAAAAAAGAAATTGTTAACATTGGTTTGATGAAAAGTTGACAACATTGGACGTCCCCTAAGCTAATGTGCTAATTCCCGCCCAAAACAAACTCCCGCTCAACAAACTAGGACCATATCTCATATAGTTTTCTATAATTGATTGCAAGCTTTTACATTCTGTGTAAAGGCGATGGTTAAATAATAATAATAATAATAATAATATGAGAGAATAAAGTTTAAACACTTCTTGCCATGAATATGGCCTTTGCTTCCAAGATCAACAATCGATATATCAATAAATATGTAGTTCAATTATGCAAGGGTGTATAGACGAGACAACGAGAGCGAAATATACAAACAAACAGATTTTTTGTTAATGATGTTTACCCAAGTCTGCCTCTAGGTGTATCTCTGGTATATATATATTAAAAAAAACACAAAAAATACATGTTCTTAGCGATGTAGGGTAGTGTTGGTGTGAATCCTTTTTACTTGGGTGTATCAGGGTTCGTGCAACCGTCGGCTGAGACTCGCCGCATACTGCCGATTTGTAAGGTCACCACGGGATTAGTGATACAGTACAACCCCGTTAAACTAAGCTCGGTTAAACCAAATGATCGGTTGATCCTAACTTTTTTCAACGGCCCGGCAAAATACTACCATTTATCATATAAAAAAGTTGGTTAATCCAAATTATCGGTTAATCCAAACAAAATTGTCGGACCCCAGGCCACTCCGGTATCGTTAAACCAAACTTTATAAGGTCATCTGAGACCCCACCGACTTTTTTTATATGATAAATGGTACTATTTTGCTGGACCCCCGAAAAAAAGTTTGGATTAACCGATCGTTTGGTTTTACTGAACTTGGTTTAACGGGGTTATACTGTATATACATAAAAAACAATCAAAGTGTCCACATACATTGTATATTACATGTGAAATACATGCTTATTCAAAGTCAAAGTCAAAGCAAAAGCTCGGTTAAACCAATGATCGGTTAATCCAAACACATTTCTAGGGTCCCTTCAAGTTTGGTTTAACGAGGTTATACTGTAACTTGTTAGTCAGCGGCAGGGATGATATTTTTCCGTTTTTTAACCGGATTTCCGTGGGGGATTTTCACAGCCATGGGGCATTTTTAATAGAGGTGTAAGTTTGAGGAGAAATAAAAATGATGGGGGGTACGGTATTTAAAAGAAATATAACAATTATGGGGGGTACGGTAGCTTGCCTCTAGGACGGAAATTTGCCGTCAGGATCATAATCTCGGCTTGATTTCAGTGGGTTTTTTTCCCTGAAACAACCCATCATCCCTGCGCAGTTATTAAAACTAGAGGAACTAGCAGATAAAACTGAAACCGAGTTGTGATCATTTTTTTATGCCAAGAACAACATATAGTGAGATATATACTATATTAATAATATATTATAGCGATATATTTATATATATATAATATATGTGTATATATATATATATATATGTATACATAATATAAATATATGTATACAAATATGTATAGATATATATCTACACTTAATATGTAAACACACATCTATATATGTCAGGGATGATATATTTTCCGTTTTTATGCGGATTTCCTTCTTTTTTTTCACAGCCTAGGGTAATTTTTTTATATAGGTGTAAACAGAAATTTGCCGTCGGGATAATAATCTCAGCTTGCTTTCTGTGGGTTTGCTTGAAACCACTATCATCCCTGTATGTGTATATGTTGTACATATACACATATACAATATACATTATGTGTCCACATATTATGTATATATCACTGGTTTATAACACCGGGTGATCTAAAACGGCACAGTTGACAGTGTGCGACGGGTATTAGGCTGTGTAAGTGTTGTGGTGCCCTGCTGTACTCTGCTGCACCTCACCCGATGCAACGCTGGAGGGCGTGGGGGAAGGGGGACCTGTGTAGTGAGTGGGTCTTTCCGTACACACTGAGTGTTGTGCTATTCGCTAGCTGTGTGGCATATTCTTACCCAATGTATGTATGTATGTTTGTTACATGTACGAGCCTGTCGAAATCATGTATGCAGGGGCCTGGTTAAGAATACTAAACATCCTTGATATAACACTACTAGTAATCTGTATTTGGACTAAGATTACACCATGATCGTGACTGGAGTCGACAGAGTGTGACTATTGCGATTAGAGCAATAGAGGCGGAAACAGCGATTGCAACTAATAAGCTACAGAGAACCTCAAGGACTTACTGTATGGGCTTACCTACCAGATTGTGATATGATATAGGGACGTGGTCAGAGCACCTTGATGGTGTTATAACCAAGCCACGGCACGGGTTGTCAACTCCGTACCGTATAATTATCATTATTATGGACATTTAATAATGCTGCATTGAATAAATAAATTGTACCTATAATCGATCTTTGAATCGTTTGTCTCTGTTCTATTGGGTGATAATTATGTCGATAGGGTTTCGATCTGTTGCAATTAATTAAAAACCCATTCCAATCTCTTTTGTAGTCGTTATGATCTACCTTATTTTAGTTTTCTGTTAGACTTTAGCACAAAATCATACAATTATAATTTTGATATCTTTTATGGGATAGATTAACTATATGCTAAATATATGTTAAATTGCTAACATAGGCAGTAATAATTATTTGGCTTACTATGTTATTAGTATTAATAAAAGAAATAATTAATTATCAGCAAAATGTAACGTGGAAACCAAATATGTAGTGCCTAGTTTGAGAGAATAACTCACTGTATATACATATAGAGGAGAGAGAGAGGCATCCACACCCATGCCCCACACACCCACATAAGGGTTGGAAACCAGCTGCTTATACCCCAGTCACACGAGGCCTGCGTTCCCTTACAATCATTTCGCGACGTCCTTACGACTCCCTTACCCACTGGCACCACGTGATTGCTGACCTCCCGGCTACCATTTCGGAAATTTAGGACGCAAGGAGATTGCAGCTGCTGCCCTTGCAACCTCCTTGCGACCAGTTCAGTCGGGGCCATTAAAAAGTGG
Organism: Branchipolynoe longqiensis; assembly: GCA_030323885.1. NCBI lineage: Eukaryota > Metazoa > Annelida > Polychaeta > Phyllodocida > Polynoidae > Branchipolynoe > Branchipolynoe longqiensis. The sequence continues at coordinate 61,100,889 of CM059193.1, read as the reverse complement.
TTGGTGACCTGGCTATGCCAGTTCACTGATCCCTTGGTTGGCACCGACCTGGTGGCGTCAACACATGCCATGCCACGCTCACTGTGTAGTCGGTGCCGACCTGGCCCAACCACGTTTTTGAATCAATGTATTGAGTGGGACGCTGTGAGGTTGGCGACCTTTTGGTCGTAAGGAGGTTGGCGGCGAACGCTGGCTCTCGTGTGACTGGGGTATGAAGTCTTCTTCAAGCCTCTCCAACTCGATAACGCCACACTGCTCCAGCCTGCTTATTCCGACTAGACGGCATGAATCTGTGTTGCCATCTTGCGCCAATATGACCAAACAGCGACGTGGTAACGGGTTCTGCGAATTACGTGGTACGCTTGACTCCGTAGACATCTTTTTCCGGTTTGCAGATTGTTTTGGTTCTTCTAACGTAATGTTGGAGTCGTCTCTTCCGATCTGCTGTCATTCTTCCATACCAACTCACACTTCTCCAGAAACAAAGGTGACACATTTGTCAGTTTAATCATAGATTCATTTAAAACCTAGGGGAAATTCAATCTCGATCTCAACAGAAACAGGATTTGTCCAGACCCCAGCGGTTGCGCCGTTGCGTGTGAATGTGAATTGACGGTACCAGAGCTCTCAGTAAGAAGATTCTAACTTCTACTGTCGGACAAAGTTGACAAAACATTAACTACATGGACGCCAAATATCACTAGCAGTTGTATATCTGACTTGGTAATTCCGCTTCTGTTTAAATTAAACCTATTTGATATACTACTGTTAGTGCAATCGATATTTAATGACAGCGTTTAAAAATTAAGCGCACGTTAATTTAACTAAAACGAACGTTAATCATGAAAACCACACCTTCTATCTTAGATACAAGATTCACCCCGTACTGCTGCAGTAGGGGTGCAAACCAACCCTATATAAAAGCTGTCGAAAATGCGGGTCAAAGAATTGAGAGCCTAATTTCACAATCTAAGAAGCAACATTTATTCTTTACATCTGTCTTATTGATAGCCCGCTACCTTTGAGTTGAAAAATATAATATAATATCCAGTTTAATAAGATTTAAAAGTGAAATCGACGGCGTTCTGCGGCCGCCATCTTGTCTTTTTGCATTCTCTCTCATTCACCAACTCTGGGTTTTCCCCCCCTACCACCCACCCCAATGGGTCCCCTCCCCTGCCACCACCCTTAACCATCATGAACAAACCATCAACACACCGAACATCCTACACAAATATCAATCTGTTTAAACACATCGAACATTATATAAGACAGACAAAATGTCTTGTTAACTATAAACTTTGCTTGTTTTATAAGAGAAAACATGTAACCCACAATGATTGTTTGAGCTGCCCTGGGTATACATCTTCTACTCGGTGCTGCTCCCCATTTTTGAATGAACCGCAGTGACTGGTGCTGTACATTAGACAGCAGGAGCCACTCCCTTAATTCTTCAGGATCGGTGCTGTGACTACTACAGCACTGACCAAACTTAGATTGTTTAGAATGTCAACTCCAATAGTAAGATGGCCGGAAGACCAGTGCTTCGGCGCTGACAAATGTCATATTCAGATGAATAAATACTTTACCAAAAAAAAAACTAAAAAACTATATAAGTAACCATTTGACACTGGTGCCAGGCATTCTACTTGTTGTTCCATACTAACGCTATTTTCGACCGTATTTATATAGGGTTGGTATTCACCCGTGTACTACAAGTACCGGGTGAATCTTTTATCTACTTCTATCTATGCATATCATGCTTACCGTTAAACAGTAGCAGCAGTAGTAGTTATGATGTTATCGATATGGCTATGGTCTTTTCTACTATCACTTTAATACATTTGTATCTGCCTCATGCATTGACGCAAGTTAATAATGGCTAACATCATAACTACTGCTGCTACTGTTCAATGGAAAGCACGAATGCAATTTTAACGGAATAAATTTATTAACTCAAGCTGAAAGACAGTCAGTGACATTGGGATTGGCAAACTTAATTCAAATAGTTACACCTTGATTTAATATTAAGTGTTATCATCATGTGTGACTTAGAATCCCACTTCATTAATCCTAAAAATGGAAGCAGTGCAAATGCCCATCATTTCTATTAATTAAAAAAAAACAAAAAACTGACAGTTGTATCAATATTTGGGATGCATCAATCGAGAAAAATGTCTTTTAGATACCTTTTTAATTTTATTATTTATATTTAGACAATATTCTTAGATATATTTTTTTTAGAATAAAGTATATGACAGACTACTTGAGATCAGTGATGCTAATAGTTTTGGTTTAAAAATAAGTTGTTCTTTTATAGAACTTTAGCAGCAGAGGGATTGTATTATATATCTACCTGTGCAGTGCATCTGTCCATCAGCAAGTTTGATAATGCAGGTGGCGAAACTAACGCCTCCTCGATGCATAGTATTCTAAGTTCTAAATAGTATCTAAAATAGTATCAGACGGGTAGCAAAATATCTGCCCGTCACCATTTTCTCTCTCTCTCTCTCTCTCTCTCTCTCTCTCTCGCTCTCTCTCTTTCTCTTTCGCTCTCTCTCTCACTCTGTCACAATTTTCTCTCTCTCTCACTCTGTCACCATTCTCTCTCCTCCACACACACACACACACACACACACACACACACACACACACACACACACACACACACACACACACACACACACACCACACACACACACACACACACACACACACACACACACCACACACACACACACACACACACACACACACACACACACACACACACACACACACACACACACACACACACACACACACACACACACACACACAGAAAGTGAAAATCATTGGGTTATGAAACTTTATTTAAATACAAATATACTCACCTCATATGTAGGTCTTTCAATCGCAGAGAGGTGGACTGATGTGGTGACTGGACTGGCTACGTCTCTGCAGACGGTACTCGACTCGCGTAGGCGCACATCAACCAAACCGACTGTCCTGTCGGGACCCCGACTCCTGCCATAAGCGAATCGACACACACACACACAAACGCACACATATTGTCAAGTGTCATTGAAGTATGGCGGAGCCGCTGCAAGAGGAAGCGCCGGCCACTGCCGAGAGTGCAGAGACTTCCGGTGACGCATGCGTAGTGACGTCAGACACAGCTCCGCCAAGGTCGGAAGAGGACTCAAAGAAGCAATACAATGCAAAGGCATGTTATAATTTAAGTGTAGTCTCATTATTAGTGAAAGAGCGTGTGTGTGAGTGTATGTGAGTGATTGACTGAGGGTTTTACATCTTTGTAACATTTGATGTCATCTTAGGACGGTTATTTTGTGGTGCCAACGACAGCAACTCATCATTTGTTGTGAACTCATCGATTACCAATGAGTCCAATTTGTGCTCGGAATGAGCCGTGGCAAGTTAGACGTGTGTGTAGCTGCAGTCAGAGAGTCTGGTAGGTGATGGAGACAATCTTTTCTCTGCTGTTACTTTTGTTTAGCTTGAGATAGACAATCGATTTCAAACCATGCTGCGCCTTTGCGAATAGAAGCACACCATGAACTCCTGTCCTTGGCCACTATTTCCCAGGTTGTAGTGTTGACATTACATTTCTTTAGGTTGTATTTAAGGCAGTGCAGTCCTTGAACCTTTTCTTCTAACCACCTAGATTTCTGCATCCTTTTACAAGTTCACAGTAGATGAGAGTTTTTGGTAATCTATCCTCATCCATGCGGACTACATGGCCAGCCCACCTAAGTTGTGCTCTTATGACCAAGCAGTCAATGCTGACCATTCTTGCCCTCTCTAAGACAGATCTTATTCTGCCACCTGATATTCATAATTTTCCTGAGACAGCCACAACATAGCATAGAGACATAGCACCTAAGGTCATATCAGGATGGGTACTAAGTTGTGACTGCGCGCACTGATGGCAACTTTATAGTGCTTCCCCACTGAGATATTGCGCTGCTGGGACCATGACACGACATCCCATATAGTCACATTATCCTGAAACTGAACAAACCAGTCCCTTGTCCTATCATTGTAATATCGAACACCAGGCTAGATGTTTGTTTGTTGTTTGTTTGTTTGTTGTTGTTTTACGTCCTAGAAACATCTAAGGTCATATCAGGACTTGACCAGGCTAGATAATGATAAGTATAAACTTTATATGTAATTGATTTGACTCGGCCGGGATTAGAAGTCGGCTAGCACTCTTACCGATTTGGCCATCGCGTCTTGTTAGGATGGTCACTGATTTTTGACAGTTTGCTGATGGTGGCTTTATAGTGCATCCTGGCTAGGGTATCATGCTACTGTTGCTATTTTTATAATATTCAGCCCCGTCACATTATCCTCGCATTGAGCCGGCCAGTCCTTGCCCTATCCTAGGTGTGGAATGCCAAGAAAAATAGGCAGGATATGCATTTTGTAAGTTTTTGATTTGACTCAGTCGGGTATCAATCCCATGATTTTCCATATCGGAAACACGTTCTAACCACTAGACCATCAGTCATGTGAGTGATTTTATGCCATGTCGACAATGAAAGTCAAATTGGTGTCTAGAAATCAATTTATTTCAAGTTACAATCATTATTATGAATTGATCCGTATCACAAATACCTGTCTAAAAGTTATTCAATTATGTTTCTCCTACCCATGTTTAATTTTCTATTCATACCAACCCCCCACCCCCAAGGGGGAGGCTAATGACTAACACGTGTATACATATCCATAAACAATAGCCATACTCATAAAGGTGGAAAATGAATTCACCAGAATCCAGCAACCAGAAACGGAAACAGCTCGTCGAATGTCGGTTCGCAGCAAACAGGATGGATGACAGCAATTGGTTAATAATATACTCGTGTTGAATCGCATAATAATAAATAAATAATTCTCCAAGCGTTTATATGTATATGTCAATAGACTAGTTCATAATTCCGAACTGCCATGTTTATCCCAAATTGTTCAGTATTTCTATTAATTTAGAATAAAATTTACATTTTGTACTGTGCGTAGCAGCAAATTCAATGGCAGCGGGCATTTGTTTTGCTCTCGACTCCGTTTTCAAGCGGGGGGAGGGGTCGGTCCTAAGCATTGCTTATTCATATTAACTAATGTTCTTTAGGTAGCACAAAAGAGCTCAAAATACCAGACGGGATGGCTGAATGAGTTAGAGCGTCCGTCTCCCATGTTGGTAGACCATGTGATTGTGGGTTTGAAGCCCGGTCGAGTCAAACCAATTACATAAAAATTGATACTTGTCGCTTCCTAGCCAGGCGCTCGACATTATTAGGATAAGGCAAGGACTGGTTGGCTCAGTGTCAGGATAATGTGACTGAGTGGGATATCAGGTCATGGTGCTGGCAGCCTGGTCTCCTAGTGGGGCAGCACTATAAAGTGGTCATGCTAATGGTACTTAACTGGTGCTACTTTCAATTCAGGCTAGTTCTGACTGGTTATAGAGTTGGGACAAGAAACAACAATAGATGGATTCAACTTTTACTTTTTACTTGCAAAGAAAAACTACAGCATGGTCACAGTAAAAATTAAAAAGGAATATAGATAAAAGATATAAATGCTATTTATTGACTTTGTTTTCAAAATAATCCTGCATTGAGTATTTTCTTAGTAAAAACCACTTCATACGTAAATTATGAATTGTGAATTATTCTCATCAAATTCAAGCTAAATAACCAATCCAAGAGAAAGTTCAAAGTATCACAAATTTGACATTCCTAATAATAGACGAAATCACGATTCTGACTGCACATGCGCTGAAAACAGCGCTGGCAGCAAAGCAAAGGTGTACAGCCATTGATTTTTCCGAGATGCGTAGGGCATAGCTTTGATTGTATTCAAAATAAATAACAATTTGGCACACACATGGATGGATGGATGGAATATAATAATATAATGAATATGTTTAAGACAACTCTCCATAATTAAGAATTTTGAGCTAAGAAACATACAATTTCAGTCACTTTACAGGCTGATGTTTACATCACCATTGATTCAATAAGTAATTCTTGTTCTAAATATTAAAATGTCAAATGTGTCAACAAAAACTTGTTCCAAATAAATATATAACCAATGTCTGATTAACCCTAACCATTTCCTAGCCCAACATGTTATTAACCATAGGATATAAATAGAAACATGAGTAAAACTGACTCTGACTCTGGCTATGGCTCTAACACTAGTCTGAGTGCCCAGATTGTTCTCAATCTAACTGCAGATGGTATAAGATGTGATGATTTGATTGATCTCAATGAAATGCTAGATAAAAGATTAACATCTTAATTTATTATATATATTTTTTAGTTGGTATACTATGTTTCAAACAAGAGCTGAAACTAGCACATTTCATAGCTGCACCGAGTGTCTTAGCATTAGCCATGTGCTTCGCAGGGTTTATTTTTCTTCCACGCATCCCACAATGCACCGCGCGGCTGGAATGGTGATCTAGTCTATTAATAAACATGGTCACCTCTATGGTTACAGGACTTAACTATCGTGGATCGAAATTAAACTAGACTAAGGTGCAGTACGGCTTTGTCAGGTTTGATCTCAATCTGCGTTATGTGCATCCTGCAACCCTAACAGTGGAAAGACCACATGTACTGAATTCTTTTAGCATTATAGTTTTTCATAGAGGTGAGCTGACCTGATTTTCATTTAAATACAAAACAAGTAACTGAAGAACATATAAAAAAGCAAAATAGAAACTGCATTGTGAGTTTGTGACACTTTCGCTCTGTCACCTGATGAAAATTATCCTTATATGGGCATGCTATCACAATGTCTGATATGTTCAAATTAAAAAATAATAATGCAGGCAATCAAATAACTTATCAGCAGCTACTGTGTGGTAGGACAACACCAACACTACAACTGGCCAGCATTGAAAACAAGCCTGGGTACCTAGGCTTATATGCTATGGACAATGTAAATACAGCCTCAATAAAAAAAAAAATGGAGACAAAAAAAAATGTATGCCCTTCAAAGGCTTGCCGTGAATATGGCTTTCACTGACGACATGGCGAAAATCAATCATCAATCAATCAATCGTCACAAGCTAATTTCAATTAAAGAAAAAAAAATCTATCTTCTCTGCTTTCATTCAGTATTTTGAACTACATGAGTATTACAACTTAATAAAGAATTTACACTCTTCTTTTCATATACAGGTTAACGAAAAGAAGATATATGATATTAGGACTGGTAACCGCTGTTGCGCATGTGGAAACCGGTCGGGTTATGACTTGACGAATGGGATTAAGCGGTCGTACCACTCATTTCCAATGACAGACCCCATTCGCTTAGCGCAATGGATGGAGGCAATCCCGCGAAAGGACTGGAACCCTACTGCAAATACCAGAATTTGCAGCGATCATTTTCAAGGAGGTAAATTACCATTTATGCACATTAGTTGAAATTGATATTAGTAATTTCAATAAATTTAAATAATTAAACCAAAGTTATCATTTTACGCCCACATACCATTTTATTTTGATATTGATTTTTGTTGTTCTGCAAAAATGTTTCATTTATTCATATTGTAATTTTGTAAATCACCATTCAAATAATGGCATTGAATATGACTAAGATGGTTAGTGTCAACTGCTAATAAATGCTCTGCCAATTCAATTCAATACTTTATTTCAGACTCAGCATTATGGTAGTTACATAAATTGGTCCATAGTAGGTACATATAAAAATAAATGTGAATAACCTACAAGTAATACAGGCATGTGATTTAATGTTTTAACTGGAATTCCCTTTTTTTCTGACCGCCAAAACCAGAATTCACTTTAAAAAAAAAAAATTCTGTTTCTTTCCTGGCCGCCAAAACACCTCTGAAATACACTATTTGCATCCCTCTCGCGACTCAGTTGGATGCTGTGTATCCCCACGACAACCTAAAAACCCAATCACATTGCTACAGACCAGAAGGCGTATAATGCGGCTTATCACACTAGCAATGGGTGAAACAGTGCGCTATAGGGACTGGCCTTGCTGGCATGCTGCCACCCGCAGATCTTTCTGACCGGTGTCAAAGTTTGAAAGGGTACCCGGTTTAAAACGGGCCTTTTCGCAATGCGCATGCACCAAAGTCGAACGGCAAGTCTGAAATCTTGTTTGAATTTCTGGCTTGCTTCTGCCCGTGGATGAGCTCTCTGGAAATGTAGGGCCGAGACAAGCAAGGAGACTGTTCAGGCATCATTGTAGTGAATATTTTATGCTTGATTGTGTATATATTACCCTCTAAACTAACAAGTTAACAAGCAATTAAAAAGTTATTAAATGTGGGTACAATCTCAATCAGGCGGAAATGCCGTTCGGCTTTATACGAAAAGGCCCGTTTTAAAGCAGGTACCCCATGATGAAAATATCATGGACAAAGAAGATCACCAACAAAGAAGTTCTCAGAAAAATTAAAAATAAGAAAAGCTTGTTTGCCACTATACAGACAAAGAAACTTATTTATTTTGGCCACATCATTCGTCAGAGTTCAATATACCGTACATTGTTGGAAGGGAAGGTGAATGGCAGCAGAGGGAGAGGGAGACCAAGAACATCATGGTTTACAAATATTTCACAGTGGACAGGCTTGAATTATTCACAGTCTATCAGAACAGCACACCATTGGGACAAGTGGAGAACCATTGCATCCAACCCTCGACTAGAGGATGGAACTATTGATTGATTGATTGACCCTTTCAACCTGCGACACCGGCAATGGTCAGCATAGTCATGTCTGCCACCATGTGGTAATGGGGCTTAGTACTGACTACTACACTTTGATACGGGGATGATTTCTGCTTGGAGGAATGACACTAGTACCATACAAAGTCACTAGAATATACAGTAAAACCTCTCTAAATCGACCGACCTTGGGACCCACTTTAAGTGATCCATTTAGGGAGGTGGGAGGTTTAGGGAGTTAGAATATGGTTACAATGGTATTGTTGGGACCCAAATAAAGCGATCGATTAAGGGGAGTGGTCGATCTGTGGAGGCGGTTAGTTAGAGAGGTTTTACTGTAGTTCCACAGCGAATAGTAAAATAACCATACATGTACAATAAAGAAAATGAAAGACTTGATTGTACATGGGTCATTCTCTAAAACTGGGCACAAAAGTGTGACATGGAAACCAAAAGTGAAAACCTTCCAAATAATAGCAAAAATCCTTCCAAATAATAGCCTAATCCAATGTCCTATGAAGGTTTGCATGTTGTGCATATGTCAGAGTTGAAAAAAATGAGTTTCACTTTTTGAATTAAATCTTATACAAATTGAGCAATACATTAATATCACTTGTGTAACATGAAAATCAAAGACACATCCAGAACCTCATTTTAACATTTACAACATAGTCAAACAAGATTTTCTTGATTACTGTTAAGCAGACAAGGTTATGACTTACAAGAATAAATTTTAAAAATAAGTTGAAAAAAGTTTGGTTACATGTATGGTGTCAATGTGTAAATTTTCACATTTTCACTCTAGCGTAAAATCATACAATTATAATGTTGATATCTTTTGTGGGATAAATTCAATACATGTAGAACTGCTAACATACCTAATAGACCGAGGCTATAATACTTATTTGACTTGCTATCAATAAAACAAAGACTTAATTATCAGCATCGTAACATGGAGACCAAATATGTGGTGCCCAGTTTTGGAGAATAACCCACTATCTATGCATCATAATCGTCCTCGCGGATGGACGTAATGTTTATAAATCACTGCCCACCCACGCAGCCTATTACGTATGCTTTCGTGCATGTAAAATCATGTCTTTCGATTATATTATATATACATATTCAAAGAAACCATGCTGGAGAGCATTTATCGAAGGGCAGAACTGGCCATCTTAGCCGACTATTAGCTCCTGTTAGATACATTAATAAGTTGGGCGAAACTGTAATAATTTAGATAAATGTGTTCTTTTCCCAACGCCTCACCCTCAGTGTCTTCTTCGGTGCTGGGTAAGCAATGTTTCTATCAGTTGGTAAAGATTGCTCTTATTGACTTGCACACTAATTATTGTTATTATTATTTCAGATAACAGTTTATCACTATCCACTATATGTACGCACTATGTGTGTAGTTAGTAGATAAGTAGGTTTAGTGTAGTGGTCAACGCTAGAGTATATTATTATTTGCTTGAAATTCAATTTTTGGGATAGAGCGCCACTGTGTCAGTCTTTTAACTGTGTTAAATATATGATGACGGCACCAGTCCTAGTTGAGATTATATTTCTATTTACCTTCACCTGATTGCTTGTAGACAGAGTGAGCGGGACGTAGCTCAGGCGGTAGAGTGTCCACATGTGAAGGTGTGGGTCATCTGATCGAGCCTGCTCAGTGGACCCATTAGCAGTTTGGGCTATTTTCCGTTCCAGCCAGTGATCCACAACTGGTTCATCAAAGGCTGGTATGTGCTGCCCTGCCTGTGGGAAAGTGCATATAATATAAAAGACTCCTTGCTGCTTCTCGGAAAGAGTAGCCTATGTGGCGGCAGTGGGTTTCCTCCAAAGAAATATGTCAGAATGACCATATGTGCAACGTGCAATAACCGATGAAAATCAATGTGCTCTCGAGGCATCGTTAATTAAAACAAGCTTCACTTCGCTTGGAGATAGTATGATCTATTCTATGAGTATCAAGGACTGTAAACTATCGAAACTGCCTTATTCACTCAAATAATCAGTTAGGGAGTCACATGTACAGGTAGGTGACGGTTGGGTTAATTGAAGCAGGGTGCCTATTTGGTCCAATGGTTAGGACAGTTGCACTAGAATGGAAGATGTGTGGGTTCGAGTCCTACTTCAGTATGGTTTTGAGCGCCCGGTTCGTGTTTGGCAGGTTGTGGGACAACCTAGCCTGACAGTCCGTATTACCAGGATAGGGCAAGGAACAGTGGACTGGGGAAGACCAATTTTTTGTGATTGAAATTCCAACTGCTTAATCAATAAATATAACTTAAAAATACCCCCCCCCCCCCCTTATGACCGGAACATTGTGCATGCTGCTGGCTGCATAGTTGGTACAATTGCTGCGAATATGGACCAGATGGGATGGCCGGATGAGTTGAGCATCCGTCTCCTGTTTTGGGAGATTAGGGGATCTGAACCCATGGGTTCGTGGGTTCGAATCCTGGTCGAGTCAAACGAATGACTTAAAAAGTTTATACTTGTCACTTCCTAGCCTGGCGCTCGGCATTATTAGGATAGGGCAAGGACTGGTTGGCTCAGCATCAGAATAATGTGACTGAGTGGGATATCAGGTCATGGTGCTGGCAGCCTGGTCTCCCAGTGGGGCAGCATTATAAAGTCGCCATGAGTGCACACTGTCACAAATCGGTACCCCTCCTGATATGACCTTAGATATTGCTAGGATGTAAAACAACAAACAAACAAAAAAAGGCGCTCCATATGTGTATATCTAAATGTAAGTGCATCGCCTGGAATTTTGTAACCTTCAATCATTAAACCAAGTTATGGACTTGACGTAAACCATTTGAAAGGCTTATGATTCCAGGGGATGCTCATAGTTCGCTGCACTCATTTCAATAGGCAAGCGACCACATGCATAGCTAATTGTTGTGTCCTTTGTTAAGTGACGTGTTCATCCTTTCGTATACAGGGAAGCGCTTCAACGTGAAGGGAATGGATGGCTATGTTCCCACCTTGTTCGCCCCCGGGAACCAGGCTTGGGAGGACATGGTGCCAAACCCGGTGCCAGTTATAAGCGTCAGAGTTAAAGTCAAGCCGGAACACAAAGCTCACCGGTCACCACACAGCCTAAAGCAAGCCAAACCGGTATGGACAGCTAGTGCTAGGAATGTGGCGCAGTCCCCAACCCACTGCATTACAAAAATCTTTAATTAATAAAATTATTTGTCATCAATAATGAATTGTTTTAGTTTCTAAAATTTGATGCTTTCATTGATATATGCAAGTTTAAAGTTGAATAGTCCGATGAAAGCATCAGATTTGTTAAACCAAGATAGTTATCTAGATTTTTATCATACATAACAAAGACCCTATAATACTAAGACGGCTCACTCCCTATCTCTCCCATGGTAATGTAAACTTTGCAGTGCCACCTTGTGGTGGGTTTGATCAGCCCGGCTGCTGGTTGGTGTTTCACATGTAAGCACATACAATTATATTATACATGATACAGGTAAATATGAATACACATCGATATGAAATTGCTATGAACAAATGCACATCATCATCAGCATCGCCATCATCACAGATCTTTCACATTCATATATACATTTATATATATAATATAGCGCCTGTTTAACCAAGAGAACAGCCAGCGCACCAAATGGTGGGTTTGATCATTTTGATTACACAGTACAGGCTGAGTGAGCCGTTTTAGTATTATAGGGTCTTTGTACATAACCAACTTCGATATTGGTGCACTTATTACGCATTTGTTGATTCATAGAAGGGGCAACTAAGCCAATTAATGTTGGGTACTGTCACTTCAAATATACTCCAAAGTTACCTATTTAAAATGAAAGTTACTTCAAACTGAAGTAAAGTTGATTAAAACAATTGCATAGTCCGATGGTTTTGAGTTTCTCTCATTTTCTGAGATAAACATATTAGGTTGTTCATTATAATATACCTTACTTTAGTTTGAAGCAACTTTTATTTTAAATCGCAAACTTTTGAGATATTTGAAATGGAAACATGATAAATTAATTTTGGCAGGCTTGCCAAAACTATCACCATAGGCTTCTGTAGTAACAGGTTATATTAATTGACTTGGTAGTCCTTTCTATGTGCCGGTAAATGTTTAATAAGTGCATCAGTATCTAAGGTAGATATGTAGAATCAAATCTAGATAATTGTTTTGGTTGTGAAATTTTGATGTTTTCATCGGACTATGCAACTTTAACCTAATGTATTCATCTCAGAAAATGCCAGAAATTCAAAACCATCGGACTATGTGCAACTTTAAGTAAACTGTTGTCAGGCACACATTGAGTTTTCGATTTTTCTAATGGTATCTTATAGCTGCAATCTTACTGAATATCATCCAATTTGAGCTCATTTTACCTCAGGTTAACAAGTCATCAATTTAGAATACGGAATATATAGATATGTATATGTAGCCTATATATATGAACATACATAGATACATACATACATACATACATACATACATACATACATACATACATACATACATACATACATACATACATACATACATACATACATACATACATACATACATGCATACATGCATACATGCATGCATACAGTAAAACCTCTCTAAATCGACCGACCATGGGACCAACTTTAAAGTTGCATAGTCCGATGAAATATAATTTTGTCAAAATTAAAACAACTACTTTCATTTGATCCTATATATCCAACTTAGGCACTGGTGCATTAGCTAATGATTTGGGACAGTATATACAGAATAGCCAGTGAGTTTATAACCTCACCCCTTTGAACACTCAGTTTGAAACATCCATTATGCAGGAAGGCCATTAACCAATTAGGCCAATCTCGTGACCTCATTACCCTCCCCCCAACCAAGTGGCCTACTGTGCAGGGCCATAGAGGGGAAGGGGATATGAGGTGGATGTGTGTGTATGTGTCTGTGTGTTTCCTGACCTGACTTTACAGAGACACAGAGGCAGACATACACACAGACAGACACACACACAGACATACACACACAGACATACATACAGACATGGGTCACTCTCCTGAAAACTGGCCAGAAGTGTCACATGGAGAGTTAAAATTTAATATTAGAATTTTTTACATTTTTTGGTTGCAAATGAAAGCTGGAAATCTCCCGTTTACATCTATGTAAAATATAAATTGATGAGATAAAAAATAAAGGTGTAGTCCATGAATAAGATATCTCTTATGGCAGTATAACATGTGTGTCACACGTGTAACACATGTTTAGGACACCACACAGTCTGCTTAATAAATATCTAATCAGAATTAAATAATATCATACTTAGAAGCATATTAATCATGGCATAATATACAGAAATATCTAGTGCTTATATTGATAAAAAAAAGTAATTCCCAGCCATGCTTATTCACTGAATAATTAGTGTACAATATTTGTGTGGCATCCAGACACCACGGTTACATGTGTGACGGAAATTTGTAATGTTATTTCTGAAGACATTAAATTTTTATTTTTTTAAATTTAAGCATGCATATGTTAATAAATACTTCCTCTTTGATTTGGGAACTGTTTTGTTTGATATATCAATGCAATACAAGATGTTAATAACGATTCAATCATGTCCCATATGTCATGTTACAAATGGCTGACTGTAAAATGGGGTTTTTTGGTACAAAAACAGATCAATAACTAAAAAGACCAAAGTTGCATAAAGTTTTATTTTATTTCCCTTATTTCTTTCATCAAATCTGAACATGAATATGAAAAGTATAAGGAAAAAAATAAGTAGGAAGGTACATACATACACACATACACATACATACACACACAGACACCCACATACATACACACATACATACCCACACAGACAGAGAAACACACAGATAGACACACACAGACATACACACACAGATACATACAGACAGACACAAGCAGACAAGACACACATTATATTTTGTTAAAAACCCTAGCGCCATGGGCCTATGGCACTAATCCATTCCCAGAATGTTCCGACCCAACCAGGAATATCTACCTACAGTCCTGTAAGGTTCCAGGTCATCTCACATCACGTGGTCACCGCGAGATGACCATCTGGGTCATAGCCACAGGACTTTTGACAAGCTTGTCGAAATTATTTTTGGTTCTTTCAGCTCATATTACTTCAAAACTAATCATCTTTAATCAAAATCACTCCGGACTAGTGATTAGTAGCTTGTAATGATCAATTTGATATATTTATCTAAAAAATAAGACAAAAATTCAAGTGCCATCGGACCATGCAACTTTAAGTGGTCCATTTAGGGCTGTGGTCGGTTTAAGGAGTTAGAATGTTATTGTTGAGACCCGAATGAAGCGATCGAAATAGGGGAGTGGTCTATATATCTGTATATATATATATAATTCAGTGTAAGCACTATGCAAATATAAGTTTACAGAAGTTGCGAAATATATATTATGTCATAGCAAAAGTTTATATGTATTATTTATTTATTCATTTATTTATTTTGACAGATTATCTCGTACATTCCGATGAGAACTAACGGGAACTCGCCGCTGGGTGGCGTCGGCGTTGCCTCAGACGCTGCCGGTAAGGAGCCTACCACGTGGCTGGTCAAACTGAAGTCAAAGAACGGCCACCTCACTAATCTGGTAGGTGGCAGCACTGACGTGACACCAGACGGCCAGCAAAGCCCGATACCAGATGGCAGCACCTCCAGTCTGCCACCAGACGGTCAAATTTGCCCACCAGGTGGCGGCTCGAATGGCTTACACACATTAAGGGTCTCTAAAGAGGAGGTGCAGAGATTTATAAAGCGGGAAGCTAGCGGCAAAGCCGGAGCTGCTTCGACAAACACTGGCTCCGAGAATCTGGTGGCGACAGTCGATGTGCACCGGTTCAAGCGGGAATACCTTTGCCCGGTGTGTTTGCAGCTTTTTGGGAATCAGCCGGCACTGATGGTTCACAGACGTGAGCAGCATCAAGGCCATGAGGATCTAACGTGCATTCTGTGTGGCGGTGTGCAGTTCGCGACAAAGAGTATGCTACTTCAGCACAACGCAACTAACCACTGCATGGAGGTCAGCAGGACATCAAAGGTATGCGGCAGAATGTGTTTCTCTAAACAAAATAAAAAATTTAAGTATTATCATTGAAAATATATTTTTTAAATCTTATTTTATTGAAGATCGTTATTAGTAACATTACCATCTCTCTTGTTAAAAATATATTAAAAAATTATCATAAAATTGTGGAACTCAAAATCCCAATTATCCTGTAGTTGAGTATGCATTTACAGTAAAACCTCTCTAAATCGACCAACCTTGGGACCGGCTTTAAGTGGTCCATTTAAGGAGGTGGTCAGTTTAGGGAATTAAAATATGGTTACAATGGTGTTTTTGGGACCCAAATAAAGCCATCGATATAGGGGAGTGGTCGATCTGTGGGGTGGTCGGTTAGTGAGGTTTTACTGTAGTTGCTTGCTGAACCATTTTCTCAGGGCTAATGGCGAGCCCTCCATTGACTATGCTAACTTTATCCTAGCATCAACGTTAAAAGGTATTAGACGGGTAAAGGGGGATGAGCCGAGGAGGGCTAGGCCTATCCTTCCGGACATGCTGAGGTCGATTTTTGACCTATTGACTTGCAGTAGAGGACACGTGGCATGGAGGGCGGCAGTCCTGTGCTCATTCAGGGGCCTTCTGAGGAAGTCCCAGGTGACTTCGTCGGAGTCTATGTTAAGAAGGTCGGACTTCCAGTTCCATGACTGGGGAATGTTGTTGAAGGTGCGTAGATCCAAAACTATCCAGTTCCGGGAGAGAACTCTTGAGATCCCGATCGCGAGGTGTGCTGACAGGGATCTGTGTGCGGTGTTTTGGACTGAATACCATTTCCGCCAAATGCCTGCGGGAAGGGAGGAAGGGGCATTTAGGATACCAGGTGGTGCCTCCTCTCTGGCCATGCCTTACCACGTGTACCAGGACACACTGAGGTCTTTTGCGGCGAGGGCAGGTTTAGATACTGATCTGCTTTCGTCGCATTCATTGAGAAGGGGGGGCTGCACGTTCCTGCACATGTGTGGGGCGACTATTGAGGAACTGAAGGTTCGGGGGGACTGGGTCTCCGAAACTGTTTATGCGTATATTAAGACCCCGCTTGCCTGTAGGATTGTCAATGACATGCGGGTTGCAGCAACTTTGAGCTCTAGGCCGGCGGAAGATGGGGTGGTGGGAGGTGCTGGTGCGGCTCCTTTGGCATATAATTGCTAGCCAGACAAGCAATAAAGATTGTCCATCCCATCTCCGCTTGTTTCTCCTTTTGATGTAGGCACATTTATAAGGAGTATAATATATATTATGCGTATATAAATGCCGGAGTTAAAGTACTTATTAATATTATCGTTCTGTAATATTATTATTTCAATATTGTCCAATCAATGCCTTACTTGTTAGCCCGGACCTGCCCTGCAGGGGCGCCAAAACGGCGGGTTCGGACGCCGGCCCTCCATATTGGTCAGTCTTCGGCCAGCTTTCAAACTTTAACCGGTAGGCATATAATTGCTAGCCAGACAAGCAATAAAGATTGTCCATCCCATCTCCGCTTGTTTCTCCTTTTGATGTAGGCACATTTATATATATATATATATATATATATATGTATACATATATAATATATATATATATACATACACACATCATCATATGCTATATATTACAGTAAATTTCTAACCGACCACCTCCACAGATCGACCACTCCCCTATATCGGATCGCTTTATTTGGGTTCCAAACGATCGATTGTAACGATAAAAAAAACCTCTAAACCGACCACCTCCCTAAATGGCCCATTTAAAGTTGGTCCCATGGTTGGGCGATTCAGAGAGGTTTTTGTTTATTTATATATATATATATATATATATATATTTTACCTCGGTATACCGCCTCAGGCTAGCCGCAGGCTAGGGAGAAGGAAGCACATCCGGGTCCAGCAATTAGCATAAGTGACTCACAACGGGAGGACGTTTGTGAGTTGCTCCAACAGGATTTATCTACTAAGACTACTTATTCACAAAGTAAGTAATGGAAACTTAGTTTAAATTGTTTATGATGCATTATAGCATCACATTGTGAAAGTTCAGAACTTTCTCAGGTCCCTTTTGAACACTGGGTGCCGCTGGCACGAACGAAACCGATAGTCCTTTGTTCTATCGAAACCTGTTTTTGAGACAGGGAGAAATGGTAACCCGAGTTGCTCATTTCCTAAGAAAATTCTCCCGGATCCTAATAGAGGATGTTATTGGGGATGCTTCTGGGTGTCTTTTATAGACACCCCAGACCGGTTTTAAGGCGAACCTCCGAGTTTCGTAATATTTTCTCCAACTTGCTGGCGTTGTAGCCGCGGGTGGGAGAAGTGTACGGAACAGAGAGAGTGGGCGATCTAAGGATCGACTCCCCCCGTTTGGTTGGTTTCGTTACCATGCACCTACGGCAAACTTTAGCTTCACGCCTGTACTGAAACGTTGTAATACACGTAGCTCTGTACCTTATACCTCAACCCAGTTTACTGGTTTACACATTGTGTAGTTGAGATGATTCCGGTTTAAGTAACACCCTTTTGTCGTTACAGAAACCGATGGCCACTCGGCGGAGTAAGCCGCCCGCGGCAGCAGTGGGCATTGCCCCTCCGGATTACGATTCGTCACCAACTGCTACGGCTCCGCCGTCCCCACAGCCCGGGGCACAGACGTCCGACCGGGACAGTGACCAACCACTTCAACCTAAAGGTTGGGAGGAAAAGATGGCAAAAATGATGGACGAAAAGATGCGCCACTTCCAGGCTCATTCCTTTTCGGGACCTTCCCAAATCCCTGATGAGGATTCGGAAGATTTTTCCGACGATGAGGAAGATACGCTTTCGGCCACTGAGGTTACGAAACCGAAAGCGCGCAGCAAGAAACGCCGCACAGTGAGCAGCTCGGGTGATGAATTCACCAAGAAGGCTAACGCTAAAAGATCCAAGAAATCTAAGAAAAAGAAAAAGAAGAAGAAAGACTCGTCAGAGGACTCGTCAGAGGACTCCTCATCCACAGACTCAGATTCTGAAACGGAACGCGCTGGGGTTTACGCCAAAATAGGCGCTACGGTCGGTAAGAAAATTATCAAAAAGAAGGCAAAGAAGGTTCGTACTACAACCATGATGAGAAAAACGGTTAATGGCCACTTTACCACCTTCAAACCGGCTGAGGTCATTAACAAATTGACCGAACAGATATCCGGGATCAAAGGTATCCCCGCAACGGTGAGTAAGGAGATGGATGCTGGCATCCATCTGTCAGACGAACGTCGCCGCTATGAAACTGCCCTATGTTTAATTCATAAGGCAGTTTTGGGGTCTTTGACTTCCATTATCCCGGTCGCTAACCGCATGCAAACCGAGAATAAGTTCTCGTCTTTGGCCCGTGTAATGGACAGGGGCATTGCCTTGCTCGCTGTGGCGAGCAACTACATGACGCATCGCAGGTTCGAAAACGTGTTCAAGTCCGTCACTACAGACGCTGGGAAAGAAGTCGCCAGGTCAAAGAAAGTGACGGATAATGACGGCAAGGAATACACTGTGTATTCGGGACCTACCCCCATCAAAGGCAAACCTCTGGACAAGTCCAAAATGTTCGGGGGTCAGCTCGCCTACCTTTACAAGCAAGTAGAAGTAGACAATAAGAGTGCCAAGAACACGGAACAGAAGGGCCGTAAATTCCAAAACCCCCTCGGGTTCAGGCGAAACCGGACGGATTTTCACTACAGACGAGGAGGAAGGCCGTTCAGGGGCGGACCATCCTTCGGATACAGCCAGAGGGGAAGAGGTCGAGGCGACAGACAACCCTCAAACTGGAACGACAACCGTGGTTACAAAAGGGATTTTGTTCCCAAACCACATTTCCCCAAGCCAGGGAACAAGTAGAAAGCGCCACACAAACAATTCAGCCTCCTGGCCCTGAATTGGTCACCGAGGAAACGCAAACTTACGTAAGCAAGTTTAAAGCTGGCAACATTGCTAATTATTTACATCAATGGCAAGAATTAACTACAAACCCAGAGATTCTTGGAATAATTAAAGGCATTAAAATTCCTTTCACACAATTACCTGTCCAGAAAAGAGCACCTTTTCCATATAAATTCAATTCGGAAGAAAGAGATAAACTTAATGAACAAGTAATGATTTTTGAAGCCAAAGGCATTATCAAAAGAGTAAAACATACTAAAGGTGAATTCATTTCAAATATTTTCTCCACACCTAAACCCGATGGGACCATAAGAATGATCTTAGATTTAACTAAATTAAATGAAATCATTGAATACCAACATTTCAAAATGTTTTCCTTAGAAACAGCTCGAGATTTGATTACCCCAGATTGTTGGCTAGCGAGTGTAGATTTAAGAGATGCGTACTATACCGTACCTATTCAGGAATTAGATCGCAAATATTTCAGATTTGTCTGGAATGGGCAGCTTTTTGAATTTACCTGCCTACCAAATGGTTTGGCGTGTGCACCACGCCTTTTTACTAAATTATTGAAACCAGTTTTTTCAGAAAAGGCAAAACTTGGTCATTGCATGTTTCCATACATTGATGATTCTTTCATTATGGGACAATCTTTCACACAATGCGAGCTCGCCGTTCAAGATTTATGTCAACTTTTCTCAAAGTTGGGTTTTTTCATACATGATAAGAAATCCGTTTTTTCTCCTACTAAGGAGCTTAAGTGTCTAGGTTTCATTTTAAACACAACGGCTATGACCGTGTCACTTACACAGCAAAAGAAAGATAAGTTTCGGGACACAGCGATACAGCTGTTAGACACATCTAAGCAGTGTTAATCGGTATAATGATTTCGTACACCCCCGTTATTTTATATGGCGGCGCACACGTTAAGTCCCTGGAAATTGATAAAAATCTAGCTTTGGCCAGAGCAAAGGGTAATTTTGAAAAGAAAATGTTTATTTCTGAAAACGGACAAGCCGACATTACTTGGTGGCTAAGTCACTTTGATAAGTCTCCCAATCCCATTAGAATGGGTGAACCCAACACTACAGTTACAACTGACGCGTCACTGCAAGGTTGGGGGGCACATCGCAATGATGTAGCAACAGGAGGAAGATGGCTAGAATCTGAAATTTCTGATCATATTAATGTTTTAGAATTAAGAGCGATTTACTTAGGTTTAACAAGCCTTGTTAAAGTACCGAAACATAATGTACGTATATCCTTACGGATAACACCACAGCGATGGCTTATGTCAGAAATATGGGAGGTACAAAATCAATACAGTGTAACGAAATGGCACTACTCATTTGGAATTGGGCTCAAAAGTTTAAGGTTTGGTTAACAATAACACACATACCCGGTACGCAGAATATTCTAGCAGACAAGATGAGTCACCAATTCCATGACCACTTAGAGTGGTCACTAAACGGATCAATTTTCAAAGAAATCTGTTCCACATGGGGTTTGCCGGATATAGATTTATTTGCTTCACGTAATAACTTTAAACTGGACAAATATGTTTCGTGGCACCCCGAACCAAATGCATGGCACATAGATGCCTTCTCACTAAATTGGCAACATCATTTCTTTTACATTTTTCCCCCTTTTACCATTATTAGCAAAGTCGCCAGAAAGATACAAATGGACAAAACACACGCCATCCTCATCGTCCCCGAATGGGACACTCAACCGTGGCTAGCCAGACTAGTCTCGACGGCCAAAAGCAGCCTACGCTTCCCAAGATACCGAGGAAACCTGAAGCATCAGGGACCATTAGTGCGCCACGGAAACGTGTCGACGACTCCTTTGGTAGCATTCCTTTTTTAAACAAGTACTTGGAACAATTCGGCTTAGACAAGATAACACAACAACGGTTGGTATCTCACGCGTGGAGGAAGGGAACAGTGAAAATGTATACAACCTATTTAAAGAAATGGGGCATATATTGCTTACTTAAGAAAGTTAAGCCAATGAACCCGACAATATCCCAGGTAGGACGATTTCTACGTTTCTTAGAAGACGAAGGTTTAGGTTACGGCGCTATCAATGCAGCCAGATGTGCGCTATCAATAATCCTACCTAGGATTAATGGACAAACAATGGGTAAACACCATGTTATTTGCTGGATCGTACGATCAATTTATCAGCGGAACCCTCCCAAACCCAGATATAATAGGTTTTGGGATGTATCTCTTGTTTTTAAACTCTTCAAACAATGGCCAGAGAATAAGTTCCTGGACATTAAACTATTAGGGTTCAAAGTAGCATTGCTTCTTCTGCTGGTGACAGGACACAGGGGCCAAACTATAGTCGCCCTGTCGCTCAATGGTCTTGAAATCGATAACAAGGAAGCAACGTTTGATTTAACAACTTTGTTGAAATCAAATCGTTTAGGTGATCCCCTGTCGACAATCAGTGTCACTAGTTTCACAGAGGATCGAAAATTATGTGTAGTCTCCGCAATACGGACATATTTATCCAAGACAAGAACAATAAGAAACTCAAGGCAGCTTTTGGTGAGCTTTATTAAGCCACACAAGGGTATTTCGAGAGACACCCTCGCCAGATGGACCATGACTGTGTTGAAACTATCAGGAGTCAACACAAGCAGATATACATCGCACTCTACACGTGGAGCGATGGTCTCTAAGGCCAGATTACTAGGCATCTCCGTGAAACGGATCCTGGCTCACGCAGGATGGAAAACCGCTAGATCGTTTGCAAAACATTATCACAAGCGACTAGAAAAGCCTCAACCTATCGCACAGAGACTACTCACCAACTAAAGGCAAAGGTGAGACAAAGTCAACATTTTCGCTTTATTGTCATACCAATTGTACACCACATACATGAATAACACTATAATAATAGAATAAATAATAACAAACAGGAATATCAGGATAAAAATGATATTACGTAAAGGTCTCCCTAGCCTGCGGCTAGCCAGAGGCTGTATACCGAGGTAAAATAGATTAGTTAGACGAATCTTACCTGGGTATAGATGATGGATAACTATTGTTTTACCGAGGTAGGAGCCTCGGATAGACGTGGGCGAGGGCCCACCCACCACGCCCTTCCACACGTCTATTCAATAACTTGTACCAAATAGGTCAGATGACTATAGTTTTTGTTTATTAGAATCATTTTTATCCTGAATTAGTAGGTAAAGATTGCTGGACCCGGATGTGCTTCCTTCTCCCTCGCCCACGTCTATCCGAGGCTCCTACCTCGGTAAAACAATAGTTATCCATCATCTATAGCCAGGTAAGATTCGTCTAACTAATCTATATATATATATATATATATATATATACATATATATATATATACATATATATATATATATATATATATATATATATATATATATATATATATATATATATATATATATATATAATTAATTTTAGTTGATTTCCTTTCAGGTCTCAAACAGTAGCAGTCAACCATTGTTGTGTGATGGGAAACTGCTGGTGAGCACCCCGGTCACACCAGTCGTGTGTGGCAAGTGCGGATGCCGGTACCCTCATGTTGATGCGCTTGCGGATCATTTCAAGGAGGAGCACAAGTTTGCCATGTGGGAACACGAATCAGCTGCGAAGCGAGAACAGCAGGCAGAAAAGCAGGAACAGGAGGCAATAGCAGCGAAGGAAGAATACGAGGCAGCAGTAGCAGCAGCGAAGCGGCAGCATGAGTCATCGACTCGAGAACATGCAACAGTGAATCAAAAACATGAATCAAGGAAACGAGAACATGAGTCAGCGAATCAAAAAGGGGAGCCGACTAATGGAGAACACGAATCGCTGGTTAAGACAGAGTGTGAATCACCAGCGAAGCGCGCGCATGAGCAGGCCAAGCGACAGCACGAGTTGAACACACAGCGGGAACTTGAGTCAACATCCAGCCAGGACGAGCGATCAAACTCACTGAGACGAAAATTGCCTAAGGTGAGGAGTGCCTTGTGTTATGACATCCCGGGTCTTAGAATTCGTGGAAAGTCTTTGAATGGTTAATGGAGTCTTTTTATGTATAGGTCGTTCTCAGAAACTATGTACATGTACCACTTTTGTGACATGGAAACCAAAAGTGAAAACATTCCAAATAACAGCAGAATCGATATTCATATGATGGTTTTATATGTTGCCGCTTGCGCATATGTCAGGATTAAAATATTTGGTCGCTTTTTTATTTTGATTTCACACAAATAAAGAAAGCTGTTAAAATTAACCGTGTAACATCCGTCCATAACATCATTTTAACACACATCCATAACATCATTTTAGCACACACAACAAATTCAAAGAAGATTGTATTGATTACAGTGAAGGGAAAAGAATTTTTTTTTTTTTACGAGAAAACATGTTTGAACAAATGTTTGGGTAAATGTATGCTGTCAATATGCAAATTTTCATATTTTCACTAATTATATAAGGATACTTTGGATGCATTTCATGGGATCGATTAAATACATATATTGCTAACATACTTAATTCACAGAGTCAACAATAACTATTTGACTTACTACTCGCAATAAGAAGGCAAAACCATTAACAATGTAACATGGAAACCAAAAATGTGGTACACAGTATCTGAGAATGACATATATATATATATATGAATTTGTCCATTGTGTTAAGGATTCTTGAATATTTGTCAAAATAGCTTGTCGTTTGGTTTCAGCTTGAACCCTTTTTGGACTGTAACTAAATGTAGGAGACGTAGTAAATACTTCACCTCCAGGGATCTCCCCGTATTGGATGAGTCAGTGACATAGTTGCCGTATTCGATTTACACGACCCGGGCTACTCTGGTCACCTGAGTTGCTAGAATTTCAAATCAAACACCGCGAGTGGAGTTGACAAATACAAGTGCCGTGTGCAAAAAGTCCTGACCCCCAGTAACCCACGTCTTGGCTGGGGGTGACTAGGAGCGATGACGTCACATATTTGCTGGTACCTGTAGGATAATAGCTACCAGTACAAGTCCTATGTGTTGTTTTAATTCTTTTTTTAAATAACCTAGATTAATGAAATGGAAATATAACTAAACTATGCAATCGTAAAATACTTAAAATCCTATTTTGCTGTAGTTATATCGGTTATTAAAAAAAAAAAAGTTTTGGATTAAGCCACCATTTTCCACCCCGAGCATGGAGAAGCGTATTCGTTTATTCAACCCGAGTCTGTAGGATGTGCGCATGCGCCAAAAAGTGACTTGGGTGATTAATCAATTGATTGATTGGTGGTTGCTTTACGCCGTGTCGGCAGCATAGGCCATATTCACGGCGAGAAATGTTTGTTTTTTGTTCAAACCATCGCTTTTACATGTGATTAATCGAATACGCCCACTAATAGTGTCATAGGATTTGAGTGATTAGAGAAGTTCATTCGAGCACCAGTATTTAAAGTTGCATAGTCCGATGGTTTAGAATTTCTGTATTTTTTCTGAGATAAACATATTAGATCGATCACTAGTATCTACTTTACATTAGTTCAAAGTTACTTTTATTTTAAATGGTAAACTTTTGAGATATTTTGAGTTCAAACATGGAAAATTAGTTTTGGCAAGCTTGCCAAAACTCTGACACCATAGACTTCTGCAGTAACAGGTTCTGTTAAATTGACTCAGTAATGCCTTCTACGCAGAAACAAATGCTTAATAAGTGCGTCAGTATCTAAGTTAGATATGTAAAATCAAATCTAGATAATTGGTTTGGTTTAGAAAATTTGATATTTCACCGGACTATGCAGCTTTAAGTTGGATACGTAGGATCAAATGTAGATAAGTGCCTTGATTTCGACAAATGTAATGCTTTCATCAGATTATGACCAAACATGGTGGCAGAATCGGTAACCACGCTTGCTGTATATATATGTAGAAGATCGGGATTCAAATCTTGGTCGAGTAACGGAAGGCCGGGGATTCGAATCTCGGTCGAATCAAACCGATGACGTACAAAAATTGACACTTGTTGCTACCAAGCCTGGCGCTCAGCATTAATAGGATAGGGCAAGGACTGGTTAGCTCAGGATGATGTGACTGAGTGGCATATCAGGTCATGGTGATGGTGGCGTGGTGTCCCACTGGGGCAGCACTATGAAAGTTGCCACGAGTGCACGCTGTCACACGTCCGTACCTATCCTGATAATGAGGAAGACCAATTGTCCGCGATTGTTATCCCCCCCCACCACCACCACCACCACCACCACCACCACCACCCCGCTTAATCAACTAATGTACAGGGATAATATTTTTATATTTTTAGACGGGTTTCAGTGTTTTTTTCACAGCTTGTAAAAAAATTAAAATGATGTGGGTACTGTAGCTAGACTCTAGGACGGGAATTTTCCATCGGGATAATAATCTCGGCTTGATTTCCGCTTTTCCCCCCCCCTGAAACCATTATCATCCCTGATGTACCAAAAGAAAGAAAAGAAGCGCTAGAAGTAAGTACTCCAAACCAAGGACTGGTTACGGATGCTGACTGGCCACCGGAGAAATAGGAGACTTGCTCTCAGCACACTACCCCTCTTTGAACATTGTGTGCGGCGAGTGCATCAGATCTAAAAATAACTACCTTCACAGTAAAGTAGAGATCACTAGCTTCAGTTTTATATCCATTACGGCCGACTTCATGTGGGAAAAATTGTTAAAATCGAGGTTTGAAATCTTTTGACCGAACGTGAAACATGATTTTACCAAATATTTTTCATAAAAAAATATAATATTACATAGAAAAATACTTTCTCTACAAATCTGTGTAGATTGTTAACCACCATTTAGCACTCACACTCAGCAGTTTGAAATGAACCATATGATGGTTATGCTAATTAGAGCAATCAATTGTGCTGTTCTCTGTGGCGGAGTGGTTAGAGTATCTGACTTTTTTCTAGGTCGGACTCCTAATCTGAAGGTCGGTGGTTCGTTTCCCCATGCCCCCATCTCTGCCAATTTGGATTTCCACCACTGTGCTGTGTATAACTTACAGCGTCATCAAAGGCCGGTTGCTCTCATACCATGTCTATGTGGTGTGGGAGGTTAAAAATCCCTTGGGTCGGTAAAAGTGTAGGCTCGGGCTTTCTATCGACAAACTGTCTAATGGTGAAAACAAGCCTATTCAGGATTATCCATGATAGGCAGTATAAATCTTCAACAACAAAAAAAACAAAACAAAATCAAATTTGGTTAAACTAGTAGAAGTAACTAGGCTTGTCTGTCCCACAGGGCGGGTGGAAGACTACTGGGCAGTGGAAGACGGGTCACTGGCGCGGCATAGAAGCCAACAAGTGCCACCTGTGTGACTACTCGTCCATCACCAAGAAGGCGGTGGACGAACACGTCTACAAGTACCACAACATCCTCAAGGCTGGCATGACCGGGTGAGTACCGCGCAGCGAAGCGTGATGCCCAACAACTATGTGGCGAAGATTGCTGTCGTAAGCAGTTATTGCCTGATATGGGGTCTTGCCGCTTGCTGCACAGTAGTAGTACCTACTGGCCGTCATGTGTTCTACTTTTCCCAATTTTCTCCTATTTTTCATTAAAAAAATTCCTATTTTTACCTATTTAAGAAAATCTTTTTACCTGTTGCATCTTTTTTGTTGTTATTGTTGAAACACCATAATTTGTCTGCTCTGCACACTATTTGTTCTGGATTATTAGAAACCAGGTTTTGTCATAAAATGTCTATTTTAAAAGAAAAATAGGGGGGCACCTACTGGGTATTGTAGTAGACTACAAATCAAATAGAATGAGACTCGAACAAGTAGCACAGTATGATCATACCATACATTAAAATTTGAACTTCAATCGTTTGTTTCCTGTTTTCCTACTTTTTGAGGTGACTGCTCATTTGACGGCCTCTATACACTATTTTGGTACATTTGTTCGTATGCAAAATTTCTATTTTCTGGGGGGAAAGCCCTATTTTATCCCTATTTTTCTGACGAAGAAATCCTTATTTTATCCCTATTTTGTTTACCCTCTGCCTCACTTGACGCCCTGTACCCGTCTTCACTGGCCTCTGTGATTGGCGAACCCCTTGCCATGTGAGGACTGGATAACCTGTCAACGTACAAACCGTCTTTGTTTCATTTGACTGTGCTTGTTATGACAGGACATCTGCTATGTCAGGGCAGCATTGGTTTGTTTGTTTGTTTGTTTGTTGTTGTTTTACATCCTAGCAACATCTAAGGTCATATCAGGACAGGTACCGACTTGTGACAGTGCGCACACATGGTGACTTTATAGTGCTGTCCCACTGGGAAACCAGGCCGCCGGCACCATGACCTGGTATCCCACTCAGTTGCATTATCCTGACACTGAGCCAACCAGTCGTTGTCCTATCCTAATAATGCCGAGCGCCAGGCTAGGAATCGACAAGTATCAATTTTTAAGTCATTGGTTTGAATCGACCAGGGTTCGAACCCACGATCAACCAGCACAGGAGACTCATTTTTCTTAACCCTTTAAAATTAAGGATGCTTCAGACTACAAATACAATAAGCTAGATTATACCAATCAACCTAATATCCCTCCCTCTCCACCACCACCCCCCACCCCCCACCCCCCACCCCCTCAAATAAAATACTGACCAGACTGGATGGTCGAAGGAGTTGAGCGTCCGTCTCCTGTTTTCGGAGATCAGGAGATCCAAACCCATGGGTTTGTGGGTTCGAACCCACGATCTACCAGCACAGGAGATGGACGCTCTAACTCATTCGGCCATCACGTTTGGTCTGGGGGGGGGGCAGCATTGTTAACCCTTTAAAATTAAGGATGCTTCAGACTACAAATACAATAAGCTAGATTATACAAATCAACCTAATACCCCCCCCCCCCCCCCCCCCCCCCCCCCCAACCCTCCCCCCCTCAAATAAATTACTGACCAGACGGGATGGTCGAAGGAGTTGAGCGTCCGTCTCCTGTTTTGGGAAATCAGGGGATCCAAACCCATGGGTTCGTGTGTTCGAACCCTGGTCGAGTCAAACCGATGACTTAAGAATTGATATTTGTCACTTCGTAGCCAGGTGCTTGGCATTAGTAGGATAGGGCAAAGACTGCTTGGCTCAGTATCAGGATAATGTGACTGAGTAGGATATCAGGTCATGGTGCTGGTGGCCTGGTCTCCCAGTGGGGCAGCACTTTAAAGTCGCCATGAGTGTGCACTGTCGCAAGTTGGTACCCGTCCTGATATGACGGTCTTCCAGGGGGGCAGACCTATAAAGTTGACATGAGTGCGCACTGTCACAAGCCGGTACCCGTCCTGATATGACCACAGATGTTGCTAGGACGTAAAACAACAACAAAGAAACAAAGAAAATTAAATAAATTAAAAAATGTTAGAAACTGAAAAGCAACTTGAACATTGAAGCGTGGTGGGAAGCCATTCCGTGTGTGACTTGTTCTACTCTGCTGCAGCCACCAGTGTCCACGTTGCACGTTCAAGTCTCTGTGCCGGTCCAAGTTCATGCGACACTCAATGAGTCATAAAGACGATGATGGTAGGTTTATTATATATTAGATACTTCGCTATCCAGTTCGCAATCTGCAAACCATTCGTTTTTACTTCAAGATTACTAAAATTATTACTAAAACAAACAAATTTAATCAAATTGGATTACTGCTGCCCAGCTGTGAAAACAAGTGTTAACACACTTATCCGTTATGTGCCCAATTTATACCCAAATATCGAATGGAGAAAATCATGTGCAGACAGCGAACAAATTATTTAACACATAGACCAGTCTTTATCAAACAGTTCTCCCTCCCTGCCTCTCTGCCTCTCTCCCCCCCCCCTCTCTCCCTCCCTCTCTCCCTCCCTCCCTCCCTCCCTCCCTCCTCCCTCCCTCCCCCCTCCCTCCCTCCCTCCCTCCCTCCCTCCCTCCCTCCCTCCCTCTCTCCACACTTCCCATGCCAAGTCTAACCAATGATTAAACAAATTGTATACATGTCACTACCTAATGTACCGCTCGCCATGAGCAGGAGAGGAGGGCAATGGAATGAAAAGAATATCTGTCCGCGATTGAAATTTCCCCTGCTTATGCAACAAATGCACCATGCAAAGGGTATATATATCCCGAAGAGAAGGGTGGTGACTTGTCATTGTGAGACCTTGTTTGAGTCGGTGGCTTCCTGGTTTCTAGGATGTGGCGCTTCCCTTACAGTCGAGAAGCCCCTGGCGTGTGCTGCATGCCCACGCCGCTTCGCCAAGAAGGAGCACCTCAGGCGCCACATGATGCGGCACAATGGCGGTAAGGCGTCACCTTGGTTACTGTGACCGCTCCATTCTACAGTTGTTAATGCATGACTGATATGTCGCGCCTTAGCCATGTCGCTCTTTAAATAAGCGCTCTTGAATTTAGTGCTCTTGAATTTAGTGCTTAGGAAAAAAAGAATTTCCCATTTGTTTGTGATAAATTTATTTACCCGGCTCATAACGGATAAGTGTGTTAACACTTGTTTTCACCGCTGGGCAGCAGTAATCCAATTTTATTAAATTTGTTTGTTTTAGTAATAATTCTAGTAATCTTTAAGTAAATGTTATTGAGATATGTCCTCTTGAAGTAAGCTCTCTTGAATTAAAGTTACAGATAGTCAATGGTTTTGAGTTTCTGTCATTTTCTGAGATAAATATATTAGGTTGATCATTATAATCTATTTTACGTTAGTTTGAAGTAATTTTTATTTTGAATGGCTAACTTTTGAGATATTTGAAGTTGAAACATGCAAAAATAATTTTGACAAGCCATGGGCTTTCGCAGTAACATATTCTATTAAATTGACTCAGTATCAACAAATGCTTAATATGTGCCTCAGTATCTGAATTGGATATGTAGGATCAAATCTGCAGAGATGAAAGACCTCCGTGGTTTCGCGGATTTTTGGGATTTCTTATATCCACCGATTAACGTTAAACAAAATTCCAAAAGATGGGATATATATGACAACAGTTGGGTGGTTCGAATCCCGTTCTTATATCAGGGATGAAATATCTCTGCGTTTGTGTGGATTTCCGGGATTTTTCAATTCCGCAGCACCATCAGCGTAGATCTATACTAATATGTGGTGCAGACGCCACAGCACTAGCAGCGTATACCACTAATAAATACTCCAAATGCCGCAGCACTATCAGCGTATACTACTACTATACATGCTTCAAACGGCACAGCACTATCAGCGTATACCAATATATATGAAACACGACTTCCGGGAATTTTCCACGATTCCCTGACAGTGTTAAACCTATGGGAAAATATCAGCATTTCCGCTTTTTTTTCCCGGAGATCACTTTCATCCCTGTTATATGACCTTAGATGTAGTTAGAACATAAAACCTAAGCAAGAAACTGTTAGATATGGGCGATAATGCAATCACAACAAGGCTAGTTGAGACCTGACATCCGGTATTTTTCCACGATTCCCTGACAATGCTAAACCTATGGTAGAATATCAGCATTTCCGCTTTTTTTCCCGAAGACCACTTTCATCCCTGAATCTAGATAACTGTTCTGGTTTTGACAATTTTATGTTTTTATTGGACTATGCAGCTTTAAGTGTTCTTGAAAGATACACACTTTTGAATTAAACCGTGAAATGTGCATTCTTCATATCTTGTGAGTATCATATCACTGTTAGATTTATTCCAAATTTTCGGAATATCGTACCACGGCGCCTGCTATGTCAGGACACTATTGATCTGGATACCGAGTTGTCCTCTGAAGGCAGCTAGCTACCAGTGTATTTATTACTTCGATACCGGGGTGCCTTCCGCACGATGGAATGGCACGAGTGTCAAATGAAATCCCTGCAGTGTACTTCCAGGGATGATATTTTTCCGTTTTTAACCTGATTTCCATTTTTTTTCACAGCCTGGTGGCATTTTTTATTTATGTTGGTGTGGTACGGGAGCTAACCTCTAGGATGGAAATTTGTCGTTGGGATAATAATCTCGGCTTGATTTCCGTTTTTTTGTGTGCCTGAAACCGTTATGATCCTTGAGTTGTTAAGTCAGGGATGAAAGATCTCCGCGATTCCGCTGATTTCCCGTATTTTTCAATCCCGCAGCACCATCAGCGTATACTAATTAATATGTGGTGCTGAGGCCGCAGCACTATCAGCGTACACTACTAACATTAATAAATGCTCCAAGCGCCGCAGCACTATCAGCGTACACTACTAATACATGCTTCAAATGGCGCAGCACTATCAGCCTATACCAATATATATGAAACCCGACTTCCGGGAATTTTCCACGATTCCCTGACAATGCTAAACCTATAGGAGAATGTCAGCATTTCCGCTTGTTTTCCCAGAGACCACTTTCATCCCTGTATGCGCAGTACACACCAGAACACCATGTATTTGCTGGAACCTGCGTCAGTTGTCAAAGTTGGCGTTGTTATTTGCAGAGAAGCGCCGCTTTCAGTGTGAACACTGCGACTACTCGTCTCACAGCAGCTGCAGCCTCAGGGTGCATGTACAGATAATTCACGAACAAAAGGTACCAAGTGCAGCACATTCATTAACTTAGTAGATTAATTAACGTTTTGGTGGGGGGAAAACAATTGTTTGTTGAGGAGTAGATTGATTAACGTTTTGGTGGGGGAAAACAATTGTTTGTTGAGGAGGGGGCTGTATTTATGTGTTTGAACTGGACGCGGTGGCCGAATCGGGTAGAGCGTAGGCTTCCCGTGCGGAAGGTCGGGTGTTCGAAATCCCGGTCAGACCAATGACTTACAAGATTGATACTTGTTGCTACCTAGCCTGGCACTCGGCATTACTAGGATAGGGTAAGGACTGGTTAACTCAGTATCAGGATAATGTGGCTGAGTGGGATACTGCGTTATGGTGCTGGTGGCTGGGTCTCCCAGTGGGGCAGCACTATAAAGTCGCCATGAGTGTGGCCCTGTTACAAGTCGGTACCTGTACTGGTATGACCATAGATATTGTTAGGACGTAAAATCCCCCAAAACAATATTTGTTTGTAATATGTTTATTTCTGGGGATAATTAAAAAAAAAAAATTTGATAATAAGCCGGTTAATTTGCCATATGAGGTTGAGAGCCCCATGCACCCTGGAGAATTATCATGATCCCAGGTGTAGCTGAAGTCGATGCGCATTCCAGAGGTCTGAGGGATTCAAACCCCATATGAGGGCGATAAAGCGGGAAATGTAGCTTGGGAGTGCTGTATGAAAACTGTCTTCCGGGAATTTTGCCGCGATTCTCTGACAGTGCTAAGCCTATGAGAAGATATCCGCATTTTCGCGGAAAATTTCATGATGTTGAACAATGTAAGAAAATAATTACTACAGTAAAGACACTATTATTGAAGCAACATTCTGTTTTCACTGTTCTCGATTATTTACAGATTCTTCCCCACAAATTTCCGTTTTTGTGTGTTTTTGTTGTTGCTAGATACCGCTTTCATCCCTGAAAACAATAACAATTTAAGAACTTCTCGCTGCTTTTACTGCCAACAGGAGTAGGACGTCGCTCAGACAGTAGAGAGTCCACCTGTGAAGGTGTCGGTCATCCTATCGATCCTGCTCAGTGGACACATTTGCAGTTTGTGCTATTTTCCGTTCCAACCAGTGGTCCACAACTGGTTCATCAAAGGCTGTAGTATGTGCTGTCCTGTCTGTGGGAAAGTGCATATAAATTACCCCTTGCTGCTTATTGAAAAGAGTAGCCTATGTGGCGCCAGACGGTTTCCTTCTAAGAAATATGTCAGAATGACCATATGTTTGACGTCCAATAGCCAATGATATGGTGGCCTAAATAAGACACGTGCATGCAGGATTATTTGTAACTTTAGAGTTTGGGTCAAATACATGTGAAATGCATTTTATTTTTGTTGTGCCTTTTCGAAATTTGTTGTGAAAACAATTCAAACTATGCTATTAGTTAATAGCATTATTATTTGCTTTATGTAATTTGATTACACACACACATATATATATATATTTACATTGCAGACAATTGTTGATTGGTCAGGGGGTGTCTTCGTTCGTGGTGATCTGCAAATTGATGCGAGTGCAGGTTTGTGTGGAGGGCGCGCCGTGGGTGGGGTGGGGTGGGGATGGGGGGGGGGGGTGGCTGCAGTCTGTTTATCGTTACCGATGTTGTCTCTGTTTTTTGTTCCAAGTTAATTTTTGAGATTCCCAGTTATTTGTTTATTTGTGATTTGAAATAAAATGTGTGAATTCATGAGTACCATGAGTGAATAGTGTGAATGAGTGAGTAGTGTAAATGAATCTGTGAGTGAGTGGGTGTGTGGATTGTCAATGTGCTCTAGAGGCGTCGTGAAATAAAACAAGCTTTACATTTTTTTAGGGGTGGGTGGGTGAAGGTGTAGGTGAGTAAGTAGGTGGGTGAGTAAGTGAGTGGATTCTGTTCAGAAGGTTGTGGGTTCACTCCCAGGGCCAAGACATACTATATTAACCTATCGCTACCAGCTCTGGTGGACAGCCTTACCCTGACTGTTGACTCAGTGTCAGGATACCCGGTAATAATTGAGTAGGATATTGGGCTACCGTGGTGCCGGCGCACTGAATCTCAAGGAGGCAGCACTATAAGGCTCCACTATGAGCGCACTCTCACAAGTCAGCATCATTACCGCAAATTTTGAAGCTGGGTACAAGATATCCTTGCTGTGAAATTTGACCCAAGGCGAAAGTCTGAAGAATAGAAAGAGAAATGCTATTAAAGGGGCTGTCACATTAGGGTTTTTTGCTGGAGCGTATGGCGGCGTAAGCGCGTTACGTCATATACGTCGGCATACGCCGTATACGCTACTCATACGCTACTCATACGCTACTCATACGCCGCCAGATGCCGGCGTATGTGAAGCGTATGAGGCATACGCCGCCATACGCTTTCATAAATCGTCTCCGTCCAAATTTTGTTTGTGCATGCTCAAAAAAACCCGACCTATGAGGGCGTATGGCCCATACTGTCAAAAAATGTCACAGCACGCTCCCATACGCTCCTCGTAGGTTCCACATACGCTCAAAACCACCCGAAAGGTCACCAAATGTCATCATAGGCCGGCACGCGTAGGACCTACGTAGGTTTTCAATACGCTCCCGCCATACGCCGTAATGTGACAGGGCCTTTAGGAATGTCATGGGTCGCTTTGGAAACCCTTTTCTACTTTACTTAAAGCTGCATAGTTTCTAAATTTCAAAACCAAAATAATTATTGAGATCTAATTTTGCATATATGTAATTTAGATACTGATGCGCTTATTAAACATGTGTTGCTTAGAAGGGAATACTGAGACAATTTAAGAGAACCTGTTACTGCAGAAGCCTATGGTGAGATAGTTTTTGCGTGCTTGCCAAAACTAATATGGCATATTTGCACTTAAATTATCTCACAAGTTAGCCATTTTGAATCAAAGTTACTTCAAGCTAATGTAAAGTAGATTATAACGATCAACCTGATATGTTTATCTCAGAAAATGACAGAAACTTAAAACCATCGGACTATACAACTTTAACAGGGGGGGGGCGGTGGTTGGAGGGGGAGTTGGGGGATGCGGGGAGGGGGTTGTGAAGGAAATGGTTTTGGGTTAGCGTGCGCGGGGGGCTGTGGGGGGGGGGGAGACGTCTAGAGGATGATCAAAGCTTTCATTTCAAGAAATATATTTTATGTGAATCAATAATAAATTGACAACTAGAAAGTACTAAACAACCTTGTGGGGGGGGGGGGGGGGGCAACTCACCAACTTTTTTAACGACGTTGCATTTGCCTGTTTTAGGGGGACATGCCGTTCCAATGTGAAGACTGTGAGTACGCCTCCAACTACAAGCACAATCTCGTCGCGCATGCAAGACGCAAGCACAACCGTCAGTGAACACCATGAACACAGAAGCACAACAGATGCATGCCCAGCTGGTGACTGACAGTTGATTGACAGCTGGTGATTGACAGCTGGTAACCGGCAGCTGGTAATTGACAGTTGATGACCGGCAGCTGTTGATTTGCAGCTGTTGATTTGCAGCTGGTGGCCGGTAGTTGGTAACCGGCAGCTAGTGATTTGTAGCTGGTGATTGACAGCCAGTGATTGATAGTCGGTGGTTGACAGCTGGTAGTTGACAGTTGCTGTACAGATATCGCCCGCCAATCGTGCACTTATCGGTGTATATAGTACGTACGTTGGCGCTCTCAGATTGTGTAGCCTAATTTATGTTTGAATCCGTTCCCTTAACAGAGCTTCCTGTGACTGAGTACTCCCCCCCCCCCTCCCCCCCCCGTCCCCCCCATCCAAGTTCACCCCAGGAACGAGTACTGAATCTTTGTTGTTGCCACTCAATACCTCTCCCAATCAATGTATGTAGCAGAACGCCGTTTTTATTAAACTCACCAAACTCATAGATGTCTGCTCATGATTTATGTAGAGAGAGGTTTGATCTGGTCCCATTTTTCTCGGTTATTAAACTTACGATACTCAAGATGTCTGCTCATGGTTTATCTAAAGGGAGGTGTTCAATTTGGTGCCCATGTGCTCAGGTACAAATTCGCCAAACTCACAGATGTCTGCTCATGTTTTATCTAGAGGGAGGTGTTCAATTTGGTCCCCATGTGGTTGGTTATTAAACTTGCCAAACTCAGAGATGTCTGCTCATGCTGTAGATACTGGGATGAAAGATCTCCGCGATTTAGTGGATTTTTGTTCTGTTCACTGTTTAACGTTCACAAAATGCCAATATGACAGCAATTGGTTAGTCCGAATCCCGTTCTTATATAACCTTAGATGTTGCTAGAACATAAAAACCCAAACAAGAAAGACTGGCAATGCCGGAAGTCAGGTTTAAACGGTCCTTGTGTCTGTATTATCATAAATAAATAACACTTGTTCGGGGTTTATCTTCTAAGGTCATATAAGAATGCATTTCGAACTAACCATACATACATCCTGATTGCCATTTTCTTTAACATTAATCGGTAACTATATTTTTCTTTCATCCCTGAATATGCTGCCCATGCACTAGGTTATTAAACTCAGATGTCTGCTCATGCTTTATCTCGAGGGAGGTGTTCAATCTGGTCCCCATACCATAGGTTATTAAACTCACAATGTCTGCTCATGCTTTATCTAGTGGGAGGTGTTCAATCTGGTCCCCATACCCTAGGTTATTAAACTAACAGATGTCTGCTCATGCCTTATCTAGAGGGAGGTGGTCAATCTGGTCCCCATACCCTAGGTTATTAAATTCCGATGTCTGCTCATGCTTTATCTAGAGGGAGGTGTTCAATCTGGTCCCCCCACCCTCGCTTATTAACCTCACCAAACTCGCTGATTTCTGCTCTTTAAGTGATGAGAAGAGTTCAATCGGGTCCCATTGTCTTGTGGACTCTGATTGGCTGTTGCTATCCGTCCGTCAGTGGTTGGTGATGCTTTACCACCGCCCCCTCCCCGTCTCTGGATCATGCTCCGTTCACAATTGTAACGGATGCATCCTACCATAAATCCCATTTCACTAGAAAGCCTCTAAATAGAATTCCTTTAATATAAACATTTATCTCAGTTCTTGCAGAATTATGGATTCGATAGCTTTTTTTTTCATATGAAAGTGTAAGCACTAAATATTGCAATTGTAATATTTGACCCAAGTTTGTCTCAAAATAGAGCTGGTATCATCTACACAGGGAAAAGTTAGCATGCTGTCCCAACAATAACAAAGATTAATAACAAAGTAAAAAAAATTAATTCAATAACCTCCCACCCCTCAAAAAAAATCTTTTACCTACAAAATTGACATTAATATTCCGCCCATTTTTGTGTCCCCCCACCCCCACCCACCCACCCACACATTTCATCCCCCTCTGCAGTGTTGAGAACAGAAGTAGTTGATAGCGAGTGGGAAGCACCTTGGGGACGCTGACATGGAGTTGGTGCTCGAGGCGGCATGGTATATCTCTGAAGGCAAGCTCCCAACGATGGGACCGTGCAATGTGCTGTGCTGATTGATCTGCGGCTGATTTGCTCATGCAACACGACTGCCAACATTCTTTGATAGCTAGCCATCATAAGTGTGTCAATGCAGGCATAAGGACATCTTACACAGTATGTTAAAAACAAACAAAAGTTGCTAAACAGGACCGCGTTCAGGGCACACTTCAGAGAAATTTCGGACCTCGTGCTAGTCTGAACGACTTTAGATGTCGGGTGCTTTGAAAATGGCAGCCTCTATAGCATGCAGTCATTTGCAATTGAAAAGAACAGCTCTGATTGGTTGATACCCACAGCTATTTAGGAGCCATTTTATTTGCCTCCTACCTGAAAAGCATGACGTCTCGGGGTCAACTCCAAGGGTCACCCTGAATGCCAAAAAGACATTGCGGAGCCACCTCTGAGGCATACCTTGAACGTGGCCTAAGTAATCGCTGGCCAGCAATTATAGTATTGCTATCCAGTGATAACAGCTCCTTTTTTTGGGGTCGGTTCACATTGTTAAGTGACTAAAGCCCTGTTTACACGGGCGATATAAAACGACTTACCTAGATCGATTCACATTTGCCGTGTAAACGCGACTCTGAGGCGTTTTAGGGCTGAATCGATTCATATTAATCGGTACATGTAAACCACCTCGCGAGGTAGTATAGATGAAGCGATTCAGCTCGTTCCCTGGTGGCAATAGTGTAAAATAGTGGTGCTCGCCAGCTACAGGTGCAGCTGTAACTAATCGCTGGTGCCCGGCAGTGTTAGGGCCCGATTAGGCCGAAATCTAGTGAATGCGATCATATTTAACAGAATTACAGACTAAAATAATTAAATTAACCTTAAATTCCAAGCGATATTAACATAGCAGCTACATCTGCGTCGAATCGACGAGTGTAAACTAAACACATAGCAGTGCTCGCCAGCTACAGGCGCACCACTAAGGCTGCTGGTTCCCGGTCGCCGACACACTTTAAAACTCGCTCGTGTAAACGCACCACTACATCGCTTCATATAAATCGATTTGCCTAAATCGATTCACAATTGCCCGTTTAACACGGCTTAAGACTACATAGAAATGGTTACAGCTGTTATAGTCCATTGAAAGATTCAAAATTTCAAAACCAAAAGCACATGACTAAATTTAATCCGCTTAAAAACTGAATAATATCATCCCCCAATTTCATCCTACACCATAGAAGTTGGAGGTTGGTGTCACTCCCAACCCTATTCCTTCTTTATAGACCCTGTGCTTTAAGCTCACTTTGCGCCTATAACCACACCTTACTTTTTCATGTATGTTTTTAAAAATGTAGATTGCAATGAAATACCACTTTGTGCATGCGTATTCACCACCTCCCTGACCTACCGGGGTGTAAGCTGAAGCTGCGACCCTGTGTTAGCTGAAGCTGCGACCCTGTGTTAACTTCAGGCCTTCATGAGGGACCAACTCAGTTAAAACCGAGCATAGAGTGCTGGGTCCCTGCCCACCTCCCAATCAGAATGAACTATACCAAGCAGGTGCTGCCATTTTAAAGATTCACCATAAAGTGATTTGGCATTTCAATACGATGCCATAATCCAACAATAATTAATCAATATTTTTTTAAAGTGACAGCAAGGATTTAACCATGACGTCATAAATAGGGGCGACACTATAAATATGGGTATGAATACAGGTGTCACTCACGCTTACTGGATGGGGGGTGGGGGGGGGGGGGACTGGGGGTTGTAACCTGGTGAGCAAACACACTACATTCTTTTGCCATATCTCCAAAGGAGATTTGGGAAAGTTGTCCACATTAACGAATTAAGCAATACGGTGCATCTCTGGATAACATCAACATGAAGTGTGTTAAAATGAATAATGAGTTAACTTTTTCGTGCACCAGTAATATATATTTGTGGGGGGTGGGGGGTGGGGTAAAGAAAACACGTTTTACTATCGCTGCATATACTTAATAGTAAATGTCACGCAATCACTTGGATCCCATGTGCGTTCATTTATGTATTCAAAAGTTGGTGTGCATGGTTTCGTTGCATTAATTGTCCACTGATTGTTCATATAAATAAATTAACCGATTAGGTTATGTGCATTAAGTCCGTGTAGTGCGTTATTTTACGACCATGTGTCCAAATTACCGAATTATTATAATTAGATATATTATAATCTATGGACATTTCCTAATATGACAAATTAAATTGTTGGCATCCTTCAGTCTTGCAGACTATTGAGTAGCACCTGTAGAGGTGGTCGAGGAACATCCTCTTGTAGGATTGTATAAGAGAACAATTCTAGGTTTGTACAATCTGTTGCAGCCCTGGCAGGTTAAGTCATATGCATCCTGTGGTTCCATGGAAGCAAGTTCTTCGTTTTGATGACTGGCTTTCCTCCTGGCACTCTTGTGCTCGGCAGACAAATTAAATATTAAATACTAACTGAATAATGGTAGTTAAAACAGAAAGAACACAACCCAACAATACTTCAGATATACAATTTATTACAATACTTCCACTCATTCTATAATGCAATATCAAACAGATTATAATCAATTCCCACAATATATCATTTCCTGTGCCACCAAGTGACCACAGGAAAAGCAATGGCGTTTTGCTGAAACGATAGAATTAATATCTCAGGATTTTATTTCCGTACTCGTCTCTATCCCATTCTGTCGGTCTAACAACACTCCCACTCCCACGACTGAACACTCACTCCACTCACTCACTCACTCACTCACTCACTCACTCATTCCACTCATAGAACCTCCAAATCGCCAGTATACAACAGATACAAAGCATATCAACTTGTTAAATAATACACATTGATGACCTAAATAACTGCCACCGCCACCAGCTGGAGTGGTACCAGGAGATGGGTGTGTGTGGGTAGTATGTATCTGTATCTAGTAATAACTGGCGATGTGCCGCACCCAGCCCCACCTCCTCAGGCCTCGTAGTCGGGGTTCTTGCGCAGGATCACGAAGCCTTCCAACAAGGGCGTCATGGGCAGGTACTCCTCGGTGGCCAGCTCGGCCCGCTCGCCGTACGCCAGCAGGACGGGCGTCGTGTGCGTCTGGAAGCCCGTGATGGTCTTCGGCTTGCCCGCCTGGCCCACCACGTCCACAGCCTGCCGAGCACACGAGCAACATTAGACAAGGCGGCACTTGATTTGTTGGTTGTTGGGGGTTTTACGTCCTGGTAAACATCTAAGGTAATATCAGGAAGGGTACCGACTTGTGACAGTGCACACTCATGTTGACTTTATATTGCTGCCACACTGGGTAATCAGGCTGCCGGCACAATAACCAAATATCACATTCAGTCACATTATCCTGACACTGAGCTAACCAGTCATTGCCCTATCCTATTAATGCCGAGCACCAGGCCAGGAAGCAACAAGCATCAATTTTATAAATCATTGGTTTGACTCGACCGGGAACCGAACTCCTGATCTCCAGCACATGAGGCTGCGCTCTACCGATTCGCCTACCATGCTGGGTGGACGGCACTTGATGTTTTCTTTATAAAAAACAAAAAAAAAACCACAAAACTCCCATTTCAAATTTAAATTAAACAAGAAAGCATAAACCGTAGTCCCATAACAACCAAACTTGAAAGAAAAGGCCATAAAATACATTAATTCTTTTTTAAACCCACACAAATGAGAAATGGTGCCATCTAATTTTTAAAAAAAGACCGCTTCAAACAAATATTATACACACAAAAAAAGAAGAAAAAACCTTAAATGTCCTATAACAAATTTAATTATCAAACTTGCGTCCTGACAGAAGACTCAAAACAATGCTTAATCTTGATGTCAATGTGCTATCTATGTCTCTTTCTCTCACTCCCCTTAAAGAAAAAAAGAGCTCAATCGAAATATCAAAGATTAATAAGAAAGTGTAATTAATTAATCAGATAACTTTTCTTTTGAATGCAGGTCAGCTGCTGTTATGGATTAGCATAAACACAGATGGCAATGCACAAATACAGGTGGCCTTTTCCAGTGACAATGTACAAATGCACATTGTGTTCTCCAGTGACTATACCCAAATACAGATGGCCTCCATATAACTGGACTCCTGCAGAGACAATGTACATATGCAGGTGGCACCCATCAGTATGAATACAGGTGGCACTCATCAGTATGAATACAGGTGGCACCCATCAGTATGAATACAGGTGGCACTCATCAGTATGAATACAGGTGGAACCCATCAGTATGAATACATGTGGTGCCCATCAGTGTGAATACAGGTGGCACCCATCAGTATGAATACAGGTGGCACCAATCAGTATGAATACAGGTTGCACCCATCAGTATGAATACAGGTTGCACCCATCAGTATGAATACAGGTGGCACTCATCAGTATGAATACAGGTGGCACCCATCAGTATGAATACAGGTGGCACTCATCAGTATGAATACAGGTTGCACCCATCAGTATGAATACAGGTGGCACTCATCAGTATGAATACAGGTGGCACTCATCAGTATGAATACAGGTGGCACTCATCAGTATGAATACAGGTGGCACCCATCAGTATGAATACAGGTGGCACCCATCAGTGCAAATACAGGTTGCACCCATCAGTATGAATACAGGTGGCGCCCATCTGTATGAATACAGGTGGCACCCATCAGTATGAATACAGGTGGCACCCATCAGTATGAATACAGGTGGCACCCATCAGTATGAATACAGGTGGCACTCATCAGTATGAATACAGGTGGCACCCAGCAGTATGAATACAGGTGGTGCCCATCGGTATGAAAACAGGTGGTGTCCATCAGTATGAATACAGGTGGTGCCCATCAGTATGAATACAGGTGGTGCCCATCAGTATGAATACAGGTGGTGCCCATCAGTATGAATACAGGTGGCACCCATCGGTATGAATACAGGTGGCACCCATCAGTATGAATACAGGTGGTGCCCATCAGTATGAATACA
Organism: Branchipolynoe longqiensis; assembly: GCA_030323885.1. Lineage (NCBI taxonomy): Eukaryota > Metazoa > Annelida > Polychaeta > Phyllodocida > Polynoidae > Branchipolynoe > Branchipolynoe longqiensis. The sequence continues at coordinate 61,058,251 of CM059193.1, read as the reverse complement.
GGTGGCACCCATCGGTATGAATACAGGTGGCACCCATCTGTATGAATACAGGTGGTGCCCATCAGTATGAATACAGGTGGCACCCATCAGTATGAATACAGGTGGCACCCATCAGTATGAATACAGGTGGCATCCAGCAGTATGAATACATGTGGCACACATCATTATGAATACAGGTGTCACACATCAGTATGAATACAGGTTGCACCCATCAGTATGAATACAGGTGTCGCCCATCTGTATGAATACAGGTGGCACCCAGCAGTATGAATACAGGTGGCACCCATCAGTATGAATACAGGTGCCACCCATCAGTATGAATACAGGTGGCACCCAGCAGTATGAATACAGGTGGTGCCCATCAATATGAACACAGGTGGCATCCAGCAGTATGAATACAGGTGGCACTCATCAGTATGAATACAGGTGCCACACATCAGTATGAATACAGGTGGCACCCAGCAGTATGAATACAGGTGGTGCCCATCAATATGAACACAGGTGGCATCCAGCAGTATGAATACAGGTGGCACACATCATTATGAATACAGGTGCCACACATCAGTATGAATACAGGTGGCACCCAGCAGTATGAATACAGGTGGTGCCCATCAATATGAACACAGGTGGCATCCAGCAGTATGAATACAGGTGGCATCCAGCGGTATGAATACAGGTGGCATCCAGCAGTATGAATACAGGTGGCGCCCATTAGTATGAATACAGGTGGCGCCCATCAGTATGAATACAGGTGGTGCCCATCAATATGAATACAGGTGGCACTCATCAGTATGAATACAGGTGGCACCCATCAGTATGAATACAGGTGGCCGGCTGCTGCTGGGATTCTGAATGGATGAAGGCGATAAGAAAACAGCCACTCTACCTGTCCAACTCTAACGGAGACTGGTAATGGGCGCAGGTCCTCATCAAATGTGACGAGCATCCGTGGCTGCATGGCGGACACCAAGTTGAACAGCACGTAGTGGGACTTGCCGAGCACAACTGTCAACACACAAGCATCAGTCAAACAGCCGTTAGCAGCAATTGGAATAATATAACACAAACACACCAGTTGACATATGCAGGATTTGACATGTGCCTATGTAATATTCTTCCTGGGTGGATGGAGTGATTTTAACTGGTTGAAGCCGAATGCTGAGTTGACTTTATAGTGCTGCTCTACTGGAAGTTCGGGCTGCCAGCGCCATAACCCAATATCTCACTCAGTCACATTACCCTGATACCAATCAAACGAGTCCATGGCATATTCTAGTAATAATGAACACCAGGCTAGGTAGCGACACATATTAATTTCCTAAGTCATTGGTTTGATTCGATCGGGGTTTGGACTCGCATGGGAAGCCAGCCACCACTCTTATCGATTCAGCCATCTTGTCTTGTGGCTCCCTAATAGGCTTAATCGATCAATAGCTACATACAAAATAAAAACCAACAAAAAGACATGCACTGTTCTTTCAACATTTCTATAAAAATAAATTTAAAAGAAAAGAAAAGTGAAATCTGGTATTTAACACAACAAAAGGACGATGCACGGTTCTTTCAACATAAACAAAATAAGAATTAATTTTGACCGCAATAAAAACAAGCACAAGCTTAGAAGGATAATTAAATTTGACAACAATGAAAACAAGCACAAACTTAGAAGAATAATTAAATTTGACCGCAATGAAAACAAGCACAAACTTAGAAGAATAATTAAATTTTACCGCAATGAAAACAAGCATAAGTTTAGAAGAATAATTAAATTTGACCGCAATGAAAACAAGCACAAACTTACTGTTCTTTACATCCAAGCATGAGACGAGGACGGATAGAAGGCCTGCCACCGCGACCGGACTGAGCAGCTGCCTGTCTGAGTGGTATGGACACAAGGTGAGCGTGCCCTTACCCAGGTGTGTCAGGCCCTGCGCAATGCGCACACAGAACAGATTGTTTGGGTCCTTGGCGTGGTACACAGCCAGCTGTCGGAGCATGGCCGCCAGCCGAGCGTTGTTCGTACCTGAAACGGGCAACACGGGAGGGGAAGTCAGTTAGAGTGGCACAGTCCCATCACAGCATCACTATCTCCAAACCAAAGCATTTAGAGCAGCACAGTCCCATCGCAGCATCACTATCTCCAAACCAAAGCATTTAGAGCAGCACAGTCCCATCACAGCATCACTATCTCCAAACCAAAGCATTTAGAGCAGCACAGTTCCATCACAGCATCACTATCTCCAAACCAAAACATTTAGAGCGGCACAGTCCCATCGCAGCATCACTATCTCCAAACCAAAGCATTTAGAGCAGCAGTCCCATCGCAGCATCAATATCTCCAAACCAAAACATTTAGAGCGGCACAGTCCCATCGCAGCATCACTATCTCCAAACCAAAGCATTTAGAGCAGCACAGTCCCATCACATCATCACTATCTCCAAACCAAAGCATTTAGAGCGGCACAGTCCCATCGCAGCATCACTATCTCCAAACCAAAGCATTTAGAGCGGCACAGTCCCATCACAGCATCACTATCTCCAAACCAAAGCATTTAGAGCGGCACAGTCCCATCACAGCATCACTATCTCCAAACCAAAGCATTTAGAGTGGCACAGTCCCATCACAGCATCACTATCTCCAAACCAAAACATTTAGAGCGGCACAGTCCCATCACAGCATCACTATCTCCAAACCAAAACATTTAGAGCGGCACAGTCCCATCACAGCATCACTATCTCCAAACCAAAGCATTTAGAGCAGCACAGTCCCATCACAGCATCACTATCTCCAAACCAAAGCATTTAGAGCAGCACAGTCCCATCACAGCATCACTATCTCCAAACCAAAGCATTTAGAGCGGCACAGTCCCATCACAGCATCACTATCTCCAAACCAAAGCATTTAGAGCGGCACAGTCCCATCACATCATCACTATCTCCAAACCAAAGCATTTAGAGCGGCACAGTCCCATTGCAGCATCACTATCTCCAAACCAAAACATTTAGAGCGGCACAGTCCCATCGCAGCATCAATATCTCCAAACCAAAACATTTAGAGCGGCACAGTCCCATCACAGCATCAATATCTCCAAACCAAAGCATTGACCTAGATTGGATCCTACATGGCCAACTTAGATAGCGGCGTACTTATTAGTAAACATTTACCAGAGATGATAGTGATTTCAGGCAAAATAAATCGGAAATCAACCCGAGATTATTATCCCAAATTTTCGTCCTACAGGCTAGCAACCGTACCCCCATTTTTTTCTTCTCGTATAATGATTCAAATGTAGATAAGTATTTTCCTTTTGAAAAATATATATGCAACTTTCTTGGAAGATTTATACTGCCTATTATGGATAAGTCTGACTAGACTTGTTTTCACCATTAGACAGTTTGTCGATAGAAAGCCAGAGCCTACACTTTTAACGACCCAAGGCATTTTTAACCTCCCAGACCACATAGACATAGTATGAGAGCAACCGGCCTTTGATGATGCTGTAAGTTATACACAGCGGTGGAAATCCAAATTGGCAGAGGTGGGGGCATGAGGAATTGAACCACCGACCTTCAGATTAGGAGTCTGACGTAGAAAAAAGTCAGACACTCTAACCACTCCGCCACAGAGAACACCACTTTAATATTGGGACAACCATTACTATTCCCTTGTTCCGGGAATAACAGTGGTTTCATGCACACAAAAAAACGGAAAAATATCATCCCTGATTTACTGTAGTTTGGTGATGCTGTGCTGCACTCACACCGTCTGCCCACCGAAATGCTGGACATGGCCCTTCTTTACCCATGTCCAGCATTTCAGTGTGCACACAGAAATTATCTTCGGTTTTCACTTAAAGTTGCATGGTCCGATGGCACTTGAATTTTTGTCTTATTTTTGAGATAAATATATCAAATTGATCGTTACAAGCTACTAATCATTAGTCCGGAGTGATTTTGATTAAAGATGATTAGTTTTGAAGTAATATGAGCTGAAAGAACCAAAAATAATTTCGACAAGCTTGCCAAAAGTCCTGTGGCTATGACCCAGATGGTCATCTCGCGCTGACCACGTGATATGAGATGACCTGGAACCTTACAGGACTGTAGGTAGGTATTTCTGTTTGGGTAGGGCACATTCTGGGAAAGAATTAGTGCCATAGGCCCATGTCACTATGGTTTTTAACAAAATATAATGTGTGTCTGTTGTCTGCTTGTGTCTGTCTATGTATGTCTGTATGTATCTGTGTGTTTCTGTGTATGTGTATGTGTGGGTATGTATGTATGTGTCTGTGTGTGTCTGTCTGTCTCTGTGTATGTGTGCATGTATGTGTGTGTATGTGTGTGTGTCTGTGTATGTCTGTATGTATGTATGTATGTATGTATGTATGTATGTGTGTGTGTGTGTATGTGTGTGTGTGTATGTGTGTATGACTCTGTCTGTGTGCGTCTGTCTCTCTGCAAACTCAGGTCGGGTGTATGTGTGTCTGTGTATGTTGGGTGTGTGCATGTCTGTGTGTTTCTGTGTCTGGTGTGCTGTCTGTGTGTTTCTGTGTCTGGTGTTCTGTCTATGCATGTCTGTCTGTGTCTATCCATGTGTGTCTGTCTGTGTGTATATGTATGTATGGTAATGTCTGTGTGCTGTCTGTGTGTTTCTGTGTCTGATGTGCTGTCTATGCATGTCTGTCTGTGTCTATCCATGTGTGTCTGTCTGTGTGTGTCTGTGTGTATATGTATGTATGGTAATGTCTGTGTATGTCTGTCTGTGTGCATATCTGTGTGTATGTATGTGTGTGTGTCTGCCTCTGTCTGTGTGCATCTGTCTATGTGTGTGTCTCTCTCTCTGCAAAGTCAGGTCGGGTGTATGTGTGTCTGTGTATGTCGGGTGTGTGCATGTATGTGTGTTTCTGTGTCTGTGCATGTCTGTCTGTGTGTGTCTATCTAGGTGTGTCTGTCTGTGTCTGTGTGTGTGTATATATATATATATATATCTATATATATACAATATATATATAATATAATATATATATATATATATATATATGTATGTGTGTGTATGTGCTGGACCCGGATGTGCTTCCTTCTCCCTAGCCTACGGCTAGCCAGAGGCGGCATACCGAGGTAAAATATATATATATATTATATATGTGTGTGTGTGTATGTCTGTCTGTATGTCTGTGTGTCTGTCTGTCTGTCTGTCTGTGTATGTCTGCATGTGTGTGTATGTATGTGTGTGCATGTATGTGTGTGTCTGCCTCTGTCTATGTGTCTCTGTCTGTGTGTGTGTCTCTCTCTCTGCAAAGTCAGGTCAGGTGTATGTGTGTCTGTGTATGTCGGGTGTGTGCATGACTGTGTGTTTCTGTGTCTGGTGTGCTGTCTGTGCATGTTTGTCTGTGAGTGCCTATCTATGTGTGTCTGTCTGTGTGTATATGTATGTGTGGTAATGTCTGTGTGTGTATGTATGTATGTGTGTGTCTGTATGTGTGTCTGTGTGTATATGTATGTGTGCATATGTATGTGTGCATATGTCTGTGTGTGTCGCTCTCTCTCTGCAATGTCAGGTCGGGTGTATGTGTGTCTGTGTATGTTGGGTGTGTGCATGTCTGTGTGTTTCTGTATATGTGTGTGCTGTCTGTGCATGTCTGTCTGTGTGTGCCTATCTATGGGTGTTTGTCTGTGTGTGTATGTATGTCTGTGTGTGTATGTCTGTCTCTGTAAAGTCAGGTCAGGAAACACACAGACACATACACACAGACACATCCACCTCATATCCCCTTCCCCTCTATGGCCCTGCACAGTAGGCCTACTTGGTTGGGGGGAGGCTAATGAGGTCATGAGATTGGCCTAGTTGGTTAATGGCCTCCCTGCATAATGGGTGTTTCAAAGTGAGTGTCTAAAGGGGTGAGCTTATAAATTCACTGGTTATTCTGTATATGCTGTCCCAAATCATTAGCTAATACACCAGTATCTAAGTTAGATATATAGGATCAAATGTAAGTAGTTGTTTTAATTTTGACAAAATTATATTTCATCGGACCATGCAACTTTAATAAGTGCATCAGTATCGAAGATAGCTATCTAGAATCGAATCTAGATAATTGCTTTGGTTTTGAAAAATTGATGCTTCATCGGACTATACAGCTTTAATATCAGGTATGTCAACCTAAAGTAAGGAGATTATACCTACAATCAACCTAATATATTCATCTAAAAAATATTAAAAAATTCAAAACCACCAGAGTATGCACATTTTAACATCCATTAAGGAGGAATGAAAAATCCTCTGATAGATAAGAAAGCGGAAATCTTGACTTCCGGTAAATTTGCTGGGATCCTCTCGCAACGCTAAGCGTATGAGAGGGTCCTGCTTTTTCATGAAAAGCTGCGGGAATTAGCGGAAAAAATGGAGATGTTTAATGTAATGAATTGCCAACCAAACCGACAGCTAACCAATACACGCATAAATTGTGCATGTCATTGAACCCACGAGCTCCCGCATGGAAAGCGAACCAGTGCTCTTATCGATTCGGCCATACCGTCTGATACATTAATAATAAGCCAGCAGCTATAGGAATGTACAAAATTATGACATAGGGTCATACGGGTGTGATTCAGAAGATCGTCAATAAAATCAATTGATGGCCTAATATGTGGCGCTGTAACCAGGTTATAGATGTGATAGCCGTACCTGCACCAACAATGCCCATGGCGAGAATGGAGTTGTGCGCCACCTCGGGGTCGCTGTCGTGGGAGAACTTGCCCAATGTGTCGAGAATCTGTAGTTTCGGGTTTGAGGTGGAGATGAGGGCCAGGGCGAGTGGCACAGCTCTCCGAATCACAGGCTCCCCATACCGCAGCTGCAGCACAACATTCACACAGCATGTCAAAGAAGAACACAAAGCCACACAATCCCACCAATATAACAGCAGCAACACCACTTAACCAGCCCGGTATCAGCGAAAAGCACCCATACAAATGTCATGGACTGTATCTCAAATCAGTCAATATACCCATCAAACCGACAGAATACTAAACCCTTAATTAGTCCCATTAGTGCAAGCCCAAAATATTTCTTTTTACATCTGTTCATCCCTGCAAAGTGCTATCTGATCACTAATTTCCTATTCCAAAAGCTGACTGGATAAGCATGGTGCCACTCCCAAAAGATTCAGTCTCAAAGTGTCCCTCCCAGAAGCCTCACTTTCAAAGTGCCACTCCAAGAAGCCTCACCCTGAAAGTGCCACTCCCAGAAGCCTCGCTCTGAAATTGCCACTCCCAGAAGCCTCATTCTGAAGGTGCCACTCCCAGAAGCCTCACTCTGAAAGTGCCACTCCCAGAAGCCTCACTCTGAAAGTGCCACTCCCAGAAGCCTCACTCTGAAAGTGCCACTCCCAGAAGCCTCACTCCGAAAGTGCCACTCCCAGAAGCCCCATTCTCAATGTGCCACTCCCAGAAGCCAGACTCTCAAAGTGCGCCACCAATCACAAACCAGGGAGGTGTTCAAGGGGAACTCACCAGGTGGCCGAAGGACCTGTATGTCATGTCGGCACCGATGTCTTCTCCCATCGCAATCAGGGCAATCCCTAACACGGCCACGCCTGCAACAAGAATAGCAATAGTTGTTAGCGCATGCAACCCAATTTAGAAACAAATGTAGAGCAACAGCCCCACTGAGTTTGGTCATCAGGAACCATGTGTTTATGAGCCAGGGATGAAAGTGGTCTCCGGCAAAAAAAGCAGAAATGTGGATATTCTCCCATAGGCTTAGCATTATCAGGGAATCGCAGAAAATACCCGGAAGTCGGGTCTCATAAATATTGGTATACGCTGACTCTGCTGCGGCGTTTGAAGCAGGTATTAGTAGTGTACGCTGATAATGCTGTGGCGTTAAGCAACTATTAGTATGATATACACTTATAGTGCTGCGGCGCTTGAACATTGTATTCGTAGGAAAAATTCCGGAAATCCGCGAAAACGCGGAAGTCTTTCATCCCATATGAGCTTAATGTATCGGGCTGGGAGGAACACTCGCACCACCTCCAGGCATGTAAGTATACCAGGTCATAGCTTCAGTCCTTCCTTAAGGCCCTGTCACACTACGACGTATGCGTAACGTTTCAAAATAATTTGAAAATATAAATAGGTCGAGATACACTGACCTACGCCGAGCGTACTCGACCTATGCCCAACCTATACGTAACCTATGAGGCCGTATGCCAACGCGTTGGTCAAAATTTGCATAGGTCACCATACGCTAAGGCCATACGTCGTAGTGTGACAGACAGCCAACACGCTGGGCATACGCTCGCAATACGCTAGGGGTATGCCAGCACACGCTGGAGGCACGTTAGACATAAGCTAGGCGTACGCTATATACGCCAGAGATACGCAGGTTCAACGTATGGCTAACCTATGCCGACCTACCCCTAACTTATGCGTAACCAATGCCGGCATATGTCCAGCGTATGAGAAACGTATGAGCCACACGCCGGCATAGGTTTAAAATTTTGAACATGCACAAAGAGTTTTTGGCGGCTCGACCTACGTCGACCTATGAAAAGCATATACGACGTATGCCCAACCTATGCGTAACCTATGATGGCATATCCCGACGTGTTGGTCGAAAAGCGCATACGTCGGCATACGCTAATGCCATAGGTCGTAGTGTGACAGCCCCTTCAGAGACCAGCAAACACACTTTAACAAACACACGGATGATAGTGGCTTAGGCCAACAAAATTGGAAATCAAACCGAGATTATTATCCCGATGGCAAACGTTCCTCCGAGAGGCTAGCTACCGTACCCCCATACCTATAACAAAAACAGGCTGTGAAAACCACCGAAATTCGCTTAAAAACGGAAAAATATCACCCCTAATTTAAAAGAATACAAAAGCCGGGTGTGGATTCTTTCAGAGGTGTCGATAGAATCGGTCTCTACCAGACCTCTCCTAAGTTTGTTTGTTGGGGCATTACGTATTTATGTTTGTGTCAGTGCACACTCATGGTGACTTTATGTGCTGCCCCACTGGAAGATGAAGCGACCCCCATCTCTCATTCAGTCACACTATCCTAATACAGTATAACCCTGTTAAACCAAACTTGAAGGGACCCTAGAAATTTGTTTGGATTAACCGATCAGTGGTTTAACCGAGCTTTGGCTTAGACTTTGAGTAAGAGTGTATTGCACATGTAATATACAATGTATGTGGACACTTTGATTATTGTTTTTTTTATGTACATACAGTATAACCCCGTTAAACCAAGCTCGGTTAAACCAAACGATCTAGTAATCCAAACAAATTTCTAGGGTCCCTTCAAAATACTACTATTTATCATATAAAAAAGTCGGTGAGGTTTCAGATGACCTTATAACCACATGAAAGTTTGGTTTAACTGTACCGGAAGTGGCCTGGGGCCTGAATTTAACCGATAATTTGGATTAAACGACTTTGGTTTAACCAAGGTTTTTATATGATAAATGGTAGTATTTTGCCGTGCCGCCGAAAAAAGTTTGGATTAACCAATCGGTTGGATTAACGGAGCTTGGTTTAACGGGTTGTAGTGTAGTGAGTAAACCCTATCCTATTAATGCCGAGTGCCAGGTTAGATTTTATAAGGACATTGGTTCGACTCAGCGCTCTTTCTGATTCAACCAACCCTTGCCAGATATCTCTCACCTTGTTGTGAGGACAGATCATGTGTGGTGGCCGCCTCTTCCTTCTCCTCCTTTTCCTCCTCCTCCTTCTTCTCTTTCTTATCGTCGTCCTTCTTCTCCTTCTTGTTCTTGTCATCCTTCTTGCTCTTGTCATCCTTCTTGTCGCTGCTCTCCTGGTCCTTCGTATCATAGTGCTCAGAGCAGATGTGGAAGAGGCCTTGCACCTTGAGCACATTGCCGGTGCCAGCATAGGCGCAAATGTCGACAAGCGTGGTGGCCATGGAGCGGAATGGTTCGGGCACCACTTCTAACGTCGCCAGGATCGCCTCCACAGCCTCCTGCTTGCCTGTTGGCGCAGAGAGAAAGGGGGTGTTCTTTGGTTTACAATTGTTGAAAGTTGCATAGTCCGATGGTTTTGAGTTTCTGACATTTTCCGAGATAAATATATTAGGTTGATCGCCATAATCTACCTTATTTAGCTTGAAGTAACTAATTTTAAATGGCTAACTTTTCAGATATTTGAAGTGTAACCATGCAAAATTAGTTTGGGAAGCACGCCAAAACTCTTGACACCATAGATTTCTGTAGTAACAGGGTTGATTAAATTGGCTCGGTATTCCCTTCTATGTGGCAACAAATGCTTAATAGGTGCACCAGTATCTAAGTTAAATAATGTACAATCAAATTTAGATAATTGTTTGGGTTTTTGCAAATTGTATGTTTTCATCGGACTATGCAGCTTTAATATAGCAGGAGGGGGATGGGTGCATTTTCATCACGGGCAATTGGTTCTCATTCCACGGGTTCTGGTCCTACCTACCCTGGTAACGCAAAATGCAGATCGTGTAGCGACAAGTATATATTTGTAATCGGTTTAACTTGGGCATGGATTCAAATCCCACAATCTACCACATGTGGGCCAGGTGCTCAACTCATTCATTTGGCCAGTCATCTGATTCATTTAACTCACTGCTGTTTTACCCCCCCCCCCCCCCCCCAAAGCTTAGTGAAAATTAATGTCCTTTCCTACTCAGGCAGCCGAGGGGAAGCTTATTCGTACCTCAACCAATAACCCAATATTGTGGTGAAAGTGAATGCCATTGACCCACCTAGGTAGCAGAGGCCGAGACCGAGGGCGAGGAAGCGTCCATAGGTGTCCTTCAGGTCTGTCTCGGACTTCTCCATCAGCGTCTGGAGGATGGTCGACGTCACCTCGCCGTTACAACTTCCCACGGCGATCATGCCGCACGCCAGCGCAGACATACCGACCACCTGTCGACAGAGGGCACAGTCGGTCATACATGACACACCGCAGTCTCGGACAGCGACCCACCGCTGTCTGCCACCGCTCTCACAGACAGCGACCCACTGCAGTCTCGGACAGCAACACACCAGTCTCAGACAGCGACCCACAGAAGTCCCAGACAGCGACACACCAGTTTCAAAGTAAAGCGGGTTTTGTTTAACGATGCCTCTAGAGCACATTGATTTTTTATTATTATAGACTATTGGACGTCAAACATATTTCTTTGGAAGAAACCCGCTGCCGCCTCTTTCTGATAAGCAGCAAGGGGTCTTTTACATGCTCTTTCCCAGATAGGACAGCACATACCACAGCCTTTGATAAACCAGTTGTGGACAACTGGTTAGCACACCACAGTTTCAGACTGACTCAGTGCATTACTACATTCTAGCAACACATGAGGTCATGTCACAACATTGCAGGGCCGACTTGCTGGATCCCTATTGGTAGGGCCAAGAATGCTTGTTTCATATTGGGGGAAAGGGGTGGGATGATACTCTACAATGAACCCATGTAACTATATAAATAATAAACCAGAGGGCTTGACTCTCTCTTCTTCTTTACACTTTATACTCTTCCGTTCTCTTTGTCTGTATTGATTTCACCATAGCCTGCCTACACAGCCACAGATTCGAGCCTTAGCTTTTACAACTTGGTGGTACCAAAGACCCCTATAGTAAACAGGTTATTATTTGATGGTGACACTGATATGACCGGTGCAGCTCGGGTACATATATATATATATATATATATATTAACCATTGCCAATGACCCCTATATTATTTGGTGACCCCTATATTACGTGGTGTCAAAGACCCCCTATAGTAAACAGGTTATTATTTGATGGTGACACTGATATGACCGGGTGCAGCTCGGGTACATATATATTAGACATTGCCAATGACCCCTATATTACTTGGTGCCAATGATCCCTATAGTAAACAAATTATTACTTGATGGTGATACTGGTATGACCAGCGTAGCTCGGGTACATATATATATATTAACCATTGCCAATGACCCCTATATTATTTGGTGACCCCTATAATACTTGGTGGCGCCAATGACCCCTATAGTAAACAAATTATTACTTGATGCTGACACGGATATGACCGGGTGCAGCTTGCGTACATATATATTAAGCATTGCCAATGACCCCTATAGTAAACACATTATTACTTGATGGTGACACTGATATGACCGGTACTCACCTCCATGCTGGACTTGGAGTCGCCCATGGCAGGCAATAAAAGAGACAGGACATCTTCTCTGTTGGACCCTGCATACGCCAGCCCCAGCCTGAAGAAGGGTCAAGCACACAACTTTGTGACACGGAGGGCCATACTGCTTTACTACACTAGTCAGCCACATGCACGCCTAAATGAAAATGTCGACCATATTATGTTTTTACCTGCCATGCCACATGTGTCAACAGCAGAAGGAAGACCATTACTCAAATTGGTGTCTCATGTGTTAATAAAAGGGATGATAGTGGCAAAAAAAACCTCACGGAAATCAAGCCGAGATTATTATCCCGACCACAAATTTCTGTTTACACCTATATAAAAAATGAGCCAGGCTGTGGAAAAAAACACGGAAATCCACTTAAAAATGGAAAAATATCATCGCTGACAATTCTTCATTCCACTGCTCCTTACCATAATGAACAAAGCGTGTTAGGCATGGCTTTAATTTAATTGTTCTACAATTTCAATAATGCGCCATGTGCAATGTGGAGAGAGTAAATTAGTTGCCGACAGAATAAGTATCGCTTACAATAACAAAAACCCACGGAAATTGATTCCCGCAACATTTGTTAGAACTAGTCTTCTTTGGTGAAACGACAGACGACCAAACAAAAGAAAATCGGGCTTACAGAGCTAAGCGTTACTCTCAATTGACTATGTCTGATGTACCACCATACTCTCTGTGTACATACAGGCCTGCTCAAGTCATTACAATTTACCAAACCACCCAGTCATCTATCCACATTAGGCCCTACTACTGACATCAGAAGGCGAGATGGTGGAAATCCTCTACTAGACCGTTTCCAAAGAGCCCACCAGCCAGTTGGATGCTACGCACAACATTAGTTTTTGCCACTGACGTCAGAGTGGTTTAAATCCTCTACAAGACTTTTCCCACAGAGCATACCACCCACATTAATTCTTAATTCTTGCCGCTGCTGCCAGAGGACGGGTTTGTGATGGAAATCTACCAGATAATTTCCACAGATCCTGCCACCCGCAACATTAGTTCTTCCGCTGCCGCCAGAGGACAGGTTGGTGGTGGAAGCTATTAAAACATTAGTCGCAGGAACACCCACCCTGAGATAGAGCCGATGCGCATAATGTTGTTGGAGTGCATGACGTAGTCAGAAAGCAGGGCAAGTGCTGGGTCGCACTCGTTGCGCACGCCTGAGTTGACGATGCCGCAGGCGAGCAGCGCCCCCGCCTTGATGTAGTCCTCAGCCGAGTAGAGGTACTTGTCGATTTGTGTCAGCCCACCGTCCACATCCCACAGCAGGATCAGCCCCAGGGTGGCCGTTGCGCTCATCATGCCTGGGGAGTCAATTACAAAAATATATATATATATAAATATATATGTGATGAGGTTGGTTCTCCCTCCTGGAACGTCAGAACCGAAAGAGAAACACCAGAGTGTCAGTTCAGACTTTTACTCCACCCCTCCCCCTACAAGAGGTCAGACATTTCGGCACAGACAGACCCCGAGGTATGCGACACGGGCTCTTAAATACCATGCCCTAGTGGGGAGGGTCGCTTACCGGACCACAAGTAGCGGGATTGTGGCTGGCTATAAATAGGTGACCAGGGATGATAGTGGTTTCAAGCAAAAACAAAGAGGAGATTATTATTCCGACGGCAAATTTCCATCCTTGAGGCTAGCTACCGTACCCCCATTACATATAAAAAATGCCCCCAAACTGTGAGAAAAAAAACCCGAAACCGCTTTAAAACGGAATAAATATCATCCCTGGTGGCTGATCCCCGAGGGCATACAGCAGGCGAAGGGTGCAACATGTAGGCATTTCTGGTCTCACAACCACAATAGTGACAGAAAGCAAATATATAAATAAAAGCAAATGTACTGAGCTGACTAGAGGGATGCAAAGTCCAAACATCACAAAATAAATAAATTCGGAATATTTTTTTGATTGATACAGTATTTATTCTGCCCATAGCGTGTAAGCTCCTGCGAGGGTGCTTGTTTTCAACGCTGGACTGCTGTGAGGAATGTTTTGGTGTATGCCCGGGTTCCGGTTCCGAGTTGGTATCCGGGACATCCACCAGCATTTATTTAAGTAGTAAGTATCTATGTTAGTTTGTGGGTTTTTTTTTGCGGGGGGGGGGGGTATAACTTCCTATCATATAACTAATATCGTAGCCTAGTATGTGCATCTCGTGAGATGGGAATAGGCTTGTGGATGAGGACGTGTTCCCAGAATTTGTTTGTTTTTGTTTGCAGCTTTCCTTTCACTTGTGCCCTATCTTTAGTTAGTGCCTAGACATTTATACTATTTAACAAGAAATAAATAGGAATTAAAAATAGCTCATAAGATCTCAGAAAAAGAGACATCACTAAGCATACATTAATAACTATGGCAACACAGTCTATCTGTGGCAACAACAAAAATCAACTCACTGAGGCCGTAATCGATTAAACACCTCGGGCCATCCCAACCACTTTTTTTTGCTCATGCGCAGATCCTACAACCTCGGCTTGCATAAACGAATGCACTCGAGGCGGAAAAAATGGTGGCTCAATCCAAAACTTTAAAAACACAACTAATATAACTACAGCAAGATATGATTTATAGCTTAGTTTTATGTCTGGGTGATCATACTTTTATTATTAAGAAAAACCATGTGGGACTTGTACTGGTAGCTGTAGGCTTACAGGTACCAGCACAGTCATTGCTCCTGATGCTCCCAGCCAAGACCTGGATCATTTTGCACACGGTCCATGTATTTTTAGGTTCACCTCAGGGTGTTCTATTTGAAATTCTGATGACTCGGATGATCCGGACTGTCATAATCGAACACGGTGATATGACACCACAGCGACATCTACTAAAAGATACAGAGAAATAAGTGGCGGCAGTAATGCAGTGGTGATCTGACAGGAAGTGGTGTGGGTGGGTCAGAGACTGTCGAAGGCTCCAACTGACCGTGCTCCTTGTTCTTGTACGGCCACTTGTTAGTCTCGTCCATGAGAAGCTTGTCCTGCCCGAAGGCCGAGTTGACGAAGCCGTTCACGAAGGAAGCCGCCAGGTTCTGCCTAGCGGAGTCCACCGTGTTCGGCCCGATACTTGTCCCTACACAGGAACCAACAGTTAGTCCAGAGATCAAATTTAATCATCAGCGATCAAAGTGATCTAGGAGAGAGCGAGAGAAACAAAGACCAGAACATAACAAGATGAGCGATAATATTTAAAACAGCAGAACGCTCTGCTATGATAGCAGAGATGATAGTGGCTTCATGCAACAACAAAAACATGGAAATCAAGCCGAGATTATTATCCCGACAGCAAATCTCCGTTTACACCTATATAAAAACCTGTGTGAAAACCCGTGGGAAATGTGCTTAAAAACTGAAAAATAGCCTCACTGGATATCCTGTACTGACTGGTAAAAATAATGGACCTAGAATAATGCAAGGAGAGTATGCATACAGGATAAAACCCAACTTCTGGTATTTTGTCTGTGATTCCCTGACAATGCACAAGCCTATCAGAGAATGTCTGTGTTTCTATGCAAATCTAACCACACGGAGTACAGGACCACCCACCCACCCACCCACCGCCATCCCACCACTAGCCAGCAGAGACAGCTTTGGCGGCGGTAAAGATGCCAAAATTGCCTCTAGAATTTGGTGTTGATATTACTTTAGATAAATAGATGGACAAAATACATAGCATTAGATTGTTGGTTAAGATGTTAAATCCCAGATATCGCAGATCTACCTAAATTACTACTAAAATGGCGGAGATCCCTGAATAATTGATTAATAAATTATTTCATACCATGCAAGTAGCAAAGGACATATTCACAGCGATTTTCTGACAAAATGTATTCGACAACTTTAAATGCTAATATACAACTAAAAGCTCCAATATAATTCTAAAATGGTTAAATATGAATAAAATATTTAGATCATAAGAGGTAAAGTTATCTAATTCAGTCAAATCTTGATGTTTAATAGTGTGTGGAAACGAATGAATGAGAGAAAGAAGAAAAATACACATCGAAAGAAAGAAGAAAAGAAAGAAGAAAAGAAAGAAGAAAAGAAAGAAGAAAAGAAAGAAGAAAAGAAAGAAGAAAAGAAAGAAGAAAAGAAAGAAGAAAAGAAAGAAGAAAAGAACACAGATTGAAAGAAAGAAAGAAAAGAAAGACAAAGAATAAATAATTGAATGACGATCGTTTGACCCCCTACAATTGCTCTCCTGTAGATTGGTGCATAAAGTTCCAATTTGAATAACCAAATATGTGATATGAAAGTACTAGAACTTATAGAACTTCACTGAAGATTAAATGCGAACAATTTAGCAAGGGCCATATTTAGCGAGAAAAGCTGGCAGTATTTATTTTGACAGTTTGTCTATGTGCTCTATACTCTATTATGGGAATATAAACAAGGACACTATCTAACTTCAGTTCCCTATGTAATAGTATATTCTAACTGACTCTGTGTAGTACGGCATGGGCCACACTGCCACCACCTTTGAGGTGCTCTAAGCACTGTATGTCAGCCACGTCTGGCCGTTATCGCCTATAGACCCGTCGGGACAGTCAAATTTTAACATTGTAATTTACACACAAAATTAAAATGGTTAAATTTGTGTCAAATGACAGTAAAATTTAACTCACAAAACATAGCGAAAATTGCAAAAGCAGCCATAACTTTAACTAGAATTACAGACACACGGGCAACATCAAGTTTCTGTTTTATAGTTGCTTGAAAAAAAAAATGCTTCGAAGGCATAATAATGTTGTTTTACGTCCTAGCAACATCTAGGGTCATATCAGGATGGGTACTGACTTGTGACAGTGCGCACTCATGGTGACTTTATAGTGCTGTCCCACTTGGAAACCAGGCCGTGGAATCATGACAAGAAATCCCACTCAGTCACATTATCCTGACACTGAGCCAACCAGTCTTTGTCCTATCCTAATAATTCCGAGCACCAGGCTAGGAAGCAACAAGTATCAATTTTTAAGTCATTGGTTTGACTCGACCAGGGTTCGAACCCATGACCTACCAGCACGGGAGACGGACGCTCTAACTCATTCGGCCATCCCGTCTGGTCCGAAAACACAGGAAAGAGAAGACAATCTGGGCTCGACTTACGGTTTGGCTCGAGATGACTCTTATAGATGTCCTCTGGTACCTTTGGTTCCATGATGTCCAACTGAAAGGGCGAAATTAGATAGTCTAGTTAACTCCCGCAACCATCATTCACACAACCAACACATGTAAAAATCCCCCCCTCCACCCCCCAAAAGGATTCGAACCAGCATACCCATTCCAGATGATAGGACCAAGGTAGTCGCGGAGTGTGTGTGTGTGGGGGGGGGGGAGGGGGGAGGGAAGAGGGAAAAAAAAAGAGGTAAATTGACTTTAACGACGAGATGAGCGATAAGATATATTTGTTCGGGGGGTTTATGGCGTAGCAACATCCAAGGTCATATCAGGACAGGTACCGACTTGTGACAGTACGCACTCATGGTGTCTTTTTTTTAGTGCTGCACCACTTGGAAATCAGGCCACCGGCACCATGACCCGATATCCCACTCAGTCACATTATCCTGACACCGAGCTAACCAGTCCTTGCCATATCCTAAAAATGCCGAGCACCAGGCTAGGAAGCAACAAGTAGCAATTTTTAAGTCATTGGTTTGACTCGACCGGGAAGCGAACTCGCGAACTCCCGATCTTCCGCACGCGAGGCCTGTGCTCTACCGATTCGGCCACCGTAACCGGTGTAACAATGTGCATTCATGGGGACTAGTTAGGTAGCGACAAGTATAAATTTTATAAGTCATTGGGTTGACTCGGTCGGAATTCGAACCCCTGACCTTCCATCGATTCGGCCACCGCGTCCGGTCGCGATAACGATCCAAGCAGAATCTGTACCAGAGGAATGGATTTAAGACAAGCCATTATGGCTGTCAAAACTAAAGGTGTATACACACACAATAGGAACAATTTTGAAGCGCCAAATTTAAGTTTAATGGTTCGGTTGATTTTGATGCAGGGATCTTGCACAAGTATGTGAAGCACATAAAACTAGGAGCAAGGAAAATGTATAAAAGTGTTCTCTGTGGCAGAGTGGTTAGAGTGTGACTTTTTCTAGGTCGGTGGTTCGATTCCCCGTGCCCCCACCTCCACTTTGGATTTCCACCGATGTGTATAACTTACAGCGTCATCAAAGGCCAGTTGCTCTCATACCATGTCTATGTGATGTGGGAGGTTAAAAATCCCTTGGGTCGGTAAAAGTGTAGGCTCGGGCTTTCTATCGACAAACTGTCTAGTGGTGAAAACAAGTCTATTCAGACTTATCCATGATATGCAGTATACATCTTCAAGAAAAGAAATAAAAGTAGGGGGCATACAAACCTCTTGAGGGTTCGAGACTTGATCTCTGGGTGGCCGCTTCACGCTTGCATAAACATGTGAAGCATATAAAACTCAGCGCATACATACCTTGGTGGCGGGTGCAAGGAAGTTGGTGAGGTGAGCATTAGATATACTCTAAAGTAGCCATAACTCTTTACACAAACATATGAAGTGTATGAAACTCGGGATGTACAAACCTCTCTGGTAAATGCGAGGAAGTTGGTGAGGTGAGCATTAGATATACTATAAAGTAGCCATAACTCTTACACAAACATATGAAGTGCATGAAACTCGGGATGTACAAACCTCTCTGGTAAATGCGAGGAAGTTGGTGAGGTGAGCATTAGATATACTATAAAGTAGCCATAACTCTTACACAAACATATGAAGTGTATGAAACTCGGGATGTACAAACCTCTCTGGTAAATGCGAGGAAGTTGGTGAGGTAAGCATTAGATATACTATAAAGTAGCCATAGCTCTTTACACAAACATATGAAGTGTATGAAACACAGGATGTACAAACCTCTCTGGTAAATGCGAGGAAGTTGGTGAGGTGAGCATTAGATATACTCTAAAATAGCCATCTCTTACACAAACATATGAAGTGTATGAAACACGGGATGTACAAACCTCTGGTAAATGCGAGGAAGTTAGTGAGGTGAGCATTAGATATACTCTGAAGTAGCCATAGCTCTTTACACAAACATATGAAGTGTATGAAACACAGGATGTACAAACCTCTCTGGTAAATGCAAGGAAGTTGGTGAGGTGAGCATTAGATAAAGTAGCCATAACTCTTTACACAAACATATGAAGTGTATGAAACTCGGGATATACAAACCTCTCTGGTAAATGCGAGGAAGTTGGTGAGGTGAGCATTAGATATACTCTACGGTAGTCATAACTTGTGCACAAACATGTAAAGCATATCAAACTTGTAATATAAACCTCTTTGGCGGATCCAAGGATTTATTGATTGATTGATGGTTTCTTTACGCCATGTCGGCAGCATAGGCCATATTCACGGCGAGAATTGTTTTTTTTAAACAAAAAAACCATCGCGTTTACATATAATGCAAAAGCATAAAATCAATATGTCAATAGCGGGTGCCAAGAGGTTGTTAAAGTGAGCATTAGATATAATCTCTAATGTACAGGGATGAAAGTAGTCTCCGGGAAAAAAAGCGGAAATGCGAATATTCTCCCATAGGTTTAGCATTGTCAGGGAATCGCGGAAAATTTCCGGAAGTGGGGTTTATATATATTGGTATACGCTGATAGTGTTGCACCGTTTGAAGCATGTATTAGTAGTATTCGCTGATAGTGCTGCGGGATTGTAAAATTCCGGAAATCCACGGAATCGTGGAGATCTTTCATCCCTGAATGTAGTTATAACTTGTACACAAACACACAAAGCGTATGAAACTTGCAATATAAACGTATAAAACTCAGTATATACAAACCTCTCTGGCGAGTGCGAGGAAGTTGTTGTTGAGGTGAGCATTAGACATAATCTCTATCAGGTCGTCATACTCTTCCATGTCGTCGTTCAACTCAAGGTGAATCTGCTGCCGCCCAAGCATGAATGCCAACTGTTTCTGCACCATACTGCCGACAAAAAACACCCAAAGGAACAGTTATTGAACTGTTAGTTCACTCAAAACTTGTAACAACCAAATTTAAGGCTCCTTTTGGGCATTTTGAAGTAAGAAATTCAGCTTTAAAGGCACAACAATTTATTTGTTATTACACCTTAAAAAGAATACAAGTCATTGACCATTCAACACACTGTTCTCAAAAAGACGCAAAACCAGTGTAAAATTCATAACAGTTCACATGCTACTAATTTCGATGTTTATTATAGGTCTTGCACTTTGGCTCCCAACTGATTCAGCTTATAATTCTTACTTTGGCAAAATTCACGCATATTTGAGAGTTTTAAAGATATTTTAAGCATTCCCAAAATTGGAGGCATTTTCAAAATTGTGCAAACATCGGTTCACATAACTGTGGTACCGTGATATTTTCCATTCACACATCACATCAGTAGGGTTCTGTGGTTTTTATTTGTAAATCTTGCACATAGTTCTCATTGTCTTATGAAAGACTACAACATTGTCTTAAGAAGTCCACCTGTGCCATCAGGGCCCCACTGAAAAATAGGCGTATAGAAACCGGATACTCACATGTCTTTACAAGATGTGAAGATTTCTTCGATAGCATCCATGTCGTTGAGTTGTATAGCACAGCGCAAGGCTTCGGACGCCTTATTGAACTTCCGGTAGATGGACATGGATGTGCGGATCAGATTGGTGTTTTCTGGCTCAGGCACATATGGTACACAACTGCAAAATCAAACCACGACAGTCACCCCTTGTTAATCTGGTCTACTCTGCTCCCAAGGTAAGATAAACTATTTTGTCCGCATGCCACTACCCGCCGCCCCCCCATCCCCCCAAAGATGTCGAAATTTGTCCCGTGGGGTTTTGGTCAGATGACCCGGAGATTTTCTAATTAAATAAGTACGGATGAGCACGAGTTAAGTGTATTCTACTATGGCACTAGTAATATACACAAGGGTGAAAGAGACCGTGAAGAGAAGAAAAAGAAATTGATGGTGAGTTTGGCAATAATTACTTCATTCATAATACACTGTATATTATATATATGGTAGCAAACACAAAGTAAAGCTTGTTTTATTGAACGACGCCTTTAGAGTCCATTGATTTTTATCATCGGCTATTGGACGTCAAACATAGTCATTATGGCATATATTTTTGGAGGAAACCCGATGCCACCACATAGGATACTCCTTCCAATAAGCAGCAGGGGGTCTTTTATATGCACTTTCCCAGACAGGAGAGCACATACCACAGCCTTTGATGAACCAGTTGTGGACCACTGGTTGGAACGGAAAATAGCCCAAACTGCAAAGATCAGATGACACACACCATCACAAGTGGACTACTTCATTCATAATGCACTGTGTATTTTCCCCTCTTATTTTTGTGCGTGATGAATTTATTTACCTAGCTCATAACGGATAAGTGTGTTAATACTTGTTTTCACCGCTGGGCAGCACTAATAGAATTTGATCCAAATCTTTTGAATTTAGTTTTAAGTAATAATTTAGGTTGTCTTCCTTCTTGTTCATGGCTTGTAACTGTTTGTAGATTGCAAACAGTCCAAAATCCAGCTTTCATTATACTTTGTCTTAATCACATCTGTATTTCTAGGTTACATTATTTTGAGTAGTTTGTTAAACACTGATATGTTTTCTGCATTTCGTGTTGCAGATGGCAGTCTATTCCAAATATTGGCACTCATGTTAGCTACACTGCGATCATCAGGGATGAAAGTGCTCTCCGGGGAAAAAAGCGGAAATGCTGATATTCTCCCATAGGTTTAGCATAGTCAGGGAATCGCGGAAAATTCCTGGAAGTCGGGTTGTGGTGTTCTCTGTGGCAGAGTGGTTAGAGTGTCTGACCTTTTTCTAGGTCGGACTCCTAATCTGAAGGTCGGTGGTTCGATTCCCCGTGCCCCCACCTCTGCCAATTTGGCTTTCCACTGCTGTGTATAACTTACAGCGTCATCAAAGGCCAGTTGCTCTCATACCATGTCTATGTGGTGTGGGAGGTTAAAAATCCCTTGGGTCAGTAAAAGTGTAGGCTCAGGCTTTCTATTGACAAACTGTCTAATGGTGAAAACAAGACTACTCAGGCTTATCCATGATAGGCAGAATAAATGTTCAAGAGAGAGAGATATATATTGGTGTAGGCTGATAGTGCTGCGCCGTTTGAAGCATGTATTAGTAGCGTATGCTGATAGGGCTGAGGTAGCAGCACCACATATTAGTATATGCTGATGGTGCTGCGGGATTGAAAAATCCTGGAAATCCGCGGAATCGCGGAGATCTTTCATCCCCGATCATATGCAGTGCATTTTGATTTGACCATTGCTAGTAACGGACCATCATTGTTTCTTGTGCACCTTATTATTTTAGGTGATCCTGTTGCCTGTTTTGGACGAATTTTATTCATGATATCTTATGCAGCTCAGTGCTCTATTTTGGAGCCTCTGCAATTTATGTAGTCGTGCCGTACTACCTCTGGATATCAGACTATAAATTGATAATCTAAAAAGAAAAACATATATAAAGATGGACATGCCGCAAGGTGTCGTAAAGCGGATGATGCAAAAGTCTAGGTTATGCCCAGCGGCAAAGATAAATCCATATAAGCATTCTATTGTAGACGATGCATCAATAAAGATTATGCTATAATAACACAGGCGGCTTCCGCAACGGGTTGTCAATCTATCCTCATTGAGATAAAACTGCAGACCAACCTCATTAGATAGAGGCAGACGCGTGGGAAGGCATTCTCGTCTACGTAGCTCTCAAGCGTGTCCAGCTGTTCGATCTCCATGAGGGCATCACAGGCCTCCGCCTCAGCATTGTGCTGCATGAGGTAGGGAATGATCTCCTTGATGAGGGTCATCAGCTTGCCTCGGGCCTCCTTGTCCTTTGTATCATCCAGCTCGTCCCACTCCTCTGTGATCTCACCCGTCAGGTGCCTGCATGTAACAAGTTTTCACACGTTAAAGGTCATCCAAAGTTTTCAACATTCCCATGATCATATAGCGCAGGGATGATAGTGGTTTCAGACAAAACAGACGGAAATCAAGCCGAGATTATTATTCCGATAGCAAATTTCCGTTGCCAATCAAATATGCCCCATGGCTGTGAAAACCCCCGGAAATCCTCTTAAAAACGGGAAAATTCCATCACTGTAAAGGGTATTGGTTTTCCAGACCCTCCACCCCATATCCCCATACAAGGTAGTATACGCATGAACATTTTATCACAGAACACGTCAGTGGTTTGTGTTATAATTAATGTTTTTATGAAATCGTAAAAGGTAAACATAACTTGACACATCCTCCTCGAACAGTATGCTCTGTGTGAGAGAAATGTTGAAACTTTTGGATGACCCTATAGTTTATTTATTAAATACCCAAATATAGTAGTTGATACATCGACAGTGAGGTGGGTCATATTAGTAATATAGTCCCATTAATGACAGCAGAATGCTCTCCAGACAGACCCAGTAATGATTGGTTATAGGCATTGTGCAAAGCCTATACTTGGAGAGTACTACATGAAACGTAGCACCATTATTTTTATTTCCCTTCAAATTTACATATAAAAAATGCCGCCAGACTGTGAAAACCCCTGGAAATCCACTTAAAACCAGAAAAATATTATCCCTGAAATGCTGTCCCATGGCTACCTGACGTATTCGTGGCCCCATGCGCCGATCTTCTCGTACGAGCCGATCTGGCGGTACTTGAGGCAGTCCCTGCCCTCGCCCATCGTCATGCCGAGAACGGACACCACATCGGCGCAGAAGCACTTGGTCTCGTTATCTGTGATCTTTTCGTAAACCTCCTTCAGTGTGTCATAGTGTGGCCGCAGGAACTTGAGGGGCTTTGGCACAGATGTCATAGAGGTGGTGGAGGAGCGGATGGTGATGCGCATGCTTTCCAGGGAGGGTTTATACAGCTTCTCATCACTCTCCTGAAACACCGGACCGGGTAGGCGAATGACCTGAATGCTCGCTTCGACACTTAAAGGGCTAGTAACATGACCAATACAACTTTACTTGTTCACAATTACCAGAATCGAATGTAAGTAGTCATGGTTTGCATATTTTGAAACAACTTATTCTCTGGGAGTTATTTAGGGCCCAACAATGGTCTGAAGGTGTTATCAGTTCCATGCCTGTTACTATCAGGATAATATGACCGAGTTGAATATCGATTCACTATAATTAGGTAGTGGCAGCCTGCTGGCATGTTGCCAATCACTGGGTAAAATGAGTAAATTTGTGGTTTTTCATTGCTTTTAACTCCACGTGTAGGCGACCTATGTGGTATGCAGGTATTGCAATACCTCAGGGAGTTTGACGCCCCAGCCCTGCAGAGTTGTAAACCACTGCCTTGTGGTACAGGTTCTTGACAGAACTGAAGGCTAAGGGAGCAAACCCTAAACAGAAAACCATGTCACTGTGGCAGCATTAAGGATGGTTGATGTATGGAACTCCCAACCTCTCCCGACCAGCCACTGCAGGGACAAATATTTTTGCGCCTGTCTGGACATGTTCTTGCTGGTGTGAAACCTCTGTTTGCTCCCCGAGAGAGTGCCGCTGGTAACTTGCAAAAGCCAGCAGCACTTCAACACTTTTGCAGGCAGCTTTCATGAAATGTGACAAATAAGGAAATACTCGATCGGACGGGGCTGCCCTCTATGGAAGATCTTTTGATCAAAAAGAATCTCCGGTGGACTGGACACCTCATGAGGATGTCATCAGACAGGCTACCAAAGCAGATTCTCTATTCTGAACTGTCTACTGGTTACAGAAAGAGAGGGTGCCCTCGTCTCCGGTTCAATGATACCATCAAGAGAAACCTGAAGCTGAGAGACATTAAGACCGACTCATGGACATCACTCTCACAGCAGAGCTAAATGGAGAGCGGCAGTCAAGTAATGAAAGAAGTCTTTGTCGCATCACGACCGACAGCATGATGATGATGAGGCGACCTATGAATATGATATTATAAAGTAATTGTACGTAAAGAAGAAGACTGACTCTTGACTTCTGCTGATTTGCTTGTTAATATTTTTATATAATAAGTTTGTTATCTGCACTTGAAAAACATAGTTTTACCAAATTATGTGTAGCACATGCAATTCTGGCTGGATAGAATAAACGGGAATATCATGTACCAATAAAGTATAATACATAGTCACTGCCACAAGTCAGTATCAAACCGGTGATTCTGTAAACCATATGGCACCACTCAAGGAGAAATCCATGACAATGTTGCGTACAAGTACCACATTTTAACACCATGGCCTCAGAGGCGTCTCGGAGAAATGATGTCACACTAGTCTGAATGGCAAAAGCAGTCGGTTGTCTCAAAAATGTCTGCCTCCCCCCCCCCCCATATTGCAATGGAAAAGAAGAGCTATGATTGGCTGAAACCACTGAATTCGGCAGCCATTTGCGAGGCACTATTTCCCTCCTGTCTGAAAAGGGCGATGTCTCCTAGACGACTCGGAGGGGTACCCTGAGCGCGGCTCTGGTGTTTAATGCTATACAAAGTACTTCTGCAACGAGTGTCAGTTCAGACATTTTCCCTTGATTGCTGCGCGAGCCTCGTTTTCGGCTTAACATAGTCATCTAGTATAGGCAACTTACAGTTAGCCGCTCAACGAGCAGGTTCAGCTCTTCCTTCAGCTGCTTGTCTTCTTCGGTCTGCAAGAAAATGTACTTAATTAGGGCCTCACTCACTGGAGTAATTTAACAGCATGCACATAATGACGCATATCATGGTGACATAGTATATAACAAGATCTCTCTAAATTCATCAAATATGGATGTGATTACTAATACTAGTAATAGGTACTCCAAACTGAATTTGTCTTTTCATGAAGTTAATTTGCAAATGGTACAGTTGGAAAGCTCTTATCATTCTGATTACAAATATATATAATAATGGAAAATTGGTCTATTATATTAGTCCCTGAGTTATGGATTTTTTAATATTTAATTTTTGCCCTTAATTGTACACACATTTTTCATGATTCTGAAAATGCTTAAATCCTGATGTTCAAGGCTGTCTGCTGAAGGTATATTACATTTTAATCACATCACTATTATTTTAACTTATTATTTCTAGTACAAATTCTAATCTCAATTTTTTACAGACCCTACAAATAAATATTTATTGAACAATTTGACATCAACCATCTCAAATTGTGTGATTTTCACTAACCGTCCTTGATACAAATCTTTAGAAAATTAATATGTCTGGTTCTTTTTGAGATATTGACTTGCTTTTTATATCAAAATGATCAGAATGCAAATATCTATAATGTGATTACATTGCCTTTAAGTTATCTCCACATGTAAAAAATCTAAAATATTTGATTGCTCCAATTAGCATACCCATCCTATGGTTAAGTCAAAACTGCTGAGAATGAGTGCTAAATGGTGGTTAACAATCTACACAGATTTGTACAGAAAGAATTTTTATATGTAATATTATATTTTTCATAAACAATATTTTGCAAAATCATGTTTTGTGATCATGCCAAAGTTGTCAAAGCTAATTTTTTTGTGTATTTCCTCCGCCCAAAGTCGGTCGTAATAGATACAAAACTAAAGCTAGTAATCTCTACTTTACTCTGAAAGTAATTTAAAAAAAATAAAAAGCTCATGCATTCACTCACAGCAGACAACAACGTTCAAAGAGGGGTAGTGTGCTGAGAGCGAGTCACCTATTTTTCTCAATGGCCAGTCAGCATCAGCAACCAGTCATATGTTTGGAGTACCTACTACTAGTAATAGGCTTTAAAAAGAAAACACAGTCATGATAATCCATTTGTAAGGACTGTCAAGGATCTTTAGACAAATTCCATGCCTGGAATCCTGAATTATCAAATTCCAGGACTCCAGGTTTTCAAGGACCCGTATGACCCCAGGATTGGGAGAGATTGCATATGAAAATTGCCTGAGAGGACCAAGAAGAGAAGCTACCAATAGTTGTTTGTTTGTTGTTTTACGCCCTAGCAAAGCTACCAATAGTGTCATATTGTTGTCTCAGGGGAGATATGATGGAAACTGGAGTCTACGAGAGTGATGTCACATGTTTGTTCAATCTGACAGTTGACAACAAAACCAAAGTCCTTCAAGGAGAGGCCCAGACATGAGCCCAGGAAACACTCATTTTTCTTCCGAGTGACAGATCCATGGAATAGTCTTCCAGACCAAGTGTAGGCATATCAGCTAAAATTTAAAAAACCCACAAATAAGTCAAACTCAAATTTGTTTTAACTTAAAAAATTATATTAACCTAGCACAAGGATTAAAACTAACATAGGTCAAATTGGGTTCCACATTTTTATTTGCTGCTTCATGATCACATTTTCCATATTTCCAAGGGGCACTGTTTGAGATCTTACAATCCTATATCTAGACCAAATATGTCAATGGAAAGCAGAGATATAATAGGTTTCATTTATCCTGGTTTAAATAATTTTTATACAAGACTATTTTCCATGCCATGCCACTTGGGTGCTCGAGAACAGTCGCCATGACACAAAATACATAAAAAAAACTTCTGACTTTATCAGCTAAGGTTACGATTGGTTGGTTTTGACATGTCATTAACATACAACATTTACATAAGAACTAAGAACGAAAAGAGTACTACAGTTGTAGTAGGCAGGGCTTTAGCTGGGTCACATCTAGCCGGGTTAGGCCAGCCCAGCAGCACCCCAAGTGGAATTTGATATACCTACCAACTGGTTGAAGCACCGATGGTATACGCAATTAAGAGAAGGCTAGATAGACATTAGAGAAGACACCCACAGATATAACTTCAGAGCTCCACCACCCACCCCTCCAATGGGGCCCATGTGTGTGCACAAATATTGTTCTTACAGTTACATGCCACAACGAGCTGGCATGAGGAGCCCAATAGGGCTTAGATCAGACAGAAGAGGATCTGTAAGTTAATCTAAGTTAGATTTAGTTACTCACTGCTGAGTGAGCCATTACCTGAGTGTGACATTCACTCACAGTCACACTGATCACTCACTGTCTGTGATTGTCAGAAATGAGCTCGGATCATCTAAACAATTTTTTTTGCACATGCGCAGATCATACAAACTGGGGTTACATAAACGAATGCGCTCGGGGTGGAAAAAAATGGTGGCTTTATCCAAAACTTTGTTTGTTGTTAAATGACCAATATACCTACAGAAAAATAGGATAATTCTTTAATGATTGCATAATTTAGTTATATCGATTTAATTAATCTGGGTGGTCATACTTTTATATTAACCCCCTCCACCCAAAAGGAAGTGGCTATTCGTACGGGACCATATGAATAGCTAGAGCGCTTATTAGTACGTCACTCCCTTATCACGTTGTATCCCCGTCCTGATATGACCTTAGATGCTGCTAGGACATAAAACAACAACAAACAAAGCAACCGTTTTGTATCTCCGTCGCGTCACCAGAAGTTATGGTTAGGGATAGCTGTAAACACTTTCATCTTATGATTGGACCAAAGCTAGTCACGTGACTACTGCTGTACTAATATTAGTAATAAGTGCTCTGGCTATTCATATACGGTCCCGTACGAATAGCCACTGCAAAAAAAAACACCACACCATGTGGCAGTACAGGCTGACACTAAAGTACCAGCTCAAATGTGAAGTCACTACACCCAGAGTATGGCAACAGCATCTGGGGTCCCCACTAGAAGCTCGACCATCAAGCAGTGGAGAGAGTGCAAAGGAGAGCTACAAAGTTGGTCCCAGATTTGAGAACGTACCATATCTGGAACGTCTAAGACTGTTAAGAATGCCAACATTGTACTATCGTCGCAGAAAAGGGGATACGATACAGGCATTCAAAATAAAGTCAGGAATTGTGAGAGTGGAGCCCTCCATTTTCTTCCAGGACCAAGCAAGCAAGACCCGTGGACATAGATGGAAGCAGCTGTTCAAGGCACACGCCCAAAAAGATATCAGACGTCACACCTTCAGCTGCCGCGTGGTAGACAACTGAAATTCCCTACCAGCCTCTGTAATAAGCGCAAAGACAGTCAACAAAATCAAGGCTTGTATCGACAGTCACTGGATGAACAAACATTATGTTCTACCTAGATAAAAGATTCAACCGATACTTGTAGTACACCGGTGAACGACAACGTAGTCTAAATACGGGCGAAAATAGCATTAGTATAGAACAACAAGTAGAATGCTTGGCACCAGTGGCAGTGTCAAATGGTTACTTATATCAGCACAGAGTTGGTGAAATGGGAGAGAATGCAAAATGACAAAATGGCGGCCAGAGAACGCCGTCGATTTCACTTTTAAATTGCATTAAAGTATATGTTTTATTATATTTTCCAACTCAAAAATAGCGGTAAACATGAAGACATATACAAATAATAAATGTTGCGTCTTAGATTGTGAAATTAGGCTCTCATAAAGACTCAATTCATTAGCCCGGTTTTTCGACCGTTTTTATATAAGGCTGGTTTTCACCCCTGTAGTTGTACTGGAAGTACGGGGTGAATCTTTTATCTACGTTCTACCCTGCTAAGCTCCGACTGTGATACATATAAAAGTCATATTATAGTAGGAGTTAAGACCGGGACCCACAGGCGCGAGCCTTATCTTCTCGATTATAGCTGATACAGTGATAGCACTGCTCCTGGGCACTGGTGGGGCATTGCCATTGGGGTAGGATCATTTCACATTTGCACACGGCCCGTGTATTTTTTAGGTACACCTCGGGGTGTTCTATTTGTATACTTTGAAATTCTGATGTCTGGGATGATCCGAATGGTCCGGACCGTCATAATAGATTACAGCCTACATCGGACATGTCAGTGTTACTGACACTTTGTCTTCGACTTGACTCTTGAGTCGACTGTGGACAGTCACACTCAGTCTCAGACACTGAGACTGAGTCATGACTGACAGGTGACACTGACAGACTTCCTGTTATGTCAGTACATCCATAATATGTAAGATCACTGGGACGGCCTAAATCCCACGTACATTAGTCATTACATATTTGTTACAAAATCATGAAGTTTCTGACAAAGAATACGGTAGTACAACGCTATAGGCTAGCCTATAGTTATACAGCAGGTCTATGACAGTATGAGTAGTATGACACAGCAAAACGTGTAAATAAATCTGAAGTTGAGTGACGCCAACAAACGGGTTATGTCTCTATTCTCAATATATTTCCTATCTTTTGACAATATAATCTTCGAATAGTTATTACCATTTCAGGTTCCTTTTCTTTGCCATTCTTTTTTCCTGTCTTTTTATCCTTGGTCTCATCTTTTTTCTTCTCCTCAGCAAGTTTCTTTGGGTCCGCCATATTTGCTGTTATGCCGGGAGGTTCAATTCTCGTACATGTGATCTCGAACAACCGATACTGTCAATTCTTCAGTTATTTTCATTTACATGATCATATAAGTATCTATTTTGATATTACTCATTAGATTGTATTAACCTGAATTCCATTAATAAAAAGGATTAAGTTGTGTTCTAAAAATAGCGCGCACCTCCCATCATGCACACGGATAAATATTTTCACGCGTCAAAATGGCGACGGATCAAAGAGGCGCTGTCTACTGACAGTGATTACAGATCAGCGTTATGCGCTATATAAGGATACAGTTATTGTAATGACAAAACTCATGCATTCCATTTTAGGAAGGAAGTATACACAGTCATAGCTAGAACTATACATTGCTTGGAAGTCATTAAAGTGAAGGTTGTTTACACCGGTTCCTAGGACAACGTAGGTGGCCGCCACAATCTTTCACTCACGCTTTCTGAGTTTCTCGCTCCCTACCACCCGAGACATCAGACTCAAGTGACAGCTGTGTTGCCACTAATCAATTGATTATTATATTTTTCTTTTAATCGCAGCTCACATACTACGTCAACGTAAGTACCAGTTCTTACATTTCCAATATATTTATAATTACCAATTTCAGTTTAGCCTG
The DNA here is from genome assembly GCA_030323885.1 of Branchipolynoe longqiensis. Taxonomy (NCBI): domain Eukaryota; kingdom Metazoa; phylum Annelida; class Polychaeta; order Phyllodocida; family Polynoidae; genus Branchipolynoe; species Branchipolynoe longqiensis. The sequence continues at coordinate 61,027,044 of CM059193.1, read as the reverse complement.
CTAGTAATGAATGAATGGATATCATATATATATATATATAAATATATTTGCAAAAATATAAAATTGGTGAGATGATAAGTTATCAATCAATACTGACAATAGCCAATTAGGATACAGCTATAACCTATAATGTGCCATGGACTACTATATTAAGTACAGGGTGATTTTTTTATTTTTTATCTAGCCGTGGACCTGTTAGCCGCTCTTAATTATTAGAAATCGAGACAGTTCTTCAGTATATTCGACATTACAAATATCAGAATCATTTGGTAATATATAATATATATATATTTAATATAATACATATCTAATAATTGTATTTCTTTAAATTACATCATTAATAATAGTCCATATTCAATTCCATATATAGAATTAATCAATTTGGGTACACATAATGATATATTATTGATGTATTTGTGGAACTGTAAATATAAAAAAATTGAATTAAAAAAAAGTAGATTAAAAAGATTCAAACTAACTAGAAAGTAGAAGGGGTATCCAAATGTGTTGAACACCCACTTCACTTTTTGGTAGGTCACGGGATTTGAACCCCTGGGTTTCAATCCTGGTTGTGTTAAACCAATGACTTAAAAATCGATTCTTGTCCCTACCTAACCTGGGGTTTGGGATTATTAGGATAGGGCAAGGAGCAGTGGAATGAGAATGAAAAAGTCCTTTTTTGCCATAACGAGCTGGCATTAAACTTAGAGGCCCAGTAGGGCCTAGATCAGCCAGAAGAGGATCTGTAAGTTAAAGACTGATTGTCTGCAATTGAAAATTCCCCTCCTTAATCCCCCCCTCCCCCAAAAAAAGAAAAACACCCCACCAAACAACACAAAACCAGGGTACCTTCAGATGTTCAGTCTAACATTGTTCCATCTGAATTGGAAACAGGATCAAATGTAAGTATGTGGTTTATTTTGTTGGCGTTAAAAAAAAAAAAACTTCATCAGACCATGCAACTTTAAAACAGTTTAGGCTAGAGTGCCATCAAACTTCCAGTGGGACATCCTGGAACCTGACGAGGTTACATATGGTACTTGGAATGTGGGCTTGGCTAATGAGGTCATGAGATTGACCTAATTGCTTAATGAGTGTTCCTGCATAATGGCCGTCTCAAAGTAGGTGTCCAAGGGGATGAGTTAGTAAATTCACTGATTATTCTGTATCTAGGCTGTCCTGATCCTTAGCTAATGCACTAGTATCTGAGTTGGATATATAGAACCAAATTTAGATTGTTTTGGTTTTGAAAAACAATACGTTTCATCGGATCATGCAACTTTAAGTTTACGAGAATTGAGTATTGACTGAGGAGACTCAAACAATTACATACATACCCGATGGCTTAGGCTAAGCCTGGGTCTAGCCTTCCATTTAAATGTATATTTTCTTTACATAATTTATTTCAGTCTGTTCTTTCTTTCTTTCAGATGGCAGAAGCGGTTAAAGTAATTGTACGTTGTCGACCAATGAACGGTCGAGAAAACGCTTTAAATTGCAAACCAGTAATTGATATGGACAATGGGAGAGGCTCATGCTCAATTAAAAATCCAAACGATGCCAGAGCACCGCCAAAGAACTTTACATTTGACGGAGCATATTTTACAGACTCAACAACGGAACAGATTTACGCGGATATTGGATATTCTTTAGTCGAGGTATGCATCTTTCATGTAGTACACATCATACTGTAAAATAATTAAGCCATCGAGACTAGTAATTGTTCTTTTGTATCCAATAGCCCCCCCCCCTCTTATTGCTCATGGATTTCTACTGTATATTTGACACACCCTAAGCTCGTCACATTCAATTCCTACATCGCCACATATTTCATTCACTCACCCTAGCCCCCTTCCTAGTAACTCCGGCAGGGATTAAAGATCTCCGCGATTTCGCGGATTTCCGGTGTCGTATTCTCAGCGCCCGGTCATTCTCAGCGGCCCGTCGTGGCTTCTGCGCATGCGCGGATTTTCGAACGTTGCCGCGAGCACTGCTATTTGTTTTGTTTACACTCGGCGATTCGACGCTGATCGAGCTGCTACGTTAATATCGCTTGGAATTTAAGGTTAATTTAATTAAATTTCATTATTTGAGTATGTAATTCTGTTAAATATGATCGCATTCAATAGATTTCGGCCTAATCGGTCCCTAACACTGCCGGGCACCAGCTGAGCTTGTAGCCGGCGATGCCACGGGTCTTTTGACCACGACGGGCCGCTGAGAATGACCGGGCGCTGAAAATACGACACCGGGATTGTATACTAACACGTTGTTCAAATGCTGCAACACTATAAGTGTATACTAATTCATTGTTTTACGCTGCAGCACCATCAGCATATACTAATATGTGGTGCCGACGCCGCAACACTATCAGCGCCTATTACTAATACGTGCTTCAAATGGTGCAGCACTATCAGCGTATACAACTAATAGGTGCTTCAAACGCTGCAGCACTATCAGCGTATACCAATGTGTATGAAACCCGACTTCCGGGAATTTTTCATGATTCCCTGACAATGCTAAACCTATGGGAGAATATCAGCATTTCCGCTTTTTTCCCCGAAGACCACTTTCATCCCTGCTCCCTGTGCAGTAATCCTGAGACAGCTGCTGAACAACCCATTAGAAAAAGTGTCAGAAGGCTGGGTAAATGAAATGACCACATAAATTCTTAATCTAGAGTAGCAAAATATATTCTTCACCTACCTCTTTGTATTTACCCGGTACTTTTGAATTGTAGACTATATAAAATCATGTAGATTAATAAACCTTAAACATTGAATTGAGCGCTTTCTGTTCCTGCCCTCTGCATTCTCTCATATTTCATCAACTCTATGCCAATATAGGTAAACGTTGGATACTGGAATTAGGAACTCCAGATCTTGTTTATACCAAAGCAGTTTTTGCCTGTATTTAATCTATGTTGTCATTCACCCTACTCTGAATGAGGGCTTAATCTTTTATCAACCCCTATAATATATAATAATGCAGTGTTGAAAGATCGAAAAAATATACTTTCCACAAATCACAACTTATATTCGCCCCCGCGTGGTCATTAGTTTTTAGAATTGTCCACAAGTGGCACTGCACTACCAAATTACCAATGTACCACTATAAGATTTGAACTAAACAGTATATGATCATGTTGATGTCTGAATATGGGCATATGAACGCAATGCTCACTGCGAGAAATTGATTGAAACTCTGTCCATTTAATGAATTAAAAGTGGACCCATGGTGCCCATATATATATAGGAAAATCTGTAATGATATTCACTCTATTGGCTTCTACTCGTAAATTAATACAAATTTCGTATACACAGAACACACAGATGTACTTGTAGTTGTAAGCTGAAGCAGAGATAAGAATTTTCAGTTTTGTTTCCTCCCCCCCCCCCCCATCCCCCAATTTTCCTTTTGCTCCCGTGGTTATATGGGTCAGTTCCTCTTATATACTTAACAGTGCAATTTTATCAGAATTCAAATTTTCGACTATTGTTGCTGGATACGACTCTTATTCCTGTTTATGTAACCCCTGGATGATATTATATGATGCTAATAAGTGAGAGTAGGTCTCTGATCGATCACTCACTCACTCACTACTCACTCACTCACTCACTCACTCACTCCCTAGAGCCTTTGTCGTACTCACACTCGCTCCCGCCTGTAATAATGCTACATACATAACACCATCTAACAAAATACCACTTCTTTCCAGGGTGTAACGGAAGGATACAATGGCACCATATTCGCCTATGGCCAGACTGGCTGCGGTAAATCTTTCAGTATGCAGGGAATCTCTGACCCTCCAAGTCAGCGTGGTATCATCCCAAGGTAAGTAGACTCATCTGGCTTTTCGCGCTAAAGCCCATACACGTGTAAGGCCAATTCAGAAATCTTTTTTTGGGGGGGGGGGGCGGACTGAAAGTGTGGGCCGACACATTGTCCATGTGGTGATTTAAAATTGTATGGACACATAATACCCATGCAAGTGAAAATATGCCTTTATGCCCTTCCTGTTTAGTTCCTCTTCATAAATTAAGGCGATTTATTATGTGCAAAATGCACACACGCGCAGTGTAAAGCGATTCCGGTGGCTGTAGAACATTTAGACAATTATTGCCGTTCAATTAACAAAAAGAAAACCACACAAATAAAACGTCCTCCAAATTAACTTCAACAATTAAAAATTACACAAGAAAGGATGGGGCAGAGAAAGCAATATACTTGTCAAGACAGCCCAACTGCGTATACTATGTCTAAGAAAAAGTATGGACGCTGGAAATATTTTATTATGCCACATAGTATAGCCTAAATCATTAATAATGATGTAACCAGTCTTGATCATCAGGTCGACAGATCTAGTGATAGATGCAAGTCTAGTCAAAAGATAATTAAGGTGTAAGCACAGTTCTAATTAACATCATACATGTTAATGTTATTCGAAAAACATTAGGAGAATATATCCTCTTTAATAATTATTCATGTATAATAACAATAATAATGTATTAATATTATGTTTAATTATATGTGGATGATTATTTAATCCAATAGCTATCTAGCGCCCCGTTCACACGGCACAACTTTATGCCAATTTAGATGAAGCGAAATAGATGAAGCGAATTAGTGTCGTGTCCACACATGCAGTACTTTTAGCCGGAAATCGATATCTGCGCATGAGCAAGTCCATTCTAACCAGCACCACTTTCGGTGACTGACAATATGAATAACAACGCCGATGTAGTTGCTACGATAATATCGCTTGGAATTTAGGGTTAATTTAATTAAATTTAATTATTTGAGTATGTCATCATCATCATCATGCTGTCTGTCGCGATGCGACAAAGACTGCTTTCATTACTTGACTGCCGCTCTCCATTTAGCTCTCTGCTGTGAGAGTTGCGTCCATGAGTCGGTCTTAATGTCTCTCAGCTTCAGGTTTCTCTTGATGGTATCCCTGAACCGGAGACGGGGGCGCCCTCTCTTTCTGTAGCCAGAAGACAGTTGAGAATAGAGGATCTGCTTTGGTAGCCTGTCTGATGACATCCTCATGAGGTGTCCAGTCCACCGGAGATTCTTTTTGATCAGAAGATCTTCCATAGAGGGCAGCCCCATCCGTTCGAGTATTTCCTTATTCGTCACTTTGTCCTTCCAGGTTAGCCTCATGATTGAACGCAGATGTCGCATCATGAAGGCATGCAGCTTTTTCACCTGCTGTCTGTACGCTGTCCAGGCCTCGGCTCCGTATAGTAGGGTGGATAGCACGATTGCGCGGTAGATCTTACCTTTGACCCGAATGGACACATGGTGGTTGTTCCAGAGTCTCTGGCGTAGTCGGCCGAAAGATGCGCTAGCCTTGGCCATCCTCCTCTGTATCTCAGCATCAATGCGTCCATCACTTGATATAGTGCTTCCGAGATAGGTGAATTCCGGAACAGAGTTCAGCTTGTTTCCGTCAACCATGATCTCCTCCTCTCGGGTTCTTGTAGAGTTGGGTTGGTACAGCACCTCCGTCTTCTTGATGTTAATTTTCAGGCCAAACTTCTTTGATGCATCGGAGAAAGCGTCCACTATTTTCTGGGTCTCTTCAGCAGAGTGGGCAACCAGTGCACTGTCATCTGCGAATAGTAGCTCTCTCACCAGTATCTGAGTAGTCTTGGTCTTCGCTCTGAAGTGTGCGACATTGAATAGGTCAGCGCTCTGTCTGGACTGTATATAGATGCCATCCCCCATGTCTCGGAAAGCCTCGTCTAGCATTGCTGATAGGAAGATGGAGAAGAGCGTGGGGGCCAGTACACAACCTTGCTTGACCCCATTGGTAACCCCAAACGATTCCGAGACTTCCCCTCCAGCACTAACGTTCGCCATCATTCCTGTATGTAGAGCCTCGATCATAGTTGTGAACTTCTCTGGGCATCCGTACTTCCTCAGTAGCTGCCATAGCCCGGTCCTCCTGACTGTATCAAATGCCTTAGTGAAATCGACAAATACCATGTACAGTGGTCGGTCCTGCTCAATGCACTTTTCTTGTAGCTGTCGGAGACAAAATATCATATCCACAGTGCTCCGGTTAGCTCTGAAGCCACACTGTGACTCCGGAACTACACCAGGTGTTATGTGAATAGATAGTCTGTTGAGTAGGATCCTGGCGAAGATCTTCCCTGCTATGGAAAGAAGAGAGATTCCTCTATAGTTCCCACAGTCTGTTCGATCACCTTTCTTGTAGATGGTTACAATGCTGGCATCCTTCCATGCTTGGGGTACAGAACCCTCCTCCCAGGCATTGGTGATTAGTTGGTGCAGTCTGTTGAGCAGATTGTCTCCTCCATGCTTCCATACCTCGGCAGGAATTCCATCACCCCCAGGTGCTTTGCCATCTTTCAGGCTGGCGATTGCTCTAGCCATCTCATCCATGGTTGGAATCTCATCGAGGCATGTTTTGGTAATGCGCTGCTGGATGTTGTCCAGAGCTTCGTGATCTATGTCACCAGGGACGTTGAGTAGCTTCTGGAAGTGTTCGCTCCATCTTGCCACAACTCTCTTGCTGTCGGAAAAGGTCTCCGTTCCATCTGTTGATTTCAGGTGAACAGCTCCCTTCTTCACGGGTCCCCACACTTCCTTCAGTCCGCTGTAGAAGCCCTTCATGTTGTTTCTGTCTGCAGCTCTCTGCAGCTCCTCTGCCTTCATTTCCCACCAGTCTGACTTCAATGCACGGGTGCATTTTTGTAGCAATCTGCAGGCATCTTTGTATGCTGCAGTGGTGGATCTAGTGTTCCTGGTCTGCAACACTCTCTGGTGGGCTTGGTCTCTTCTGCTCATAAGATTCTGTAGCTCCTGATTGTTGGGGTCGAACCAGTCCTTCCTTCATTCTGTCTGGCTTGCCGAGGTAAGTTTTAGCTGTGTTATATACAACCTGCTGCAACGCTGCCCATTCCTCGTCTGGTGTTGGGCTTTCCTTCTCCTCCCATTGTGCGAGAGCGCTGTCCATCTCCCGCTCGAAGCTCTCCCTGTGACTGATGGTACTTAATTTTGCTGTGTTGAGCTTTGTCGTATGTTGAGTATGTAATTCTGTTAAATATGATCGCATTCAATAGATTTCGGCCTAATCGGTCCCTAACACTGCCGGGCACCAGCAATAGTTACACCTGAGCCTGTATCCGGCGAGCACCGCTATTTTACACTATCACCGCCCGGGAACCAGCTATATCGCTTCATCTATACTACCTCGCGAGGTGGTTTACTTGAAGCGAACTAGATGAATCGATTCATCCCTAAATCGCTTTAGCGTAGCGTCCACATGGCGAATGTGAGTCGAACTAGGCAAGTCGATTCATATGAATCGAATTAACTGCCCAGTGTGAACGGGGCTTAGAACTACGCAGAGTTGCAAAAGTCAATATCGTGATGTTGGGGTTGAGGGCGGTGACGGGGGGGGGGGGGGTTGGCGATAAATATATAAAGAGATTTCGTAGAAGCTTGGGCAGATAGAGTGAACAACTTCCTGGACTGCGTAGAGATCTGCTGGTACTAGTGGTAGACAAGCAGTGTAGACAGTAATCACGCATCCAATAGTGGATGTCTGCAAAGGGTACTCACTTTATTTTCATTGTGGATATCCAATCGCATTTTCTTATATGAATATTTAATAGAGGTCGTCAGAACAAGTAGGATTTGAAACCAGTTTCCCAATGCAATAATCTAAATGGAAAAGCAACCAACGGTATTGCAATGTTTACAATATAGCAGCCCGGGCAAAGTTAGATAAAGGATTCACCCGGTACTCGCAGTACACGGGTGAATACCAACCCTATATAAAAGCGGTCGAAAAAGCGGGTTAATGAATTGAGAGCCTAATTTCACAATCTAAGAAGCAACAATTATTCTTTACATATGTCTTAGCCCGCTACCTTTGAGTTGAAAAATATAATATAATATCTAGTTTAATAAGATTTAAAAGTGAAATCGACGGCATTTTGCGGCCGCCATCTTGTCTTTTTGCATTCTCTCCCATTTCACCAACTCTGTGCCGATATAAGTAACCATTTGACACTGGTGCCAGGCATTCTACTTGTTCCATACTAACGCTATTTTCGCCCGTATTTATATAAGGCTGGTCTTCCTAGCCACCCCCAGCCAGGACGTGGGTTACTCGGGTCGGGACTTTTTGCACACAGCACATGTTTTTGTCGTTATTGTGTACGGTATACACCAACTCCCCTCCCCCACTAACGTTGTTTCATTATATCGTCGTTGAGAATAAAAATACATAGATGTACGATGATATGCAATATTAAGAATTCTTAAATGATCTCATGCATTTAGGTATAGCTATTGCATTTTACACTTGTTAAAATCGTGGATTTCAGGAACCTAACCCCTGGGTTCGAACCCTGGACGAATCAAACCAATGACTTAACAATTGATACTTGTCGCTACCTAACCTGGCATTCGGCATTACTAGGACAGGGTAAGGAGCAGTGTCCAATTGTTCGCGATTGAAATATCTCCTGCATAATCAACTAATGTAAAATAATTAAAAAAACACCCACAAATCAAAAACGACAACGTGAATGGGGGAATCGGTGTATTCTACAATAAATTTAATATATATTTAGAGGTTCATCACTGCACTTTATAGTCACTACTACTTCCACCATTCTGTGGCCAATAATGGTTGTCCTGCTTTAACCAGCGGTGACTTGCCAATTTGGAAATGACACACTCATTTGATATATTTATTGCCTTATAGTTATAAACACCCTTATCATCTTGTAATAACCCCCCCCCCCCCGCTATGTGCATTCTTACGGTACTACTGCACTTATATTTCCTGGGCTTCCTTCCTTCCTTCCTTTTCCTCCTTCCTTTATTCCGCCTTCCTTCCTTCTTTCCTTCCTTCCTTCCTTCCTTCCTTCCTTCCTTCCTTCCTAAGGAATACATTACAGTTCGGGTTTTTAAATCATCTTGTAATAAAGCGCCCCCCCCCCCCATCCCCCGCTGTCTGCATCCTTACGGTGCTACTGCACTTATACTTCCTGAGCTTCCTTCCTTCCTTCCTCCCTTCATTTCTTCCTTCCTTCATTCCTTCCGCCCTTCATTCCTTCTTTCCTTCCTTCATTCCTTTATTCCTTCCTTCCTTCCTTCCTAAGGAATACATTACATTTCAGGTTTTTAAATTATCTTGTAATGAAGCCCCCCCCCCATCACCCCCCCCCCCGCTGTCTGCATCCTTACGGTGCTACTGCACTTATACTTCCTGGGCTTCCTTCCTTCCTTTATTCCTTCCTTCCTTCCTTTATTCCTCCTTCCTTCCTAAGGAATACATTACAGTTCAGGTTTTTAAAACTAATTAAGAATTCTTGGGGCTAGTATGTATGCGACATGATTGTGCCATCCATTGACACTAAGCAGGTGTAATATCAGACTCCATTCTCATAATTCAGTTTGAAATGAGTGAAATAAACACCTGATTCACATTTCTGCCTAACCATAGGGTTATCTATAATACCTGTTACAACCACTCAGCCTGTGGCTACCTGTCGATTGTGACATTTTACCTGGCGACCCGAGTTTAGCACACACCTGTCCCCTAGGATCGTTACGGTCATTACTGCAAGTATTCAGGCAGTGACCTAATTACACAATCAAGCCGTGCAATGTTCCGTATAGGAAACAGTATGGTCACTGCACCAGTGTCATAGAGTGTTAAAGGATGCAGACATCATGCCTAAAGGGGGATTCGAACCCGAAGTTCCAGGACGAGCGTCCCAATCATTGGACCACCTAGGCTCCCCGATGAAGCAATGTGGAATTGTCTTTAGAGCCAACTATTAAAAGTCACAGTAGTATTGTACATTGATCATGTGGAAATAAATATTTTATTATTATTATTATTATTATTATTATTATTATTATTATTATTATTATTATTATTATTATTATTATTATTATTATTACCGACATATTCATAAATAACTAAATAAAGCTTGTTATTATTTAGTTGGGGGAAGGAATACGACATTTTACTTTACAAGAGTCCCTTAAAAAGTGACGAATGTGAACATATTGGATGTGTCACAGTTACAATTAGATAGTTCTATTCATGAATAGAATAGGGAAATGTGAAATTAAGTGTTCGATCTTTTAGTTAAAAAGAAACAAATTTTTTTCCCACCACAAAAATATCGACATTTCTTTGGTAAATGAGACCCGTTTGTGTTTCTATTCAAAGCGAATTGTGGAAAGCCAAACAGCCAGAGGCACCGCTCTGTAGGTTTACCAGTGTTGTCTTCTATACACCACGGTGGTCGACCCAGGAAGTAGTGCATATGTTGTGTATGCTTCATTAAAAATTCACTTCTCGCATAGTCTCTCAATGCTCCGAAAGTACAGTCTACCAAAGGCTGAATGAGTTAGAGCGTCCGTCTCCCGTGTTGGTAGATCATGGGGTCGTGGGTTCGAACCCTGGTCGAGTCAAACCAATGACTTAAAAATGTATACCTGTCGCTTCCTAGACTGACGCTCGGCATTATTAGGATAGGGCAAGGACTGTTTGGCTCAGTGTCCAGATAATGTGACTGAGTGGGATATCAGGTCATGGTGCTGGTGGCCTGGTCTTCCAGTGGATAGCACTATAAAGTCACCATGAGTGCGCACTGTCACAAGTCGGTACCCGTCCTGATATGACCTTAGATGTTGCTATGATGTAAAACAACAACAAACAAACAAACAAAAAACCAAAGAACCTTAGAATGTTTCCCCCCACTATCATTAAAGGAGCATTGTCTGACGAAAGCATACAATTTCAAAAACCAAAAACACATGACTAGATTTAATCCTATGTAACCAATTTAAATACTGATGAACTTATTCATTTATTGCTGCACACATGTATGCATGCAGCGCGCACACACATGCACATGCATGCACACACATGCATGCATACATGCAGACAACCGAACACATGCACATTTATGGGGAAATTGTATTGCTATTGATGAATGTTGGCAATGATATTGAGGAATGACGTAGATATTGCTGCCAGGTTCAACACAATGGATATGCTTGCTCCGGTTAATTAAAGAAATTAAAGGTCTGGTCACCTTATTATAACATGTCAGTTGTATTTTTTATATGACTATTCACTGTATTTGATTTTGAACAACGTATTAAAATGATAGAAATAGTAACTGTGGCATTGCACTTAGAACTACCAAGAATAGCTATAACAGCTGAGATGGGTCACTAGGGCTGAATTACACTAAACATCACAGTTTGAGCAATAGTGGCCCTCAGCCGTGATGGGGCCCTAAATAACTTGCAGAGATTATGTACTTGAAATGACCAGTCATATTCAATCATGATAATTCTGATTAAGTAAAGTTGTGTTGATTATGTTACTCCCCCTTTAAGTTTGAAAATGTATGTTTTATAAGTTCTTTCTATTCCCATTCCCCTACGCTCTCCTCCCTTCCCTTCACCGCCATCCCTCCCCTTCCCTTCCCTTCCCTTTTCTTCCCATCCCTCCCCTCTCCTCCCCATCCCCTCCCCTCTCCCCTCCCCTTCCCACTCTCCCCTCCCCACTCTCCCCTCCGCTCCCCTCCGCTCCCCTCCCCTCTCCTCTCCCCTCCCCTCCCCTCTCCTCTCCCCTCCCCCCCTCCCTCTCCCCTCCCCTCCCCTCTCCCCTCCCTCTCCTCCCCTCCCCTCCCCTCTCCTCACCCTCCCCTCCCCTCCCCCTCTCCCTCCCCACTCTCCTCTCCCCCTCTCCCCCCCTCCTCCCCTCCCCACTCTCCCCCCTCCTCTCCTCCGCCCCCTCTCCTCCCCCTCCCTCCTCTCCCCCCTCCCCTCCTCTCCTCTCCTCTCGTCTCGTCTCCTCTCCTCGCCTCGCCTCGCCTCCCCTCTCCCCTCCTCTCCCCTCACCTCCCCTCCACTCCGCTCCACTCCACTCCCATTCCCCTCCCCCCCCCCCCCCCCTTCCCTTCCCACCTCCGCTTCCTCTCCACCTCAATACCGGCCCCTCCCTCCCCAGAACAATCAAACCAGGAAACAACTGTTGCGAAGCATGTTTGTTTGATTTTCTTGGCCATGAATAGTATCTATTTGCGCCGTTGCAATTCAATGATTTTGAAACAATGTTATTTATTAAATGCCGTGAATCATATCATGGCAAATTCATAATTCCATCTTTCATACATGACAGTTTCCTATTTGGTATGTAACACTGTCATCTGTAATCTAGTAGCCTGTGCGTGTGATCTTTTTACCTGAAGTGAGTTTAGAACTAGGTTATATTACACAGGTAGCTTTCTGTGAAATAGGATATATTACACAGGTAGCTTTCTGTGAAATAGGTTATATTACACAGGTAGCTTTCTGTGAAATAGGTTATATTACACAGGTAGCTTTCTGTGAAATAGGATCTGGCTGGGATACCGGGCGCGGTGGCCTAATCGGTAGAGCGCGGACCTCGGAGTTCGTTTCCCGGTGTGGCGGTTTCAGCTCGTTCCCGTGCTCAGCCGTGTCCCTCGCTTCTGCGCATGCATCAGAATCTAATAAACATGGCCGTAATCGATTAACACGACCCGGGCGACTCGGGTCATCCAAATTTCAAATAGAACACGGCGAGTGGAGTCGACAAATACACGTGCCGTGTGCAAAAAAAGAATAACTTAGATTAATGAAATGGAAATATAGCTAAACTAGGCCATCATAAAATACTTTAAATCCTATTTTGCTGTACTTTTATCGGTTATTAAAAAAAAAAAAAAAAAAAATGTGTCCACCCGAGCGTATTCGATTATTCGACCCGAGTTTGTAGGATGTGCGCATGCGCCAATAAGTGGCTCGGGTGACCCGAGTTGAGGCGAAATCCGCGCATGCGCAGAAGCAACGGGACACGGCTGAGCACGGGAACGAGCTGAAACCGCCACACCGGTCGAGTCAAACCAATGACTTAAAAATTGATACTTGTCACTTCCTAGTCAGGCGCTCAGCATTATTAGGGTAGGGCAAGGACTGGTTGGCTCTGTCAGGATAATGTGGGATATCGGGTCATAGTGCCAGCAGCCTGATTTCCCAGTGGGGCAGCACTATAAAGTCGCCATGAGTGCACACTGTCACAAGTTGGTACCCGTCTTGATATGTCCTTAGATGTTGCCTGGGCATAAAACAACAAACAAATCTGGATGGGCTAGTCCTGGTGCGCCTGATAGCCTACTGTTAGTCTGGTTATCCGATGGTGCTTGTCGCTGTTTGTCGCAGTGTAGCGGTATATACACAGTGACCAGTGACGTCACTGTCACGTGACTCACACTTCAGAATCGTCTGGTTGGCAAAATGAGCAGACTGGTGCAACTTTGTATTGAAATCAGTAAAGCGATATTTCAATTGAATTGATCATTTTCATAATGTTCAAACTGCCCAAACTGTCAAATGCACTGGATCTCGGCTCACTGTGTTTTTTTCACTGTGTATACACCCATCCCGTGTTGTCCAAAGCATTGGCAGTAAATGAATAAATGTACCCCATTATAACTATAAACCCAGCTCCAGGTGATCAGTGATAATACAGAGTCGATTACATGGACAAATATGTAAACAGTGTGCAATAAGCATGTTGGTAAATTTCAAATAACATTTCTCTGTATATTTATGTAGGTGCTTTTACAGGCTGTAGGATTTCACGGTAGTGATTGTTACCGGTAACGCGTTGTTACCGTGCTGGGGAAACTACAGAACCGAAATTGTGTGTTCCCATGATATTAATAAATCGCAAGGCAATTACATTAAAAAAATTAAATTAAATGCTACAGACGGTTGTTTTCATTACATTGTAGATGACTAAAAGTATATGTACAATTTCTGCACAGGTGTGTTCAAAATATACTCCTACTAAATTTAATTAACTGTTTCAAGAATGGGTACCCATCACCAATTTTACGGAACCGAAAAACAGATACCCATGGGTTCCCATGAGTACCAGGCACGGAACCCAAAAAGTGTTTCCCATGAAATCTGAAATCCTACAGCCTGTTTTATCACTGTTATTTCCAGAAAAGATACTAATTCCCCCCCCCCCCCCTCCAAAAAATAACCACCACTGCATTTTTACCGTGCTGATAAACTGGCAAACGCAATGAATGCACTGAATCTCAGCTCGCGATGTTTTTGTCACTGAGTGGGCTTGTTCAATGTTTCCAAAGCAATGTGGATACATTATATCATTATGTAGGCCTAATTACAATTTTTTTTAAAGCACCCCCCCCTCCCCCACCACATACAGAATCCAGCTACTACTATTACTACCAGCTATGTTTAGGTGGGTGGTCAGAACCACTTGGGTAGTTCAGTTAGTAACCTCTTGACTGCATTCGCGACACTTTCATACCGCATTGCTGTGACCAGTTTAATAATTAAACAATCACTACTAGCTCATTTATAGATGATTGAGTTCATCGATTAACTGAAACGGTCAAAAACAGAAACAAATAAAATGTCCTCTGGTGGGTGTTCGGTTCTCAAGTTTGTTTGTTTTTTGTTGTTTTACATCCTAGCAACATCTATGGTCATATCAGGACGGCTACCGACTTGTGACCGTGCACACTCATGGCGACTTTATAGTGCTGCCCCACTGGAAGACCAGGCCGCCAGCACCATGACCTGATATCCCATTCAGTCACATTATACTGACGCTGAGCCAACCAGTCCTTGTCCTATCCTAATAATGCCGAGCATTTGGCTAGGAAGCGACAAGTATAAATTTTTAAGTCATTGGTTTGACTCGACCAGAGTTTGAACCCACGATCTACCAACACGGGAGACAAACGCTCTAACTCATTCGGCCATCCCGTCTGGTCGGGTTCTCAAGTAGGGCAGTATTATAACGTCGCCCTTATTACATGCTGTCAAGTCGGTATCCAGCCTGATTGTTTGTTTGTTGTTGTTTTATGTCCTAGCAATGTCTAAGGTCATATCAGGATGGGTACCGACTTGTGACAGTGCATACTCATTGTGACTTTATAGTGCTGCCCCACAGGGAAATCAGGCCACCAGCACCATGACCCAATATCCCACTCAGTCACATTATCCTGACACTGAGCTAATCAGTCCTTGTCCTATCCTATTAATTCCGAGTGCCAGGCGAGGAAGTGACTAGTATCAATTTTAAAGTCATTGGTTTGTCTCGACCAGGAAGCAAACTCCCGACCTTCCGCACGCGAGGCCCGCGCTCTACCGATTAGGCTATCGCGCCCGATACTCGGCCTGATGTGACCTTCGACGTTGCTAGGATCTAAAACCACAACACACAATACATATCATACACACTAAATGATCTTGCCGTGTCGGGGCGGGGCTGGTTTCTGTTTATCTGTATTGTGCTGTGTTGTGCTGTGTTTGACCGTTTCCACCAGCTCTTTGTCTGAGCATGCGCCTGCCACACCAGTACCGTAAACACTCGACTGTTCCGGTGTGGCGGTTTCAGCGCCCGGTGAGTTTCAGCGGCCTGTCGTGGCTTCTGCGCATGCGCGGATTTTAAGAGATGGTCAAAACACCCGAGGCCTCGCCGGCTACAAGCTCAGCTGGTGCCCGGCAGTGTTAGGGACCGATTAGGCCGAAATCTATTGAATGCGATCATATTTAACAGAATTACATACTCAAATAATGAAATTTAATTAAATTAACCTTAAATTCCAAGCGATATTAACGTAGGCGTCGAATCGCCGAGTGTAAACAAAACAAATAGCAGTGCTCACCGCAACATGCGAAAATCCGCGCATGCATAGAAGCCACGACAGGCCGCTGAAACTGACCGGGCGCTGAAACCGCCACACCGGGCCGACAAGGCTGCACATGATCGGCGTTTTCCTCATTTAGCACACCTAATACGGGGGCATTAACTGTACTGATTAGACCAGACTTGTCGGCCTTAAAGATCCACTGACATGACTTGTAATTCAATTTAATTTGATTTAGTCTTTATTCTTCAGAATAATTCGCTTTGTGTGTCAAAGGCCAAGGCTTTAGTAGTGATTGAAGACGTAACCAATTTGGATGAATTCATTTTTTTTTTTAATTTGTCGTGCACAATGTTAAGTTTTCATTAATGTTTTTTTAAATAGATTTTTTTAAATGCAATTGGTAAATGGGCTTTGTTCATATAAACGAATCATTTCTCAGCGCTCTAGCAAATGGTGTTCCAGCCATAGTATGGTATAGTTATTTACACCAAAGTTGTGTTTCCTTTAACAGGCATGAGCATTTCCCGCCAGTTGGCTGATTTCCGCCAATTAAATGCTTCCTGGGCTGTTCACGAGATACGTGTAAATCCGAGGAGAACAATTTCTCCGTGTGAGGGGGGGTGGGCCCCCCCTCTCCCCCCCCCCCCCCTCGCCCCTCCCCCCTACTTGGCGTTCGGCCGAGTTTTGAGGCATACGCCCACAATCAGCTAATTTGTTTTACTTCTCTGCTCATGTCTGCTTTAAGGAGCGGGATATAGCTCAGGCAGTAGAGGATCCAGCTGTGAAGGTGTGGGTCATCCGATCGATCCTGCTCAGTGGAGCCATTTGCAGTTTGGTCTATTTTCCATTCCAACCAGTGGTCCACAACTGGTTCACCAAAGGCTGTGGTATGTGCTGTCCTGCCTGTGGGAAAGTGCATATAAAAGACCCCTTGCTGCTGCTATTGGAAAAAGTAGCCTATGCGGCGGCAGCAGGTTTCCTTCAAAGAAATATGTCAGAATGACCCATGTCTTTGATGGCCAATAGCCTATGATATAAAAATCAATGTGCTCTAGAGGTGTCGATAAATAAAATAAGCTTTACTTTTGTTTGCTTTAAAGTTGCATAGTCTGATGGTTTTGAATTTCTGTATTTGTTCTGAGATAAATATATTAGATCGATCACTAGTATCTACTTTACATTAGTTCAAAGTTACCTTTATTTTAAATGGTAAACTTTTTAGATATTTTGAGTGCGAACATGGAGAATTACTTTTGCCAAGCTTGCCAAAACTCTGACACCATAGACTTCTGCAGTAACAGGTTCTGTTAAATTGACTAAGTATTGCCTCGTACACAGAAAGAAATGCTTAATAAGTGCATCAGTATCTAAGTTAGATATGTAAAATCAAATCTAGATAATTGGTTTTGTTTTGAAAAAAATTGATATTTCATCAGACTATGCAACTTTAAACATAAGGTAGGAAGAATAATGCACAGTGCATTATTAATAGAAAGATATAAATTGAGACTATGTAAAATTTACAGCTCATGGGTAAGTCCTGGCTGTATGTTAGAATATGGTAACGTACATTTTCATACTTATAGGACAATCACAATGCCATATACCTAATACTGTGAGTATAATGGTATGGTATTATTGATTCCTCAATGGTTAGATATTGGGCTAGGTACTGATAGGAAGAAAAAAGGACCTGATGAATAGAGAGAGAATTGAAGAGAAGTTAAAAGGGTTGTGTTAGATCAGAGCTTGTTGCTGGTTGTATATCGATAATCATTCTTGTGTTAGATCAGACTTGCTGGGTGGGTAGCAGTAATTATTTTGGTGTAAGGTCAGAGACTTGCTGGGTGTGTATCGATAATTATTGTGTTAGTTCAGAGACTTTCTGGGTGTGTATCAATAATTATTGTGTTAGATCAGAGACTTGC
This sequence comes from Branchipolynoe longqiensis, assembly GCA_030323885.1. Taxonomy (NCBI): domain Eukaryota; kingdom Metazoa; phylum Annelida; class Polychaeta; order Phyllodocida; family Polynoidae; genus Branchipolynoe; species Branchipolynoe longqiensis. The sequence continues at coordinate 61,009,379 of CM059193.1, read as the reverse complement.
TGGATGTGTATCGATAATTATTGTGTTAGATCAGAGACTTGCTGGATGTGTATCGATAATTATTGTGTTAGATAAGAGACTTGCTGGGTGTGCATCAATAATTATCATTTTAGATTGTAGACTTGCTGGGTGTGTATCGATAATTATTGTGTTAGATCACAGACTTACTGGGTGTGTATCAATAATTATCGTTTTAGATCGGAGACGTGCTGGGTGTGTATTGATAATTATTGTGTTAGATCACAGACTTGCTGGGTGTGTATCGATAATCATCGTTTTAGATTGGAGACTTGCTGGGTGTGTATTGATAATTATTGTGTTAAATCAGAGACTAACTGGGTGTGTATCAATAATCATTCTTATCTTAGATCAGATAGGGTTGCTACGGGGGTGGGTGGGGATATTTCTAATTTGGTAATTACTAACTAAAGGTGTATATATGATACTGATTAGTTAGTGTCAATTAATATCAATATAATTCAACAAAGGATACAGTCAAGCGAGTTGGATGCGGCAGGAAGGCTTAGTTGGGAGGTAAATGTCATTGAATGTATTTATTTAGCTATTGTGGTTAGTCTTTCATAGTATTTTTTTAGTGCTTTACGTCCTAGCAACATCTTGGGTCACATCACAACAGGTTTAAAAAAAAACTTTTTTTTGTAGACGGGCAACTTTTTCACTAACCGTTCAATTATCGGGCCATTCCTGTAAGCAGGCGGAAAAAAATAGTCTGCGTTGCATCGGGTTCTAAATACGATATCGAGTTAGAACCTGATGCAACGCCTTCTTCCCGGACCCGACTATTGCTGTGCTGCTTCTTATTATCGGATAGTGGAAGGTTCCTCACTGCACCTGGCTTCATCAAAGATTAACCCGCACTCATTCTGCCAGCAAACCAGTTTTACCAATGCTTCACCAGTAAGGCCAACAAATAAATTAAAATAATAGGTTATCGTCCCTGCCCGTGCCTGCAAAGATTGGCTGCTATGGTTACTTCTCGTATGGGAAGTGATGGGATCGATCCCCGGCGGAGTCAAAACAAAGACTTACATAGTTGATACTTGTCGCTGTCTTGTCCGGCTGGTGCTCGGCATTATCAGGGTGGTTGGCTCTGTCAGGATGATGTGACTGAGTGGGATATCGATGTAGTGTGCCAGTGGCATGGTATCACACTGTGGGAAGCACTTTAATTAGAGCTGCAATGAGTGCTCATTATCACAAGTAGGTAACCATTCTGATATGACCATATGTAAAATATTCCGATAAAACGCATTGGTGGGGAATGCAAATGGTCTATAAGGAGTACAAGTGGTCTATTAACGTAAATGATATATAGGGCCAGGTGCATGAATGTATTTATGTAGTTGCTGGTGATTCTTTACTTATGGTCAATAGTCATTGTGTATTAGGTAGATAGTGTGAATGAGGGACTAGTGATAGTGTGTAAGGAGCCCCAATAGCTCTACTCACTAACCCCCCCCCCCCCCCCCCCCCCCCCAACTGTTAGTCACGGATCACCACACACACACGCAGCAGGCAGGTGCAGGCCAAGCAGCCACACCAGGGCCGTAATCGATTAACACGACCCGGGCGACTCGGGTCACCCGAGTCGTCTGAATTTCAAATCGAAGACCGCGAGTGGAGTCGACAAAAACACGTGCCATGTGCAAAACGACCCGACGCCAGTAACCCACCTCTTGGCTGGGGTTTGCTAGGAACGCCTGAGCTGGTACCTGTAGGATAACAGCTACCATTACCAGTTGTTTTAATGCTTTTTTAAAAATAATACAGATTGTCAGCTTATACGATCCTAAAATACTTTAAATCCTATTTTGCTGTACTTATATTGGTTATTAAAATAAATAATTAGGTTTTAGATTAAGCCACCATTTTTTCCACCCGAGCACGGAGAAACGTATTCGTTTATTCAACCCTAGTCTGTAGGATGTGCGCATGCGCCAAAAAGTGGCTCGGGTGACCCGAGTTGATTAATCGATTACGCCCCACATGGTGGTGGTGGGTAGATCACAGTAGCCATGGTGACCCCAGAATGCTTACGGTTCATTGGTGGAACTAGAAATGCTTGTTGCTGATTGGAGATAATGGTCAGGTGGTATGCCATATCAGATCCATGTACCACTATATAATAATAAACCTGAGGGTGCAAGCTCTCACTCTACCTTCATTCTTTATACTCTTCCTTTCTCTTCTTGCCTGTATTGATTTAATATAGCCTGCCTATACTACCCACATATGCCAGCCGTCGACTTTCCACATAGATATTACTAGAACACTAAAACCCCAAAACCCCAAATAAATAAGGTCTTGAGGCCCTTTGAGATGAGTTTCGACCGAATCGAAGCCGAGGCTAATAGACCGATATATAATATGTACCGGATACATTGGCCGAATCAGTATGAGCGCTGGCTTTCCCATGCAGAAGGTGTGAGGTTCGAATTCTGGACGGGTCAAATCAATGACGTACAATATTGATACTTGCCATTATTTAGCATTGTGGTCGGCATTACTAGGACATGATGATGACTGGTTTGCTCAGTATCCGGAACATGTAACTGAGTGGGATATCGGGTAATGGTAGCAGTGGCCTGGTGTCTTAGTGGGGCAGCACTATACAAAGTTGCCATTAAGTACACACAATCACAAAAGGGTACCCCTCTTGCATATTGTAAAATTCTCCGATTAAGTATGTAGTGGGCATCGACATGGCTGGATGGGAAACAGTTCTCCCTTTATAATGCTCTCACCGGGGAAGGGAAGAGGTGCACCTTTAATCATGATTCCCTCCCCCTTATCTCACCCAACTACACGGTCACCGCATGATACGTGGTAATCCCACGATAGCTGGGTAGTGGCCAGGTCTGGGTGGGACGGGGGTGGGTCATGAAGGCAGCCAATGAGGAGCTATTTCAGGGAGGGATCATGCGGGCTAGGAATGACTGGTGTGCATGAGTGTAATAGCCAATAAGGAGGCCGGTATCATCGACCCTTGTATGTGTCTAAAAACATTATATAGGTGAATAAAACTAAGTATTGAGTCTTCTCCTGGCTGGTGCTGAACTCGGATCGTGTGTTGTGTCTATTATGGGGCAAGCTCTAAGTTGGACTCTATAGAAGGTAGAAGGGAGTGAAGGGGAGTTATGAACCGTAGGCCCTAAGTGGATATCGGGGCAGTATAGTCCTTTTTGCAGTACAGCCAATGGCATGCGAAGCAACTGTAAAAAGAGTGATAACTTTGTGTGTCACCTAGCGGGAACGGCCCTTCATATCTTTCGAAACCCCGCATAAATGCGGGAACCCGCATGGTCTGGATTTCATAATATGACTATATGTTGCTAGGATGTGAAACTGTTAAAGGGGCTGTCACATTAGGGTTTTTTGCGGGAGCGTACTGCGGCGTAGGCGCGTTACGTCATATACGTCGGCATATGCCGCCACACGCCGTCATTCGCTACGCGTATGCTACGTGTACGCTATGCGTACGCTATGCAGAGGCCGGCCTATGCCGTCATACGCAGCCATACACTTTCTCCCATCCGTCCGTCCAAATCTTTTTGTGCATGCTAAAAAAATCTCAACCTACGGGAGCGTATGGTTCATACGCTACTCATACGCTTCTCATACGCCGGCATACGCTCCTCATACGATGGCGTATGCTCCTCATAAGCTAGGGGTATGCCGGCGTATGCTACGCATATGCTCAACTTGCGTCACCGACGTATCTCTAGCCTATGTAGTGTACGCATAACCTACGTGTTACGTATTCGAGCGCACTCCTAGCGTACTCCTAGCGTATGCACAGCGTATGCACAGCGTATGCACAGCATATTCAAAGCATATGCCATAGGTCTCTACATCGATCTGAGCCGGATTAACGGACATGTTTGCACCGTTCTACATGTTTGCACCGTCCCATTTCTTCATATTTCTCATGGAGACTGTTCCTAACAGGTCCGCCATTTATTAATGCTGCAGTTCTGCAGCCAGTGACCGCTAGGTCACAAACCCCCCAATATATTATTATATAACAGGTATTATATAATAATAATAATAAACCTAACAGGTATCTAAGGTCGATATGTAGGATAAAATCTATGTACATGTGTGTGTAGTGGGTGTGTGTGTACATGTTTGCACTGTCCCATTTCTTCATATTTCATATGGAGACTGCTTCCTAACAGGTAGTTGCTTTTGATAGTGGTTGGAGCACATGTTTGGACCATCCTACATGTTTGCACAGTCCCATTTCTTCATATATCATATATGGAGACTGCTTCCTAAGAGATAGTCGCTTTTGATAGTGGTTGGAGCACATGTTTGGACCGTCCTACTCTGAATGCCACACAAATATTGAACACTAATTATTCAGTTTATTTAAGATAAGATACGCTTTGCATACCCTAAGCATAGGTACCGCTTAGGTTCCGCATATGCTACTCATACGCTCATATGCTACGCATACGCTACTCGTACGCTACTCGTATGCTACTCGCATGCTCCACATGCCAATCAAAACTGTCAAAAAATGTCACAGCATGCTCCCATACGCTCCTCGTATGCTCCTCATAGGTTCCACATACGCTCAAGACCACCTGAGAGGTCACCAAAGGTCACCATAGGCCGGCACGCGCAGGACTTACGTAGGTTTTCAATACGCTCCTGCCATACGCTGTAATATGACAGGGCCTTTAGAGAGTTAGAATATCCTTACAATATATATATACATATATGGGGGTGGTGTTCCAACCTACAGTGCACATCTATAAGTGTCTGCACACTGTAAGGTACCGCCACCTGGTGGATAAAATTAAAACTAGCCAAAGCATTCCACAGAAACTGAACATGGCATGCCAACTTGGCAAATTCCCAGTCATGCTGGTCTATGCGGTTTCTGTCTGTGAGGAGTGCTTAGGTCTATTGCTACACCCGGCCCCCTCCCAAATAACATCAAAACGAAACAAAAACCAGCCAGTTGATTGATTCTGTAATGATTTGTGGAGCCAAACCGACAATTCATCAAGTGCCATTATCCGACAATTGAGTGTTTGCTTATTCATAATTTAAATACCATTGCCGCATTACATTTGAAATTATATATATATTTGATATCTTTTTATATATTTATTATATATTTTATGTGATGTATAATGTATTATGCGAGTATAAAGATACGTAAGGTCAGGGAATATTACTTATTATTGTTATCCTCCTTAAGATACAACACTTTACCGGTGGATAATATATAATTTTACCTAGGTATACAGCCTCAGGCTAGGGAGAAGGAAGCACGTGAGGTACCAGCAATTAGCATATACAACTCACGACTGGATTACGTGTCGTTGGGTTGCTCCGGCAAATTTAGTCTACATACAAGCTAATACGCAGTAAGTATCATAAAAACTGTGGTTAGCTTAATCATGATGCATTAGAGCATCATTATGGAAAGTTTAGACTTTCTTTGGTCCATTTTGGACGAGTTATTTGGTTATAAAAACCAAGGATAGAATTCCTTCTCGAAGGATTGAAACCGGTCATTAGCGGTTCTGTCAACACCCGAGTCACCATGTGATTATGGGTAGAGATGTGGGCTCTGCCTCGTCTCCTATGGAAATTCTCTGGTACTCTAATAGAGAGTAATGTTGGAGATGCTCCTGGGTTTCTTTTATAGACTCCCCACAAACTTTTTCAGGTGTTTCTCCGAGTTTCGTAGCATTTTCTCCAACTTGTTGACGTAGTAGTCACAGGTGGGAGAAGTGTGCGGAACAGAGGGATGGGCGGGCCGATACACTGGTCCCGACCCCGCGTAAGGTTTGGGCTTGACCCACAACCCACGCACAAATTTAGCTTATTACGCCTGTGTTATAACGGTATAAACACGTTCTCTAACACCAATAGATGTCCAAATGAGTTTGAAACAACCATATTGTGACATATATATATACCGGGACTGACCAAAAATCTTTGTTTCAGCTCCCGATGGCCACGAAGCGGAGTAAGCGCGGTGCAGCAGCAGCCGAGGGGCGTGTTCCGAGTGGAGGGGACGAGGAGTACGACTCCTCACCCGTGTTGTCGGCAGGGCCTTCGACACAGCCCGGGGCGCATATTCTCTCCGAGGAGGACATAGTGCCTGACGGCGCCGCGGCTCAAAATTGGGAGACGCGGTTTGCGGCGATGGAGAGTCATATAATGGCTCTCAAACCACCGGTGTCTCGTAAACGGCGAATGCCGAGTGTTCAAGAGGAGTCTTCTTTGGAGGATTTCTCGGAGACAGACTCAGAGATGGAGCTTAGGGCTCCTCCTCCTTCTCCTAAACGGAGGAAGAAGAAGAAACATATCGTTTCTTCTGGTGATGATTTCACCAAGGAAAGGGGGAGGACGGGACTTCGCAAAAAGCGCAAGACCAAGTCCAAGAAGAAGAAGAAGAAAAGGAAAGATTCTTCTTCTTCCGACTCGTCCACGGATTCCACTTCCACGGAATCGGACTCAGACACGCGATATGAAGGTGTCTATGCTGCCATTGGGGGCAAAGTGGCTAAGAAAGTGGAGAAGCCAAGGGCTAAGCGTGTGAAAACCACTACGCTTATGCGTGAGAACATTAATGGCCATTTCCGCACGTTTAAACCGGCGGAGATTATTTCTAAGTTATCAGATGAGTTAACAGGCATTAAAGGTGTTCCCAACTCCATCATTAAGGAGATGGATCGAGATGTCAATATGACGGAGGACCGTAAGAGATTTGAGGGTGTGTTGCACACGGTGCATAAGGCGGTGCTTGGTACCCTAACAGCTATTGCTCCTGTAGCAAACAGAATGCAACGGGAAAATAAGTTCTCGTCTTTGGCTAAGACGATGGACAAAGGCATTGCATTGTTGGCGGCGGCAGGTAATTACCTGTCGTATCGAAGATATGAAAATGTCTTCAAGTCGGTTTGCACAGATGCTGGCAAAGAAGTGGCTCGCTCAAAGAAGGTTACTGATAATGATGGGAAAGAGTTTACGCTCTTTCTTGCTCCAGAGCCGATTAAAGGGAAACCTTTAGATAACACGAAAATGTTTGGCGGTCAACTACAATACCTCTATAAAGAGGTAGAAACTGCAGCCAAGAGTGGCAAAAACATGGATGGTAAGAAGAAACAGGAAACTCCTCGTTTCAAAAGGTCACGAGGGGATTTTCGTCCACGGCGGTTCACCAGGGGAACCAGACCGGGCTCAAACTTCGGTCAAGCTTTTCGGGGCCGGGGCGCTCGCTCAGGCTGGACAGACAACACCGCACGGCCACTGGTTTATTCACTAAACTGCTTAAACCTGTTTTCTCAGTAATGGCGCGGAAGGGTCATATAATGTTTCCATACATAGATGATTCCTTTATTATAGCATCAACACAATTTGATTGTGGGAATGCAGTTTTGGATTTATGTGCATTACTTACTAAATTGGGGTTTTATGTACATCCACAAAAGTCAGTGTTTAAACCAACAAAACAACTCAAATGTTTAGGGTTTATTCTGGATACACAGTCTCTTACAGTGTCGATAACAGAACAAAAACTAATTAAGTTTATGAATACAGCGACCCAGCTTATTAAGTTACCAAAACCTAAAATTAGACAGGTCGCAGTCCTTATTGGGATAATGATATCGTATGCACCCGCTATTCTATACGGGAAGGCCCATATTAAATCTCTAGAAATAGATAAAAATTTAGCGTTAACACAAACTAAAGGGAATTTTGAGCGAAAGATGTTTATTTCGCAAGAAGGGCTACAGGATATTGCATGGTGGATGCAACACATAGCAAGTTCACCAAATCCAATCCGCATGGCGGAACCTAATACGGTAATTACTACTGATGCTTCGTTAGAAGGTTGGGGAGCTCATCGAGATGGGGTCACAACAGGAGGTAGATGGCTTGATGATGAAAAATCAGACCATATTAATGCGCTAGAATTGCGTGCTATTTATCTGGGCTTATGTAGTTTAGTAAAGATACATAAATCACAAGTTAGAATACTAACTGATAATACTACTGCCATGGCATATATTCGTAACATGGGTGGAACCAAATCAAAGCCTTGCAATCAGTTGTCTAAACTGATTTGGAACTGGGCACAGGCTCAACAAGTCTGGCTGACTGTAGCGCATATTCCAGGGTCACAAAATACACTTGCAGATCATAAAAGTAGAAATTTCCATGACCATTTAGAATGGTCTCTCTCTACACCTTTGTTTAACTTCATTTGTGAAAAATGGGGTACACCTAAAGTTGACTTGTTTGCATCACGAAATAATAACAAATTACCTTGTTATGTTTCTTGGCATCCTGAACCGGAGGCTTGGAAAGTAGATGCATTTGCTATTACCTGGGAAAATAATTATTTTTATATTTTCCCACCGTTTAGCATTATCAGCCGAGTTGTCAGGAAAATCGGCTTGGAAGGGACACATGCTATACTGGTGGTGCCCGATTGGGACACGCAACCTTGGCTGCCAGCAGTTTCACAACTGGCAAAAGAACATATACGATTCCCAAGAAAACTCGGGAATCTGACGCACCACGGACCGCTAGTGGTTCACGGCGACGTGTCAACGACGCCCCTATTGGCATTCCTTTTCTAAGGAAACAGCTGCAGCAATTTGGATTGGACAAAATTACTGAGAATAGGATAGTATCTGATGCCTGGAGGCCAGGAACGGTCAAAATGTACACAACCTATTTAAAGAAATGGGGTGTACATTGTTTGTTAATGAAAGTCAAGCCAACAAATCCAACAATTTCACAAGTAGCTCGTTTTCTTCGTTCTCTAGAGGATGAAGGACTATCCTTTGGGTCGATCAATGCGGCAAGATGTGCGTTATCAATCATATTACCTAGAATTGATGGCGAAACAGTTGGAAAACATTATGTTCTTTGTTATCTACTTCGTTCAATTTATCAAAGGAATCCTCCAAAACCAAAGTATAGTCGGTTTTGGGATGTGTCTATAGTATTTAAGTTGTTTCAGGCTTGGCCTCACAACTCGTGGTTAGATATAAAACAATTAGGTTTTAAGGTCGCGGTCCTGTTATTATTAGTAACCGGACACAGAGGACAGACGATTGTTGCTTTATCTTTAACTGGATTAGAAATAGACAAGAAACAAGCTACGTTTGATTTAGCACAATTGCTTAAATCGAACACGTTAGGTGACCCTTTATCTACGGTTCACTTAGACTGCTTTCCGAGTGATCGGAAATTATGTGTTGTGTCAGCCATACGGGCTTATATATCTAAGACAAAGGATTTACGTGCATCACAACAACTATTAGTGAGCTTTATAAAGCCACATAAGGCAATTTCACGAGACACCCTTGCCAGATGGACAATTACGGTGTTGAAATTGGCTGGAGTGGATACGGGCAAATACTCTTCCCACTCAACTAGAGGTGCCATGGTCTCCAAGGCACGGTTGCTAGGTATTTCTGTCAAAAGAATACTAGCGCATGCAGGCTGGAAGACGGCTAAGTCGTTTGCAAAACATTACAACAAGCGACTAGAAAAGCCTACCGGCATTGCAAAGCGCCTGCTCGCCAACTAACAAGAATAGGTGAGAACAAAAACGTTGAATATTATATAAGAATGGATGATATTAAGGATAAAAATGAATTATGTAAAGGTCTCCCTAGCCTGAGGCTAGCCTGAGGCTGTATACCGAGGTAAAATAGTATAGTTATACGAATCTTACCTGGGTATAGATGATGGATAACTGTTGTTTTCCCGAGGTAGAAGCCTCGGGTAGACGTGGGCTAGGGCCCACCCACCACGCCCTGCCACGTCTATCCCGTTGGTGTACCGTTACGGGAAAATCATAGTATCCATTGTATTGAAAGATCATTTTTATCCTGAATAAGTAGGTTAAAATTGCTGGTACCTCACGTGCTTCCTTCTCCCTAGCCCACGTCTACCCGAGGCTTCTACCTCGGGAAAACAACAGTTATCCATCATGTATACCCAGGTAAGATTCGTATAACTATACTATATATAGATATAAATCTAAATATTAGATATTTTATGCATATTATATATATGCCTATATACACACATACATATATACATGCATATATATACATATAATGTATATATTATTTATAGATTGTATGCATATGGTATATTGATTAATACCATTTATTCTACGTCGTACAATTGGACATCACTAAAACCGCCATGTTATAGCTATAGCCGTGCAATGAATAATTTATTATGGGCCTCTTTCTAGAGTAAAGATTCACTGGACAATCTTTGCGCAGACGATAGTAAAACCATAGTTGCACACACCACCGCCACTCACACACTTAAACCACTCAAATTGTTCTCTCCTAAGTCAACCCTTAGGAAGGTCTAATTTGTAAAAGCGCTCGGTTCTTGTGTGAAAGGTCGTGGGTTTGAATATCGGCCGATTCGAACCAATAACTTACAACATTGATACCTGTCGCTGCTTAGCGGCGCTCGATATTGCCAAAATGTTAATGTAAATTTCGCAGTGCCACCTTGTGGTGGGTTTCATCAGCCCGGCTGCTGGTTGGTGTTTCACATCTAAACACATACAATTATATTATACATGATATAGTAAGTATGAATACACATCAATATGAAATTGCTATGAACAAATACACATCAGCATCAGCATCAGCATCAGCATCATCATCGCCATCATCACACATCTGTCACATTCATATACACACATTTATACATATAATATAGCAACTGTTTAACCAAGAGAACAGCCAGCGCACCAGGTGGTGGGTTTGATCATTTTGATTACACAGTACAGGCTAAGTGAGCGTCGTAGTGTTATAGGGTATTTGATATTACTGGAAGAGGGCGAGGACTAGTTTACATAATGTGACTGGGATATTAGGTCACGACGTCGATGGTACCTTGTTCTAGTTTGGCAGCACTATAAAGCCATCGCACGTGTGCACTTACACAGGTCTGTTCTGATATGATCTTAAATGTTGCCAGAGTGTAAAACCATCAAACCTAGGAAAAGTTCTCCCAAATCTATGCCTTTGACTTTGTCTATCTAGATTGTACTGTATTGTTGTATTTGTTTGATAAGGCTATGCAAACGCAGTCTTGCCGCCATGTAAGCAAGGCGAGTTGAGCGTCCGTCTCCTGTGGTCGAGTCAAATTAATGACTTAAGAATTGGTACGTTTTGCTTCCTAGCCAGGCACTCGGCATTATTAGGATAGGGCAAGGACTGGTTGGCTCAGTGTCAGGATAATGTGACTGAGTGGGATATCAGGTTGTGGTGCTGACAGCTGGCCTGGCTTGGTCTCCCATTGGGGCAGCATTATAAAGTCGCTATGAGTGTACATTGTCACAAGTTGGTACCCATCCTGATATGACCTTAGATGTTGCTAGGACATAAAACAAAAACAAACAAAACTGTAAACAAGGACTGTGCAATTATTTACCTTGGGCCCACCTCGAGGTACCTAGAGCGCCCGTCTCCCGTGCTGGTAGATCGTGGGTTCGAACCCTGGTCGAGTCAAACCAATTACTTCAAAATTGATACTTGTCGCTTCCTAGCCAGGTGCTCGGCATTATTAGTACAGGGCAAGGACTGGTGTGCTCAGTGTCAGGATAATGTGACTAAGTGGGATACGAGGTCATGGTGCCGGCGGCCTGGTTTCCCAGTGTGACATGACTATAAAGTCGCCATGAGTGCGCATTGTCACAAGTCGGTACCGGTTCTGATATGACCTTAGATATTGCTAGGACATAAAACAACAAACAAACAAACCTCGAGGTACCAGCGAGTTTGTTAATGTTATTCCCTGTCTCTAACTTGTCACCTACGGCTCGATAATCCGCCGAAGCACATCAATGGCATTCTCTGTGGCGGAGTGGTTAGAGTGTCTGACTTTTTTCTAGGTCAGACTCCTAATCTGAGGGTTGGCGGTTCGATTCCCCATGCTCCCAGCTCTGCCAATTTGGATTTCCACCACTGTGTATAACTTACAGCGTCTTCAAAGGCCGGTTGCTCTCATACCATGACTATGTGGTGTGGGAGGTTAAAAATCCCTTGGGTCGGTAAAAGTGTAGGCTCGGGCTTTCTATCGACCAGCAGTGGAATGAGGAAGACCAGTCGTCTATGACTGAAATTTCCCCTGCTTAAACAACTAATGGACCAAAAAAACAACAACAACAAAAACAGCAGCAATCGCATGCAGCTCATTAATAGTGCCCACACAGTCAACATACCAAACACTGTCACCGGGCGCGGTGGCCGAATCGGTACAGCGCCGGCCTCGCATGCGGGAGATGGGGAGTTCTGTTCCTGGTCGGGAAAAAAAGGTGTTTTAAAAAAAACTAGGATTTGAACCCACCCTTCTTGCCATTTGGGGACTAGCGTGCTAACCATTACACTACCTAGGCTTCCTGATCCACGCCCACCTATCCACGCCCACCTGTCCATGTGGCTGTGAGTTCAGTGCAGATATACCACTTCACAAGTACATAAAGGCAATGTACTTAAAGCTGCATAGTCCGATGAAATCATCAAATTTTCAAAACCAAAACAATGATCTAAATTTGATTCTACATATCTAGCTTAGATACTGATGCACTTATTAAACATTTGGCGCCACACAGAAGGGAATCGCTAGGCAATTGCATAGATCATGTTACTACAGAATGCTATGGTGTCAGAGTTTTGGCCAAAATTTATTTTGCATGGTTGCACTTCAAATATCTCAAAAGTTAGCCACTTAAAATAAAAGTTACTGCAAGCTAAAGTAAGGTACATTATAACGATCAACCTAATGTATTTATCTCAGAAAATTTCTGAAACTCAAAACCATCGGACTATGCAACTTTAAATGTTATATACATACACATAGTAGGCTCAACACCATACATCTTCATCATCATCATCATCATCATCATGTTTTCGGTCGCGATGCGACAAAGACTGCTTTCATTATTTCATGAAAGCTGCCTGCAAAAGTGTTGAAGTGCTGCTGGCTTTTGCAAGTTACCAGCGGCACTCTCTCGGGGAGCAAATAGAGGTTTCACACCGGCAAGAACATGTCAAGACAGGCGCAAAACTATTTGTCCCTGCAGTGGCTGGTCGGAAGATGTTGGGAGTTCCATACATCAACCACCCTTGACGCTGTCACAGTGACATGGCTTTCTGTTCAGGGTTTGCTCCCTTAGCCTTCGGTTCTGTCAAGAACCTGTACCACAAGGCAGTGGTTTACAACTCTGCAGGGCAGGGGTGTCAAACTCCCTGAGGTATTGCAATACCTGCATACCAGGTACCTGCACACCATACAACACATATCTTATACAGTGTCCTGTGTCCTGGTCACAGCAACCAGTGTCGTAGGGAGGGAGAGGGGTGATAACAATGAGAAATATTACACCTAGAGCACGGTTTGAACATACATTTCTTGCCTTTCTGGGACTAGCGTGCTAACAATTACACTACCGATGCTCTCTGTTGCAATCACCCTATCCACACCCACCTGTCTATGTGGCTCCTTGCCTGAGAAGTCAATGCAGACTACTTCTAGATTACTTAATTAAATGGAGGGCCGTATATACCCTTTTCAATGTTTACAAACATTGTGTATGCACGCACACTTTGGCTGCAACACAAATGCGCACTGCCATTTAGTTTGCCGTATGCGCAGTGCAAAAACTAATAAAAATACAGAACAATAAACATATGTTTTAATATAATCTGTTCATTAAACATGTTATCTGTTTGTGTGCCAAGCGGTTTGTTTCTAGGTGATGTGGTTTTAGAGATATTTCACTTTTTCTGTTTGAACATTGCGCACGGCCATTGATTTTGCAGTGCAACCGGGTGATGTTTTGCAGCCAAGTTGCGCACGCGCACACCTAATTATGTATGCTGACGTCATGAGAAATACGTCTATAGGGGGTACTAACCAGAGGATAACTCTTCCATCTCTACTCAACTCTTTTTGCCTGTATGTAAGAATATTAAAAATATGCATTTGTTCTTATTGTGACCTCTTTGCAGAGCGTTCCAGCACATATTCGAGACAATCGACTGCTTGGAAGGCATTCAGTGCCTGGTGCACGCGTCCTACCTGGAGATCTACAATGAGGAGGTTCGGGACCTGCTCGGTAATGACGTCAAGAGGAAGCTGGACCTCAAGGAGCATCCTGAAAAGGGCGTCTATGTACAAGGTGGGTGCGTAGTATCATCAACAAGCGCCACGTTTGTTATACAGTATAACCCCGTTAAATCATCATTATCATCATGCTGTCGGTCGCGATGCGACAAAGACTGCTTTCATTACTTGACTGCCACTCTCCATTTAGCTCTCTGCTGTGAGAGTGATGTCCATGAGTCGGTCCATTTTATGAAAGCTGCCTGCCAAAATGTTGAAGTGCTGCTGGCTTTTGCAAGTTACCAGTGGCACACTCTCAGGGAGCAAATAGAGGTTTCACACCGGCAAGAACATGTTCAGACAGGCGCAAAACTATTTGTCCCTGCAGTGGCTGGTCGGGAGATGGTGGGAGTTCCATACATCAACCACCCTTGATGCTGCCACAGTGACATGGTTTTCTGTTCAGGGTTTGCTCCCTTAGCCTTCGGTTCTGTCAAGAACCTGTACCCAAATGTTCGGTTAATCCAAACTTTTTTCCGTGACCTGCCAAAATTATCTGTGGCCCGGCATTTATCATATAAAAAAGTAAGTTAAACCAAAGTCGGTTAATCCAAATGATCAGTTAATCCAAACAAAATTGTCGGTCCCAGGCAACTTCTGGTACGGTTAAACCAAACTTTCATGTGTCATCTGGTCATCTGAGACCCTACCGGTCAGTCGAAGCCAAAGCTCGGTTAAACCAATGATCGCTTAATCTAAACTAATTTCTAGGGTCCCTTCAAGTTTGGTTTAACGGGGTTATACTGTATAGGGATGCTATTTGTCCGTTTTTAAGCGGATTTCCGTGTTTTTTTCACAGCCTGGGGATAATTTTTTATATAGGTGTAAATGGAAATTTGCTGTTGGGATAATAATCTCGGCTTGATTTCCGCTTTTTTTGCCTGAAACCACTATCATCCCTGTTGTAAGTGAATGTTCTCTCGTCTCTGTGATAAGCGTTATGATGTGAATGCTCTGTAAATAAATAAACACTGGGGAGAAAATGCTTGACCGGCTCTGGGGTGTGAATGCTCTCGAAATAAATAAACCGTAGTCTTAATATGACCTTAGTCCTGATATGACTGGAAGTCCAACAAACCAACTAAGTTACTTCAACCTGTCCGCATACAGGGCTCTCGATGCAGGTGTGCAAGAGCACCGCCGACTGCGAGCGGATCATGGAGCGGGGCTGGAAGAGTCGCGCAACTGGGGCGACGCTGATGAATGCCGAGTCGTCGCGCAGCCACAGCATCTTCACCATCCACATGGAGCGTGCAGAGAAGGACGAATCGGGCGAAGAGCACATCCGCGTCGCCAAGCTCAATCTCGTCGACTTGGCCGGCAGCGAGCGGCAGGGCAAGACAGGTGCGCACTGTAGGGGGAATGGAGGGGGAGGAGGGGAGGTACAAGGCTGGGTGGGAGGTTGCGTACGGTATGTTGGGTGGTGTAGAAGTGGAGGAGTGGGAGGGGGGTGGTGGCGGTTATGGCAGGGGAGAAGCATGAAGTGGAGGTGGTTGTAAGGTGGAAGGAGAGATTAGGAGCAGTGGAAGGACATGGAGGTTGTGGCATGGACGGTGGGGGGGGGGGGTGTTAAGGCAGGGGGGAGGGGTGTAGGGGAGGTGGATAGTGAATATAGCGATATAGCGAATGATAGGCAGGAAGTGTGAACACTTATTTGTCTCTCTCTTTTTTTGTTGTTGGTACATTGGTTGTCCCAAGCAGGGGAAATCCCAGTAACAGACGACTGGTCTTCCCCACTCCACTGCTGCTCGATAGAAAGCCCGAGCCTACACTTTTACCAACCCAAGGGATTTTTAACCTCCCACACCACTTAAGCCGTGTTCACACGGGCAAAATCTAAAGCGATTCAGCCAAGGCGAATACTAGGAATCGATTTAGCCACCCGTTCACACGGGCAGCACTTGAAGACAGAAGTGGATATATGCCTATGAGCAAGTCCAGACTAACCAGCGCCAGTTTGGGTTCGTCGACGTCGGCACGAGAGAATGTGGGTTCGACCTAGATATGTATGGACTGAATCATATTGTTTTGGAACCGTAAAAACCTCTGCTGGGCAGTGAAACCCTAAAAATAAATGATGAAACAAATATCTGTGCACAGCTAGCGGTTTCATAAAGCAAATTTACCGGAAAGTCAATAAACTCAGGTCTCGACTGTCACATCCTTAATCCGCCTCAAGTAAGTCGGTTGCGTCCACACAGGCAAAATAAACCGCTTCACAGAAATCGACTCACGTAAACTACCTCGACAGGTGGTTTACAGTATCCAGAGGACAGGAATCGATTTAGCCCTAATTCGACTCAGACGCCCGTTCACACGTGAAATGTGCGTCGAACTAGGCAAGTCGCTTTCTACGAATCGATTTACATTGCCCGTGTGAACACGGCTATAGACATGGTATGAGAGCAACCGGCCTTTGATGACGCTGTAAGTTATACACAGCGGTGGAAATCCAAATTGGCAGAGCTGGAGGCATGGGGAATCGAACCGCCGACCCTCAGATTAGGAGTCTGACCTAGAAAAAAGTCAGACACTCTAACCACTCCACCACAGAGAACACCAGGGTAGGGACGGAGGCAAGGTGTGGAGGTTGGTTTGAAATGGTTGCAATGGTTGAGTTGTCGTGGGAGAGGAGGGTGACGGTGTAGGGGAGGGAGGATGACAGGGTTGGTGGGGGGAGGGTGATGGGGTGGGGGGGGGGGGGAGAATGATTAGGTGGATATAGCGGAGGAGAAGTTCTACTTTCAACATACCATAATTATGGGCGTTTCTTCTTTTTGGGGGGGATGGAGACGGTGGAGGTGGGTGGGTTGGTGACAGTTTGTTTTATTTAACCTATTTCCTGAAATAGTACAGGGATGATATTTTTCCGTTTTTAAGGGGATTTCCTTTTTTTTTCACAGTCTGGGAACGTTTTTGATATAGGTATGGGGGTATGGTGCCCACTACTGATTTGGTAGGCTATATGCCTCTACTAGGATGCTGTTGGCATCTGGTATTCCCTAGATGGGCACCTATCCAGAGATGTAGCTCAACGTTACGTAACTTCGGTGATCAGATGAGAACTGGTCTTTATAGTGTGATACCAGCCACGCAATAAATCTTTCTTTGTGAAAAGAAATATGACACGCGCTTCTTACAGGGGCGACCGGAGACCGGCTGAAAGAGGCAACGAAGATCAACCTGTCGCTATCTGCACTTGGCAACGTCATCTCTGCGCTGGTGGATGGTAAGTCGAAGCACATCCCCTATCGCGACTCGAAGCTGACCCGCATGCTGCAGGACTCGCTTGGAGGCAACACGAAAACACTCATGGTGGCCTGCCTGTCGCCAGCCGACAACAACTATGATGAAACGCTGAGCACACTGCGCTACGCCAACCGCGCCAAGAACATCAAGAACAAGCCCAAGATCAACGAGGACCCGAAGGACGCCCTGCTGCGCGAGTACCAGGAGGAGATCAACAAACTCAAGGCCATGCTACGGGGAGAAATTCCAATGGACCTCGAAGGTAGATATCTCATGAGTGACATGTTTTTATTAAATGCATTAATAATGAACAATTATGGTTTGATTCCATACGTCAACATGTGTGCATGTGCTGTGGCGACCTCTAGCGAATTCGGGGTGTAATTAATATGGTGACGCCTTACCAACTACCAGACGGGATGGCCGAATGAGTTGAGCGTCCGTCTCTCGTTTTGGTAGATTGTGGGATTCAAAGCCCACAGGTTCGAACCCTGGTCGCGTCAAACCAATAGAAAAGTTGGATTATAGATTCTGAAAAGGTTTATAAAGCTTATAACTAACGTAAAATATAACTGCTGTGTCCTGTATGTAATTACTAAAAGCGCTTAGACTATCTTATAAATTTGAATCATACTGTTTAAACAGGCTATGAAACATGTATCTAATTTCATATATATTTAGCTATTTGCATACTTTTATAGAGTGCATCTGTGTTGCTCTCTGTATGTATGGATTTCTGTGTGATTTCATTTTAAGGCCCTACTTTTATGGATTTGATTCATGTCTTACTCTTAGCTGAATCACTCAAATGAGCATTTCACATATTAGAGAGTTCTCTTTCAGAAAGAGAGATTATTTTTGTTGTGGTAAATATGTTTATTTTGCTGAATAAGTCTTTTGTTCGTGCCAAGGCTCTTAGTTTCCATCTAAACTATAAATTGCTTAAGTCCTTAAAAATTGAAAAATGGCATTTGACAAAACTGCCACATTCTCAATTGATTTAAGACAGTTAACTGTCTGAAAGTGTGTAACACATTTTATATTTGTCTAACTACTAGAAATGGCTCGACAAATGGGTATGTATGCATCTAACCAGCCAATTAGCATCCAGTCTACTGACGTAACCTAGGAGACCAGTCGCCACAACTAGTTGCGGTGACTTGTCTCTCCTGTACTGGTGTTCTGGCTAGTCACGGTGGCTTGTCAGAATGTCTTGAGCCTCATTGTTCAGCCTCTGCAATTCTTCGCTTCACCAGCTACCCTAGGTAATTGGTCAGACGACGAATTTCTTTGTATAGCTTTTTTAATTGTAATCTTTTTTATATCACATTTACATGCGCTATGCCTGCCATACAGAACATCGTTAGTGCACAGCAAAAAGGAAAAGGAACCAGGGATTTCTGCTACTTCTATCTCTCAATTGACATCCATTCCACAAAGGCTTGACGATATCAAAAATCATTAAATCAAATTAATTTTACTGAAGTATTATAAGATTTGCTTCAAATATTAAAAAGTACGATGAAAGTGTCAACTTTTCTAAACCAAATTTAGATTTGATAATTTTTGCACTCATCTGTGCACCTGAGATACAGGTGCACTTAATAAGCACTTGTTACTGTATTACAGAAGGGAATTCAAAGTCAATTTAATAGAACCTGTTACTGCTGTAGCCTATGGTGTCAGGGTGTTGATGCCAACATTAATCTTTTTCACTTGAAATATCTTCCAGAGTTAGTCATTTATAATAAAAATTACTTCAAAATACAGTATCATTGATTATACCGATCGTTAAGCACCCTAATGTATTTATCTAAAATGACAAACTCAAAACCATCGGACTATGCAACTTTAAGTTGCAGAACCTTATAATGTAATATTTTGCTTCTTACGAGTCAGTCAGTCACTTGCAAGCTACTAATTTTGTTCAAGTCTAAGTGAGCAGTGGATGTTTACATTTAACAGTTTGGGTGCAACACATTTTAATGGTCATACACTTTTGTTTGTCTTCTCAACTGAACCTGCAGACATCTTTTGATAACAAAATAACACTCCTTCTCATCCGTCATGTTATTTGCATATAGCCTTTTTTTGTTAGTTAAATATATTCATTCATTTAAATAGTTTTCGTGACTCTATATAATTTGAATCCAGCTATTATTTACAGAACATCATTTGAATCCAGCTATTATGAGGTCTTGCAATGCTATTGTTTGCATTGCAGGCAATGTCCTATTTAAGTACACTTATTCACCAAGTGCCAACAGCCACCAGTGCTGACAATATGCTTTACTCAGTGGGATATTGGAAACCAGATAATTCATTTAATGTGCTTTTGATAGTTATTTCTCACACATCCCATTTCTTTCGTTGGTAAGCAGGAAGTCCTCAAAAACAACAAAGCAAAAGCACTTCAGCCATCGTACTACTAGAATGTTCTTAAAGATATCTTTTTGGCCAGGCATTTCAAACAGCTAGATTTTTCTTTTGGCCAACCTTATGGGTTGGGTCTGTAAACAAACTAGAATTTTCTCGAGTATATTGTCATTGGGGTGATGAAGGTGGGAAATATTGAGCCTAGAGTAGGTTTCGAACTCACATTTCTTGCCATTCTGGAGCTAGCGTGCTAACCATTACACTACCTAGGCTCCCTCTTATATCACCCTATTCACTAGATAAAGGATTCACCCTGTACCCGCAGTACATGGGTGAATACCAACGCTATATAAAAGCTGTCGAAAAAGCAGGGAAACGCAATGAGAGCCTAAATTCACAATCTAAGAAGCAACATTTATTCTTTATATATGTTTTCATATTTCCCCACTACCTTTGAGTTGAAAAATATAATAAAACATGCAGTTTAATAGACTTTAAAAGTGAAATTGATGGTGTTCTATGGCTGCCATCTTGTCTTTTTGCATTCTCTCCCATTTCACCAACTCTGTGCCAATATAAGTACCCATTTGATACTGGAGGCAGGCATTCTACTTCCTGTTCCATACTAAGACTATTTTGGCCTGTATTTACACTACGTTATCGTTAACCCATGTACTACAAGTACTGGGTGAATCTTTTATCTACCTATTCACATACACATGTCTATGTGGTTCCTTGCTTGAGAGGTCAGTGCAATATCTAGTAAGCCATGGATGGTGAATTAGTAAATTACTAGAGTTCTCTCGAAGATATATTTTGGTGAACTACAGATGGTTGAGTACAACTGGAATTTTCTTGAAAGATATATTTTGACCAAACATAAATCGCTAGGTTCATAAACTAGAATTTTCTTGAGGATATAATTTGGCAAGCCATATAGATGATTGCGTTGGTAAATAACTAGAATTTTCTCGAAGATATGTTTTGGGAAAGCCATAAAATAGGCATAGCTGGGTTTGTAGCAACTATTGAGATCTATGCAGGGTTGAAAGATCTCCGCGATTTCGCGGATTTCTGGGATTTTTCCTGTAGGCCCCTACTGCAATCCCGCAGCACAATCAGCGTATCAAACCTACTAATACGTTGTTCAAACGCCACAGCACTATCAGCATATACTAATATGTTGTTAACCGCTGCAGCACCATCAGCATATAGTGTATCGTGGTGCAGACGACGCAGCACTATCAGCATATAATACTAATACGTGCTTCAAATACCGCAGCACTATCAGCGTATCCCAATATGTATGAGACCCGACTTCCAGGAATTATCCTCGATTCCCTGACAATGCCAAGCCTTTAATCGATACATATCTTTCATGGTCATTAACAAAGAACAGCCAGAACAGGTTAGGAAGATTTTAAAGCAAATCTCTTTAGTTTTATTTACAATTTCCATTTTAATTCTCACTTTGGTAAATGGACCACACTAGAACACCGTGTATTAATTAAGTTTACCGTAATATCCTGTTTAAAGTCGCCGGCTATACCTCACCCAGATACAAACGAATCCAGCATCAAAAGCTCTCCAAACATACCTTTGCTTAGTTTGTTCAGTTCATGCCACTGGACATGTGGGAGGAGAGTTGAGGTCTGTGATGTATGAATGACATCATAGGTGGGATTCCCTCATCACATGACCTAGAGGGGTTCCCCACACACAGGGGAAGCCATGGCAACCACCAAGATGGCAGCCACAGAAAGCTCTCAATTCAACTTTTAAAGTCTATTAATCTACATGATTTAATCAATTATTCACACAAAAAGTAGCTGGTTATGATAAATAAACATTTGAACTTTATATTTATCATTTTAGATTGCAATTTCTAACATTTCTTTCTCTATATGGTTGTCTAAAAGTGTCAGTGCTGCTGGACTAAATAAAACACAACAGAAGCAACCAATGTCAGCACTCTCCCCCCACATATGTAGTTGCATAAACTGAAAACTGGCAAACATATGCTTGGAGAGCATTTGTCAGAGTACGGGTAGTGACTCAGCGACCTATATCTGGTCCCTTTTACATTCTAGATATGTTTTTAATAAATGCAGTGCTAAGCGAATCAGTGTTATATGGGGCCATTATAACTGAGTCGATAAATCGGCCTTAATGGTCGATTGTGTTGTAGTTAGATGGCCCCCGCATGTGCATGGGCGAGAGCAGCGGAAAGAACCCAGCTTTGATTCCCATATATTTCTCTGGTTCGATCTGCCGTGTATGGAGGGGTGGAGAGGTGGTTGTCATCTTCCTATTGGCTGCTAGGCCGGGAGAGTGTATACAAGAGCGCTATAGTGAATCAGCGCTGTACGAGCTAGCGCCACACAGGGTTTATTATACCTGTATTTCATTCTGTCCAAACCCCAAAGCTACAGAAAGCATATTCACAATTATCAACATTGTCACAAGTATACAAAGAGTTCACCATTTTATGATACCCCGCCCCCCTCTCCCCCCCCCCCCCCCCCCCCCCCCCCCCCCCGGAACAAAAACAGTGCAAAATAAAAATGTTGGTCAGCTTTTTTTTTTGTTTGGTAAATATTTCCATTCATCTGAATACATATTTTGTCAGTGCCGAGGCACCGGTCTTCCAGCCGTTGGAGCGATCACATTTGATTTGTACATAGTGGAAGTGGAATGTGTTGCATTGTGTGCGGCACAACCCATTCTGAACATAAAAAGAAAGTGAGGGAGCAGCCAATGCTGCATAGTGTACAGCATAGGTACTCAACATAGTGCAAGGTATATGCATCAAGAGAGACTGTGCAGTAATGTACACTAGTGCTTAAATCATATGCTGTGTTTGTATGTCAGTTAGATTTGGTTTTATTAATGGTTAGCCTTTTAATAGCTTGTGTCCAGTTAAAGTCAATCAGTCCATCCACTCAGAATATTGCCTGTATTTCCATCCATAGGATAGCATTAATTTCTAGTTTTGGTTGGCTGGTTTCCCATGCAAGAGGTCATGGGTTCAAACCCAGGCCAAGTCATACCAATGCCTTATCAAATTAATGTTTGTCGCTAACTAGCTTGGCACTTGGTATTGAGTTATATATACAATATGCCTATTGTATATATAATATATGAAATGCTTAGCACGTAAGCTTATGTTTAGCTATTGAATGTGTTTAGCTGGTAACCAAAGCTTAAAAGTCTGGTTAGGCATCGAACGTGTTTAGGCACTAATCCTGTTTAGTCTACGCACCATTTGGACAATGCAAATTGTCATTTTTTTTCTAAAGATCAGAGTGGCCATGACCCCCCCCCCCCAACCCCCCAACCCCATCCACTAGCGTTCTATTTGTTTATTCGTGATAATGTTGCTAGATCGGTGGCCAAATGTTTTGATCGGTCGTGGGTTCGAACCGTGGCCGAGTCAAACCAATGACTTAAACAATTTATACTTGTCGCTACCTATCCTGGCATTCAGCGTTGCTAGGATAGGGAAAGGAGCAGTGGAATGAGGACGACCAATTGTCCACGATTGAAATTTCTCTTGCTTAATTAACTAATATACCAAACAAAAAAAACACTAAAAATTGTGAATGGTCCTTACTAACTAACTACATTTCTGCTACAACCATTGACACTGTGTATCTCCTATAGGTCAGCGGCTCTCGTATCTTCACGCAATAAGTGGGTCTCCCAGGGAAACCGCGATAGTATCTTGTCATAATTTAGCGTAGTCAGTCTTAGAGATAATCTACAACACAGAATTGTACATAATATTGGCTTCTTCTTCGGAAGTGTTTGGCAAATATCGACCATGCAAACAGAATCGGATTCTCTAATATTGTGTTAAGGGATGATAATGGAAAGATCTTGTCTTCAGTTTTAATATCATTCCGGTGGTTTGAATCTGATTCGGCTCTGGATTTTTTTATGGAATTTGCAATGTGTTGTGGGTAACCATCTTGCACAATCTGTGCTGAAAAGTCCTTAGTCTCTGGCTGATTTATGGTGTTTGCAATGCATTGTGGGTAACCATATTGCGATACGCACTGAAAAGTCCTTTGGCTCCTGCTGATTTATGGTGTTTGCAATGCATTGTGGGTAACCATATTGCGATACGCACTGAAAAATCCTTTGGCTCTGGCTGATTTATGGTATTTGCAATGCATTGTGGGTAACCATATTGCGATACGCACTGAAAAGTCCTTTGGCTCTAGCTGATTTATGGTATTTGCATTGCATTGTGGGTAACCATCTTGCGCATACGCAGTGACAAATCCTTTGGCTCTGGCTGATTAATGGAATTTGCAATGCATTGTGGATAACCATCTTGCACAAACTGAAAAGGTTTTTCCTATCCACACGAGCACCTCAAGGCATTTTACACAAAATTTCTGTCAATTTGAAGATGTCAAAAGACATAGAAATGAGTGTCTTATCAAAGCAACATTTTGAAATGTATTCGATCTGTTGATGTTTGATCAAAAAGTAAAATAAGGGTTTCTATAATCCTCACGAGATCTTGGATCACGTTTTGAAAAAGCCCCCCCCCCCCAAAAAAAACCCTAATAAATGCACACAAAATTTTAGCTTGAAAATACTTTGCAATATATTGCAGAGCAAACACTTCCGAGAAGAAAACAATGACAGTGATATGTACAGATAGAGGATGTGACGAAATATATAATATATGAACTAGCATGTAAATTCCTGACTAAATATCTATTGTTACCTGTCACAAAATGTCTGTAAAAAGTGTCCCTTCTTTATATTGAATGTCATTAGTGAAATCGGTAGAGCGCTGGCCTCTCTTGCGGGAAATCGGGAGTTCAGTTCCCAGTTGAGTCAAACCAATGACATAAAATTGATTCTTGTCGCTTCCTAGCCTGGCTTTCGGCATTAATAGGATAGGGCATGGACTGATTAGCTCAGTGTCAGGATAATGTGACTGAGTGGGATATCGGGTCATGGTGCCGGCAGCCTGATTTCCCTGTGGGGCATCACTATAAAGTTGCCATCAGTACGCACTGTCACAAGTCGGTACCCGTCCTGATATGACCTAAGATGTTGCCAGGATGTAAAACTCCCAACAACCAACCAACCAATAGTGAATCAACTTGAGTGAGGACCATGCTGTTATATGAACGCTTAATTGTTCAAACCCCAGTCACACGAGACCTGTGTTTGCTTACGATCGATTCGCGACGTCAAAACGTTCTCCTTGCTTCCTCCTTACACCCTCATTAAGTGCTGTCGCCACAAGGATGCCAACCTCCCGGCGTCCATTTCCGAAATTTTGGACGCAAGGAGGTTGCAGCTGCTGCACATGCAACCTCCTTGCGTCCTGTTCCGGCGGCGCCATTCAAAATGGTTGGCACCCTGGCGCCTACCTTGCACCGACCTCTTGGTTGGCGAGTTGCCGGCGACCTGGTTCCAGGGCGCCACCCTTTCCTCAACCTGGCGCCGCCCTGGCGCCTACCGCTTATTTGAATCAATGTATCGAATGGGACGCTGGGAGGTTGGCGTCCTTTTGGTCATAAGGAGGTTGGCGGTGAACGCTGGCTCTCGTGTGACTGGGGTATTAGATAACTAGTTTATTTTTCATTAATTTCTTATAAAGCATTTATAGGACAACGGATCGAGATAGCTGTCACCAAATTCCGAGCAAAATTGCTCAAAGCAAAACAGACAAGTGTCTCCTATGCATTAAAGGCTTCTCACCGTTATTTAATAACCCGCTTATGTAGGTGCACGCACACACAGAGTAAAGGTAATTGATAATCAATGTAAGTTGTCTGTAGGTGGATTTTTATTTCTGAGCCAAATCCATGAACATTCAACTTGAACATTGCTTTTGAGATTATTAGGTGCAGAGTCAATTTAGATGAAGCTATAGCGCTTGACTCTGTCCGCCAAATGAATAGACTAGGCCGAGTAGGTACTAGTACTATTGCTCTACTTAAGGGTCTGTCCATAAGTGTCAGTGGTTTTCACAATC
Source organism: Branchipolynoe longqiensis (assembly GCA_030323885.1). NCBI lineage: Eukaryota > Metazoa > Annelida > Polychaeta > Phyllodocida > Polynoidae > Branchipolynoe > Branchipolynoe longqiensis. The sequence continues at coordinate 60,983,542 of CM059193.1, read as the reverse complement.
TTAACAATGTTGGGATAAGGTTTAATTGACTTTCTATTTCAAGGCATTCATTATACTACATAATACTTAAATTTCTTATATTACAAAATACTTAAATTTCTTTTAAATATATTTCATTGCTAATTAAACTAGCATCCTTCTGCATGTACTGCCATCCTTACAATACGGATATTCCGAGTTTCGCTGGTTCCTCTGTTAGGACTGCTGCTGCCACCTGGGCTTGCACACAGGAAGTTTGGGTTGGTGCTCCCCCCCCCCCCCCGCCACCCCACCCCACCCATAACCTTCAGTCCCAGTCAACCATATGTTTTCTGATAACCAAACTTGGTAGGGTTCTTGGCGTATATTTATTTCTAATTCAAATGGCAGTAAAATTGACCTGCCAATTATTTTGCATTAGCAGGGATGACATTTTTCCGTTTTTAAGTGGATTTCCTTTTTTTTCACAGCCTGTGGTCATTTTTTATATAGGTGTAAACGTAAATTTTCCATCTGGATAATAATCTCGGCTTGATTTCCACTTTTTGTTGTTGCCCGAAACCACTATCATACCTGATTAGATAAAATACCACTTCTTGTAATTATATGTGTTCAACAACTCCCCCCCCCCCCCCCCCCCCCCTCCCCTCTTTGACTACATTCAGCTACAGAACGCTGATTCATGGTCACCCAAATCCCGTCCTGAGTAGTAACCATGGAAACCCTCCACCCACCCCGGTGTGCAGGCAGCAGGAGCCACAGCTACCCCGCCAATATACCACCGCCACACGCAGACCACTCTGTGTGCTACCACTGGCCGTGATCGATTATGAAGCTCCGGTGTGGCGGTTTCAGCTCGTTCCCGTGCTCAGCCGTGTCCCGTTGCTTCTGCGCATGCGCGGCTTTCGCATCAACTCGGGTCACCCGAGCCACTTATTGGCGCATGCGCACATCCTACAAACTCGGGTCGAATAATCGAATACGCTCAGGTGGACAATTTTTTCTTTCTTTTTTAATAACCGATAAAAGTACAGCAAAATAGGATTTAAAGTATTTTATGATGGCCTAGTTTAGCTATATTTCCATTTCATTAATCTAAGTTATTCTTTTTTTGCACACGGCACGTATATTTGTCGACTCCACTCGCCATGTTCTATTTGAAATTCGGATGACCGAGGTCACCCGGGTCGTGTTAATCGATTACGGCCATGTTTATTAGATTCTGACGCATGCGCAGAAGCGAGGGACACGGCTGAGCATGGGAACGAGCTGAAACCGCCACACCGGACCATTCGGATCATCCGAGTCGTCAGAATTTCAAATAGAACACCCCGAGGTGAACCTAAAAATACATGGGCCATGTGCAAAATGATCCGAATTCAATGCCCCAGGTCTTGGCTGGGGGTGTGAGGAGCATTTGTGCTGGTACCTGTAGTGAGAGCCTGTAGATCTACTGCAAAGCTGCACTCTCTCTTCTTTTATGTAAAAGTATGACCAACCAGATTAAAATGGACATAATATGTATAAGCGATGCTTAGGGCCGACCCCCCGATATAACTACAGCAAAGTATTTTATGATGGCGCATGTATTTTTTTTATGCCACTCGAGGTGGAAGGTCTGTAGGGAGGGACCAGTGTACTTGTTCTTCGATTCTTCATGTGCTACTCTGCGGCGGGGCATCATTAAGGAGTTAGGCCAATCGCTGTCATTCACCCTCTTTGCTGCGGAGCGAAGCTCGACGAGCGATTTCCGTTTCCGTTTGCTCGATTTTTCTCGGTTTCTTGGTATGAGTTTACAAATGGCAGCGCCCATACAGTGCTATTTCCGTTTCCGTTTGCTGGATTTTGGCGAAGTCATGTTCAGTAAGAGTATTGTTTATGTATTTGTATATATATCTACATGCATTAGTCTTAAGCCTCCCCGTGGGTGGGTCGGTATAAACTAAACTATGCAATCATAAAATACTTAAAATCCTATCTTGCTGTAGTTATTTTGGTTATTTAAAAAAAAGTTTTGGATTAAGCCATTTTTCCGCCCCAAGCGTATTCCTTTATTCAACCCGAGTTTGTAGGGTCTGCGCATGAGCAAAAAAATGGTTCAGGTGATCCGAGGTGTTTTAATTGAATACGGCCTCGGTGTGCTACCACTGTGTCTACTACCCCTTGTGTCCGGTGTGGCGGTTTCAGCGCCCGGTCAGTTTCAGCGGCCTGTCGTGGCTTCTGCGCATGCGCGGATTTTAAGACATATGCAAAACACCCGTGGCCTCGCCGGCTACAAGCTCAGCTGTAACTATCGCTGGTGCCTGGCAGTGTTAGGGACCGATTAGGCCGAAATCTATTGAATGCGATCATATTTAACAGAATTACATACTCAAATAATGAAATTTAATTAAATTAACCTTAAATTCCAAGCGATATTAACGTAGCAGCTAGATCAGCGTCGAATCGCCGAGTGTAAACAAAACAAATAGCAGTGCTCGCCGCAACATGCGAAAATCCGCGCATGCGCAGAAGCCACGACAGGCCGCTGAAACTGACCGGGCGCTGAAACCGCCACACTGGGATGCACACTGCATCAGTTTGCTGGATTGATGCAGTGTGCTTCATTCCCACCCTAGCAAGGTATGATCGTAGTCACCTGCCGGGTCCCACCATCGATATCTCGGAAGCGTCGTATTGTAAAGATCGATGCGTCAAATACGTCCTACTGTTATGTCACGTCTCCGTCACTGATCATTTCTGTGCACTACTATGTTGTCACAAGTTTATTCCCAGTCTAATGTGTCGTACTGTCTATAAAAGGGTCAACAAAGAGGATTCAAATGCTGTACAAATCTAGATTCTTCCTTTTTTTGCCGTTTGCTGTATATGGTAATTTTCTTAACGAGGGCTGCGTTTAATTAAAAATAAGTTTTTGTCTCCACCACGATATTAATTTAATATCATTCGCCTGTGACTGATATCACCTATCTCGCTCCATATCTGATTAAGGAGACTGAAGGCTTATCCAAACCAGACTGTTTATGTATGTGTGATTTCCTAGTTATATATGCTGGGCAGTATTTATATTTTAGCCAAGCAAATATTGAACCCTCACCCCCAATCAATCAATCAATCAATCAATCAATCAATTGATTGATATATCCCAATCCACACCAAAAACAACCCCAGAGCAGTACTCTTGTGCCAATTCTTTCAGTCCAAATTAATATATTTAAACTTTTTAAATAATCAATATGTGTTCCGAGTTCCGCTGGTACCTCAGGAAGAATGGAAGCTGCGACCCGTATGCCAGTGATGCAGATTCCAAGGGACACCAGTTTGCCAGGGACACTTCCATTCAAATGCATTGTTAACGGCTGTGAGCAAATCTTCATACATCTAGAAATTACACCATCTAGAAACAAATCGCTTGGTACACATATAGAAAACATCTTTACCATAAAGACTATATTAAATTTATAAGGTTAGGGTTCTTGATTTCTATTAATTTTGAATAAAACTAACGTTTTGCACTGCGTGTACCATCAAACTCAAGGCATTGTCCATGGTCGTGAGCAATGTTCATACAGAAAATACAGAAGAAGTCAAATATCTCTTAAATTACATCATCTAGAAATAAATCGTTTGGTACACATATAGAAAACATCTTTACCAAAAACATTATATTAAATTGATAAGGTTAGTGACGATGCTGTTTGATTTTGATGCATGTGCAGAAGCGATGTGTCCCTCGCAAACTGGTGTCCCTGGGAAACCGCAACACCGGGTCACAGCTACGGCTTAACCAGCGGCAAGGAGGGGGAGGGGGGGGGGAGGGGGAAGGTGAATTCACCAGTGATAATATTTTTCTGTTTTTAAGCGGATTTCCCTTTTTTTTTTACAACCTGGGGGCATTTTTTTAATATAGGTCTGGTATGGTAGCTTGCCTCTAGGAAGGAAATTTGCCGGCGGGATAATAATCCCGACTTGATTTATACTCTTTTTTTTGTGCCTGAAACACTATCATCCCTGTTCACCGCTGTGTATAACTTACAGCTTCATCAAAGGCCAGTTGCTCTCAAACCATGTCTATGTGGTGTGGGAGGTTAAAAATCCCTTCGGTCGGTAAAAGTGTAGGCTCGGGCTTTCTATCGACAAACTGTCTAATGGTGAAAACAAGTCTATTCAGGCTTATCCAATGATAGGCAGTATAAATCTTCAAGAACATACACAAAATAGTATGCTAGGATAATTTCACTGCAATCTACGTTAGAAACACATGTATGGTAAGAACCATACCAAGTTTGGACATCAGGGCCTATATGTATGTGTCCGGGTTAGCGGTCGTAAACATGCGTCGTGCGGATTTCCCGGGTTAGCGGCGAAAACTGCGTATGTATGTGTTGGGGTTAAACTAACTCGGCGAGCGTAAAGTCGCCTGCACTAAACCCAAGTGAAACCAGGGTTAAAGGTAGGGTTAGGCACCGATTATGGCCAAATCTATTCAATGCGATCAGATTTAACAGAATTACATACGCAAATCGTGAAATTTAATTAAATTAACCCTAAAATCGAAGCGAGATTAACGCTGATGCCGTAACGGCGGCGATATTAATATTTTTGAATCGACGAATGTAAATACCCACACAGGGGTTCCCCAAATCTATAAATAACTGAAACGTTAGCTAACCCGCGTGCACTTTGGCCCCATACATCCCCCCCCCCCCTGTGACACATTTGGAACCCTGGGGTTAGATAACCCGGGACCCGCCTTTAACCCTGGTACGGTTAAAAATTGGCTCATACATATGGGCCCAGGCGTGTGGTTATAGGTGCAAAGCGAGTTTAACGTATAGATAGAATCTATAGTGAGTGACAGGGCTGGGAGCGGCACCAATTTTAACTTCCACCTTGTAGACTGAAGCTGCGACCTGAGGTGCTAGGTTGCAGCTTCAGTCCTTTCTGAGCAGGGATGATATTTTCCCGGTTTTAAGCGGTTTTCCGTGTTTTTTTTTTTTTTTACAGCCTGGGGGCATTTTTGATATGGGTGTAAACGGAAATTTTCCAGCGGGATAATAATCTCGGCTTGATTTCCGCTTCTTTTTTTTTTGCCGGAAACCACTATCATCCCTTCTGAAGGATCAGCGGAACTAGGAATACCCATATTGGGAAAGGGTTCTGACTGGAGAGGCTGCCTGCGTTTAATAGCAGGGTGGTGTCCCCTTGCGGCTTGTGTGGAAACTAAAAGGCATTACTGGTACCGTGGTGAGCCGATAGGTGGCGTCTGGAATGTGTCAAAAGGGTATGCTTAAGACTGGCGATACATGCTCTCCCAAGATAGCTTTGCATGAATTCTCTTTATAAATATAAACACGGATATGTTTGGAGAGTGCCATGAATGCAACCCCACCCCCTACAATGCACCCCCCCCCCCCCTCCGCAATCCCACTGGGTGCTAGCCGACACTTCCTCAGTCTATAACAAGTTTGGGGACTGTTAGAGTATCTAAATTCTCTGTATTTGTTCGTGTATAAAAAATTGCCAATGGGAATTCCAAGTGTGGTCAGATGAAAGTTTTAAACCAACAATAATATACAATAATTACACAATCACGTTTGCTAATGTATGCCTTTTACTTGAAACTAAGGGATTTCTTACATTAGAAAATAAGAACTCAAATTGCATAGAGGGGAATTTTGGTGTGTGGTACTAATATGTTCAGATATGTCCTCAAAAGCACCCAAAGAAATTCTCTCTTGGGATATTGATTAATTATGCAGAGAATTCTAGAAATGCCATCGGACTATATTGTGTTTTGTTTGGTGATACTTGAGTTCATGAATATTCACGAATCCTAAGAAAATAACTGGGTGGGCGGGTGGTTGTCACGTGATCATTCTAAGTCACTCAGCAACCTCAAGTGACAACGTTTTGTACTAAACGTGCCACCTGTATCATAAATAAGAATTACCGTGTAGACACTGATTCACTTTTAATTACAATACTTATCTCCCTTGTTGAGTTCTCTTGTGAAAGGCTAGTAGTACACTACTAGTAGTTCTTTATGAGATTTACCCGGAGAAATAGTTAGTTGAAAATAGGCTTTAAATAATTGCTAAATATTAGACCGGCTTTAAATAATTGCTAACACAAATAAAAGTAGATGTGTGTAGTAGTTAGGACTAACAACAAAAATATATGTACGTATATGTATGTGTATATACACATAGATGTAAATACACGCATATATATACACATACATGTATACACACATATATGAGACTGTCTAAAAAGGTCCTAAGCAATATGGGACAAAACTTTGTCCATTGTAACGATCAACGTATTATCTACTTATGCATTTGCTCAGGATAAACTGATTTGTTTTTTTACATGGTGTTTCCTAATCTCAATAGAATACATATTGATTTGAAGCATTTATCCTTGTGTTTTCAGTGTAACTGTTTCTGTGCTGTTTTGTGTCGATCATTACAATGGACAAAAAAAGAGAAGAGTTATCACCTTTTGAGACAGGCTCATATATACTTATATAAGGCATGTTCTGTATATATATACAGTATATATAGTCTGTGTATATAGTATATATATTCTATGTATATAGCATATATATTCTATGTATATAGTATATATATTCTATGTACTGTATATGTAATATATATAAACCGATTCTTATTTTCTCTAATAATATTTTGACCTCGAACTGGTGAAAAGAAAAAGAAAAGACAAATTCCACAGTGAAACGTCACCGAATTAATTATTATAAAGAAAGCACTTCCGACAATCTACCCTCACGTTTCTTTTGCTGCAAATTCCGACAAAAACGTCCACTAAGTTTGGACATTTGCCCAATAGTATTGAAAATACCTGTTATCGTGCAAACTGTGGAATTGCTGTGTTAATTATACTTTGTGCTACTAGGGGGCGCTGGAGGGATAGCAGGCACCAAAGCTGGTCCCAAGGTCGTCGAGAAGGTCGTGTACAAGGTCGACGAGTCGCTACTGGAACAAGAAAAACAAAAAATCGCACAGGTAAGTCTGAATTTCACTTTTGTGCACAACAAGTGTATGTGATACTGGGTGTTAAGCTGGGCAGGTTGCTGACTTCCTGTCTTGGTTGAGTTGCAGACTTGGGTCATTCTCCAAAACTGGGCACCACATACTTGGTCTCCATGTTACGATGCTGATAATTAAATCTTTGTTTTATTGATAACAAGTCAAATAATTATTGTAGTCTCTATGTATTATTTAAGTTAGCAGTTTTACATGTATTGAATTTATCCCACATAAGATATCAAAATTATAATTGTATGATTTTACGCTAGAGTGAAAATGTGAAAATTTACACATTGACACCATACATGTAGCCAAACTTTTTTCAACTTATTTTTCAACTCTTTTCTTGTAAGTCGTAACCTTGTCTGCTTAACAGTAATCAATCAAATCTTGTTTGACTATGTTGTATATGTTAAAATGAGGTTCTGGATGTGTCTTTGATTTTCATGTTACACAAGTGATATTAATGTATTGCTCAATTGGTATAAGATCTAATTCAAAAAGTGAAATTCTTTTTTGTCAACTGTGACATATGCACAACATGCAAACCTTCATACGACATTGGATTAGGCTATTATTTGGAAGGATTTTTGCTATTATTTGGAAGATTTTCACTTTTGGTTTCCATGTCACACTTTTGTGCCCAGTTTTAGAGAATGACCCACTTACTGTATTGGTGGTTGCTGCTATAGTGCCGATCAGACGGGGTGGTCAAATGAGTTGAACGTCCGTGCCCTGTTTTGGGAGATCGAGGGATCCAAACCCATGGATTTGTGGGTTCGAACCCTGGTCGAGTCAAACCAATGACTTAACAATTGAGGCTTGTCGCTTCCTAGCCAGGTGCTCGGCATTATTAGGATAGGGCAAGGACTGGTTGGCTCAGTGTTACGGATAATGTGACTGAGTGGGATATCGGGTTATAGCAGGATGGGTACCGACTTATGACAGTGCACACTCATGGCGACTTTATAGTGCTGCCCACTGGGAGACCAGGCCACCAGCACAATGACCTGATATCCCACTCAGTCACATTATGCTGACACTGAGCCAACCAGTCCTTGACCTATCCTAATAATGCCGAGTGCCTGGCTCGGAAGTGAGAAGTATAAATTTGTACGTCATTGGTTTGACTCGAGCAGGGTTCGAACCCACGATCCCATGGGTTCGAATCCCCCAGGACTTAAAACTCCAACAAACAAATAAAGTTAGAAATACCAATTTTGTAATAATTTATTTGAGATTGAAAATTTTAATTGAACGAAACAGGGACTACTTTCTTCTCCATTTCTATTATAGTTTCTTGTCCCGACTGGCCTAAATTGAAAGTAGTACTGGTCAAACGATTTGAGTACTGTTCAGGTATTATGATGAGACAATACACAAATAGGTTCAAGTGAGTCTTCCACTCTGGCGGGTCACAAATTACCAATCATTGGTTTAATTTTTTTTTTAAATCATGGTGTTCTCTGTGGCGGAGTGGTTAGAGTGTCTGACTTTTTTCTAGGTCAGACTCCTAATCTGAAGGTCAGTGGTTCGATTTCCTGTGCCGCCACCTCTGCCAATTTGGATTTCCACTGCTGTGTATAACTTACAGCGTCATCAAAGGCCAGTTGCTCTCATACCATGTCTATGTGGTGTGGGAGGTTAAAAACCCCTTGGGTCGGTAAAAGTGTAGACCTGGGCTTTCTATCGACAAACTGTCTAATGGTGAAAATGGCAGACTTATCCAAGATAGGCAGTATAAATCTTAAAGAAAAGAAAAAAGTAAAAATGTAGTTACTCCCGCAGCACTCTCTCTGAGACAGGGCTGCTGAACAACCTATTAAAAAAGTGTCGGAAGGCTGGGTAAATGAAATTAATTCTGAATCTAAGAGGGAAAATATATTCTTTACATCCATCTCTATATTTACCCGGAACTTTTGAATAAAGAATGTATTAAATAATATAGATTAATAAACTTTAAAAACTCGAATCGAGAGCATTCTGGGGCCGCCATCTTGTCTTTTTGCATTCTCTCCCATTTCACAAAGTCATGTCAATATAGGTACACACTGTGCACTGGAACCACCTCCGCCACAGTTAATTCATATTTGAAGCAGTTTTTGCTCAGATTTAGCCATGGCTATTAATCATTCACCACTACTCCGGGTAGGAATGAATCTTTTATCTAGTAAATATGGGCCAAGTGAGACAATATTTTTCTTGAAGATTTCTACTGCCTATCATGGATAAGTCTGAATAGACTTGTTTTCACCATTAGACAGTTTGTCGATAGAAAGCCCGAGCCTACACTTTTACCGACCCATCGGATTTTTAAGCTCCCACATCACATAGATATGGTATGAGGGAAACTGGCCTTTGATGATGCTGTAAGTTATACACAGCAGTGGAAATCCAAATTGGCAGTGGTGGAGGCATGGGGAATCGAACAACCGACCTTCAGATTAGGAGTCCGATTTAGAAGAAAGTTAGACAATCTAACCACTTCACCACAGAGAACACCACTATCTGGCTAGATTATGGAGAAGGAAATGTGGTTAGCTGATTGATAGCACGGATATCTGCTCGCCAGGCTGCTCTAGCTCCAGCTGCATGGCTAGTCACAACAGAGATGCCAAAATACAACACAACCATACATGTATTACACATTTGATAATGTGTATAAATGCTTATACCTTACACAAAACCAGTGGTTCACAACTGGTTCATCAAAGGCTGTGGTATCTGCTGTCCTGTCTGTGGAAAGTGCATATAAAAGACCCCTTGTTGCTTATTGGAAAGAGTAGCCTATGTGGCGGCAGTAGGTTTCCTGCAAAGAAATGTCAGAATGACTATATGTTTGACATTCAATAGCCGATATGAAAATCAGTGTGCTCTAGAGGCGTCATTAAATAAAAGAAGCTTTTTTTATACCTTACATGATAACATATTTTGAATCAACAAAAACAAAGGAAAACCGCAAATAAAAGTCTGCATTAAAGGCGGCTTACATTGTCTCTGCAGGAGTACAGCGAGAAGTACAAGCACATGGAGAAGCATGCCCAGCAGATGGCCCTTAACAATGAGATCCTCTCCGAGAAGGTCAACAAGATGAATGGCATTGGAGGCGCTGACGAAGCGGGCGGCGTCTACTCGCCGGGGCAAGGTAGGACTGGTGGTTCTGTCTGCTTGTCTGCTTGTCTGTTTACATGACATTCCTTCCTTCGTCTGTTCAATCCCTAGTTCATGCACTCATATGTTTGTCAATTATTTGCTTTTCGTACATTTGTTCAATCTCCCTCCCTTCCTTCCTTCCTTCCTTCCTTCCTTCCTTCCTTCCTTCCTTCCTTCCTTCCTTCCTTCCTTCCTTCCTCCCTTCCTTCCTTCCTTCCTTCCTTCCTCCCTTCCTTCCTTCCTTCCTTCCTTCCTTCATTCCTTCCTTCGTTCCTTCCTTCCTTTCTACCTTCCTTCCTTCGTTCCTTCCTTCGTTCCTTCCTTCCTTCATCCCTTCATTCCGTCATCCCTTCATTCCTTCCTTCATTCCTTCCTTCATTCCTTTCTTTTTGTTTGTTTGTTTCTTTCATTTCTTACTTTCAGTTCTTTTTTCTTTTCTTTCTTTTCTTTTCTTCCAGTTATTTGATTTCTTTCTTTCTTTCATTTCCTTCTTCCTTTCTATATATATTTCTATACAACTCTGTCGTTCTTTCTGTCATTCATTCTATCCTTCTATTTTCTTTCTTTTTTTCTTTTCTTTCTTTTCTTTCTTTTTTTCTTTCTTTCTTTCTTTCTTTCTTTCTTTCTTTCTTTCTTTCTTTCTTTCTTTCTTTCTTTCTTTCTTTCTTTCTTTCTTTCCTTCTTTCTCTATTTGTAACCACTTCAGGGATATATCTTTTAGGTATTGATAGCGTCATTGTCATATTATGATAGGCATGGACATGGATGCAGATGAATTCGCTAAGTTAATCTCAACAGAGGGCATCAGTAAGTATCACACCGGCTTGTGGAGGTTCAGCTAAATAGCCTCCATTTGGACAGCTGAGTGGGTGTGTGGGTGTCTTTTGTGGATTAAAAGAAAAGTATTTGATTAAAGTTGCATAGTGTGATTGTTTTGAGTTTTTATCATTTTTTTCTGAGATTAATATATTAATTTGATTGTTATAATCTGCCTTACATTAGTTTGAAGTAACTTTTATTTTAAATGGCTAACTTTTGAGATATTTGAAGTGTAAACATGTCAAATTAGTTTTGGCAAGCACACCAAAACTCTGACACCATAGGCTTCTGCAGTAACAGGTTCTAGTAAATTGATTCAGTGTTCCCTTTTATGTGGTGTCAAATGCTTAATACATGTATCGGTATTTACGGTAGACATGTAGAATCGAATCTAAATATTGTTTTGGTTTTCAAAATTTGATGCTTCATTGGACTATACAGCTTTAAGCAGGGGGAATTGGAGCGTCCGTCTCCCGTGTTGGTAGGTCGTGGGGTCGTGGGTTCCTAGCCTGGCGCTCGGCATTATTAGGATAGGACAAGGACTGGTTGGCTCAGTGTCAGGATAATGTGACTGAGTGGGATATCAAGTCATGGTGCTGGCAGCCTGGCCTTCCAGTTGGGCAGCACTATAAAGTGGCCATGAGTGCGTACTGTCACAAGGCGAAACGGTCCTGATATGACCTTAGATATTTCTAGGACGTAAAACAACAACAAAACTTTCAGCTGTGTGCAATCGGCTCCACATGGGTACATCTGGTTTAAACAAGTTGGCCTTGCTCTCTATTTAGTGAATGTGACTTATTCTAACATTAACAATGACAATATATATAAGGTATACAATGTCCGTAGCTTAATCCATGCAGCATATAATGTACCCCCGGGCATAGTGGCCTAATCGGTAGACCGCGGGCCTCGTGTGAGGAAGGTCGGGAGTTTGGTTCCCGGTCGAGTCAAACCAATGACTTTAAAATTGGTAGTTGTCGCTTCCTAGCCTGGTGCTCTGCATTCATAGCGTATGGCAAGGACTGGTTAGCTAAGTGTCAGGATAATGTGACTGAGTGGGATATCGGGTCATGGTGCCAGTGGCCTGATTTCCCATTGGGGCAGTACTATAAAGTCGCCATGAGTGTGCACTGTCACAAGTCGATACCCGTCCTGATATGACCTTAGATGTTGCTAGGACATGAAACAACAAACAAACATATAATGTAGCACTTTTTATCTGGTGTCATCTTCGGTTATTTGGGTAATGTAGATAAGACCCCAGTCACACTACAGCTTGCGACGACCTTGCGACGGCCTTAGACCAAAGAACCCACACTCACCAGTGACATCCTTGCTACCAAGACAATGGTTGCCGATGTCTGGGTGTCACTGGTGAGTTTGGGTTCTTTGGTCTAAGGTGGTCGTAAGCTGTAGTGTGACTGGGGTATCATATGCTGTGTGCAATATGCTATGGGATATTAAGGTGATAACAGTGTGTGTGCTTAGTGAGTGTGTATTGCATTGCTTCTCATTAGTCCTGCGTTGTTCTTGGTAATATTCTTTTAAGAAGGGCAAATGTAAATTTCAAACTATTTAAACAAATCTTTAGCTCAGTACCAAATTGTTCATTAACAGAAGAAACTAGTTTTCCCAATAACTGGGGCATGCTCAATCAGCTGCCAATCAATACATTGTTCCCACTCACCTGGCATCAGAAGGTGGGTAGGTGGTGGAAATCCTCTACAGAACCTTTTCTGTGGAGCATGCTGCACAATGAGCTGCTGACCAAAACATTAGTTCTGTCATTGCCATCAGTGAATGCCCGACCCAGACGGGATGGCCGAATGAGTTAGAGCGTCCGTCTCCCGTGTTGGTAGATCGTGGGGTCGTGGGTTGCGAACCCTGGTCGAGCCAAACCAATGCCTTAAAAATTTATACTTTTCGCTTCCTAGCCTGGCGCTCGGCATTATTAGGATAGGGCAAGGACTGGTTGGCTCAGTGTCAGGGTAATGTGACTGAGTGGGGTATCGGGTCATGGTGCCGGTGGCCTGGTTTCCCAGTGGGACATCACTATAAAGTCACCATGAGTGCGCATTGTCACAAGTTGGTACCTATCCTGATATGACCCTAGATGTTGATAGGACGTAAAACAACAAACAAGCAAGAAGAAGAAAGTGAATCCCAAGTGGTCACACATGTGTGACTCAACGTTGCTTAGTTTTTTGTGATCAGATGAGAACCCGACTATTTGTGGCGATTGATATTTAATTTAAAGACGGCATTCTCTACCAGTTCAGCTGGACTTTGAACTAAAGTCTGATAAATAGTAGGTGTATATTTGTTTATAATTAACGGGACATTAAAAATTAATAGCTGTAGATTCCCTGTAGCAATTTGTCATTCTAGAAGCTTATCGCTTATCTGAACACACTGTCAGATTCTAAGGTGATGTCACATGGGTATTATCAGAGACTGCATGCCGTAATCTGTAATTAAATAATTCACCAAGTATGCGCCGGGACCAGACGGGATGGCCGAATGAGTTGAGCGTCCGACTCCTGTTTTGGGAGATCGGGGGATCCAAGCCCATGGGTTTGTGGGTTTGAACCCTGGTCGAGTCAAACAAATGACTTAAACATTGATACTTGTTGGTTCCTAACCAGGCGATCGGCATTATTAAGATAGGGCAATGACTGGTTGGCTCAGTGTCAGGATAATGTGACTGAGTGGAAAATCAGGTCATTGTGCTGGCAGCATGGTCTCCCAGTGGGGCAGCAGTATAAAGTCGCCATGAGTGCGCACTGTCACAAGACGATACCTGTCCTGATATGACCTTAGATGTTGCGAGGACGTAAAACAACAAAGAAACAAACAAATACACCGGGATAGAAGGCTATCAAAATAGTAGCAACATTTGAGATCAATCCAGGACTTCAAATTATAAATAGTTTTAATTGTCAACACCGCTTTGTCAATATCAAAGCATACTTACAACTAAGTAAGCTGCTAATTATTTATTAATAAAGTCTATTAGTACCTATTTTGATTTTGATTTTTGACAAAACAGGAATTGAATCAGTATAATGAAAAATGCTCATGTCAACATTAACTACTTAAATTACAAATCACAGAAAAAAACCCACAAAAGAAACCCCACTATATTTGACTATGCACTGTGAGAACAAGCGTGGTTAGATCAATCGTTATAATCTACTTAAAGTTGCATAGTCCAATGGTTTTGAGTTAGTTTTTTTAACATTTGTTTTATAGATACATATAGTAGCTTGATCGTTATTATCTATCTTCCTTTAGTTTGAAATTACTTTGATTTAAAATGAATAACTTTAGAGGTATTTGAAGTGCAAATATGCCAAATTAATTTTGGCAAGCTTGCCAAAAACTCTGAAAAGATAGGCTTCTGCAGTAACAGGTTCTATTAAATTGACTCGGCATTCCCTTCTATGTAGCAACAAATGTTTATTATGTGTACCAGTATCTAAGTTGGATTTGTAGAATCAAATCTAGATAATTGTTTTGGTTTTGAAATATTTGTGTTTTCGTCGGACTATGCAGCTTCATCTGTCGTTTGGGGTAATTTAACTCTTAAATTTGTAATTATTTTGTATTAGAAGTGGCTAAATTTGAAGGTATTTGAAATGAAAGCATACAACATGATTTTGGTTCAAACACCAAGGTTGTAGACATCATGGTGTAATATATCTGGAATGCCCGGCCGTCTGAGCCCTAGATATACCACTTACTCTTCCCAGGTGTGTTCTGACAATTGTCTGTCAGTTCACACCTGATGCCCCTCTCCAACAAACTCATACGAAAGAAAGGGAAGACAAGTCGCACAAGATTGACAGTTAAGAAGTTGTGCTTTATTGGCATCAACTCTTGTTCACCTACTAGTGACCTATCACCCTCACTCCTTACCTCCTGTCCACACAGATCCTCATTACTCTCTTTAGTATGTATAGTAATCAGTGCCTACAGCCCATTGAACCGGAGTCCCATGGTTGTTGCACACAGCTCAGTTTGTATATGAAAAGGTGGAGCCTCAGACAGAGTGTCTGGATTCTTGGCCAAGAGAAGAGTGTGTCTCCCTCAAGAGTGAAGAGTAGAGTGTCCTTCCAGAGTGTCTGGAGAAGTGTGTCTAGAATAATCTATATCAGAATGAGGCTTGTGTGGTCAGGTGGGGCAAAGGGGTGCAGGTGACTGGGCATCCCACAGCCAGCCAATCAGACACCCTCTACAGCCTGGGGGGCGACTCCCTAATAGGGGCAGCTGTCACTCAACCCCAGCTGCAGGTGGTGTCCATAATGTATGCAGAGTGGCTGGGTGTGCTTGCCCATTGGTCCTGTGGTAACAGGTAGTTGCAGACAGTTACAACAAATATTTATATTAAAAATGTCCTTCTCCACTTGCACTCTTACTGGTGCATAGAGGGAACATTTCACCAAACATTAACTTTCTCTCATATAGGAACATCTCGTCATAATTTCAGGAACTATCTGTTATCATATTCTCCACATAGGCTCATATGTCACGCAGCGAGTGGGGCACCCATTGCTTTTCTGTTAGATAACCTTGGTCCCCACTCTATCGCCCGAGACTAATAATGCTCTCTGCCAATATATAATTCCGAACCGAAAATCCGTATATTTTTACAATGGTTTCTTGTGACCACAATAGTGGCAGGTTCTATTAAATTGACTTGCTCTTCATTCTGATATCCAATAAATATTTCATAAGTGCGTCAGTATCTAAGTTAGATATGGAAGGTCAAATATATAGGCAAGTGTGTTGGTTCAGAAAATCTTATAGCTTCATCAGATTATGCAACTTTTTATTATAACATTTTCAGTGTCAAATAAACCTGCTTCAATGTGCTACTTTGCTCAGTATGTTAACCTGGTCGTCCATTGCTTCTCATCTCAGGCCGTCAGATGCAAATGAATCTTGAAAATATGGAGAATGCATCACCTGAGCAACTGGTAAGTCCACTTGACTTCTGGTCATTTCAGCACTTCTGGATACACTTTTTGGGTGTGTTTTTTGATAGGGTGTTTATGCTGTCCATAACATATAATCCCAGATGATCGGGCTTGTTTTCAATGCTGGGCAGCTTTCGGTTTTATTTTCTTATAGTTATTGTTTGTGGTTAGTAAGTCTATGTTAGTTTTTTTGTTTTTTCTTGATAATTGTTTTCCTTCTACTCTATCCCTAGACTAGACAGTTTTATTTTTTTCTCTTGATAATTTACAACACGAACAACGGACTGCATGATATGGACTTCTATTCAGGCAAATCAGAGTTTATGAGGTAATGTTCAGATAAGTACATGAGTCAAGTGGGTCAATCAATCAGGCTCTCAACCCTATCAATGGTGGTCATCTTATTGTAGGGATGGGTGGGCAGCCGAGTAAGCTGGTAGTTGTTGTCGGTCCAGCTGCTGGAGGCGTTGTGTAGAAATCCAGGACCTGGCGGGCCGTCGTCGACCGGAAGTGACGTCATAGATCTCGCGTGGCGAGATGTGGTTCCATGGGGGTCTGGCAGGGGGTTTTGGGCGTCGAGATCGAACCCAGGTGGTGCCACCGCAGCAGCAGTCCCCTGTTCGTGCGCAAATTACCCATGTTGACGAACCAACATGAACAATTGTTTTCCTTCTACTCTATCCCTAGACTAGACTACTCTATTTACATATTATAGGCTTGTACGCAGTAGATGGTTGATATGTGGTTCATGTGTGGTTTTGTTGATATCTGCTGAGTTTGATGGCCTGGGCACCTTCCAAGAGCTGTCCAGCTGGCGGGCAGTGACATGTCACATGCCCCACTGGGGACAGTTCAGTGGTGGTTTCCTGGTTTTACCTTGCACAGATATTTTTTTAATATATTTAGGTCAGGAATTTAATGCAATTTGAATGTATTTAATAAGCCGATTCTTCTAATTAATTTGAAAATAATTACCTTTACTTCCTAATGCAGTTTGACAAGTTTATCAAACAGAATGGCAAGTCATGGGATTCGAACCCCAGGTTCGAACCCATGCTGAGTCACACCAGTGACTTAAGAACTTACATTTGTCGCTACCTATCCTGGCATTGATTACTAAGCTACGACAAGGAGCAGTGGAATGAGGATGACCAATTGTCTACAATTGAAATTTGTCCTATTTAATTAATTACTGTAAACTCCTATTTCTATTCGTTATAATTTGGTTTTAATTACTTCAATAATGACGCATGCCTTCTATGTTAACAAGACTTTGACAACTTTCTTGGGTGTGTAGTGGTCTGCACTGACCTCTCAGACAAGGAGTCCGCATAGACAAGTAGGCGTGGGTAGTATTGTGTCATCAGGAAACCTAGGTGGTGTAATGGTTAACACAGTGGCCCGGAATGCAAAGAGATGTGGGTTTAAGTCCCGCTCTAGGCACATTTTTTATCACACACACCCACATGTGTAATATGAACGAAATTTTAGTTAGTTTCAAAAATAACATTAAACAATTCTTTTTTTAAATCCACCTTTTTTTCTTTTTTCTTTTTCTTTCTTTTTTGGTACATTAGTTGTTTAAGCAGGGCAAATTTCAATCGTGGATGATTGCTCTTCCTCATTCCACTGCTCCTTGCCCTATCCTAATAATGCCGAGCGCCTGGCTAGGAAGCGACAAGTATCAATTTTTAAGTCATTGGTTTGACTCGACCAGGATTCGAACCCACGTTCTACCACACGGGAGACGGACGCTCTAACTCATTTGGCCATCCCGTCTTTGTTCAGGCCATGATGAAGGCTGCCCGGCAGGCAGACTATTTTACACGTGAAGATGAGAGCAGCATAATTGCCTCCCAGTCAAACCAGCAAGACGGACCACTAGCTGAAACCCATGCCAGCCAACCTCAGCGGGCAGTTCACCTGTCCACCATACGGCCTCAAGATCCAACAGCAGCGATTGAGGCCATGCAGCATGAAGAGGCTCTCAAAAGGTAAACTACTACCCATACAGCTTTGTCCTTTCCTCCCCCTTTTTGTTTTAATTACAGGGATGAAAGATTTCCGCCATTTCGCGGATTTCCGCGATGACAATTATAAAAAATATAAAAATCCTACTATGACTAGTATGAGACAATGAAAACACTAAATCAATTGGGATGGCAACTTTTATCCTGGCAAGGTAAGACGGCCTTGCCTACGCAACATTTTTACCTTACAGTGAAGAGAGGCCAGAGTGCCGCATGCACGACATCATATACATTATATGAGTCAGCATCACGAAAATGAGCCAATTGGTGGTCAATTGAAGATGTCGGCATCGCAATTCTTAAAAGTGTAGTGCATTTCTTTGTTTTATATTAAATTATCCTAGAAACAAATAAGGTTGTTGTATTTTCTCGACCTTTACATTCAGGATAAATTTAAGGACTTTCCAGCACCTCTGTTAATGGTAAACTATAACTATACCGATCGACGCCGACATCCAATGATCGACGCTGACAACTTTAGGAGATGTCGGGGTCGCAATTCTTAAAGTGTAGTGCATTTCTTTGTTTTATATTAAATTATCCTAGAAACAAAAAAGGTTTTTGTATTTTCTCGACCTTTACATTCAGGATAAATTTAAGGACTTTCCAACACCTCTGTCAATGCTAAATTATAATTATGCCGATCAATGCCGACATACATGCTCGACGCCGACAACTTTCCCCAATTGGCCTCTTTTTGTGATCCTGACTCATATACATTATATAATCTTTAACAATTTCTTTTTACCAATTAGCATTAAACAAAAATACCAAGGAACCAAGATGTATATGACCCCATTTGGATAGTCTGAATCCTGTTCTTATATGATCTTAGATGTTGCTAGAACAAAAAACCCAAACAATAGCGAGCAAGGTATGGGTGATAACACAGGCACAAAAATGATAGTTGAAACCTGACTTCCGGCATTTCTCTGCGATTCCCTATGGGAGGAAATCCGCGTTTCCGCGGAAATTCGCCGTCAGTGTAATAATCTCAGCTGGATTTCCGCGTTTTTTGCCGGAGACCACTTTCATCCCTGTAATTAGAAAAATTACTATAAATTCAACCGCATAGAAGAATTATAGCTTTATATACACAGTAAAACCTCCCTAACCGACCAACTCCACAGATCGACCACTCCCCTATATCGATCGCTTCATTTGGGTCCCAACAATACCATTGTAACCATATTCTAACTGCCTAAATTGACCACCACCCTAAATGGACCGCTTAAAGCCGGTCCCAAGGTCGCTCGATTTAAAGAGAGTTTATTGTACTTTTAGTTCGATATACAATGTATATATAATTCATGTTATATATATATATATGGGTCAGGATCACGAAAAGAGGCCAATTGGGGAAAGTTGTCGGTGTCGAGCATGGATGTCGGTGTCGATCGGTATAATTATAATTTAGCATTGACAGAGGTGTTGGAAAGTCTTTAAATTTATCCTGAATGTAAAGGTCAAGAGAATACAACAACCTTATTTGTTTCTAGGATAATTTAATATAAAACAAAGAAATGCACGAGACTTCAAGAATTGCGACACCGACATCTGTTAAAGTTGTCGGCGTCAATCATTGGATGTCGGCGTCGATCGGTATAATTATAGTTTAGCATTGACAGAGATGTTGGAAAGTCCTTAAATTTATCCTGAATGTAAAGGTCGAGAAAATACAACAACCTTATTTGTTTCTAGGATAATTTAATATGAAACAAAGAAATGCACTACACTTTTAAGAATTACGACGCCGACATCTTCAATTGACCACCGATTGGCCCGTTTTCGTGAGGCTGACTCATATATATATATAATTTATTTATAAAAACAATCCTCCAAACACATTTAGTTGTAAAAATGAAGCCTAATCAGTTAAAGCTGCATAGTCCTATGAAAGCATACAATTTTAAAACCAAAGCACTGAATTGATTCTACATAGTGAACTAGTGCACTCATTAACTTGTTTGTTGTTTTACGTCCTAGCAACATCTAAGGTCATATCAACCTGTACAATAGAAGGGGATACAGGGCCAATTTAATAGGACCTTTTAATGCTGGAGCCTGTAGTGGCTATCATTTTGCCATGCATGTCAAATTAACTTTGCATGTTTCCACTTCAACTTTCTCCAAAGTTATCTATTTTTAGTTAAAGTTGCATAGTCCGATGGTTTTGAGTTTCTGTCATTTTCTGAGTTAAATATATTAAATTGATTGTTATAGCCTCCCTTACTTTAGTTTGAAGTAACTTTTATTTTAAATGTCTAACTTTTGAGATATTTGAAGTTAAACCATCCACAAATAATTTTGGCAAGCACGCCAAAGGCTTCTGCAGTAACCGGTTCTATTCAATTGGCTCTGTCTGCCCTTCTATATGGCGACAGGTGCTTAATATGTGCACCACTATCTAAGTTGGATATGTAGAATCAAATCTGGATAATTGTTTTGGTTTTGAAAATTTGTTGTTTTCATCGGACTATGCAGCTTTATAGTTATTTCAAACAAAAGCAATCTACATCAATCTATCAGCCAAACATTTTTATCTGAAAATATAGCAGAAACTTAAACCCATCGGACTGTACAACTTTTAAAGTCCCAACCGAGGAAAGATATCTTTTTAATTCGTGCATAAATATTTCTTCCTATTTCTTCTGAATAATCTGGCTGGTGTACTCAGTGTCAGGATAATGTGACTGAGTGGGATACCAGGTCATGGTGCTGGTGGCCTGGTTTCCCAGTGAGACATCACTATAAAGTCTCCATGAGTGCGCAGTGTCACAAGTCGGTACCCGTCCTGATATGACCTTAGATTTTGCTAGGATGTAAAACAACAACACACAAACAAACATCTGAATAACCTCGTATTTGCATGAAGGCTCTGGTCTTGGCCTCTTCCGTGAATATTTTACATAGTGTATATATCATTTTAGTTATACACTAACTATATAGACTATTTACTAACTGTACTGCTGTAGTCACTATGATGAAACGAAGACACTTCCTGTAATGCAGTATAGCCTAATAGAAGCCGAAAATTCCCACTGTAACGCTGTAAATTCCCTTAATATAAAACGCATCCCCCCTACAGAACCATGAAAGAATCTATGCATGATAATTAAAGTTGCATAGTCCGATGGTTTTGAATTTCTGTAATTTTTCTGAGATGAATATTTTAGATCGATCACTAGTATCTACTTTACGTTAGTTCAAAGTTACTTTTATTTTAAATGGTAAACTTTTGAGAGCAAACATGGAAAATTAGTTTTGGCAAGCTTTCCAAAACTCTGACACCATAGACTTCTGCAGTAACAGGTTCTGTTAAATTGACTCAGTATTGCCTTCTACGCAGAAACAGATGTTTAATAAGTGCATCAGTATTTAAGTTAGATATGTAAAATCAAATCTAGATAATTGGTTTGGTTTTTGAAAATTTGATATTTCATCGGACTATGCAGCTTTAAAGTGGCATAGTCCGATGAAACATCAAATGTTCAAAACAAAAAAACTCACCTAGATTTAATTCTACATACTGATGCACTTATTAAGCTTTTATTGCAACGCAGAAGGGAATTCTGGGGCAATTTAATAGAACCCATTACTGCAGAAGGCTATGGTATCAGTGTTTTGGTGTGCTTGTCAAAATTAATTTTGCATGGTTGCACTTCAAATATCTCAAAGGTTAGCCACTTAAAATAAAAGTTACTTCAAGCTAAAGTAAGGTGGATTTAACAATCAACCTAATGTATTTATCTCAGAAAATGTCAGAAACTCAAAACCATCGGACTATGCAACTTTAAGTTCAACCTATTATCTTGTGACCTTTTGATTTGTTAAATTTGTCTTCCGTTTCCTATTGGTTGTGAACAGCGAAATTGAAAATTTGCGAACGAGTAAATTGCACAGGTAAATCTAGTAATACACGTCGGCCTTGTCCGCTGAAACTTCCCCCGCCGTGCCGTGTTACGAGGCGCCACCTTGTGTCAAGCTAATAAACTAAACCCCACGTAGCGCGAAAGCGTGCTGTCCGCTGGCGTCGGATGCTGGTGGCGCCACCTTGTGTTAAGCTACCAAACTAATCCCAACTGCCATGTTTTCCGTGTCCGATGCTCGTGTCGCCACCTTGTGTCAGAATACCCAACTAACCACACCTGGTCAGAGAGCGTGTATATAAACAGATGAGAGGGACAACTGTCATACTAGACCCTGTAACAGCTGCCGACTGTGGCGCTCCAAGTGGTGGTTGTTGAACAAATGGGCAAACTCAAGGCATTGTCAATGGCAGTGAGCAATCTTCATACAGAAAACGTTAAATATCTCTAAAACTACAACACCTAGAAACAAACTGATTGGAATACACATAGAAAACATGTTTACCAACAAGATTATATTAAATTGATATGGTTAGGGTTCTGGATTTCTATTAATTTGGAATAAAACTGACGTTTTTCACTACGCGTATGGCAAACTCAAGGCATTGTCAATGGTCGTGTGCAATCTTCCTACAGAAAACGTTAAATATCTCTAAAACTACAACACCTAGAAACAAACTGATTGGATTACACATAGAAAACATGTTTACCAAAAGGATTATATTAAATTGATAAGGTTAGGCTTCTGCATTTCTATTAATTTTGAATAAAAACAAATGTTTTGCACTGCACATACCATCAAACTCAAAGCTTGTTCAACACTAACCGCCAGGAACGCCACTGTAGCCTGTGTTACCGATTTTCGCGGGAGTTGTCCCTCTCATCTGTTTATATACACGCTCTCTGACCTGGTTCCGTTCTGTTCGCGTGTTGTGTTTGGCTTCCGTGTTGGCATCCGTATCCGCAAAGTTTCCTGTCCACCCCCCCCCATCCAATTAAAAAATGACCCAACCCCAAAGGCCCTGCAAAAGAATTTAAAGCAGCTGAGTTTAATTCTATTCAGTGACTATTCAGCCATAGCGCTTTATGATGTGAAAATTACCCTTATGGGCCTGTCACACTATGACGTATGGCGTTAGCGTATGCCGGCGTATGCGCCTTTTGACCAATACGCCGGCATAGGTCGTATACGCTTTTCATATGCCGTCGTACGT
Organism: Branchipolynoe longqiensis; assembly: GCA_030323885.1. Taxonomy (NCBI): domain Eukaryota; kingdom Metazoa; phylum Annelida; class Polychaeta; order Phyllodocida; family Polynoidae; genus Branchipolynoe; species Branchipolynoe longqiensis. The sequence continues at coordinate 60,960,444 of CM059193.1, read as the reverse complement.
CGGCGTAGGTCGAACCGCCGAAAAAATTTGTGTGCGTGTTCAAAATGTTCAACCTATGCCGGCGTATGCCTCATACGTTTCTGATATGCTAGACATACGCTAGACGTATGCCGGCATAGGTTATGCATAGGTTAGGGGTACGTGGGCATAGGTTAGGCGTACGTTGCATCTGGCGTACTCACAACGTTCTGTAAAAGGGCTGTCACACTATGACGTATAGCCTTAGCGTATGCCAACGTATGTGACTTTTGACCAATACGCCGGCATAGGTTACGCATAGGTTGGGCATAGGTCGTATATGCTTTTCATACGCCATCATACGTCGGCATAGGTTGAGCCGCCGAAACAATTTTTGTGCATGTTCAAAATTTTCAACCTATGCTGGCATATGCCTCATACGTTTCTCATATGCTAGACGTATGCTAGATGTATGCCGGCATAGGTTATGCATAGGTTAGGAGTACGTCGGCATAGGTTACTCATATGCTGGTCCTGTCGCCTCCAACCTTCAAAATACTTCCCAATACGGCGAGTATACGTCGTCATATGGTTTGCATATGTCGATATACCATAGGGATACGGTAGCCATACGCCAGGCATATGCTACGCGTACGTTTCGTACGTCGCTAGAGTGCAAAAAGGTTGGCGTGTCTCGACGTATTATCATTTTCAAATTATTTTGCGACATTACGCATATGCCACCGCCATACGTCGTAGTGTGACAGGCCCATTAATAAGGACGAGTATTCAATTTCCGGAACATTACACCATAAAGAAAACCTAAATAAATTTATAGGAGGGCGCGAGTTCATGTCACTTGTGGTCGACGCGGAGAAAACAAACAGATGACACCAGTGCTTTTTGTTTTATTTACATTTCACAATAACGGCGAATTTCACTTATTGAGTAAGTTATGCTCCTAAATAAATAACATTATTTTACCCCCGAGTGAATATTCATGGTTCTAAATAACAGAATTAGATCATAGGAGTGAATAGATTTGTGCTTTTTGTTTTATTTACATTCGCCAATGCGGTGGCTTTAATTGCGAATGTTACTTACTCCACCCCCTCTTCATTCCTTTAAAAAAAATATTATTTTAAAATTAAAAAAATATAAATATAGCGTTCTTACAGATACCTGATTTATCTCACTTAAAATTCATTGTGAAAATGTTTAAGGTAGGGTTTTCATTTATTTTATTATTTTATTTCAATGCATGATAAGTACTTCAATTTAAACATTCTTCATGTGCAACCTTCATATTCCAATTTTAACACCCTACATTAACATTAAAATTCTTTATTTATGTAAACAGGGATGATATTTCTTTTGTTTTTAAGCGGATTTCCATTTCTTTTCACAACCTGGGGGCATTTTTTATATAGGTGTAAACGGAAATTTGTCGTCAGAATAATAATCTCGGTTTGATTTCCGCTTTTTTTTGCATGAAATCATTATCATCCCTGGTATACAAATATTTAAATACTAATAACATTGTATTCTAGCGAGTATCTATGATAAGAAACATGTCGAACTGTTTGTGTGCTTTATTTTCTATTAAATAATAGTCAGAACCCTCTGGCCAGGTAAAACCACTCACCAAAGTTTATGATGCATGTCCTGCAATTGCCATTTTCCACTTGGTCCTCAATTCGCTTCTGTTTTCATCTAAATTCATAATTTCTGTCTCACGCTTCACTTCACTACAAAAGAAAACTTAAACAACCACAACCAAAAGGTTTCACTTCGATTGACTGTAGTGGATTGATCAGAATCGTCACAAAATAAATAGCACTTTCTCACCTTTCCTGCACAGCTAATGGTTGCTTTTAAATGGTATTGTTGTGTGTCCCTTTTTGTTTATTGAAGAGAGTTCTTTTCACCATTATGGAATATTCACCACTTGGATTAAATTCTGCATCGCTAAGGTTGTTTTGTGTGTGTGTAAAGATATCACTATTTAAGCTTCTGCCTCCCACTATCATCCACATGCCGCCCTGTCCCACTGCCTCCTCGTCTCCCTGTCCCACTGCCTATCATCCACATGCCGTCCTGTCCCACTGCCTCCCCGCCTCCCTTTCCCACTGCCTATCATCCACATCCTGCCCTGTCCCACTGCCTCCCGGCCTCCCTGTCCCACTGCCTATCATCCACATGCTGCCCTGTCCCACTGCCTCCCCGCCGCCCTGTCCTACTGCCTATCATCCACATGCCCCCTGTCCTGCTGCCTCCCTGTCCCTCTGCCTATCATCCACATGCTGCCCTGTCCCACTGCCTCCCCGCCTCCCTGTCCCACTGCCTGTCATCCACATGCCACCCTGTCCCACTGCCTCCCCACCTCCCTGTCCCACTGCCTATCATCCACATGCCGCCCTGTCCCACTGCCTCCCGGCCTCCCTGTCCCACTGCCTATCATCCACATGCCGCCCTGTCCCACTGCCTCCCCACCGCCCTGTCCCACTGCCTATCATCCACATGCCGCCCTGTCCCACTGCCTCCCCGCCTCCCTGTCCCACTGCCTATCATCCACATGCGGCCCTGTTCCACTGCCTACCCCCTCCCTGTCCCACTGCCTATCATCCACATGCCACCCTGTCCCACTGCCTCCCTGCCTCCCTTTCCCACTGCCTATCATCCACATGCCTCCCTGTCCCACTGCCTCCTCGCCTCCCTGTCCCACTGCCTATCATCCACATGCCGCCCTGTTCCACTGCCTCCCCGCCTCCCTTTCCCACTGCCTATCATCCACATGCGGCCCTGTTCCACTGCCTCCCCGCCTCCCTGTCCCACTGCCTATCATCCACATGCCGCCCTGTCCAACTGCCTATCATCCACATGCCGCCCTGTCCCACTGCCTCCCCGCCTCCCTTTCCCACTGCCTATCATCCACATGCGGCCCTGTTCCACTGCCTACCCACCACCCTTTCCCACTGCCGATCATCCACATGCCACCCTGTCCCACTGCCTGCCCGCCTCCCTGTCCCACTGCCTATCATCCACATGCCGCCCTGTCCAACTGCCTATCATCCACATGCCGCCCTGTCCCACTGCCTCCCCGCCTCCCAGTCCCACTGCCTATCATCCACATGCCACCCTGTCCCACTGCCTGCCCGCCTCCCTCTCCCACTGCCTATCATCCACATGCCGCCCTGTCCCACTGCCTATCATCCACATGCCACCCTGTCTCACTGCCTCCTCGGCTCCCTGTCCCACTGCCTATCATCCACATGCCACCCTGTCCCACTGCCTCCCCACCTCCCTGTCCCACTGCCTATCATCCACATGCCACCCTGTCTCACTGCCTCTTCGCCTCCCTGTCCCACTGCCTATCATCCACATGCCGCCCTGTCCCACTGCCTACCAGTCCCACTGCCTATCATCCACATGCCACCCTGTCCCACTGCCTCCCCGCCTCCCTGTCCCACTGCCTATCATCCACATGCCTCCCTGTCCCACTGCCTCCCCACCTCCCTGTCCCACTGCCTATCATCCACATGCCGCCCTGTCCCACTGCCTCCCCACCTCCCTGTCCCACTCCCTATCATCCACATGCCACCCTGTCCCACTGCCTCCATGCCTCTCCGCCTCTTCACCTCGTTGCCTCTCTGCCTCCCTGACAATCCGCCTCCCTGTCCCACTGCCTCGTTGCCACACTACATCCCTGTCCCACAGACTCCCTGTCCTTCAGCCTTCCTTCCCCACCCCCCCTGCCTTCCTGCCCCTGCCTGCCCCACCATCACATTGCCTCACTGCCCCATGGCCTTGCTGCTTCCCTTCCTCACCGTCTCTTCCACACTGCCTCTCGCCCACTTCATCCCTGCCCCACTGTCATGCTTCATGATCATAAGTTAAATATTCCTAGTTATTCCCAATTTATATAGCTCTATTAAAGTGGCCCCTGACTTTGTTTCCGGAGTGCACTCTCTTTGCTTCTACATACATGTCCTGTTCTTCGTGTATCTGAATTGAGAATGCTTGCGGTCTGTGTTTGCAATGCATTTGAATCTGTTCGCTTGATTGCACTGGGGAGGGACTTGAATATGTATTTCAGCAGTCAAAGAAATCACGTAGCAATCCATTATTAATACAGACCGTGTATAAAAGGAAGAACATTTTTAAAAATAAAAACTACTTGAATAAAAGTTCTTTAAAGAGGAACAAAAATAAAGAATTTCATCGCATTTCACTGTATGAGATACTGATGTAAATATATTAAAACCTGAATAGTCCAATAAGGGTATGAATTCTTTTCAAAGCAAAACATTTGCCTGATTTTTTAAATATATATTTTTTAATGTTTTTTTTATGCTGTCCATAACATATACGCTCGGATGATCCGGCTTGTTTTCAATGCTGGGCAGTTATCGGTTTGATTTTCTTATAGTAATTATTTGTGATTCGTACTTCTATATTAGTTTTCTTTGCTTTTTCTTAATAATAGTTTTTGTTCTACACTATTCCTAAACTGGCCTACTGTATTTACATATTATAGGCTTGTACGCAATAGATGGTTGGTATGTGGTTGGTGTGTGGTTTTGGCGATATCTGCTGAGTTTATGGCCTGGTCACCTCCCAGGAGCTGTCCAGCTGGTGGGACTATATATTCAACATAGCTACTGATTACCATTTGAAACTTTAAATGCTGCATTAAAAGAATGCTAAGTCAATGTAATATATCCGGTTACTGCTGAAGCCTATGATGTCCAGAATTTCTGGGCGCAGACCAACATTAATTTGGAATGTTTTCCCTTCAAATACTCTTCAAATACTCTTCAAAATCAAAATTCAAATTAAGGTATATTATATTTTTTAACCGAATATATTTATCAACAACACAAAGATATAGCTTTGCCGGTGTCGCAGTTTCAGCCACCTGCCAGTTTCCACCGCCTGTATAGACTCAAACTCAAGGCATTGTCAATGGTCGTGAGCAATCTTCATAAAGAAAATACAGCAAAAGTGAAATATCTCTAAAACTACACCACCTATTAACAAATCGCTTGGTAGACATATAGAAAACATCTTTACCAAAAAGACTGTATTAAATTTATAAGGTTAGGGTTCTTGATTTGTATTAATTTTGAATAAAACTAAGGGTTTGCACTGCGCGTACCATCAAACTCAAGGCATTGTCAATGGTCGCTAGCAATCTTCATACAGAAAATACAGGAAAAGTGATATATCTCTAAAACCACACCACCTAGAAACAAATCGCTTGGTACACATGTAGAAAACATCTTTACCAAAAACATTATATTAAATTTATAAGGTTAGTGACGATGATGTTAGATTTTGACGCATGCACATGAAACTGACAGGCAGCTGAAACTGACCGGGAGCTGAAACTGCGACACCGGAAGACCAGTGCTATTGCGCTGACAAAAGATTTATATGAATAAAATTATTTACCAAAAGAAATAGCAGAAACCTAAAACCGTCATATTATACAACTTTATGGTACACAAGCATACACAAGTTATTTATGCCCAAAATAAAAATATTATAAAGGCAATGCTGTGATTTCTTCTGGGATTAGTGTTTGGTTGTACATGTATGTACTTTGACCGTTGCCTTGATGAATATAGGTTACACGAGCTGGAACAAGCCATGGTGGGTGCGACGGGAACAGAGCAGGTAGAGGATCTGGAGGCGAAGAAAGAAAAACGGAGACGCAGGAAGAGATACGCAGATGAGCAGACACGCAAAATATTAGGCATGTATTATTTAGTTATTACAGGTTATTACAACAGAAGAAATATGTAGCCGGATTGAGGAGACACTCTGGCTGGCCCAAAAGACCTACTGTTTATTAAACAACAACACAAATTAAAGCTAGAGTTCGGAACCAAATGCGCACAATGAAGGGAGAAACTGTTGGACGCTGGAGAAAGCGCGCCAAACTCTCCTACCTTGGGCAGCTGGCCAAGCGCCAGGCTGTTGTAGCTGCTGTACCCACATAACCAGCGTGCCTGCGTGAGTATCGCAGGTTCGAATCTTAGCACAGACAAGTTATATCATGACGGGTTCCATCTTAAATAATATTTGTATAAATACTTTATCCTGCAGATTTAATTGTTGTTTTCTGAAGGTAGAAAAAGGCCCTAACACAATTTACTTTTGTTTAAATAAATAGGGAATTTTCATTGTATAATTATTTTGTGTCATTCTAAATCATGGATGATATTTTTCGTTTTTAAGCGGATTTCCGGGTTTATTCACAACCTGGGATAATTTTTGATATAGGTGTAAATGGAAATTTGCTGTTGGGATAATAATCTCGGCTTGATTTCTGCTTTTTTGTGTGCCTGAAACCAGTATCATCCCTGTAAATGTTGAAACAAACTCTTTTTATATAAAAACATTTACTGGTAGCTGGATGTGGTCTTGTTTTTACCTTTGGTTTGAAAAAAAAAATCTAAGCGTTTACTATTAACTGGATAGTTATGATGCGCGGGCATGTAGGCAGAGCTGCCAACCATTACGAGTTGTGCAGAATCATTACGATTTTCTGCTTTTCATTACGCCATTACCCCCGTACTCTGAAATATTACCGAAAATCCGTCTATAGAGTAAAACCTCTCTAAATCGAACGACTTTAAGTGGTCCATTTAGGGAGGTGGTCCATTTAGAGTTAGAATATCCTTACAATGGTATTGTTGGGACCCAAATAAAGCGATCGATATAGGGGAGAGGTCGATCTGTGGAGGGGTCGGTATAGATAGGTTTTACGGTATATATATTTATAATATATATATGTGTGTGTGTCATCATCATCATCATCATCATGCTGTCGGTCACGATGTGACAAAGACTACTTTCATTACTTGACTGCCGCTCTGCATTTAGCTCTCTGCTGTGAGAGTGATGTCCATGAGTCGGTCTTAATGTCTCTCCTTGAACCGGAGACGAGGGCGCCCTCTCTTTCTGTAACCATAAGACAGTTGAGAATAGAGGATCTGCTTTGGTAGCCTGTCTGATGAGATCCTCATGAGGTGTCCAGTCCACCAAAGATTCTTTTTTTCATATGTGTGTGTGTAATATGCATATTTATATATGTATAATATATACGCATACATATGCAAGTGCCTAAATACTTATTGAAATATATATATGGGCCATAGTCTGCGATTCACGTGAAAATCATTAATCTTTCCCATTTTCAAATGTTGGCAGCTATGACGTAGGTAGTAACTGTGATTTCTGGTTGTGTCGTGTGTTGGAGCTGTATGCTGTAGCAGGCCGTGCCTGATGGGATATTTGCGTATGTCGATGAGGCATTCCCGTATGTTCCCATACCTGGAAAGTCATTGAATTTTATAATTCAGGATTCCAGGCCTGGAAAATCTGGTAATTTGTCTAAAGATTCTTGGAAATCCGTGAAACTGGAAAATTCATGAATATATATTTTTTATTAAGGCCTATATTCACTGACATGCCCAAACTTTAATCAGCGATGTTTTGTATTGAAGTGATTTTTTGTGGCTTTGTGGGTTTGTGGCTTATTTACACGTCACATCTTACACAGTGAATTGTTTATTAATATGGCCATGTTTCGGGGTATTTTAATTGAATAAATATCTTAAAAACGTCCTGGAATTCTGCACTGAAAGGTCCTTGAATTTGATATTTCAAAATGGGTATAAACCCTGTGCTATATGCCGTAGTATCGCAGTACTTATTTGTACGGACTGGTAGGATTACATAAGGAATCCTTGTTTGCACCGGGAAGCTATATGCAGTAGGGCCAAGGTAGCTGACCAGATGGGATGGCCGAATGAGTTAGAGCGTCTGTCTCCTGTGTTGGTAGATCGTGGGATCGTGGGTTCGAACCCGGGTCGAGTCAAACCAATGACTTAAAAATTTATACTTGTCTCTTCCTAGCCTGGCACTCGGCATTATTAGGATAGGACAAGGACTGGTTGGCTCAGTGTCAGGATAATGTGACTGAGTGGGATATCAGGTCATCGTGCTGGTGAAGCACCAGTGGGGAAGCACTATAAAGTCGTCATGAGTGCGCACTGTCACAAGTCAGTACCCGTCCTGATATGACCTTAGATGTTGCTAGGATGTAAAACCACAACACACTTTACCTGTTGTAGTAATATTTGTATTATCTGTGCAAACTGGATATTACAGCATTATTTTCTGTATAACATCTAATTGTTATTTAACTTTTAAGGTTTGTTGTTAGCTAGATAGTTATGATATTGTTTTGTTAGGGTTTTACATCCTATCAACAATTAACTCTAAGGTCATATTGGGAAGAGTACTGACTTGTGACAGTGCACACTTATATTAACTTTATAGTGCGTCCCCCACTGGAAGACGGGCATCATGATCTGATACCCCACTCAGTCACATTATCCTGATACTGAGCACACTACTCCTTGCCCTATCCTATTAATGCTGAACACCAGGCTAGGTGGTGACAATATCCCATGAAGACAGGCTTAAGGCCTTGAATCTACCAAGTCTGTTCAATAGATGCGTTTGAGGTGACATCATAGAAATAAATATGCATATATCTGGATTATATTTCATAAAGGCTCCATACATTAAATTGAAAATATCACCAAAGGAGACCAGAGGACACAAACTTAGACTTCAAAACCCAGAACCAACCGGCGAGTGAGGAAAAACTTTCTTCTTGATAGAGCGGCAAACACATGGAATAGGCTTCCACCTGAAATATTTGAAGCTCCATTACTAAATGCATTGAAAAACAGAGAATACATTTTGGACTCAGTATCGGTATAGTCAGTCCTCGCCGCATGCCCACGATAATTATGACAGGTCATATATAGACAGGCTGAATCTGTTAAAAGGCTATTATGCCTAAATATAAAAACAGAAGAGGATACGTATAAGTATAAATTTTACGTCGCATATGGGAAGGCAGCCAGCTTTCTTACTGATTCAGCCATCCCGACAACTCAGATGGTTATACTGGTACCTCACCTCCACCATTACTATCAGCTTAACCTTGCTTTTAAATAAATATTCATTCTAGTGGCTGGTGATCACCGATGTTGACATGTTAATGTGTAAGGGAAAGCAAAATAAAAATAGTGGATTGATTTTGTGTTGTCAGAGTTTCGGAAGCTGGAGGACCGAGGGGTGATGCTGCAGGTGTACGAGGACCTGGAGGGACAGATCCAGCAGCGAGACCAGGTGGTGGCTGGACTCACTACTCAGGTAAGTTGGTGTGCCGACACGCCGGGCACAATAGATACCACCAAAGACAATGTAAGATAAGATGCACCAGTCAGCGCTTTTCCATGAAATACAGCAAACAAGGTAATTGGACAGGTTCCCAAGCTCAGCCTGACAGCTGTACCATTGGGGGCATTCGACTGGGCCTCTATGCGAATATCAAAATATTTCCTAACAAATTCCTATTCGACTGGGACCGGAAGTGGGTTTATATACGTATGATTCGGATGTGTGTTGTGGCTCAATCCGATCCATCCGTAAATCTTGCGGATAGAAAGGGCCCAGTCGAATGCGCTCATAGAAACAAGGGTGCAGGTTACCTAGACCACCCTGACCGCTGTACTATCAAAGACAATGTACAACAATTATGGTGTATTATCTCCTAATATTAATAATGAAAACAATGTTATAGCATAGTAATGTTCAAACACTATAATCACTTTAATCTGTGACATACATAAATACAAATTTGTGAGTATGTCTGAGTAATAAAACTACTACTACACCTAATCAAATCGTGCCGTTGGGTGCAGCACTGCATGATTATTTCAGAATTCCCTTTAGACCTATTTCATATGACATCAGCATAGGTATTTAGGTCAGTGCGCGTGCAGCTTGGCTGCAGGACGACACACGTTCACACTGCAAACTCAATGGCTATGAGCAATCTTCATACAAAAAATGTTTATTTCTAAAACTACACCACCTAGAAATAAACCGCTTGGCACACATACAGAAAACATATTCAACAAAAAGACTATTAAATTTATAAGGTTGGCATTCTGCATTTCTATTAATTTTGAATAAAATTGACGCGAGTAAAAGTGAAAGTGACAGTAAGAATGAGAGTGACAATAAGAATTTAAAGTGACAATCAAAGTGATAGTGATTGTGACGGTGACAGTAATCATGATAATGAGTGATGTGCAAGAATTATATGAGTATAAATATAGGAAGTTCTGTATTTCTCCACCTTAGTTTCATAGTGCTTCATTCACTGACTCTGCCCGTCCTGATATGACCTTAGATGTTGCTAGGACGTAAAACAACAACAAACAAACAATCCCAACTCGACTGGTGGCGCCACCACCGTGCGCCTACCGAACTAACCGCTCCACACTGGATGTGCTTGTCTCACTTATGTTTTATTTATTTATTATTTTTATTGTCGTTTTCATTTTCACCATCACTGTCATCATCACTGTTGCACTGTCATTCTTACTGTCACCATTCCTGCCACTGTCACTCTTACTTTCATTGTCACTCTTACTGTCACTCTCACTTTTACTGTCACTGTCACTCTTATTTATACTGTCATTGTCATCGTTGGTGACATTGTTATTAGTGGTCGTGTTATTGTTGCTGTCATCATTATTATTTATTAATGCCACTATTGCCATTGTTTTGGTTATTGTTACTATTATTGTTTCTGTACTTTCTATTATCAAAATTGTTATTGTTGTCATAAAACAAGAAAGGTAATATCTGGAATTTCATATGACTATAGAAACAGACAAATTACAAGTAATCTTTATTTACATACATATACATACAGTAAAACCTCTAATGGACCACCTCCACATATCAACCACGTACTCCCCTGTATCGATCGCTTTGTTTGGGTCCCAAACGATCGCCCATACAATACTATTGTAACGATAAAAGAAATTCCCTAAACCCACCACCTCCCTAAGTGGACCATTTAAAGTTGGTCCCATGGTCGGTCGATTTAGTGAGGTTTTACTGTGTGTATATACATATTTTACCTCGGTAAACAGCCTCAGGCTAGCCTCAGGCTAGGGAGAGGTAAGCACGTCCGGTACCAGCAATTAGCATATACAACTCACGACTGGATAACGTGTCGTTGGGTTGCTCCGGCAAAATTAGTCTACATACAAGCAAATACGCAGTAAGTATAATAAAAACTGTGGTTAGCTTAATTATGATGCATTAGAGCATCAATATGGAAAGTTTAGACTTTCGTTGGTCCAATTTGGACGAGTTATTTGGTTATAAACAACCAAGGATAGAACACTCGAGTGGGTTTCTCGAAGGAACCAAACCGGTCATTAGCGGTTATGTCAACACCCGGGTCACCGTGTGACTATGGGTAGAGATGTGGGTTTCGCCCTATCTCATGTGGAAATTCTCTCGTACTCTAATAGAGAGTAATGTTGGAGATGCTCCTGGGTTTCTTTTATAGACTCCCCTAGACAAAACTTTTTCAGGCGTTTCTCCGAGTTTCGTAGCATTTTCTCCAACTTGTTGACGTAGTAGTCACAGGTGGGAGAAGTGTGCGGAACAGAGGGATGGGCGGGCCGATACACTGGTCCCGACCCCGCGTAAGGTTTGGGCTTGACCCACAACCCACGCACAAATTTAGCTTATTACGCCTGTGTTATAACGGTATAAACACGTTCTTTAACACCAATAGATGTCCAAATGAGTTTGAAACAACCATATTGTGACATATATATATACCGGGACTGACCAAAAAAATTTTTGTTTCAGCTCCCGATGGCCACGAAGCGGAGTAAGCGCGGTGCAGCAGCAGCCGAGGGGCGTGTTCCGAGTGGAGTGGACGAGGAGTACGACTCCTCACCCGTGTTGTCGGCAGGGCCGTCGACACAGCCCCGGGCGCATATCCTCTCCGACCCGGACGAGGACGCAGTGCCTGATGTGCCTGCGCCTCCAGATTGGGAGGCTCGCTTTGCAAGATTGGAAAGCCACATCTTGACTGCCAAATCGCCTGTGTCTCGGAAGCGGCGTAGGCCGAGTGTCCAAGAGGATTCGTTTGAGGATTTCTTGGACACAGACTCGGCGGTGGAGCTTAAGGCTCCTCCTCCTCCTTCTCCTAAACGGAGGAAGAAGAAGAAACAGGTGATTTCTTCGGGTGATGAATTCACCAAGGAGCGGGCAGAGACTGGTTTTCGCAAAAAGCGGAAGACTAAGTCCAAAAAGAAGAAGAGGAAGAGGAAATATTCTTCTTCTGAGTCGTCCACTGAGTCTACTTCTACGGAATCAGACTCAGACACCATATATGAAGGGGTCTATGCGGACATTGGCACTAAAGTGGCTAAGAAGGTGGAGAAGCCAAAGGCTAAGCGGGTTAAAACCACTACGCTTATGCGCGAGACCGTGAATGGTCATTTTCGCACGTTCAAACCGGCGGAGGTTATCTCCAAGTTAGGAGATGAGTTAACAGGCATAAAGGGTGTTCCCAACTCCATCATTAAAGAAATGGATCGGGATGTCAATATGACGGATGACCGTAAGAAGTTTGAGGATGTGTTGCACACAGTGCATAAGGCAGTGTTGGCTACCCTAACAGCTATTGTTCCTGTGGCTAATAGGATGCAGAGTGAAAATAAGTTCTCGTCTTTGGCTAAGACAATGGACAAAGGCATTGCAGTGCTAGCGGCGGCAGGTAATTACCTGTCGTTTCGAAGATATGAAAATGTCTTCAAGTCAGTTTGCACAGATGCTGGCAAAGAAGTGGCTCGCTCTAAGAAGGTTACCGATAATGAGGGGAAGGAGTTTACGCTTTATCTTGCTCCAGAGCCGATTAAAGGGAAACCTTTAGATAACACCAAGATGTTTGGCGGTCAACTACAATACCTCTATAAAGAGGTAGAGACTGCAGCCAAGAGTGGCAAAAACATGGATGGCAAGAAGAAACAGGAAGTTCCTCGTTTCAAAAAGTCACGAGGGGATTTTCGTCCACGACGGTTCACCAGAGGAACCAGACCGAGTTCAAACTTCGGTCAAGGGTTTCGGGGCCGGGGCGCTCGCCCAGGCTGGACCGACAACACCGCACGGCCAATAGGTCGAGGGTTCAACTCGTCGAGACCTTTCCCCAGGGGGGGGTCCAAGTAGAGGTCCAAACACAAACTTTACAAGTCCCTGCAGCCTCTAAAAACACACAAACTGTAAGCAACTTTGTGGCTGGTAATATTAGTAATCATATTTCTGAGTGGCACAAAATTACTAGTGACCAAGAAATTATAGAAATAGTTAGGGGTGTTCAAATTCCTTTTACACAAATTCCTGTACAAAGTATAATACCTTTTCCATATAACATTCAACCAGTTGAACGAGACGCACTAACTAAACAGGTACATAAATTCTTTGAGAAAGGAATTATACAAAAAGTGACACACTGTTCAGGACAGTTTATTTCAAACATTTTCTCGAGACCGAAGCCTAATGGTGATGTTCGAATGATCCTGGATTTAACAATCCTTAATAAAAGGGTGGAATATCGACATTTTAAAATGTTCTCTCTAGATACGGCACGAGATCTGATTACACCAGATGCGTGGATGGCTAGTGTTGATTTACAGGATGCATATTATACGCTTCCCATAATGGAACAATACCGAAAATTTCTTCGATTTATTTGGGATAACCAACTCTATGAGTTTACCTGCATGCCGAATGGCTTAGCTTGTGCGCCACGTTTATTTACTAAATTGCTTAAACCTGTTTTCTCGGTAATGGCGAGGAAGGGTCACATAATGTTTCCATACATAGATGATTCTTTTATTATAGCATCAACACAAATTGGTTGTGTGAATGCAGTTTTGGATTTATGTGCATTACTCACTAAATTGGGGTTTTATGTACATCAACAAAAGTCAGTGTTTAAACCAACAAAACAACTCAAATGTTTAGGGTTTATTCTGGATACACAGTCCCTTACAGTGTCGATAACAGAACAAAAACTAATTAAGTTTATGACTACAGCGACTCAGCTTATTAAGTTATCAAAGCCAAAAATTAGACAGGTTGCTGTTCTTATTGGCATAATGACCTCATATGCACCTGCGGTGTTATATGGGAAGGCCCATATTAAGTCGCTAGAAATAGATAAAAATTTAGCGTTAACACGAACTAAAGGCAATTTTGAGCGAAAGATGTTTATTTCGCAAGAAGGGTTACAGGATATTGGATGGTGGATGCAACATATAGCAAGTTCACCAAATCCAATCCGCATGGCGGAACCTAATACAGTAATTACTACTGATGCTTCGTTAGAAGGTTGGGGAGCTCATCGAGATGGGGTCACAACAGGAGGTAGATGGCTTGATGATGAAAAATCAGACTATATTAATGCACTAGAATTGCGTGCTATTTATCTGGGCTTACGTAGTTTAGTAAAGATAAATAAATCACAGGTTAGAATACTAACTGATAATACTACTGCCATGGCATATATTCGTAACATGGGTGGAACCAAATCAAAGTCTTGCAATCAGTTATCTAAACTGATTTGGAACTGGGCACAGGCTCAACAAGTCTGGCTGACTGTAGCGCATATTCCAGGGTCACAAAATACACTTGCAGATTATAAAAGTAGAAATTTCCATGACCATTTAGAGTGGTCTCTCTCTACACATTTGTTTAACTTCGTTTGTGAAAAATGGGGTACACCTGAAGTTGACTTATTTGCATCACGAAATAATAACAAGTTACCCTGTTATGTTTCTTGGCATCCTGAACCGGATGCTTGGAAAGTAGATGCGTTTGCTATTACCTGGGAAAATAATTATTTTTATATTTTCCCACCATTTAGCATTATCAGCCGAGTAGTGAGAAAAATCGGCTTGGAAGGGACACATGCGATACTGGTGGTGCCCGATTGGGACACGCAACCTTGGCTGCCAGCAGTTTCACAACTGGCAAAAGATCGTATACGATTCCCAAGAAAACTCGGGAATCTGACGCACCACGGACCGCTAGTGGTTCACGGCGACGTGTCAACGACGCCCCTATTGGCATTCCTTTTCTAAGGAAGCAGCTACAGCAATTTGGATTGGACAGAATTACTGAGGATAGGATAGTATCGGATGCCTGGAGGCCAGGAACTGTCAAAATGTATACAACCTATTTAAAGAAATGGGGTGTACATTGTTTGTTAATGAAAGTTAAACCAACAAATCCAAAGATTTCACAAGTAGCTCGGTTTCTTCGTTCTCTAGAGGATGAAGGACTTTCCTTTGGATCGATTAATGCGGCGAGGTGTGCGTTATCAATTATATTACCTAGAATTGATGGCGAAACAGTTGGAAAACATTATGTTATTTGTTATTTACTTCGTTCAATTTATCAAAGGAATCCTCCAAAACCAAAGTATAGTCGGTTTTGGGATGTTTCTATAGTATTTAAGTTGTTTCAGGCTTGGCCTCACAACTCGTGGTTAGATATAAAACAGTTAGGTTTTAAGGTCGCGGTCCTGTTATTGTTAGTAACCGGACACAGAGGACAGACGATTGTTGCTTTATCCTTAACTGGATTAGAAATAGACAAGCAACAAGCTACGTTTGATTTAGAAAAATTGCTCAAATCGAACACGTTAGGTGACCCTTTATCAACGGTTCACTTAGACTGTTTTCCGAATGATCGGAAATTATGTGTTGTGTCGGCCATACGGGCTTATATATACAAGACAAAGGATTTACGTGCATCACAACAACTATTAGTGAGCTTTATAAAGCCACATAAGGCGATTTCACGAGACACACTTGCCAGATGGACAATTACGGTGTTGAAATTGGCTGGAGTGGATACGAGTAAATACTCTTCCCACTCAACTAGAGGAGCCATGGTCTCCAAGGCACGGGTGCTTGGTATTTCTGTGAAAAGAATACTAGCGCATGCAGGCTGGAAGACGGCTAAGTCGTTTGCAAAACATTATAATAAACGACTAGAAAAGCCTACCGGCGTTGCAAAGCGTCTTCTCGCCAACTAACAAGAATAGGTGAGAACAAAAATTTAGAATGTTATAATAATAAGAAAGAATGATATTAAGGATAAAAATGAATTATGTAAAGGTCTCCCTAGCCTGAGGCTAGCCTGAGGCTGTTTACCGAGGTAAAATAGTATAGTTATACGAGTCTTACCTTGGTACAGATGATGGATAACTGTTGTTTTACCGAGGTATAAGCCTCGGATAGATGTGGGCTAGGGCCCTCCCGCCACACCCTGCCACATCTATTCCGTTGGTGTACCTTTTCGGTAAAGTAATAGTATCCATTGTTTGAAAGTCATTTTTATCCTCAATAAGTAGGTTAAGATTGCTGGTACCGGACGTGCTTACCTCTCCCTAGCCCACATCTATCCGAGGCTTATACCTCGGTAAAACAACAGTTATCCATCATCTGTACCAAGGTAAGACTCGTATAACTATACTATATAGGTGTGTTGTATAAGCAATTATACTAGTATAATTATCCGGAAGCAGATTATTTATGAACTGTGTCCTCAGTTCATATCAACTGACGACACCAACTAATGACACTCATCTACTCATCGACTGGTCAGGCCTTCTGCTTCGCCTGGTGCTGCCACCTTGCTTCTTCCTCCTCGCCTGGCTCTGCCTCACGTCTGGCTCTGCTTCACGTCTGGCTCTGCCTCACATCTGGCTCTGCCTCATGCCTCTACCACTCACTTCTAAATATAAATGTACACACAGCTACATATGTGAGTGACTAAATGCTTATTAGGAGTTTGACACCCCTGCCCTGCAGAGTTGTAAACCACTGCCTTGTGGTACAGGTTCTTGACAGAACTGAAGGCTAAGGAAGCAAACCCTGAACAGAAAACCATGTCACTGTGGCAGCATTAAGGGCGGTTGATGTATGGAACTCCCAATATCTCCCGACCAGCCACTGCAGGGACAAATAGTTTTGCGCCTGTCTGGACATGTTCTTGCCGGTGTGAAACCTCTATTTGCTCCCCGAGAGAGTGCCGCTGGTAACGTGCAAAAGCCAGCAGCACTTCAACACTTTTGCAGGCAGCTTTCCTGAAATGTACAACCGCAGGAGAGTGGCAGTCAAGTAATGAAAGCAGTCTTTGTCACATCGCGACCGACAGCATGATGATGATGATGATGAAATGCTTATATGCATGTCATTGAGGGTGTTTTTTGCAAACGAAGGGAAATGACAACTAGCGCAGGCCTCGAACCCACACTTCTGCCATTCATGGTTAGGATTTTGACCATTAGGATCTCTAGGCCACTAATCCCAAGTGGAAATAATAATAATAATAAAACATTTATATAGCGCCCGTTCTCAGGCGCTTTACATAACAAACAAATATACAGGAAAATATATTTCACCTAGTTAAAAGCAGATTTAAACAAATGTGTCTTAAGACCTTTTTTAAAAGCACCAACAGATTTACAATCAGTGATATATCCTGGCAGAGCATTCCACAGTCTCGGGGCAGCAATACTAATGTTCTATGTAAGCAATATAATATGAAAAAGATTACCCTTTCCCATTTTCAAATGTCAGCAGCTGTGTAATAGGTTCTGCACATGTGAATACCTGAAATAAATAACTTTTATTTTTGTTCGTCGTCATTTCAGAAACAAGCTCTTGCCGACGAAGTGAAGGATCTGCAGGCGGAGTTTGAACTCGACCGTCAGGATTATTTAGACACAATCAGAAAGCAAACACAGGAAATGAGACTATTACAGGTTGGTGTAGCCTTACTGTAGCAATAACAATGGTGCCACACTGCTTTATAGCGATATAGCGATATAGCGAATGGTAGACAGGAAGTGTGAACACTTATTTGTCTCTCTTTTTTTTTTTTTTTCATACATTAGTTGTCCCAAGGAGGGGAAATCCCAGTCACAGACGACTGGTCTTCCCCACTCCACTGCTGGTCGATAGAAAGCCCCAGCCTACACTTTTACCGACCCAAGGGATTTTTAACCTCCCACACCACATAGACATGGTATGAGAGCAACCGGCCTTTGATGACGCTGTAAGTTATACACAGCGGTGGAAATCCAAATCCAAATTGGCAGAGCTGGGGGCACGGGGAATCGAACCGCCGACCCTCAGATTAGGAGTCTGACCTAGAAAAAAGTCAGACACTCTAACCACTCTGCCACAGAGAACGAATAGGTCATGTTGCTTCGACAACATGGGCCAGTTAAGTTAGTGACATCTTTCGCAAAATCTGGAACCACTCTAGTCGGGTACATTCCCTGACTGCCTATGATTTCACATGCTATATCTCCATGAAGAATGCTTGGAAAAATATTAAAATACCGGATTATATTCAGATATTCATATTGCAACAGGATTCAAGCTCTTATCCATGTAATATATCTATAAAAAAAAAGAAGACAACTATATTGTATTTTTCTTCTGGAATTTGACCGCCGCTCTCTTCATGTATTACACCCCTCCAGTTAAGCTAGTGACATCTGTCGGAAGAATCTGGAACTACTCTAGTCGGGTAATTGCCAGCTTAACTGGCGGGGCTATTCGCGATGGACGAGGCTATTCGCAGAGCTGCGCTGCTCTGCGAATTAGCAGAAGTTGCTTTGCTCGGCGAATTTGCACAATAATGGTTATTATTCGCCGAGGTGCTTTCACAGTTAAATGTAGAACAAATATTGTATTTATAGAGTGGTGTAATTTTCTGTATTGTATTTATTGCATTTATCTTTTAAAAACATGAATAAAATAAGTAAAACTGACTGGCTATTGTTCTAACACAGGTCTGAATGACTAGATTTGTCTAAATCTAAATGCAGATGGTATAAGATGTGCTGATTAGATTGATGTAAATGCAATGCTAGATAAAAGATTAACATTTTAATTTATTATATATATATTTTTTTTAGTTGGTATTCTATGTTTCAAACATTAGTTGAAATGAGTTGAAACTAACAGATTTCATTGCTGCACTCAATGGTTAGCATTAGCCATGTGCTTTGTGTGGGTTTATTTTTGCTGTCACACATCCCACAATACACTGCACGGTTGGAATTACGAACCCGTCTATTAACATAATTTGATCTGAAGCAGAAAGCATATTGCACTGCGCGTATCGGCAAACTCAATGGCCGGGCGCATTTGTTTTTCTGTTGACGCCGTTTTCAGTGAATGCACAGCTCTGCGAATAACAGTATTTGTGGCAATTATTCGCATAGCAACTCTGCGAATAGCCAGTGTGATTCAGCCATCGATACTGGACAGAGAAACCTATCTCAGAATGCTTATCTCTTTGCACACAGTCTATTATCGATAAGATCCACCCGTGTTTGCGGAGAGACAGCAACTACGTGAATCTGGACCGAATAAAGGCGCAATGTACCTGGGATGAGGACGCGGAGAAGTGGAATCTTCCCAAGATGGTAATTGAAAAGACCAAGCTGCCACCTGCCGGTACGTGTATGAACTAATAACAAACAGATAGCTTATCATAATACAATACACAGATAACCAGCACCACCCATTTATATTCATATAATAAATTATATCACATATAAAGTTTAGATTAAAAAAATAATAACTCGGACGTATTGAACCATTCTGAATTTCACAGAAGCTCATTCTGTTTCAGGTTCATTTTGCGATTTTAAGCACGAATTGTTCATATACCAAATATCTGTGAGTTTTTCTATCTGAGATATTTGCTGTAAATGATTTGTTAATTGCTTCAAGAACTGTAGATACCTGCAAGCACTACCTTTCGGCTCTCCTTAACTGTGCCACAGTCCTGATATGACCTTAGATGTTGCTAGGACGTAAAACAACAACAAACAAACAAACAAACTGTGCCACAACCTTGGTGGACTGGTTACAGTGAGTTAATATGGACCTCGCTCTGTCAATTCAACAACAAAAGATTAAAGAAAAGTATATGTAAGAGCATTTTAACATATAAATTAAAGCACTGCAGGGTAATTGTCATTAGTGATCAATGTTAAAAAATAAATAAAAATTTGTTCGTTGATACAAGCACTGTGTGTGCATATATTTACATATAGATTTAGATCTATATATATATATAGATCTAAATCTATATCACGAGCAAAGCAAGCAAATTATATATATAGTCATTACACAACCATTTGTGTTCGTTTCTCACTTTTACAATTGTATTTGATCTTCACATTCAATTTGCATTTTTGAATCATCGTTTACTTATAGCTTTGTAATTGTATTATTGACTTTCATGTGTGAACACTTCGCCCATTACACATGAAAATCACAAAGTTAGCTTCATACATAGATGCCAGTCTGTAGGGTTATTAAGGTTTGGGTTTGTTTATAGTTTTTACAAATAAAACACACTTCAAAATGCACGGGATCTTCCAAACAAACAATGCCAAATTCTAAATTTGGTTTGAATGGACAAATAAAATATGTTGGCGATGCAGTAATTAATTATTAGTTTATTGATAATTGAATGATGCATTTGTCAGAAAATTGCTTCAGGGAATAATGTGTCTTGCCCATCCTCTAGGCATTGAGGATCGTAGATATACACCACAAATTATATAATTGTGAGTTTTTTAAATTCATGAGTGTCTATTGACACATAATTGATTGTATGCTTTTACATGTAAAAGCAATGGTTGGAATTTATTTAAAAAAACAGTTCTCACTGTGAATATGGCCTATGCTGTCGACACGGTGTAAAGCAACCACCAATTAATCAATCGTGGATATAATCAGTGTTAGGCCTATTATATGCACACTTCCCCTGAAAACCTGAGTTTGGGGTTACTCACTGCAACATCCTCAACTACCCTCCGCAGTCAACACAAGTGGTGGGCAGTGCAGGTTTTGTATGGTAATTTACTCCCCTACAAAATTAACATTTTATTGCATATACAACTGGCATCCTAGATTATTATATTACAGTGTATATTTAATTGTGGATATTTCATGTACATCAATTATGCCTTGTTTACCTGTGCTGATCATTTATGACGCGCACACATACAGAGACACACATACACACATACAGACACACAGGTGCACAGACACGACATACACACATACAGACAGACACACACACATACAGACACAGGTGCGCAGACACCAACAGATGCACATACAGACACACGCACACATACAGACACAGGTGCGCAGTGACCGACAGACACACATACAGACAGATACACACACATACACATGCAGACAGACACAGGCACGCAGAGACACTTACAGACACATATACACACACACATAGACACAGACAGATACATGCACACACAGACACATGCATGCACAGACACTGACATACACATACACAGACACACACATAGACACACACATGCAGACACATGCACACACAGACACTGACATACACATATACACACACATAGAAACACATACATACACATACATATAGACACATACATACAGACGCACAGACAGACACATGCACACACAGACACATGCATGCACATACACCGACATACACAGACACATGCACGCACATACAAGACACACATACATACATACATACATACATACATACATACATACATACATACATACATACACACATACATACATATACACACACATGCATACGTACACATACATACAGACAGACACACACAGACACATAGACACACACATAGACACACAGACACACAGGCGTGTACAAACACCGACAGACCTAGTAGACATATAAACAGATAAACAGACCCAGAGACATATGCACACACAGATACAGACAGACACACACACAGCCCCACATAGACACACATACCCACACACAGACATAGACACGTATACATACATATATATATACACACAGACACGCATAGACCCACATACACACCCACATACACCTACATACATCCATCTACATACAGACACATATATACAGACACAGATATACCCACACACATATATACACACAGACACACATATACACTCAGACATACAGGCACACATTAGCAGCGTCTGGCTATGAAGGACAGTTTTGGTGATGGTGCTTTTATGTTACATTTTGTAGTCGGGATTAGTAAACACATCATCTCTGGAGGTATATTTCTTTTAACCTTTTTATTTCCATTTTGTAAGTGGTGAATTGTTTATGTGACCACAACAACCTGAGGAAAGTACAACCACTGATGCCCCCCCCCCCCCCACCCTCTTCTACCCCCCACCACCACCACCCCCACCACCCCCGCACCGTACCGCGTCCACCCATTGGTTGGTTGTGTTGTTTGATTTGTTTGTGTTCTCTCATGGAGCTTTCCGATATCAGTGGGAGCGGGACGTAGCCCAGGCGGTAGAGTGTCCACCTGTGAACGTGTGGGTCATCCGATCGATCCTGCTCAGTGGACACATTTGCAGTTTGGGCTATTTTCCGTTCCAACCAGTGGTCCACAACTGGTTCATCAAAGGCTGTTGTATGCGTTGTCTTGTCTGTGGGAAAGTGCATATAAAAGACCCCTTGTTGCTTATCGGAAAGAGTAGCCTATGTGGCGGTAGCAGGTTACCTCCAAAGAAATATGTCAGAATGACCATATGCTTGACGTCCAATAGCCGATGATAAAATCAATGTGCTCTACAGGTATCGTTAAATACAATAAACTTTCCGATACTAGTGCAATCATTCTTTGTCAGCTATTTGAATCTAATATGTGGTTCATGTACACTTCAAAAACGGTGTGGATCAGGATAATTAGTGTAGGGACCATTTAAATACTTACTGTGCAGCGACTGGCACACCTGCCACATTTTTTGGATGACAATCTGTATTTTTCATCTAAAATCCAGTATGAATCTGTATCAACTAATAACTCATATATATATATATGTCCCGCATGCCATACAAAATATGTGAATACAATTGCATAATATTATTACTCAAATATTATATACAACAAACTCCATTACATACACTGCAGATTTAGTTCATTCGTTCATCATCGATTTATTTAGGCAATAACAATAAACAATTATTCCATTATACTGTACTGTTGTGGAATGCATACAAGGGAATAATGTGGTTACATATTTCTATTTCTATAAATTTAACTAAAAAAACCGTATCAAAATGGAATATGGCTATATCACTAAAAATAATACAATAAATGCTGATCGGATATGGGTAACCTGTATCATGTGGCAGGTCTGGACTGGGGTCCTGTATAAACTCTGCTGTATAGTTACTAAACCCGCCTTGTGTGTATATAATTATGGTTCGATTCCCTGTGCCCCCCCCCCCCCCCCCCACCTCTACCATTTGGATTTCCACCGCTGTGTATAACTTACAGTGTCATCAAAGGCCAATTGCTCTCATACCATGTCTATGTGGTGTGGGAGGTTAAAAATCCCTTGGGTCGGTAAAAGTGTAGGCTCGGGCTTTCTATCGACAAACTGTCTAATGGTGAAAACAAGTCTATTCAGACCTATCAATAATAGGCAGTATAAATCTTCAAGAAAAAAAAGAAGGAAAAAGAAGTGTATTGTCTGTATGTGTGTCATCGTAAGTATTAAATGGCGTATGGGTGTAATAGCCCACTGTAGACAATCCCTGAAGGCTCTGTTTCCAGGAAGCATGAACTGCTGAACCTGAAGAGAATGCCCCCGTACCAAAATAGTGGCCACTGCATTATCTCCATTGAACTTTTAAAGTCAATTAATTTACATGATATCGTCAATTCCGCACTCCAAAAGCTTATGAAAGATGAGCATGTGAAGATTATATAAAGATAGTTTGAGTGGGGATTGGTGTGATTATGGCCATAAAGGGGTTATCCTACAGTTTTTCTGTAGGGTAGTTTGGCAGCCTTGTTCATTGACCAGTCATGGAGTGTTGGCTGTGGGAATAACTATGATACAGGACATATAGGCGTTCTCTGTGGTGGAGTGGTTAGAGTGTCTGACTTTTTTCTAGGTCAGACTCCTAATCTGAGGGTCGGTGGTTCGATTCCCCATGCCCCCAGCTCTGCCAATTTGGATTTCCACCGCTGTGTATAACTTACAGCGTCATCAAAGAGTGGTTGCTCTCATACCATGTCTATGTGGTGTGGGAGGTTAAAAATCCCTTGGGTCGGTAAAAGTGTAGGCTCGGGCTTTCTAATCGACCAGCAGTGGAATGAGGAAGACCAGTCGTCTATGACTGACATTTCCCCTGCTTAAACAACTAATGGACCAAAAAATAAATTAAAAAAATAGCATGGAAATGAATCTACATAGAGGAACCTGTTGCATATACATTTAATGAATAAGAATAGTCTTTTCTTATGTAAACTTAAAGTTGCATAGTCCGATGGTTTTGAATTACTCTCATTTCTCTGAGATAAATATATTAAATTGATTGCTGTGATCTACCTTACTTTAGTTTGAAGTAACATTTATTTTAAATGGCTAAGTTTTGAGATATTTGAAGTGCAAACATGTCAAATTAGTTTTGGCAAGCACGCCAAAATCTGACACCGTAGGCTTTAGCAGTGAAAGGTTCTATTAAATTGCTTCAGCATTCCATTCTATGTGGCATCAAATGCTTAATAAGTGCATCAGTATCTAAGTTAGATATGTAGAATCAATTCTAGATAATTGTTTTGGTTTTGAAAATTTGGTGCTTCATCGGACTATGCCGGTTTAATGGAATGGCCGACCGAGGTGAGCGCCCACTTCCTGTGTGGCACGTCACGACATTCGTATGCCAGGTTTGACCCATGACTGAGTCAAACCAATTACTTAAAAATTGATACTTGTCGCTACCTAGCCTGGCGCTTGGAGTTAATAGGATAGGGTAAGGAGCAGTGAAATGAGGAAGACCGATTGTCGGTGATTCAAATTTCCTCCGCATAATCAATAAATGTGTCCCCCCCCCGCCTCCGCAGCCCCCACACCCGATATCTTAATTGCCAGTGTTTAGCTGGCGTATCTCGTTGGTCTAAGATGGACATTATTTATTGAAAATAAATTGTTGCATGCGCTGCTTGGAGCTTTAATACACACACTTACATTTTCAACTTTTCGTGTGCACATCGTCTGCATGCAGGTATGTGCACAAAATGAAACCACGAACTATATTGCCATTCAAAAAGCACCAATTGGACATGTTTTTTTTTTTTAAACATCTTTTTGCTACAAGCAATGGCTGTGTGAAAATATAAATATTTGTAAGCTCTTCGTTTATTTAGATTTATTATATCTGGTTTGCAATGTCTTGAACAATGGTGATGATGATGATGATGATGAGTAAGAACACATGCAAGATACTGCAACTATAGTGGTGTCAACTATCAGCTTGAACATACCGTCCCTATGTGACTTCCGATATTGCTAGGATGTAAAACCCCAATCAATCACGGACTCTTGTGCATGGAAGAAGGTGGAAGAATCCGTCGGGGGGAAGGGACCGGAAGGGAAGGTGATGGGGTATTTACCATCATGCCTAGATTTTTTGATTTTTTTTGTTCAAGTGTTTTTATTCCTCTGAATAACATGTTGTCAGTGCTATTGCACTGGTCTTCCAGCCCTAATGACAATTGCCACTACACAGTAAACAAATCTACAACAATATAGATAGACAATTACAGTGAAATAAGCAAAACATTGGTACAGGAATGATGGGTAAAGAACAAGATAAGAGAAAAAAGAAACATAGGGGGAGGTAACTATGTTAGACTAGTATGGTAAGCATTAGTAGGGGGGAAGCATAACTGATCATCTTTCTAGTGGTGACATACTCATTGAAAGGGTGATGGTGGGATGTAGGGTGGGCCTTTGTGTTTGAACTGGTCATTATGGTGTTCTCTGTGCCCCCCCCCCCCCCCCCCCCCCCCCCCCCCCCACCTCTGCCAATTTGGATTTCCACTGCTGTGTTTAACTTACAGCGTCATCAAAGGCCAGTTGCTCTCATACCATGTCTATGTGGTGTGGAAGGTTAAAAATCCCTCGGGTCGGTAAAAGTGTAGGTTCTGGCTTTCTATCGACAAAATGTCTAATGGTGAAAACAAGTCTATTCAGACTTATCCAGGATAGGTACTATAAATCTCCAAGAAAAAAAAAGGTAATCTCAGGTGGGGCCTATTGAGTTAGTAAGTATGTTAATCATGAACCTCAGTAGGATCCAACTAGAATCATTTCCAAACTCATTCCGTTGAGGCTGTTATTTTTTAGTATAGTTTGCTGCTACTGGTTGAGTTTACAATGTATGCTTCTTTGGGGGGAGAGAAACTGTAATTACTCTTGTTAGAATATCTGTATTAATATAATTGAATATTAAAAGAAATGATTTAAGAAATATATCAAAAGAAATTTGCTTGCAGGTATTCGGCCCGGTGGTCGGCAGGACTCGCCCCGGCGGATCAATGGTGATATCCACGATGACCTGAGGTCTGAGGATCGATTCCTACAGGTTAGTTCAGGGATGAAAGATCTCCGCGATTTCGCAGATTTCTGGGATTTTCCTGTAGGCCTCTACCGCAATCCCACAGCACGATCAACATATAGGCCCTACTAATATGTTGCGCAAAAGCCGTAGCCCTATAAGCATATACTAATACATTGTTTTATGCTGCAGCACCATCAGCGTATACTAATATGTGGTGCAGATGCTGCAGCATTATCAGTGTATATTACTAATGCATGCTTCAAACGCTGCAGCACTATCAGTGTATACTACTAATACTTGCTTCAAACGCTGCAGCACTATCAGCATATACTACTAATACTTGCTTCAAACGGCGTGGCACTATCAGCGTATACTACTAATACTTGCTTCAAACGGCGCGGCACTATCAGTGTATACTACTAATATGTGCTTCAAACGGCGTGGCACCATCAGTGTGTACTACTAATACATGCTTAAACGCTGCAGCACTGTCAGTGTATACTACAAATACTTGCTTCAAACGGCGTGGCACTATTAGCGTGTACTACTAATACATGCTTCAAATGGCGTGGCACTATCAGCGTGTACTACTAATACGTGCTTCATACAGCACGGCACTACCAGCATGTACTACTAATATGTGCTTCAAACGGTGCGGCACTATTAGCGTATACTACTAATTCATGCTTCAAATGGCATGGCACGGCACTATAAATGTGTACTACTAATATGTGCATCAAACGGCATGGTACCATCAGCGTGTACTACTAATACATGCTTCAAACGGTGCAGCACTATCAGCATGTACTACTAATACATGCTTCAAATGTCGCAGCACTATCAGTGTGTACTACTAATACTTGCTTCAAACGGCACAGCACTATCAGCGTGTACTACTAATACATGCTTCAAACGGCACAGCACTATCAGCGTGTACTACTAATACGTGCTTCAAACGGCACAGCACTATCAGCGTGTACTACTAATACATGCTTCAAACCGCACAACACTATCAGCGTGTACTACTAATACGTGCTTCAAACGGCACAGCACTATCAGTGTGTACTACTAATACTTGCTTCAAACTACACAGCACTATCAGTGTGTACTACTAATACATGCTTCAAACGGCACAGCACTATCAGCGTGTACTACTAATACATGCTTCAAACGGCACAGCACTATCAGTGTGTACTACTAATACATGCTTCAAACGGTGCGGCACTATCAGCATGTACTACTAATACTTGCTTCAAATGACGCAGCACTATCAGTGTGTACTACTAATACGTGCTTCAAACGGCACGGCACTATCAGCGTGTACTACTAATACATGCTTCAAACGATGCAGCACTATCAGCATGTATTACTAATATGTGCTTGAAATGCTGCAGCACTATCAGCGTATATATCAATATATATGAAACCCGACTTCCGGGAATTTTCCCTGATTCCCTGACAATGCTAAACCTATGGGAGAATATCAGCATTTCCGCTTTTTTTCCCGGAGACCACTTTCATCCCTGTTAGTTTGAGAAAACAACATCTTTAACGGGGAAGTGACATGGCTGACACAAATATTGCTATTCCTCACTATATGACTTTAAAGCCATTTGACTGTCTTGTAATTCCACTTATCCTTTCCTTGGCTGATATCACCGAATGGGCTGTTTTAGCTCCAACCCAGTCAGTAGGAACTGGTCTCTCTATAGAACTATGAAATCGACAATGCGATGGTTGTTCCTAGTAGTTTTAGGTGCAGTGCAGTTGATATTTTCAGAACAAATATCAAGGATGATATTTTTCCGTTTTTAATCGGATTTCCGGGGCTTTTTCACAGCTGCGGGGTATTTTTGATATAGCTCTAAATCTGAGGAGAAATACAAATATTGGGTGTACAGTAGTTTTTTTTTATGGTGCTGTCACACTACGACGTAAAAGCCAACGTGTGTCTGACGTGGGTGACTTTTCGTCATTACGTCGAGGGACGTCGAATCACGATGTGGTGATGTTAGAGTCACGTTAGAGTCACGTCCAGTCACGTCGATTACGTCATGGCACGTCAAGGTTTTGGACATGTTGAAAACTTTTGACGTAGCTCGACGTGATGGGAAGACGTTCGCATCACGTTACGCTCACGTTACGCTCACGTTACGCCGACGTAAGACGCGTGGGAGGGATGCGTCGGCTACGTTAGATCAACGGTGCGTTGTCTGGTTGGTTGGTTGGTTGGTTGGTGGTTGATTGTTGGTTGGTTGATTCTTGGTTGGTTGGTTGGTTGTTGGTTGGTTGTGGATTGGTTGTTGGTTTATGGTTGGTTGATTGTTGGTTGGTTGGTTGGTTGTTGGTTGGTTGTTGGTTGATTGTTGGTTGGTTGATTCTTGGTTGGTTGGTTGTTGGTTGGTTGTGGATTGGTTGTTGGTTTATGGTTGGTTGATTGTTGGTTGGTTGTTGGTTGGTTGATGGTTGGTTGGTTGTGGATTGGTTGTTGATTGGTTGATTGTTGGTTGGTTGGTTGGTTGTTGGTTGGTTTTGGATTGGTTGTTGGTTGGTTGGTTGTTGGTTGATGGTTCGTTGATTGTTGGTTGGTTGGTTGTTTGGTTGGTTGTTCATTGGTTGTGGATTGGTTGTTGGTTGGTTGGTTGGTTGTGGATTGGTTGTTGGTTATTGGTTGTTGGTTATTGGTTGGTTGTGGATTGGTTGTTGGTTGGTTTGTTGTTTGGTTGGCACATCCTCTCTCGTTGCGACGACGCTAGACCGACGTTACGACCACGCCGTCTATGCTGCGGTGTTGTCCAACTTGGGCCCGTATTTGCATATCACGTCGGGATTTTCTATGCATTTCACGTTGTCCCTACGCTGCCGCTTTGCGTCGTAGTGTGACAGCACCCTTATGTAGGTGTACATTTGAAGAGAAATAAAAATGATGGGGCTACGGTAGCTAGCCTCCAGGACGAAAATGTGGTGTCGGGATAATAATCTCGTCTTGATTTCTATTTTTTGTGTGTGCCTGAAATCACTATCATCCATGAATATTTTCTTAAGAGGTAGAACATATTTATCTAAGGAATACATACAAAATCAGGTAACCAGAATTTTAAAGCAATGACGAATGTCTCAGAACAACCCTCATGGTCATTAAGGAAGCCATGGTCTGTCTGGTGGAACCTTAGGAAGTCTTGAGACGCGTTCACGGAAATATCACAATATCACAGTCTGTAGGCGGAGGTTCAGAACCAGTACGCAGACCTCTTCTCTAATTACACGGACGGTTCCAAACATCAAGACAGGGTGGCTGGACCAGACGGGATGGCCGAATGAGTTAGAGCATCCATTTCCCATGCTGGTAGATCGTGGGGTCGTGGGTTCGAACCCTGGTTGAGTCAAATGAATGACTTAAAAATTGATACTTGTCGCTTCCTAGCCAGGCGCTCGGCATTATTAGGACAGGGCAAGGACTGGCCGTTGTGCTCAGTGTCAGGATAATGTAACTGAGTGGGATACCAGGTCATGGTGCCGGTGGCCTGGTTTCCCAGTGGGACAGCACTATAAAGTCGCCATGAGTGCGCACTGTCACAAGTGGGTACCCGACCTGATATGACCTTAGATGTTGCTAGGACGTAAAAGAAAAACAAACAAACAAACAGGGTGGCTGATTCAGCAGTCTGTAATGGCCATCAAGGAAGCGGACGTAGCTCAGGCGGTAGAGTGTCCACCTGTGAAGGTGTTGGTCATCCTATGGATCCTGTGCTCAGTGGACCCATTTGCAGTTCGGCCTATTTTCCATTCCAATTAGTGGTCCACAACAGGTTCATCAAAGGCTGTGGTATGTGCTGTCCTGTCTCTGGGAAAGTGCATATAAAAGACCCCTTGTTGCTTATCGGAAAGAGTAGCCTATGTGGCGGCAGCAGGTTTCCTCCAGAGAAATATGTCAGAATGACCATATGTCGGAATAACCATATGTTTGACGTCCAATAGCAAATAGTAAAAATCAATGCGCTCTCGAGGCGTTGTTAAAGAAAACAAGCTTTACTTTACTAATGGTCACAAATCTGGAACTTGCATATCTGATCAGAGCTCAATTTTCACAGCAGTAGCACTGCTCTTTCTTGCATTGGGGTGCACTAAGGTTTCCAACCAAACAAGTTTAGTTATTTACAGTGATTTGCTTTCATGTCTCCTAGCTGTTGCTCGCGTCAAAGCATAACCACCCTTTTGTGGGAAAGATCATTAGCGAAATGAACCCACAAGTAATAACCTGGTATGATATCCATTTGTACTGGGTACCTGGTCATGCTGGCATACCAGGAAATGAGCATGCTGATCAAAAAGCCGCTAGGGCTGTGACATTGCACCATGTCTGATACCCCATTCTGATCTGAGACCACTCATTTTTACTCATATCAAATCCATATGGGCAACAGTAGGACGAAAATGCAAACAAGAAATTGCATGAAATTATCCCATTTGTCAGGGAAACCAGAACTGACCCGTGCTGGAGATTAAGTGGCCCATATCCGCTGCTGCATTGGCCACTCGCGTCTTTTCTGCTCAAGGGAGAAACTCCCCTGATAAATGTATTGGGTGCCAGTTCCCACTGACACTCAAACACATTTGAGTAAGCTGTGTTGATAAAACTGTGTTGTGTAAACAACATGCAGAAGTGGTCAAGTGATTGGCAGCTGAAGTTTAATGCTTCAAAATGCAAAGTGATGCATTTAGGGGGGAAAAACAGCAAGCACATCTATGTAATGAACGATGGTGTGAATAATGTTCCGCTCTCCGAAACAATGATAGAAAAGGACTTGGGTGTCAAGGTGGACAACAAACTGACATTCAGCGACCACATTCAGGAAGCCGCCAACAGAGCTAATGGAATACTGGCCATCATTCGAAGATCATACACATACCTAGACGAGGATGTTGTGCGCAGACTGTACACATCCCTTGCACATCCACTTTTGGAATATCGAAATGTTGTGTGGTCACCACTCTACAGGAAGGATGCTGAGTCAATTGAGAGGATCCAAAGAAGGGCAACGAAGCTTGTACATGGATTCAATGAAATATCCTATGAACAACGTATGCATCATTTGAAGATCCCAAGCATGTACTACAGACGGGCCCGGGGGGGATATGATTGAAGTATTCAAATATCTCCATGGTATCTACAAGACAGGCAGCCCCCTTATCAGAGACTCCAACACCAGGACCAGAGGACACTCTCTGAAGCTGAGGAAGCGGTACTCCAGACTGGACCTGCGACACAACTTTTTCGGCTTTAGGGTGGTTGATCTGTGGAATGACCTGCGGGAGAGTGTCATAGCAGCAGAGTCGGTGAACTGTTTCAAGTCCCGACTGGATGCATACTGGTCAAGCATTACATATATCTTGGAGCCAGTGACAGTTGCTACGATCCACCACATCCTGAAGAACTGTCTCCATTTCTATTAATTAAGAGTGGCTAACAGGTCCAAGGCCTATTATAGCTGTATCCTATTGATTGATTGATTGATTGATTAAGCTGTGTTTAAGCTGTGTTGATTAAACTGTGTTGATTAAGCTGTGTTGATTTTTGGGATTTTTCCCAACGATTTTACAATTCAAACAGTATGCATGATCTTTTTTATCAATGTAAAACAAGTAGTTGATTAAAGCCTTTGTTGAAGTGGTTATGGCTCATGTACATGATGATGTATCTATCTCATCCGGTGTTTTGTCTCTTGTCTTTCACAGAAATTAGAAAACAGTTCCGATCAGGATCTAGCGAGCACATATTTCCAACCTAAGCGTGCTGAGCGCTTGCTTCATTCACAAGATGACCGCCTAAACAGAAGTAAGCATGTCCATAACCTATGCAGATGTGTGTAATTCTGCCTTTCGCCATTTCTCTCTGAGTGCATCTCCATCTAAGCCAAATAATTAAAAAAAAATGGTGATGGTTCCCGCCCATGCCTGAAAAAGCACCTGCCCCTGAATTTTACAAATTTAAAATTTCGTTAAAAACTGTTAAAAATGTGTCTGGCTAGTAGCAATTCAACTTTCTTATCAATTTTTAAGTCATTAGTTTTTGACTCAGCCAGGGTTGAGAAGCCCGCAGTTTGAATCCACAACCTACCAGAATGGGGGCGGATGGTCAACTCATTTGGCCATCGCGTCTGGTTACATATTAACTCTACATGCAAAATATAAATAAAAACTGCCCGTCCAACCCTGATTTTTATTTCAAAAGGATGGTTACCATTTTTATTTTTTTATTTGGCCTTATGTCTGAATACATTTCCATTTCGTAAAGACTCATTAAAAATGGGAAAAAAAAGAAAAGGAAGCACCCCAATCAGGTTACAATGGAAGCGATACTGGAAGTGATATGGAACTTTGCTGTAATATCTAGTTGTGGAGATATACTAAGCAGTTGTTGCCTGATATGGAGTTTGGGGTCTGTGAGGCTCTGGGGTGAGTATTGGTCTAGCTGAAGTGGAGGTCACTACATATTCCAGATGTTCCAAGTACTTAAACGCCATACAAGCATTTATTATTTATCTCTTTAGGGGTTTCACTATCAACAGACACGGTAGATCAATGGGTCATTCTCTGAAGCTGGGTGCCACTTTTGTGACATGGAAGCTAAAATTGAAAGCATCCCAAATAATAGCCGAAGACATCCCAAATAATATCAGAATCCATATTCACCTGAAGCTTTAGATGCAGTTTATGTGTCAGAGTTGAAAAAAAGCTATTTAACTTTTTTTGATTTTGATCGTATAACGAATAACAATAGGAAAATATGTCATATGTAAAATGGAAATTAAACACATCCATAACATCATTCATAACACAACACATTCAAACTAGATATCTTTGATTACAGTTAAGGAAACAGAATAATGTCTTACAAGAAAAAGTAGGGGAAAAAAACCCCAATATTGTGTTAATCTTAGTGTAGGCTAAATGTGTAAATGTGTAAAATTTCACATTTTCACTTTAGCACAAAATCATATAAACATACTTGTGATACATTTTGTGGGATATATTAAATACATATATAGTATTGACCAGACGGGATGGCCGAATGAGTTAGAGCGTCCGTCTCCCGTGTTGGTAGATTGTGGGGTCGTGGGTTCGAACCCTGGTCGAGTCAAACCAATGACTTAAAAAATTTATACTTGTCGCTTCCTAGCCTGGCGCTCGGCATAAATTAGAATAGTACAAGGACTGGTTGGCTCAGTGTCAGGATAATGTGACTGAGTGGGATATCAGGTCATGGCGCTGGTGGCCTGGTCTTCCAGTGGGGCAGCACTAGAAAGTTACCATGATTGCGCACTGTCACAAGTCGGTACCTGTCCTGATATGGCCTTAGATGTTGCTAGGATGTAAAACTACATCAAACAAACATATAGTATTGCTAACATACTTAATAACAAAAGCCAACAATAATTATTTGACTTGCTATTTAAAAAAAAGAAAAGAATTTATTATGTCCAACGTAAGATGGAGACCTGGGCCGCGTTCAGGGTCTGTCTCGGAGGCGCCTCGGAGATGGCCGTGACGTAACGCTGGTCTGAACTGCAAAGGCAGTTTGTTGTCTCGAAAATGGCCGCCCCCCCCCATAGGCGGGGGCCATTTGCAATGGAAAAGCTGCGCTGTGATTGGCTGAAACCACTGAATGCAGCAGCCATTTTTTAGGCGCTTTTCATCTCCAGTCTGAAAAGGGAGACGTCTCCCGAGACTTCGCCGAGACACACCCTGAACGCAAATAGGCCAAAAAGCATCGCGGGGACGTCTCCGCGGCGCCTCCGAGACGCACCCTGAACGCGGCCCAGATATGTGGTACCCAGTTTCAGAGAACGACCCCAATTCCTCATGAGTTTGATATTTCCGATGACAAATAACAACGACAAATCAATGTGTGCTTTACACTGAGCAGGTGTGAACCCCGGCCCACTGTGGGCCGCCGGTCCCTCCGCACAAACCCCATCAGGTACTAGTCATTGTCTCAGTCAAGTGCTTCTATCACCTTGCCTGATCGTCCAATCACGCATGTGCAAAGGAGGCGATAGGGGCACTGTGAGAGCCTTTCTTTTCATTCTTCACGCTGTTTTTACTTTTGGACTTGTTTGGACTGTTTTAAGATGATTTCATAAGTAATAACAAACGGCCACATAAATCAAGGATTAATTCTGATTTGGAATAAAGTTTTCTTATAAAGTACTTCTAAGTAGGTTCACAGAAATTAATCGGCAAAGGTCAATTGATTGTCTAAAGAGCACATGACATTAGTATTTGCTTAATCTGCTTTTGATAAAGCATCATTTATATGGCATTTATAATTTTTAATAAAGGAATTAAATTCCAGCTTCAGTAAGCAATGGATATCTGAGTAAGCTCGCTGGCTTTCCATGCGGACGGTTGGGGGTTCTAATACTGGCCGATGACTTACCAAATTTATGCTTGTCGCTACTTAGCCTGGCGCCCAGCATTACTAGGATAGGGCAAGGACTGGTTATCTCAGTATCAGGATAATGTGACTGAGTGGGGTCATGATGTCAGCGGTCTGGTCTCCCAATGAGGCAGCACTGTAAAGTCGCCATGAGTGCACAGTCACAAGTCTGTACCCATCCTTACATGACCTTACATGTTGTTAGGACGTAAAATTCCAACACGCAAACCGAGCAACCTCTCGGAAATTTAGGTTTTCATTGGCATTTTAACTGTCCTCAACTATTACAGTATTAATTCAGCAAACATTAAAGTTCAAATTTCATGGGCTTGCTTTCCAGTTCAAAAAAAGATTTTAAGGCTCAACATTTAAGCTTAAAAGTCACAGAACTGACTGAGCAATAACCTACCAATATTCTACCATCCCTTACAATTTGACTTTTTGTTAAAAAAAAAAAAAGTTAAAATATATTATTGGAATGTTCCGTCTATTTTAATACTGATGTCTATGCCAGAAAGTTTAG
Source organism: Branchipolynoe longqiensis (assembly GCA_030323885.1). NCBI lineage: Eukaryota > Metazoa > Annelida > Polychaeta > Phyllodocida > Polynoidae > Branchipolynoe > Branchipolynoe longqiensis. The sequence continues at coordinate 60,925,135 of CM059193.1, read as the reverse complement.
ATTTGTAATCTGAGTTTAATGGTTTAGTTATCGTTGCCTCTTATTAACAGTTTAAAATAGGCTTATGCTTTGCATCGACATCTGTCATTGCATGCCTCAGTTTCTTGATAGTGATCAAGTACCTATAGACGCTGAAAACGGATTAGAGACTGGGCGCGGTGGCCTAATTGGCAGAGCGCGGGCCTTGCATGCAGAAGGTCAGGAGTTTGGTTCCCGGTCGAGTTAAACCAATGACTTTAAAATTGATACTTGTCGCTTCCTAACCTGGCGCTTGGCATTAATAGGTTAGGGCCTGGACTGGTTAGCTCAGTGTCAGGACAATGTGACTGAGTGGGACATCGGGTCATGGTACCGTATGGCTGATTTCCCAGTGGTTTAGCATTATAAAGTCTCCATGAGTGCGCACTGTCACAAGTCGGTACCTGCCTTGATATGAACTTAGATGTTGCCAGGATGTAAAACTCCAACAACCAACTCCTGAGGGACCAGCAGAACTCTGAACACACCTGTTAGACATATTCATGGCATGTACATTATGGCATACACGGTTGGCATGTCCACCGTGCTTAGTTTTTATTGTGAATTCTTTTCTATTATTTTGAGAAGCATCATAATACATTTGTATTTGAATATCAAACCAGTAATGTGATAATCACCCATCTAAGCAGGATCATAAATATATGGAATAGTCTCCCACAAAATGTTATTGATGCCGGCTCAATAAATTCATTCAAGAACAGATTAGAATAAGCATGGGCTGATGATCCAGGGAAATCTGACCACTTATTCACCACATGCTACTAATTTATTCCTTGTGTTGCTAATTACTTGCACTCAAGCAAAAATGAGAGACAAATAAGTGTTCACACTTCCTGTCTACCAATCGCTATATCGCTAAACGAAAACACTTCAAGCAGCTATGAAAACCACAAGCAAAACAGAAATTTCTTGGTGATTCCGACCACTCTCCCAACATATGTTTGATTACATAAACAAGGAAGTTGTATACAAAGATCTGTTGGAGAGCATTTGTAGGATCACAACATCGGCCATCCTCATCCATATCCATCTGTTTGATTTACAAAAAAGTTCCGTCAAAGTTTAGCTTTAATTTTGAGAAGTTACGTTTTTGAAACATTAGGTCTGATTTAAAGGTATAACTTACACCTCAATGAATAACCTTGGTTCATGTCTAACTTATGAGTGCAAATTGTAGAGTAAAATATTCATATAATTGTGGGTGTCCTCTCCAATGTCTGTCCAGCCTTCTCTCAAATGGTTCTACAGTTGGTGCTTCAGGCTCTTGGTCTGGGAGACTGTTCCATGGATCTGTCACTCGAAAGAAAGATGAGTGGTAACACTAAAGGTCCTGTCACACCCCCCCGGATTGGGGGAAACGGACAGAAAACAAACAATGTCCGGTTTGTGTCCGTACAAGTTTTGAACATGCACAAAACTAGGAACGGATGCCGCTGGACTGACGTTTATGGTTCTTGTCCGGTTTGATTTCGTTGCGTCCGTTGGCTATCTGTTCATATCCATTTCATGTCCGTTTCATGTCTGTTCTTAGACCCGATATCGCAACACTGACACATTTTAATACATTTTGACACTTATCACGCCCGAACGCCACCGGACTAGACAATTCTGTCCGTTGCTCAATCCGGCATAGTGTGACAGGCACTTAGCAGCTACACAAGTTACCAGATAGCGCAGTTAACACGTGTAACACTAACAAGCTACCCAACTTACCAGATAACACATGAACCAGTTGTGTAAACAGGCAGCCGAAATATACTGTTTCTCGTTCAGATCTGAACAACTGCAGCCCCGGGAGCACGGCCGGCCCGTCCTACAGCGGCCTCGGCACCGTATCGAAGACTGCGCCGGCGCCGTGGCAGCAGGACCCGATGACAGAGGACCACCTGCGGGCCGCCGCCGTGCACGGCCAGCTGACCAGCGACGAGTTCCCTGTGCGCAAGCCAACCCGCCTCCAGTCTCTGGCCCCGCCGTCGGCCAAGTCGCGCCGGAAGAAGAAGGCCTTCAACACCATGGAGCCCATATAAGCCCGGCAACTCCGGCCGAGGCTGCGGGGTGTGTGTGTGTGGGGGGTGGGGGGGGGGGGGGGGGGGGGGCAGGGGGGATAGACGGCGCCATCTCGGAGCATGCATGCATGGAGATGGATGCATGGATGGATGGATGGACAGGGCTTTAAAAAAAAGAGTTCTTAGGCCTATTAAAACTAAAAGGCTTATTTAAAACAACAACAAAAAGAAGGAAAAAAGGTGACCTTAAGTGTGTTTTATTTTCCCCTTTATTGTAGATTTTAACAAAATGGATAATTGAGATGGTATGTATGTATACATTATAAATTAGCTATTATATATTTGTATATATTATGTACTATATATACCTATTATATATATGTATATGTAATAGCTAATTTTGAGCGTGAAGTGGTAGGTTAGGCGTATTCAGGCGCCAGTTGAATGGAAATCGCATTCGCAGGTGGACGCGTTATGTTGCCACTAAATAGTCAGTATCACTATCACTTTTGGTGCATCGGGATGGATTATGCTTGTCCACACAGTCATGCATGTATGTACACACACACATACATACCCAAATACATGTATATATATGTGTGTGTGTGTGATGTTTAGGGGAGTGGGACGTAGCTCAGATGGTAGCGTGTCCACCTGTGAAGGTGTCGGTCATCCTATCGATCCTGCTAAGTGGACCCATTTTCAGTTTAGGCTATTTTCTGTTCCAACCAGTGGTCCACAACTGGTTCATCAAAGGCTGTGGTATGTGCTGTCCTGTCTGTGGGAAAGTGCATATAAAAGACCCCTTGCTGCCTATGTGGGGGCAGTGGGGATTCTCCAAAGAAATATATCAGAATGGCCATATGTTTGAAGTCCAATAGCCGATGATATGAAAATCAATGTGCCCCAGAGGCGTCATTAAATAAAACAAGCTTTCTTTTATGGTAATGGATTATGCACGTAGATACACACATACATATATAATGTGTATGTGTATGATGTATAAGAATTGCGAGTATAAATATAGGAAGTTCTCAGTCTTCGACTGCCTCATCCTGCTACTCTACCAAACTCAACTGGTGGCGCCATCTGGTGCGCCCAACTCTAACTGCTCATCTCTGCTTGCACAACGTCTCACCGAAAATAATAATGTCAATCTCTCCACTGCTGTGCTTAGAGCTGACCGCTTTGTGTGTATGAATATATTTATGGAGTAGTTAATATACAGGAAGTCGTTGTGATGGAATGGAAATGAGTTTAGGCGCAAAACCACTTAAACTCTAATCCAAAAATGTAGATTTTTCCCTGAAAATTTTAATTCTTACTTATTCCACTTTTCATGTGATCATAAGGTTATTGAACAATGAATTAAAAAGTAGGAATATAAAAAAATCAACTTTTTTGTAGGTTTGATTCCAATGTTTATCTCCATTTTTGGATTGGCGTTTATGTGGTTTTGCGCCTGAACTCTTCAAATATATCTTATTTACATGGAAAGCGAAAGCGAGACCAGGGCGACAACAAATGTTTGAACTGATACTCAATACAGTTTTTTTCTATAATCTTAAGCCATTATTGTTAAAATATGGTATGTAGATACAAGTTTGTTATAGATTTCCCCGACTGGGCGGTGCCACTCAGCTGGCTTCCCGTGCGGAAGGTAGGAAGGTCGAATCCCAGCCAAGTCAAACCTCAAAAGTTATAAAATTGATACTTGTCGCTACTTAGCCTGGCGCTCGGCATTAATAGGATAAGACGGGGAATGGTTCGCACAGTATCAGGCTAATGTGACTGGGAAATCGGGTCATGGTGCTGGCGGCCAGGTCTCCTAGTCGGGCAGCACTGTAAAGTTGGCATGAGTGCACACTGTCAAAGTCGGTACCTTTCCTGATATGACCTTAGATGTTACTAGGGTGTAAAACAACAAACAAACAAGCGCCACAGTGTGTAGCTCAGGAAATCGCTGACGTGGAGTTGATCAAGTTGGCAAAGCGATCGTGTTATTTAAGCTGGTGAATTTAGATTAGGTACTATTTGGCTGGTCATTGCTTGTTTAAAAAAAAAAGTTCCAGTATACAACGATTATCTACATCTATCCATCTCTCCCACCATTATGTATTTAGTAATTAATTTATATGTATTGCCGTATTCTCGCAGGTTAACGCCCACGCCCCCACTAATATTTCCTAAACGCCCACCCCTTAAACGCCCATGTGTGGGTAAATGCCCACCCCCACTTCAGTGATTTTACCAATTTAAACACCCAGGGCATTAACCCGTGAGAATACGGCACATAGTATTGTCTAAAGCCCTGTTCACACGGGCGATTTAATCCGCTTCATATAAAGCGCCTTGCCTAGTTCGCCTCACATTTTGCCGTGTGAACGCAATGTGAGGCGGATTAGGGCTTAATCGATTCATATGATTCGCTTTATCTAATCCACCGAAGCGAGGTGGTTTAGATTAAGCGAACTAGCTTAGGTCGGCCCATCTCGCCCGTGTGAACGCAACCAACTTACTTGAGGTGGATTAAGCACCTCACACTATATAATATAATTTGGTCTATGAACCGGCTAGAGGTGCACAGATATTTTTTTCATGATTTATTTTTAGGGTTTCACTGCCCAGCAGAAGTTTTGACTGTTCCAAACCAATACGATTCAGTAAATACATATCTAGGTCGAACCCACACTCTCTCGTGCCCACCTCGACGAACCCAAAATGGCGCTGGTTAGTCTGGACTTGCTCATGCGCAGATATCCACTTCCGCCTTAAACCGATTCAAAGCACTGCCCGTGTGAATGCGAAACACTTTCAAACTAAATCGCATCATATGATTCGATTTGTCTAATTCGCTTCACATTTTGCCCGTGTGAACACGGCTTAAGAAGCAAAATATACAAGAAAAGCCGAATGCTGCATAAGCCTCGTTTTCAATCCGACTTTAACACATAAATAAAGCCTTTGTACGATGATATAAGCGGCATTATAAATGTAGAATTGGGAATATACGGTTAATTGTAAACTTTCTATAATAGACCAAATCGTTTACCCCCGAAAATAATCTGCTGCCGGGATATTTCTATATATCTATATCACTGTCTTGTGTTTGGATGTTTTTGTGGAATTTTGGATTATTTTATATAAATCTGGTCACGGAACGAGCGGCACCAAATATAAGGGATGTGACAGTTTAAGTTGCGTAGTCCGATGGTTTTCAGTTTTTGTCTTTAAATTTATATATATTTTTTAGAGATAAATATATTCTGTAAAATATGCCCAGGGATGTTATTTTTCCGTTTTTAAGTGGATTTGTGTTATTTTTCATAGCTTTGGGGGCACTTTTGATATAGGTGTAAACTGGAATTTGATGTCCGGATAATAATTTCGGCTTGATTTCCGCTTTCTTTTTGTGTCTGAAAACACTATCATCCCTGAATATGTGGAATATAATGATTAGTCTAATGTACTTATCTCAGAAAATAGGAGAAACTCAAAACCATCAGACCATGTAACTTTAAGTGAATAGATATAGTTATGCACTGCCTGTGGAGGTATCTGTCGTGTGGGCTGGAGGACCCATGTGCATCTGCATAAAGTTGCATGGTCCGATGAAATATATATTTTTCAAAAGGAAAATACTTATCTACATTTGATTCATTATACCCAACTTAGATAGTGGTGTATTAGCTAGTAACTTTGGACAGTATATACACAATAATCAGTGAATCTACTACCTCATCCCATTGGACACTTACTTTGAGGAAGCCATTAGGCAGGGAGCCCACAAAGGAATTAGGTCAATCTCGTAACCTGATTTGTCTTGCCCTCATTCCCAATACCATATATGGCATTAGTCAGGTTCTAAGACATACACATTACTAGGTGACCATCGTGAGATAGTAATCTGTGTCATAGCTAGGCCCTACAGGACTTTTGGCAAGCTTGTCAAAATGATTTTGGGTTCTTTCAGCACAACTTGCTCTGAAATTAGGATGTTTTCATCAAAATTAAATGGACTAATGATTGGTAAGTTATAATGATCAGTTTGGTATGTAGTAGTCGGCACTGACCTCTCAGGCAAGTAACCACCAGGGATGAAAGATCTCCGCGATTCCGCGGATTTCCGGGATTTTTCAATCCCACAGCACCATAAGCGTATACTAATTATTATTATCTTCTTAGATGGTGCTGACGCCACAGCACTATCAGTGTACACTACTAATATTAATAAATGCTCCAAGCATTGCAGCACTATCAGCATGCACTGCTAATACATGCTAAACGGTGCAGCACTTTCAGCGTATACCAATATATTTAAAACCTGACTTCCGGGAATTTCCGCGATTCCCTGACAATGTTAAACCCATGGGAGAATATCAGCATTTCCGCTTTTTTTCCCGGAGACCACTTTCATCCCTGAACCACATAGACAAGTAGGCATGGGTAGTGTGTTGATATCAGGGAGCCTAAGTTGTGTAATGGTTAGCACACTGGCCCGGAATGCAAAGAGATGTGGGTTCGAGTCCAGCTCTAGGTGCAATATTTCCCATTTTCATCACCCCCCATGACAGGTATATTTATCTAAAAAATAAGGCAACAATTCAAACGCCATCGGACTATGCAACTTCAACCCAAGAAACCCCTGCTAGAATAGCCAGGCATGGGGTACAAGTTGACAGAAACAAACGGCACCCTCAAGTTGCCAGCTTTGAAAGGCTCTGAAATAGCCTTAACGATGGGGGACATGTTGCGTAGTTCATTTTTTGACACTTGGTGGCGCGTCGGTACTAGTGGGCCTACACGGTCATTGACAATGCTTTGAGTTTGCCGGTACGCGCAGTGCAACACGCATATTTTATTCAAAATTAATAGAAATGCAGAAGCCTAACCTTATAAATTTAATATAATCTATTCGTTGAATATGTTTTCTATATGTGTACCAAGCGGTTTGTCTCTAGGTGGTGTGGTTTTAGAGATATTTGACTTCTTCTGTATGAAGATTGCTCACAGCCATTGACAATGCACTGAGTTTGCCGTTATGCGCAGTGCAAAACGTTTATTTTATTCAAAATTAATAGAAATGCAGAACCCTAACCTTATAAATTTAATATAATCTATTCGTTGAATATGTTTTCTATATGTATACCAAGCGGTTTGTCTCTAGGTGGTGTGGTTTTAGAGATATTTGACTTCTTCTGTATGAAGATTGCTCACGGTCATTAGCCGTGTTCACACGGGCAATGTAAATCGATTCGTAGAAATCGACTTGCCTAGTTCGGGTTACATTTCGCGTGTGAACGCGCGGCTGAGTCGGATTAGGGCTGAATCGATTCCTGTGATCCAGACACTGTAAACCACCTGTCGAGGTAGTTTACGTGAGTCGATTTCTGTGAACCGATTTATTTTGCCCATGTGAACGCAACCGGCTTACTTGAGGTGGATTAAGGATGTGACAGTCGAGACCTGAGTGTGTTGACTTTCCGGTAAATTTGCTCTATGAAACTGCTAGCTGTGCACAGATATTTTTTCATCATTTATTTTTAGGGTTTCACTGCCCAGCAGAAGTTTTGACCGTTCCAAAACAAATACGATTCAGTCTTAACAGATCTAGGTCGAACCCACACTCTCTCGTGCCGACGTCGACTAACCGAAACTAGCGCTGGTTAGTCTGGACTTGCTCATGCGCAGATATCCACTTCCGCCTTAAACTGACTCAAAGCACTGCCCGTGTGAACGCGAAACACTTTCAAACTAAATCGATTCATATGATTCGCCTTGTCTAAATCGCTTTAAACTTTTCCCGTGTGAACAATGCATTGAGTTTGCCAGGACGTGCAGTGCAAAACGTCTATTTTATTCAAAATTAATAGAAATGCAGAACCCTAACCGTATAAATTTAATATAATCTATTCGTTTAATATGTTTTCTATATGTGTATCAAGCGGTTTGTCTCTAGGTGGTGTGGTTTTAGATATATTTGACTTCTTCTGTATGAAGATTGCTCATAGCCATTGGGTTTGCAGTGTGACCGTGTGCCGAATAGGCCCACTCGTTCAGTGGCGAGGCGAACGGCAGGAATTTGAACTAAAAAGTCGGAGGTCCCCCATTACATAGTGAAGCTTTAAAATGCTTTACAAAAGCTTGCTTTTGGAAAATTTCAATGTCTTTGAAGCAAGCTTTGCAAAGTCTTGAAAAGTCTTTGAAGAAAGCGTATGAAACTGTTGAGTGAAGTTTTGAAAGATTCTGATCAAAGCTTTAGAAGCCATCTGGCAAGGCTTTGAAAGGCTCCAAAGCAAGGCTTTCAAGGTTTCGAAAATCTTGGAATCAAGCCTAGAAAATTGTTTAGCGAAGCTTTGAAAGTCCTCAAAGGAAGTCTTAGAAACTATCGAGTGATAGTTCTCAAAGTCTTCGAAGCAAGCCTAGTAAAGCCATGGAAAGTTATCAGTGTCTAGCGAAGTGATAGCCTATTGTTTGTTACTGTTTGTAATGACTTTTATGACCGCCCGTCTTCAGAAGTCTTACTTTTATTATATACAGCTGTTGGCCTAAGGCAACAAGCTCATGGTTAATAAGTTGGTGTTTGATCACTTCCTAATGCCTATTGTCACTTACCTGCTGTAGGTGTCCTCTTATGATGTCTGTGATATATTTATTATTGTAATACAGCCAACGCAGCCAAACTGCTACACTGATGTACGAACAATCCACTCACCCGCTGATTAATTATATATATACCAAAAGACTTCCGAGCGAGTGGCGTGTTGCACCCTGCGCAGGGGCCAGCGAGGACAACCCAGACCCCCCCCCCCCTCCCCCCTGCCTCTACCCCGTGAAGGGGGTGGGGAGGAACTCCAGAGCTTATTACATGCGATAATGGGATTATCACTATCCATATATATATATATATATTTATTAAATATTTAGGAAGTGTCTTGATTTTAAGCACTATAAATCCTTAACAATATCAGTTGGTGTTCACCCAGATCTTTGTAGCAACTTAACTCCGAACATATTAAATATTTAGGAAGTGTCTATTTTGATTTTAAGCACTATTATTAACCAACTGACCTCTGCCTGATCGGCTACATGCAACCCAGGCCTACTATTCCTACTTCTCACAACCAGACGGCTCACCAGAGAACAGAACAATAGAACACATCATAAGACCCAGTGGTCCAAAACAATACCTGTAACATATCCTAATAATTTGTGCATAAATATATTATTTATACTACACATAAATTTGTGAGGCTCTCAGTTACTGTTCACACACATCTTTGAAACAAGTTAGTCCGAGCAGCGAACTATAATAATAATTAAAAAAAATTCTTTTCCCCCTCCATATAATTTTATCATCAAATAAGAAATGACACTCTTAGTCTTAGAATAACCTAACCTTGCATTGTCATGTGGTAGTTTTTATGTGTGATGTAAAATTCCTTTAAAGTCGGCAGGTATACCTTGCCAGGAAAACAAACAAACTTGGAATAGTTCTAATTTGTGCCACAGGGTGGTGCATGCTTAGTACTGAACTTTTCCACTTGGTGGTGTAGAGTGACCAAGATTGGTCATGTGACAGCTGTTGTGAAAATGGCTGGGTGAGTGGAGAGAAGGGAGGGTAAAACTGATGTATTTTCAATTTTCTTTAAGAGTAGTTCAAACAGGAAATATATTTGCTTTAATGTAAAATATATGTTAGTACAATTACATTTCATAATTCAATGAGAAACACATATAGATGAAAAAGGTTTTTGGACTGTATGGGGTTTGAACCCACAAGCCAAAACAACTTTAGATTACAAGTTCAACACCCTAACCTCTAGGCCCCAGAGACGACACATAGTTACTTGGCTCAGTTCAGGCTATTTGTGTATAGGATGTCATATATACAATACAAGGTGTGAGTGTGCACATGCAGGCATGCATGCATGCATATGTATGTGTATGTATATATGCATATGTATACATACATACATACATCTTGTATATATGACATCGTATATACAAATAGCATGAACCGACACATCCAATTATATGTGGCCTCTGTGGCCTATTGTTTAGGGTGTTGAACTTGTAATCTGAAGTTGTTTGGTGGTCTGGGTTCAGACCCCATATAGTCCAAAACCTTTTTACATTCAACAAAAAATAAACGTTTTCCTTCTATATGTGTTTCTGATTGAATCATGCAATGTAATTGTACTAACATATATTTTACATTAAAGCAAATATATTTCTTTATTGAACTACTGTAAAGAAAATTGAAAATACCCCAGTTTTACTCTCCCTTCTCTCCACTCACCCAGCCATTTTTAAAACAACAGCTGCCAGCTAGTCCCAGCCTCAGACCCCCCCCCCCCACCTTGACCTCAGCACTGACCCACTTCTGGGGGTGAAGTGGGTCAACTAGTCTCCCCACACATATTTGGTTCTATAAACCTAAACAAGGTGCTTGGAGAGCATTTGTCGGAGTACGATTCCTGCCTCAACAGCCTAGACCTGTCCACTGTAATGCAAATCTCTGTAGGGTTAATAACTAGGGCCTACTGTACTGCAAACAACATGTAACAATTAAATGGTTTGGTTGTTGGGGTTTTACATCCTAGCAACGTCTAAGGTCATATTGTACGTCCTGGCAATATCTAAGGTCATATCTCCGGATATGACCTTAGGTGTGGCCAGGACGTAAGACCCCAGATATGACCTTAGGTGTTGCCAGGACGTAAAACCCAAGAAACTAAACCACTAAATTTGACCTCTCTTCTGTCGCGAAAGTTTGAAGAGACACTCTCACCAACTTGACAGGTGACATTGATCTCAAAATCTCTTGAATAAGAAACTTACAGTGGTTGTTCTGCATAGTGAATGCCCGCTTACCCACACGTGTGTGGTCGTGGGTTCAATCCCCAGCCGAGTCAAACAGAGCACTTAAGACAATTCTACTACTGTATGATCACTATTCGCGGATGTTAACTTTCTGTGCTGAGGTGTCGCTAAACAAATAAACTTAGAAAATTGATACTTTTTGCTACCTGGCCTGGCACGCGACATTATTTGGGTATGACAAGGACTGGTGGTTGGTTTAGTATCAGGATAATGTGCCAGTGGCACGGTTTCCCTGAGGGACAGCACTAAAAGAAACTCACTAGAAAAACAACTCCTAAAATATCCACCTCCACCCACAGTACGGTTGAATGACAACCATGTCTAAATCCGAGCAAAAACTGCTTTCGTAGGAATCTACTGTATAACATTAACATGCTGTAGATGCCCTTGTTTCAGCAAGTACTATTTATCTATATTACTAGTAGAGAGTTGAGGAACTACGAGAGAATGCAAAAAATCAACCTAAGATGGCAGGCACTTAATGCTCTCAGTTTGACTTTTAAAGTTGATTAATCTAAGCGATTTAATTAATTCTTCACTCCAAAAGTAACAAGCTTATTAACTCTTTGGACAATATATTTCGCATAGTATTTGGACAATATATTTAGCATATTATATGGATAATTCTAGTTCATTCTGGTATTTTTTCTATCAGGTTGTTTAGCAGCCCGGTCACAGAACACTAGATGAGTGCCGATTTCTGGCTCCATCCCTGACAGCTTTATAGGTTGGGTATTGAATAGTACCAATGCGACTGGATGCGCTGGTCCAATCGGGAGAGTACAGGCTTCCCGTGCGGAAGGTCTGATATTTATTTGGAATGTTTTTGCTATTATTTGGCATGCTTTCAGTTTTCGCTTCCATGTCACAAATGTGGTACCCAGCTTCAGAGAATGACCCATTTAAGGAAGTTGATGGGGGGGGGGGGGGTTACTGTGGTTATTAATTCATTCAGTGTGGAGGGAGCCAGAGTCGGTATTCTGCAGCTGGGGTGTGAGAGTTGTGGCTTGTGTGGGTTGTCGGATATGGGTGGCTGTGGGAACTCATACATGAAGTGTTAGTTTATTTAATCTAACATATTTGCTAGGACTAGGATTTTACCACAGTTCAGACTAGAAACTAAAGTAGGGGCAAGAACCATACCAAGCTTGGCAATCAGGAACCATCCGTTGAAAATGTGTTTCAAGAATTGGGCCTGTATAGACTACATCACAGTTCTGACTGCACATGCGCTGAAAACGGCGTTGGGAGCAAAGCAAAGGCGTACAGCGTTTGCCAATACACGCAGTGAAAAACGTCAGTTTTATTCAAAATTAATAGAAATCCAAAACCCTAACCTTATTGTTTTAATATAATCTTTTTGTTAAACATGTTTTCTATATGTGTTCCAAGCGGTTTGTTCCTAGGTGGTGTGGATATAAATCAAAACATGAATAAAATAAGTAAAATTGACTCTGGCTATGGCTCTAACACTAGTCTGAGTGCCTAGATTTGTCTAAATCTAAATGCACATGGCATAAGATGTGCTGATTATATTGATGTAACTGCAATGCTGGATAAAAGATTAATATCTTAATTTATTATATATATTTTTTTAGTTGGTATTCTATGTTTCAAATAAGAGCTGAGATGAGCTGAAACTAGCACATTTCATAGCTGCATCCGGTGTATTAGCATGTGCCATGTGCTTGTGGGGGGGGGGGGGTTTGCTCTGACGCATCCCACAATGCACCGCGCCGCTGGAACCGTGATGTAGTCTATTGAAGGACAGGCTGGGAGGGAACAGAACATCACTTCCTGTCGTGTAATCACGCCAGGTGCAAGTTTCAGTCCGCCAGTCTGAATAGACGTATTATCAAGTGTTTGACTCGGCCGGGGATAGAACCCATGAAATCACCATGCATAGCTAAACTATTCTGTCCGGCTATATTTTTGTATGTGAGCCCATATAAATGTGTATATATAACATTCTTACTACTTTTATGTACTAGATATGCACATATAAGCACTACATATCTAACTATGCCTGTCTAGATATCGATCTATATATGTTCTACCATATATGTGTTAATCCAGCCACCATAGGATCTCAACTTGCACTTAAAGGCGTACAAAACACGTGGACGAATCGCATTGTTGTCACTTTCATTTCATTGTTGGCAAAACCCTACCAGTGGTGTTTATATAGTTAAGATGCTTAGATGCTGCACTCGGCAACGTCATGTCCAAGCACCTCGGGCGCTCAACACGTCACTTCCGGTTCCAAAACCACATTAGGAGGAAACCGGAAGTGATGTATAAATCCCGCTCATATCAACTCCCAGGCACAAGGAGCCACTTGGAGCTCTCGTTCCCCCCTCCCTCCCTCCCTCCCTCCCGCCCTCCCTCCTTCCTTCCTTCCCTACCTCCCTCCTTCCCTCCCTCCCTCCTTCTCTCCCTCCCTCCCTCCTTCTCTCCCTGCCTCCCCTCCATCCCTCCCTCCCTCCCTCCCTCCCTCCTTCCCTCCCTCCCTCCCTGCCTCCCTCCTTCTCTCCCCTCCTCCCTCCTTCCCTCCCTCCCTCTCCCTCCCTCTCCCTCCCCCCCTCCTTCCCTCCCTCCCCCTCCCCTCCCCTCTCCCCTCTCCCCTCCGTTCTCTCTCTCTCCCTTACCTTATCTCCCTCCTTTTTCTTTCAACTCCCTCTCCCTCTCCTAATTTTAATTTTTAATTTCTTTTTGATCCTCTGGTTTCAATACCATACAACTGTCATAATGGTACCCTGGTTTACACAAATTATTGATGTCCTACTGATGCTATGATTTCCACCTCCTAGTGATGTAACTTAATAAATTCATGGTCTCTATGATGTACTCATGTCATATAGTGTCATTGTAATTGCAATTATAGACTGGTATAACATAGTGATGCTACAATGTGCTTATGTCACATAATATAATGTCACCTTTTCCATAATGTACAATAAATTGATACCATAATTTCCATCAGGTTTTCGACACTACTGATGCTGCCTCATGATACCATGGTTTTCATCCTGTATCGGTGTTGCCTAATGATACCATGGTTTCTACACTACTGATCTTGCCTACTGATATGGTGTCAACCACGTGTTGGTGTTGTCTCATACCATGGTTTCTACCCTGCATTGGTATTGCCTAATGATGGCATGCCTTGTATTGATGTTAGCTAATTATACCATGGTTTCCACACTGTACTAAAAGTTAGCTAATTATACCATGGTTTCCACACTGTACTAAAAGTTAGCTAATGATACCCTGGTCTCCATACTGTAGTAAATGTTATCTACTGATACCACAATTTCCACACTACTAATTGTTATCTAATATCGTTTCCACACTGCTAATGTTATCTAATGTAACCATGGTTTCCATACGGTCATAAATGTTATCTAATGATACCATGGTTTCCACACTGTAGTAAATGTTATCTAATGATACCATGGTTTCCACACTGTAGTTAATGTTATCTAATGATACCATGGTTTCCACACTGTCGTACATCTTATCTAATGATACCATGGTTTCCACACTGTAGTAAATGTTATGTAATGTAACCATGATTTCCACACTGTCGTAAACGTTATCTAATGATACCATGGTTTCCACACTCTAGTAAATGTTATCTAATGATACCATAGTTTCCACACTGTCGTAAATGTTATCTAATGATACCATGGTTTCCACACTCTAGTAAATGTTATCTAATGTTACCATAGTTTCCACACTAGTAAATGTTATCTAATGATACCATGGTTTCCACACTCTAGTAAATGTTATCTAATGTAACCATGGTTTCCACACTAGTAAATGTTATCTAATGATACCATGGTTTCCACACTGTAGTAAATGTTATCTAATGATACCATGGTTTCCACACTGTAGTAAATGTTATCTAATGATACCATGGTTTCCACACTGTTGTAAATGTTATCTAATGTTACCATGGTTTCCACGCTCCAGTAAAGGTCATCTAATGATACCATGGTTTCCACGCTCTAGTAAATGTTATGTAATGTAACCATGGTTTCCACACTAGTAAATGTTATCTAATGATACCATGGTTTTCATGCTCTAGTAACTGTTATCTAATGGTACCATGGTTTCCACACTAGTAAATGTTATCTAATGATACCATGGTTTCCACACTAGTAAATGTTATCTAATGTAACCATGGTTTCCACACTAGTAAATGTTATCTAATGATACCATGGTTTCCACGCTCTAGTAAATGTTATCTAATGATACCATGGTTTCCACGCTCTCGTAAATGTTATCTAATGTAACCATGGTTTCTGCATTATACTAATGTTGCCAAGCGATACCATGGTTTGTGCGATGTACTGGTGTTGCCTAATGGTACCATGGTTTCCACACTATAGATCGTGTGCAAAGATACCATGGTTCTCGTTATATTCAGATGTCACATAAGGATGTTATGCTTAGATACACCATTTGTTTTTTAGTATCGTTTTAAACTACCCATGTGCTTCAAAAAATGTCTGAAGATTAGAACTACTGTAATAAAAGAATTTATCTGTCAAGAATATTGTCATTGAATAATCAGGATTAAATTATTTTTTTATTAGTCAAGGAATGATAAAATGTTAAATTCCTGGGACCTAATTTTGATCTCATTACCACAAATTGAAATCTGATATTCATTTAATTATAGACCAAAAAGAAACAAAGAAGAAATAAAAAGTGACATAATAGTGAGAACGAAGGTCTGAACTGCATTTATGTACGAGGTTAAGACAAAGAAAAGTCAGGTTTGCCAATGACGTGCATCAGTTAAATTACTCTTCACCTCCACCACTTGGTGGTGGGAAGCCTAGACCTTCTCCACCGAGACTACCTGGGCCGTGTTCAGGGTCTGTCTCGGAGGCACCTCGGAGATGGCCGTGAGGTCACCCTAGTCTTAACGGCAAAAGCAGTTTGTTGTCTCGAAAATGGCCGCCCCCATAGGCGGTGGCCATTTGCAATGGAAAAGCTGCCCTGTGATTGGCTGAAACCACTGAATGTGGCGGCCATTTTCAAGGCGCTTTTCATCTCTAGTCTGAAAATGGAGGCGACTCCGAGACATCGCCGAGATGCACCCTGAATGGAAATAAGCCAAAAAGCATCGCCGATCGCCTCCGAGACGGACCCTGAACGCGGCCGAGATATTGACTACATTCGGTTTTTTTTCACTGCTGCTAGAGGGTGGGTTGGTGGTGGGAAGCTTCTATGATTCCTTTTCCCACAAAGCATACTGCACAGTGACCTGCTACCCACTACATTTCTTTCTTTCACTAGATTAATTACAATATTTGGCCAATCGCCTTTCTTGCTGTTCAATAGTTTCAATAATCTCACATTTAAATAATTTTGTTATAAGCTGTAATATTTTGTTTGTGTGGAATATAATTATATACTTACATAATTGTTAGAAAAGATGTACTATTTTAGAACAACCCAAATTTGGCTTTTATGATCTATTTGAGATCGAAACAATTAGTTAGGTTCACATCCTAGAGCAGACCATCGGTGAAAAGTTATCTTTGGAGGATCAAGTTGGAGACATTTTCTCAATATTTTGGGAATCTGTTTGTTTACACATTTATGACTACAGTAAAACCTTTCTAAATCGACCTACCATGGGATCGACTTTAAATGGTTCATTTAGGGAGGTGGTCGGTTTAGGGATTAAAAATAAATCGTTACAATGGTATTGGATGGACGATCGTTTGGGACCCAAATAAAGCGAGCGATACAGGGGAGTGGTCGATCTGTGGAGGTGTTCGGTTAGAGAGGTGTTACTGTATACTAATTCGTACATTACCTGAGGAATTAGCCACATACATTTCCAAACGTGGCACCTAAAACACTGAGTCTGGTACTTGGTGGTAAATAGTAACATTTAATCGAGTTGTTTTACACATGTGTATATAAAATGTAATTTAAAATTGCATAATCCGATGTTCTTGAGTGGTGTTCTCTGTGGTGGAGTGGTTACATTGTCTTACTTTTTTCTAGGTCAGACTCCTAATCTGAATGTAGGTGGTTTGATTCCCCGTGCCCCCACACCTCTGCGAATTTGGATTTCCACTGCTGTGTATAACTTACAGCATCATCAAAGGCGGGTTGCTCTCATACCATGTCTATGTGGTGTGGGGGGTTAAAAATCCCTTGGGTTGGTAAAAGTGTAGGCTCAGGCTTTCTATCGACAAACTGTCTAATGGTGAAAACAAGTCTATTCAGACTTATCCATGATATGCAGTATAAATCTTCAAGAAGAAAAAATACCAACCGTTGATTAAGTGTGTGCGGTGGGGGGTAGGGGGGGAACTCACCTCATTCTACCACCTCATTTGGCATTCTTTAAAGATACATATATTACATTGATCGTTATGATCTACTTTACGGGGATGATCTCCGCGATTCCGCGGATTTCCAGGATTTTTCAATTCCGCAGCACCATCAGCGTATACTAATATGTGGTGCAGATTCTGCAGCACTATCAGTGAATACTACTAATAAATGTTCCATGCGCCGCAGGACTATCAGTGTACACTACTAATATATGCTTCAAACGGCGCAGCACTATCAGTGTATACCAATATATATGAAACCAGACTTCCGGGAATTTTCCGCGGTTCCCTGACAATGCTAAACCTATGGGAGAATATCAGCATTTCCGCTGACCAATTTCATCCCTGCTTTAGTTTGAAGTAACTTTTATCTTAGCGGGTTAATTCTGGAGATACTCTGAGAGAAAGATGTGCAGAATAAATTTCAATGTGCTCTGTCAGAAATTCTGAATATTGACTTGGTTTATCTCCCAACATGTTAAAAATATAATTTTTTATTACTATAGCAGTGTAGCACAGGAACACTAAATTGCGATAAATATTTAACGAGTGAAACAATATCTGAGTTGGATATGTAGGATCAAATCTGGTGAATATTTTGGTTTGGAAAATTTGATGTTTTCATCGGATTATGCAGTTTTAGGCTTCGCTCTTTATAAACTGTATATCTACAATATATTTGTATAAATGTCAATATGTATGTATATATATTCACATATATGTACATGCATAGATATATAAATATATCATCATCATGCTGTCGGTCGCGATGCGACAAAGACTGCTTTCATTACTTGACTGCCACTCTCCATTTAGCTCTCTGCTGTGAGAGTGATGTCTATGAGTCGGTCTTAATGTCTCTCAGCTTCAGGTTTCTCTTGATGGTATCCTTGAACCGGAGACATGGATATATAAATATATACATGTATATTTAATGCGCGTGACAATGTATGTATGTACAACTGGTAGTATACTGCGCTCCCCTGGCGCCACCGTGTCAGAATATGGAACTAAGCTAGATACAGTGATGATCACATGCTATATATCCACACGTATGTACAGGACACATTACGGCATATCAGTGTTGCTTAATTTATATTCACATAAACCATGATATAACAGAATTGTGTGTATAGCTTACACATGTTCAGAACAGGCCATGTTGATTTAAAATAATTTCATTGAAATGTGATTTTACAATGAATTAATGTAAAATCTATCTAATATATCCTACGTGGGATTGAGATATAATGGAGTTGATTGAATTGCGCATATCTCTTGGATTAAATGGAAAATCTGATGCTTAAACCTGCGAACTAATAGCGATATCCGGTTGTTCATTCTGATACTGATTTCGATATCTTCAGTCAGCGGATGTCATTCCAAAAAAAC
Organism: Branchipolynoe longqiensis; assembly: GCA_030323885.1. Lineage (NCBI taxonomy): Eukaryota > Metazoa > Annelida > Polychaeta > Phyllodocida > Polynoidae > Branchipolynoe > Branchipolynoe longqiensis. The sequence goes on along the minus strand of CM059193.1, from coordinate 60,906,447 downwards.
ACCCCGAAATTATTTTATATTGTCATGTAACATGTGGTTCTCTCGAAAATAATCAGTGTTGCATCCATGTACTGGTAAACTCTGGTCTATTCCAGGCCATGTTAAGACTTCTTTTTAGACATTTTATTGTTGCAAAGGATTTTGTATGTGATATCTATCCCACATTAATTGACGTTTGCTACCACAAATGAGTCTATTAAAGTTGCATAGTCCGATGATTTCTGAATTTTTTCCTGAGATAAATATATCAGCTGGATCACTAGCATCTACTTTACATTAGTTCAAAGGTACTTTTATTTTTAATGGTAAACTTTTGAGATATTCTTAGTGCAAACATGGAACAATTAGTTTTAGCAAGCTTGCCAAGACTGTGACACCATAGACTTCTGCAATAACAGGTTCTGTTAAATTTACTCAGTATTGCCTTTCTACGCAGAAACAAATGCTTAATAAGTGCATCAGTATCTAAGTTAGATATGTCAAATCAAATCTAGATAATTGGTTTGGTTTTGAAAATTTGATATTTCATCGGACTATGCACCTTTCAGGTGATAATTGTATTGGCTTAAATATGATACTAATAACAAGAAACACAACCAATCTCTATAGTGTCAATCTCTCACCTTCACTGCTACACTATACATGAGACAAATAAATACCCTGTAATGACGGTAGTAGGCCTACACACTATGTAGCTCCGAACACAAGTAATTCAGGTATTGCTACAAATAAAACTTGTTGAATGCAAATGAGGTAGTATTGATTTTCCTCTTATTTATTTCACTGTTTTGGCTGCAGTATTAAGCAGTTAAGATCCTACTTTCGTAAACATTTTTAATTAAAAGAATTTTATTCGATAATCAAGCAGCATGAATTCCATTCATGGCAAATTAGCCTTCCTCGTCCGTCTTAGTAAGGCTGAGCGTCCGGCTCGGCAGTCACAGACTTTATACGTAGTGTTCTCAGTGGCGGAGTGGTTAGAGTCCCTGACTTTTTTCTAGGTCAGACTCCTACTCTGAAGGTCGGCCCCCAGCTCTGCCAATTTGGATTTCCACTGCTGTGTATAACTTAGTGTCATCAAAGGCCAGTTGCTCTCATACCATGTCTATATGGTGTGGGAGGTTAAAAATCCCTTGGGTCGGTAAAGGTGTAGGCCCGGGCTTTCTATCGACAAACTGTCTAATGGTGAAAACAAGTCTATTCATGATAGGCAGTACAAATCTTCAAGGAAAAAAAAGTGATTAATTGAATCCCACAACTGCTATATGACAGATGCATCCCCACCCCAACAATTCTTGCCATAAAAGTGTTATATCAATATTAATATCCTGGAATAAGTATGATCGAGTAATTTTCCTTAACGTGATTAAGGATATTTGAAGTGCAAATATTTAAATTAGTTTTGGCAAGCATGCCAAAACTTTGATACCATAGGCTTCAGCAATAAAACGGATCTATTAAATTGCTAAGTTTTCCCTTCTATGTAGCACCAAATGCTTAATTAGTGCAACAGTATCTAACTTAGATATGTAGAATCAATTCTAGATAATTGTTTTAGTCTTGAATATTTGATGTTTTATCGGACTATACAGGTTTAAGCTAATGACTGAAACAAGTTACAACTCAGTGATGTTTTTATTAGTTTTTTTTATGATTGTTCACTTTTTTTATTCAGTTAACAGATGCATACATAAACTTCATGGGTGCATGACATAGCCAATCACAGTTGGCAATTTAAACCCAATTTATGATCTAATCATGATTTGTTTTAGGTGGTGAACTCTCAAAATGGACAGAATTTTATATCAGTGTTATAAGGTGTTTTTTTGTAATATGTAATATACAATATCGCATCGTACTTAAAGCTGCATGGTCCGATGAAAGCATCAAATTTTAAAAACCAAAAGAGTTATGTAGATTTGATTCCACATATCTTACTTAGATACTGATGCACTTATTAAATATGTGTTGCCACATAGAAGGGAACACTGAGCCAATTTAATAGAACTTGTTACTGCAGAAGCCTATGGTGTCAGAGTTTTGGCGTGCTTGCCAAAACTAATTTGACATGTTTACACACTCCAAACAGCTCAAAAGTTAGCCATTTAAAATAAAAATTACTTCAAACTAACGTCAGATAACAATCAATTTAATATATTTATCTCAGACAAATAAGAGAAACTAAAAACCAGCTGACTATGCAACTTTAATAGTTTGCACTGAACACTCAGCCAAGGAACCACATAGGCAGGTCAGCTTGGATAAGGGTAACCTGCACTGTATGTACCTATCAATCAATCAATGGGTGCCGTCTTCTCGAAGAAGGTTGGCTGCAATGGACCTCCATCTCTTCCTGTCATTTGTTCCTCTCACGCATTCCGCATAGCTCATTGCTGTCCACTCAGTGATGTTGTCCATCCATGTTGTTCTCCTTCTCCCTCTTGGTCGTTTCCCTTCTATCTTCCCTTCCAGTATTCTTCTCTGTGATTCCTGGTGCCGTATCATGTGGCCAAAGTATTTAATTTTTCTGTTTTTGATCGTTTGTATTATCTGTCTCTTTATTTTCATTCTTGTTAGGACCTCCACGTTGCTTATCATTGCTGTCCATGGAATTTTTAACATTCTTCTGTATTGCCACATTTCAAATGCCTCGAGCTTTGTTGTTATTGCTTTCTTCAAAGTCCATGTCTCGCAGCAATATAAAAGTGTAGACCACACATAGCATTTTAGGAGTCGGAGTCTTGTTTTTATATTTATGTCTCTAGATGTTAGTACTTTCTGCATCTTTAGAAATGTTGTTTTGGCAATGTTTATTCTCCGTTTAATCTCTCTTTCACATCCGCCATCACTAGTTATTAAATGGCCCAGATACACAAATGACTCTACCTATATATAAAAATATATATATATATATGTATATAGTGTAACCCCGTTAAACCAAACTTGAAGGGACCCTAGAGCCTTGATAGCCTAATGTTTGGGATGCTAGACTTGGAATGGCAAGAAGTGTGGGTTTGAATGCCACTCTTGGGCACAATGTTTCTTTTCTTTGCATCACCCCCAGGGTACTACATTAGACGAGAATGAATATCTACACATATAATCTTAAAGTTGCATAGTCCGATGAAGTATCACATTTTCAAAACCAAAACAATTATCTAGATTTGATTCTACATATCTAACTTAGATACTGATGCACTTATTAAACATTTATTTTTGCATTGAAGGAAATACTGAGTCAATTTAATAGAACCTCTTACTGCATAATCCTATGGTGTGAGACTTTTGGCATGCTTGCCAAAACTAATGTTACATGTTTGTACATCAAATATCTCAAAACTTAGCCATTTAAAATAAAAGTTACTTCAAACTAAAGTAAAGTAGATAATAACGAGCAATCTAATATATTCATCTCAGAAAAATGACAGAAACTCAAAACCATCGGACTATGCAACTTTAAATTAACAACACCAACAAAATAAAATAAAGGGGGAGTGAAGGATGCTAGCGTCTCCTTTTCATATTTCTATCTGAGAAAGTCTTTCCTCCTTTTTCTGATGTTTCTAATTTTCCAGATATGTAGAAAACTTTGAAGAGCTATTTTGAGTCTCAGAAGGGAAGCTTTGCAATAAGAGCCACAATCAATCAATCAATCAATAGTTCCGTCCTCTAGTCGAGGGTTGGATGCAATGGTTCTCCACTTGTCCCGATGTTGTGCTGTTCTGATAGACTGTGAATAATTCAAGCCTGTCCACTGTGAAATATTTGTAAACCATGATGTTCTTGGTCTCCCTCTCCCTCTGCTGCCATTCACCTTCCCTTCCAACAATGTACGGTATATTGAACTCCGACGAATGATGTGGCCAAAATAAATAAGTTTCTTTGTCTGTATAGTGGCAAACAAGCTTTTCTTATTTTTAATTTTTCTGAGAACTTCTTTGTTGGTGATCTTCTTTGTCCATGATATTTTCATCATCCTTCGATAAGTCCACATCTCAAATGCTGCTAAACGTTTGTAAATTTTCTTAGAGATTGTCCATGTCTCTGCCCCATACATTAGAGTAGACCACACATAACACTGAAGAATACGCTTCCTTGTTTGTATTAATATCTTACTTGATGTTAACACTCTATACATTTTGGAGAATGTTGTTCGGGCTATTGTTATCCTTCTTTTAATTTCTTCCTCACATCTCCCATCATTTGTAATCTTTTGTCCGAGATATATGAATTCGGATACTTGTTCTATGTTTGTGCCATCTATGGTTAAATTGACATTTGGTTTATCTGTCTTTTTACTTATAACCATTGTTTTGGTCTTCCTGGCATTCATCTTCATGTTGAATAGTATTCCAGCTTTATTGATTCTATTCACTATATCTTGTAGGTTTTTCTCACTGTCTGCTAGTATTACACTGTCATTGGCATATCTAAGATTGTTGACGTTCATGCCACCTATTGTCACTCCCTTGCAATCTTCAATGTGTCTGAAAATCATCTCTGTGTACAGGTTAAATAGACATGGTGACAATACACCCCCCTGTCGAACGCCTCGTTTAATCATAACTTCATCCGATAGGCCCTGCTCCATTTTTATAAATGCACGTTGTGTCCAGTATAAGTTCACAATTAGTTTAATGTCTTTGCCATTGACACCAATATCTTGTAAACATTTGATTAACAGTTCATGATTTACTCGGTCGAAGGCCTTCTCATAGTCAATAAAGCAGGCATAAACATCCTGGTTCACTTCACAATAACGTTCACAAATCATTCTCATATTGAAAATCCCTTCACATGTACCTCTTCCAGATATAAACCCACTTTGTACATTACTGATTTGTTCTTCAATTTTCTGTCTGTTTCTCAGAAAAATTATTTTCAGGATCATCTTCAACATATGACTCATCAGGCTTCGTGTACACAATGTTGGTTTTAGCTTCTTTTGGAGTCGTACAAATATGGATTCATTCATATTCAATGGTATAAATCCAGTCTCATAGATGTCATTTACTAGCTTATGAATGATTTGAATCCCCACTTCATCTAGTCCTTTTATCATTTCTGATGTTATCTGGTCACTTCCAGGAGCCTTACCTGACTTTAGATCATTGATAGCCTTCTCAACCTCTGATACTAATATAATATTCCCATCTTCTTTCTCAATTGTGGGTGGGTTCCCTCTGTCATCATTGTATAGTTCGTTTACATATTCTTCCCATCTGGACTTTATTTCATCTTCTTCAAAGAGCATTTTGCCGTCTTTGTTCTTGATACATTTACTGCTTCTCTGTCTGTATCCTTGACCTGTTATCTCTTTCACTTTACAATACAATACAAGGCCAATATACAAAACTAAATTGGTGATCGTCCCCACCCGTGCCTGAAAAATTGCCCACCCCTGACTCTTTTATTAAAATAAAAAGAAGTTAAAAATGCAGCAGGCTAGCAGCAATTCAATTTTTGTATTAATTTTTAAGTCATTGGCTTGACTCGGCAGGGTTCGAACCCACGAGTTCGAATCCTAGGACCTACAAGAACGGGAGTCGGGCGCTCAACTCATTCGTCGGTGCCCATATTAGATTACATACAGAAAGCTTGAAACTCTCTACATTGTGCTTATTTACCAATTTGTTGGTTTATTTGTCACTGTTTTGAGCAGTTTGCCCTCAGAAGTTGTTGCTAAAGTGCTGTAAGTGTAAGTAAACACATTGGATGTAAACTGCCCAGAGCAGCTCAGAACACAAGGAAACTGTTTTATTACATCAGCATACATTCACAACATGGCTAGGCGAGGGTGCTTGTAATCCAAGATGGCTGACCGCTGACCACTGTCATGACTGCTGAGTGATGACGTCACGTGCGCCTCTATACGCAACAGGGTTAGGGTCGGTGGCACTCCCAGCCCCATACTTCACTATGTGCCCGACAATTTAAACTCACTTTGCACTGACAACCACATTCCTCTTGATGACCAAACATGGTAAGATTATTGCCGTACATTTGTTTGTAATGTAGATCGCAGTGAAATACTTCTAACAAAAAATATTTTCCATTTGATAACACATGTGTATCATGGTATGTTAGATAAAAGATTCACCCTGTACTTACATTACAGGGGTGAACCCTAACATAGTCTAAATATGGGCGAAAATAGCTTTAGTATGGAACAGGAACTAGAAACTGTGGTTCCAGGATCAAATGGCTACATATATCGGTGCAAAGTTGATGATATGAGCGAGAATGCAAAAAGACAAGATGGCGGCAATAAAATGCCGTTGGTTTTATTTTTACAGTTCCTTAAACTACATGTTTTATTATATTTTTCAAATCAGAAGTAGCGGGTAAATATGAAGATTTATGTGAAGAATATATTTTGCTTCTTAAATTAAGAATTTACCCGCTCAGTTCATTTCCCCAGCATGTCGAATCTTTTTGCCAGTTTTTCTAATGGGTTGGTTTTTACACATGTACTGGATGTACCCGGCGTTCTGGGTCACAGCTTCAATAGGAGGGCACGCATTCACGTCACTTCCAGTTGATGCGGTGAAAACAAACAGATGACAGCATTGCTTTTTGTTTTATTTACATTCGAAATAATGCCAAATTTTACTTACTGAGTAAGTTATACTCCTAAATAACATTAATTCAACAGAATTAGATCATAGCAGTGAATAGATTTGTGCTTTTTGTTTTATTTGCATTCACAATAACACCGCCAATGCGGCGGCAACGTTAATACTGCTTGGATTTTGGGTTTAATTTGACCCGAATTTCACTTATTGAGCAAGTTATACCTTGATACCAGATGTACGAAATGTTGATATTTCAGTCGCTATTCTGCAAATACTTGAAAAAAGTGAATAGATTCATGTTTTTTATTTGATTTACATTCGCTTCAATACTGTGACTGCCATTGTTTTCACCGCCTCGAATAGTTGCTAGGGTGCGATGCGCTAAGTACACGGATGTCTGCGTCCTCCTATCCTTATGTAACTCTGAGTACCCGTATTGTACATGTATGATCCCTGCTAATCTGTTCTTAATGGAAGAGAATTCAAAAGGACAAGATGGCGGCCACATTTACATCTATAGAGGGGGTGTAATGACGTCACGAGACAACTTCTGGTGGCCATAATCGATTACATATGAAAGGCGTGGAAGTGCTTACATTGTGTTTATTTATCGATTTGTTGGTTTATTTATCACTGTTTTGAGCAGTTTGCCCTCAAAAGTTGGGGGAAAAGGTTTTTTTTTATGGAGGGGAAGTATTTTTTTAGTCATGTAGCCTGACATCATTGCTAAAGCACTGTATGTTGACACTTGGGATGCTCTGTCAAAGAATTAGAAAGGTTCAGGCAGTACCCGGTAGGTGGCGCAACATACTTCGGCAGCCCTGACTATAGGTCGGTCCCATCCTGATATGACCTTAGATGTTGCTAGGACGTAAAACAAGAACAAACAAACAAACTATAGGTCGGCCCACTGGTGGCCGTAGTGTTCTTAGTATAAGACAGGGGGCGCAATAGGTGGTATTAAGTGTAATCCAAGATGGCTAACCGCTGAGTGATGACGTCACATGCACTCCCTCTATTTTACAATTAAAAAATGGCGGGTAAATATAAAGAGGTATATGAAGAATATATGTTGTTTATTTGATCAAGAATTTACGTGGTAATTTCCTTTACCCAGACTTCCGACCCTTTTTCTAACGGGTTGTTCAGCAGCCCTGTCTCAGAAACAGGGCTGCGTGAGTATCTAGATATATGCCATTCAGTGTCAGGTGTCTCAACCACTAAACCACATATGTTACACGATTCTGCCAACCCATCTCCACCTACCCGGATATACATTGCGGGTTTGATGCCTCCATTAGGTATCAAACAATAAACTGTACATTCATGTATTGTATAAGGAATAAGATTAACACCATTTTCCTAAGTTGTTGGTTGATGTAAAGCCCACGCTCCCGCTCTTCTTTCAGGCAGTGACGCCCACTGACTTTTCCTGTTTAATCTCGTAGATGAGGAAGCAGGAGAAAACCAGACCGAGGACCTGAGGGTATGAAAACAACAGTCATCTCGTTAACAGGCTTCGTCAAAGGACAGTTTGTTTTATTTAAAGTTGCATAGTCCGATGGTTTTGAATTTCTGCAATTTTCTGAGATAAATACATTAGATTGATCTTTATTATCTATTTTACTTTAGGTTGAAGGAACTTTTAGTTTAAATGGCTAACTTTTGAGATATTTGGAGTGTAAACATGTACATTTAGTTTTGGCAAGCACGCCAAAACTCTGACACCATAGGCTTGTGTAGTAACAGGTTCTATTAAATTAAATTAACTGGCGATCGTCCTATGGGACAGTTGGTTGGTTGTTTTATGTGCTGGCAATATCGAAGGTGATATTAGGACTGGTACCGACTTGTGACAGTGTGCACTTATGGCAACTTTATAGTGCTGCTCCATTGGGAGACCAGGCCACCAGCACCATGACATGATACACCGCTCAGTCACAGTATCCGGATCATGAACCAACCAGTCCTTGTCCTCTCCTAATAATGCCGAGTGCCTGGCCAGGAAGCGACAAGTATAATTTTTTACGTCATTGGTTTGACTCGACCGCATGCTTCGAACCGCATGATCTACCAAAACGGGAGGCGGACGCTCAACTCATTTGGACATCCCGTCTGGTCGTTATTGAGACAAAAACGGCAGGATTTGATGCACTAACAAACCATTTGTTTTTATGGTTGGTACATTAGTTGATTAGGCAAGGGAAATTTAAATTGTGGACAATTGCTCTTCCCTATTTCACTGCTCCTTGCCCTATCCTAGTAATGCCAGGCTAGGTAGCGACAAGTATTCATTTTTAAGTCATTGGTTTAACTTGACCTGGGTTCGAACTCACAGGTGGGAGTCCCACGACTTACCAAAATTGGAAGCGGACGCTCAACTCATTCGGCCACCCCGTCTAGTTTGCCACTTATCACCAAATATTAATCCATATTACCAAAGACCCTATAATACTAAGACGGCTCACTCCCTATCTCTCCAATGGTAATGTAAATTTTGCAGTCCACCATGTGGTGGGTTTGATCAGCCCGGCTGCTGGTTGGTGTTTCACATGTAAACACATACAATTATATTATACATGAGATAGGTAAGTATGAATACACATCAATATGAAATTGCTATGAACAAATACACATCATCATCAGCATCATCATCAGCATCGCCATCATCACACATCTTTCACATTCATATATACATTTATACATATAATATAGCACCTGTTTAACCAAGAGAACAGCCAGCGCACCAAGTTGTGGGTTTGATCATTTTGATTACACAGTACAGGCTGAGTGAGCCGTCTTAGTATTATAGGGTCTTTGATATTACCAAACACGCAACTAAATATAGCTACTAACCATCATTTAATTAATGCACTCAATAACTGTAATTAACCATCACCTCCCCCTGCACACACATCAAACAATTGCACACGGGTAGGAAGGAGCACCACTGCACTAATAATTCTGTACATATCCATCATACTCATTTTAACCAATCAAATTCTCCCATACATTCCTTAGTATTTGACCAAAATCTTTAAAAAATACATACAGTTAAACCTCTTTAAATCGAACGACCATGGGACAGACTTTAAGTGGTTCATTTAGGGAAGTGGTCGGTTTAGGGAGTCAGACTGTCCTTACAATGGTATTGTTGGGACCCAAATATAGCAATCGATATAGTGGTCATATAGTCGGAGTGGTCGATCTGTGGAGGTGGTCAGTTAGAAAGGTTTTACTGTACTGATGGTTCAAGGCCTTTCTTACCATAACCACATTTTCCTGTAGCCTAAGGAATGCGTGGTAATATCACAAGGACACATAAATGAGTACTTCTATTATTCGTTTAAGAGGTCTTGCCACAAGTTTTGGTCAAATGCATGCTGTTTAAAAAATATCTCAGCACAGACTTTGATGCCTGTGCATGTTTTTTTGGTGACTCACCTGTATGTTTTTTTGCTGACTCACCTGTATGTTTTGTTGTTGACTCAGCTGTATATTTTTTGCTGACTCACCGGTATGTTTTTTGCTGACTCACCTGCATGTTTTTTTGCTGACCCACCTGTATGTTTTTTGCTGACTCACATGTATGCTTTTTTTGCTGACTCACCTATATGTGATTTTTGGCTGACTCACCTGTATGTGTTTTGATGATTCACCTGTATGTTGTTTACTAACTCACCTGTATGTTTTTTGCTGACTCACCTACATGTTTTTTGCTGACTCACCAGTATGTTTTTTGCTGACTCACCTGTATGTTTCTTTGCCTACTCACCTGAATATTCTTTTGCTGACTCACCTATATGTTTTTTTTGCTGACTCACCAGTATGTTTTTTGCTGACTCACCTGTATGTTTTTTATTACTCACCTGTATATTGTTTTGATGACTCACGTGTATCTTCTTTTGCTGACTGACCTGTATGTTTTTTGCTGACTCACGTGTATATTCTTTTGCTGACTCACCTGTATACTTTTGCTGACTCACCTTTATGTTTTTTGCTGACTCACCTGTATCTTTCTTTGCAGACTCATATGTATGTTCTTTTGCTGACCTACCTGTATGTTTTGTTTTGCTGACTCACATGTATGTTTTTTTGCTGACTCACCTATATGCGTTTTTTGGCTGACTCACCTGTATGTTTTTTTTTATGACTCACCTGTATGGCTGCGACACCCGAACCGACACCTATCAATATCTTGGCGTTCAGTCTCACCCATCCAACTACCTTATCGTAACAACCCTGTAAGGAACCGGAAGTAGGTCAGGCCACTGAAACTGTGAAAGGCAGCACATGCGCACAGAGCCTAGCTTTAAAACTACATAGTCCGCTAATAACATCATTGTGTCAAAAACAAAACACCAACCGAGATTTTATCGTACATATTCGATTTGGATACCAGTGCACTTAGTAGACATTTTGTTGTTGTGCAAAAGAGATTATTAATATTTAGTCAATTTAATAGAACCTGTTACTGCTGAAACCTAGATATTTATTGCTGTACAAAAGGGATTATTAATATTAGGTCAATTTAATAGAACCTGTTACTGCTGAAACCTATGGTGTCAAAGTTGTGATGTGCACACCCACAATAAATTTGGCATGTTTTCACTTCAAATATCTTCAAAGCCAGCCATTAAAAAAAGGTAATTAAAACTAAAATGAGGTAGATTATTAGGATCAACCTAATGGCCCTGTCACATTATGATGCTTCTCGCCGGCACGCTGCCAATGCGCAAAATCACTTTTAATCGTCTAGACACGTCAAACCTTTCGGCGTCAGCGCAACGTATTGGTAGCGTGCTGCCGACTTTGTGGTAACGTATATCGACGCCTGAGAAAAAAAACTAAAAAAGTTTAGTGCAACCTGTGGGAACGAGCCTCACGTGTGCGTGACATGTGCCTAGCGTTCGCATAACGTTATTCCAGCGCTCACCATCAGAAAAAAAGTATACGTATGACAACGTCACACAACGTCAGAACAACGTACCTCCAACGCACTTCTAACATATCTCGATGACCCCCTAACGTCACCATAACATTGGCACCCGCGCGTTGTCGTACATTGAAAGTTTTGTGCAAGCACAAAACTTCACCGACCCCCTGACGCACGCTGCCGACCGTTGCCGCGCATCAACGAATACTAATGCGCGCCTAATGCGCGCGTAATGCTTCCTGACATATCCCAACGTTGCACACAAAAAAATCACATATGTCGACACGCCTTGGCGAGAAGCGTCGTAATGTGACAGCACCATAATATACAACATATATATTATCTTTTTTTAAATCTTTTTAGTTTTTTTACAGAAACTCAAAACCATTGGACTATGTAACTTTAAGAGAACCTGCAACTGCTGAAGCCTATGGTGACCAGCATTACAGTGTCTATAACAAAGTAATTTTGACATGTTTTCACTTCAGATATATTCAAAGTTAACCATTTACAATAAAGGTTATTTGAAGCGAAAGTAAATTAGGTTATAATGATCAATCTAATATATTAAACTAAAGACAAATACAGACACTCAAAAATCATTGGAATATACAACTTTAACTAACCTGACAGCTTCGAGCAAATGTCGAGAAATTGTACATGTAGGACCAGAACTGAACACTGACAAATGCTTTCCAACACGGCTTTGCATGGATTTTCTATTTATATAACCAAATATGTGCATGAATTTGAGCATTTCCGAAAACAGTCGGATTGCATCATTTCTTATAACTTTTAAGATATAGGCCTATGTATTTTTGGGCGACCTAACTAAACTTTTACTATCCTTTGATGAAATATGTTGTTTCCAATTATATTGTGAACTTTTACATTCTGTGTAAAAGTGATAGCTAGAAGATATTGTAATATAATACATTCTAAGCTCTTCTCAATGTATTTGTTTAATGGGACTTGCCGTCCTAGCAACATCCATGGTAATATCAGAACAGGTGCCAACTTGTGACAGTGCACACTCATGGCGACTTAATAGTGCTGGCCCACTGGGAGACCAGGCAGCCAGCACCATGACTCAATATTGTACTCAGTCACATTATCCTGATACTTAGCTAACCAGTCCTTGCCCTATTCTAGCAATGTCCTACGCCAGGCTAGATAGCGATTTTGAAAGTCATTGGTTTGACTCTGCTGGGATTCGAACTCCCGACCTTCCGCACGGGAAGCCTGCGCTCGACACATTGGACTACCACGTCCAGTCTGACTGATGTTTATGTGGCATTTAACGTGGGGAGGTTAGTGGATTGCTTACGTCTACAATCAGACGGGGTGGCCAAATGTGTTGAGCATCTGTCTCCTATTTTGGGAGATCGGGGGATCCGAACACATGGGTTTGTGAGTTCGAACCCTGGTCGAGTCAAACTAATGACTTAAAAATTGATACTTGTCACTTCCTAGCCAGGTGCTCGGCATTATTACGATAGGGCAAGGACTGGTTGGCTCAGTGTCAGGAAAATGTGACTGAGTGGGATATAACGTCATGGTGCTGGCAGCCTGGTCTCCGAGTGGGGCAGCACTATAAAGTCACCATGAGTGCGCACTGTCACAAGTCAGTACCCGTCCTGATATGACCTTAGATGTTACTAGGACGTAAAACAACAACAAACAAACAACAACCAACAACTTACGTCTACAAAGATGTACATTGAGGGGTCGCTGTTGCCCCGAGCCTCCTCCTGACATCGGGCGCCATTGTCAGACATCATGGACTGCCCTGTGCAGCACGACCAAGGAGCGTAGAGCAGCTGTGTGCCATTCACCTATAACGTATGGCAAGCCGTTACAAACTGCATTAAAACACTAAATGTAACATATGGAAAGCCGTTTCAAACAGCATTTAAGAAAAATATGTAAAGTATGGAAAGCCGTTACAAACAGGGGCTGTATGCATGGAGCGGTGTTAGCGAGCCAAAACGCGTAGAGGGCGGGATTTCTGGTTTAGCGCAGAAAAGTTGGTATGCATGGAGCAGTGTTAGGCCTAACACCGAGCGTTTAAACTCGGAAATTCTAACTCTGCTCATAACAGGTTTACAGCGGTGTTAGTGTTAGTATGGAAAGCGACGTCGATGCGGCGGCTGCGGCGATTTGTTTACTTTACGTTCGTCGATTCGAAAATATAAATATTACATACGCAATAAGTGAAATTTAATCAAATTAATCCTAAAAACGAACCGTTATTAACGCTCCCGCCGCATTGGCGGCGTTATTCATATTGTCAAATCGACGAATGTAAAGTAAACAAATCGCCGCCGCCGCCTCAGTAACAAGCGCGCTGGTTCCCGGTGGGTATTATATTAGGCCCAACCCGGTGCTCGCCGGCAACAGGCTCAGAGAAATTTCCTCAATGAATAAATTAATTCACTTTTAGCTAACACTCACTGTTTAAGTGCATATGGCTTGACATAGTTCTCTACGACGCCGATAACCGGAGATAGGTACCCGGAGTTAGAGGGATAACACCACACGCCGCTAACACCGCTTCATGCATACGGCCCCAGGATTAACAAAAATAATGCAACACATGGAAAGCCATCACAAACATCATTAAAAACTAAATGTAATGCATGGCATTACAAACTGTATTAACAAACTAAATGCAACATATGGAAAGCTGACACAATCAGTATTAAAAAACTAAATGTAAAACATTGAAACTATTACAAACAGTATTTACAAAAAGAGTAATATATGGGAAGCCATTACAAAGAGCATTAAAAAAACCCACCAAATGTAACATGGCAAGCCGATATAAATAGCATTAAAAAACAAAATGTAACATATGGAAAGCTATTACAAACAGTATTGAAAAAAGAAACGTATGGGAAGCCATTACAAACAGCATTAAAAGAAAGGAAACCTGTAACCTATGGGAAACCATTACAAACATCATTTAAAAAAACCCAAAATGTAACATATGGCAAGCCATTACAAGCAGCATTTAAAAAAGCAAACATGTAACTTCCTCGTCTCCTTCATCTACCAGACTCTCTGACAGCAGCTACACACATGCATTTGAGTGGCACCGCACATTCCGAGCACAAATTGCACTCATCAGTCATCGACGAGTTCACAACAAATGATGAGTTGCTGTCGTCATCACCACCGATGGACAACCAAAAATAAGAAGAAGAAAATGACGTCTTTTGATTTAACTATTAAGTACCTGGATGATATTTTAAGTACATCCTCAGTAGGGTATTATCCATTGCAATGTGCAATGTGTTTCTTCAAGACAGTGTTTATATTCCTCTGAATAATAAATAACATGTCAAAACCGAGACACTGGTGCTCCAGCTCTACTGACAAACGTCACTACACACAGAAGTTATAGCAATTTAGAAAGGCAATTATAAAAAAATACAGAACAAAGGATTGGTTTTAATTGAATAAGCAAAGAATGGGATAAAAGGACAAGAAAAACATGTCAGGAGTGAGCTATGTTCGACTAGATAAGGAGTTGCATCACGGTGGAATGTGTATCAACCACAGCTCTACCTTGATCAATGGTCATCACAGAGGTCTGAGGGCTGCAAACCGCCCCTCATCTCCCCAGATAGCGCACAGCCGTCGGCCCGACGTTGGCGATTGGTCGCACCGTCGCCACCGACTTTCCACCGTCGGCCCACCGTCGGGCCGACGGCGGTGGGCCGCCGTTGGCTATCAATTCCTTTCCACTTTTGAGCCACCGTCGGCCCACCGTCGGGCCGATGGTGGTGGGCCGCCGTTGGTTTGCATTCATTTTCCACATTCGAGCCACTGTCGGGCCGACGGTGGTGTTCTGACGTTGGGTATCAATCCCTTTCCACTTTTGAGCCACCGTCGGCCCACTGTCGGGCTGACGGCGGTAGCCTGCCGCTGGTTTGGATTGATTTTTCACATTCGAGCCACCGTCGGGCATTGATCCGCGCTTGCGCAGTTCGTTAAATATGTTTTCCAGCTCGAGTCGCCATCGGCACACGTGCGATCGTTGAGCAGTGTTCTTCTTCAACAAATAACTCCAGAAATCGGAGGAATTTTAAGGAATTATTTAACAGGTTTGTTTATTAATGTTTAGATTATCTTGTAAAAGTTTTGTAATATATTACGACGTATTAATGGAATTATTCGTGTTAATACGATTTGAATTATCGGGTACGGTTTGTTGATAGTTCGGCTCGAGTCGCCACCGGAACACGTGCGATCGTTGAGCAGCGTTCTTTTTCTACAAATAACTCCAAAAATCAGAGGAATTTTCAGGAATTATTTAACAGGTTTGTTTATCATTATGTTTAGATTATTTTGTGAAAGTTTAGTAATTTCTTATGATGTATTAATGGAATTATTCGTGTTAATACGATTTGAATTACCCGGTACGGAATGTTGACGAAGGACCGCCATCTTGTTTTTTTCCGAGAAGACACTGTCACTATAGTGTCAATACGTACAGACTACAGGTGCAAAATATTAGTTTTATTCAAAATTAATAGATATCAAGAACGCTAACCTTATAAATTTAATATAATCTTTTTGGTAACGATATTGTCTATATGTGTACCAAGCGATGTGTTTCTACGTGCTGTGGTTGTAGAGATATTTCACTTTTTCTGTATCAGGTTTTCTATTTATTTTGAATAAATATATTGTGTCGGGCCTACGGCGGCAGCCGACGTCGGGCCGATGTTGTTTTGTCCAACCTCCCGCCGTCGGCTCGACGGCGGCTGCCGCCGTCAGGCCTACGGTGGCAGCCGCCGTCGAGCCGGTGGCGGCAGCTGCCATCGGGCCTACGGTGGCAGCCGCCGTCGGGCCTACGGCGGCAGCCGCCGTCGAGCCGATGGCGGGAGGTTGGACAAAACAACGTCGGCCCGACGACGATTTCCACCGTTGGCCCGACAGAGAGGCCACCGTCGGGCCGACGGCTGTGTGCTATCTGGGTCAGACAATAGCTGCATCCCTTTGATTATTGTGGACACTCAGTGAACACTCAATTTGTAGTTTGTACTTATACATAATAAAACCAATCACAGGTATCGGTTTGTAAAATATTCCGATAATGATGCATTGGTGAGGGAATGCAAATGTTCTATTTGTGAAACAGGTATATAGGGCCAGGTGCATAGATGTTTATGTAGTTGCTGGTGGTGCTTGATTCATTAGTAAATAGTCATTGTGTGTTAGTAAGATAGTGTGTAAAGGGCACTTGGAGCTCTACCCACTACCCCCTCCCCTTCTGCTAGTCATGGATCACCACACACTCAGCTCAGGGCAAGTGGTGGCCAAGGGAGCCACTCAGCATGGTGGTGGTGGGAAGATCACTCTAACCATGGGGACCGGAAATGTTGATTCTCATTGGTAGAGCTGTAGGTGCTTCATTCTCATTGGGAGAATGTGGTCAGGTGATATACTATACTGGATCCATATAAATAATAAACCTGAGGGCTTGGCTCTCTTCTTTCACTCTTTATACTCTTCCTTTCTCTTTTTGCCTGTATTGATTTCACCATAGCCTGCCTACACAAACACAGAATCGAGCCATAGACTTTACAGGTTGTTGGCATTCATTGATCAGCCAGGGGGAATTCCATTCACAAAAAAGTGGTGTTCTCTCCTTGCCCGACCCGAGTAATGCTAAGTCTCAAGTTAAGTAAAGCTTGTTTTATTTAACGACGTCTCTAGAGCACATTGATTTTCGTATCATCGGCTATTGGACGTCAACCATATGGTAATTCTGACATATTTCTTTGGAGGAAATGTGCTGCCGTCACATACGCTACTCTTTCCGATAAGCAGCACGGGGTCTTTTATATGCACTTTCCCACGGACAGTACAGCACATACCACAGCCTTTGATGCACTCTACGTGTCAAGCTAGGTAGTGACAAGTATATATTTAAAAAAAGAAGAAGTTATTGTTTTGAGTTGGTCGAGGTTCTAATTCCAAAACCTGCCAAAACGGGAAGCAGGGGCTCAACACATTCGGCCATCCCGTCTGGTATGCATCTTCCTGGTCTTTTATCAATGGAAATCTTGTGCATATAAAGCCTAACTGGATATTTGCCTACCTTTATAAAAACATGTACAATTAACACACTCTATCAGAGTACCCATTTGTGTTTGTTGGATATAAGATGGGTCCCCCCCTTTAAAAATCTTTTGTCAGATTAAAAGATTATGCACCTTTAAATGATAAAGAAACCATAATCAAGAACTTCTGAGGATTGGTTTGGTTCGATTTATTGTGGTTTTCAGTGCCATCAACCTATAAGGCTATACCAGCTGCTAGATCATCTATCATTGTCAGGGGCACAGATTGCTAGACAAATAAAAGGTCAGTGGAGCAATGGGAGAACGGGAGAGATGGAGGGGGGGGGGGCGAGAAAGGAGGAAGGATGACGGGTGAAGGGGAAGGGGTCGAACAAAGGAGGCATGGGAAGGACGAAGAGGGAAGCGTGAAGGGGCAGGGGGCAGGGGTAGCAAGAAAGGGGAATGGGAAAGTGGGAGGGAGGAGTAAAGTGGGGGAAGGGGGAAGAAGGACACGGGTAAGGGGAGAATGGAAGGTGGAACTGGGAAGGGGTGTAAGGATGTGGAAAGGAGGAAGTGGGAGTAAGAAAGTGGGAAGGGGTAAAGGGGTTAAATAAGTCGGAAGGGAGGAGGGAGAAGGGGGCGTAAGGAAGTGGGAAAGGTGTTAAATAAGTGGGAAGGGAGAAGGGGGAGTAAGGAAGTGGGAAAGAGCTTAGATAAGTGGGAAGGGAGAAGAGGAAGTAAGGAAGTGGGAAAGGGGGTCAATAAGTAGGAGGGGAGAAGGGGAAAGGGGAGTAAGTAAGTGGGAAGGGGGAAGAAGGAAGTGAGAAGGGATTAAATAAGTGGGAAGGGAGACGGGAGAACGGGGAGTAAGGAAGTGGGAAAGGGGTTAAATAAGTGGGCAGGGAGAAGGGGGAGTAAGGAAGTGGGAAAGAGGTTAGATAAGTGGGAAGGGAGAAGAGGAAGTAAGGAAGTGGAAAAGGGGGTAAATAAGTGGGAAGGGAGAATGGGAGTAAGGAGGTGGGAAAGGGTTTAGATAAGTGGGAAAGGAGAAGGGGGAGTAAGGAAGTGGGAAAAGGGGTAAATAAGTGGGAAGGGAGAGGGGGGAGTAAGGAAGTGGGAAAGGGGTAAATAAGTGGGAAGGGAGAACAGGGAGAAAGGAAGTGGGAAAGGGGGTAAATAAGTGGGAAGGGAGAAGGGGGACTAAGGAAGTGGGAAAGGGGTTAAATAAGGGAGAAGAGGAAGTAGGAAAGGGGTTAAATAAGTGGGAAGGGAGAAGGGAGAAGGGGGAGTAAGGAAGTGAGAAAGGGGTTAAATAAGCGGGAAGGGAGAAGGGAGAGTAAGGAAGTGGGAAAGGGGTTAAATAAGGGAGAAGAGGAAGTAAGGAAGTAGGAAAGGGGTTAAATAAGTGGGAAGGGAGAAGGGAGAAGGGGGAGTAAGGAAGTGAGAAAGGGGTTAAATAAGCGGGAAGGGAGAAGGGAGAGTAAGGAAGTGGGAAAGGGGTTAAATAACTGGGAAGGGAGAAGAGGGAAGGGGGAGTAAGAAAGTGGGAATGGGGAAGAAGGAAGTGGGAAGGGGGAGTAAGAAAGTGGGAAGGGGGAGTAAGAAAGTAGGAGGAGAAGGGGGAAGAAGGAAGTGGAAAGGGGAAAGGGGAAGGGGTAGATAAGTGGAAATGGGGAAAGGGGTACATAAATGGGAAGGGAGAAGGGAGAGTAAGGAAATATGAATGAAGGAGGAACAAGGAGGTAGAAAGGAGGAGCGAGGAGTGAGGAAGTGGGAAGGGGAGGAAATAAATGGGAAGGGGAAGGAGACTAAGGAATTAGGAAGGGGAGAGGGGGGAGTAAGGCAGTAGGAAGGAGGGAGAAGGGGACAGGAGTGGAAAGGAGGAAGGAGAAGTAAGGCAGTAGGAAGCAGGAAAAAGAGGACAGGAGTGGAAAGGAGGAAGGAGAAGTAAGGCATAGGAAGGAGGAAGGGGGGAAAGGAAGTGAAGGACCGGGGAAGGAGGACGGAGGAAGAGGCAAGGAGGAAGGGGAAGGAGGGCGGGGAAAGGAAGCCAAAGAAAGGAGGAGGGCTGAAGAAGGGGAGAGGGCGACAGAGGTAAGAGAGGGGGGAAGGGAGAAGAATGGGGGTGGGTGGGGATAAGGATGGATGGGTGCTATGAGTGCTGCCCCTGTCTACAGTAAAATACTCTTCACTATGATATGTAGTTCCTGAATTAATTGTGGCAGTACTAGATGGCTGCAAGTATTGATTTGATTGATTTGATTCTCTTTGACATTGAATACAGTATTGGAAACAATATTGGAAGCAGTATGGGAAAAGTATTGGGAACATCATTGGAAATAGAATTGGAAATAGGCTAGAAACAGCCTTAGAAATAGCAATGGAAATAGTATTTGAAACTGTATTGGAAATAGCATTGGAAACAGTACTGGAAATAGTATTGGGAATAGTGCTGGAGACAGCCTTAGAAATAGCATTGGAAATATAATTGGAAATAGTATTTGAAACTGTATTATAAATAGTATTGGAAATAGTATTGGAAATAGCATTGAGAACAAACAGTATGGAAATAGTATTGGAAATACAGTAACACCTCTCTAAATCGACCGACCTTTGGACCGACTTTAATTGGTCCATTTAGGGAGGTGGTCGGCTTAGGGAGTTCGAATATGGTTACAATGGTATTGATGGGACCCAAATAAAGCGATCGATATAGGGGAGTGGTCGAACTGTGGAGGTGGTCGGTTAGGGAGGTTTTACTGTGGTATTAAGAAAAGGCATTGGAAACAGTACTGGACATTTGATTGGAAATAGCCTTGGAAACTACATTCTAACTACTATTGGATACGGTATTGGAAAGAGTATTGGAAAGAGTAGTATGAAGAGTATTGGAAACAGTATAGGAAATAGCATTGGAAACAACATTCTAAAGCCCCAGTCACACATCGCCGGACGAGCCCCGGATTTTGAGCCGGACCACCCACGGACCAATGGCCCGGAGTGTCCTGGACCGCCACGGATAACATCACTGTTTTCGTCGATTTTTGCCTCGCAGTCACACCTTCCCGGATGAGCCCCGGACCAAAGGCCGGACCGCCCCGTACTGCCCCGCACCACCCCCGGACCGCCCCCGGAATGGCCTTGGACGAGCCCGGACTGGGCTGGACTGGCCCCTGACTGCCCCGGACCACCCCCGGACTATCCCGGATCACCGCCGGACAGTCCGGGAGTGGTCCGTGGCTAGGCCGGGGGTAGACCTGGATAGTCCGGGGATGGTCCGGGTCAAACCGTGGCTCAAAATGACCCCGCACCACCCCCGGATGGCCCCAGACCACCCCCGAATTACCCGGACCACCCCCGGACCACCCCGGATCATGCCGGATTGAGCCCGGATCGCAAAATCCCCCAGACCGCCCCGGATGTTTTAAACATTTTAAAACATCCGGGGCTGAGCCCGGACGGCGCCGGACGAGCCACGGATCAGGCCAGATCAGGGGGGGTCACCACGGACGACCCACAGATCGCCCTGGACCACCCCGGATGGTGGTCCGGGGCTCGTCCGGCCCCTGATCCGGGTATGTGTGACTGGGGCTTTAGTGGATATGATATTGGAAATAGTAAAGGAAACAGGATGGGAAACACCATTGGAAATACTCACCCTTGCCTCCTTTGACCGGAACCAGGCTGTTTCCCGCCACTCGAATGCTCCCACCGCGCCACAACACCGGAACTGAAACCCCCACAACATAACAAACTATTTAGCCTGGTACCCTGACCGTCTCCACATAATGGTTGGTATAGTGGAAATCGTCTATAAGGCTTTTTCCATAGATCATGCACAGTGAAACCCCCAAAACATAACAAACTATTTAGCCTGGTCCCCTGACTGTCTCCACATAATGGTTGGTGGTGGAAATCTTCTATAAGGCTTTTTCCATAGATCATGCACAGTGAAACCCACAAAACATAACAAACTATTTAGCCTGGTCCCCTGACCGTCTCGACATAATGGTTGTTGGTGGAAATCGTCTATAAGGCTGTTTCCATAGATCATGCACAGGGAAACCCCCAAAACATAACAAACTATTTAGCCTGGTCCCCTGACCATCTCCACATAATGGTTGGTGGTGGAAATCGTCTATAAGGCTTTTCCCATAGATCATGCACAGTGAAACCCCCAAAACATAACAAACTATTTAGCCTGGTCCCCTGACCGTCTCCACATAATGGTTGGTGGTGGAAATCGTCTATAAGGCTTTTTTCATAGATCATGCACAGTGAAACCCCCAAAACATAAACTATTTAGCCTGGTCCCCTGACCATCTCCACATAATGGTTGGTGGTGGAAATCGCCTATAAGGCTTTTTCCATGGATCATGCACAGTGAGTTGCTCCTCACTACATTAGTTGTTGCCGCCGCCATCAGAGGATTAGGTTAGTGGTCGAAATCCTCTATAAGACCCTTTCAACAGTCCATGCTGCACAATGAGAAGTTACCTGCAATATTATTTCTTGCCACTAGTCTCAGAGGGTGGTGGAAATCCTTTATAAGCATGCCTCGCAGTCAGCTGCTACCCATATTAGGTCTTCCATCGCCATGGCGTTCTCTGTGGCGGAGTGGTTAGAGTGTCAGACTTTTTTCTAGGTCAGACTCCTAATCTGAGGGTCGGCGGTTCGATTCCCTGTGCCCCCAGCTCTGCCAATTTGGATTTCCACCGCTGTGTATAACTTACAGCGTCATCAAAGGCCGGTTGCTCTCATACCATGTCTATGTGGTGTGGGAGGTTAAAAATCCCTTGGGTCGGTAAAAGTGTAGGCTTGGGCTTTCTATCAACCAGCAGTGGAATGAGGAAGACCAGTTGTCTATGACTGAAATTTCCCCTGCTTAAACAACTAATGGACCAAAAAAAAACACAACAAAAAAATCAGAGGGCGTGTAGTAGTAGAACTCCCATATAAGACCTTTTCTACAGAACATGTTGCACAGTGAGCTTCTACCAACAACATTACATACATACTATTACTACTATACATATATGCATATTATATATATGTGTGTGTGTGCTGTATAAGCAATTATACAAGTATAAACAAACCATTTCAAAATCCCATCTCCAACAACATGATAATTATGCAATTCACCACACAGTAGGCATACAAACCTGTGAAGGGAAACTATGCACCTAACCACTCTGTAATGTAACGGTCTAAACAATACACGTGTATGTATCTAAGTATATATGTATACAACATATAACTACTATCTTATAGGTGAATTGTCAAACTATACCATAGGTAAGTCTTGGACTGATTAATATTGTTATTTCACCTGACTTGAGCTAGCTGCTGATGACAATATTAGACTACATATACATATATTGTAAATAACTGTAATGTCACATGGCTGGAAGACTTTATTCAATGAATAAACTATTTATACAAAAAAAATTTAAATTAAAATTATCCGGAAACAGATTATCTATGAACTGTGTCCACAGTTCATATCAACTGACACTACACCAACTAATGACGCTTATCTACTCAAGTGACTGGTCAGGCTTTCTGCCTCACCTGGTGCTGCCACCTGGCTTCGTCTTCCTCGCCTGGCTCTGCCTCATGCCTGTGTCACGCACTCCAAAATACACACACACACTAGGGCCGTATTCGATTAACACGACCTGGGCGACTCAGGTCACCCGAGTTGCTAGAATTTCAAATCGAATACCGCGAGTGGAGTCGACAAAAACATGTTCCGTGTGCAAAAAGTCCTGACCCCAGTAACCCACGTCTTGGCTGGGGGTGGCTATGAATGATGATATCACATTTGTGCTTGTACCGTCCTGTAGAATAACAGCTACCAGTACCAGTACTACATGTTTTCTTTGTGGTAACAACCCAGATTAAATTTGCATAGTCCGATGAAACATAACATTTTCAAAGCAAACAAACAAAACTCACCTAGATTTAATTCTACATATCTAACTTAGATACTGAGGCACTTATTAAGCATTTATCGCCACACAGAAGGAAATACTGGGGCAATTTAATAGAACCCATTACTGCAGAAGCCTAAGGTATCAGAGTTTTGATGTGCTTGCCAAAATTAATTTTGCATGGTTGCACTTCAAATATCTGAAAAGTTAGCCACTTGAAATAAAAGTTACTTCAAGCTAAAGTAAGGTACATTATAACGATCAACCTAATGTAGTTATCTCAGAAAATGTCAGAAACTCAAAACCAACGGACTATGCAACTTTAATGAAATGGAAAAATAACTAAACTATGCAATCATAATATACTTTAAATCCTATTTTGCTGTAGTTATATATTATGGTCATTAAAAAAAAAAAGGCTTTGGATTAAACCACCATTTTTTCACCCCAACCGTGGAGAAGCGTGTGTGTTTATTCAACCCGAGTCTGTAGGATGTGCGCATGTGCCAAAAAGTGGCTCAGGTGACCCGAGTTGATTAATCGAATGCACCCTACAAGGTTTGCTCACCTGTCTGTGCAGCATATCCCACGCCAATCCCAGCGTCGTGTTGGCCTTGTATTCATCCTTCAGCTCATTCTTCAGATCCTCCATAAAGAATTTGTTCACCTGTGCAATAGAATATTAATAAGAAATAAGAATTACACGAACAACAAGCAGCAAGCTATTCAGAGAAAATGATCACCAGAGAAAAATGTCCAAACTACAGCACAGTAAAAAAAATAAATGGCGCACACACAGGTTTCATGACTTGCAAAAGATTAAGACGGCTGATCTAAAATGGTTTATTTACCGAGAAAAGAATTTTGTCAAGCGCACAGTGCTCGAAAGCCTAATCGGAAGAGCTCAGGATTCCCGTGTGGAAGTTCCATTATGTCTCCTGCTTTCGATATTAATATTCAAGTAGTACCCTTCATGTTCATCCACAAGATAGGTTCATCGACCACGCATCACGTACAGTATCCTGAGCACGTCACCAGTATCAGAGGGAATTGGTGTTGAAAAGCTATGTGCCACAATGACTAGAACAGGACTCGAACCCACATTGCTGTGATTTCCAGGGCGAACACACCCTGTCCATTAGACTATCTAGGTTCCCTGATGTAGCCAACCTATCACACACGTGGCATTGAGCGCAGGTCAATGAACTCTTGATATGACAATGGTGTCTTTGTATTTGAGAATTCGTCAATCAACATGGGCGTAATCGATTAATCGACTCTGGTCACCCGAGCCACTTTTTGGCGCATGCGCACATCCTGCAGACTCGGGTCGAATAATCGAATAAGCTTCTCCACGCTCGGGTGACAAAAATGGTGGCCCTTTTATTTGTTTTTTTTAGTAGCCGATATAATTACAGCAAAATATGATTTAACTTTTTTATGATGGCATAGTTTAGTGATATTTCCATTTAATTAATCTATGTTATTACCAACAAAAAAAATGTATGACTGGTACCGGTGGCTGTTATCCTGCAGGACGGTACCAGCGCAAATGTGACATCATCACTCCTTGCAAACCTCGGGTTGTTTTGCACACGGCACATGTATTTGTCAACTCCACTCGCGGTGTTCTATTTGAAATTCTGACGACTCGGGTGACCCGAGTCGCCCGGGTCGTGTTAATCGATTACGGCCCATATGACTGGCATGAGCGTACCTGGTGACTGCTTGGTTGTTTTGAATACAAGACGCTTTTTCTTTTTTTTTACTGTTTTATTTATTTGTTTATTTTATTTTTACAAATCATTTATACCTGTACCCATTTCCATGGAGATTGATGCACCTGCATGCAATTCTTACCTGGTGAATCTGATTGCAATTATGCCAAGTAAAAAGTGCAGGCTGCTTGCTGGTGGGGAATACAGGATGAAAACAGCAACTCTGATGCATATATTGTTCTATGGCTGGCCATATGGGTAATAATAATTTAACAGCAACCAGACTTTTTTGTGTGTGTGTGATGAATTTATTTACCCTGCTCATAACGAATAAGTGTGTTAACACTTGTTTTCACCGCTGGGCAACACTAGTCCAATTTGATTCAAATCTTTTGAATTTAGTTTTAATAATAATTTCGGTTTTCTTGCATCTTGTGTATGGCTTGTAACTGTTTGTAGATTACAAACAGTCCCAAATCCAGTTTTCACTATCCTTTGTGTTAATCCATTTAAACATCACCTGCATTTCTAGGATACATTATTTTTTAGTAGTTTCTTAAACACTGATATGTTTTCTGCATTTCGTGTGGCAGTTGATCATTCATATACACATTTATATAAAGTGAAGCTGCTTGCTGGTGGGAATACATAATGAAAACAGCAACTCTGATTCATTTATTCTTCTATGGTTGGCCATAAGGCTAATAAATAATTTAACAGCAACCAGATAGCCACATATTTAAACATTCAAATACACATTTCTCTATGGTTGGCCATAAGGGTCATAATTCAACAGCGTTCGTGTAACTATGTGACCTTCCCCGTGTAAGTACTGTAAATGCACTACCTGGATATTTGTAATTGTAATTATGAGGGGGGATGAACACAGTAAGGTGCTAATTCCCCCCCCCCCCCCCCCTCCACGCCCACCCCCCACGCCCACCCCACACACATATATGCATCAGTAGGATGATTGCATCAAGGCGGCTAGATATACGAATGGGTAGGATGCTCGCCCTGGAATGGAAAATGTGTGGGTTCGAATCCCACTCAAGGCATAAAAGATTCTCGTCATTTGCCAAAAGAAACTAAACAATAAAACCATCACTTGTATATATATGGATAGTGATAAGCCCGTTATTGTGGTGTTCTCTGTGGTGGAGTGGTTAGAGTGTCTGCCTTTTTTCTAGGTCGGACTCCTAATCTGAAGGTCAGTGGTTCGATTCCCCATGCCCCACCTCTACCAATTTGGATGTCCACCGCTGTGTATAACTTACAGCATCATCAAAGGCCAGTTGCTCTCATACCATGTCTATGTGGTGTGGGAGGTTAAAAATCCCATGGGTTGGTAAAAGTGTAGGCTCGGGCTTTCTATTGACAAACTGTCTAATTGTGAAAACAAGTCTCTTCAGACTTATCCATGATAGGCAGAATAAATCTTCAAATCTTCAAGAAGAAGTTATCGCATGTAATAAGCTCTGTAGTATCCTGCTCCTCCCCCCTCTCTGGGGTGGGGGTTGGGGGTTGGGGGGTATCGGCATCCCTCACTCTACCTCCCCCCCTGCGCGGGGCGTTACACTTCACTGGCTGCAGTAGTCTGTACTGACCTCTCAATCAAGGAGCCACATAGACAAACAGGTAGGGGTGGGTAGTGGGGTGACATCTGGGAGTTCAAGTGGTGTAATGGTTAGCACACTTGCCCGGAATGCAAGAGATGTGTGTTCGATTCTCTCTCGAAGCACAATATGTCCCATTTCCATGACCACAACGACATATATATATATACATATATATATATATATATATATATATATGTTTATATATATATATATGTATGTTTATAATATACATATAAACACAGACGGGGGTTATGCTTCACAAACCTTATTTTGGAAGAAGAAGACCAGGACGGCTGCCCCTGTCTCAGCTCCAATGACCAGAAGCACAGAGAATGCATACTGAAATATAAATTCTATAAATGTATTCCGCATAGGCATCCTATTAAAATATGAATGAATTGCAATACAAAATTGGTGTTTAAAATAAATAACGATGGAAATTATACAAAATTACAAAAACGAGATATAGAAAAAATTGACATTTGAATCAAATAATAATATGATTATAATGATGTAAATTATTAATTAACCTACCATCCATATTATCTTTGCAACATAGTCTAGAGTATATAGTGCAAACAATAACCAGATTATGTAGGGCCCTACCTGTATTAGATGAATGCAACTGACACTAAGCATAAAGGCCCATTTATAGTTTTGATGGCATTACACGCCGTCAACTTTATGCTGGTTGCGCCGTGTGACGGCGCAAAATGGTGGGGAGTGAACATGGCCGTGAAAGTCTGATTGCTATTCTCGATGTCGGCGTGACGTCATAGCCCTGGCAACTACTCACGAAGGGTAAAACAATGCAGTATTTGTGCTGAAGCAATGCTATATCTATGCGGAGGATTTAATTTTTGCAAAATAAATTTAAAAGCTTTCATTGGGTCGATTAAAAAGCGCTATTGAAGAGGAAGATCTGAAGTATTTAATTTAACCTAAGAGCAATTTTCTTTGAAAGGATTCAAAAGCAGAGATACTAGTGCAACTTGGGGTATTCTGAGTGTCAGTCTGAACTGCTGACATATGGGAGCGCTGACCTTGAAAGTTCAACATAGTTGAACTCTGGTCAACGCTTGCGTCGTGTTGCGCCGTCTAATGCCATCAATTGTTGACGTAAAATCTAAATGGGAGTGTTGGCTTGCGCCGTGTTCCGCCGTTTAACGCCGTCTAGCGCCGACACAATTATAAACGGGCCTTAACACTGTCCCCATTCTCATGACCATCCAATAGACCCCACCAGTTAAGCTAGTGACATCTATCGGCAGAATCTGGAACTACTCTAGTCGGGTCGTTTCCCTGACTGCCTTTGGTTTGACATGCTATATCTCCGTAAAGAATGCTTGGAAAAATAATTAAATGCTTGATTATATTCAGATATTCATATCGCAACAGGATTCAAGCTCTTATCATTGTAATATATCTACAATAAAAAGTGAACTATATTGTATTTTTCTTCTGGAATTTCACCACCGCTCTCTTCATGTATTACACCCCTCCAGTTAAGCTAGTGACATCTGTTGGCAAAATCTAGAACTACTCTAGTCGGGTGCTTTCCAGCTTAACTGTCGGGGTCTATTACTAACATTTATCATGAAAGAACTGGGTAAATAACGGTAGCCATGGACAGCTGGAAGACCAGTGCTTCGGTGCTGACAGATGATGTGTTCTGATGACAACAATATTTGGTCAACTCGCCACTCCACACACACACACACACACACACACACACACACACACACACACACACACACACACACACACACACACACACACAAACACACACACACACACACACACACACACACACAAACACACACACACAGACAGACAGACACACACACACACACACCCACCCACCCACACACACACACACACACACCCACACCCACACCCACACACACACACACACACACACACACACACACACACACACACACACACACACACACACACACACACACACACACACAAACACAAAAACACACCTACCATCCAAAGCAAGACCCTTGATTCGTGGATGGCACCACAACAGCCGAAGAAGCCTATTAGGAAAACGAAACCTCCTGTACCTGAAATGAGCAAAGAAAAAACCCCATAACAGGTACTTAAAGTTGCATAGTCCGATGAAATATATATTTTTCTACACGAAAATACTTATCTACATTTGATTCCCTATACCCAACTTAGATATTGGTGCATTAACTAGTGGCTTGGGATGGCATATACAGAATAATTAGTGAATTTACTACCTCATCCCATTAGACACTTACTTTGAGGAAGTCATTAGGGAGGGAGACCACAAACGAATTAGGTCAACCTTGTGACCTGATTTGTCTTGCCCTCATTCCAGATACCATATATGGCATAGTCAGGTTCTAAGATATAGACCAGGAATGCCAGTTGGGGTTGATGAAATTACTGGAAAACTTGAAAAGTGTTGCGTACATCTAAAAACACACATTAAACCACTGTGTCTCTGTCTGTGTCAAGTTTAGTTTGGGCAGTACCCGCTAGGTGGGACCACTGTACTTCGGCCACCACTGACTGGGTAGGTTCAGTATTGAAGGTAGTGTTCTCGTAATGCGACAGGAGACACCACCGGTGGTGTCAGTGTGAGAAAGTTATGAGAAAGTCGTCGTCGAATATTGTCCAATCACACCACACCAAATTCTTCATATTTTGCCCGTTCCATTAAAGATTTTCCAGTAGAAATCTCTCCTGGAAATTAGTAGAATTATGGAAAATTGTCTATCTCCAAAAACTAATTTTGTTTAAAACATCGCAAATGATGCAAAACGCATAGAAAAATCGGATTAAAACAAAAAAATCAACAACAAAAATCAGAAGTAATGGATATGAATGGAAATTGAAAAATTCTAAAAATCTAAGTCATCCCAAATTGTCTAAAAAATTTATAAAAAATTGTTAAATGAAAAAAGGAGAAATTTGGAAATTATTGGAATTCCATTAATTAGTGGAAGACTGGCATCCATGATATACACATAACTAGGTCAATTCATATCACATGACCATCACGATATGGTAATCTGTGTCATAGCGAGAGGACTTTTGGAAAGCTTGTCGAAAGTATTTTTTGTTCATTCAGCTCAAATTGCTTCAAAACTAGCAATTTTTCATCAAAATGACTCCGGATTAATGATTAGTAGGTCATAACGATCAATTGGGGCTTTTGGTAGAATAAGAAGACATCGGCTCTAGGTATTGTCTTTCTTTTCCTTCCACATTTCCCTTTTCATTCGACCAGACGGGATGGCCGAAAGAGTTGAGAGTCCGTCTCCTGTTTTGGGAGATTGGGGGATCCGAACCCATGGGTTTGTGGGTTCAAACCCTGGTCGAGTCAAACCAATGACTTAAACATTGATACTTGTCCCTTCCTAGCCAGGCACTCGGCATTATTAGGATAGGGCAGGGACTGGTTAGCTTGGTGTCAGGATAATGTGACAGAGTCGGCTATCAGGTTATGATGCTGGCAGCCTGGTCTCCCAGTGGGGCAGCACTATAAAGTCGACATGAGTGCGCACTGTCACAAGTTGGCACCCGTCCTGATATGACCTTAGATGTTGCTAGGATATAAAACAACAACAAACATATATGTTATGTGCACACACAATCTCTGTCTTTGCTTAAGTTCACTGTGGCGTTCTCTGTGGCGGAGTGGTTAGAGTGTCTGACTTTTTTCTAGGTCAGACTCCTAATCTGAGGGTCGGTGGTTCGATTCCCTGTGCCCCCAGCTCTGCCAATTTGGATTTCCACCGCTGTGTATAACTTACAGCGTCATCAAAGGCCAGTTGCTCTCATACCATGTCTATGTGGTGTGGGAGGTTAAAAATCCCTTGGGTCGGTAAAAGTGTAGGCTCGGGCTTTCTATCGACCAGCAGTGGAGTGGGGAAGACCAGTCGTCTGTGACTGGGATTTCCCCTGCTTGGGACAACTAATGTACCAAAAAAGAAATAATGAGAGACAAATAAGTGTTCACACTTCCTGTCTACCATTCGCTATATCGCTATATCGCTATGCTTCTCAGAACTTACCTATTAGCACGTAGGTGGCAATCTGAAGGTCAGCCTCATCAGGCCTCAAGGTCAAAGACTCCAATTGATGAATTACCGTTTGATCCTGAAAAAGCCAAATGCCGACTGCCAGGAGTGCGCCACCCGACATCTGAAGTAAAAGCAATGGGGCGCTGAATGTCAGATAAATATGCTTGAAAGAAAAGGTTGAATGGAAAGGCAATGGGGTGCCGAATGTATGGATACCCTTGTGCAAATTAATTGGAACACTGCTATTATTTCACTAATTCACGACGAAACAGACGTGTGATAAATTGCTTTTCTTCAATCACAAGTCAACAGTCAGAACAATGGAAGAAAAGGACAATCAGTGCTCTCAATCCTACCCGTTAATTGTATTTTGTTAGTTGAGGGGTGGGCGGTGATCAGCCTGACCTCAAGTGTTCGAGTCCAGAATTTCGCTTATAAAACTAATTATAATACTACCCACGCCTACCTGTCTATGCGGCTCCTTGCCTGAGAGGGCAGTGCAGACCACTACAGACACAACTCATGGAAACACAAGCATATTTTATACTCTACCAGCACTGTGAAAAGTCACAGTGCGAGATTGCAGAGATCATTGTCATACCTGTCAGCATTTGAAAATTCTCATGTGGGAGACTATGCATGAAATCAGTTTTTATGCCATTTGCACATGCATTCAACATGTCGCAAATGTTTATCAGTACCACATTTTATTGCACCATAAAACATTACAAAAATTAAATTAAAAGTTGCATTTATCTGCATAATCTCATGTACCATTTGGTGGGATACAGCGATAGATTTTTTTCTTCTAAAAGTGGGAGATTGGACTTAAATTGAATACCCGATCGGGAGGTCGGGAATGGTACTTAAAATCGGGAGGCTTTTCTAAAAGTGGGAGATTGGGGTTAAATTGAATACCCGATCGAGAGGTCGGGAGAGGTACTTGAAATCCGGAGGCTCCCGCCCAATCGGGAGACTTGACAGGTATGAATACATTGTTGCTGGTCTGGCCTCTGTCTGCATGATTACATAGCAGGGTGTGACCACAGGTTCATCAACGCCGAAATGAAAAGGGATTTGTTTGTTTGTTGTTTTACATCCTAGCAACATCTAAGGTAATATCAGGATGGGTACCGACTTGTGACAGTGCACACTCATGGCGATTTTATAGTGCTGCCCCACTGGGAGACCAGGCTGCCAGCACCATGACCTGATATCCCACCCAGTCACATTATCCTGACACTGAGCCAACCAGTCCTTGCCCTATCCTAATAATGCCGAGCGCCTGGCTAGGAAGCGACAAGTATACATTTTTAAGTTATTGGTTTGACACAACCAGGGTTCGAACCCACAAACCCATGGTTTCGGATCCCCCAATCTCCCAAAACAGGAGACGGACTCTCAACTCTTTCGGCCATCCCGTCTGGTCGAATGAAAAGGGAAATGTGGAAGGAAAAGAAAGACAATACCTAGAGCCGATGTCTTCTTATTCTACCAAAAGCCCCAAAAGACCCCACAAAGACCACTGATGAATTACAGAAGGATTTAGCCAACACTGGTGTATTCCACATGCCGTTGCTGATAAAGTTAAAATTGAGTTAGATAAAATGTTAAAATTAGGAGTTATTGTACCGCAACATGAACCAACCCCATGGGTTAACTCAATAACCATAGTAATAAAGCCATATTAAGAACACCCTACCCTACCAGTATGCAGGTATTGCAGGTATAGCAATACCTCAGGGAGTTTAACGCCCCTGCCCTGCAGAGTTGTAAACCACTGCCTTGTGGTACAGGTTCTTGACAGAACCGAAGGCTAAGGGAGCAAACCCTAAACAGAAAACCATGTCACTGTGGCAGCATTAAGGGCGGTTGATGTATGGAACTCTCAACATCTTCCGACCAGCCACTGCAGGGACAAATAGTTTTGCGCCTGTCTTGACATGTTCTTGCCGATGTGAAACCTCTATTTGCTCCCCGAGAGAGTGCTGCTGGTAACTAGCACTTCAACACTTTTGCAGGCAGCTTTCATGAAATGTACAACCGCAGCTAAATGGAGAGCGGCAGTCAAGTAATGAAAGCAGTCTTTGTCGCATCGCGACTGACAGCATGATGATGATGATGACCCTACCAGAACAGTCAAAGAAGTTATTGCAAAGACCCATAATGCAAAGTATTTTTCTGTAATCGATGCCAACTTTGGCTACTGGCAGATTGAACTTTATAATGATAGCTCTAAATTATGTACATTTAATGCTCCGTGGGGGCGGTTCAGATACACTCGGCTGTGTCCGGTGTGGCGGTTTCAGCCGTGTCCCATGCTCAGCCGTGTCCAGTTGCTTCTGCGCATGCGTGGATTTCGCATCAACTCGGGTCACCCGAGCCACTTATTGGCGCATGCGCAGATCCTACAAACTCGGGTCGAATAATCGAATACGCTTCTCTACGCTCGGGTGGACAATTTTTTCTTTTTTTTAAAATAACCGATAAAACTACAGCAAAATAGGATTTAAAATATTTTATGATGGCCTAGTTTAGCTATATTTCCATTTCATTAATCTAAGTTATTCTTTTTTTGCACACGGCACGTGTATTTGTCGACTCCACTCGCCGTGGTCTATTTGAAATTCTGACCACTCGGATGACCCAAGTCGCCCGGGTTGTGTTAATCGATTACGGCCATGTTTATTAGATTCTGACGCATGCGCAGAAGCGAGGGACACGGCTGAGCACGGG
This sequence comes from Branchipolynoe longqiensis, assembly GCA_030323885.1. NCBI lineage: Eukaryota > Metazoa > Annelida > Polychaeta > Phyllodocida > Polynoidae > Branchipolynoe > Branchipolynoe longqiensis. The sequence continues at coordinate 60,872,789 of CM059193.1, read as the reverse complement.
ACACGGCTGAAACCGCCACACCGGCATTAAAACGGCCAGTGATATTTTCATTAGTGAAATGAATAGCATATTGTCAGACCTTCCCAGAGTAAATGTAATCACCGACGACATTTTAGTGTATGGTAGCACCATTAAAGAGCATAATGAAAATTTAGAAAGAGTATTCATTCGGGCGAGAGAGGCAAGCTTAAGATTAAATCCAGATAAATCAATTATTTGTAAAACTACTGACACTGAAGTTGATGTAGAAGCTTGAAATGGGCAAGGACCTAACAAAAAAGTTGGACATTCGAAGATTGGAGAAAAGTGTTATTCTCTGATGAAAGCCATTTTCTTGTGCAGGACCAGTGGAGTCAGCATGTTTGGCGAAAAAATCCGTTCATGCCACATTGATCTGATTGTGAAACATCCCCAAAAAAGAAGTACTTGGGATTTTTGACTTACCGTTATATTGGATAGAGGAAGGCATGATGAATGCAAACCGTTTAACCGTTATATACAAATATAGACGGGATCGAGAAAGAGATAATTCCTGACATGAGACAAACATTCCCAGACATATCAGGGACTTTCAGCATGATCAACCAGTGGTCCACAACCGGTTCATCATAGGCTGTGGTATGTGCTGCCCTGTCTGTGGGAAAGTGCATATAAAAGAGCACTTTGCTGCTTATCGGAAAGAGTAGCCTATGTGGCGGCAGCGGGTTTCCTCCAAAGAAAAATGTCAGAATGACCATACGTTTGATGTCCAATAGCCGATGATAAAAATCAATGTGCTCTAGAGGTGTCGTTAAATAAAACAAGCTTTCCTTTGTTCCAGCAAGATCTCGCACTGCTCCAAACGTCCAAGGTTGTGACCAAATTCTTCAAGGACAATCAGATAAAAGTGCTGGATTGGCCTGGGAATTCACCAAACTTGAGTCCCTTAGAGAAACTGTACGCTAGCATATCTCCATGGTATCTACAAGACAGGCAGCCAGCCCCCTTATCAGAGACTCCAACACCAGGACCAGAGGACACTCCCTGAAGCTGAGGAAGCAGTCCTCCAGACTGGACCTGTGATACAACCTTTTCAGCTTTAGGGTGGTTGACCTGTGGAATGGCTTGCTGGAGAGTGTCGTAGCAGCAGAGTCGGTGAACTGTTTCAAGTCCCGACTGGATGCATACTGGTCAAGCATTACGTATATCTTGGAGCCAGTGACAGTTGCTACAATCCACCACATCTGAAGAACTGTCTTCATTTCTATTAATTAAGACCGGCTAACAGGTCCAAGGCCTATTATAGCTGTATCCTATCGATTGATTGATTGATCAAGGCTCGCTTACCCTGGAAGGACTGTACAATGAAAACAGCTCATTAACGAATACTTTCCGAATTGTGGTTGATTCGAGGAGGGGAACTGGGTACCCAACACGTCCCAAGCGGCAAAGACAAACCCCCCCCCCCCCAACCCTGATTGCCATTCGGCCTCGATACACTCTACCGTTAACTTCAATTTACCACATCCACTACCCTCTCTTTTAAGGACTACTTCATAGGGGTCGGCTCGGGCGGCCTCCAAGGTGCAGGTGATCGGAGAAGGCTCCCTTGACCTGGACGATGTTGACTGATTTCCCCCCATTGTGCTAAGTTTTTGGCCTTTTTACAGGAATGTTCCAATTAATTAGGGGTGTAAGTAAAAGTAGGCATGTAAATAAAGTGCTATATGGTGGACAATTAAGGTAAAGTGGAAGGCTATGAAGTGCCGAATGTAAGTAAAAGTAAGCTTGAAAACTAAATGTTTTATGGTGGGAATTTAAGGTGAAAAGAAAGCCAATGGGGTTCCGAATGTAAGTGAAATTAGACTTAAAAAGTAAGTGTTAAATAGTGAACATTAAAAGTGAAGGGAAATATAATGGGGTGCCGAATATAAGTAAAACTAACTTTGAAAACAAAATGTCAAATGATGGAAATTAAACGCAAAAGGAGAAATAGAGAGAAGACCGATCGGCTGGAACTGAAGTAATGTTGCCGGGGATAGGGAGCGAGATCCAATAGGAATGTGATGATCAGGTAAAGTTAGGCCTCAGTCAAAGAAAGGCATTTGCGGTAAAAGGCCAGCCTGATAGAAGGCAATTATGACAGAAGGCAATTGTGACAGAAGGCAATTGTGACAGAAGGTAATTGTGATAGAAGGCAATTGTGATAGAAGGCAATTGTGACACAAGGCAATTGTGACACAAGGAAATTGTGACACAAGGAAATTGTGACACAAGGCAATTGTGACACAAGGCAATTGTGACAAGGCAATTGTGACACAAGGCAATTGTGATAGAAGGCAATTTGTAACAGAAGGCAATTGTGATAGAAGGCAATTTTTAACAGAAGGCAATTGTGATAGAAGGCAATACACGATTTCCTTGATTAGTACGCCACCTGGTGATAGGCAACGGCACTCGTGTTGTGGGTCGATAGTGTGTCACTGTGTTGTTTTACACTGATGATCGAGCTTTTCAATCAATCAATAAATCAATCAATCAATCAATAAGATACACCTATAATTATCAAAAATGATTAAAAAATGGTAAGTATGTTTTCTCTATGAATCCACATTTGTGCCAAAAAGACTGTCAGTTGCTCAATATGAAGCCAGTGTTAACAGAGCCTCAATTGCCTTTCCACAGACTCTGTGACCCACAAGTCCAGTCTGGATTAAACTCTGCGCATGCGTCGTGGAAATTGTGTATTTGTAACAGAAGGCAATTGTGATATAAGGCAATTTGTGACAGAAGGCAATTATGACAGAAGGCAATTGTGACAATGGGAAATTCATGACAGAAGGCAATTATGACAAAAGGCAATTATGACAGAAGGCAATTGTGACAGAGGGCAATTCATGACAGAAGGATGTTGCAAGGACGTAAAACCCAAACAAACAAACAAACGTTTTTAATGAGGATGCTCTGTACTGTATAACACATGAAACAGCAGAATAGATGAATAACGCCATATTTTTGCTGTTTGCGCGGTCACTGTTAGGGATTTCTAGTTTATTGACTTATTAACGCATGCACATAGGGTGCCTGTTTGAAGTCATTGACTTCGGCAGGTACGTACTGTGCATGCGCAATGCAATTCGATCCAACAGTATAGAATGTACAATATAACATCAGAGACTTCGCCATTGTACCCATGTTAAGAGCAAAACACCTATATATACATATTGATTATGCATACATATATATATATATATATATATATATATATATGTGCTCAGGTAGATTATAATATATAGGACTGACATAGAGTACCTGTAATACAAACTGGAAATCTGATGATACCCTAATGGAATTGATACCCATAGTATCAGATTCAGTGTTTGAAATATGGTTAGAATCAGGAGTGTGTGTCGTGTGGTGTGGCATTTTCTAGTCTCCCTCATATATTCTTCATCAACATTATTTTTGTCTAGTTCCGGTATTATATGAACTCTAAATAGTTAAAGCTGCATAGTCTGATGAAATATCAATTTTTCAAAACCAAACCAATTACCTAGACTTGATTTTCCATAACTAACTTAGATACTGATGCACCTATTAAGCATTTGTTTCTGCATAGAAGGCAAACTGAGTCAATTTAACAGAACCTGTTACTGCAGAAGTCTATGGTGTCAGAGTTTTGGCAAGCTTGCCAAAACTAATTTGACATGTTTGCACTCAGAATATCTCAAAAGTTTACCATTTAAAATAAAAGTAACTTTGAACTAATGTAAAGTAGATCCTAGTGATCGATCTAATATATTTATCCCAGAAAAAATACAGAAATTCAAAACCATCGGACTATGCAACTTTAATATCTATTTCGCGATGGGCTGCAGAGATCTGTCTGATATAAATCAAGGGGATGAAATAATCTGTGGAAAAACAATTACTGTTAGATACTGTTGACCGTGATATCGGATTGTCTTTGGTCTTTACTCAATTTTCCTATTTGCAGCCCCTTGATGGGAATAAAGACCCAGTTGATGGATTTTCTAGAAATTCAATAGCACCATTGCCATGTTGTACTTGTAGGCTAAGTCACTCGAATAAGGAACTGCCAGTGGCTTAGTCGGTTTATAATGGATATAATAGCATATGCTACCGTGCTTTATATCACTGTATAGCACAGGTTTTCTTTAATCAAATCTCCCCAATTTATTCACATTCTAGAGTCCACCCGATCTCAAAAACAAGCATTTTCCTTCAGCTGTGAAACACATCAGAAGATAAGTAAGCCAGATGGGATGGCCGAATGAGTTAGAGCATCCGTCTCCCGTGTTGGTACATCATGGAATGAGGAAGACCAGTCATTTGCGACTGAAATTTCCCCTGCTTAAACAACTAATGTAAAAAAAAAATGCTACAGTTGAGAATAGTCTACAACTTCAATTAGACTAGTTACTCCCACATTGCTGTCGCTGTGTCAGGACTTCTAAACAACTCTATATACTAAAGTGTTGGAAGGCTAAGTGTTGGACATATTGTAAAAATATACAGATTTTCGGTAAAGAATTATATATTGGCAGAGAGCATTATTATTCTTGGGCGATGGAGTGGGGAGAAGGTTATGTAATCTCAAAGCAATGGTGCCCCCACTCACATGATGACATGATATAAGCTATGTGAGCTATATGTTCATACATGATGCCTAAAGTTAATGAAGAGATGTTCTTATATAAGAAGCAGTTCAAGGTTGATGAAATGTTCCTCTATGTATTCATAAAGAATGCAATTGGAGAAAAAGGAAATTTTTGGTATATACATATATATATATCTATTTGTAACTGTCTACAACTACCTGCCCCTACCGGACCCAGAGCCAAGCACACCAGCCATACCACATTCCTTAGGGCCACACCCTCCAGGCTGGGTTGGGTGGCAACTCCCCATATTAGGGCATTGCACTGACCTGTCTGTAGGGGAGTGTCTGATTGGCTGGCTGCGGGAGGTCTGGTCACCTGACCCGCTTTGGCCTATCAATACCACACACGTCTCATTCTAATTAATTATTCAAGAAACTTCTCCAGACACACTGGAGAGGTATCACTCTACTCCTGGCTCTTGAGTGAGGCAGACCTACTCTAGAGCAGGAACCCCAGACACTCTGTCTGATGCTATCAAAATTCATCTATTCCAATTGAGTGTGTACACAGCCATAGGACTCCTGTCCCATGGGCTGTAGGCACTTCTTTCTCTATACAAGCTAAAGAGGTAATGATATCTTGTGTGGATAGAAGGTGACGGGTTAGGATGATAGGTCACTGATAGGTGAGCAGGAGTTGATGCCAATAAAGCACAACATCCTCACTGTCTATCTTTGTGACTTGTCTTCCTTTCTTCCTTAGTATTGGTTACAGAGTTGGTAATATTGGTTTAGTATGACTGCATCACAGGTGAGATGAAGGGGAAGAGAATTGTAGTATTATCTGGTGTTCATGCGGCCGAGCATACAGTAATATTATAATATGAACATGACATATCAACATGTTCCCAGCTAAAGTTATTGTTCAGATATGTATCTATCATAGTCCGCTACATTTGAAATGGGAAATGTATGAAGTCATGTAGGTTAATAAACCTTAAAAGTTGAATGGCAATCATCCAGTTGTTCCTATCTTCAGGGTTCTTTTTTTGTGTTTTGTTGTTGTTGCATTCTCTCCCAGTCCATCCACTGTATGCCAATATAGATACACACTGCATGCTGGAACCAGCGACTCTATGGATAGTCAATGCTTAAATCATACCAAGCATGGTCGTAATTCACCCCTACTTTCTGTAGGCCTGAATCTTTTATCTACAATTAAACTAATAAGACATCCCCTGTTGCTAGATCGTGCGGTCGAACCCTGGTCGAGTCAAACCAATGACTTAAAAATGTATTCTTGTCTCTTCCTAGCCTGGCGCTCGGCATTATTAGCATAGGGCAAGGACTGGTTGACGCAGTGTCAGGATAATGTGACTGAGTGGGATATCAGCTCATGGCACCACTATAAAGTCACCATGAGCGCGCACTGTCATAAGTCGGTACCCGTCCTGGTATGACCTTAGATGTTGCTAGGACGTAAAACAACAACAAACAAACAATAAGACATCAGAGCGGGCTAAACTCGAATACTCAGACCCTCATGAACCACCCACCCACCCCACTCTCCCACCTCAAGATGCTACCATTGAACTACCACAGATGTGTTAATCGATACCCACTCAAAAAAATGTAATATCAGATATATGTTAATGCCTTCAAGGCTGGTAGGCGCTCAATACAGTGTTCTCAGCGATAGTATTCTACTTGATTGTATCCTGGTAACTCACTGTCATTACACTCCCTGTCCTGATATGACCTTAGATGCTGCCAGGACGTCATCATCATCATCATCAGGCTGTCTGTCGCGATGCGACAAAGACTGCTTTCATTACTTGACTGCGCTCTCCTTTGTGCGGTTGTACATTTCATGAAAGCTGCCTGCAAAAGTGTTGAAGTGCTGCTGGCTTTCGCAAGTTACCAGCGGCACTCTCTCGGGGAGCAAATAGAGGTTTCACACCGGCAAGAACATGTCAAGACAGGCGCAAAACTATTTGTCCCTGCAGTGGCTGGTCGGGAGATGTTTGGAGTTCCATACATCAACTGCCAGGACATAAAACTCCAAAAACCAACCAACATCATTACACTTTCTGTTACATACATTGGGAAGGTTCGCTACCGTACTCCCTACACCTGCACTGCATCACAGTCATGGCACAAATGTTGTTTTAAAAAAAAATAGGTGCATCATGCCTCATCATCATCATCATCATGCTGTCAGTTGCGATGCGACAAAGACTGCTTTCATTACTTGACTGTCGCTCTCCATTTAGCTCTCTGCTGTGAGAGTGATGTCCATGAGTCAGTCTTAATGTCTCTCAGCTTCAGGTTTCTCTTGATGGTATCCTTGAACCGGAGACGAGGGTGCCCTCTCTTTCTGTAACCAGAAGACAGTTGAGAGTAGAGGATCTGCTTTGGTAGCCTGTCTGATGACATCCTCATGAGGTGTCCATTCACCAGAGATTCTTTTTGATCAGAAGATTTTCCATAGAGGGCAGCCCTGTCCGTTCGAGTATTACATTTCATGAAAGTTGTCTGCAAAAGTGTTGAAGTGCTGCTCACTTTTGCAAGTTACCAGTGGCACTCTCTCGGGTAGCAAATAGAGGTCTCACACTGGCAAGAACATGTCCAGACAGGCGCAAAACTATTTGTCCCTGCACTGGCTGGTCGGGAGATATTGGGAGTTCCATACATCAACCGCCCTTAATGCTGCCACAGTGACATAGTTTTCTGTTCAGGGTTTGCTCCCCTAGCCATTGGTTCTGTCAAGAACCTGCACCACAAGCCACTGGTTTACAACTCTGCAGGGCAGGGGCGTCAAGTATTGCAATACCTGCATACCCAATACCCTATCATGCCTAGAGCAGCAATTACTGTTTGTTTGTTGGGGTTTTACATTCTGGCAACATCTATTGTCATATCAGGACGGGTTACCACAGTTGTATTCTCTTTGGCATACATTTCTGTGCTCTATTTTACTTGTTTGAAATGTAAATTTTGTTTTAGTCAGATATGTTTAACCACTGTATGCAGGTATTGCAATACCTCAGGGAGTTTGACATCCCTGCCCTACAGAGTTGTAAACCGCTGCCTTGTGGTACAGGTTCTTGACAGAACCAAAGGCTAAGGGAGCAAACCCTGAACAGAAAACCATGAGGATATCATGGTTGATGGAAACAAGCTGAACTCATCAGACAGGCAACCAAAGCAGATCCTCAACTGTCTTCTGGTTACAGAAAGAGAGAGCGCCCTCATCTCCTGTTCAAGGATACCATCAAGAGAAACCTGAAGCTGAGAGACATTAAGACCGACTCATGGACATCATTCTCACAGCAGAGAGCTAAATGGAGAGAGGCAGTCAAGTAATGAAAGCAGTCTTTGTCGCATCGCGACCGACAGCATGATGATGATGATGTATGACCCCCAATAGCCGATGTTTACTTTTTGTGCTAGGGGGTCGTTAAGCAAACAAACAAACCAACAAACAAACAAAAGCAGTTCTGCCACAACCACCACTACATTGTTATATACCGTTATATATCGATCACACTGGGTCGCTTTCATCCTCTGGGCTATGGCTGTTTGAAGCTATATTCTACGTGCCTACATGTCTGCACACTTGGACTGCCAAATGAGCTGGTGTCACGAAATAGAATCGCCCCCTCACAATCTTTCTCCCCCAGCTAATCTATTTTGAAATAAAATCTTCCCCATTGAAATATAATCACATTGAGCCACGAAATTCACTTCGAAATAAAATATGGGGTGGAGGAGTGGAGTGGAGGTGGTAGTGGCGATGGGCAGGAGGGTGGTGGTTATAAGGAAGGGAAAGAGGGAGGTGGAGGAGTAGGGTAGAGGTGGGAGGGGGGAGGGTGATGGTTTATAGGGAAGGGAGAGCGGGAGGTGGAGGACATCTGGTGGAGGAGATGGGAGAACGAGGGGATGAAGGGGTGGGAGGTGAGGAGGGGAGGTGGGAGGTGAGGGAGGAGGGAGAGGGAGACAGATGGGATGAGGGAGGGGCGGGGGATGGGAGGGGAGGGGATGAGAAGGTGATGGGAAGAGAGTGGAGGGATGGGAAGGGGTGGTAGGGAGTAGTTTTTTTCGAATGAAATCTCCTCGGGCGATTTAATTTAATTTATTTATTGTTGGTACATTGGTTGTTTAAGCAAGGGACGATTGGTCTTTCTCATTCCGCTGCTCCTTGCCCTATCCTAATAATGCCAAGCGCCTGGCTCGGAAGCGACAAGTATCAATTTTTAAGTCATTGGTTTGATTCGACCAGAATTCGGACCCACGATCCCATGATCTACCAACACAGGAGACGGACGCTCTAACTCATTCGGCCATCCCGTCTGGTATTTCGAAATATAATCTCCGGGAAGACAATTTGGTGGGGTCGATTCTATTTCGTGACACCTGCACTGACATGAGATACAGTAATGGACCTCGAATTAGACATTTAGAAGTAGGGTAGATGGGGAGGATGGTGTGTAAGTGGCGCAGGTGGTGGTGGTAGTATCGTGGGGGTGGTTATGGTTTGGGTATGGTGGTGCAATGATGGTATGGTCATGATATGGTGGCGTTGTAATGGTGTCTTGGTGTGATGATGGTGTACTGGTGTGATGGTGGTGTGATGGTGGTGTGATGGCAGTGTGATGATGTGATGATGGTGTGGTGGTTTGATGGTGGTCTGATGATGTGATGATGGTGTGGTGGGTTGATGGTGGTGTGCTGATGTGATGATGGTGTGGTGGTTTGATGATGGTGTGGTGGTGTGATGATGGTGAGGTGGTGTGCTGCTGGTGTGGTGGGTTGATGATGGTTGTGGTATGATGGTGTATGGGGTGTGATGATGGTGTGGTGGTGTGATCGTGGTGTGGTGGTTTGATGATGGTTGTGTGATGATGGTGTAATGGTGTGATGATGGTGTGGTGGTGGTGTAGTGATGACTTTATGGTGATGTGGTGGTAGTGCAATGGTGTGGTTGTGGTGTGATGGTGATGTGGTAGTGGTTGCATAATAGTGTAGGAGTAGTGATGGTGTTAGGGTGATGCGATAATAGTGTAATGGTGTTGTTGTGGTATGGTGATGGTGTGAACATGATGCAGTGATAGTGTAATGGTATTGTTGTGGTGTGGTGATAAACAGAACAACGGTAAGACTGACATGGTTGAGAAGAAGATATATTCTCTGGCAGAGAATTTGAAGGCGATAATGACCAGACGCAGCTGGCATGCAGTGCTTAGAGCCCCTCACAGGTGGCACCAGTGTGGCCAATATTGTAATACACAGGGCCAGTTAGATAGGATACAGAGAGTATACTATAATATAGGGAACTGAAGATAGATAGTGTCCTTGTTTATATTCCCATAATAAATTATAGAGCACATATATATTAGATATAATATGTATATATATATATATATATATATATAATGAGGTTAGTTCTCCCATTGAACTTTAAGACAGGGAAGGCAGTGGGAGGCAATGTGCATGTCTATGATACATTTTCATCATCAGTGTAGGACCTTCAAAACACTACCCGGTTGAAAACACTACGGTAGTGTTTTCAACCTAAGTTCAAAACACTACGGTAGTGCTTTCAACTTAAGTTCAAAACACTACTGTTAAGTTCTAAACACTACCCTTACGTAGGTCCAAAACACTACCCAAGTTCAAAACACTATCATAACACGGCAGTGGGGGTTGTGTAATGCCGCAAAATTGAACCTACTCATACATGTATTGGTATATGCTGATCATGGTGTGTCGTTTGAAGCACATACTAGGTGGTTTGGTTGTTGGGAGTTTTACATCCTGGCAACATCTAAGGTCATACGCTGATAGTGTTGTGGCGTCTGCAGGATGTATTAGTATACGCTGATGGTGCTGCGGCGACTTTAGCACGTATTAGTATACGCTGATGGTGCTGCGGCCACTTTAGCACATATTAGTATACGCTGATGGTGCTGCGGCGACTTTAGCACGTATTAGTATACGCTGATGGTGCTGCGGCCACTTTAGCACATATTAGTATACGCTGATGGTGCTTCGGCATTTGAAGCACATATATAGTAGTATACACTGCACACTGCCACACCCTACTGCATTCTTCCCCACCCTACTGCATACTGCCCCACCCTACTGCATACTTGCTCACCCTACTACAAATAAAAATAACTATGCAGCAATTATTATTTTTTAAATGAGAGTAGTGTTTTGAACTTAAAGTTAGTGTTTTGAACTTAAGGATAGTGTTTTGAGCTTGAACACAGTAGTGTTGTGAACCTACCTTCAACGAGGTTGAAAACACTACCATAGTATTTTGAACCTAGGTTGAAAACACTACCGTAGTGTTTTTGTGGGGTAGTGTTTTGAACTTGCTACACCGGCACGACATACCTAAGATATATTAAAAAATTCTCGACGACACAGAATAAGTCTGATTTGCAGTAATACTTACAATAATACTTTGTAAACCAGTTCAGGGGGATTTGACAATTAGGCACTCTTTCATGCTGTATCATAGAACCTCCCAATTGTGGGGAAGGTACTGTGAAAGTCACACAATTACTAGCACCATCAATGGTTAAATAAGGGAGCAGGTTTTTCTATTCTCTTATACTATTTTTGTATGGGTCTCCATACTCGAACATCGGAAGGAAACAAAAGACCTAAAATACCAGATATGGTGGGCGAATGAGTTGAGCATCCACCTCCCGTGTTACTAGGTCATATGATTTGAACCCCTGAACTCTGGCCGAGTCAAACCAATGATTTAAAAATTGATACCCATCCCTACCCAGCCTGGCATTCGGCATTACTAGGATAGGACAAGGATCAGTGGACTCAATGTGGAAGGACACTTGTCTGCAATTAAAAATTGTCCTGCCTAATCAACTAATGTAAAAAAAAAAAACACTGAAGGGTGAGCACGGATTTTTGTTCCCTTAAGAGCTTGGGCGCTGGTTATGGAGTAACCCCAAAGTATGAATCAAAGTGTAAAGTCTACGGCTTGAATCTGTGGTTGTCTAGGCAGGCTATAGTGAAATCAATACAGACAAAGAGAAAGGAAGAGAATAAAGTGTGAAAGAAGAGAGGATTGAGTCAAGCCCCCTGGTTTATTATTTATATGGTACATGGGTTCATTGTAGAGTATCACCCCACCCTTTTCCCACAATGGGAAACAAACATTCTCAGCTCCACCAATAGGGATCCAGCATTCTTGGTCCCCATGGCTACCAGTGATTTGCCCACCACCGCCAAGCTGTGTGGCTCCCCTGGCCACCACCTGCCTTGAGCCTGAGTGTGGTGATCCTACCTAGCAGAGGGGGGATGGGGTAGGCTCTGAGTGCCCCTTACACACAGCCCTGCCAGCACCACTATGTCTCTTTACATCTCACTCAGGCAGCACCAGCACCTACATATACACATACATGCACCTGGTCACGTATACCCGGTCAGTAATAGAACATTTGCATTCTCCCCAATGCCGTAAATCGGAATATTTTACAACAGGCTATTAAAAGAACCCGTGCCTTGCCGTACTGGTTATGCTGAGTTTAACACCAGGTGGTGCATTCCATGTTCCAGTAGTTTCCAGCTTTCCCACAGGTGGTGCATAGTGCCATCCAAACTACATTCTGACCTACTCTCGTTGCATGGTCCGATGGCATTTGAATTTTTGTCTTATTTTTTAGATAAATATATCAAATTGATCGTTACAAACTACTAATCATTAGTCCGGAGTGATTTTGATTAAAGATGATTAGTTTTGAAGTAATATGAGCTGAAAGAACTAAAAATAATTTCGACAAGCTTGCCAAAAGTCCTGTGGCTATGACCCAGATGGTCATCTCGCGGTGACCACGTGATGTGAGATGACCTGGAACCTTACAGGACTGTAGGGAGGTATTCCTGTTTGGGTCGGGAACATTCTGGGAATGGATTAGTGCCATAGGCCCATGGCACTAAGGTTTTAAACAAAATATAATGTGTGTCTGTTGTCTGCTTGTGTCTGTCTATGCATGTCTGTATGTATCTGTGTGTGTCTGTCTGTGTGTATGTCTGTGTGTGTCTATCTGTGTGTTTCTGTGTATATGAGGGTATGTATGTGTGTATGTGTGTGTCTGTCTGTGTATGTCTGTGTGTGTCTGTATGTCTGTATGTGTGTATGTATGTATGTGTGTATGTATGTGTGTCTGCCTCTATCTGTGCGTCTGTCTATGTGTCTCTGTCTGTGTGTGTCTCTCTCTCTGCAAAGTCAGGTCGGGTGTATGTGTGTCTGTGTATGTCGGGTGTGTGCATGTCTGTGTGTTTCTGTGTCTGTGTGTGCTGTCTATGCATGTCTGTGTGTGTGTATATCTATGTGTGTTGTGGTGTGTGTGTCTGTGTGTATATGTACATGTGGTAATGTCTGTGTGCGTATGTATGTGTGTATCTGTGTGTATATGTCTGTGTGTATATGTATGTGTGTGTATGTGTGTGTGTATGTGTGTGTCTGTATGTGTGTTTCTGTCTGTGTGTGTCTGTGTGTATATCTATGTGTGTGTATGTCTGTGTGTATTATGTCTGTGTGTGTCTGTCTGTGTGTATGTTTGTGTGTGTCTGTATGTGTGTCTGTCTGTGTCTGTGTGGCTCTCTCTCTCTGCAAAGTCAGGTTGGGTGTATGTGTCTGTGTATGTTGGATGTGTGCATGTCTGTGTGTTTCTGTGTATGTGTGTGCTGTCTGTGCATGCCTGTTTGTGTGTGCCTATCTATGGGTGTCTGTCTGTGTGTGTATGTCTGTGTATGTATATCTGTGTGTGTATGTATGTGTGTGTCTGTCTGTGTGTGTATGTCTGTCTCTGGTTCTCTGTAAAGTCATGTCAGGAAACACACATCCAGACACATACACACACATCCACCTCATATCCCCTTCCTCTCTATGGCCCTGCACAGTAGGCCTACTTGGTGGGGGGAGGCTAATGAGGTCATGAGATTGGCCTAGTTGGTTAATGGCCTCCCTGCATAATGGGTGTTTCAAACTGAGTGTTCAAAGGGGTGAGGTTATAAATTCACTGGTTATTCTGTATATGCTATCCCAAATCATTAGCTAATACACCAGTATCTAAGTTGGATATATAGGATCAAATGTAAGTAGTTGTTTTAATTTTGACAAAATTATATTTCATCAGACCATGCAACAAACATCACTCACATTAATATTCATAATATTTATGAATATCCCAAAGCTGGAGTGTTTTGCAATTGGACAGCCACACACATTAAACCATACCATGAAACTACTCATGAATATGTCTGCAAGTAGACAAGTGTCTGGCAGCACGGCAGTGTGAATATGTGCAACCATTTCATTGAGTCTTCCCATATATTTCTACTGTAAACACCTCTAGAAAACTAATAACCAGACGGGATGGCCGAATGAGTTAGGGCGTCCATTTCCCGTGCTGGTAGATCGCGGGGTCATGGGTTCGAACCAATGACTTAAAAATTTATACTTGTTGCTTCCTAGCCAGGTGCTCGCCATTATTAGGACAGGGCAAGGACTGGTGTGCTCAGTATCAGGATAATGTGACTGAGTGGATACCAGGTCATGGTGTACATGTAGAGTAATCCTCCTCTGCCCCCCTCGCCCCCCGTCCCATTTCACTCCGTGGTCCCTCTCAAGGGGTTCAAACTCTGGTCGAGTCAAACCAATGACTTAAAAATTGATACTTGTCACCTCCTATCCTGGCGCTCGGCATTATTAGGATAGGACAAGGACTGGTTGGCTCAGTGTCAGGATAATGTGACTGAGTGGGATATCAGGTCATGGTACTGGTGGCTTGGTTTCACAGTGGAGCAGCACTATAAAATCAACATGAGTGTGCACTGTCACAAGTCAACACCCGTCCTGATATGACCTTAGATGTTGCTAGGACGTAAAACAACAACAACAAACAAACAAACCCTCTCAAAGACTGGACATTATTATCATGCTGCTCCTGAAACATCTGGGATGTGAACACCGTATTTGTTTTTATACCTAGTATTGCATAAAGCAGAACAGAATTGTTTAGAAGGAGCACGTGACTTGTAGTGCTGTCCATACGTGTGGGTCAGTGAGTAGGGCTATTAGGTAATCTGATATCTACAACTCTACACCCCACCCCCCGTACCACCACCAACCTCACCCCTGCCCAACGGGGTGTTTGTTACCGTACCAGTAGACCATGACAAACTCAGCACATGTTCAGTAATACAAATAAATAGGTACAGTAGTAATTATTCTTTGTGGGATCACCAAACCAATTTGCATATTATATATATGTGTGTTTTATAATCTATTATGGGAATATAAACAAGGATACTACCACTTATCAGTTCTCTTCTATATATTAGTTATTAGTATTAGCTATTATCATACTGTCATAGGAGATAGTTCCTGCTTCTCAATCAGTCCAGTCTCTTATTGTTCTGTTTATCAGGGGCCAACTGTTTTATATATTTCACCTATTTACTTAGATATTTAGATAGATGTTTATATAGGTATTTCATGTACTCGTGTGGGTATTTATATAGATATTTAATAGATATGTAGATAGATATTGAAATAGATATTTATGTAGATATTTGTCTAGATATTCTAGGTAATCATGTACCTTTTACATATATATATATATTTTATGTGCATTTACTTTCTTTTGTATAAAAAAATACTAATGAACCTTTCCGATCTGATACTGCAGCTTAAATTGCCATCTGTGGCACCACCATGAAGAAAAGAGAACGCACTTCCAGCGGATTTTATCTTTATTCTTTTATATATGCATACGTATATCAATATATATATATTATTATTTAAAAAAACATAAATATATATATGTAAAATGTACATAATTACCTAGAATAGCTATACAAATATCGACATAAATATCTATATAAATATCTATATAAATATCTATGTAAATAGGTGAAATACATATGAACATATATGAATGTACATAAATACACATTAGCATATGAGTGAGAATTCTCTCCACTGAGGTAGACGAGTTTCTGATAACGCTGTGCATTCAGTAGCAAATCGCCTAAGTATGTGCATAAGGAAAACTTGTCACTTACCCAAAAAATGAAGTTGAAAGCGAACAAGATGTACTTGGCACATTTCGCACACATACTGTTCACCATGACTATGTTGTTTTGTGCTCTGTGTCCGTCCTGGTGTTCATATAATGGACGTTCTTATCGTTAGGAGGTCATCAACTTGAAGAAGTATACAATACAAGGTGAATTAACCCTAAATAGTTAGGTATTTTCGTATTATACAGCTGATAGCATATTGGAAGCTTTTCATCAGATCACCAAGGTTAAGCAAACTTGACCTTCATCAGTACTTGGAAGGCTGACCACCTGGGAATATAAGGTGCCGTAGACATCCTTATACATGCTTATTGCCTACCAAAATCAGGAGTGTAAAAGAGTTTTATGTGCTTTCAGTTTCACACACATTCTCACATTCTAGCCTAGATAAAGGATTCACCCTGTACTCGCAGTACACAGGTCAATAGCAACCCTATATAAAGGCTGTCGAAAAAGTGGGGAAATGAAATGAGAGCCTATATCCACAATCTAAAAAGCAATACTTATTCTTTATATATGTCTTAATATTTCCCCACTACCTTTGAGTTGAAAAATATATTAAAATATCTAGCTTAATAGAATTTAAAAGTGAAACCGACGGCATTCTATGGCCGCCATTTTGTCTTTTTGCATCTCTCCCATTTCACCAATTCTCTGCCGATATAAGTACCCATTTGATACTGGAGGTAGGCATTCTACTTCCTGTTCCATACTAAAGCTATTTTCGCCCGTATTTATACTACGTTGTCATTCACCCATGTACTACAAGTACAGGGTGAATCTGTTATCTAACCCTAGCCCATGTATCCAGCTTCGAACCATTACTCCTATATACCCAATTTCCATTTGCAATATCGGCAAGTAAGAGACAAATCTATTTCTTTTGTTTCTAATTCAGCTAACTTCAAGTCTTCACCTAAAATACCTTCTCTTTTGACACGTTCGGCAAAATTTATTTCGATTTAGATAAAACTAGGAACAATTCGATAACTAACAATGTGCATTCAAAAATGACAGAACTAACAAACATAACAAAACATGTCATTATCTCTAACTTAGCATACTTTGAATTTGAGTCATATTATGATGAACATGATAATTATCAAGACACAATTGGTCGTAATGCGAAGCATTACGCTTGATGCGAGGAGAGGAAGAGACCCTCCCCCGCCCCCGTGTCGCGCAGCATTCGCGCCTCACCCGACGCCCGCTGCTCACCCTCACTCGCCCTCCCCCGGGCTGGCAGCTTTCACAACTCACCTGCTGTCGCCCGCCCCCCCCCCCCCCCCCCCCCCCCCCCTTTCCTTATAAGGCCGCCCGCCGGCCTCCCTCAGGCACTCGCCCTCCTGCCGCCCTCCAGCTCTCTGCCTTCTTTTCCTTTTTGGGCCTCACCTCGCCGGACTCCACCTCGGACCGCTGCAACTCCTCAGGCCGCCCCAAGCATGCCAGGACAGGATAAGGGCTCCCAGACGACCGCCCTGGCCACGCCGGGGCCCTCCTGCGCGGACGCAGGCCCCCGACACTCCCCGCCCACGCCTTGGTGTGGGTGGGGGGGGGGGGTCTCCGGGGAGGCTCGGTGCACCTCATCTGCCGCTCCACCCCTACCTCCCCCCGCCCGTGCTCCTCAGGAACCAGGTCTGCCTGCCTGCCTGCCTGCCATCACCTAGGTCTGCCTGCCTGCCTGCCATCACCTAGGTCTGCCTGCCTGCCTGCCATCACCTAGGTCTGCCTGCCTGCCTGCCAGCCATCACCTAGGTCTGCCTGCCTGCCTGCCATCACCTAGGTCTGCCTGCCTGCCTGCCATCACCTAGGTCTGCCTGCCTGCCTGCCTGCCATCACCTAGGTCTGCCTGCCTGCCATCACCTAGGTCTGCCTGCCTGCCATCACCTAGGTCTGCTTGCCTGCCTGCCATCACCTAGGTCTGCCTGCCTGCCTGCCATCACCTAGGTCTGCCTGCCTGCCTGCCTTCACCTAGGTCTGCCTGCCTGCCTGCCTGCCTGCCTCACCGCAGTCACCATCGGATTGATGGTACACGACCCACGTCACCCAGCCATGGCACCCTAGGTCTGCGTGCCTGCCATCACCTAGGTCTACCTGCCTGCCATCACCTAGGCCTGCCTGCCTGCCTGCCATCACCTAGGTCTGCCTGCCTGCCTGCCATCACCTAGGTCTGCCTGCCTGCCTGCCATCACCTAGGTCTGCCTGCCTGCCATCACCGAGGTATGCCTGCCTGCCTGCCATCACCTAGGTCTGCCTGCCTGCCATCACCTAGGTCTGCCTGCCTGCCATCACCTAGGTCTGCCTGCCTGCCTTACTCCAAGGAGCAGACCACAGCCCAGCCCAGCCTCACAGGAACCCTCTGCCGACATCACATCTCAGGAGCGGGCCTCCCTTTTTTGGCTGCCCGCTCCCCCTCCACGTAGGCCCCGGACCTTCCTCTCAACCAGACCTGCCTCCCCGGGCCCCCGCCTCGGGCGCCCGTGCCCCCGTCTCGGGCGCGCCTCGAGCCCTCTCCTTACTCTTTGGCGGAGGGCTCCTCGGCCCCCCCCTCTACCAGAACTCTGACATTGCTCCTTATGAGCCCCTCCTGTATTTATCTCTTCTGCTCCTCATGAGCCCCTCACTGTATTGCTCCTCACGAGCCTGTTTCTTTGCTCCTCATGAGCCCTTTCCTTGTTTCTTTTGCCTCCTCAGCCTGTTTTACATGTTCCTCTGTATGCTCTGTTTGAGGCGTTAATAAAATGCCTTTTCTCCCACCCCTGCCTTCCCTTCTTCCTTTTCGCGCATCGGTCGTAATGCGAAGCATTACACTTGATGCGAGGAGAGGAAGAGACCCTCCCCCGCCCCCGTGTCGCGCAGCATTCGCGCCTCACCCGACGCCCGCTGCTCACCCTCACTCGCCCTCCCCCGGGCTGGCAGCTTTCACAACTCACCTGCTGTCGCCCGCCCCCCCCCCCCCCCCCCCCCCCCCCTTTCCTTATAAGGCCGCCCGCCGGCCTCCCTCAGGCACTCGCCCTCCTGCCGCCCTCCAGCTCTCTGCCTTCTTTTCCTCCACCCACCCACCCAACTTTCCCTCCTCTACCCTCCTCCCTCTGCGGCGGAGGGCTCCTCGGCCCCCCCTCTACCAGAACTCTGACATTGCTCCTTATGAGCCCCTCCTGTATTTATCTCTTCTGCTCCTCATGAGCCCCTCACTGTATTGCTCCTCACGAGCCTGTTTCTTTGCTCCTCATGAGCCCTTTCCTTGTTTCTTTTGCCTCCTCAGCCTGTTTTACATGTTCCTCTGTATGCTCTGTTTGAGGCGTTAATAAAATGCCTTTTCTCCCACCCCTGCCTTCCCTTCTTCCTTTTCGCGCATCAATGAATGCTATGAACGTACAAGTAAAATTGCTAAGGCAAATTAAAATTGAATTCTAAATCAGTAAAATCAGGCGATAAGTAACCATTTCGATTTGATCCATTTCCGTAAACTCAACACTTTGTCGTTATAATTAATACATTTCATATGGACGAATACTTGATCTCAAATTGATTTAAATAAGCCTGTCGCTATGAGACCGAATACACTATTGAAATATATTTTGCCTGTGTTACTTACCAGCCATCTGCTATAATAAGAATGGCGTCTGTTGCCAACCAAAATTGTAGTTCGCAGACGACAATGAGCCAGTCATCTGAGCCGATAGCTTGCAAATCGAACACCAAAACCTAGAGTCATCGCCATTTCGACTAGGTTGATGAAAGTAGACAATGGACTGACTACCTGTACTTATCTGATAATAACAGGTAAGTGTCAATGTCATGTGTTGGACACACTCTCGTCAATACACCGGTGTATAAGAGGCCGATGACAGCTTCAACGCCCTACAACCCACCTACCTGGAACAGTTCCTGCATTCGTCAGTGAAGAAACTGAAGGTTCTAAGGATACAGGTAGATTGGGATTCCCAGGTGAACAGGAGAATACAAGGTGAGGAGACTTGGACGGAGTGTTGCCTAATGGAGATCTGCCCGCTATTGGTGCAGGGGATCCATCATGGCGTGAGCAGGTGCATGTCGGGTAGTTGGTAACCATGGCAACGCAAACGGTAACCTTAGCTACATACGCCTACTCGCGTCCACGCTGGATGTGGCCCTTGTCGGTGTAATACTGTCGGGTATGGTGGGTGGATGGGGAGGAAGGGAGGTTTGTTTGTTTGTTCGAGTTTTATGTCCTGGCAACATCTAAGGTCATAATTAAGACGGGTATCGACTTGTGATAGTTCACACTCATGGCGACTGTATAGTGCTGCCCCACTGGGAGACCAGGCCAGTGGCACCATGACCTGATATCCCATTCAGTCACATTATCCTGACACTGAGCTAACCAGTCTTTGCCCTATCCTATTATTAACTGATTAATGCCGAGCGCCAGGCTAGGAAGCGACAAGTATCAATTTTGTAAGTCATTGGTTTCACTCGACTGGGAATCAAACTTCCGACCTTCCACAAGGGAAGCCTGCGCTCTACTAATTCGGTCACCGTGTCCGGTGAGAGGGGAAGGTGAGGAGGGGCGAGGGGGCAGGGAGGAGGGGGCTGGGGGTGAAGGGATGGAGGGTGGCAGGTTGTGGGGGATGGGAGTTGTAGATTTGTCAGAAATATGCAGAAAGGGGATGGGGGAAAGGTGGTGAGGGGATGGGATTGATGAAATGTAGAGAGAAGGGTGGTGGTAGAATAGAGAAGGGTGAAAACTGGAGATAATGGGGAGTGTGGGGAGGGGTGGTTATGGAATGGGGAAGCGTGAAAGGTGGATAGAATGGGCTCGGTGGGAAATGGGGATGGAATGGGGAGTGTGGAGAGGGGTGGAGGTAGGATGGGGAATCTCTATGCACCTGTAGTGGTTCAATATCAGTGTTAGTACAAACAATGGGTGTCTCTAAACATTCTTTCCCCAGGTGGCAGCACTGTCAATTAGTATATGCACAAATATTTCATTTCTGCCAGTTTAGATACTGACATTGCAATCAAGCTTCACCTTATTTACAGAACACCGCTACTCCTACTGTGGATGACATAGCGACCAGTTTGTTGGAGTTTTAACTCCCAGCAACATTACGGGCATAAAGGCCAATACATTTATTTACTAGACTATATAACCACCTTACCTGCATTACAACTAACATTGCCCTGGTCCAAAGTTAAACTATCAGCAATTTATTAATCATAATAAAATATTACATATTGTAGTATAGTGTTTGACAGTAGTATGCACAGCTTTAGAGTTTTGTTAAAGTAAAGCTTGTTTTATTTTACGACGCCTATTGAGCACATGATTTTTATCATCAGCTATTGGATGTCAAACATATGGTCATTCTGACATATTTCTTTGGAGAAAACCCGCTGCTGATATGTAGGCTACTCTTTCCGATAAGCAGCAAGGGTTTTTTAATATGCCCTTTCCCACAAAGCCTTTGATGAATCAGTTGTGGCCACTGGTTGGAACCTAAAATAGCCCAAATTGCAAACAAGTGGGTCCACTGAGCGGGATCGATCCGATGACCCACACCTTCACGGGTGGACGCTCTACCGCCTGAGCCCTGTCTCGCTCCTAGGGTTTTGCTAATGATACTATAGTATATAATATATACAGGGTAATTTAATAATGCAAACCAGACGGGGTGGCCGAATGAGTTAGAGCGTCCGTCTCCCGTGTTGGTAGATCGTGGGATCGTGGGTTCGAATCCTGGTCGAGTCAAACCAATGACTTTAATATTGATACTTGTCGCTTCCTAGCCAGGTGCTCGGCATTATTAGGATAGGGCAAGGACTGGTCTGCTCAGTGTCAGGATAATGTGACTGAGTGGAATATCACGTCATGGTGCTGGCAGCCTGGTCTCCCAGTGGGGAAGCACTACAAAGTTGTCATGAGTGCGCACTGTCACAAGTCGGTACGCGTCCTGATATGACCTTACATGTTGCTAGGATGTAAAACAACAAACAACTAATAATGCAACAAAATTGGAGCCTATGTACATAGGTCTATCGTTTGGTTCAACAATAACAAAACAATAATAGAAAACAAGATGTTCGTGATCATTTAAAATTAGGCCTACATATGTTTGCTGGGGCTTTATTTCTTAGCAACATCGACGGGTGCCGACTTGTGACAGTGCTTGCTTGCTTGCTTGGGGTGGTTTGTAACCTTACGACAGTTACCGGTTGCAGAACTGCAACATTATAAGCCGTGTTCACACGGGCAATGTAAATCGATTCGTAGAAAGCGACTTGCCTAGTTCACCTCACATTTCTCGTGTGAACGGACGTCTGAGGCGGATTAGGGCTGAATCGATTCACGTGATGCGCATTCTGTAAACCACCTCTCGAGGTAGTTTACGTGAGGCGATTTCTGTGAGGCGATTTATTTTGCCCGTGTGGACGCAACCGACTTACGTGAGGCGGATTAAGGACGTGACAGTCGAGACCTGAGTGTGTTGACTTTCCGGTAAATTTGCTGTATGAAGCTGCTAGCTGTGCACAGATATTCTTTTCATAATTTATTTTTAGGGTTTCACTGCCCAGCAGAAGTTTTGACCGTTCCAAACCAATACGATTCAGTACATACATATCTAGGTCGAACTCACTCTCTCGTGGTGACGTTGCCTAATTGAAAACTAGCGCTGGTCAGGCTGGACTTGCTCATGTGCAGATATCCACTTCCGCCTTCAAGCGCTGCCCGTGTGAACGGGCGGCTAATTCAACTCACCTAATTTGATTTGTCTGATTCGCCTCACATCTTGCCCGTGTGAACACGGCTATAGAGAGGCTCTGATAAATCAGCCCAATCTTTGGTTGAAGATTAATCTTCAGTAAGGGCAGTTGTAGAAGCTGGGGACATCTTTACAACGTTGTAATGGCGAAGCATTGGGGCGGCCCCGAATTGCTTCAGTCCGGCGGTAGTTGAGCACTTGTATCCAGTCGACAGCAGGAGGGGTTTAGGAAGGGCGGGTAAAGATGGGTGCAGCGGTGGTTCCAGCAACGAGAACAAAGCGAGAGAAGCGTAAAGGTACAAGGCCCCACCTTGGTCAGGGGGAGAAGTATGCCTGGGAGAAATAGAAAGGGTAGAGTCTAGGAAAGAGAAATGAGGAGAGTTGAGTCAAAGGACCATGTCTATTTGCTGTATGGTGACCAACCAGCGAGCCATAGACACGGACAGAGTAAGAGTAGAAAGTGAAATGCTGGCGGCCTCCCCCTCCTGGAACGTTTTTCAGACATATCAAGGAGGGGCAAGGCCGGCGGAGAGGATATGGAGAGAGGTGTGGACGAAGTGCGGTCCGGATGCACACTCGTGGCAACTTTATAGCGCTTCTCTACTTGGCTGCTGGCATTCATCTGAGCCGATTTCCCAGGAGTTTCAGTCAGATATATCATCCTGATACTTTTAGATAAATGATTCACCCGGTACTTGTAGTACACGGGTGAATACCAACCCTATATAAATACGGTCGAAAATAGCCTTAGTATGGAACAAGAAGTAGAATGCCTGGCACCAGTATCAAATGGTTACTTATATCAACACAGAGTTGGTGAATGAGAGAGAATGCAAAAAGACAAGATGGCGGCCGCAGAACGCCGTCGATTTCACTTTTAAATCTTATTAAACTAGATATTATATTATATTTTTCAACTCAAAAGTAGCGGGCTATCAATAAGAGATATGTAAAGAATAATTGTTGCTTCTTACATTGTGAAATTAGGCTCTCATTTCATTGACCCGTTTTTTCGACAGCTTTTACATAGGGTTGGTTTGCACCCCTACTGCAGCAGTACGTGGTGAATCTTGTATCTACCTGATACTGATCTAGCTAGTCGTTGCCCTATCCTCGTAGATCCGAGCGCCGGGATAGGTGGCGACCGACAAGTATAGAATTTGTAGGCTTAATTCATTGGTTTGTCTCGGCCGAGTTTTGAACTCGTAATCTTCCGCACGGGAAGCCTGCACTTGACCGATTCGAACACCCTACTATGGTCGCTGATTATCTAAAAATGGATGACACCAACACCAGAGGTCATAGATTCAAATTGAAGAAAGGGAGAACGAACAAGAGTGTCAGACAGCAGTTTTACAGTTATCTTATTGTCAATGCCTGGAACGGTCTGCCTCCAGAGGTTGTGGATGCGCCATCCCTGAATGCTTTCAAAGCAAGGCTGGATAAGCATTGGAGGCAGTATAAGTATTGCAAACACCCAGTATTTGACGCTTATGACCCTGTTAAGTCAGAGTTGGACAGGCCTCTACCTGATACAGGCTTATAGCCTAACCATAAACAGTAGCGGATGAGTATGAGTATGTGTATATTGATCTAGATTCTAGGCCCTACTCTATTCCCATGGGTGCGCTGCAAAAATCGGGGTAATAAATATTGACTGATAATGATATACTTTGGTTGAATGGGACCACATACATATAATATTCCATTCAAATCAAAGGTTATATTATATTTTGGTTGCATACATATATATATAGTTAGTATATAAATATACGGGTATAAATCATCGGTATGAGGTTTTCCTATTACTTCACCATTATTCTTTTAAGGTCCAATTGCGGACAAATGTTAATTGACTGCGGCATGCTGGCCTAGGGTGGCGCCGCCACCAGCAGTTCTTGTCACTTATCTCTCTCGCCGTATTGATCATCCTGCTGCGAAAAAACTTAGTACTTGGGTACGAGTGGGTCGCCGTGAATCCTTCGCCGTATCCCCTTGAAACTGAATGGAATTATCGGGGATACAGCTCAACAATACCAAGGATACGGTCTGACCGAATAGGACAATTTGTGCATGGAGGTACGAGCGGGTGAAGCAGCTAAGTAAATACTTCGTTCTGTTTGAAAATCACCGCGTGACCGCGACCTGCCCTATTATCACCCACGGTTACAGCGAGTACGTTTCTGAACTTGCATGGATGGTACGAGCGGTTCGCCTTGAATTCTTCGCCGTATTCCTTTGAAACTGGTGGAAATATCAAGGATACGGCTCTACAATACCAAGGTGTCAAGTTGAACTTGAATGGCACAGCTAAGTAAATACTTTCATAAATACGTTCAGTTCGAAAATCACCGCGTGACCGCGACCTGCTGCTTATCGCCCAAGGTTCCAGCGAGTACGTGGCTGCTCTCATCTGACGTATAGGACAATGGTTCTCTGCTGCACGTTACAGACATTTACCAAGTATGTACGTTCACATTTATGAAGATACATTCGTTCTGCTGCTCTCAATTTAAAGCTACACGCGTGCACGCCGTGTTGACAGGGCATGCGAGATGACATTAACAGTGCAGTGACAGCTATGTGACAGTGAATACTGCTTCAGCATTAAATGTTGGACAATACTTGCTGGTAATTTATTAATTATGCAGATCAGCACAGCAACTCCTCCTTAAATTTTGTGCAGTATCAATATTGTCGGCAGCTCCTCTTCAATTGTCAGTATCCCATATTCTGCTTTCGGTATCGATGCCGAAAGCCAGGGCTTACTGTACTGACTGTGGGCTAGAACATCGACCTTCCACTGACGGCACGTGCCGGGTGCACACTAGAATTACTCGATCGCAGAAAGAAATGGCTATGGCAGCGCCTTCTCCGGGGAAATATGCAGCATTGCAAGAGGATACAGAGGAAGAGGTGCTAACTACAGATTTCAGTGCCCTTTCCTTGGATGACCAGGAAAGGGCGTTGTCAGCGGATATTGAGAGGCTACAACAAGAGGACCGGATAGCGCGACTCTACACTGAGAGGCAGAGACTCCTGACTAGGCGGACGGTTATGGCAAAGGAGACAGTAACGTTGGACCCCAAGATGGCGACCAAAACTGACCAGTCCGTCCGTTCTTCATTATCAGTGGCGGACCTGAGGAAATCAACAGACACCCCGGAACATTCTGCGTACGGCACCAGCCGTTCGCGTTCGACACGCCGTCATTCGCCAGGAAGAGGAAGATGTCACAGACATTCGCGTTCTTCCAGTAGCGGAAGTAGAAGTACATCATCGGTGAAGCGACGAAGACGTAAGTGGGCTTTGAGACGTTATATCATGGGTTCGAAATCCCTGAAGAAGCTGAACGCGTATGAGTTAATCGAAGCTTCCATGCGATGGATAACAGAAATCCCTGATTTGACTGTGGCCGACTATAAAGCATTCATTTTGCATGTCGGCTTCATCTGTAATAGAGCAAAATCTGACGAATTTAAGGATACCGCTCATACTGGATATGACACTGACATCCGTACGCTCGCTGAGACTGTGGGGTTTGCTGCATTTGGCCGCGCCCATACGGGCGAAAGTGTGCTGCATTATGGGTCTGCTGCCACACATGTGAAGAAGACCAATTATACCACGCGTGACACTCATAAGAAGACAACAGGAGGAAAACGGCCCTGCTTCCGCTATAACAGAGACGGTGGATGTGAATTGTCAGATGATAAATGTGGTTTTGGTCACTGGTGTGCAAAATGCTTTGCGAAGTCACACGGCAAACACAATTGCATTAAAAACTGAAAATATTGCGGGGGTCGGTTAGACACGCAGCCGGCCATGAGTACTGGCAATCTTGAGCCAGTCAATCGGGCTAATGGGCCGTATAATGCCATGACAGCAGGCCCCTGGTATGTTCGGCGCAATATATGTGTCAGCTCGAAGAGCCTTGACTATGACGATCACATACAGGATAATATTGCATTGACACAGACTATAATTGATTCTGATATCACTACTAATGACTCGGGACTTTCACCTGAAAACATTGATTGTTCCTCTAATGATAACACCGTAACTTCTGATGTTGATGTGAATATTATTAACCTTAGTGTTCACCCGTTCGACGCTAACTATCCTGTTTCTACTTATGGTTATATTAAGAATGTCGGAAAAAATACCCCAAGGGTTTCTGTCAATGAATGCTGTGAAACGGCACTTTCAGTACCGACTCGCTGGAATAATTCAGCGGATTATAC
The DNA here is from genome assembly GCA_030323885.1 of Branchipolynoe longqiensis. NCBI lineage: Eukaryota > Metazoa > Annelida > Polychaeta > Phyllodocida > Polynoidae > Branchipolynoe > Branchipolynoe longqiensis. Next base: position 60,846,072 of record CM059193.1, on the reverse strand, counting down.
CCCCCTTTTGAATGTTGAAAACGTCTTCATTGATGACATTTATTATCGGGTAGAATTGTTATATGAACCTGGACAGAGATCCATGGTTTTCGATATTACCCATAAATGTGTAGCTGGTATCTGTACTTGTACGCACTATATTGACGGATCTATAAGTCAGCTTAAGCCCTGTCGGTTTTTTGTTGAACTGTTCCTAAGAGGGGCAGTGGATCCTGATTGGTCCTACATCCTAAAAGGAGTCTGCTACGGGTTCGAAGTTATAGACCGTGATTGTAAATTAGCATATTCTGTTAAAATGAAAAAGATGCATAATCCGGACTATTATAATATAATAACAGATAAACTACAATCAGAGATTGGCCAGGGCATCCTCAAAGTAGTAGAAAGTAAGCCTATTTGCACTCATAATGTGTTTTGCGTCCCTAAAGATGGGGGTGGAGGCCGAACGATTATAGATTGTAGTCGCCCTAAGGACGCCTCTGTTAATCAGTGTGTAAACTCCACCTGTAACAAATTTAAATACAATTCAGTAGACTCAGTGTTGGATTGCCTCGAGCAGGGTGATTGGATGGCCACAATTGATATTAAGGACGCCTATAGGGCGATCCCTATTCACCCTCGTGATAGGGCCAGGCAGGGGCTTCTATGGGTTTTTTCAGGAATCGAAACATATTTGACTGATACCAGATTATGTATGGGACTTTCTTCCAGCCCTTATATTTTTCAAAAGATTTCTGACCTCATTGTTAGATGTGCTGCCAGAGAGGGGGTACTCAGGGTGATTAATTACCTCGATGACTACTGTATTATAGACAGCAGCCCAGACGAAGCTGCCAGATCTCAGAGAGTAATCATTGCAATACTCAGAAGGTTAGGGTTTTATATCAATTACAAAAAATTAATCCCTCCGTCTACATCCATCAGATTCCTTGGAATAATAATTAATTCTGTTACGCTACAAATGACCCTACCCGAGGATAAGCTAGCAAAATTGAATAAAATTCTCACCTATTTCCTCCATAGGAGGAAGTCAACCAGGAAAGACCTTGAGCGTCTTGGAGGACTTTTGGCGCATTGCGCTAAAGTAATCCGTGGTGGTAGAACCTTCACTAGACGCATATATGACCTAATTAGTACTGTTAGGAAAAGCTACTATAAGATCAGGCTTAATAGGGCATTTCAGGAAGATGTTAATTGGTGGCTACAATTCGCAAGTACTTTTAATGGCACTGCCCATATGCTTGGGAAATTCGCCCCGACGTATTCCGTCTATACGGATGCTTCCTTGTGGGGATTCGGGGCTATGTATCATAATGACTGGCTGGCTGGCACTTTTAGGATGACTGATCATCTTGACCTAGGGAATTACTTAGGCCACCACAACTTTGATGCCCCTCACACACTATTGAATGCACACATTAACACATTGGAAATGTGGGCTGTCCTTGCGGCAGCTTACCGTTGGGGTAAATATTGGCGCGACTCCAAGGTATTGGTGATGACAGACAGCACTACTGTTTTGTCTGCATTATGTACTGGTAGATCCAAATCAGCACCTATAATGAATTATTTGAGAGAATTGTTTTGGATCTCGGTGGAATATAACTTCACAATTTCCTCCGCTTACATTAAAAGTAAAGATAACATAGTTTGTGATTGTCTGAGCAGACTGAATAATGAGTATAGCTCAGCCAGGCTCCAAGAAACTGGGATCCTGGACAACATTTGTTGTGGCCAAGGGCTAATATCCCCCTTTTCTTCTTTCAGGAGCGAAACTTCAGGAGGAACAGAAGGGGTTCCAGGGCATGTCCTACTCTCATAATTCATTAATAACTAGAAAGGTCCAGATTAAGAGATATTTTGAATTTGTACAGCATTTTTCGGACTCTCTAGCCCCCCTTCCCTGCGACTCAGCGCAGGCAGCTCTATATGCTACATGACTGGCCAGGTCGCTTAAATATAGGTCAATAATTAATTACCTTAGTGGACTCAACAATTTTTTACGAGAGAACTCCTCCCCTCTCTTAGATTATAAGAGTTATATACTATCTAGTACCCTGAAAGGGATTCGTCGGGTAAAGGGGGATGAGGTTAGGCAAGCTTTGCCTATGCTTCCGGGTATGATCCTTTCAATTTTTTCACTTCTGACTGTTAATCCTGGACATGTAGCTTGGAGAGCGGCACTGCTGTGTTGTTTTAGGGGATTACTACGTAAGTGCCAGGTCACTATGTCAGATTCTACATTAAGGCGCCAGGATTCTGGGTTCTATTCCTGGGGTATGATAATTACCATACGCAAGACTAAGACAATACAGTTTAGACAGAGGAAACTACAAATCCCTATTGCTAAATGCAAGGACAAGCGTCTTTGTGCTGTATACTGGACTGATAGGCATTTTCGTGAGTTACCCTCAACCTCGGACTCACTCGCTTTTCGGATTCCTCATGGATCGGGATCCTCTCCATTGACTTATAATCTGTATGAAAAAACTCTAAAGGTTTTTGTTGCTAGAGCTGGGATGAACCCAGCTGATTTTTCCTCCCATTCCCTCCGTAGGGGGGGCTGCACTTACCTCTCCATGTGCGGGGCTACTCTGGAGGAACTCAGAACTAGAGGTGATTGGTCTTCTGATACTATATTTGCCTACTTGAAGACACCAATTACTCACCGTATAGTGCACGACATGAGGGTTGCCTCATCGCTTGATTCTTACGAGAGCTCTCTTGGATTGGGGGCCGCGCCATAGGGCGGTCTTGGCTATATTTACTTGTCAAGAGAAAATAAATACTCTCAATCCACTTAGCTCTTTATATTTCTTCCTTCACCTCAGCTAGAACAGGTTTATAGTTAGTATATAAATATACGGGTATAAATCATCGGTATGAGGTTTTCCTATTACTTTACCATTATTCTTATTAAGGTCCAATTGTGGGCAGATGTTAATTGACTGCGGCATGCTGGCCTAGACTGGCGCCGCCACCAGCAGTTCTTGTCACTCATCTCTCGCCGTATTGAGCATCCTGCTTCGAAAAAAACTTTTATATGTATGATAAGGCTATATTTACTTGTCAAGAGAAAATAAATACTCTCAATCCACTTAGCTCTTTATATTTCTTCCTTCACCTCAGCTAGATCAGGTTTATAATTTATTTTCTGGGTCTCGGGTACCAGAATATATCATATAGCCACCTTACGGACAACACTGCAATCTAAAATTACGCTTCACTGGTCCCCGAGCCAGTTTAGCTAGATATACTAGTCGGATTTCAGTACGCACAGCTGGCGTTGGTGGCGCTTCGTTACGTTCAATACGAAATAGTCATATAGTGGCGGCAGGGAACCAGCCTATATCCATACTGCTGAACCAAAGATCTCTCAGCGTAGTCTTGCGTCCCTTCCTCTTTGCACCATTTAAGTTTGGTCGAGGCGGGTCATTTCTGAGTGTCTGGTGGTTCTGCAATTTATTCAACAATTGTTTCGCCTGTGAGTACAAAGCGATTATCATACTTAGTTTGTTCCCACGTGTATTATATCACTATATGGCATAACACAAGTAAATTTGACCCTCTAAAGGAGGTGGCGTGCCGAATCTTGAGTGCAATGCAAATATCCTATGTTCTACTTTTTTTTTCGCGGTTGCAATTCCGTAAAAATGTCGTCTGTTTAGAGTGTTTAGTGTTGCGTTGAAATGTCCATTTAGTGTTAATGATCAACATTATTACATATGTCGAAACCCCATTATATGTGTATATATACATGAGCACACGCTGAAGGTTTATAGTTTCGCTAACAACATGTTATGGCAATTTGTGACGATAATTTAGACTTACCACCAATTTAGACTTACCACCTCCCACTCGGACGGTCACTGGCGCCAGTACCACTTGAGGTAGTCTACTTGAAATGCATATTTCAAAGTAGATACAAGATTCACCCAGTACTTGTAGTACACGGGTGAAGACCAGCCTTATATAAATACGGGCGAAAATAGCGTTAGTATGGAACAACAAGTAGAATGCCTGGCACCTGTGTCAAATGGTTACTTATATCAGCACAGAGTTGGTGAATGAGAGAGAATGCAAAAAGACAAGATGGCGGCCAGAGAACGCCGTCGATTTCACTTTTAAATCTGATTAAACTAGATATTATATTATATTTTTCAACTCAAAGGTAGCGGGGCTATCAATATGACATATGCAAAGAATAAATGTTGCTTCTTAGATTGTGAAATTAGGCTCTCATTTCATTGACCCGTTTTTTCGTCAGCTTTTACATAGGGTTGGTTTGCACCCCTACTGCAGCAGTACGGGGTGAATCTTGTATCTAATTTCAAAGAAACCCATTATTGGAGTGTCAATATTTAGATTTTATCATTTAGCCCAATAATGTGGGAGATATTTTAGATCAAAAGTAAATGTTAATATAGTGTATTATGTTTCTTATTGCGATGGATGTAGCTAAATAAATAGAAAATTACATCACTAATTTGTGACATTGTCAACAGCATTGAAAATAAAGTTGTCACAAACGTAATGAAAACCTCTGAACAACAGCACATTTCACTTCAAATGGTCATATACAATGTCTTCATTAAGTTGGAGACATTTATTTCTAATAAAATTAAAAGAATTATGAAATAGTTAACCTTTTCTGGAGTCATTAACATCGTAACATTTCGTTTCCACTTGCAAGTACGATGAAACTCTGTATCAAACATAGATAAAAGATTCACCTGGTACTTGTAATACACGGGTGAAGGACAACGTAGTGTAAATACGAGCAAAAATAGGTTTAGTATGGAACATGAAGTAGAAACTGTGGCTCCAGTGTCAAATGGTTACTTATATAGGCACAGAGTTGGTGAAATGGGAGAGAATGCAAAAAGACAAGATGGCGGCCACAGAACGCCATCGATTTCACTTTTAAATCTTATTAAACTAGATATTATATTATATTTTTCAACTCAAAGGTAGGGGGCTATCAATATGACATATGCAAAGAATAATTGTTGCTTCTTAGATTGTGAAATTAGGCTCTCAATTCGTTAACCCACTTTTTCGACCGTTTTTATATAGGGTTGCAACCGTTGGTATTCACCCGTGTACTGCTAGTACCGGGTGAATCCTTTATCTATATCAAACACTGAGTACAGATACAGTACAGGAACTATATTCACCATTTGACACTTTATGCATGGACCCAGTTATGGTATAGTAAAAGATAAATCCTGAAATTGCCCCTAAACATTGAAATTTGAGCCAAACATTTGTGTAAAATTGTTGATTCCACTTGGACTGTTACCGTGCTAATATTTTTCTACTTTTCTCTTTAATCATCACAAATAAGACAAAACCATAGCAATGAGGTTTTAAATTATTATTACTACTGTTTATAAAGCAAGTGGCAGGTGAAATGTCCTAAAAATGTCAAGCTTTGTGTGGAAAATATTTGATTTTGGAGTCAGATTGGTTTCCATGCTATTGGCTCTTACTGGGCGTGAGCATCATTTGACCTACTTAAAAATGTCAGAATATGTTTATTTTCAATTATTCAGATGCAAAAGGACATACACATTGAGGAAGCTTGTATTATATAGGACTTTGACAGCATTTTGATTTTGTTGTACTGATGTCACAGTATTGGTACACAACTTCTGAGAACGGCCCATATATACACTACAGCCCAGGGATGGAATTTAGCATTAACATAAATGCTTGTAGTTCTGGGTCGGTGGTTGGGTATTTTGCTACATTTGGTTGGATGGTAGCAATATTTTGCTAGCAGCCAAGAATTTCAACAAATACAAATGTGTCATCCACAAATTGTGATATTTAGTCCAATCCACATTTAATTAATCCAAGCTTTAGGCCTACCATGTTTACAGAAAAAAAACCCACGTTTGCATGTTGCTGACATAAATAAATATGACAATGTTATTCCATTAAGATCAATGTGATGAAGGTTTATTGTGCTTGATAAAATAAAGCTAATAATGAAACATTCCATTTGTCTAATTGGTATGAACCTGAACAAACTGAACATGTACAATGCTCAACACTGTATAACTACATTCATTGTCATTGGTTTACAAATATGCCTGTGTAAATGGAGGTATTCGACTGGGACACTTCCATCCCCAAAGCTTAGGCTCCGCCCACCTGCTCAGTGAACTTGGTTTTCGAAAGCAAAGAGGACCAGTCAAATGGCTTCAGTGGTTTCAGCCAATCAGAGCTGTTCTTTTCCATTTCAAATGGCAGACCCCCATGGGGGCCCCCTATGGTGATCGCCATTTGCAATAAAAAAGAACCAATCAGGGCTGTTCGTTTCAATTGCAAATGGCTTCCCACTATGGGTGCCACCATTTGCAATTGAAAAGAACAGCTCTGATTGGCTGAAGCTACTGAATCTTTCATTCAACCTTTCCATATCAGCCATGTTGAAGTACACCACATGACCTTATGGATGGAGCCACAAGACACATTCGAATCATACCTATATAAACCCACTTCCGGTCCCAGTCGAATAGGAATTTGTAAAGAAATATGTTGATATTCGCATGGAAAGGCCCAGTCATCCAAGTCGAGGGAACCTTCACCGATCACCTGGACTTCGGAGGCCACTGGAGCCGACCCCTACGAAGCAGTCCTTAAAAAGAGGGTGGGTGGGGGTGGTAAAATGTTGCTTTCGATACAGTGGAGCGAGGCCGAATGGCGGTAAAGCCCCAGTCACACCTCACCGGATTGGGGGAAACGGACAGAAACTGAACAAAGTCCGTTTTGTGTCCGTACAAGTTTTGAACATGCACAAAACTAAGAACGGATGCCGCCAGACTGATGTCTACGGTTCTTGTCCGGTTTGAGTTTGTTTTATTCATTGGCTATCCGTTTCATGTCCGTTTCATGTCCATTCGTCCGGTGGCCTTCGCAACACTTTGACACATTTTAATAATACATTTTGATACTTATCACCACCGGACTAGACAATTCTGTCCGTTGCTCAATCCGGTGAGGTGTCACTGGGCCTTTAGGCGGGGGGAAGTTTGTAGGTCAGCGATGTTCGTCCAATCCGCTTAAGGTGTGGTGGGTACCCGACTCCCCTCCTCGAATCAACCACAATTTGGAAATTATGCGCCAATGTGATTCATGCATTTAATACATTTGAACTTACACCAAGTCCTTACCCTGCCCTCTTCTACATTCAACTTAGGACGTAAATCACACACCTGACCTGTTCATTAATACCGGGGGGGGGGGGGAATTAACCAGGGATGGTATTTCTTTTCGGTTTTAAGTGGATTTCTGGAGTTTCTTTCACAGCCTGGGGGTATTTTTTATATCTGGTGTAAACGGAAATTTGCCGACGGGATAATAATCTCGGGTTAATTTCCACTCTTTTTTCTATGCATGAAACCACTATCATCCCTGATAATTCACCTACAAGTGAACCTGAAGCTCAAATAGGAAATGTAGGAAATTAGAAATTATCCTTTTACAGGTAAGCGTTACTTTGAATTCTTTTAAATAAATAATTCATTTAAAAACCTGTCACAAAGCTTTTTGAAGCCGTCCTGCTGCACTCAACCTTTCTAATCTGTTACATTAATTTTCTATTATATTTTGGTTAATATTATTTAGCTTAGCAGATAGTTCTCAAAGTGATATTAGGGATATTTATTTAATACTAGAATTAAAAGAATTATCAATATGGGAATTACTCCAATTTTCCGCTAAGATGTTCACCATTTTCTCTTAACTTACAGATTCTCTTCGGGTAAAAAAGAACTATTTTTTTGCACACGTATGGAGCATACTTTATTTATAGTTATTCAAAAACAAAGCAAGTAAATATGTTTATATTAAATGTAGTTTCCTCATAACGTATGTTCTTAGATGTTACTAGGATATAAAACCCCAGCAAATAACAAACAACATCTGCACTCATTATACATGTATTGCACTATGGTGAAACTGCTATGCTATTACTAGTATTAGGCTCGAAATCAGGAATATTTCCAGCATTTCGGTGCGCACACCAACATAATCTTTGCCTGCTTGTACTTAAAATATCCCCACAAAATTGACCCTTTAAAATATGTTACTTTCTAGTAAAGTAGATAATAAAATATGGCAGAAACTTAAAATGATTAGTCTTTTGCAAATTTTGCAACTTGCAATGAAGAGAAAGGTTGATCAATTCTTCACCATATTTCCTTTATTACATAAATATATACCTTCTGCCAGTGTTCTTGAATAACTTCTTTAACTTAAGAAAACCCAACCTACTCTAAGCCTCCAAATATTGTGTTAAGCTAAGCGTTTCTAAATTAAAAGGAACAAAAGCAAGGCTATGGACACCAACATATAAATGAAAACATTACCTAGTGAAAATTGAAACCCAAAGACAAATACCAAAATCCAAAGCACCAATTCACAAAAGAAAGGAATTATAGCACTGCTTAATACCACCCTAGGTTCTGACGGAAGGAGTGTGCTTATACAGGAGGCAAGAGGTGCAGGAACCATTCCAATGATGGCTACTGCAAAAGATGTAAGTCTAAGAAAGTTATCCACCCCACCCCCCGACAAATCCTTAACTGTCTGTATGTGACTAATTTAATGAGCCACATGGCCTTACATATATATATATATATATATTTATATATATATATATATATATTTAGGTCAACGCAATAATTTCATTCCTAATATATAACTTCATTCGGGATATGGGAGTCACTACCATGTCACTACCATATGACTACGTTCCAGTAAAATATAAGTGTACTGGCATATGTAGGCTACATTCCTAATACATATTCAATTTAATTTGCCCATGGGTAATTCTCTGCGAGAAGAACATGTCAACCTGCCACCTGCCGGAGTCCTCCGCCACTACCCCCCTAGTGAATATTATTGATAGCAATGTAATGCTTAATTAAAATACATTTTCATTCGGATCACCTAATCTAGGCCTACTATACTTCATGTATGAAATAATTAAATATGAATTAACACTGTTCGTTATCTTCCCATCGCTACAGCCATTCTTGTTCCCAGTCCTGGACCCGGACGAAATGGAGGCGTTATTTCAGAAGCATTCCTGGAGTGACCCAAAAGAAGTAAACATTGAACAATATTTCACTGCTGAAGAGCTAGTCAATCTGTGTGACTATGAGAGAGACAGGCTTCGCAATATGAAGAAAAACTACGAAATGCTGATTGATTTAGGTGTGTAGAATTCACTGTTGGGTTAAGCTCCATAAGCAGGTCCTGTGCCATTTCTTGCTATTCCACTGTAGGTAGGTGGTTAGTTACCGACGAGTTAATGAAGATCCTGTACAGCAGCATCTGCAGGACTTGTCGCTTAAAGCTGAGGTCACTTCATCTTAAAATGTTTGTTGTTTTACGTCCTAGGAACATCTAAGGTCATCAGGACGGGTACCGTCTTGTGACATGGCGACTTTATAGACCAGGCCGGCAGAACCATTTTTTTTTTGGTAAATATGTTTATTCCGCTGAATAAGTCTTTTGTCAGTGCCGAAGCACTGGTCTTCCAGCCATTTGTCAATTCAGTGTTATTTACACAAAAGGTATATAGAATAAAGCGTACAATACCTGTTGAATAGACAATTTGCACCATGTAACACAATGAAATTCTGAAACCCAAAGTTCCATAACAATATGGTACAGTAGTGTCACATAACTAGATCAATATTAGTCAGATCAATGTGAGTATTTACATAGTATTTAGAATGTAAGCAGAAGTTATCTTCTGTATTCAGTTGGTAAACTTGTAGTAAGTTTTAATGTTCAGTTGCAGCTAGGCAAGCGGTATATAAATGTTGGTTTGTTAGGAAAAATTCTAGTGTAACTCTAATGAAGCTAGTTATGTGAGTTTATGAATTATGTTGTTGGGGTGGAGTTGTTAATAGTACACTGGACCATCTGTGACCAGTGAAGCAGTGGGACCAATCCCAGTGCATTTAGGTCTTAAATTTTACATTTTTTTACCTGGACTGTCTCTGTCATCGTATATGGTTGACTGGAGATAACAGAGGAACAGCAACAAATAAAAAAAGTGGGGGCTGGGGGGGGGGGGGGTGAGAAACCGAGGCTGAGGGTTTGGTGGTCTGCCACTTACTGTATGGTGACGCCATGGAACATACTTTACTGCAACTCCATAAGGGCCTGCCCAATCCGATGTTCTCTCAGTGAGTTTTTAAATTCTAGGTAAGATGACACTGCCCTGGTTCTGGTTGGTAGGTTGTTCCACATCATGCTGCCTTTGTAAATTGGTGCTTTAATTAGTTTGTTTGTGGAAGGCTTGGGGACTTTGAGTAGAGTGGAATCTGCCCGTCTAGTATTCCTTTTTGTGTTTTCTATATATTGGGTATCTCTGGCTCTTCTGTACATAAGTGATAGGAGATGTGAATCTCTTCTAACCATTAGGTAATCTAGGTTTGCTTTGTCATGCATTTCCTGTACACTTAGTGTTTTGCCCCAATAAATTGTTCTTAACGCCGGTTTTGGATCCTTTGTAGCTTAGTCAGTTGCTGCTTTGTGAGCAATCCATAAATTATATCATTATAGTCTATTATTGGTAGAACTGTCGATTTATACAGCAGTAGGGCAGTGTTTTCGCTTATGAAGCTCCGCATCTTCCTGATTGTAGTCATTTTTAGTGCCAATGATTGAGTTAGTCTAGCCAGCTGTTGATTCCCATTTAAGGTAGAATCAATCACTGTTCCTAAGTACCTGTATGCACTCGCCTCCTTAATTTGATTTCCGCCAATATGCAGTGTTATGGGTTGTGCCCTTGCCTTCCTTGCTTTGGTGCCATAAATGACAAACTCAGTTTTATTGGTGTTAAGGGATAGTTTGTTTTCACTACACCACAGGTTAACCCTGGTCAGCACTGTCCGAACCTGATCGGTTGCTATTTGGAAATCTTTATTTTGTACTGTGAGTGCTGCATCGTCTGCAAATAATGTGAATGTTGCATCCTCTGATACTTGGGGTAAATCATTTATAAAGATTAAAAACAGAAGGGGGCCCAGGGTTGAACCCTGAGGAACTCCAGTTTTAATAGTCCTGATGGTTGACACAGTGTCATTAAGTTTTGTGCATTGTTTCCTATTAGTTAAGTAGTTGGCCATGAATGTATAGGTTTTCTTCCCCAATCCTGCTTTCTGGATTTTCTGCAATAGTATTCTATGGTCAATTGTATCGAAAGCTTTTTTGAAGTCGAGGTATACTGCAATTGTTAGTTCACCTTTGTCCATGTTGGTCAATAACTCATCCATAAGAGAGGCCAATGCCCTAGTTGTTGATCTGTCTTTTCTAAATCCATTTTGTTGAGTGGTTAGGTAATTTGAAGACTCTAAAAATGTTTTTATCTCATCATGTATTATTTGTTCTATGATTTTGCCAGGAAGAGGGAGAATAGATATTGGGCGCAACTCACTACAGTATCTTGGGTTATTGGTCTTTGGAATGGGTGAAACTGTAGCTAGTTTCCAGCTTTCCGGAAAAATACCAGTGTTGACCACTAGGTTATACAGGTAAGTGAATTCATTTATAAGTGCAGTAATTGAAACCTTCATTAGGGCTGAGCTGATGTCTTTAATGCCAGATGACTTATAGGCTGATACAGCATTGACCTTTCTGAGGATTTGCTCCTGTGTTATCTCAGTCAAATCATACGTCTGATCATTGGTGGTGACCGTGTAGGTGTCCTGACTATCTACAGCCTGGTCAAACTTTCTGGCAAGATTCTCACCTACATCAATAAAGTAGTTGTTAATCTCTTCTGCCAGGAGGCTATCTAGTATTCTCTCCCCGTTGTCCTCGCTACTAAGGTTGCTGATAATGGATTTTCCTTCTGGGTTAATTTGTTGCAGTTCATGCCAGAGTCTCTTAGTATTTTGCTTATACTTATTTATCTGGTCTAAACAGTGCCTAGACTTGGCTTTTCGCACCTCGTTTCTGGCCTTCCTGACCATACATTCAGCTATAAATTGATCCCCAGGGTCTCTTGTTATATCTGCTTTCCGAATGAAATAATCTCTGTCCTGCTGCAATTCTAGGAGTTCATTGTTCAAATAACCAGCTGTTTTGTTTCTTATGTCAAGTCTAACCAGGGGACAGTGTTTGTTTGCAGCATTGACAATCATTTCTTGTATCATGTCCCAGCATTTGTTTTGATCTTCCTCTGATAGTAGTTCTGCTGTGTTGTTTTCCCTCAAAGTGGCTGCTAGATCATTGAAGTTACAATTCCTATAGGTGCGGCCCCAGTAGATGGTGGTTCTTTTGTCATTTCTGGGCTTTTTCTTTATTATATATATTGGTTTATGGTCGCTTATATTGTAGTTCAATACACCTGATTTGGTACAGTACTTGATATTAGTGAAAGCAAGGTCTATTGTTTTTTGTGTGGTCCTTGTTACTCTAGTCGGTTTAATTACTTGCTGGAGTTCATGTTCTGCCACAAATTGTTTCATAAAGCCTGCAGGTGGGTGCCTCTTAGCGCTGTAGTCAATGTTAAAATCACCAATTAGGAGCACTTCATACTTATTAATGTCTGGGATCTGATTCATTGACATGCTTATTTGCTCTATTGCTTCATTTATGTTTCCATTTGGAGGTCTGTAGATGTTACCTATTAATATTCTTTTTGTGTAGGGTCTAGTTATGACAGCCCATTGGAGTTCAATGTTTGGATTAGAGCAATGTTGTTTCCAAACACTTGTCTGCATCCACGTGCAGGTCAGTCCTGCAATAGATCCCTAAACCTCCACCATTCTTGACCTGGTCACTTTGTAGTTTTGTCTTCCTATCAGCTCTAAGAAACCGGTAATTAGGGATTGATGTTAACTTTGTCTCCATAGATTTATTGAGCCATGTCTCAGATATTGTGAATATATCAAACCCTGATCTTGGTAGGTCTAGTCTTAGTTGTTCTATCTAAGCTGCGTACATTCAGGTGGCCAATCTTAAATCCAGGGAGGCCCTTTAAATCGCTTAGAGGAAGCTTGCCTTCCTGACATCACCTGTTTTGTTTATCCTCCAATTTCCCTCAGCATAGTTCTCAACTCCCAAGTCCCGGTGCCCCAATGCCCCAACAAATATAAGTTTACATGAATTAATTAGGTTTCCAGTCAACCAGTGTTTTAAAGTAGGTCCAAGTTTCCCTAGACCACAGCCAGCCAGTCCCACATTGGAGTGTGGGAAACTACCAATGTAGTAACTCCATTGGCCATCCTAATTGTTGTATTAGTAATTAATTAGTGCTTTAAGGTTAACACTAATCAGACAATTCCAGGCTGGAGAATCCGTTGTGAGTTTTTGCATGTCTCTCTTCAATTATGTCATTGTTTGAGCATGTCTATAAGATTAGTGCTAGCATACCTGCGGCAGCACACGCAGTGGTAGGACGCCCAGTGGCAGCAGCACAGTGGCAGCCGGCACGGGGGAGCACAGGTGGAGCCCGCAGTGGCAGAGCGGTAGCACAGAGGTAGCAGCCACGCGTCGATACAGCTGGGGCAGCACACGCAGTGGTAGGACGCCCAGTGGCAGCAGCACAGTGGCAGCAGGCACGGGGGAGCACAGGTGGAGCCCGCAGCAGCAGAGCGGTAGCACATAGGTAGCAGCCACACGTCGATACAGCTGGGGCAGCACATGCAGTGGTAGGACGCCCAGTGGCAGCAGCACAGTGGCAGCAGGCACGGGGGAGCACAGGTGGAGCCCGCAGTGGCAGAGCGGTAGCACAGAGGTAGCAGCAACACGTTGGTACAGCTGGGGCAGCACACGCAGTGGTAGGACGCCCAGTGGCAGCAGCACAGTGGCAGCCGGCACGGGGGAGCACAGGTGGAGCCCGCAGTGGCAGAGCGGTAGCACAGAGGTAGCAGCCACGCGTCGATACAGCTGGGGCAGCACACGCAGTGGTAGGACGCCCAGTGGCAGCAGCACAGTGGCAGCAGGCACGGGGGAGCACAGGTGGAGCCCGCAGTGGCAGAGCGGTAGCACAGAGGTAGCAGCCACGCGTCGATACAGCTGGGGCAGCACACGCAGTGGTAGGACGCCCAGTGGCAGCAGCACAGTGGCAGCAGGCACGGGGGAGCACAGGTGGAGCCCGCAGTGGCAGAGCGGTAGCACAGAGGTAGCAGGCGGTAGGTGGCATGGGTGACATGGGTGACCAGGATGACCTGGGTGGCATGGGTGACCAGGGTGACCTGGGGGCATGGGTGACCAGGGTGACCTGGGTTGGCATGGGTGACATGGGTGACCAGGGTGACCTGGGTGGCAGCGGGTCTGGCATGACTCCGCCAGCAGTCTGATGCATGACTGCGGTGAGAGCGTAGGCAGGGTGGCTGGAGACAGGTCCAGGGTGCCACGGCTGGGTGACATGGGTGACCAGGGTGACCTGGGTAGCGGCGGGTCTGGCATGACTCCGCCAGCAGTCTGGTGCGTGACTGCGGTGAGAGAGCAGGCAGGGTGGCTGGAGACAGGTCCAGGGTGCCACGGCTGGGTGGCATGGGTGACCGGGGTGACCTGGGGGCAGAGAGCGGTAGCAGAGAGGCAGTGGAGGCAGGGCAGCACAGCGGCGGAGCGCGCAACGGCAGCAGAGGCAGGAGCACATGTGGAGGCGGTAGGGGCGTGGGTGACATGGGTGACATGGGTGACCTGGGGGCATGGGTGACCAGGGTGACCTGGGTTGGCATGGGAAGGAAGGAGGGTGCGGGCGGCCAAAAATTATGTAGTCCGCAGCCCAGAGTGTCTGAGGGTGATAGGAGTGTAGTGTGACACGCCCAGTGTAATGTGACACCGCCAGTGTAGCGTGACACAACCAGTGTAGCATGAGAGAGAAGAGTGTAGTGTGACACAGCCAGTTTGGTGTGACACAACCAGTGTAGTGTGAGAGAGAGTGTAGTGTGAGAGAAAGAGTGTAGCGTGGGGGGAGAGGGGGAGGGGGGGGCGGCGGCAGAGATGTGAGGGAGGGATGTGAGGGGGGGGGCAGAGATGTGTGCGGTCTCGGCGGGCAGAGGTGTGAGCCGGGGGAGGGTGTGGGGGGGGGGGCGGCGGTGTCTGCGGCGGCGAGGGGGGTGGCGGGGGAGAGTGTTGGTGGTGGCCGCGAGGGGGGGCTGGGCGGTTCCGGGGAACGGTGGGTGGCGTGGGGGGGGGGGCCGCCGGGGCGGCGAGGCTCGTGGTGAGACCGTGGCGGGTGGCCGGGTGGTCGGTGGAGATGAGAGAGAGGTGGCGGGGCCTGTGGTAAGGCCGAGGCGTGCGGTGGCCGGGTGGTCGGCAGGGATGAGAGAGGGTTGGCGGTTGGGTGCGGTGTGGCAGTCTGAGGGAGGGTCTGTTGGGTCGCGGCGGGCGGCGACCAGGGGGGGGGGGGCTTTGAAGCCGGGTGTGGTGTGAGCGGTTTGTGAGGGCGGCGGGATGTGAGAGGGTGGTGAGATGTGAGAAGGGGGTGAGTCACGGGGCGGTGAGATGTGAGGAGGGTCGGTTGTGGGTATGCGTGGGTCGGCGTGGGGGGGTTGGGTGTCGCCGGGTGGGGCCGGCTGGGTCCCTCCGGGCCGGGCTGGAGGGGGCGGCGGGAGAGGAGGGGGGGGGGGCGGGGCGGGGTGTAGAGGACAGGGCAAGGGAGGGACCAACCGTGCGTAGAGGCGTGGCGAGACGGATCGTCGTGCAGGATGGTGTAGTGGCAGTGGTGAGGGGCCGATGCGCAGGGTGGCGTAGTGCAGGGTAGTTGTGTAGAGCCCAGGTAGTGGTGGGCGCCCGTCATGCAGCGTGGTGCAGGGTGGCGTAGGGCACGGTAGTGGTGAGGGGCCGTCGTGCAGGGTGGTGTAGAGCATGGGCAGTGGTGGGAGCCCGTCGGGCAGGGTGGTGTAGTGCACGGCGGCGGTGAGAGACCGTTTGCGGGGAGGTGCAGTGCTCGGTCACGGGTAGTGCAGATGGGGAAGCACCAACCGTATGCAGAGGCGTAGTGCACGGTAGTGGTGCGAGGCCGTCGAGCGGGATGCTGTAGAGCACGGTAGTGGTGAGAGGGTGTTGTGCACGATGATGTCGTGCACGGCGGTGGTGAGAGGCCGGCGTGCAGGGCGGGGGAGTGCACGGTAGTGGTGAGAGGCCGCCGTGCAGGATGATGTAGTGCATGGTAGTGGTGGAAGGCCGTCGTGCAGGGTGGTGTAGAGCACGGTAGTGGTGAGGGTGTTGTCGGGGATGGTGTAGTGCAGGGCAGTGGTGAGAGGCCGTTGTGCAAGGTGGTGTAGTGCACGGTAGTGGTGGACCAAGGTGAGCAGGGTGGTGCAGTGCACGGCCTTCCGCCACTACATGCCGATAGTGTAGATAGCCTTGGTGAAGAAAGCCAAAGAAAAAAGAGGTCTGAGGAGCGGAGTGTGTGGAGGCAGGAGGGCGAGTGGCCCGAGTAGAGGCTGGAGGCGGTTATAAGGGAAGGAGAGAGGGGGGGGGTTATGTAAGAGTGAGCGGCTGGAGGACAGAGAGGAGGGAGAGAGAGAGAGGGGGGGGGGGGGTCCTCCCTCGCCTCGCATCAACCGCAATGCGAGCATTACGACCAATGATAAGGTCTTAGAGAATGGGGGAATTTTGCATTTCTCTGTATTCAGATTTAGAATTCATTTACTTACTTTCACTTCAATTAAAAATGATATTTTTGTTGGCTACAACTTCACTACCATATCCACTTTTGCCTCCAAGTACACAGCAGTAGACCATGGCATTGCTAGGGATTTGTTAGAACTAGCTGTGCAACTAACCTCGTTTTTGAATTAAGATGGAGTGCGTGTGAGATCGGTCAATAGTGTATATAAACTGTAATAATAGTTTTGTTGTTGGGGTTTTACATCCTATCATCATTTGAGGTCACCAGGACAACGATTTACTCGTGACAGCGCACACTGATGGCGACTTTATAGTGCTGCCCTCCTTGGAGACCGGGTCGCCCCAGTCACATTATTATATTAGTAGTAATTGTGCTGAACACAGTCCTGGCCCTACTCTAGTAATGTCAAGCGCCAGTCTAGGCAACGACAAGTATAAACTTGTGGGTCATTGATTTGACTTGGGTGGGATTCGAACCCTTGGCCTTATGCATGGGAAACCATCACTCTACCGTTCGGTGTGGGAGAAATAAGAGGGGGAATTGGTGGTTGAAGAAAATGGTGCTGGTTGGTGGTGTCTTGTAAACTGGTTAGTTTGGTGGCTGGGGAGTAGGAGAGCAAAGTGGGAGGCTGAATTAACTACTGAGTGGTCAGTTGATATCCATGTGCTTACCTCGTAAATTTACAATTCTTATGATCTCCCTAGTTATGGAGTTTATTCCTTAATTTTTAAATCTTTGTTTATGTAATTCAGCTCTGAAGAAGTCTATCTGGAAACCACCGGTTCAGAAAAAGAAAGAAAACCAGATTGTGAAGAAAATAGAAAAAACAATTGTTACAGAAAGGATTCTGACGCCAAGGGTATGTGCGGCTATTCGTTTGATTTATGCTCTAAAAAGAATCTTTGCTTAACAAGAGAAGCAAATACTGTGTACACTACGAAAATGGAATACTATACAAATTAAATACACATATATATATATATGTTTAGGTATATATTGATATATATTATTTATCCATCTATATATTTCTACATATAAATATATATAAATATATAATAATATATAATAATATATAATATGTATATATATATGAATATCTAAGTATATATCTGTAATATATATATATACACGACCACCTATATATTCTTTCTAGGGAAAGAGAAAGTCTGATTTACTTGCCACAAAGTCCGGCAAGTCTGCTACCATGGTTGTTCAAAAACCTGAGAAGACAGATACTCTATGTGACGAGAAGAGCCAGACACTGTTGGAATCCAACTCTGAAGACGAAGAATTTGAAGGGTTCTCAGTTGCCGAAATAGCAGCCAGTGCTGCACGGACACAAGAGGTTCTAAAAAGAAATCGAGAGCTGCTTAAAAAGTTCAAAGCAGGGATAGACTTATCTGATTCAGAGACAGATACAGGTTAGTTATGCTACTTTCGTTTTTACATTCATTTTCTTTTCAATTCAATTACTGTCCCACCGGATTATTACATGCCAGATATGATATTTTCCCGTTTTTTAAACGGATTTCATTTTTCTTTTCACACCCTGGGGGCATTTTTTATATAGGTGTAAACGGAAATTTGCCTTTCAGATAATAATCTCGGCTTGATTTCAGTTTTTTGTAGGGGTACCTAAAACTACTATCATCCCTCCATGCATATAAAATACAATAGAAGTTAATGATTTGAAATAATAAGTAGGATATTTGGCCAGTGATCATAAAATGGTCATGTGTATAATATATTACTTCATAATACATTGTCCCCACCAAGTTTCTTTTCGTAAATGTTTAATTATTTTCTAATATGAATTAATTATTACTTTGGATTAAAAGAATCACAAAAATACTTATAAGCAACATTTTTATTTCAAACATTTTGATGTATATGTATACATATACATCAAAATGCATGAAAATGAATGGGGAGCTTTCATGAGCCATTTATCTCGATATACACGTGGTGGCAGCACCCGTTCCCGGTCCAAGTCGGCCATCTTGGTTGGAGAGAAGGGTGCAGGTGTGTGTGTGTGTGTGTGTGTTGGTGGTGTAGGTATGTGGTGAGGGTGGTGGTGTGTGATGGGGGTTTAGGGATGTGGTGGGGGTGTAGATGTGTGTGGTGGGGGTGTAGGTGTGTGGTGAAGGTTTAGGGCTGTGGTAGGGGTGTAGGTGTGTGGTGGGGGTTTAGAGATGTCGTAGGTGTGTGGTGTGTGTGGTAGGGGTGTAGGTGGGTGGAGAGGGCGTAGGTGTGTGGTGGGGGTGTAGGTATGTGGTGGGGGTTTAGGGATGTGGTAGGGGTGTAGGTGGGTGGTGAGGGCTTAGGGGTTTGGTGGGGGTGAAGGTGTGTGGTGGGGTGTCGGTGTGTGGTGGGGGTTTAGGGATGTGGTGGAGGTGGTGGTGTAGGTGTGTGGTTGTGGTGTGTGGTGGTGGGGTGTAGGTGTGTGTGGTTGAGGTGTAGGTGTGCGTGGTGAGGGTGTAGGTGTGTGTGGTGAGGGTGTAGGTGTGTGTGGTGAGGGTGTAGGTGTGTGTGGTGAGGGTGTAGGTGTGTGTGGTGATGTAGTTGTGGTATGTGTGTGATCTAGGTGTGTGGTGGGAGTGTAAGTGAAACTGGGGGTATAGGTGAGTGTTGTGGGGTGTAGGGGGTATAGGTGTGTGTGATGGGGTGTGTGGTGGGGGTTTATGGCTGTGGTGGGGATGTAGGTGTGTGGTGGGGGTTTAGGGATGTGGTAGGGGTGTAGGTGGGTGGTGAGGGCTTAGGGGTGTGGTGGGGGTGTAGGTGTGTGGTGGGGTGTCGGTGTGTGGTGGGGGTTTAGGGATGTGGTGGAGGTGTAGGTGTGTGGTGGTGTAGGTGTGTGGTGGTGGTGTGTGGTGGTGGGGTGTAGGTGTCTGTGGTTGAGGTGTAGGTGTGTGTGGTGAGGGTGTAGGTGTGTGTGGTGAGGGTGGAGGTGTGTGTGTGTGGTGTAGGGTGTGATGTAGGTGTGTGGTGGGGGTGTAAGTGATACTGGGGGTATAGGTGAGTGTTGTGGGGTGTAGGGGGTATAGGTGTGTGTGATGGGGTGTGTGGTGGGGGTTTATGGCTGTGGTGGGGATGTAGGTGTGTGGTGGGGGTATAGGGATGTGGTAGGGGTGTAGGTGGGTGGTGAGGGCTTAGGGGTGTGGTGGGGGTGTAGGTGTGTGGTGGGGTGTCGGTGTGTGGTGGGGGTTTCGGGATGTGGTCGAGGTGTAGGTGTGTGGTGGTGTAGGTGTGTGGTTGTGGTGTGTGGTGGTAGGGTGTAGGTGTGTGTGGTTGAGGTGTAGGTGTGTGTGGTGAGGGTGAGGGTGTAGGTGTGTGTGGTGAGGGTGTAGGTGTGTGTGTGGTGGTGTAGGTGTGGTGTGTGTGTGATGTAGGTGTGTGGTGGGGGTTTAGGGATGCTAAAGATTGTGAGGTGCAGCTCTACAAGACACCCTCCACCAAAAACCACCTACACCCCCACCACACACACCATCAAAACCCACCACACACACATACACCCCCACCACCTCCCTACAGCCCCACCACATACCTAAGCCCCACCACACCCATACACTCCCCTCCACCCACCCCACCATACCCACTTACCCCACCCCCACCACACACCCATAAATCCCCATACACCCCCACCCACACACACCAAAATCCTCACCACACCCCTACACCTCTATCACACAAACATACACCCCAACCACACTCACCACACACCCCTGCACCCCCACCACTCACCACTACACCCCCCTAAATCACCCCACCACACACACCAAAATCGTCACCACACCCCTGCACCTCCACCACACACCCACCACACAAACATATGCCCCCTCCATACACCCACCATACACACCTCAACCGAACTACACCCCCTCAATCCCCACTACACCCCCTCAATCCCCTCTTATTTACAGACACTTGATAGAAGAAGGAACTGCTTCTAATACTAGTAATAGTCTATCCAACCAAAGTATTACAGAGAACGACATGGTGCGCCATCTGACGAGAGAGTCATGCAAACTGAAAGGTCCCCATTGCTATGCATATCATGTCTTTAAAATAATAAAAATCATCAACATTATCCCATAACCCACCACAAAGATCCATTGACCTACATTACAGTCACAATTTGATAGGAGGAGTCGCTTTTATATGCATATTCAAGCGACTGGGGAGTCACTTTAGTGTGGGAGTCAGAATATTATTATCTCACACCGGCACCATGACCAGTATCTCCAATTCAGCCACATTATTCTGGCACTGAGCAACCAGCCACATTGAGCACCAGGCTAGGTAGAAACGGGCATTAATTTAAGATTTTACTCGGTCAGGAATCTAACTCATAACATAGGACTCGCTCCACCGATCTGCCGCAAAGAGAGCAGACGCTCTAGCCACTTGCTCATCTTATCCGAAGTGAAGCCAACAACTATCGTCCCATAGCCCTCACAAGCTGCATCTGTAAAACCATGGAGCGCATGATAAACAACCGCCTGGTCTGGCTACTGGAGTCAGGACACCACCTGTCCAAGCTTCAATGTGGCTTCAGACGGGGCCGCAGCACCCTCGACCATTTGGTGCGCATGGAGACCTTCATAAGAGATGCTTTCCTTAAGAAGGAGCACGTTGTGGCTGTCTTTTTTCGACCTCGAAAATGCCTATGACACAACGTGGCAGCATGGCATCATGGAGGATCTTGATGCGATTGGCCTTCGTGACTGTAATGACGTATTGACACAATGGATTCTGTAACGTAACTGTTTATTGGAACCATACCTGGTGACGTCACTCATCGTGACCCGGTCTGACCTTTGACCCGAGATCAATACATTACATCTTCCCTTCAATATAAGTAAAATGACAATGCAAACTTAACTACTTAATCCGCTATGCTTAATTCACTATTTCCATATTCTTTCTCTTTATACAATCAAAAGCATATTATGCACTCCAGCCTTTACATCATATCGTATCTATTCCATACCTACCATTTATATTCACAACAAAAATTAAACAATCATGTGATATGCCCCATGTGAAATGTTATATTCCATCATGTGATATTACGTTACTTCCCGATTACGTCAATCTATCGATCCGTCGGAACAGTGTAATACTCTTCCTATTTACCTGTCGTAGATATGTATTACGATATCATCTCAACATTGTTGTTTGCTTATTATCTATACTTACTTAAGAAGATTGTTTTATTTTTCGATTAGACGTCCGTCCTGATGAACATCCGTGCATGAGCGCTGTTAACGAACGCCTATTCTTACTGCCTTTTATTGTTTACGTTCTTTGTATGACCTCTCGGCGCCGCGTGACGTCACCGTGTGCCTGTTTGCGTAATTGTCTCTTTTTATATATATATTTATGAACGTGACCCTTCCTTGTTTGACCTACTGTTCGTAATCTTATGTGGCATTCATGTTAAACGTTTCGGAGGCTTACTAACTCTACCGTATCTTGTGGTGTAAGGTGAGTTTGTCGTGGGTGACAGGATCTTTTCTGCTATTTTATCATTTACAATTTGATGAGGACATTTGAAAATGAATTTTCTGTTTCTTCTTATAAGATTATCTTTGTTATTACGTATTGTGTAATCTCTTCTTCTTGTGCCACCTGTATCTGTTATGTGACCCAGCTCCCACTCATTATTATAATTTCTATATCTAATTTTGTCTCCCACTTGTAAAGATGAATGTTCTCTGCCTGCGTGGTTGTCAAAATATTGTTTTTGGATCAGTTGCCTACGTTCTAATTGTCTTGACATGGACGGTTTTATTGTGGATTTTAGTCGGTCATTCAATACTGGTAATCGTGATCTTAAACGTCTCGACATGAGCATCTGAGCTGGTGATGCATTGACGCCTTCCAAAGGGGTGTTTCTGTAGTTGAGCATGGCTATGTTCACATCAGTCTTATCTTTATTACATTTTTTTATCATGTTTTTGAAAGTTTGGACCGAACGTTCAGCCTGTGGTTCAAACCCATAGTACATGGCAAATTCACAAAATTCCCTGCTCGAAAATTGAGGAGCGTTGTCCGACACTACATATCGTGGTATGCCATGTCTACTAAATATCTGCTTCATAACATTAATAACAGCCTTACTGGTAGTTTTTAATAACTCAACAATTTCGGGGAATTTTGAGTAATAATCTACAACTACTATGTAATCCTTATCCCCAACATGAAACAAGTCAACTCCAACTTTATTATGCGGTATATCGGGTATTTCATGGCCGATTAATGGTTCTTTACCTGGCATATTGCGACACTCTTGGCAGATATTACATCGGGATACCGTCTCTTCTAATGCGCCCATCAGTCCTGGCCAGAACACCGTGTCCCTCGCTAACTGTTTGCTTTTTATAACACCTAAATGAGCTTCATGCAACTTTTTTAACATGTCTGTCCGCATCGACTTAGGGATAATTATTTGTGAACCTCTTAACAGTATCCCTTCAGAAATGGTGATCTCGTCCTTAAATCTAAAAAACATTTGAACATCCGGGTCGAGGGATTTCCCCTCATTAGGCCAACCATGTATTGACAAGTTAACAATTTTTTGTAGTGTTGGATCCAACACTGTCTCCTGTTTAACGGCCTGGACCATGTCTGGATCAATCCCAATGGAAGCTATTGACATGTTCCGATCGTATAGGTCGTCAGGGGTCACACTTGTAGTGTGGGCTCTCGATAGGGTATCTGCAAAGAATAATTCAGTACCTCTTAAATATTGTACCTCAATATTGTAATTCTGCAATCTCATACGCATTCGTTGCATTCTTGCCGAGAGGGAATGCACCGGTTTCGACATTATGGCCACTAAAGGTTTATGATCTGTGATTACTGTGATTTTGTTTCCATAAATATAATCGTGAAATTTATTGCACCCGAAACAAATGGCTAATAATTCTTTTTCTATGACCGCATAATTGATTTGGGTTTCATTTAGTGCTTTGGATGCCATAGCTACTGGTAATTTATCCTGGAACAAGGTGGCACCCAATCCAAATTTGGACGCGTCTACCTGCAGAACAATACGTTCCCTGCTACTGAAAAATCTCAACACTGGGGCGGTTGTTAACAAATATTTCAAATGTTCGAACGCTAATGCTTGTTCTGACTCCCAATGCCAAGCTATATCTTTTTTCAATACTTGTCTCAACGGTTTAGTTATATGCGCCATGTTGGGGATAAATTTGTGTACATAACCCATCATCCCTAAGAAACCTGCCAATTTTCATCAGGAACTTTCTAGCCTTCAGGCATTTCCGTGTCCGTGTCAAGACTACCTATTCCAGCCTACACTCACAGGAACTAGGAGTACCTCAAGGCAGCATACTGGCCGTGACCCTTTTCTGGGTCAAGGTCAATGGTATTGCTGCTGCTGTAAAGCTTTGTTTTATATTACAGCGGTGCTAACATGAATGTCATAGAGAGACAGCTACAACTAAGCATTAATGGGATCCATCGATGGTCAGTTCTGAACGGTTTAACATTTTCCAAGACCAAAACAGTCTGCATGCACTTCTGCCTGCTGCGTAGAATGCATGCGGAACCGGGGCTGACCCTTGATGGGGATCCCATTAAAGTCATTGAAAAAACCAAATTTCTGGGCCTCATTCTCGACGCAAAACTGTCTTTCGTGCCACATATAAAGTACCTGAAAACAAGATGCCTGAAAGCGCTAGATATTCTGAGGGTGCTGTCCAGCTCAGAGTGGGGAGCGGACAGAGATGTTCTGCTCTCCGTGTACATAACTTTGGTTCGCTCACGAGTGGATTACGGCAGCATAGTATACGGTTCCGCAAGGAAATCATATATTGGGCTGCTAGACAAGATCCACCACCAGGGACTGCGCCTGGCCCTTGGGGCTTTCTGCACCTCACCGGTTCAGAGCCTCTACGTTGAAGCCAATGAACCATCACTTAACAACAGGAGAATCAAACTGGCCATGCAATATGTAGTCAAGATAAAAACTAATGCATTGAATCCCGCACACAATTGTCTATTCGAGCAACATGACGAATCCAGGTATGAAGCCAGGCCGAATTACATCCGGCCACTGAGGCTCTATATGAAACCTCATTTGGAGGCCTTGGGTGTGGATTTGGGCGCGTTGGAGGATGCCAAAGTCCCAGAACATCCCCCGTGGTCCTTGAGGAAGCCATCGGTTATCCTCCGAATCACGGAACTGAGGAAGTCTGGGACACATCCACTCGACTACCAAGGACTGCATGCAGAGATTCAAGGCCAGTTTGCCGACCACCTCTCCATATACACTGATGGTTCGAAAGACCAAAGCTGGGTAGCTGCTGTGGCAGTCTGCCGACGGGAACAATTTGGCGTATGCTTGCCAGATCACTGCTCGATTTACACTGCGGAAGCCCGAGCACTCCTTCTCGCGTTGGAGTGTATTGAGGTATCCAACCACACTAACTATGTTATATACAGTGATTCGTTCTCTTGCCTCCTGGCTGTTGCTGGACTGAAAACGAATCACCCTATTCTAGCAACGGTCATTTATAAGATGAACCAACTGGCAACGGATGGGCATGACATCCACCTGTGCTGGGTGCCTGGCCATGCCGGCATACAAGGAAACGAACGAGCTGATCGGGCTGCGAAGAAGGCCCTGAACTGTGATCCCTCACTCTGATCTGAAACCACTAATAGCCACCCACATAAAATACAAATGGCAACATGAGTGGGATGAAAACATTAATAAACTTAAAGCAATTGAACCATCTGTGGAAAAACCACCACACACTCATGCAGGAGGTCGGTGGGACCAAGTGGTCCTTAGCCGCTGCCGTATTGGCCACTCGTGGCTTACACATGCTTTTCTGCTCAAGGGGGAACCTCCCCTTAAATGTATAGGGTGTCAGTCCCCGCTGACACTCAAACACATTTGACTAAGTTGTGTTGATTTTTTGGCCCTGCGCCAACAATTCTACTCTGCAGACAGTATGCATGACCTTTTTTACTAAAGTAAAACAAGAAAACATTTTAGCCGGACTGTACCACCTCATATAGTTTACTAAATAAATTCTACCAATTATTAATAAAACTTTTCTTTTTCTATGGGAATTTGTTTCCCTTGACCACAAATATATGATGATTGTGAGCTTTCTAATTTAATGCGTGTATATTGGCACATAATTGATTGTCTGCTTTTACATGTAAAAGCGATGGTTTGAACAAAAAACAAACATTTCTCACCGTGAATATGGCCTATGCTGCCGACATGGCGTAAAGCAACCACCAATCAGCCAATCAATCTTATCCGATCTCACAGTGACATTATAGACCTTTTCCACAGAGCATTTGCCGTGATCTGCTACAGACATTAGGCCTTACCTCTGCCATTAGAGGGAAATTTGGTGGTGAAAATCGTCTATAGGACCTTTTCCACAGAGCAGGCTGAAAAGTGAGCTGCTACCTACAACATTAGTTCTTCCACTGCCATCAGTGCGTAGGTTGGAGGTGGAAATCCTCTACAAGACTTTCTGCAGAGTATTCTGCACAGTAATCTGCTACTGATAATATTAGTTCTTTCCAGTGCCATCAGAAGGAAAGTTGCACCTTGGATATTCTCTGGTATTCTCATGGCGACTTTATAGTGCTGCCCCACTGGGAGACCAGGCCGCCAGCACCACGATCTGATATCCCACTCAGTCACATTATCCTGACACTGATTGATTGATTGGTGGTTTCTTTACGCCGTGTCGGCAGCATAGGCCATATTCACGGCAAGAATTGTTTGTTTTTTATTCAACCATCGCCTTTACATATAATGTGAAAGCATACAATCAGTTATGTGTCAATAGACACTTATGAATTTTTAAAAGCTCACAATCATATAATTAAATAAAATAGATGAAAGAATTAATTGATAGAAATTGTTTTAATGAGGTGGTACAGACCAGCTGCCCTCAAAAAGGCTAAAATGTCTTCTTGTTTTACTTTAGTAAAGAGGTCATGCATGCTGCTTGCAGTGTAAAATTGTTGGCGCAGTGCCATAAAATCGACACAGTTTAGTAAAATGTGCTTGACTGTCAGTCGGGACTGACATCCAATACATTCAGGGGGAGGGTCCCCCTTGAGTAGGAAAACGTGTGTTAGCCACGACTGGCCAATACGGCAGCGGCTAAGGACCACTTGGTCCCGCCGACCCCCCACATGAGACTGTGGTGGTTTTCCCACAGCCCGTTCAATTTCATGCAATTTGTTCACGTTTTCATCCCACTCATTTTGCCATTTGGATTTGATGTGGGTGGCTATTAGTGGTTTCAGATCAGAGTGGGCTATCAGACACGGTTCAACAGCATAGTTCAGAGCCTCCTTCACAGCCCGATCAGCTCGTTCATTTCCCTGGATGCCGGCATGGCCAGGCACCCAACACAAGTGGATTTCATATCCATCTGTTGCCAGCTGGTTCATTTTGTAAATGACCTTTGCCAGGAAAGGGTGGTCCATTTTTAGCCCAGCAACAGCTTGCAGGCAGGAAAACGAATCACTGTATATGACATATTTAGTGTAGTTGGATAGTTCAATGACTTCCAACGCGAGAAGGAGTGCTCGGGCTTCCGCCATAAAAATCGAGCTCTGATCGGGCATGTGAACGCCAAATTTCTTGCCCTGGCAAACTCCCACAGCAGCTGCCCGGCTTAGGTCTTTCGAACCATCGGTATACATGGAGAAGTGGTCTTCAAACTGGCCTTGAATCTCTGCATACAGTCGTTGATACTCAAGTGGATGTGTCCCAGACTTCCTCAGTTCCGTGAGTCGGAGGATAACCGACGGCTTCCTCAGCGACCACGGGGGATGTTCTGGGACCTGGGTATCCTCCAAAACATCCAGATCCAAGTACAAAGCCTCCAAATGAGGTTTCATCCGGAGCCCCAGGGGCCAAATGAAATTTGGCTTGGCTTCATGCTTGGAGTTGTTGTGTGTCTCAAACACACAACTGTACGCAGGATTTACTGCATTTGTTTTTAATTTAACAACATATGGCATGGCCAGTTTGGTTCTCCTATTGTCAAGTGATGGTTTGTTGGCTTCGACGTATAGGCTCTGAACTGGAGAGGTGCGAAAGACACCAAGGGCAAGATGCAGCCCCTGATGATGCACCGTGTCCAGCAGCCCAATATACGACTTCCTTGCGGAACCGTATATTATGCTGCTGTAATCTAGCCATGACCGAACTAGGGTTCGGTACACGGCGAGCAGAACATCTCTGTCCTCTCCCCACTCTGAACTGGACAGCACCCTCAGAATATCTAGCGCTTTCAGGCATCGTGTTTTGAGGTACTTGATATAAGGCACGAAAGTCAGCTTTGCATCAAAAGTGAGACCCCAAAATTTGGTTTCTTTGACGACTTTTATGGGATCCCTATCGAGGGTCAGCTGTGGTTCTGCATGCACTCTGCTCAACTGGCAGAAGTGCATGCAGACTGTCTTGGCCTTGGAAAATCTGAATCCATTCAGAACTGACCATCGGTGGATCCCATTTATACACAATTGAAGCTGTCTCTCAATGACATTCATACCAGTACCTCTGTAGTACAAAACAAAATTGTCCACGAAAAGACTACAGGAGACCCCCGTTTTAACACTGGCAGCAATACAGTCGACACTGAGCGAACCAGTCCTTGCCCTACCCGGTTAATGCAGAGTGCCCGGCTAGGAAGTGACAAGTATCAATTTTATAAGGCATTCATTTGACTCGACCGAGAACTGAACTCCTGACCTTCCGCACAGGAATGAGTTGAGCGTCTGCCTGCCGTTCTGGTAGGTCGTGGGATTCGAACTCCTGGGTTCGAACCCTGACCAAGACAAACCAATGACTTAAAAATTGATACAAAAGTTGAATTGCTGCTGGCCCGACTTATTTTGACACTGAGCCAACCAGCCCTATCCTGATAATGCCGAGCGCCTGACTAGGAAGCGACAAGTATACATTTTTAAGTCATTGGTTTGACTCGAACAGGGTTCGAACCCACTAACCCATGGTCTCCCGCCGTCAAGCAGAGTAGAGGGGTGGTCGCGGTAATCGTCTATAGGACAGAGTATGCTGCACAGTCATTATTGTACCTGTGTTATTGCCCACCTCGCTGTTGATTTCCGTTTTTTTCTTCCAAGACCACCTTTATCCCATAATATATATCCCCCTGCAAGGGCAAGTATTAGGGTTTTGATCTTAGCCAGCGGTCCTACTGGTGTCAACCAAGTTATATATAGAACAATTTTTAAATTGCCTTTAATCTTCTCCCTTAGGGATAGCGCTTTTCTCCAAGCACAGTGTGCTTTTACCCACTATATTAGTTCGTCCACTATTCAGAGGGCAGGTGAAACTCCGCTAAAAGACCTTTTCCACAGAGCATGCTGCACAGTGAGCTGCTACCCACCACATTAGTTTGTCCATTATTGTCAGGGGGCGGGTTCATGGTGTGGGTCATCTATTTCTGCGTCTTGCACGAAGGAAGAGGGGACCTTTAATAATTAACTAATTCTGTTCTACTAATTAACTATGCATCCCCTTTTCCATGTCAATATATGGTATTAGCCACATAAATAAAAATGCTTTTGTTATTTTTTTAATTCTAGATTTTGTATGAACTATTTAATTAAGCCACCCTATTGAATCTTTGAGAATCATGGTTATACCAATATCGTACATAAGTTGATAAAAAAACATAATGCTACAAAAAGTGCTTTTAGCAAGTTAAGTAAAATATTGACCACATACTTACTTATGCTTATCCTCTTCTGTTGATATATTTAGGCATAATAGCATGTTAACAGATATGGCCTGTCTATATCAGTATATATATGACCTGTCATAATTACAAGGGTCATGCGGTGAGGAGTGACTATACCGATACTGAATCAAAAGTTTATGAAGTCTGTTTTTCAATGAATTTAGTGAGGGAGCTTCGACTATTTCGGGTGCTATGTCTCAATGAATTGAACACCCGATTCCTCTATGGCAGACTGGGATTTGAAAGCCTCGTTTGAACCCTGGCTAAATCAAACCAGTAATATAAACATTTATACTCATTGCTAGCGAGTCTGTCACTCAGTATAACCCAAAGACCCTATAATACTAAGACGGCTCACTCAGCCTGAACTCTGTAATCAAAATGATCAAACCCACCACTTGGTGCGCTGGCTGTTCTCTTGGTTAAACAGGTGCTATATTATATGTATGAATGTGAAAGATGTGTGATGATGGCGATGCTGATGATGTGTATTTGTTCATAACAATTTCATATTGATGTGTATTCATACTTACCTATCTCATGTATAATATAATTGTATGTGTTTACATGTAAATCTCCAACCAGCGGCTGGGCTGATCAAACCCACCACAAGGTGGCACTGCAAAATTTACATTACCATGGGAGATATAGGGAGTGAGCCGTCTTAGTATTATAGGGTCTTTGTTATAACTAAGATAGGGCACAGAGTAGTGGAAGGAGGAGACGAATTGTCTCCAGTTGAAATTACCTCTACATAGCAAATGTGATTTAAAAAAAAGTTTGATTGATTACACAAGGATAAATTACTATTCAATTTCCAAATGGGGCTTGCCGGAGCCCGAGATAACGCTAGGTGGCGCTCGTGTACTATCAGTCCGTCCGGAGAGAGGGATAGAGGGGAGGGAGGGAAGGAGGGAAGGAGTGGGTGAAGGGAGACATGCATGCAAGCAGGCAGTCATACAGGCAGGCAAACAAACATACAGGCAGTCATACAGGTAAGCAGGCAGCCAGGGAGACAGGCAGCCATATATGCAGGCAGACAGTCATACCGGCAGGCATACATTCATATAGGCAGGCAGACAAACATGCAGGCAAGCAGGCAAGAATGCATTCATACATGCAAGCAGGCAAACATACATACAGGTAGGCAGGCAAGCAGGCAGGTAGGTAGTCATATAGTCAGGCAGGCAGTCATAGTACTACACAAAGAGTACCGGACTGATCGTACAAGGGCGACCCCTAGCGTTATTTCGCTTGGCAAACCCAATTGATTCGCAATTGTCGCCTCTCAAAATCTGATAAGAAACAACATATGCCTTCCCTGCTGTTGTAGCCAGTTAAAAGATTCACCTCTTTTTAGACGACGAGCAGGAGCTGACAGAGCCACAGGCCACACCGCGGGTAGTACCTGCAAAGACGAAGGAATCGCCCCGGGGACGTTATCCCAGACGCAATGTCCCCAGGAAGAGCTACACGGAACCAATAGTCCCCACTGACGACCACTACTTATGTGAGCAAATGGCAATAAACACGCAGTTGCAGTTAATCTCTGAGAGATTTCTTTTATTTTAAGTTTAACTCTTGGGGTGTGTGTTTTAATATCCTTGTACAGATGATGTTATCTCGGTTTAATTCCGCGAACCCTCACCCGTGAACCCCGCCATGCGTTCCACACCAGGGGAGTGCCAGCCCAACCAGCTCATCTTCTCCTTCCTCCCTCTCATACCTCACCAAGCTTTGCTTTTCAGTTCGATAATTAATTAAGACACACACCTCACCACTTAACATTTTGGTTTTCAGTTTGGTAGTTAAAGCTACATAATCCGATGACAATATACATTTTTCGAAACATGAACAGTATCCTACATTTTATCTTACATATGCAGACTTAGATACCGTTGCACTAATTAAACATAGATCAGTATTCATACCAACATAAATTTGGCAAGTTTTCACCTCAAGTACTTTGAAAGTTAGCCAACCCTTTAACATATATGTAACGTTAAACTAATGTAAAGTATATTATGACAATCAATCAAATATATTTATCTAAATAATATGACAGAAACTCAAAACCATTGGATTATGCAACTTTAATTAAAGCTACATAGTCTGATGAAGGCATCAAATTGTGGATACCAAAGCACTTAGCTAGATTTTATGCTACATATCTAACTTCGATATTTAGCCATTCATTAAACATTTTTTTGCGGAATATCAGGTAATACCAATTTAATTTAATAGAACCTTTCACTGTTGAAGCATATGGTGTTGGAATGTCTACATGCATGACAACATTTTGTATTCTTTCACTTCCCATATTTCCAAAGTTAGTCATTTATAGTAAAAGTCACTTCAAACGAAAGTAAGGTAGATTATAACAGTCACCATAAATATTTATTTTACAAATGTCAGAAACGTTAATCCATTGGACTGCAATTTTAATACTCATGCCTCACCACTTGGAAGATTTAGTTTCGCAGTTTGGTAGCTATAATTAATAGCCTACTAACAGTAAGCTTGACATTTGTATATTACTTGTCTGTGTTACTTAAGTAACATCTAAGGTCCTGATATGACCTTAGATGTTGCTAGGACGTAAAACAACAAACAAACAAAAAACTTAAGTATAAATGAGTTTTTATATTGAGTTAAGTGTCTTTTTTTTTCATTAGAGGACACCCATCCGAATTGCAGAGATGGGTGACCAATTTGAAGGTGTTGTTGCAGTTTAAGCGGCTGCCACACCTCACCGGATTGAGCAACGGACAGAATTGTCTAGTCCGGTGGTGATAAGTATCAAAATGTATTAAAATGTGTCAAAGTGTTGCAAAGGCCGCCCGGACATGAAACAGGCCGAATGGACATGAAACAGACATGAAACGGACATGAACCGGACATGAACGGATAGCCAACGGACGAAACAAACTCAAACCGGGCAAGAACCGTAGACGTCAATCCGGCGGCATCCGTTCTTAGTTTTGTACATGTTCAAAACTTGTACGGACACAAAACAGACTGTTCGGTTTCTGTCCGTTTCCCCCAATCCGGTGAGCTGTGACTGGGCCTTCAGATATGACCACCATCGCCACATAGCAGCGACCAGCTCTGCACTGACCCTTGTTATATTATGTCTGACAAGTGGAAACATGTTAGTCTGGTGATCATTGATTGGAAGAGTCCAAATCCAGCTCATGGCTGGACCGTTACAGAGTTTACATCAGTAATTCACGACACGAGACGGAGCTATATTATGGAACTTTATTGGAGTTCGAGGAAGGTCAAACATAGGAGCAGTAAGTATCTGAGTACAACAGTGGACAATGTATCAAGTGGCGTGAATGAACAATAGCAATAAGTAATCATCAGGCCATCATAGGCAATAGTGAACATTGTGAACATCGGTAGTCAATATGGTCATGCAGTGATAATAAGGAGTGGCATGATCAGTAGTTAGGTGGATCATATAGATCATCAAAGAGTCAGTGGTTTATGATAGCTTAATGAATGCCTGAGTAGGTGATCAGAATAAGTAAGTTGAGTAGTTAATATCGGGTGTAGGTCATCAATAGGGTCAATGGTTCATCGGTACATAGTGAATGTATCAGTACAGTTGATGATCAGCAAGGTAATAGGTAAGTGCATCATGTATGCGGACAGGTGTTGTGTATGTTGGATTGTGGGCGGAGGGGGGTGAGGTGTTGTGTGTCGGGCGGGATCCGGGCCTCAACCAAATAAAGTTGAGAGTGCCCGGGTCCCGGCCGAGAAGGCTTTTGCCTTGACGTATTGGTGAATGGCGGACGACCGCCAGTGGCCGATGTCCCGGACATCTTTTAGCTTCGCCGCCGCCGCCGCGCAGGCCTGGGCGCCCCCTCTACGTAAGCTATGGAGGGTGTATTGTTCAGTGTCTGGGACGCCGGCGTGGTCGAGCGCGGACCGGAGAACCCGGGTCATCGTCCTTGTCGTCAGTGGCCTTTGGGGGGTCATGAACGCCGGGTCGTCCGGGGTTAGTGGAGTGGCGGCGGTGTACCGCTTCCAAGCGCGTACAGGGCAGTAATCGGAGTTGGGAACCTCGGGAATCCGGATGTTGTAGACGTCGAGGGGGGAATGTGAGGTCTTGGTCGATCGTACCTTAACAATGAGGTGCGTTGTGTGGTCAGTGACGTCGGCTGCTCTGATGGTGTATCCCGGGTCGTCCCTTCTCCCGGTCACGAGCAGGTTCCCTTGTCTTAGTAGGGTGAAGTAGGCCGTTAGGAGCATGGCGGTCAGGACGAGAGCTCCGCGGCCAGCGTTGGCCAGGTAGTCGAGTACGGACTTGAGCTGCCACACGGACAGTGGGGGAGCCTGCCTGGTGACGTGATGGGAGGATTTAGTTACCCCCCATTTCATGGTGGCGACTAGGTAGGTGTCAAACGGGGCTGTTGCCCCTGTGGATAGGCTGACCCATGTACGAGCCGCGCTCAGATAGTTCATAATTGCCCCTGGCGTGGCAAGTGTGTGGTTGAGGTGGGCGAGGTAGGCGGCGACGTCCATTTGCTTGGGGCGGCGTGGGTCGTATGAGGTCATTCATGCATGCTGGAGGTACCTCTTGGTCTGCTGCATCTTGTTGCGCCAGGTGCTGGGCGCTAGTCCGGCCGGAAGAGTCGGATGACGTCCTGGTTGTCGTTGCGGGTGCCTGGGGAGAGAGAGGCAAATTTACGATCTCCCCAGGCTATAGGTTACCGGCGAGGATGTCAAGGTCATGGTGGACTCTGACCCGTTCGAGGTCCATGTCCTCCACAAAGCGAGCCGCCTTGTCAAAGGGTGCCCTGCTGAGGGCATCAGCGAAGGCGATGTCGACCCCGGGTTTATGGTGGACCTGGACCTCACAGGAGCGGAGAGCGGCGAATGTCCAAAGTGCTCTCGCACAGGCACACAGGATGGGGTATCTACCAGCCCCAGAGGTGAGGACTGTCTGGGAGGCCTGGTTGTCCGTGTTCACTACGATCGCATAGTCTTGCGGATTTGGTGGGGATAGCGCGTGGAGTGCCACGATGAGGTTGAGGGCCTCGAGTTGGTGTATGCTGTGGTTGCTCTCTAGGAATTGGTCTGAGTATGCCTCGGAGAGGTATCCTATTGGTGAGTGCGCTCCTCCGGCCTTGAGGGAGGAGTCGCATTCGATGATCCACTCGTGCTTGGGTGGTGGTCGCAGGAGGACGATGCCGTTGGTGGCCACGGCATACATGAGGAACTGGTGGATGTCTTTTGTCATGTCGAGTGTGATGGGGTGTTTCCCAGTGTAGGGTGCGCGTCGTAGGGCGTCGAGGATGCGGTTCATGAACCGTCTTGCGGGTCGGACACACCTGGCGATGTGCTGAAGTCTCCCCACCAGGCGCTGGAGGTCTTTTTTGGAGGCCTTGGCCTGTGGGGTCCATCTGCGGCATTCGTCGACCACGTCAGTGAGTTTAGGGGCAGGTATTTTGACCGTCATGTCGTCTGTGTCGACCACGAATCCTAGCCATTCGAGCGAGTGGGTCGGGGGGACGCACTTTTGGGGGGACAATGCAAGGCCGAGGTCCGCCGTCAGGTCGATGGCGTCGATGTATGCAGCGTCCGCCTCGTTCTTGGTTGCCGCCACCCCGACAAAGTCGTCCAGGTAACATAAGACGAAGTGTCCTTTCCGACGAAGGAGGTAGACGACTGCGTTCGTGGTGCGCGCGCAGGCCATGGAGGACGTGCGGCACCCGAATGGGGGGGCGATGTCAAAGTATGTGAGCCCGTCTAGCGTGACGCCCAGAAGTGGGACGGAGAGTGGGCAGGACCGTAGCTGTCTGTATGCTCTGGCGAGGTCGATCGTCCAGACGTACGCCCCGACCCCCACCCGGGTGATCTCGTCCGTGAGGTCAGCGATATTCGGGAGGGTGTAGGTGGCGGGGCGGCCTTGGTAATAACCCTTCCGGATGCCCAAATTTACGCTTGCGCCCCTTGGGAAGCTCAGGTCGACGATGACCCGCCTCTCTTCGGTGTTTTTCTTAGGGCGGGTCATCATCGGGCTGACCTGCGCCCAGGGCGTGAAGGGGGGGTCAATAAAGGGTCCAATTAGTGCTCCTTTGGCTGCCTCATTCTGCACATACCTCCTTACCCATGCGAGGTGCTCGGGTGCCTCACGGTGGTTAGCTGTAGAGGGTACGGGCGGGCCGTCTGCGGTGTAGTCTGCAGGCCACCCATACTCCAGAAAGTCTACAAGCTGATCGTCGTGGTACCCACTGAGTAGGTCCCTCCATCGGTCTATGTTGAGGTCAGATGGCACCGGGATCCGGGCTGCGATGTAATTGGGAAGTCCAGTCCGCCGTACCTTGTCGTATGTGTAGCGATATACGTCGTTTTTCCATATCTGGGGCCTGGAGGTGGGCCACAATCGGTCGAGGGTGTTCTTATAGGAGAGTGGAGTGTGCGGTGGGTTGTATTGCTGGGCAGGCAATCTCACATCGTCGTTGGTCACGTCGTCAACGTCCTCCTCGGCGGCCTCCTTTTGGTGGTATGTCAGGAGCGCGTCGAGAGGTTCGCTTCCGTCGTCACTCGGGGGGTTGTCGTGCGCCGGGCAAGTTGTTTCCGTACGTTTGTAAGGCTGAACGCACGCGACCGTGGTGCCGGTTGGTGCGTAGTGGACCACTACAGCAGTGGATGGTGGTGGGTCAGTTATGTGGTTGGTTGGTTGAGCTATGTGGGCTATGGTCGGTTCGGGGGCGCCGTGTTTGGCGGGGCAGGGTGGTGGTTGTGGGGGGAGGTTGTGATCGGGAGGGGGGTTTTCTGCTGTGGCGTGTGTGGATGGGCGGGGTGTGTGGGTGTGTGCGCGGGGGTGGGCGGGCGGGGGCTGGGCGTTTGTGTCTTGTCGGGTGGTTTCATAGCTGATTGGGGCAGGGGGGGGAGTTGGGGGGGGAGGTGGCTAGGGCTGTGGCTTGGAGGTAGTGTGCGGTGTTGTTGGGGGCGGGGGTGGGTCGACGGTAGGGTTAGATGCGGGGGCCCATCCGACTCCAGTCGGCATGTGGTATGTCTCGGTCTGGTTCTGGTCATGGCCGTTAGGTGGGTTGGTGGTGTGTGCGTGGTGGGGGGTGGCGGTTGCATCCGTGGTGACGGTTGGTGGTCGTGCCGCTTGGCAGCCGCCTATCTCATTAGCACCGCAGGGGTCCTGTAGCTTGCGGTCGGGCGTTTAATGTCTGGGATGAGTGGGGGGTTGGGCGGCAGTAATCACCTCCGGCCTGCATTCGTGTGAGGTGCTCGCCGTCTTGGTTGTGGTCATGTGGTGTACTGGGGGCATCCGAGCGACGGGGCGGGGGTGGGGTTCTGTGGCCGTTAGGGTCCCACGTGGCGTTTTGGCGGGAGTTTGGCAGCCGTCGTCCGCGTCCCCACGCTTGGTTTTGGCGGGAGCCACATGCGCGGCATTTGCTGGGGTCCCACGTGGCGTTTTGGCGGGAGCATGGTGGGCGTTTTCTTCCTCCCGGCTCTCGGGTATTGCTGGAGTGAGGTCTATGCCTTTATCCGTGTCTTGGTGCGGGTCGTGTGTGCCGTTTTGGTCGGCACGTGCCCAGCCGATCAGCGAAAATCCGCTTTCTGTTGTTCGTCCGCGTCGGTTGCGGCCGCTTTTCTCTCCAACTGCCGCTTTTTGTTATTACAGTCTTGTTCACGGTGCGGGTTGGATTTTCTGTACTTATTAGCACACCATGCACATACATGGGCGTATTTTTCGCTGCCTGTTCCGTGGGTGGCCGTGAATCCGCAGTCGTTCCTCCAGTTCCACCTGTGGCAGGGGCGGCTGTCTGTGTCGGGTACAAACTCAGGTCTTTTATATGGGGTGTTAGGTGCTGCCTGTTCCTACTGTCTATGTTGTGCTCGCTGTGGTGCCTCCGTCTTGGCCTTTCTCCTCTGCTCCTCCCTCCGAATGCCCGCCAGGCACGCTCCTCTCTGGAGGTCTTTTATGGCTTGCTCATCGTGCCAACCTCTGGGGAGGCGGCCATCATCTATCATGGCGAATGTTTTTTCGGACCATGCCAGACACGTCTCCCATTGCCACTCGGCGGCCATAGAGCAGATTTCATCTTGGTGGTCTATGATCGCTTTGATCCAGTGGTGGGGAAGCCTTAGGTCTTTTCTCATCCGAGCTAGGGCCGACATGTACTCGTGCCAGTTGCTCTCCCCCAATCCTACCTTTCCTTTCTTCTCGTCGCGGATCACATAGGTATGGGGGAGGAAGTGTCTCCTACCTCTGCTATTGGGTCGTCCATCGTTGTTTGTTTCCAGTATTGCGTCCACAAATTCCTTGTGTCGGTGGTCGTCGCCGCTGGACGAGTCGGAGTATGTGTGGCGTGCCGCTCTGCTCTTGCGTGTTGCTGCTTGTTCGTTGTGTTCATCGCGTCCTGCTGCGTGCTTCCTCCTGTTGCTCCTGCTGCTCCGGGTCGAGTCGTTGGAGGTTTCGCGCCACCCGCGACCACGTGGCGACGGTGGGGTGCGCGGCGACTCGGTGTCATGGCGTCTCTTCCGTTTCTTACTGCGAGTCTCGTCCGGGATCTGCTCAGGGTGCGGGATCGGTGTTTGGTGGTCTCCAGGGCTCTGACTCGCTCTGCCATGTCCTTAGCGCGTGCCGCCTGTTGCTGCATAGAGTCTGCGACAGACTGTCGGAGCAGAGCAATCTGCCGGGCCGTCGTGCCGTCCTCAGACTCGGGGTCTTTTTGTGCTGCTGTCAAATTTTTTGCCACTACCGACCGTGGTCTGCCGCGGAGGCGGGGGGTCGTGGTGGTTTCAGTGTCGGCGGCTGAGTCGGTGATCTGGGCCTGGGCCTTTGCGGTGGCGTGCCGTGGTGTCTTGCGTGGCGGCATGGTGAGTTGCTCGGTGGTCGGCCTGTCGGCGGGTAGCTGCTCTGAATTTAGGTGGGTCTTGTCGGTGCGCTGGCTGGTGAGAAGTGGGCTGAGGGAAGGCGGAGGGGAGTGTAGGGGGAGGGGAGGGTGATGTCAGAGCGCTGGTTCCTTGTCGTGGGGTGGTGGCGCCATCTGGAGGGCAGTGGGAGGGGGGAGCAGGGAGGCAGGGCGATGGTGTCGCCGCCTGTAGAGAGGGGGTTGAGTGAGAGGGGAGGGGAAGAGGGAGTGGCGTGGGGAAGGGGTGTGGGGGGGCAGCTCCGACTCGGTCTCGAATTACCCATATTACCGCAGTAATATGCACAATTGGACATACAATGATAAGGCATTGTCCTATTGGTGGACAAATAAACCGGGTACGGCTATGGATTGAAATCTATTAAAATCAAATTTCATCTCAAGTTTTTTCAGGAGGAACTGCGGTCCATAATAATATGGAGAGTTTTAATTGGTTTTATTTTAATTGGTGAATACAACATAATCTAATGATACATCTTGAACGTTTTCTGGTCTGAATCTGGTGTAGTTGTATGAAACTTGTCTGATTCGTGACCCATGCGCCCCCATCTCCTCCCACCGGCAATAATATAATGGAAGAAAGCTGCTCCTTTGGATAATAATATGTCCCCTCCAGAATAAAAGAGCTCTACTTTGTTTAGATGTCCTCCAGGGCAACCATTCATTGCTTTCTGTGTATGTAATCAAATAGATGTATGGAGAGTGTTCGGGTTATAAATGGGAACCTCCTCATTATAAACACGGTGTAGCATCTTCACAGGCACAAACAAAACACACATCACAATTATAAGCAAAAGCACATCATGGCAACATGCAGGCTTTGTTTAGATGTCCTCCAGGACAACCTTTCATTGCTTTCTATTTATGTAATCAAATAGTTGTATGGAGAGTTTGGGTTATCAATGGAGACCTCATAATAAACACGGTGTAGCATCTTCACAAGTACCAACAAAACACACATCACAAATTATAAGCAAAGCACGCCTGGGCAAGATCAGGGATGAAAGATCTTCGTGATTTTGCGGATTTTTTATATTTACCGATTAACGTGAAGCAAAATGCCAAGGAATTCGGTTTGAATCCCATTCTTATATGATCTTAGATGTTGGTAGAACAGGAAACCCAATCAAGAACCCATTGGATATGGGGGATAATATAGGCACAACAAGGATAGTTGGAAACCTGACTTCCGGCATTTTTCTGTGATTCCCTGACAGTGCTAATCCTATGGTGGAAATCCGTGTTTTC
Organism: Branchipolynoe longqiensis; assembly: GCA_030323885.1. Lineage (NCBI taxonomy): Eukaryota > Metazoa > Annelida > Polychaeta > Phyllodocida > Polynoidae > Branchipolynoe > Branchipolynoe longqiensis. The sequence goes on along the minus strand of CM059193.1, from coordinate 60,806,515 downwards.
ATGGAATTTCGCCATCGGTGTTATAATCTTGGATTGATTTCCGCGATTTTTGGTGGAGAACATTTTCATTCCTGCAACATGCAGGCTTGTTATACAGGAGATGCCAAGCATTCATAAAGGAAATATACAGGTATAAGATTGCCCTCTGAAAGTTTTATTTTGGTATGATAAAATTGCCGGGGCCGAGGTGTCTTTGGGAGGGGAGGGGGGGGGGGAGGGGCAAAGCTATTTGATTGGGAGGGGGCAATATTGTTCCTAATAAACACGTTGTAGCATCTTCACAAGTACAAACAAAACACACATCACAAATTATAAGTAAAGCACAACATGGCAAGATCAGGGATGAAAGATCTCTGTGATTTCGCAGATTTCCATGATTTGTTATATTTACCGATTAACGTGAAGCAAAATGCCAATGAATTCAGGTTGAATCCCATTCTTATATGATTTTAGATGTTGGTAGAACAGAAAACCCAAGCAAGAACCCATTGGATATGGGTGATAATATAGGCACAACAAGGATAGTTGAAACCTGATTTCCGGCATTTTTCCGCGATAACCTGACAGTGCGAATCCTATGGTTGAAATTCAGGTTTTCATGGAATTTTGCCATCAGTGTTATAATCTTGGCTTGATTTCCGTGATTTTTGCTGGAGAACACTTTCATTCCTGCAACATGCAGGCTTGTTATACAGCAGATGTCAAGCATTCATAACAGGAAATATACAGGTATAAGATTGCCCTCTAGAAGTTTTATTTCGGTACAATAAAATTGCCAGGGCTATTCGGATTGGGGAGGGGGGGCAATATTGTTCCTTTACACCAGCTTAAAGCTGCATAGTCCGATGAAATATCAAATTTTCTAAACCAAACCAATTATCTAGGTTTGATTTTACATATCTAACTTAGATACTGATGCACTTATTAAGCATTTGTTTCTGTGTAGAAGGCAATACTGGGTCAATTTAACAGAACCTGTTACTGCAGAAGTCTATGGTGTCAGAGTTTTGGCAACCTTGCCAAAACTAATTTTCCATGTTTGCACTCAAAATATCTCAAAAGTTTACCATTTAAAATAAAAGTAACTTTGAACTAGTGTAAAGTAGATACTAGTAATCGATCTGATATATTTATCTCAGAAAAAATCCAGAAATTCAAACCCATCGGACTATGCAACTTTAAATCCATCTGCGAAGTTACAATCTCGTCTGAACGTTACTGATACTGATAGCAAGTCCTGTTTCCAGCCAAATTACTCTCACTGCGATATGTTGGGAATGAGATATGTGACCATACCCAATACATGAGCCGTTATGGGAAATTGCTAACATTGTAGATGTGCGATAGGTTGATTCAGAAATGTTTGCCAAATTCCTGATAAACAGCATTTATTGTTTTTACGAATGAACTTTCAGCTGTGTTTAAAAAAAAAGAAAATCCAGAAATATTCGATGAGCTCCATATCAATGACAAGAGTGCCAAAATTCCCAATATTGCATCTGGAAAGAACCTACTGAAATTACTACAAATCCTAGACAATATTCAAATCCTAGAGAATAATGTGAATGTATAATGCGTGATTGGCTGGAATTCTATCAATATTATGGTTTCTAAAAATACCAGGCGATTTTAATGTACTGATCATACGATGTGTTATTCATGGCCCCTCCAGAACCTGTAATGCCACATCTGTAATGTGTGAATGACATCAATGGCGATATTACATCACATCTTCAAATCTTGACAATGACTAGTGTGCCGGTGACTTAATACCCTGGAGCCGGAAATCCTGTACAGTATCATGAGACATATTAGATGTAATACTGGTAATTATCGGCGTGACACGGAGTTGGTCGCCCTGCCATACGTTTACCACAATGACACAGGACAATGTGACTGTGTGGGACATCGTGTCATGGTGCCGGCGGCCTGATTTCCCAGTAAGGCAGCACTATGAAGTTGCTATGAATGCACACTGTCACAAGTCAGTACCCGTCCTGGGCCTATATGCAGGAGTCGGTGGTATTCGGTGGTAGCGAGCTGAAACGGTGGTAGCCGGGAATTTCCCGGGTAGCGGCGAAAAGTTGGATGCGCGAGTCAGTGATAGGCCTAACACCAAAGGCTTAACCGGTGGTACCTTACCTCTGATAGATAGGAGGTATAGCGAGTTTATTAGGCGGGTAAGGAGGGGGCAGGGAGAGGAGGGGGGAGGGGAGGAGGGGAGGGCAGGAGGGGGAGGATGGGTGACGCAGGGCGAGCCGTGTGTGTGCTCCGGGTTCGGCACACAGTTTATTAGGCCCAAATCTGGAGCCGTGTCTCTGTGTGTGTCTGTGTGTGTGTCTCTATGTGTGTCTCTGTATGTGTGTGTCTCTGTGTGTGTGTGTGTTTCTCTGTGTGTGTGTCTCTGTGTGTGTGTCTCTGTGTGTGTATCTGTGTCTCTGTGTGTGTCTCTGTGTGTGTGTCTCTGTGTCTCTGTGTGTGTCTCTGTGTGTCTGTGTGTGTGTCTGTGTCTCTGTGTTGTGTCTCTGTGTGTGTCTCTGTGTGTGTCTATGTGTGTGTCTGTGTGTGTGTCTCTGTGTGTGTATCTGTGTCTGTGTGTGTCTGTGTGTGTGTCTGTGTGTGTGTCTCTGTGTTTGTTGTGTCTGTGTGTGTGTCTGTGTGTGTGTCTGTGTGTGTGTGTCTCTGTGTTGTGTCTGTGTGTGTCTCTGTGTGTGTCTCTGTGTGTGTATCTGTGTCTGTGTGTGTCTCTGTGTGTGTCTGTGTGTGTGTGTGTCTGTGTGTGTCTCTTTGTCAGAGACACAGAGACACAGACACACACATAGAGACACACACAGAGACACAGAGTCACACACACACAGATACAGACAGAGACTGGTACAGATGCAGAGGGTTTTCCCAAATCTATAAATAACTTCACGTTTAGCTATAATCAAAGTGTTATGCGCTCCTGCTTAGCACTTGACACTGTTCCCGACGTCGGCGATAGCTACCCGGTAGTAGGCTGTAACACCAAAACCCGCTACCACCGACTCCTGCATATAGGCCCCCTCGGGTCTTGCTGTGGCGTAAAACTACACCAACCAACCAGCCTTCCCCCGCCCTCTCAGAGGACTGGGGTTGGTTTCTTAGGCTGCCTTCCCCCCCCCCCCCCCCCCCCCCCCCCCATTTTTTCTGGCAACTAGGCCCTATCCATCGAAAGCCAATTCCCGACTACATGGGACCGCTTTTAGCAGTGCACATACAGTGCTGCAGATTTGCAGCCTTCAGCTTGCCAAAAACACAACAGAAAACTCCCCCAAAACAAACATCACTACTGGCCCCACCTATCGCTTCATCTCGGTATCGCCACCGACGACTATTGCTGCCGCCACCTAGCGTCAAATTCGTCCACAAGCACTGACGTCACAGTTTGCCTAAGACCAAAGGGCTCATTCCTTACACGCGGCATGCGGTATGCGAATGCGAATGCGACAAAAAATCAAAACGCCTTGAAGTCAATAGACTACATTCCATACACACGGTATGCGAATGCGAATGTGTCAACTCGATCGGTCCCTGTAGCGATCACCATGCGGCACACGGTGTGCGAATAGAAACGTCAGTCGCACTTGTCCATTAGTTTTAGACGAGGAGAGGCGACTGAGCATTACGGAACGGTCACACACAAGGGTGCAGAGGGGAAACATATGGTAGTGGTGGTGGTGGGGTTCGGGTTGGTAAAAATGCTACCATAGCCACAAAAATATGAATACTTATCTATAATTTGGTAATTATAAAGGTAGGAACCCTCATGTGACGTACCAAGAGGCACATCGATATAAATGCATTATTAGGTCATATACAGTGCAGTATTGAGTATACTTGTTTATTTTTATTTTTTAAATATTGCCACATGCCGCATGCCACGTGTAAGGAATCATACCATTCGCATACCGCATGCCGCATACCGCATACCGCGTGTAAGGAATCTGCCCTTTAGAGCTGGATTCAACGTTCACTCGCCGCCTGAACGTGAACCCGTGAGGTCAGGCTGATCTACAATTTGTGGTGGTAATCTCGCCAGTGACGCCATGGGATGATAGCGATATAGAATGGTTGTCAGGAGTGGATGTGCAAATCAGCTTACACCACATTTAATACAATTTAGGAATGAGAAATTTCCTGTTTTCATCAGATATTTTTGAATGAATAATTTATTCATCTGAGTAATTCTCTTCTCAGAGCCGGGGCTATGTAATATTAGATTGTTTACATACATTTCCCCCCATCCCCTCAAAATTAAACCGAAACAAACCCATTTAGCTTGAGTGTGTTTCTAGGATACGTACAGCCAGTTTATGCATTGAATAGTCATAGTCAGAATAATTGAGGTTTTAAAAAAACAATTCCATTTAAAGAGCGACTAAGAGTATATCCTGAATATTTTCTTTTACTGCAGATTGTGAAGACTGCGACCATCATTACGAGGGCGACTGTCCGATACATGGTCCATTAGTTGTTATTGAGGATACAAAGGTATGTCACTAACATATATAAATATATATTATTTGTTCAAAATTTGTATTCCTGTTGAATAATATTTTGTTTCAACAGGTGCTTGTCTTCTGGCCTTAACAGTTAGTTAGGTGGTGAATACAGACTATTTATGGATGGGATGAGATGGTATTGTCATGGGGTGATGAAAATGGGAAATATTGCACCTAGAGCGGGATTCGAACCCACATCCCTTTGCATTCCGGGCCAGTGTGCTAACCATTTCACCACCTGGGCTCCCTGGTATGACTTCAGGCTCTCAAGTGTCCTACATTTTCCCATTTTTTCCAATGTTTTGAATGACGCCCTATTGAGCCCTATTTTCATTAAAACAGTACTTTTTCTCCCTATTTAAAAAATCTGTTGACCTGTTGCATCTTTCTTTCTTGAAACGACATAATTTGTCTCTCCTCTGCACACCATTTGTTCTGGATTATTAGAAATCATAAGGATTCTTTTAATAACCTTTCTGGTTATTGAGTTTGAGGATGACACTTTTGCAACATTTTTGTGAGGAAATTTCAATTTTAAAAGAAAAATAAGGTGGCACCTACTAAGCTGAGGTTGCCTACTAAGCTGCCTAATGGGGTATACTACAAATCAAATAGAATGAGACTTGAACAAGTAACACAGTATGATCATACCATGCATTAACATTTCAATTTCAATTGTTTATTTCCTGTTTTCCTACTTTTTGAGGTGGCTGCTCATTTAACGGCCTCTATACACTATTTTTTGTACATTTGCTGTTATACAAAATTACTATTTTGTGGGGGAAATTCCTATTTTATCCCCGTTTTTCTGACAAAGAAATCCCTATTTTCCCATTTTTTTTGTCCCACTGCCTCACTTGACACCCTGTGACTTATTTATGCTTGTTGCTACCTAGCCTGATGTTCAAGATTAATAGGATATGGCAAGGACTGGTTTCCTTAGTGTCAGGATAATGTGACTGAGTGGGCTATTGGGTCATAGTGATGGTGGTTAGGCCTTGCAGTGAGCAAGCATTGTATAGTCGCAATGAATGTGCACTGCCACAAGTCTGTACCCGCCCTGATATGACTTGGATGTTGATGGTACATAAAAGCACAAACAAACCATTAACATTGCTATGTTAACTAGGATATTTCACTGGTTGTCGAAACCAGCAGTTGGCGCGTCTTATCGTACATTAGTAGGTCTCTGATTGATTCCTACTTCACAGGTTGCGAATGACGGCTCTGACCCTATCCGTGCCGTGCACAGTCTGCCGTGGAGCCTGGCCGTCCGGCCGTCGCAGATCCAGATGGCCGGGGACGGGGTGTGGGCGAAGGAGGAAGTGCCACGTGGAGTCCGCTTTGGGCCCTACCAGGGAGTGAAGGTGGAGGACGATGACGACGCCCGCAAGTCTGGCTACAGCTGGATGGTAGTAAACTGGCCAACACAACTTTATTTATTCCTAATATGAGTGGGATAAGGTCTGCTGGTCACTGTGGATTGGAACCGGGCGCGGTGGCCTAATCGATAGAGCGCGGGCCTCGCATGCGGGAGTTTGGTTCCCGGTCGAGTCAAACCACTGACTTTAAAATTGATACTTGTCGCTTTATAGCCAGCCACTTGGTATTATTAGGATAGTGCAAAGACCTGTTAGCTCAGTGTCAGGATACTGTGACTGCGTAGGATATCGGGTCATGGTGCTTGCTGGTGGCCTGATTTCCCAGTGGAGCGGCACTATAAAGTCGCCGTTAGTGTGCAGTCACAAGTCGGTACCCTTAGATGTTGTTAGGACGCAAAACAACACCTAACCCCAACCCACTGTAGATTGGCTGAAATTGTGAACCAGCGTGTTTACGTGGTCAAAAGCTATTCTAGACCCATTCTTCTGATCAGTCAGTACATGCTATCCTTGTAGGGATGATATTTTTCGCTTTAAGCAGATTTACGGGGATTTTCACAACCATAGGGCATTTTCTATATTTCTTATACACAATATATATACATACATATATAAATCAAGTAAAATTTTGATTCTGTTGATACTTCATCTTTCTAACAACGGTAGCGATGGCTTTTTAAACTTCTTTATTAAAAATATATTAAAACAAATATTCTTTCATTTCACATTATTGTGATGCACCATCTTTCTCTAAGAACGGCAAACGTGGCTTTTAAATGTCCTCATCTAAACAACAATTTTAAAATCTAAAATAAAATATCGTACTTGATTTTTGTTATATTTCAAGATTTTCAAAGACGGGAAAGTAGTATCGCACTACATTGACGCCGAGGACACTCGTTTCTCCAACTGGCTACGCTACGTGAATTGCGCCCGCAGCGAGAGTGAACAGAACTTGCTGGCGTTTCAGTATCACGGGCAGGTCTACTACCGCACCATCTGCCCGGTCAAGGCTGGCAGCGAGCTGCTGGTCTGGTACGGGGACGAGTACGGCCGTGAGCTCGGCATTGTCACGGATGACGACCAACTAGAACGTCTCTACCACGATGCTGGTCAGTGTGTGGTTTGTTTGTCTGGTTTGTATGCCCTGACAACATCTAACACCGTATCAGGACCTATCCCGATTTGTGCCAGTCTGCACTCATGGTGGCTTTATAGTGCTGCCCCACTCGGAGACTGGGCCGCCAGAATCATGACCCGATATTCGACTCATTCATATTATGCTGATATTGAGCAAAGCAGTGCTTGCCCTGTCATAGTATTGCCACACGCCATGTTAGGTATCGCCATGTTATCAATGTTGTGAGCTATTGGTTTGACTAAACTGGGATTCAAACCCACAACCTCCTGCCTGCGAAACCAGCCAGCGTGCTTACTGATTCGGTCATCCCCTCCGATCATAGTGTCCGTGAATAGGAACAAATTAGTGGCTAGTTGATTAATTGTTAAGGATATACTTTCACATTGAGATTGCCCCCCCCCCCTGTCAGTGTGAGCAAGGCTGGACAACAATGTTGTTGACTGACGATGGTTCGATAGATTGAGTATGAACTGACGATATTGGAGAGTTGATACAAGATGACTGCTGATTACAGGCGAAGTGGAGCGGGACGTAACTCAGGTGGTAGAGTGTCCACCTGTGAAGGTCTGGGTCATCCGATCGATCCTGCTCAAGGCCTATTTGCATGCAGTTGGGCTATTTTCCGTTCCAATCAGTGGTCCAAAACTGGTTCATCAAAAGCTGTGGTATGTGCTGTCCTGTCTCTGGGAAAGTGCATATAAAAGACCCCTTGCTACTCATCAGAAAGAGTAGCCTATGTGGTGGCGGTAGTAGGTTTCCACCAAAGAAATGTCAGAATGACTATATGTTTGACGTTCAATAGCTGATGACACGAAAATTAATGTGCCCTAGAGGTGTCGTTAAATAAAACAAGCTTCTTTTTTTTTGCTCAGTATCATGATTATTTGACTGATTGGGTCTTCTGCTATTAAAGTCGCCATGCAAGCACACTGAAAAGGAAATTAGGTATGTCTGTGACGAGGTAGGGGTGGGATGAAGGTAAATGCGGAAGGGAGACTTTAACTTAATTTAAAAGGGGAAAACGTAGGTTAGCAAGGAGTAATTGTCGTTATATGTGTCGTAGTGTGGGGCGGGCAGAGGTGGTGGGGGGAGGAGGTGGAATTGGGTTGAAAACGATCAAAGTAAGTAAGCGGAACGTAGTTTGTGCACATCCCTTATCCATATTATTTCAAAGACAGTCTGTAACTTGCATTCATTACAATACTACATTGTTGTGTCTGCAGCGTTCGAGATGTGGCGATGTGAGGTGTGCTCACGGGTGTTTCCGACTGAGACGTGGCGAGATGCACACAGGAGGCATCACGGAGACAGGACGGGCAGTAAACGGCACAAGTGTACGCGATGCACATACTCCACTGATAGCAGGACTAACTATCACAACCATCAGTTAACCCACAGCGGCGTCAAACCACACACGTGTCCGCAGTGTGGGAAGGGATTCACACGGAGAGAAAGCCTGAAAACACACATGTATGTTCACACAGGGGAGAAACCACACACGTGTCCGCAGTGTGGGAAGGGATTCACACAGAGAGAAAGCCTGAAAACACACATGTATGTTCACACAGGGGAGAAGCCACACACGTGTCCGCAGTGTGGGAAGGGATTCACACACAGAGTAAGCCTGAACACACACATGTCTGTTCACACAGGGGAGAAGCCACACACGTGTCCGCAGTGTGGGAAGGGATTCACACGGAGAGGACACCTGAACACACACATGTCTGTTCACACAGGGGAGAAGCCACACACGTGTCTGCAGTGTGGGAAGGGATTCACACGGAGAGAAAGCCTGAAAACACACATGTATGTTCACACAGGGGAGAAGCCACACACGTGTCCGCAGTGTGGGAAGGGATTCACACACAGAGTAAGCCTGAACACACACATGTCTGTTCACACAGGGGAGAAGCCACACACGTGTCCGCAGTGTGGGAAGGGATTCACACGGAGAGGACACCTGAACACACACATGTCTGTTCACACAGGGGAGAAGCCACACACGTGTCTGCAGTGTGGGAAGGGATTCACACGGAGAGAAAGCCTGAAAACACACATGTATGTTCACACAGGGGAGAAGCCACACACGTGTCCGCAGTGTGGGAAGGGATTCACACACAGAGTAAGCCTGAAAATACACATGTATGTTCACACAGGGGAGACGCCACACACGTGTCCACAGTGTGGGAAGGGATTCACACAGAGAGGACACCTGAAAACACACATGTATGTTCACACAGGGGAGACGCCATACACGTGTCCACAGTGTGGGAAGGGATTCACACGGAGAGGACACCTGAAAACACATGCTGTAAGTTGCCACATGTAATTGTGACTTGTGTCGTGAGATGGGATTTTGTACGATCGCCAAACCTACTAATGTTACAACATTTGGAGTATCAGTTAATCGGCAAAGTTCTCTGAAACAAAAACCCTACCAACAACAACTCGGGGCTTCCCATTCCGGTATGTTTTTCCTTCCTGCATTGCTGAACGTTACAATGTGACTTATATTTTGCTATATTTCACTGATTTAGTTCGGTACTTCACCGCCGGGTGTATTTCTGCGCCATCACTTTTATACCCGGATTCGACACAAAGATGCCAACTAGTATTGTTATTGTCAGATTGTCGCTCGCCCCAACTCTACTGGGACAGAATTGTCGGCTGTAGGCCTAACGTTGCGCGTTTTCGCGCGCATTCTCATTTCAGCAAAATAGTAAATATCAACTAGAGTTTCTTAACTTGCCGATTAGGATTGATAAATTGCTTCTTTTCATAGTGTGATTTGAACGGTAGTAATTATTTACCCAGTTAGCTCAGTAAACATACACACCAACTGACCAAGTGCACTAACGTGACTAAGCTCCATCGCTGACACCTCAAGTTATTCCAGATACAAAGTTGAATTTCAGCTTGCTAATTTATACAATCCATGTACAACGTATTTGTTTATTCACATGTATATGTCTACATGGTCAGGGGAGTCATTGTTTCGCTAGTTTTACCAAATGATACATTGCTCGCAACTATTTGGGCTTCGAAGAATCACAATCTTGTGTCGGTTGATATATATCGATACAACTTTGATAATTAATCAATAATTATGTGCGGTGCATTCCACGTGTAGATAGATGTATTTAACATTAACATTAAATCTAATTCTAAATTTATATTCCAAGTAATGAAGAACTATTCTCATTATGTTATGATTAGATATATCAATATATATCTGTGTGTGTGGTGGGGTTCGGGTTGGTATATATATATATACGTACAGAGAGAGAGAGAGAGAGATTGAACCGAGGAAAAGTTCCTAAATCACGTGTATGAAATGGGCTGCAAGTAAACAATAATTAACGCAATTTGCGAATGTTATATACGTATATCTATATACATAATACATATATGATATATGTAATATATATAGCATGCATTTTGTATGAATTATTTTGAGAACTTTACCTCATGCATTATCTTCATGTATCACAGTTCTGCTTGCTTATATTAATAGTACGACACTTCTCCAACAGTTGATTTTGTTATTGTTTCATACAATGTCTGTGATATTATTGTGATCGTGTCTTGCAAGTTGCAGCCAACCTCAGGCCCCGAGGCATATTTGTTTCATAAATGATAATACGCTTCATATTAACTAAGTAATTATTGTCTGACAGGGATTTAAGTCCATAGAATCGATGTTGTATACTTACTGAATAACGGTGAACAAAATGCCAAGGAATCAATGGTTTTTGACCACAATTGGGTAGTTCGAATCACGTTCTTATATGACTTTCGATGTTGCTAGAACATGGAACCGAAACAAGAAATAGTTACTTATCTATACATAGTCATAGGTGATAATGCAGTCACAAGGACAGTTGGAACCTGATTTCCGGCATTTTCCTCGTGATTCCAGGGGGGGGGGGGGGGGAGAATACGCGTTATCGTGGATATTTGATGTCTGGGGTTTAATTTCGGTTTGACTGATTTCCGCATTTTTTGCCGGAGACAACTTTCGTCCCTGGCATCTAAGCTGGCAACTATTAAATAAACTCAATTATAATTATATAGGTAACAGGAGAATTAAAATCAGAGATCTACGGTTTATTGCGTATATATGGATACTTTGAGTGACCATGCTGCTAACTGGTTTATGTTTCTCTGATCATGTCAAATACTGCGTTATTTATAGTATAGAGTTTACTTTAAACTAATAAAATGTATGACTTTATCATGTGTATCGTTAAACCATACTGAAGTACACATGTAATAGTATATATGCATGTCTACAATTAAATGCAGTAATAAATGTTGAATACTGCGGGGAATCAATTATTAATCATGTTATGGCAATTGAAATAGCTAAGTTATCACACCATCCTGCAAACTTCACTCCAGAATACGGCAGGCAAATGTGTATCTATTTGGGGTTTTATTTTAGTGAATCAGAAATCATGTATCGTCAGTAAATCAATTAAGTCAATGCCCCCATTCATGTCGAGATAGTTGGTATATAGTGGATGTCTGCCGTCTGTAGTTCTTTGGCACTTAGGGTGTGTGTCTGTGTGTGTGTGGTGGGGGGGGGGGGGTCAAAAGTTATCATTTTCACGGTCATACAAAGCGTGCGATGGGGGAGGGGGGGGGGTGAAGGAGTGAAGGGGTTGTCAGTAATGTACAACTTTTATTGTTTAATAAAATGATATTAAATTTACACTAACCGTTAATATTAAATTGGGATGCAAAATGTTGATCTGTACCACGTTGGGGGGGGGGGGGGCGGGGGAAGAGAAGGGTGAGGGGTTGGAAAGTAGTACTTTCTACAACCGTGCAAATGTTGACAAGCTTGGACGGCTCCTTAACCCTACATGTGATTGCAATAGGGAGTGTAGTGTGGGTGGGTGGAAAAGTCACCTGTTGTGTCCTAGCCCACGCTATGTATGTTCGGACTCCGGGAGGCTGGTGAGTGATCCAGTCGTTAGGGAGGAACATGCTGGGGTGTAGGTAGTGTCATGCGTCAATTCATGGGGATCCACTAGGTGGCGTGGCGATTGATTTGTTATTTCACCGTTATTAATCGGGTCATGCAAATAGTGCCCTATGCAATTGTAATGAGGTTGACAAGTAAGCTAACTGAATTTGTAATTACAAAATAATGTTTCATTTTTAACGTAGACAATGTCTGTATTTTTGTTGTCTCCCAAAAGTTTCGAACAGAATAACGATTTGTACAAATGTTATTAATTTAAAGCAAATTCATGATTTGATTTTATCTGCATTTAGACAGATCTTAACAAATGGTCACACTTAATTATTGCTGTAGCATTTGATGTATGATATACTTTGTCGCGATGTTGAATGGGTCAATGTTAAATTAAGGTTTGTTCGATATATCTGTATAAAGTACAAAACAATGAGTATAACATGATTATACCTATTTATGCAATTTATACCACTGCTTATACATATGGGGATGCCAACCCTCATACGCCATTAAACATGTTATATAAATTCAATTGATACTAAATGTAAATCAGGACCTAAAACTGCACTTAATTCGAAGTGTTAATTTCATTTTGAACATTCTTGAATAATCTAATTGTTTGACCTTTTCATTATGTTATAAATGTATAACCAATCTTGAACTTTTGTTAAAAGAAGTTTATTCACATAATCTAAAGATCTTGTTAAAATCCCTAATCACACATACCTTCTTATTAACTGGGTAAGCATAGAAGGTAGTAGGATCCAATGGTTAACCCAACTGATTATAGAGCTGCCCACCATTACGATTTCTGCGGAATCATTACGATTTTCTGCCCTTCATTACGCAATTATGCCAGTGTACTGAACATTCTATCTACACGTATGTTTAATATAATCTGCCCTCTTTGGGAGGATATCAACACTAACCATATTGTTAATATCATTGAGGTCTGAGCCGGTGTAGCAGGAAATCGCAAACCCCCACTTGTGATTTCCTAGGAAATCGCAAACCCCCATGCCATATATGGGCATGGGGGGGTTTGCAATTTCCTAGGAAATCACATCCCCCCTGGAGATCGCAAACCCCCCATGTTAATGATACAGATAGTTGTTCTGGCTTTTCTTATTGATGTAGTCTAGTATCTTTGACAACAAATTGACCTGTTCCCCTAGCCTTCTTATGTGAATATGGCCCTTGCTGTGAGAGGCATGAAATTAAGAATAATCAATTAATCCATCTTGTGACGGATCCCCCTTATATGAAAATAAATGTGGCAGCCTATGTATGTGCAGCCTATGTATGTGCAAAGTGACTGATAGTTTTGTAGGGAATTGGATATTTGTTAGTTCAAAGTGTTTAAAGAAGTTGTGCTGGCTTTTCTTAATGTTGTAGTTTAGTATCTTTGACAAAAATTGATCTGGTCCCTTATCCTTGTGAGTGATCAATAGCAGTGAAAAATGCCTTTGCTGTGACAGAATGACATCAAAACTAATCACTTAATCCATCTTGATCCTCCTTGAAATTTGAATCCATTTTATCCCCCAGATCTGGTAGAAGTTCAAAATCAAACATAGGCCTATAGCTGCCTAGATAAAAGATTCACCCCATACTTACAGTACAGGGGTGAAAACCAACCCATTAGAAAAGCTGGCGAAGAATTTTGATATGCTGGGTTAAGTAACTGAGCTGGTAAATTCTTAATTTAAGAAGCACAATATATTCTGTATGTACATCTTCATATTTACCCGCTACTTTTGAGTTGGAAAATATAATAAAACATATACTTTACTGCAATTTAAAAGTGAAATCGACGGCGTTCTCTGGCTGCCATCTTGTCTTTTTGCATTCTCCCATTTCACCAACTCTGTGTTGATATATGTAACCATTTGACACTTGTGCCAGGCATTCTACTTCCTTTTCACGACGTTGTCGTTCACCTGTGTACTACAAGTACTGGGTGAATCTTTTATCTAATAGCTGCCATGCTTGTGGTGATAAATGCTACAAAGCATGGGGGGGGTTTGCGATTTCTAGGGGGGTTTGTGATTTCCTAGTAAATTGCAAACCCTGGGGTGCGCAATTTCCAGGCGTTTGCGATTTACTGCCACACCGGGTCAACATTCTGGGTCAGTGAAGGCAGATAGGGAGGGTTGAGCTTTTTCCTCGTAGCCTTGGCTATATAACCTAGAGCAGAAGTTATCGATCAATTCTACCTCCAGTAAATCGTATTTAACTACTCTATGTTAGTTCATGATCTAGCCAGTATGATACTCATTCACTGGGAGATCTTTATGTACAAGTCATTCATTGTAACCTACAGTTTTATGCCATTTACACATTTGTAGTATATGTAAATCGACAACATATTAAACATCTCCAGTTTTTCTGAACAGTTTTATGTTGCACAACCTTTTTATGTTTCACAGTGTCTCTGTGTCTGTGTACCTGATCAAACAACCTTTGCACTATTCTGCACATTGTCTCATGCTTATTATAGTGTCTAGTGAAAACGACTTCACTTTCCTAACCTGCATGTTTGAGAATTGCATAAGTAGAAATTCTTGTTTCGCTCTCGAGAGCACCTCTTGTAAGTTGCAGAGTGGTCCCCATAGCTCTCCGTATATGTAAGACCGCTACGGCCCATCACACTAATATATCACTAGAAATGGGCTTATGTGGTTTAATAAATCTTATTAACAATTTCTCTTTGTCTGAAATTATTAGTACTTATATATTCTTTTAATGTTCGTAAGACAGTTTTCTTTACATGGTGAGTAGTTTTGTATTGTTATAGAAAGTAGCATTTCACCTAAAATGATTTTAACAGCTCATCTCGTTTGAATGCCATTTCTCCTATATATTACTGTAACTAGGTCAATGCCAATGGATCTTTGTGGCGGGTTAGAGGATATGTTGATTCTTTTGATTATTTTAAAGATGTGATATTTATAGCTACTCGTTTTCATGTATGTATGTAATTATGTCTGATTCTTTTAACCAAATATTAAAGCTGCATAGTCTGATAAAGGCATCAACTTTTCAAAACCAAAACATTTATCTAGATTTGATCCTACATATCTAACTTAGATACTGATGCACTTATTAAGTATTTGTTGCCACATAGAAGGGAATGGTGAGTTAATTATTATAATATGTTAATGCTGAAGCCTATGGTGTCAGAGTTTTGGCGTGCTTGCCAAAATTACTTTTACATGTTTGAACTTCAAATATCTCCAAAGTTAGCCATTCAATCCAAAAGTTACTTGAAACTGAGTATGGTAGATTATAACCATCAACCTAATATATCTCAGAAAATGACAAAAACTCAAAACCATCGGACTATGCAACCTTAATATTAGAAAAGAATTAAGCATTTACGAAAAAGAAATATGCTGGGAAGTCACAATATGATTATCAATTGTGGCAGGGCAGCTGAGCAACCCATTAGAAAAAGTGTTGGGAAGGCTGGGTTAAGGAAATAACCACATGATTTTGTAATCTAAAGTGGTAAATATGCTTGTTTATCATAGCCCATTATTTTTGAGTGAAGAATTGATGAAATCACTTAGATTAATACATTTTAAAAGTTGATTTGATATCTTTCTGTGACTGCCATCATGTTGGGTTGTTTTTGCATTCGTTCTCAATTTCTCAACTTTAAGCCAATATAGATAAACTTTTACTGAACAGCAATCACCACCTCCGCAGTTAATTCTTACTAAAGCATGTTTTGCTCGGATTTAGGCATGGTTTGTCATTCACCCATACTCTGGGGATGGATGAATCTTTCATCTACACTAGTTCACGATAGGGTGTCGTCAGCAGCTTCTTAACCAGGTTGGCATCGCACATTGTCTTATGGTTCCAAAACATGCCCCAGTCTACATTTCTCGGCCGGACCATGCTTTGGTTGAACAAACCATTGCAGAGGTGACAGAAATCATTGCCATTGTAAGCTACACTATATCGCCACCTCCAGGCGTGGTATGCTCGAAACAACCACTCATCGGCATCAATCTCCAGCAACTTCTCAGCCAGTTGTTTATCACTGGTGAAGTTGCGCACATCGAGGTAGGAATTGGGCGGCATGACTTTGATGTAATCCGTAGCGTGTAGCCCGCCCAGAACGATAGGGATCATGTACCCCGCCTCCATCGCCCTATACGGCTTGTAACTGATGTAGTCTTCGCATGCCGAGTTCTCAAAAGCCAGGTAGAACTTGTACCGGCCGGTCAACGCCAGTCTATGGTAACAGGTGGGGCTATTACCGGACGTGCCCCTGGGACACGGCTTCCCACACTTGCCGAACACATCGATAGCGATGTGTCTCCGCAGATGATTTACGTACTCTTTCCTTTTCGAATACGCATGACAGTTACTGACAACCCAGGCGACCATGGCTGCAGTTTTAGTCCCGTTCCTGACCAGGCGTGTCTTGGAGAGGCGGTCGATTCGGCGCCAGACGTCGCTGAAGTTGGCTCTCGGCGTCAGTGGGTGCGGCAGAATTTGGGCATGCAAGAGGGTCAGGTCTGAGCGGTGGGAGTAGGTCTGCGTCCAGTTGTAGAAGTGTGCGCCATGCACAAATGCAGTGCTGGTGTAGACTGGCGATTCCCATTGAGAGATGACGTAGACCTGGCGGGGGTGGCGCAAGCGCGGTGGAGTGTGGACGTTCCTGCCGTGGAAAATGACGGCATCATATTGCAGAGGGTCTCTCGTGTCGATCGAGAGGAGACACCTGTTTCCAATCAAAAATAAAATTATTCAATTAAACAATTTGTTTACAAATTTGCATTTAAAATTAAAAAGAGGAAAAGTTAATTTTGGCATTGATAAAATAACCTATTGAGCAGAATAAATATATTTGCTAATTAAAAAAAACTCGAATAAATTAGTTGCTGAGAGGAATGAGTAAAATATGAAATTGGGATTGGAAGCGGAATAGGTAAATGAGACAGAAAAAGAGAAAAAAGTTAATTAAAAATGACAATACTGAATGTGGTGAAGCAAAACAAATGCATGTGTCATCGGTTTAACCATACATGGTACATAACAGTGCAAAGCTCCTATTGTATTATTTTCAATAGAATTGAACAAGTTGACATAAACCCAGCAACATAATAATGTAATGAATAGATGTAATGCACACCTGTCTATAATTAATCATTTCAAGCTTCCAAACATCAAGTTACCCACAAAGTGTCAGTTATTTGACTTAC
This sequence comes from Branchipolynoe longqiensis, assembly GCA_030323885.1. Lineage (NCBI taxonomy): Eukaryota > Metazoa > Annelida > Polychaeta > Phyllodocida > Polynoidae > Branchipolynoe > Branchipolynoe longqiensis. The sequence continues at coordinate 60,789,263 of CM059193.1, read as the reverse complement.
GTAAGCTGTTGTTCACATCACATTTGATCTGTATTAAAAATAACCTGTTAAAAGGATTTTCGTTGCTGGATATTTGCTTAAGCATTGGCAAGGCTCATAGGTTGACAAAAAGAGTGAACTGATATTCAATAAGGTTTTCCCCCCCAATTTGGACGGTCGATCAGAAATATGTTTGTCCTAAGATTTTTAAAGTTAAATTGACAAGAGTGTCTCTCAGCTCCAATATATGACTGATGCGCTCCCATGTCACATACATTTCTCTGGATTCTTGTGTGATAGGCTGTAAAGTCTACTGCTCGAATCTGTGGTTGTGTAGGCAGACTATAATGAAATCAATACAGGCAAAGAGAAAGAAAGAGGAGTATAACGTGTGAAAGAAGAGAGAGTCAAGCCCTCTGGTTTATTATTTATATGGTATATGGATTCAGTGTACAGTATCACCCCATCCCATTCTCCCAATGAGAAACAAGCATTCTTAGCTCTACCGATAGGGATCCAGCATTCCCAGTCCCCATGGTTACCAGTGATCTGCCCACCACCCATATTGTGGTATGCAGGTATTGCAAGTATAACAATACCTCAGGGAGTTTAACGCCCCTTCCCTGCAGAGTTGTAAACCGCTGCCTTGTGGTACAGGTTCTTGACAGAACCGAAGGCTAAGGGAGCAAACCCTAAACAGAAAACCATGTCACTGTGGCAACATTACGGGTGGTTGATGTATTGAACTCCCAACATCTCCCGACCAGCCACTGCAGGGACAAATAGTTTTGCGCCTGTCTTGACATGTTCTTGCCGGTGTGAAACCTCTATTTTCTCCCTGAGAGAGTGCCGCTGGTAACTTGCAAAAGCCAGCAGCACTTCAACACTTTTGCAGGCAGCTTTCATATAATGTTACCGTCAAGAGAAACCTGAAGCTGAGAGACATTAAGACCGACTCATGGACGCAACTCTCACAGCAGGGAGCTAAATGGAGAGCGGCAGTCAAGTAATGAAAGCAATCTTTGTCGCATCGCGACCGACAGCATGATGATGATGATGCCCACCACCACCAAGCTGTGTGGCTCCCCTGGCCACCACCTACCTTGAGCTTGAGTGTTGCGATCCTGACTAGCAGAGGGGGAGAGGATAGTGTGTAGGGCTCTGAGTGCCCCTTGCACACAGTCCTGCCAGCACCACAATGTCTATTTACCTAATAATCAAGCACCATCAGCAACTACATAAACACATTTATGCACCTGGCCATGTATACCGGTTTCACAATAGAACATTTGCATTCCCCCACCAATGCTTATTATCAGAATATTTTACAAGGCGGTGTCATATTGTGTCTGGCTGGAACTTCTGTGCATGGTGACAACAATGGAAGGAACAATTAACAGAGGCAACCATTTCGGCTTCTCACATTCTTTGCTCTGCTCTTGCACGGTTACCAGTCAAACATCAAGTGATGGTTGGGGTGGTTGGGGTGGGTGGGGATGGATGGACCTATAGACACATTGACTAACTATCTCGCTGTCACATGACTAATGGTTCAGGTTAGGAACAAAAAGAAGAAGGATGTATGCTATTTCATATAGAAATCATATAAGCAGTTACTTGGATTAAGCCGATCATTTTCTTAAATTCCAAACTGGCAGAACTGTCAAATGCACTGGATTTCAGCCCATGTTTTTGTTCAGATGTGTGAAATCGAATGGTTTAAAAAAATTGTGAATAAATAAATAATTAATATATAGAACCCACATCCCCATAACCAACCCAATAACAACTAACAAGTAATCAGACCATACAGAGGAAATATATGTAAATAATGTTAGATAGACTTGCTAGTGAATTAAAAATAACTTGTCTCGATATTTCTGTAGTCAACGGTGCTGACTTGAATTTTGTAATTAGAAATATGAGATGTAGGGCCTATAATTCACAAGACGACAAGGGACTACATGAAATGGAATTTATTCAGCGCCCGCGAGCCACAATTTTCCAGCAGAGTGGTTACAGTTTCAATAGTAATAATCAGTTACAGATGATTAGTCTCATACAGCAGAGACAGGATAAGGAACATCACACGATGTAAGTAAACAAGGTGTCAAAATTGGCGTCTGTAAGGTAGCACCATTACTATAATCTCATGAGAACAATCAAGGCGAATACAACATAAGGGGAAGCTAAGGTTAAGAGTAAAAATGTGAGTACAGTCAGAAAAGGTATAAAAAATGAGGAGGGTAATCACTAGGTGGGAGGGGGGGGGGGAAGGCAGGTCAATCAATCAATCAGGCATGTGAACAATCAATTAGGGAGGACAATCCAGAGTAACAGTAACAGTAAATCAGGCCCTCTCAACCTTATTAGGTCCCCTATTTATTGGTGTGGGTGGGCGGCCGAGGAAGCTGGTGGATGTCGTAGGTCCGGCGTCTGGAGTGGTGTGGCTGGGACCATGGAGGCGTGCTCCTTTTATCTGTTGGAGTGGCGAGAACTCGTGAGGCGAGATGCGGTCTCGCGAGGCGTGGGCGGTTCTCGCGAGGTTGGGAGGGGGTTTTGGGTGTCGTGTCAAGTCCAGGTGGCGCCACCATCGGCATAGTGGTTCTCAGGGGGTGGTAAGGGGGGGGGGGGGGGGGTTTGGGCGGTGAGTTTGAATCCAACCGGGAACCATTGCTAGCATAGTCCCCCGATCGTGTGTGAATTACCCATGTTGACGAACAACATGAACAATTCCAGGGGCCGTATTCATGAACTCGGGGTAGGGCTCTAACCGTAGGGTAGGGTATCCCCCCCGGCTAACGGTGGAAAATCCGTATTCATGAGCTTGGGGTAGCACTACCCTGGGGCTCTAACCGGGGGGTACCCTACCCCAATTTCGACTCAGGGGTAAGCCACTATCCCGAGGGGATAGTGAGCGTGTGTGGCTCTGAATCTATTCAATGCGATCATATTTGATAGATTTACATACACAATAAGTGAAATTTGGTCAAATTAACCCTAAATGCGAAGCGAAATTAACGCTGCTGCTGCCGCAAAGGCGGCGAAATGAATATTTTCGAATCGACGAATGTAAAGTACCCAAATCGCCGCCGCCGCAGCGACATCGATATCCATACTGTCGACGTCAAGTAAAAATGGCCACCGCCCTCGCCGCCGAATCGGCGGGAATTTCTTACGCCCAAATCTATTAAATGCTGTCATATTTAACAGAATTACATACGCAATAAGTGAAATCTTATCAATTTAACCCTAAATCCGAAGCGAAATTCACGCTGCTGGCGCAAAGGCGGCGATATTAATATTTTCGAATCGACGAATGTAAAGTAAACAAGTCGCCGCCGCCGTCGCCGCCGAATCGGCGGGAATTTCTTACGCCCTAATCTATTAAATGCAGTCATATTTAACAGAATTACATACACAATAAGTGAAATCTTATCAATTTAACCCTAAATCCGAAGAGCGAAATTCACCGCTGCTGGCGCAAAGGCGGCGATATTAATATTTTCGAATCGACGAATCTGAAAGTACACAAAATCGCGCGCCGCCGCAGCGACTGGAGGGAAATTCCCAAATCTATAAATAATCGAACGGGTAGCTATCCGCGGCGGCTTGGGCATTGGTGAATACGACTTGACCCATTTCTCCAACCTGCGGATAGCTACCCAACGACTAAGCCTACCCTCCGGCTAAGCGTACCCCGAGCTCATGAATACGGGCCCAGGAGGGTTAATGTAGTGAGGTGCACTGACCTACCAAACTGACATCCCACATATAAAGTAGCCCTGGGTAATTTGATTGCATCTGGGAGCCCAGATAGCCTAATTGTTAGAACACTAGTAGCAGAAATTAGATTGGTTCTAATCCCGCTCTAGGCGCAATATTTCCATTTGACCCCCCCCCCCCCACACCCCCACAAAAACAACATCCACCACCCATGACAATATATTTAAAATATATTCAAGTCCAAAAATAACAACGTACCTGTTGTCCCCAGAACAGCTGATATGATGATTCAAGGAACCTTTAGGCCAGGCGGTCACATACCAGGTTCTCGATCCGAAGAAACTATTCCAAAGGACAATCTTCTTGAGGGCTTTTGATGGTCTAATCATTTGATGCACTTGATCTGACACCAGCCACACCATAATTATCATGAAGAGGAGGCAGGTGATGGTTATGAGAATATGCAGTTTCTTAACCTCCATTTTGCGCTGGAAATGGAAACAATGAATGGTCAATATACGATTTCCACCACCAACACCACCATCTAGCTGCGACGACAAGAACTGATTCCTAAAGCCCCAGTCATACCTACCCGGATCAGAGGCCGGACAAGCCCCGGACCGCCATCCGGGGTGGTCCATGGCGATCCGGGGTGATCCGTGGCTCGTCCGTGGTGATCCGGCGTGATCCTTGGCTGGTCCAGGCTCTACCCCGGATGTTTGAAATTTCTTGAAACATCCGGGGTGGTCCGGGGCATCCGGGCTCGATCCGGCATGGTAGTAGTAGTAGTAGTAGTAGTAGTAGTAGTAGTAGTAGTAGTAGTAGTAGTAGTAGTAGTAGTAGTAGTAGTAGTAGTAGTAGTAGTAGCGAAACAGGCCGGGACCACTCCCGGACAGGCTGGACAGGCCCCGGTTCACCCCCGGATCGCACCGGCCGTGTATGTGTGAGCACTAGGCAAAAAACGACGAAAATAGCGATTTTATCCAGGGCTGTCCGGGACAGTCCAGGCGACTGGTCTGGGGGGGGGGGGTCCAGCTCAAAATCCGGGACTCGTCCGGGTAGGTGTGACTGTGGCTTTAGGAAACAGAAGCACATTTACAAAAACTTAAAATCAACTTTTAAGAGGGGAGTAGTGTTTCATTAGATGATTAAAGCTGCACTGTCCGATGAAATCATCATATTTCCGAAATCAAAACACTTACCTAGAGTTGATCCGACTTATATAACTTTGATACTGGCATGCATATTATTAAAATTGCATAGTCCCATGAAGGCATAAACTTTTCGAAACCAAAGCACTTATCTAGATTTTTTCCTAAATATACAACTTAGACAGTTATACAGTTATTAAGCATTTTAATATAAGGGAATACTAAGTCAGTTTGATAGAACATGTTACTGCTGAAGCCTATGATATAGGCTTGGTTGCCAGTCGAGTGCTGACCACACAGGCATCCCTTTGTACGTAATTATAGCGTATTGGTCGGCCCACCCGTACGGGAGCCGACCGTCGCCTATCATATCAAACACTTGCTCGGACCACAGCCTGCACGTGCTTCAATCCCACACCGAAGCCATAGTCATTAGTTGATGGTGCTCCCAACATGGGGGCTTTCCACGGCTGTGGGACTGCCGCATCATTCCCCATCCTGAACAGGGCCGGACAGTACTCGGGCCATGCTGCTTCACCCAGGCCTACCTTCTGACCTTTAGTACCACGCATTACATAGAGATGGGGGAGGAATTTTGGTTTACCTCATTTATGGCCGAGTGATGAGCCTGCTGCTGCCAACATGTCATTGATGGCTTCTGCGTGGTCGGTGTTATGACTCTCGTAGTCTGGCGTCGCGTATTGTCCATAACCAGCTTGTATGTTACAGTCCTTCATGTATGCATCATTGAAGTATGTCGCATTGTATGTCACAGCATGTACTGGCGGGGGTGGAGGCCATTGGTGGAGGCCGGCGCCCATTGCCAGTGCCATTGGGATTTGTGGGAAAGTCGGTTGTGCCAGCACATTGATGACAGTTGGTGGGCTGACCGTGACAGCAGTGTTAATTGTGTCACGTGGTGGTGCCTCCTGGCCCCGCGGTTGCTGTCACCTGGCCTCCATGGTAGTGTCAATACTCGCGTCCATGGTTGCGAGTATATCCATTCTCATGTCGGTTCGTAGATCCTTGATCTGATTGGACATGAGTGCTTGTATTGCCTCTGGTATGCCGTCACCAAGGCCGCTAGTGCTCACCGCAGGTTGTGACAGTGGTTGTGACAGTGGCAGTTGGGCTGGCTTTTGGATGTCGGGTGTGTTACTGGGAGCGTCCTTTTGCTCTGTATTTTTTGCGTTATGCGTGTAAAGTGCGCGTAACGCTTCCTGACGTATCCCGAGGTTGCGCCAAAAAATCACATATGTCGACCCGCATTGGTGAGAAGCATCGTAATGTGACAGCACCATAAGCACACAATATGTCCCAAGCAACCAATATGCCCCACAATTGATACTTTTAGAACTGTATGATATAATACATTTCTAAATGAGAATACGTGCCAATTTGCATAGGGTTGTCATGTTTTCCGTGGCATGGCGTTGCAAAGTTTTGTGGTGGAGTTGTCCGGTCAGCACCTGGAGGAGTTTTGTGGCCGTGGAGGTGGTTCATGTTCAAACCTGGTCACGTGATGTTTTGGCGGGAAGCTCGGGGGCTCTGTGTTCTCCTGTAACTGGGGGGTTGGGGTGGTGGTAGTTCCACCCATAGTGCTAGATGGTGCCACCGGGGCAGGAGCCTATGGGTGTTCTTTCCCCTGGACGTAGGTGGAGTCAAATCGGTGTCGTTTCGGGCTACCCCGTGCCTTTGCGGGGGACCATGTTACGATAACATGCACAATAAATTTTAGCATCCTTTCACTTAAAATATTCTCAATGTTAGTCATTTATAATAAAAGTTACTTGAAACAAAAATAGGATAGGTAGTTAAACTTTGGGTTGCGGGTTTACTTTGGAAGTACTAAGTCTCTATATAGTTACCATTTAATGCGCTTCCCTGGGACATAAGGCAGAGACATTGTTAAGTACAACAGTTCTATTTGCTAATAAATCTAAACTTCCAGAAAGGATGTGCAGCCATCAGGTAGGTACATTAATAATTCGATTCACTCGGACAGAATAAGGACACTGAAGTTTGGAACTATTGAATTAAAAAAAGAAAAGAAATCAGTTCCTCAGGGGTCGGGCAAGTAAGCGTGTCATGAATAATGTTAGATAGACTTGCTAGTGAACAGGGCCGCACAGTACTCGGCCCATGTCACTTCACCCAGGCCTACCTTCTGACATTTAGAACCACGCATTACGTAGAGATGGGGGAGGAATTTTGGTTTACCTCGTTTATGGCCGAGTGCTGAGCCTGTTGCTGCCAGCATGGCATTGATGGCTTCTGCGCGGTCGGTGTTATGACTCTCGTAGTCTGGCATCACGTATTGTCCATAACCAGCTTTTATATTACAGTCCTCCGTGTATGCATCGTTGAAGTTTGTCGCATTGGGTGTCACAGCATGTACTGGTGGGGGTGGAGGCCGTTGATGGAGGCCGGTGTCCATTGCCAGTGCCGTTGGGATTTGTGGGAAAGTCGGTTGGGCCAGCACATTGATGACAGTTGGTGGGCTGACCATGACAGCAGTGTTAATTGCATCCCGTGGCAGTGACTCCTGGCCCAGAGGTTGCTGTCACCTGGCCTCCATGGTATTGTCAATCCTTGCGTCCACGGTTGCGAGTATATCCGTTCTCATGTCGGTTCGTAGATCCTTGATCTGATTGGAAATGAGTCCTTGTATTGCCTCCGGTATGCCGTCACCAAGGCCGCTAGTGCTCACCGCAGGTTGTGACGGTGCTTGTGACAGTGGCGGTAGGGCTGGTTTTGGACGTCGGGTGTGTTACTGGGAGCATCCTTTTGCTCCGTATTTTTTGTGCTCCAGCGTCCACGTCCTTTTGGTCGGTTGTTGTTGCCTTTCTTTGCTGCATTGCGTGCCAATTTGCATGGGGTCGGCATGTTTTCCGTGGCATGGCGTTGCGAAGTTATGAGGTGGAGTTGTCCGTTTGGCACCTGGAGGAGTTGTGTGGCCGTGGAGGCGGTTCGCGTTCAAACCTGGTCACGTGATGTTTTTGTCGGGAAGCTGGAGGCGGTTCATGTTCAAACCAGGGGCCATATGCATGAAGCAGTGTTAGCGCTTGAAACCTGTGGTTAGAGGTGATCTCCGGGTTAGCGGCGAAAAGTCGGTATGTATGGAGCAGTGTTATGGAAACCCCGCGAGTTAAAAGTCGGGTATGCTAACCCCACTCCGTAGCACGTATAAGGGTAGTGTTAGGGACCGATTAGGCGCAAATCTATTCAATGCGATCATATTTGACAGATTTACACACGCAATAAGTGAAATTTAATCAAATTAACCCTAAAATCGAACCGTTATTAACGCGGCCGCCGCATTGGCGGCATTATTCATATTGTCGAATCGACGAATGTAAACTAAACAAATCGCCGCCGCCACCGCATCGACATCGCTATCCATACTGTCGGCGGCGATTTGTTTTGTGTACATTCGTCGATTTGACAATATTAATATCGGCGCCGTTGTAGCGGAGGCATTAATATCAGTTCGAATTTAGGGTTAATTTAATGAAATTTCATGATTTTGAGTAGGTAATTCTGTTAAATATGATCGCATTCAATAGATTTGGGCCTAATATATTGCCGCCGATGCGGCGGGGGCGGGGGCGGCGGCTACAGGCACAGAGGGATTTCCCAAATTTATAAATAACTGCTAGGTTAGCTAATGCCTCCGCGCTTTGGCTCCATACATACCCTGTGACCGAATTTCCAATGCCAGCGTTAGCTAACCCGGACCCTGCCTTTAACACCGGAGCCAATGAATAATTCTTCATGCATACGGCCCCTGGCTACGTGATGTGTTCTGTTATTTCAATGGGTAGATTTTAAGACAAATCATAGTGAGTTTAAAACGGCCTTTGTTTGTGCCGAATCACATATTTCCAGCGGCCTGAGGCGCTCTATTGGGATACCTACTGTAACCGGGGAGTTGGAGGGGGGGGTGGTAGTTCCACCCATAGTGCTAGATGGCGCCACCGGAGCAGGAGCCTATGGGTGTCCTTTCCCCTGGACGTAGGTGGAGTCGGATCAGTGTCGTTTCGGGCTGCCCCGTGCCTTCGAGGGGCACCATGTTACAATAACATGCACAATTAATTTTAGCATGGTTTCACTTAAAATATTCCCAATGTTAGTTATTTATAATAAAAGTTACTTGAAACAAAAATAAGATAGGTAGTTGAACTTTGGGTTGCTGGTTTACTTTGGAAGTGAGTACTAAGTTTTTATATAGTTCCAATTTAATGTGCTTACCTCGGACATAAGGCAGAGACATTGTTAAGTACAACAGTTTTATTTGATAATAAACCTGAACTTTCAGAAAGGTTGTGCAGCCATCAGGTAGGTACATTAATAATTCGGTTCACTCGGACAGAATAAGGACACTGAAGTTTGGAACTATTGAATTAAAAAAAGAAAAGAAATCAGTTCCCCAGGGGTCGGGCAAGTAAGCACGTCATGAATAATTGAAAGGAGACATTTTAACGAGAAATCCGGCTTCAACGGTTTCAACACATGACAGGATTAACAACAATTTATCAGAAAATAATAAAATCTGAGGTATGTGTAGTACAAGACGATGGTATGTGTCAAATGACATGTTCAGTTTTGAGAATAAATCACCAATTTATGCACTTGATATAACAATCATGCCATTAAATCTTAGTTTTAGAACATAACCCCCCCCCCCCTCCCCTCCAAATTAGTGATCGTCCCTTCCCTGAAACATCGCCCGCCCTTGATTTTAAATTTGTTTTTTTTTAACTGATAAAAATGTGTCGGGCTAGAAGCAATTAAACTTTCGTAATGGCCCTATCACATTACGATGCTTCTCGCCGGCGCACCGCTGTTGGTATGCTTCAAGCACATTTCCACACTGACATTGTTTTGGTTATCTGTTCCACCACTAGCTGATAATAACAACGGCCTCTTAAGGGGGTGTTACATTATGACGCATTGCATAAACTTTTGCCGACGTATGTGATTTTTGGCCGCTACGTCGGCTTATGTCGTTATGCATTACACATGTTTTAGGTGCGCATTGGTATATGTCAATGTACGTCGACGTCCGTCGAGATACGCGGTGCGCGTCAGGGGGTTGGCGAAGTTTTGTGCATGCAGAAAACCTTCGACGTACCACAACGCATGGGTGCTTAAGTTATGCCTACATTAGCCATACGTCGAGATACATTAGACACGCGTTGGAGGAACGTTGTTCTTACGTTGACTTTCGTTCCTCTGACAGAGAGCGTTCATTCCGCGCCTTGGCAAAGTAACGCAAACATATGACGACGTTGTTCTAACATATGCATAACGTATGGCTGATGCGCGGTTGGCGTTTCTCCACCATGTCTTGACGTATTTGGAGTGTGTCTGGTGGTCACTTAACATATATAACCTTCGCCGGTGTTTTGCGAATGTGCCGTGAGTGTTTTGCGAACGTATTCTGAGCCTTTTGGCTTGGAGTATATAAAGGGATCGAATTTCATGTTTGACTAGAACAGCTCAGCTCTCCGGAGATGATGGATGTCCCTGCAAGGCTCCTGCAGGAATACCATTCTCCAACATCATCATAATGCCGAAAGGTTTGACGCATCTCGACGTAAACATTTTTTTGTACGCATTGGCCGCACGCTTGCGAGATGCGTCATAATGTGACAGTGTAAAATTCTCCGATTAAGCGTATATTGAATATCGAGATGGCTAAATATGAAACAGTACTCCCTTTATAAGGCTCACACTGGGGGAGGGAAACAATGCCCCTTTAAGCACAATCCTTCCCCCTTATCTCACCCAGACACACAGTCACCACATGTTATCTAAGCCCATGATAGCCAGGTGGTGGTCAAAGCTAGGTAGGGGGTGAGCCCTGAAAGCAACCGATAAGACTGTTGATAACATCCACTGTTGCATGTATATAAACTGAATAAAACTAAGCATCAGGATCATTATCCATCTACACTTCTGCTGGTGCTGGACTCAAATCGCGTGTTGTGTCATGTGTGTTTCTACTATAGGGTAAGCTCTGATATATAATTCATATGGATAGAAGATATCAAAAGGGGGGAATCAGGATAGTATGCCTTATGCAGGATAGTATGCCTTATGCAGGATAGTATGCCTTATGCAGGATAGTATGCCTTATGGAGGATAGTATGCCTTATGCAGGATAGTATGCTTTATGCAGGATAGTATACCTTATGGAGGATAGTATGCCTTATGGAGGATAGTATGCCTTATGCAGGATAGTATGCCTTATGCAGGATAGTATACCTTATGCAGGATAGTATGACTTATGCAGGATAGTAGGGCATTCTGGCCATGTAGAGCTGTATCACTAATAACATGAGTAACCATAAGAAAAGATAACCATAACCCTCGCGTACCACCTAACTGGATCGGCCATAAATAGAACTCAAACGCCCGCATATATACGATATGCAGGGACCCGCAAAATACGGGATTTCATAACAGTGCCTTTACTGTGTCAGCTTGGTTGCCCGCCACAGTCGCGTAGACTTTAGGCCAAATAAAACAATGGTGATCGTCCCCGCCCCTGCCTGAAAAATCGCCCGTCCCTGATTAAAAAAATATGTGATGTATATATTTTTTTAACTGTTAAAAATGCGTCGAGCTAGCAGCAATTCACTTTTTGTATAAATTGTTAAGTCATTGGTTTGACTCGGCCAGCGTTTGAACCCAAGAGTTCGAATCCCACGACCTACCAGAACGGGAATCGGGCGCTAAACTCATTCCGCCATCGCGTCTGGTTACCTATTACGTCTACATAAAAAATATATTTAAAAAAAAAAAAACCGCCAGCTCAACCCGGATTTTTATTTCAAAAGGACGATTTAATTTTTTAATATTTTGCCTAAAGTCTACGCGACTGTGGCGGGCAACCAAGCTGACACAGAGGTACAAGAATCCTCTACTATTATCAGCCAGTGGTGGAACAGATAACCAAAACAATGTCAGTGTGGAAATGTGCCTAAAGCATACCAACTTTCACTTTGAGAACAGAACATCAAATAACAGATGAGATTTAGCATGTACTGTAGGCCTACTATTTCAGCTTACTGGGAACGGGACTGTGTTGGGGAACCAAGCTACTATGTGCTTGGCCTTTGAAGTGACCACAGTGGCGACCTCTGTTGAAACAAAGGCAAGGGAACCAGTAGGCCTACATGTTGGGATTGTGTCAGCCATGTGGATGCACTCAGGCGGCACCTAGCGGCTACCACGGGAACTGCAACTCGACTAGGTAACGCGTGTGTGTGTTTAGATAAAAGATTCACCCCCGTACTTGCAGTTTATCTTGTGTGTGAGGTGTGTGACGGCGTGGCAAATGATGTCTTTACCTCTTGCTGTAAAGATAAATGAATGCTGAGAACTCACAGTGTGTTGCGAAGCGAGTAAGTTGAAACAATGTTGCTTGCTGTGCCAGCTGGGCAGAACTGGGCTCGGGTGGTGTGTTGGTCACGTGGGGTGGGTGGAAGTAAACTGGGAGCCTCGTTTTTTTTTTTTTTGTGTTCAAAATCTTTATTCCATTTGAATAATTTTTTTTCAGCATTTAGGCGTTGGTAGTGAAAAACCGTCAGTCTATATGGTGCACATAGGCCTACGGTAGTTATGATGCGTATGGACTATTTTATTTATAGATGAGATGATGAGATGGTATGAACAATATAGGCCCCTATATACTTTTATATAGACACTTTTAGCAGGTTGAAATCAGGCATTACAAATATTATGGGGTTCATATTTTGTACATATAAACTGTAGAATAGCCATTTACCGTTAGGACCTATGCAACCACAATATTTCATTAACCAGACGGGATGGCCGAATGAGTTAGAGTGTCCGTCTCCCGTGTTGGTAGATCGTGGGTTCTAATCCTGGTTGAGTCAAACCAATGACTTAAAAATTGATACTTGTCGCTTCCTAGCCAGACGCTTGGCATTATTAGGATAGGGCGAGGAGCAGTGGAATGAGGAAGACCAGTCGTCTGCAACTGAAATTTCCTCTGCTTAAACAACTAATGTACCAAAAAAAACCAATATTGAAATGTAAAATGATTTTGAAATTTGACGTTTTGGCAATGCTAAGCCTATATCAGAACTTGATATCAGAACTGGGCAATCTTTCTTGTTTAAAGTCAGATATACTGTGTTAGGGTTGGTGTGTGCTGTGATAGGTAGGGTTGGTGTGTGCTGTGATAGGTAGGGTTGGTGTGTGCTGTGATAGGTAGGGTTGGTGTGTGCTGTGATAGGTAGGGTTGGTGTGTGATGTGATAGGTAGGGTTGGTGTGTGCTGTGAGAGGTAGGGTTCCATTTATCATATAAAAAAGTTGATTAAACCAAAGTCGGTTAATCCAAATTGTCGGTTAATCCAAACAAAATTGTCGAACCGCAGGCCACCTCCGGTACAGTTAAACCAAACTTTCATGTGTTTATAAGGTCATCTGAGACCCCACCAACTTTTTTTAATGATAAATGGTAGTATTTTGAAGGGATCCTATAAATTTGTTTGGATTAACCAATCGTTTGGTTTAACCGAGCTTGGTTTAGCGGGGTTATACTGTATGTACATACAAAAAAAATCAAAGTGTCCACATACATTGATTATTACATGTGCAATACACTCTTACTCAAAGTCAAAGTCGAACCCGAAGCTTGGTTAAACAAATAATCGGTTAATCCAAACAAATTTCTAGGGTCCCTTCAAGTTTGGTTTAACGGGGTTATACTGTATAGAGAAAAGGAGAAGGAAGAAATAGGTGGCAATGGGGAAAATAAGTGTTGGTGTAGATAAAAGTAAACTATCCATGGTAACATCATATTCTCGTGGGATTTAAAATTCATGAGTACACATCAAGTCATGCATTGAAATTGCATTTTGATTATGTGTTGACTGGTGATGTCTGAATATGTGGGCAGCTGTTATATATAGAGAGAGAAAAAGAGAAGGACGGAGAAGGTGGCTATGAGTCTGATGAGTGTTTATATAGGCTGTTGATTGGATGGGTCTTGGGGTTTTATATCCTAGCAGTATATGTGGTAGAAATCAAGACAGGGGCAAACTTGTTTGTCTGAGTGGTTCTTGGAGTTTTATGTCCTAGCAGTATATGTGGTAGAAATCAGGACAGGTGCAAACTTGTTTGAGTGGTTCTTGGGGTTTTGTCCTAGCAGTATATGTGGTAACAACCAGGACAAGCACCAACTTGTTTGTTTCGGTGGTTTTGGGGGTTTTATGTCCTAGCAGTATATATGTGATGAAAATCAGGACAGGTACCAGCTTGTTGTTTCTGTGGCTTTGGGGGGTTTTATGTCCCAGCAGTACCTGTGGTAATATCAGGAAGGGCACTGCATTGTTGTTTGGGTTATTGATGGGGTTTTATGTCCTAATGGCATCTATGTGTAATATGTCGGGACTCGGCTGTCTGAACCCCAAACATTACTAGTCTCCACAGGTGTGTTCTGACAACTGTCTGTCAGTTCCCACCCGCCGTTACTCTCAACAACTCATAAGGAATAAAGGAGTTGCAGACAGTTACAACAAACAATATCAATGCTTCTCTCCCTCAATGCACTCTTTCTGGTGCATGAAGGGAACATTAAAATAATTATTAACAGTCTCTTAAGTATGAACATCACATCACAATCTCGGTCGCTATGTGTTATCACATTTCCACATAGGCGCTTATGTCACAAAGCAAGTGGGGCCACCCATTGCTTTTCTGTTACATAATTCTGGTCCCCACTCTGTTGCCTGAGAATAATAATGTTCTTTGCCAATATATAAATCTGAACCGAAAATCCGTATATTTTTACATATGGTCATATCAAGACAAGTACTAACTTGCTTGTTGGTTGGTTGGTTGATGGGTTTTATGGTCTAGTAGCATATGTGGTCATATCAGGACAGGTACCACCTGGTTGTTTGTTGGTTGTTGGGCTTTTATGGCCTAGCAACATCTATGGTCATAGTAGGATAGGTACTGACTTGCTTGTTAGTGTGTTGTTTGGGTTTTATGGCCTAGCAACATCTGTGGTCATAGTAGGTTAGGTACTGACTTGTTTGTTGGTGGGCTGTTGAGGTTTTATAGCCAGCAACATATGTGGTCATAGCAGGATATGCACTGACATGCTTCTTGGTTGGTTCATGGGGTTTTATGGTCTAGTAGCATATGTGGTCATATCAGGACAGGTACCAACTTGGTTGTATGAAGGTTGTTGGGGTTTTATGGCCTAGCAACATCTGTGGTAATAGCAGGACAGGTACTGTCTTGTTGCTTGCTGAATGTTGGAGCTTTATATCCTAGCAACATATCAGGACAGGGACTGACTGCTTGTTTGGTTGTTGTTGGGATTTACATCCTGGCAACATCTGTGGTCAAATTGGGACAGTGTGCACTCATGGTTGCTTTATAGTGCTGCCAAACTGAGAGACCACACCAATAGCACCATGAACTGATCTAGGAGGTTAATATATATAGAGAAGGAGTAGCAGAAGAGGGACAAATATTCAGATGAGAACTGTTGGATTGGTATGTTATGATTTTTACATAGCAATGATACTCCAACATGATATGGAGACACTATCAGAGCAACAAGTCTTTAACAACTCTTAAACTTGTATGATACCCCAGTCACACTATGCCTGGATTCGCTTGCGATCATTTTGCGATGGTTTTGCGATCATTTTTGCGACCATCTTGCGACCACCTTATGACCGGTCGGCTAGTGGTCGGCGACTGGTCGCTACCCATAACCTCTGGTGAGTCTTTCTTTAAGGAGAAGTCCATGCTTTGACTGGATGTTATTAGCAAAAGCTTTCTTTGTTAGCAAAGGAAACATGCAGCCTCATATTTATGATGTAATATGATTATATATATATTACATTTGTTGGTCCTCATGCTAGCCCACTGATCTGTGGTGCTGCCACCTGGTGATTGAATAAAGAGTTCCCAACGTGAACCACTAGGTTATGTATACAAATATTCCATGCTGACATCAATGCTACATATAGTATTGTCGTGGGTGTGATGAAAAGGGGAAATATTGCGCCTAGAGCGGGACTCGAACCCACATCTCTTTGCATTCCGGGCCAGTGTGCTAACCATTACACCACCTAGGCTCCCTGACACACTACTCATGCCTACCTGTCTATGTTGTTACTTGCCTGAGAGGTCAGTGCAGACCACTACACTCGTCCCCCTGGAATTGTAAGTCTTTTAATGCTTACACTTACATACATACAGGCAATGCACTAACACATACATACACAGGGTCGGTTCAACAACCATACAGCATGTAGCTTGTACAGGATCATGGTCACGGCAACCAGTGTCGTGGGTGTGATGAAAATGGGAAATATTGCGCCTAGAGCAGGACTCGAACCCACATCTCTTTGCATTCCGGGCCAGTGTGCTAACCATTACACCACCTAGGCTCCCTGACACACTACCCACGCCTACCTGTCTATGTGGTTACTTGCCTGAGAGGTCAGCGCAGACCACTACAGTATTAAGATTGGTTGTTTGAGTTTTACATCCTGGCAACATCTAATATCATAGCAGGACGGGTACCGCCTTGTGACAAGGTGCACTCATGGTGACATTATAGTGCTGCCCCACTGGGAAGTCAGCTTGCTGGCACCATGACCCGATATCCCACTCAGTTACATTATCCTGATGCTGAGCTAACCAGTCCTTGCGCTATCCTATTAATACCGAGCACCAGGTTAAGAAGCAACAACAAAATAGTAGTAATCGATTTGATAGGTCATTGGTTTGACTCGACCGGGTACCTAACTCCCCATCTCCCGCACGAGAGGCGCGCGCTCTACCGATTCGGTCACCGCGCCTGGGTAGTATTAAAATGATTCCTAATGGAATAAACAATGAACCTGCATCTGAAGCATAATCACCACAAATATGATATTATAATAACCGTATATAGTGCTGATTCGCTTTACAATGCATTTTTATTAATTGATCTAAGCTGTGTTCACACACACAACTTTATGTCGACTTAGACAAGTCGAAATAGATGAATCGATTTAGTGGCGTGTTCACACACACCGAATTTGAAAGTGTTTCAGCTGCCGGGAACCAGCAGCCGTAGTGGTGAGCCTGTAGCCGGCGAGTACTGCTATTTGTTTAGTTTACATTCGTCGATTTGACAATATGAATAACGACGCCGATGTAGCAGCTACGTTAATATCGCTTGGAATTTACGGTTAATTTAATTAAATTTCATTATTTGAGTATGTAATTCTGTTAAATATGATCGCATTTAATAGATTTTGGCCTAATCGGTCCCTAACACTGCCGGGCACCAGTGTATAGTTACAGCTGAGCCTGTAGCTGGCGAGCACCGCTATTTTACACTGTCGCCGCCCGGGAACCAGCTGTATCGATTCATATAAACTACCTCAGGGATGTGGTTTCCATGAACCGATTTATACTAGTCGATTCAGCCCTAAACCGATGCAGCGTCGCGTTCACATGGCGAATGTGCGCCGAACTAGGCAAGTCGATTTATATGAGTCGCTTTAAAGTGCGTGTGTGAACACAGCTTTAAGCTGTGTTCACACACGCACTTAAAAGCATGCTCAGCAGATATACCTGTATATGTGTACACTTATACATATATACAAGTATACATATATACATATTTATACATATATACTTATATGTACAAATATTCATATATAAGCCTACAAGGATGATAATTTCCTGCCGATCGGCTATTTCCCGACTTTTGGGCATTAGGACATCCTTTGTAGGTCCATATGTTCTAATCCCTAATATAAAGTCAGGCTAAGTGAACAGAAGAGGGCGAGACGGGAGGTAAAAATAGATGCGTAGTGGGCGAGGTTGGCAGCTAAAGTGTGGTCAATAGTAGGTGGGGGGAGGGGCCGCAGCAAAGCAGCGTACAGGCCCGCAGCAAATATATAGCATGCATAAGAAATAGTCATAAAAAATCGTAGAATAATAATAATCATTATTATAAAATACCTTCACCCGCCAGTTTATATTTATATAATAGATTATATCACATATATATATATATATATATATATATATATATATATGTATATATATAAATAAACATATAAACATGCATGCATGCATATATATATATCTAAATATATATACATACTCTCTCACCTGCCAACCAGATTCACCAAAAACTGTCGTCATAACCACCCCCCCCCCCTGTTCTCTGTGGCGGAGTGGTTAGAATGTCTGACTTTTTTCTAGGTCGGACACCTAATCTGAAGGTTGGTGGTTCGATTCCCCATGCCCCCAGCTCTGCCAATTTGGATTTCCACCACTGTGTATAACTTACAGCGACATCAAAGGCCAGTTGCTCTCATACCATGTCTATGTGGTGTGGGAGGTTAAAAATCCCTTGGGTCAGTAAAAGTGTAGGCTCGGGCTTTCTATCGACAAACTGTCTAATGGTGAAAACAAGTCTATTCATATT
The DNA here is from genome assembly GCA_030323885.1 of Branchipolynoe longqiensis. NCBI lineage: Eukaryota > Metazoa > Annelida > Polychaeta > Phyllodocida > Polynoidae > Branchipolynoe > Branchipolynoe longqiensis. Next base: position 60,770,914 of record CM059193.1, on the reverse strand, counting down.
CAGACTTATCCATGATAGGCAGTATAAATCTTCAAGGGAAAAAACAACAACAAAAAACCCGCCGCAACGACGGCATAGGGGATCGGGGAGGCAGTCAGGGGGGGGGGGTGGAGATGGCAAGTTTTGGTCAGCCTGGTTGGCAGGTGAGTGAGTGTCGTCCAGGCCCCCCCCCCCCTGACCGACTCTCCCCCCCCCCCCCCCCCCCCCCCTTCCATACGCCGCCGTTGCGGCGGGGATGGTGGGGGGGGGGGGAGGGGGTGACAGCTAGGAGGTTCTGAATCAGGGAACTTTTCTTGCATCTGTGGAGGAAGGATGTCAGGTCTTGTCAACCTCCTCCACAACTCCACAATTAGTCCCGGTCCATAAGAAGCAGGGCAAGTACAGAAAGTGGGACAAGACTGGAGAGCATAGAAAGTGGGACATGTACAACATGCACGGCCAACAGAGAAAGTGGGACACGTGTGGGAAACAGAGAAAGTGGGAAGATCCACTGACACTGCTGAAGTGATTTCATGGCCTTTGCGCCAACAATGTCTAAATGTAAATAGCATGCAAGACTTCTTTGTCAATATAAAACATAAACCAATTTTAAAGTTCCTATGAATAAATGGTCTGTATCACCTTTTGTAATTTTAGCTATCCTCTGTGTGTTGATTTTTGCTGTTATTTAACACAAATTGAACTACTTGAACAAATTGCACTGGATATACTTTTTTTGCGGTCATTTGACACAGGTCTGGCCATTTAAGGTTTTGTGTAAATTTCAATGCAGGCCTATGAATGTGATTACCAAAACTGATAACAGATTCCATTGGCCTTGAATCCAACCCTTGCTGATGACACAACGTTAAACAATCAGCAATCAATGAACCAAGAACTCAATCAATTTCCATGTTTTTTTATGTATTTCTTTTTTTTTTTAGCGTTGAGGAGTGACTTTAACCCCGGATTAGTTACATCTTGCAAACCATTTAATAGAACGAATATTAAGTCAATTTAATAGAACCTGTCATAATAAAAGCATGTGATGTCCCACATTTCGGTGTGCATGCCGAAATTAATTTGCATGTTTTCATTAAAAGTATATCCAGAATCATGCGATATAGCGATATAGCGAATGGTAGACAGGAAGTGTGAACACTTATTTGTCTCTCATTTTTTGTTGTTGTTGTTGTTGTTGTTTGGTACATTAGTTGTCCCAAGCAGGGGAAATCCCAGTCACAGATGACTGGTCTTCCCCTCTCCACTGCTGGTCGATAGAACGCCCGAGCCTACACTTTTACCGACCCAAGGGATTTTTAAACTCCCATACCACATAGACATGGTATGAGAGCAACCGGCCTTTGATGACGCTGTAAGTTATACACAGCGGTGGAAATCCAAATTGGCAGAGCTGGGGGCATGGGGAATCAAACCGCCGATCCTCAGATTAGGAGTCTGACCTAGAAAAAAGTCAGACACTCTAACCACTCCGCCACAGAGAACGCCTTTCAAACAAAAGTTATGTGTGAGATGAATTTACATGCTGGCTCGCAGATTCAGTTCTTCGCCGGTGGTCCAGAACAGAAGAACTCGGAATGCCCGTCACTGTCTGATAGGTTAGCCCATGTTTAAGGTCAGTGCTGCCCCCTAGTGTCTAACACTAGATCAGGCGTCTCATCTAACCTACTGGCACCTTGTGGGAGAATGCAAAATAACCATTATACAGTTCCCCCCGGCCTTATTCGATTAACACAACCCGGGCGACTCGGGTCACCAGATTTGCTAGCATTTCAAATCGAACACCGCGAGTGGAGTTGACAAAAAACGTGGCGTGTGCAAAAAGTCCTGACCCCCGTAACCGACCTCTTGGATGGGGGTGGCAAGGAACGACAATGTCACATTTCCGCTGGTACCGTCCTGTAGGATAACAGTTACCAGTACCAGTCCTACATATTTTTGTTGTTGTAATAACGCAGATTAATGAAATTGAAATATAGTTAAACTATGCAATCATAAAATACTTTACATCCTATTTTGCTGTAGTTATATTGGTTATTACAGAAAAAGAAGAATTTTTGAATTAAGCCCCCATTTTGTCCACCCCGAGCGCATAAGCATATTCAGCGCTTTTTGGAGTGACCCAACCAGCCATGGTGTGACCCAACCAGCCACGGTTGAACTCGTTTGAGCTCGTTTAAACTTGTTTCCGGTACAAAGGCTAGGGGACCAGGTTGGAAACTGAGTGATGATAGATGAAAACTCCTATGCATCTGCCTGAGCAAATGAATGCCAGGGGACCAGGCTAGACCTCCACAGAGCTAGCAGTGTAGTAAAATATTATTTTACTAGTTTATTGTGCAGACATTATCACATATTTACATATCTTTTGCACAGATTAAATTGTTTGAAGTATATTTGAAATTGATCTACATTGATTTCTGTTTAAATCACACAATATCACTACTTACTGAATGGGAAACTCATCCTGCAAGGGTATGCTCAATATGACCCAGTGGTCAGCCGTTTTTCATCCTTTCATCGCTGTGGACCCTTCTCCCCGAGCGAGGAGAAACGTATTCGTTTATTCAACCCGAGTCTGTAGGATGTGCGCATGCGCCAAAAGGTGGCTCGGGTGACCCGAGTTGATTAATCGAATACGCCCCCCCATGATTCACCAGCCTCGATCTGATGCTGTCGGTCAACAACACCGACATATGTCAAAACGATGATGATATTCATAACTTCCTGTTTGCCTGTGAATAGTACCATCTCCCACTGTATCTGGTGGTGTCAACCACACAACACAAACACACACACATCAAGAAAACAGGTGTTTTTCCTAACTTCCAGGTTCACATCGAATGACCCTTCCCCTACTCCCACTTGCGGGGTGGCGTCGAATGCCTATTTTATTATCTTTAAAAAAAGAAGAAGATACATATGAAGAGTTCAGGCGCAAAACCACATAAACACAAATCCCAAAATATAGTTTTAATAAAAGATCTTTAGCTGAAAATAATGTTAAAGTTAATTAATTCCACTTTTAATGTGATCACGGGGTTATGGAGCAATGAATAAATGAGTACGAATAATTTAAAAAGATTTCCATGTTTATCTCCACTTTTGGATTAGCGTTTACGTGGTATTGCGCCTGAACTCTTCATATGATGGAGAGACAATCCTTCTTATAGCTTCCAGTTGAAGCACCAATGGTAGAAGCATTTGAGAGAGGGCTGGATAGATATTGGAGAGGACACCCACAATTATATGACTTCAGGGCACCGCCGACCTCCATATGTGTGCAAAGAAAAAGAAAGTTAGTTTTTTTTGCCATACCGAGCTGGCATTAGAGGCCCAATAGGGCCTAGATCAGCCAGAAGAGGATCTGTAGGTTAATCTGTAAGTATGGCAATGGACGGCATTTCTACAGATGATGCAGTCTGGAATACACGAGAGGAAGCACTTCCGGTTGTACTTCCGGAGGTACAGAGACACCAAAAACACTGCGGGAGTATTCCATCATCCCTCACCTATCATCCTCATCCCCATCCTCATTCCCAGGTCGATTCTCTAAAGGTCATATAGTTGAGTTGACCTTTTTTGTAGCACCGCCCGTTCATGGCCCGCTCGCCTTGTGCAACTGGCATGAATTATATTTAGAAAAAACCAATATGATTTCAGATTTAATATTTTTTTTTTCTTGAAGATTTATACTGCCTATCATGGATAAATCTGAATAGACTTGTTTTCACCATTAGGCAGTTTAAATTCAGACTTCAGACTGCGTAGATTTTGATAGCATATCATGCCCCTGTCACACTACGACGCTTCTCCCGGCGATCCGTCAGCGTTGGAAATAAAATCTTGCGCGTCGAGAAACGTCAAACTTTTCGGCGGTTTGGGAGAAAAGATCGGCGTCAGCGCGGCGCGTTATGCGCGCGCCGCCAACGTATGTATACGCGCTGGGGAAAAAAAGAAGAAAAGTTTGGCGCGACGTCTTCATTTAACCTTAAATGTTGGTAGGGCGTAAAACAAAAATGGCCCAGTTTGCGCGACGCGTGAGCAACGACCCTCCCGCGCGCGCGCCGTCTTTCTAGCATTCCCATAACGTTATGCCGGCGCGTCCAACGCAGCGCGACGCGCGCCTAACGTCCTCCTAGCGTTCTTACCCATTTCGTCCCGCGCGTTGCCGCGCGTTGGAAGTTTTGGACAGGTTCAAAACACTCAGCGACCAATAACGCGCGCCGACTTTCGTCGGCGACTCGCCGGCGACAAAGACGTGTACCGACGTGTACCGACGCGCGCATAACGCGCCCCCAGCACGTCTCGATATTTCACTAATTATCGCCCAAAAACACCACACGTTGACCGGTCGCCGGCGAGAAGCGTCGTAGTGTGACAGGGGCATCACCTTAGTCATTTACATGTCTTTTCTAAACACAAATGCAATACCTTAATATGAAATCGGAAAAAAGAAACGCATTATGTAGGCATCACTTAAAAAAAAAACCACCATTTGAAAATATATATACAGTAAAACCTCTCTAATCGTTCACTTCGCCAGGATGGCGCCGGGGCGGCGCCGCATTAGCGCCGTGTCGGCGCCCCGCTCACCAGTGAGCGCGGCATTGCATATTTTGGCACCGCCAGATCGGCGGCAGGTCGGCGCCAACTTGCCAACCAAGGGGTCGGTGACCTGGCGGTGCCAGCGAGGGGCCAATGCGTAGCCAGGTGGCCAACCACCTTTTAATGGCGCATTATCCTGATACTGAGTTCACCAGAAAGAGCTCACCAGTCCTTGCCATGGATTCAAGCTATCACTGGTTGCATTTAGTCGGGCATGCCCTTCAGAAAGAATAATCGCATCACCTCACTCTGCCTCCCCCTCCCCACTTTAACATCATGCCCTTAGATGTTGCCAGGACGTAAGACTCCAACAACCAACCAACCTTTGACATCTGGACTATTCCTTAACCCCTCTAAAAAAGAAAGTTTGTTTTATTTAACGACGCCTCTAGAGCACATGGATTTTTATCATTGGCTATTGGACATCAAACATTTGGTCATTTTGACATATTTCTTTAGAGGAAACCTGCTGCCGCCACATAGGCTATTCTTTCCGATAAAGCAGCAAGGGGTCTTTTATATGCACTTTCCCAAAGACAGGACAGGACACACCACAGCCTTTGCTGAATCAGTTGTGAACCACTGGTTGGAACGGAAAATAGCCCAAACTGCAAATGTGTCCACTGAAGCAGGATCTGTAGGATGACCTACACCTACACAGCTGGACACGCTACCATCTGAGCTATGTCCCGCTCCTTGACCCCGCTAAAGTCTCACTCTACTAGTATAAACACGTTGACCAGCTACGTCAATATCACAAGACTCAGACCCAGCACTAGAAAGGATGACCTTTGGCCACCTTACAGATAATTTATTCACAAAACCATCCACTATTGGTGCCAACAGTTAGTTTAGTATAAACAAGATACGTATAACTGGAACATGGGCTTGATAATAAGCAGGGCTTGTGCTATTTATGCTCGTATAATGAATTATATATCGTATAATAAGTTCATCACCATCATGCTGTCGGTCGCGATGTGACAAAGACTGCTTTCATTACTTGACTGCCGCTCTCCATTTAGCTCTCTGCTGTGAGAGTGATGTCCATGAGTCGGTCTTAATGTCTCTCAGCTTCAGGTTTCTCTTGATGGTATCCTTGAACCGGAGATGAGGGCGCCCTCTCTTTCTGTAACCAGAAGACAGTTGAGAATAGAGGATCTGCTTTGGTAGCCTGTCTGATGACATCCTCATGAGGTGTCCAGTCCACCGGAGATTCTTTTTGATCATAAGATCTTCCATAGAGGGCAGCCCCGTCCATTTGAGTATTTCCTTATTTGTCACTTTGTCCTTCCAGGTTAGCCTCATGATTGAATGCAGATGTCGCATCATGAAGGTATGCAGCTTTTTCACCTGTCGTCTGTACACTGTCCAGGCCTCAGCTCCGTATAGTAGGGTGGATAGCACGATTGCACGGTAGATCTTGCCTTTGACCTATATATCACATATATAGCATAATATACATCTACAGATTATACCCTCTGTTATGAGAGGAAGTGACATATCAATATGGATATATCACACTCTATAACTGTTCATATCCATAATCGCTATTGGAAGAACCGCTTGTGTAGAAAGAAGTTCAATACTTATGCTAAAATAAAATATCACATAGAAAATATTATAGGGCGTATACAAGGTTATACGAGTAGAAGAAGCGGAAAATACATTATGCTTGTTAATATGCTTTGATTCTATTTATATTCTATTCTATCTGAAGATAGTCAATTTAGTCAGAGCGAATGGTGGAATATTAGTGGTGATTCGGTTAATACCGTCTAATGGTGTTCCCGGAAGGTTTATATCGACCAGCAAATCTGTTCCTGAAGTTAATGCGCCCAGCTGCCTGTAGGGGGCAGTACGGGACCGGTGACGACAACGACAAATGGCATCCTACAAAGTCTTACACAGCGAGGCCACCATTTATAAACAAATCATCCTACAACGTTTATCTATGGAGTCTTACACAATCAGACCACCACTTATCAACAAATCATCATACAAGTCACTGACTCAAACCACCACTTATTAACATATCAATCTACGGAGTCTTACACAACCAATCCACCACTCATCAACAAAGTCTTACACAGTCAAACCATCACTTATCAACTTATCATTCTACGGAGTCTTACATTGCCAATCCACCACTCATCAACAAATCATCCTACAAAGTTTTACACAGTCAGACCACAACTTATCAACATATCAATCTATGGAGTCTTAAACAATCAGGCCACCACTTATCAACAAATCATCCCTATATTTTAATAAAGGAATTATTTGTAATCAGGTAATGTCAGGTGGTACACATCTGCGTATCTGCGTATATGGAAGCTTGGCTCCTGTCAGACTATAGGGTTGAGTGACCTGGAACCGACCATTGGCCTCAAAAACATTATATGAAGAGTTCAAATGCAAAACCCCGTAAATGCCAACTCAAAAATGTAATTAAAATAAAAGATTTTCCCCTGAAAATAATCTCAATTCTCACTAATTCCACTCTTCTTGTGATAACATAATTATGGAGCAATGAATAACAATTAGGAATGTAAAAAACTTATATTTTTTGGCAGTTTGATTCTAATGTTCATCCTAATTTTTGGATTGTCGTTTACGGAGTTGCTAGCTGTAGATATTTCACTTTCGACACGGGAGCCACGTGGACAACAACTGCCTTAAATTGCCATCCCACCCACCCCACAATGAGAAAGGGATATAGGGTTATACGCATGCCTAAGCCTCATCGACATCACAGAGCTACCTAAGAAACTGTACTGATGAAAGAACTAATATTGTAATAAAGAGGCATAACTATTTTTGCTGTGTTCGTGTGTCTAATTATCACACCAGGGGATGGTAGGGACTGAAAGCGACTTACCCATGTCCCAAATTTGTGACTGGAACCTTGCTAATTACACACGACTCCAACTCATGTGGCTTCCGGTAGTATATGGCTCCCCAGAAGCCAGAATAGACCCCGCTAGTTAAGCTGGAAAGTACCCCACTAGAGTGGTTCCAGATGCTGCCGATAGATGTCACTTCCCCCCTCCCCCCAAACAAACACTGTAAACTCAACCAGTGGCGGCCAACTAGACCAAAAAACCAATCTACAATGGAGGTACATGATTACACGAGGTACATGATTAATCAATATTAACCTACTTACTAACTCAATAGGCCCCACCTGAGATTACCATGAACACAAGTTCAATCACAAGGGCCCACCCTAAATCCCCCATCACCCTTTCAACAAGTATGTTATTACTAGAAAGATAATCAGTTATGCCTGACCCCCTACTAATGCCTACCATACTAGTCTAAAATAATTACCTCCCCACATATGTTTCTTTTTCGCTTATCTTGTTCTTTAGCTATCATTCATGTACCAATGTTTTGCTTAATTTCCTGTAATTGTCTATCTGTATATTGTTGTAGATTTGTTTACTGTGTAGAGGCAATTGTGATTAGGGCTGGAAGACCAGTGCATTAGCACTGACAACATGTTATTCAGAGGAATAAAAACACTTGAACAAAAAAGAAGAAAGAAAAAAAGTAATACATTTGAAGAGAGCGGTGGTGAAATTCCAGAAGAATAGTACAATATAGTTGTCTTAAAAAAATTAATATATATATTACAAAGATAAGAGTTTGATGCCTGTTGCGACATGAATATCCGAATATAATCAGGTGCTCTCTCTCATTTTATCGACTAGGTATTCCCTTTTGATGCTGCGGTGGATGTCTACATCGCTAATTATACATGTTCCTGACTAATCTACTATTACATGAAGGCCCTGTTAGAGCATATTAAAACAAAACTTATCTTCCCAGTGGAGGGCGCTTTCTGAGAAATAAACCCTCTTAATCAAAATTGAATCATCTGATAGTCTTGAATTTCTGCCACATTATATATATATAATTATTATATATATATAAACAGTTGGCCCCTGGTAAACTGAATAACACGAGACTGGAGTGGTTGAGAAGGTATATATTCTCTGGCAGGAATATGTTAATTGCCCACCTAAAATTAAAAATCTGACCATCCGAGCAGGTCTGGAGGCGGTAGTGACCAGACACAGCTGGTATCAGGGTGGCCAGGAGCCACTCACAGTTGCCGCCATAGTGGCAGAAGCAGGAACTAACTCCTATGACAGTAGGATAGCAGGTAATAACTAATATATAGAAGAGAACTGATAAGTGGTAGTGCCCTTGTTTATATTCCCATAATAGATTATAGAGCATATATATATAAAACAGGCTATGGTGAAGGAGATAAAGAGAAAGAGAGTCGAAGCGAGGAGTTGGTGGGAACCTTCCAATTTTATTTTGCAATGAAGGCCCATGGCCGGGCAAAAAGAATAACCCTACCTATATAAAAGCTAAAATTGTATAGCAGCAGCGAGCTGCGTGGCAGTAGAGTGAATGAAAGGCAGCGGCAGCACCGTAGCGGCGGAGCAAAAATGCTAGGACCGCAGCATATATATAGAATAATCGAGATCGTTAAATAAATAATTAAATAAGGTAGGAGAAACCCCGCCTATTTATATATATATAATAAATTATATTTTACATAAATATATATATATGAAGACCTCATGCACAAAAAACACAAATCCATTTCTAGTTGTTGTCTGTGAAATTGAATTTGCTGTTGTGCTTTATGGTAATGTGCATCAATTTCATATTGGGTAATGCATTATATAAGGGATGTGTTGGTTTCTGTGAACAAAATCTTTTGATTATCGAAATGATGACAGCTTCAGCTCAAACATGGTTGTCATCGTTTCATTTCAGGCCAAATTGGGTAGATTTTGTATCCTCTTTCATTATTATTTAAATATTGTGCTCAACACAATAGTGTGCCTTGATTAAGCATACTTATAAGGATGTCTGGTCCCAAACGGACCCGACGTTAAAGTTGATTACAATTTTTTAAAGATGGATTGTGGTGAGTGAGTGACCACCCCAGTATACACACACTGAGCCAGCCTCAAACCTTGTCAGCTTCACAGCAGACTAACTCAAAATCCAGGCTGCTCAGACCCTCCCTCCCGAACCACCCCCAGCAGGGGATACACTAATATTGCTTTATTAGCAGTGAAAGTCAGCAAACAAAACAATAAAACTTGAGTATTGAAACATTATTTATATACAAATACAGTTATGTATTCATTGTAACGCATAGTAAGTGTTGAACCATTTAAGCCATTTTTGGAGCTGGATTAAATCACTAATATGAAGATTTATTGATGTGTTCAGAAGAATAGGTCTGGAAGCAGTGGTGTTCTCTGAGGGTGGCAGAGTGGTTAGAGTGTCTGACTTTTTTCTAGGTCAGACTCCTAATCTGAAGGTTGGTGGTTCGATTCCCTGTGCCCCCACCTCTGCCAATTTGGATTTCCACCGCTGTGTATAACTTACAGTGTCATCAAAGGCCAGTTGCTCTCATACCATGTCTATGTGGTGTGGGATGTTAAAAATCCCTTGGGTCGGTAAAAGTTTAGGCTCGGGCTTTCTATGGACAAACTGCCTAATGGTGAAAACAAGTCTATTCAGACTTATCCATGACAGGCAATATAAATCTTCAAGAAAAAGGGGAAGGACTTCATCCTACTTCCGGCATGTAAACATGCCAGGTCGCAGCTTCAGTCCTTCCTCCTGGACCAGGGGACAGCGAATGAGAGGTGACATATAATCACAACAATTCTCTACCTCTTGTCTCGCAGTATAGCTACCACGCAGACCCGGTGGTCTAAGGATTTTATGCCGATACAGTATAACCCCGTTAAACCAAGCTTGAAGGGACCCTAGAAATTTGTTTGGATTAACCCATCATTGGTTTAACCAATCTTTGGCTTTGACTTTGACTTTTACTAAGCGTGTATTGCACAATGTATATGGACACTTTGATTATTGTTTTTTATGTATATACAGTATAACCCGGTTAAACCAAGTTTGGCTAAACCAAATGATAGATTGATCCAAACTTTTTTCGGCGGCCCAGCAAAATACTACCATTTACCATATAAAAAAGTCTGTGGGGTCTCAGATGACCTTATAACCACATGGAAGTTTGGTTTAGCCATACAGGAAGTGGCCTGGGGTCTGACAATTTTGTTTGGATTAACCAAAAATTTGGATTAACCGACTTTGGCATAACCAACTTTATGTGATCAATGGTAGTATTTTGCCGGGCCGCCGAAAAAAGTTTGAATTAACCGATCGTTTGGTTTAACCGAGCTTGGTTTAATAGGGTTAAACTCTAGTAATAATCCGATCCTAATTCTGAAACATCAGAACATCGCTGATAAAATTTCACTCCAAGTAATAACAAAACTATATATATAAAGAAAAGACTGAAAAAAAGAGATTAATCAGCAGATAGTGAGTAATTAAAGTTGACATGCCACTTAAAGCAACACGGATTGTAGATTAACATTTGTTTTAAAGAAGAAAACAAAAGAAGATAAAACAAGAAATATCACTTTGCCGGAAATAACAGATAAAACTGAACTCGATAGGGTTGAGGGTTCGACTCCCGAACGACCAAACCATCAACGGTGGGTAGCGAGGAGAGTACATCAACGGCGGATCCGGTTCATGACTGCTACACTGTAAAGAATGACATCTTGTGATAAAAATAAAGTCCATTGTACCTAACGATGTCTTTGTGCCGTTTATTACAAAAGACATGCTACAATAGACTAGAACACTGTTCCGACTGCGCATACGCTGAAAACAGCATTGGCAGCAAAGCAAATGCGAATGGCCATTGAGTTTGTCGATACGCGTAGGGAAAACACTTTGATTTTATTCAAAATGAATAGAAATACATTGCAATTTGGCATAAACATGTATGCACACATGCAATATAATGATCTGATGAATATAGCTAAGACAAAACTAGCCACAGTTAAACATTTTGGGCTAAGAAACATACAATTCCACACAAAACAATCAGTGATATCCACATCACCATTATTAATTCTTGTTCTAAATATTAAAATGCCAAATGTTCAACATACACTTGTTTCAGAGAAATATATAACCAATATCTCATTAACCCTACTCATTTTCTAGTTCTATATATGTCATTAACCATAGGATATAAATAAAAACATTAATGGCTATGGCTCTAAGTGCCCAGATTTGTCTAAATCTAAATGCACATGGCATACGATGTACATATAATATTGATGTAAATGCAATGCTGGATAAAAGATTATTATCTTCTTTATTATATATATTTTTTAGTTAGTGTTCTATATTTCAAACCAGAGCTTAGATGAGCTGAAACTAGCACATTTCATAGCTGCAACCAGTGTATTAGCATGTGCCATGTGCTTCTCGCTGGTTTGTTTTGCTCTGACACATCCCACAATGCACCGCGCCGCTGGAACGGTGATGTAGTCTATTACCCAATTTCACTGGAGATGACATATGACGTCATCTTTGTCGCAGTGGGGATTCCTGGCTGGTTCCATTCAGCACATCACCTTAAGCTTCAACAAAGATACGGAAACAACCGGTTGAACTAACGGAATCCAACACGACATTCATCGGTTATTCAGGTTATTCACAGAAGACTCCAGATTTCCTCCCAGATTCTTAGGCTCAGTCTGAAGGCAGCGTTTTTGTCATTGTAATATTTAATTGAATAAACACAAGCTTACCTTTCATGGAATGTCTCTTTGAATAAGATCAAAACAAAACGGAATAAGAGGAAACTCTTTGGTCTCCGTGCCACCAACTTTAACCCATGTTAACAGTTTTTTAGAAAAACATGACAGAGCATGGACATACTCAGGCTATTGTCTAATGAGTACAAACAAAGCTTGTTACATTTAACGACACCTCTAGAGCACATTGATTTTTATCATTGGCTATTGAACCTCAACCATATGGTCATTTTGACATATTTCTTTGGAGGAAACCTTCTACCGCCACATAGGCTACTCTTTCCGATAAGCAACAAGGGGTCTTTTATATGCACTTTCCGATGGACAGGACAACACATATCACAGCCTTTGATGAACCAGTTGTGGACCACTGGTTGGAATGGAAAATAGCCCAAACTGGAAATGGGTCCACTGAGAAGGATCTATCGGATGACCCACACCATCACAGGTGGCCCGTCTATTGCCTGAACTCCGTCCCTCTCCGCCCTGTTCATGACATTGAGCAGTGTACATGCCATGTATAATAGCTGATATAGAAATAAGGCCCTGTTATTCTCACCCATATCCTCCTCATCCGAACTAATGGGTTCGTGGATTCGAACCCTGGTCGAGTCAAACCAATGACTTAAAAATTGACACTTGTTGCTTCCTAGCCAGACGCTCGGCATTATTAGGATAGGGCAAGAACTGGTTGGCTCAGTGTCAGGATAATGTGTCTGAGTGGGATATCAGCTCAGGGTGCTGGCGGCCTGGTCTCGCAGTGGCGCAGCACTATACAGTCGCCATTAGTGCGCACTGTCACAAGTCGGTACCCGTTCTGAAATGACCTCAGATGTTGCCATGATGTAAAACTCCAACAACCAACGAGCAAAGGCATTTGACTAAAAAAAAACAACAATAATAGCAATGCCTGGTATAAAGCCGACGGCTGGCGGTTTGAGTGGCGTAGATAGGCTAATAAGAAATCACTACAGGCAAGGAAGGAAAGTAGATAAAGAGTGAAAGGTAGGAGAGTGAGACTCTCTCATTTATTGTATTTATAGTTTCAAGAACAAGATGGTGGTGATCACATGATCCAGTCTTCCAATCCCTAACAAGCATTCCTCTATCCACCAATGAGGGTTCAATATCCTTGTTGCCAAGGCATGGTTAGATCTAGCTACAGTGCCCTGTTGTATCTGGTGCAGTGATCCATAAATAACTCTTGGAGGGGAGGGGGTATGTGAGGCGACTTCCCAAAAACTGTCCCACATGTCAAGAAGTGACATTCTTTCAGGTCAAGAAGTGACCCTCTCTCTCTATACTATATTAATACACAATTTCTATCCTGAATTAGTAATAGAGCACCAACTCCACATATACCTTATATGCCTTTGGTTTTACATACTATTTACCATTTTATAGACAAGTTGCAATTTATTATAGGAGAGTTCTCCATAGCCCATATCTCGAATATCGGAAAACTTTACACTGGGATGGTTGTTAGTGTGTATGGATGAGTGTTCTCCTGGGTGAAGGGGCGAGGAAGGGGGGCGGGCCGGACCCTGAGTATATGGGGCCTACATCCACCATTGAAAGGCATGGAAACTGACACATTGGATTTCATCAGCTCTTTCCCCGCCCCTTCCATCCCTCCCTCCGCCCCACCACAAATTGGATAGCTGCCAGTTGGATCTTATCAGCCTACCATCATGAGTGTTGCTAAAGATGACCAAACCTACCCAAAGAAATTATAAAAAGAAAAGTCACGTATCTATATATATATATATATTTTACTTGATATTTTCACACAAAAATGAAGTTAGTTCATTTGGGCTTTACGCCCTAATAACATTTGATGTCATATCATGATAGGTTCTATCTTGTGACAGTTGCACACTCATGGTGAATGCATAGTGCTGCCCCACTGGATGATCCTGCTGCCGGTAACATGACCTAATCTCCCACTGATTAGGTCATGTGCGCATGACTAAAACATTCGTCCAACTGGTTGAAACATATTAAAAAATTACAAGTTTTTATTTATTGTTGGTGTTTTTTTGTTTTTTTGTTGTTTTGTTTAAAGACACATTTGATCAAACAAGTAAGAATAGGACCAGACGGGATGGCCGAATGAGTTAGAGCATCCGTCTCCCGTGCTGGTAGATCCTGGGGTCATGGGTTCGAGTCCCGGCCGAGTCAAACCAATGACTTTAAGATCGATACTTGTCGCTTCCTAGCCAGGCGCTCGGCATTATTAGGATAGGGCAAGAACTGGTGTGCTCAGTGTCAGGATAATGTGACTGAGTTGGATACCAGGTCTTGGTGCCGGCGGCCTGGTTTCCCAGTGGGACAGCACTATAAAGTTGCCATGAGTGCGCACTGTCACAAGTCGGTACCCGTCCTGATATGACCTTAGATGTTGCTAGGACGTAAAACAACAACAATCACAGTAAGAATAGAGCACAGGGTGAATAATTGATGAAATAATTTAGATTAAATAGACTTCATAAACCAAATCGTTAGCTTCCAGTGGCCACCATCTTATTTTTGTTTACATTCTCTCCAAATTCCCCAATACTATGCCGATATAGATAAACATTGCATGCTGAAACCAGCGACTCGACACCTTGTTTATGGTGATTCGTACCACAGATCGACTTAAGCTAGTTCGTCATTCACTCCTGTTCTGGGTAGAGGTGAATCTTTTATCTTGCGCATTTCTGCCTAACCATCACCTACAGAGGTACTCGTTCACCCCCCCCCCCCCCCCCCCCCCCCCCCCCGAGCCCGAATGTACGTGGTGTGGTATATTCAGTATCCATTCACTGACCGAGGAGCGGGACTTAGCTCAGGCGGTAGCGTGTTCACCTGTGAAGGTGTGGGTTTATCCGATCGATCCTGCTCGGTGGACCCATTTGCAGTTTGGGCTATTTTGCATTCTAACCAGTGGTCTACAACTAGTTCATGAAAGGTTGTGGTATGTGCTGTCCTGTTTGTGGGCAAGTGCATATAAAAGACCCCTTGCTGCTTATTGGAAAGAGTAGCCTATGTGGTAGCAGCGGGTTTCCTCCAAAGAAATTTGTCGGAATGACCATACGTTTGACATCCAATAGTCAATGATAAAAATCTATGTGCTCTAGAGGAGTCATTAAATACAATAAGCTTTACTTTTTTCCATCCACTCACCTACACACAATTGTCGAGCCCACCATGTGAGTTGGGTTAAAGGAACCCGGTATAGGCAGCTGATACTGGAACTATGCACTGACAAATGCTCTCCAAGCACACCTTTTCAATTTGTGTAACTGAATATGTAGAGGGAGAGTGCCACACTGCCAAGTGTCAGAACAACACAACGATCTAGGCCTGAGCTAGCGCTTAAGAATATTGCCTGCCGATAACTAATATATATATAATCTCTTTCATATTATATTCCACAAGCAAATGATAGAAGGCTGAATTAGCCGTGTCTTCGGGTGTTCATGATTGGAGGTTATTGCTAAAGGCCCAGTCACACCTCACCGGATTGAGGAACCGGACAGAAACCGGACACTGTCCGGTGAAATATGGCAATGTCCATTTCGTCTGGTGTGGTCTGGTTTCGCCTAGTGGAAAGCGCAACATTTCGACACATTTCGGTACATTTTGATACTGGACACCAATGGACTAGACAATTCTTTGTCTGGTTGTGTCCGGTACTCAATCTGGTAAGGAGTGACAGGCACTTAAGGTAAGTAATTCTCACCAGAGGAATGAATCTCAACAGCTTAAGCCCCAGTCACACCTACCCGGATCAGGGGCCGGACGAGCCCCGGACCGTGATCCGACGTGGTCCGTGGTGATCCGTGGCTCATCCGTAGCTGGTCCTTGGTGATCCTTGGTGATCCTTGGTGATCCGTGGCTGGTCCAGCCTGATCCGGGGTCTGCCCCGGATGTTTTAAAATGCTTAAAACATCCGAGGCGGTCCGGGGAATTTTGCAATCCATGCTTGATCCGGCATCATCCGGGATGATCTGGGGGTAATCTGGGGTGGTTCGGGTACTCCGGGGGTGCTCCGGGGCTAGTCCGTGTACCATCCGGGGCAGTCCAGGTGTTTTTTAAACCGGATGAGCCACATTTTAGCCATGGTTTAACCCAGACCAGCCCCGGACTAGCCCGGACTAGCCCCGACATAGCCACGGACCACTCCCAGACTGCCCGGATAAGACCCAGAAAAGCCGGATGAGCATGGATTAGCCACGGATCGCTATGGATAGCCCGGTTTACCACCGATCAGTCCAGAATGATCCCCGTTTTTGTATATATATATAGCAGGAGCAAGCCCACTTCAAGTCCGGGACTACTCCCTGAACACACCGAGTAGTCCAGGGAGGTGGTCCGGCTCAGTCCGGGGCGATCCGGCCTCTGGTCCGGGGCTCGTCCGGGTAGGTCTGACCGCGAGGCCAAAAACGACCAAAATAGTGATTTTATCCGGGGCTGTCCGGGACAGTCCGGGCGACTGGTACGGGGTGGTCCAGCTAAAAATCCGGGGCTCATCCGGGTAGGTGTGACTGGGGCTTTAGCAAATAAAATCAACTTAACCTACACTTTAGAAAATTCCACGGATATGTTATCGGATATTAATATGCATAAAAATAACCAAGATGGTAGATAGACCAAGGGCTATACAGGGCATAGCAACAGAGATATACCAAAAAGATACAATGGCGTGTCTCACCATCCTGAGATGTTGCAAGGACGTAAAATCCAAGCAAGCAAACATACACTAGAGTAGGATGAATGTTTTATGCCAGGTACACACCTACCGTTCATCCGCACCCACCTACCGTTTACGATCTAAAACTGCCCAAAAGTCGGTAGGTGTGCGATACCATAGCACATCTACCGATTGCGATTCACGACTTAAAACTCAGTTTCAGGGCTAAAACTGCTCGCTTGCGATTACGATTCGCGATTCGAAAAATGAATCGGCCCGTTTTCAGTCGTAAGGTTGTCGCAAGTTTTAGTGCGCGAATCCTATACGGTAGGTGTGTACTTGGCATAAGTCTTTAGCAAATAAGTTTTGTTATTTAACGTGAGCAGCAGTGCAAAACTGGTGTGCGCGTGCTGTAGCGCTCCCAGGGGCCGAATGGACGCAGTCAAGCAGTGGCCCGCATGATGTTATGTAATGTGTTACTCCACCAGACAGGGTGGTAAGGAGCAAAAGAAGACAGCAGAAGATAACACAGATGTGAAGGGAGTGCATTGAAAACTACTCCAGGTCAGTTGTTTGACCTACACAATTTATGAAGACAGTTGCTGACAAGTAGATATACTTGGAATCCCACTGACTTGTTGGCCTAAACAGTGGCACTTAAGATATATTGGATATTATCCCGACTCAGATAATTCATGACACGGGGACACGACTGGATATAGTTGCTAATTAAGGTTTTATTTTTTATCTGATCTGGTATCGATTTTAGAGTTAATCTTGTTCACTGTGTGATATTACTGAATGCCCGGCCACGTTTGGGACACCAGATAATATTACAAAACTCTCCCCGTCATTATCTCTTATCTGTCAGCTCATTTAACCAATACTAAGGAAGAATGAAGACAAGTCACCCAGATCAACAGTCGGAAGTTGTGCTTTAATAACACCAACTCCTGTCCTCCTACCAGTGACCTATCATCCACTCCCCTTACCTTCTAGCCACACAAGATATCATTGCCTCTTTAGCCTATATATAAAGCAGTGTCTACAGCCCATGGGACAGGAGTCCTATGGCTGTGTTCACACTCAATTGGAAGATATGAATTTTGCTAGCATCAGACAGAGTGTCTGGGGTTCCTGCTCAAGAGTAGGTGTGTCTCACTCAAGAGCCAGGAGTAGAGTGATCCCTCTCCAGTGTGCCTGAAGCAGGGTCCTGAATAATTAATTAATCTCAAAGTGACGCTAGTGTGGGCAGAAGGCCAAGGTAGTGTGGGTGACTGGGCATTCCCACAGCAGCCAATCAGGCACCCCCACAGCCTGGGAGTGTGACAACCCCCAGTAGGGCTGGCTGTCACTCAACCCAGCTGCAGATGGTGTTCTGTGTGTATATGCAGATCAGGCTGGTGTGTGGGCCCAGTGGTCATGTAGGGACAGGTAGCTGCAAACAGTTACAATAGATCTTTGTTAAAATGACCCTTTCTCCAATTGCACTCTTTTATAGATGCGTAGAGAAACATTTCAACAATCATGCACTGTCTCTTATATAGGAACATCTCTTCATTAATCTTAGGCATCATGTATGAACATATATTTCACATAGCTTATATCATGTCATAATGGGAGTGGGATCTTATTACTTGTAGTTTACATAACATTGTCTCCACTCCGTCACCCAAGACTAATAATGCTCTCTGCCAATATATACTTCTAAACCGAAAATCCATATATTTTTACAACTGGATCGTCGGAAAATCTGTTCACGTCCCCCCCTCCAGGAGCACCTTCGAGCCTCACCGGGGATCAATTCCCTGTGATGGCAGGATACAAACCCTCAACCCTGGGCTCTTTGGTGGTTTATGAGAGGTGTGGGTGGGTGGGTGAAGGCGAGGGAGCTGCTCACTGCTCGGGAGCCGCGAGAGTTGTGGTGGCAGTGCTCGGGCCGGAGCCCTGAGGTCGGTTCTTGGTCAGTGGCCACTGCTGGTGGCGCATCTAGGTTTAGTTTGGTTTAGTTCTGCGGCTCTCCGCTAGGTGGCGGCATAGGGCCAAATCTGAGGCTTAGTGGGTAAATGCTCTGTTGATTAAAGCTGCATAGTCCGAGGAAAACATCAAATTTTCAAAACCGGGCGTGGGTAGTATGGTGATATCAGGGAGCCTAGGTGGTGTAATGGTTAGCACACTGGCCCGGAATGCAAAGAGCTGTGTGTTTGAGTCCCGCTCTAGGCACAATATTTCACATTTTCATCACCCCCACGACACTGGTTGCCATGACCATGATCCTATACAAGCTATGCACTGTATAGTTATTGAACCTACCCTGTGTATGTATGTGTTAGTGCATTGCCTGTATGTATGTAATTGTAAGCATTAAAAGACTTAAACTTCCAGGGGGACGAGTGTAGTAGTCTGCACTGACCTCTCAGGCAAGTAACCACATAGACAGGTAGGCGTGGGTAGTATGGTGATATCAGGGAGCCCAGGTGGTGTAATGGTTATCACACTGGCCCGGAATGCAAAGAGATGTGGGTTTGAGTCCCGCTCTAGGCGCAATATTTCCCATTTTCATCACCCCCATGACACTCGCATAATAAATTATACAACACATAAGATGAAGAGAATACTAAACTAAAAGAAGGGGAACAAGAAGAGTGTTATTAATACTAAAAATAATATCATTTTCTGTCATGCAGTCTTCATTATCCCCAAGGACTCTGTCGGCACACGCCGGGGAGCCCGTCGTGGCTGGTTATTGTGTGCCTGTTACGGGCGGCAATGTCCATATACTACTACTATCCACACTCTCGCCCCAACAGTCCCTGTGCAATTAGGACCGAGTAGGCGGTGTCTGGTTTCTAGAGACTGCGCAGAAATAAAGCCTGCGCCCTCTCGTCCACAGACGGGATGTGGCACGGGGGGAGGGCGCGGTGGGGGGTGGGGGTCTATTATTCTGGTTCAATTCCGCCCGCCAGGTAGCGCCACCACAATAGGCTGTTAGCATAATGCGGCGTAGTGAACGTTGCGCTGCTTGGCCACTAGGGGGAGTGGGGGGACAACGGCTTCGCTACTAATAAATCCGCCAGAGGGCGCGTTGGATGGTGACATAATGCTTAGCAGTGTTGGGAATTAGGAAAAGCTGTCAGTTAGATTTACCAAAGCAGCCAGTTCGGTTTACTAAAGCAGCCAGGTGGAATTCCATGAAATTAGATCCAGAGGTATTGATTGGTACATGGTAGTATTGCCATCTGGAGTACTTCAACAAACAGGAGTATCAATCATGCCTAGAGTGGGAGTGGGACGCAGCTCAGGCAGTAGAGTGTCCACCTGTGAACGTGTCAGTCGTGCGATCGATCCTGCTCAGTGGAGACATTTGCAGTTTGGGGTATTTTCCGTTCCAACCAGTGGTCCATGACTGGTTCATCAAAGGCTGTGGTATGTGTATCCTCTCTGTGGGAAAGTGCATATAAAAGACCCCTTGCTGCTCATCGGAAAGAATAGCCTTTGTGGCAGCAGCGGGTTCCCTCCACAGAAATATGTCAGAATGACCATATGTTTGATGTCCAATAGCCGATGATAATAATCGATGGTCTCTAGAGGCGTTGTTAAATAAAACAAACATTCTCTTTTCAACAAATAAGAGTATTGTGCCTCGAGTGGGACTCGAACCCACATGTCCGCCACTTCGAGCCAAGAGTGCTGTGCTCTTTTGGTTCCCAAACTTATCTGAAATTCTTAAATCTGAAAGGCTCTGAAAATGAAGTGTTTTTCCTACAGCATATAATCAAATTTAATATTATTTAGAGTCTATTTATCGCAGTTAATGTGTCTTTTCAAACGTTTCATACAACTATTCATACCTTTCTCTGGGAAAATATTAAGTGTTTGATGACCGGTCATTTGAAGCTATATATGCTTACGTTTTACCAAGTGTTTTTAGTGGAAATGTACTAGAGTATTTGTTGTATATTATTATCCCTGATCTCAAAGTCTACGATACCCAAAACAAGGTCACTGAATGAGTAGTCGTGGCTGTGGGGCCTAACAATGGAATTTGTGCATGATTCCCTAACATTTGAGGTCAAACTCCACTGAATATGAATTTCACCAACCTAAAACTACAATAACGGGGCTAGAGGTAATTTTCTAAGAACAAAGGCTGCGAGGTCGTCTGATGTAATATGTGCACACTCACAATCGTCATTCAAGACCTAACTCCTAACAATTCTTCAAATGACCTCATACTCCAACCTCAGAAAGTCACACCGTAAACTGAGTATCCCTACTAACACTAGCGCAGGGGGTAGGTATATACCAAAATGTTGCAAATGGGGCACCAAAATAAAACCCCACAAACAAACTAACATAACTGATCTGCTGATCTACCTATTTACAATGTAATGTAAACGGCCGGAAGACCAGTGCCTCGGCGATGAGAACATATATATTCTGATGAATAACCTGTTTTACTCCCTGCCCCCCCCCCCCTAAATCTACTAACAGCTAAGATGACAAGGGTACTACCAAATTGTGATTATTGCTGTTCAGCGATGAAACCAAATGGCAATGCGATTTACTCGTTATGGACAGGTTAATTAAACCATCACAACAACAAAAAAAAACAACAATTAATATGTGTATTATTGTAGTATTAATGGTTGATTATTATCTTCACTCTTAAACCGGAAATAATCTGAATTCCGAAATACAAGATCGAAAAGGTTCAGAGACGTGCAACAAAACTAGTTGCAGTTATAAAGGACTTACCCTATGACCAAAGGCTCAGGAAATTGAAACTTCCTACCCTTTCCTACAGAAGGAAAAGAAGTGACATAATTGAAGTATTTAAAATTATGAAAGGTTTTGATAAAATAGATATGAACCAATTTTTCACCTTGAATAAAAGAGAAGGCAGCTGGGGGCCATACTCTCAAACTAGTAAAACCCAGAGCCGTTTCAAAATTAAGGCAACACAGTTTCTCAAACAGGATCATAAATATATGGAATAGTCTCCCACAAAATGTTATAGATGCCGGTTCAATAAATTCGTTCAAGAACTGATTAGAAAAAGCATGGGCTGATGATCCAAGGAAATTTGACCAGATATTCACCACATGCTACTAATTTATTCCTTGTGTTGCTAATTACTTGCACTCAAGCAAAAATGAGAGACAAATAAGTGTTCACACTTCCTGTCTACCAATCATTATATCACAACATTTGCCCTAAGGATTACCGATGAGGGAGAGGGGATGTGTGTCAAGGGCCTGTCACACGATGGCGGATTGAGCAACGGACAGAACCGGAGAAAGAATATTCTAGTCCGGTGTTATTCAAATTTGAAATGTATCGATTATGTAACGGACGGTAACAGACTGGTAACAGATAGTAATGGAGGGTAACAGACAGTTACAGATGGTAACGGTTGATAATGTATCTAACAATCAACGGACAATTCAGAATACAAAAAGAACTATAACGAATGGCAATGGACGTGTAATGGATATGTAACGGATGGGAATGGACGGGAACGGACGGGAACGGAGGGGAACGGATGGGGAACAGACGGGGAACGGACAGGGAACGGACGGGGAATGGCTGGTAATGGATAATAACCACATAGGTCAGTCCGGCACAATCCGTTGCAAGTTTTGTACATGCTCAAAACTTGTAACGGATCGGGCCAGATATCAACAGATATCAATGGATATCAACGGATATGCAATGGACACAAACTGGACTTTGCCGGATATCAACGGACTTTGTTCGGCTTCTTTCCGTTTCCCCAATCCGGTGAGGTGTGACAGAGCCTTTATCTAGGCTGCCTGGTACACTCAATCAATGCGTTCCTACCTGTGTACATACAGAGGTGAATCCTCATAGGTTCTATCTCTACATTATATAATTCTGCTTTCCCTTATTAGCTAACCCTGCCACCTCTCACCTGCATGCACAGCAACAGCCATGGGGGACCAGATGGGATGGCTGAATGAGTTGAGCGTCCGTCTTCTGTTTTGGGAGGTCGGAGGATCTCGATACATGCATTCAAACCATGGTCGAGTCAAACCAATGACACAAAATTTGATACTTGCCACTTCCTAGCCAGGCGCTTGGCATTATTAGGATATGGGATGGACTGGTTGGCTACGTGTCAGGATAATGTTGAGTGGGATATCAGGTCATGGTGCTGGTGGCCTGGTCTCCCAGTTGGGCAGCACTATATAGTCACCGTGAGTGCACACTGTCACAAGTCAGTACCCATCCTGATATGACCTTAGATGTTGTTAGGACGTAAAACAATAAACAAATAAAGAGCCATGGGTATAGGTGGCCCCCCTCTATATATTCAAACTATGTTCTCTATGCATTTATGCATTTACCATAACCCTTTCTTATCATTAATCCTTAAATACACATCTTGTATCTATTTGACGGTATTCACGACACAGCCATCTTGATAGCAGACCGAGGTCAGGCACGCATCGTTGACCAATACCTCTCGAAATCACTGAAATTTGAGGGTATTCATTTTTGAAATTACCATATTCATGTTTGTATCCCTGTTTTGTATCTATTGGCCAATTTTCACGAAGATTGGGTGACCCTTGCATGGTGATTTTCCCATTCCTTAACGACTTCAAGTCTGGATAGTTATGGTGGTATCATGTACCATGCAGCACTGTCAGCATATAGTTATCTGCGTAATGTGGTTAAGCAACTAGTCTTAGTAATTACAAATTAATAAAAGCTTTAAAAGGGTTATATATATTAAAAAAATATATATATATATATATATTAGGAAAGTTATACAATTTTGAATTTAAGAAATGATCGGCAACCAGGGTGAGCGCCTTTGTTGACATCGCCTACTGTTCATCCTCAAAATGCATCTGATCATCACCAAATCTTCATGAAAATTGGCCAATAGATAGAAAACAGATATGCGATAATGAATATGGTAGTTTCAAAAGTGAATATCTTCAAATTTTACTCCTTTTCGTAGTTCATACACATCGGCACACAACAGTGAATTACGGTCATTTCCACTGTTTCGCAATACCCAACGCATACTCAGCCCCCTTCTGACGCCTAATTAGGTCACACCTGAATAGTGTCAATGAAGCATAGAACAATGTTGCAATCTGTACCATTTTCTTGCCCCGGTGTGGCGGTTTCAGCCATGTCCCGTACTCAGCTGTGTACCTATACTCAAACTCAAGGCATTGTCAATGGTCTTAAGTCACTAACCTTATAAATTTAATATAATGTTTTTGGTAAAGATGTTTTCTATATGTGTACCAAGCGATTTGTTTCTAGGTGGTGTGGTTTTAGAAATATTTCACTTTTCCTGGATTTTCTGTATGAAGATTGCTCACCACCATTGACAATGCCTTGAGTTTGACAGTACACGCAGTGCAAAACATTAGTTTTAATCAAAATTATTAGAAATCAAGAACCCTAACCTTATAAATTTAATATAATCTTTTTGGTGAAGATGTTTTCTATATGTGTACCAAGCTATTTGTTAATAGGTGGTGTGGTTTTAGAGATATTTCACTTGTTCTGTATTTTCTGTATGAAAATTACTCATGACCATTGACAATGCCTTGAGTTTGAGTATAGGTACACGGCTGAGCACGGGACATGGCTGAAACCGCCACACCGGCTCACCCTCGGTTTCGCCCACCCCTTCCTCCACGCTATGATTCATTCCCGCCTTGATCCGCTGATCATTTCCTCGTGATTAATTGGGGTCTTGCATCCTAGCAACATTTGTCTGACGTCATAATACGACGGGTACAGATATATAACAGTACACACTGATGACAGTTTGTTAGTTAGCACTGCCCTACTAATGCCCTGTACTGCGGTGGCCGAATCGGTAAAGCGCAGGCCTCCCGTGCGGAAGGTCTGGAGTTCAATTCCCAGTCGATTCGAACCAATGCCGTACAAAATTGATACTTGTCCATTCTTAGCCAGCCGCTCGGCATTATTGGGATATGACAAGGCCTAGGTGCCTAATGTCAGGATATTGTGACTGAGTGGAATATCGGGTCATGGTGCTGGTTGGCGCCCTGGTCTGCCAGTAGGGCAGCACTATAGCGTCGCCATGAGTGTGCACTGTCACAAGTCCGTACCCGTCCTGATATGACGTTAGATGGTGCTAGGATGTAAAACTCCAACAATCAATCAACCAACTAATCATCAACACCATGAGGTGGCCGGTGACCTAACCGCCCTATAAAAGGAAAGTCTGTTTTATTTCATGACACCTCGAGAGCGCATTGATTTTTATCATCGGCAATTGGACAGCTAACATATGGTCATTCTGACATGATTGTATCTTTGGAGGAAACCCGTTGCCGCAACATAGACTACTCTTTCCGATAAGCAGCAAGACGACCGCCCTGTAGCCCGCCTCCCCAGCAACTTGAATTACATAGTTCACTTCTTGGGCAGACAGTCATGGTGTTGGCTGCCTGGTCTCCCAGCGAGACATTGCAATAAAGCTAACATGAGTGTGCACTGTCAACAGCCAGTGCCCAGCTTACTATGACCTTAATTGTTGCTAGGTCGTAAAACACCAACAAAAACAACACAATTTCTCCAGTTTTCTCCAGTTTTCTCCAGAACCCTTCCTGGCCCGGATTGCAGTGTACTTTCCCTTCATGACGCTTTACGGTATACACCCCCCCCCACCCCCCCCCCCCCCCCCCCCCCAGCTCCCTCAATCCACAAGTACCGTAAACTGCAGACATGGCGCCAGTCGGTGACGTCATTGTTGTCTGCTTGATGCCGGTTCGCTGGCGGCTGCCGGCGAGCCACTGACTATTTATTAGGCGTTTCGCTTGTTGCTAGCCTTCTCCCCATCCACCCCCCCCCCTCCCCCAAGATTAATCATTCTCTCCGGGATGGCTTTGCCAGATGAAAATTGATGGGGAACGTAAAATGAATGGTGTACAAATAACAACAAAAAACAGCAGCAAGACGAACATTCCAAAAACCTTCGGCGTTTATCCATACTTCCCAAGGTTATTTTGTATTAGTGTATTTCATGGGAAGATTCTATTTGGCTTCGATGACACCTCACTCAATTATATCCTCCGGTGCGACTGATTATGTGGCACGTCTGTTAGTGACGAGGAAGCCTGGTGGCGGCCCCACCAGTCACATGGGTGGAGTCAACGAGGCATAGTACAGAATAATAACATATATAAATTATAATAACAAATAATCCTATTCCGAGCCTTTGTGTTATACATCATATATATGTGATGCATGACGAATTATGCGAGTATAAAGATACATAAGGGAATTATTATCATTATTGTTATACTCCGTGAGCCCAACACTGTACTGGTTGCGCGACCTGCGGTCTCCTCGCCTCCACTGGATGTAGACCAGTGTCAGTTGTACCGGTGGATATATATATATTATTTGCATTCAATGATTAATTATCTATAGTACATAATATATAATAATAGCAAATATTATATTGGTGGAAGAAAGGAGACAAAGGCTGACTATGGGGTATTAGATTAGTTTGGTAAGGCTAAATATCCACTAGCAATCATCATTTTGAATCTTGTTGTTGTAATTGTCTAATTCTAAAACGGGATGGCCGAATGAGTTAGATGCCTGCCTCCCGATTTAGTAGGTCGTGGGATTCGAACCTAGGGTTCAAGTCCCTTCCAAGTCAAACCAATGACTTAAGAATTTACATCCTTCGCTAAGTGAATTGGAATTCAGCATTACCAGGGAAAGGCAAGGAACAGTGGAATCACGAAGACCACTTTTCTGCGATTTAAATTTCCCCTGCATAATGAACTAATGTACCAAAGAAATAAATGTGGTGTGCAAAGGCAGGTTGGATCCATGAATACACCCGCACGGAATAAGCACATTTCTAGAAGGAAGTGGTAGATGACCAGCATTATCAATATCACCAATAACAACAGGGAGTGCCCTGTTATTATTGGTTAAAATGTTGATTATCACAATATATAGTGATGCTAGTACTTGCTACTGGTACCCACACCCATCACAACGGGCGCCCCATCCAACCAGAATGAGGCTGACAGAAGTCACGTCCCCGTCTCGCTAATCACCCCAAAGGATGTCACGTGGTGCTCTCTATCTCCTCTCTGTCAGAATGTCAAGTGGCACCATCTCACGGCTCAGACTGCTCACTCACCTTTCACCGCACCTTCCCCATCTCCCATCTCCATGCTTGATCAAATTTCACCGTCCCGACGGGTCTACAGGCGATAACGGCCAGACGCAGCTGGCACACAGTGCTTAGAGCCCTTCACAGGTGGCGCCAGTGTCGCCAATGCTGTACTACACACAGTCAGTTAGATAGGATACAGTGAATATACTATTACATAGGGAACTGAAGATAGATAGTGTCCTTGTTTATATTCCCATAATAGATTATAGAGCACATATATATGGGGATGGAGGGGGGGGGAAACAGCGTGCCCGGTTATTGGAGGGCCTGCAAAGAATAAGGGTGTTGGCAAGCGAGAGGTGCCCAGACAGGGGCGCCATACAAACATTAGGAACTATTCTTTATTTATATTCACATAATGAATTATATATCACATATATATGTATACATTATGTCTATGTATGAGGCAGAAGGGATTATGGGGATATTTTGGGAACAAATCTATTGTTGTTTGGGTGCATGTGGTATAGAAAGGTCTAGAAGGATCTGGTGGCTGTTGCTAGAGCAGCCTGGTGGGCTGGTGGGATGCAGTGAGATAGGAAGCGAGTCTGTTTGCGATGTCACGTGACTACCACCGTCTGGCTACTTGGCCCAGATTTGACTTAATAAAGAATCAGGGCGCTTAGGAGCCAGCCAGCCAGAGCTGAGACTCTCCTCCATAACGTTAAATACTATTGCGTTGTGGTTTGTGAGTAGTGTATTTGAAAATCCGGTGGGAAGTGAAGGGTCAAGCGCTTCCGAAATATGTATTCTATGTCATTCCTAACGCCGCTGTTGGCGCCGCCTCCGGGAACCCATCCTCACTACAACCTGTATGTGTGGTATGTGTGAAGCACTTCCGGTATACTGACACATGTAAAAGCCAGAACGACTGAGTGGCAATATAATGTATCAAGCATGGATATGGGAGATTGGGGAGGCGGTCAAAGGTGAGTCAGCAATCTGAGCCTCGAGATGGTGCCACTCAATGTTCTGACAGAGAGGAGATAGAGGGCACCACGTGACATCCTTTGAGGTGATTACCAAGACGGGGATTGGCTGCTAGTCTTACGTCACTTCTCTCGGCCTCGTTCTGGTTGGATGCGGTGATCGTTGTGATGGGTGTGGATACCAGTAGCAAGTACTAGCATCACTTTGCACTTCAGCCGACCAGTTCCAGGGATTGCTCATATTCGCCAATAGCAAGGCCGTTTCCTGGGAAAGTGATTGTGAAGATCTCGCTGCATATTCAAACCAGGCCAGCGATATGTGCAGAAACAAGAAAACAGAGGAACAAAATAAGAAGAGAAAATAGGAACATAAAAGTCATTGCACTACTCTGCTTCCCTCAGTGCCTGGGCTGGTGAAAGCTTTGAGAGATGAGGCGAAGATGAGGCTGCAAAAGTCAAGGATGAATACACAGCGCAACATTGCGCCCATTCATCTAACATATCTGGCTACGTGACTTGTAACCCTTTGGAACCGAAATTATTGAGTATTTCCACCACAAAGATGGCCATCCCCCCCTCACAGGTGTCCTATATCAGGAGGTCTTATGGTGTTAATTTTTATGCCTCTTCCTATGGTCAACTTTCAGGACATGTACTGAGTGGTACTACATGGTTTCTGGTCATGTGGCAATAGTCTATCGACAGTGACCTGGCAATAACTAGCTCTACTGGTTAGAACTAAATATTAAAATTGAAGTTGTGTGAAATTATGATTTATCGCCAATGGTAAGTAAACTGGGCCCTATTTTATTTAATATAGCTATTTTTATTATAGTGAATTAACATGAAGATATGGCAATGAAATAAAGATGAATAGGTCTGACTTAGGTCTAGCAATCTACATCTCTATATGTCCAAGGGTTGCTAGAAATCTACATCCGTATATGTCCAAGGGTTGTTACAGCAGCTAATGGGGCTGTCACACTACGACGCTTCTCGCCGGCGACCCGTCAACGTGTGGTGTTTTTGGGCGATATTTGGTGAAATATGGAGAAGCGCTGGTGGCGCGTTATCGGCGCGTCGGTACACGTCGGTACACTATCTTGGACGTTGACGGTCGGCGGACAACGTCGGCGCACGTTATTGGTCGCTGATTGTTTTGAACATGTCAAAAACTACCAGCGACCGGCAACGTGCGGGAGTAAATTGGTAAGAACGCTAGGAGGACGTTAGGCGCGCATCGCACTGCGTTGGACGCGCCGGAATAACGTTATGGGAACGCTAGGAAGACGGCGCGCGCGCGGGAGGGTCGTTGCTGACACGTTGCTGTGTGTGTGTCTCTGTGTGTGTCTCTGGGTGTCTCTGTCTGTGTCTCTGTATGTGTCTCTGTCTGTGTCTCTGTCTGTGTCTCTGTGTCTGTCTGTGTCTCTGTCTGTGTCTCTGTCTGTGTCTCTGTGTCTGTCTGTGTCTCTGTGTATGTCTCTGTATGTGTCTCTGTCTGTGTCTCTGTCTGTGTCTCTGTATGTGTCTCTGTCTGTGTCTCTGTCTGTGTCTCTGTGTCTGTCTGTGTCTCTGTGTATGTCTCTGTATGTGTCTCTGTCTGTGTCTCTGTGTGTGTCTCTGTATGTGTCTCTGTGTCTCTGTGTATGTCTCTGTATGTGTCTCTGTCTGTGTCTCTGTGTATGTCTCTGTATGTGTCTCTGTCTGTATCTCTGTCTGTGTCTCTGTGTCTGTCTCTGTATGTGTCTCTGTCTGTGTCTCTGTCTGTGTCTCTGTCTGTGTATCTGTTTGTGTCTCTGTCTGTGTCTCTGTATGTGTATTTGTATTTGTCTCTGTATGTGTCTCTGTCTGTGTCTATGTATGTGTCTGTGTGTGTGTCTCTGTGTCTGTGTGTGTCTCTGTGTCTCTGTGTGTCTGAGTCTGTGTGTGTCTCTCTGTGTCTGTGTGTGTGTCTCTGTGTCTGTATGTGTCTCTGTGTGTCTGAGTCTGTGTGTGTGTCTCTGTGTCTCGGTGTGTGTCTCTGTGTCTCTGTGTATATGTGTGTGTCTATGTGTGTCTATGTCTCTGTGTCTCAGAGAGAGAGAAACAGAGACAGAGACACAGACAGAGACACATACAGAGACACATACAGAGACACAGACAGAGACACACACAGAGACACACACAGAGACACACACAGAGACACAGACAGAGACACAGACAGAGACAGACACAGACAGAGACAGACACAGAGACACAGACAGAGACAGACACAGAGAGAGACACAGACAGAGACACATACACAGAGACACATACAGAGACACATACAGAGACACACACAGAGACACAGACAGAGACACAGACAGAGACACAGACAGAGACACAGACACAGCGCGCCGATATACGTTACCACAACGTTGGCCGCGCGCTACTAACACGCTGTGTCAACGTCCAATTTCCCCATATTTCCCCTAAATCTTTAACGTTTCTCGACGCGCAAGATAGTACTTTCAACGCTGATGGGTCGCCGAGAGAAGCGTTGTAGTGTGACAGGCCCATAAGACAAATTGTAAAAATGTACAGTCTTTCAGTTGTAATAGCCGAGTTTGGAATCATATCAATATCTCGGGCGACGACGTTGGGGACCTTTGTTATGTAATAGTGATGCAATGTGTGCCCACTCGCTGTGTGACATATAGATTACTATTTGTAAGTGTTATGACGCACGGTGACCGGGATTGCGGTATGATGTCCGGATAATAAGATACAGTTATAATTACAGAAATGTTCTCTCCATGCACCAGGAAGGGTGCAAATGGAGAGGGGCATAGATTATTGCTTACTGAAACTGTATGACGACTACTTGTTACCACTGGGTAAGCACACCCAGCCATTCTGCATACATTAGGGACACCACCTGCCCTGGGGTTGAGTGCCAGGTTCCCCCTCTTGGGCGTCACCCCTCCCAGGCTGCAGAGATGTCTGATTGGCTGGCTGTGTGAGCCCAGTCACCCTTGTGCTCCTTGCCGGTACATGTACGGTACATGCGCGGTACATGCACGGTACATGTACGGTACATGTACGGTACATGTACGGTACTTGTCCGGTACTTGTCCGGTTGCCCGGCGGCAATTGACCCAATTACGCTCCATATCAATACATTTCGATACTTTTTGTCACCGGAGAGGACCGGACTGGGCAATTCTTTGTCCGGTGGTTTCAGGTACTCAATCCGGTAAGGTGTGACAGGCGCATTACATATACAGGGAAGGTTCGTCAGTAGAAAAGGCTCAACGTGTGCAGAATCCATGTCCTCGTCCCAGTGTCGCTCGAGAGGTCATCCTACCCACTCCTACTTGTGCATGTGAGCAGTTGAGTGCACCTCACCACAGTATCATTAACAATGGGACCTCAGCTTGCTCTGTGTGCCAGAACTGAATCACCCTGCTACTGCGCTGTAAACGATAGCCGAATCGGATTGGGGATTTATGATATGATAATCAGCGGAACTCCCACTAAATAACCAAATCTCCTACCCGTGACTTCCTCAGTCGTTGAGCCCTGGGCAGGTGGTTAAGGAACATTTAGTTCTGGCACACAGATCAAGCTGACGTCCCATTGTTAATGATAATCTAGTGAGGTGCACTCAACTGTCCACATGCACAAGTAGGAGTGGGTACGATGATTGCATCATGGATCCAAGATAGTCCAATTGTTTAAATGCTGGCGCAGGAAGGGCAGCACTGTGGGTTCCAATCCCACACCAGGTGTGATGTATTCCTTTATTTGAAGAAACTACCCACCTCTCGAACAACACTATTTGTGATGCAGTGGCAAATAGAAGACATTTAAAATTAACAAACCGCAATCAAGCTTAACTGTCTTACTTGCGAGCCTACAAAAAGAAATTTCTTCAAATGTCTGCCACAAGGGGATAGGGTAGTAAGTCCGATATGTGTTGAGACCGTGGCTAATTTACATACGGGAACAAATCAAGACAAGGCAGAGATGGAGATAAAAAAAATTTACTGGAGAACATAACCTGCAGGCAGGTCGGTCTTGGCTGGAGAACATATCGGTATCGTGTATCGTGTCATGGTTAAATGACCGTGATATTAATGTGGTATCGTATAGGAGTACCAATCAGGTTAAATGATGTCAAGATAAGTATCAAGCATATCAAACAATGATTAATCAATTAGCAATGAGACTAGTTACATGTTGATAAGTTTAGAGGAAATGTTAAGATCAAGAAAGAGATGAGAGAGAGAATAACTAGCACAGACAACCAGCAGCCCTCAACCCCTACCCCTTACCTCCATGATTATCGGGTGGTGGGTGGGTGAAGCGACTTGCAAGGAGAAAGACCAGCATGAAAGTGAAGTGCAAGATGGCAGTCAGTAACAGATAAGTAGGTCAAGAAAGTAGTGTGAGAGAAAAGAGTGCCCGTGTTCCCGCCAGTAAATTATCCATGTTGAACGATCAACATGCGTAATGCCAGTAGTTTGTTTGTCACAGGAGTGGGCTTCGGAAAGCAAAGTCAGGCCCGACTTTATGGGAAAATGTTGAACTTGTTTTTATTGTAGTAAGTGTTTAATTTGATCAAATCAAGATGATACACTGACCTGTCCAAGACATGTTATGTTAGCTTTTAGCTCTTTGGCGTTAGTTTGTTCTAATTCTTTGTCTAAGGAAATAAAAACAATTCTTTTGCAAAATAAGTGGCATGCAGTCACAACAGTCTTGACCTCCAGTTTAATCATCTTGCTAAGCGATATAAGCAAGGATTTAAAATGGACCCCGAGGAAGTGGAAAAAATGCCTCCTGGCACTGCACCATCGTGGTGCAGCAATATAAAGCTGATATGTGTGCGCACTGGCACAAGTGGTGCCACTCTATCCCAGTTGAACGGCACTATAAAGCTACTAGGAAGGCAAACTATTACACGTCGGTGCCTGACCTGATGTGGCCTCAGATGTTACTATTGAGTAAAACCCCCAATCAGTTAATCAATGAATCAAACAACATAACATTGGAGCTCTCCTTAATTGACACTTATCACTAGGCTATTAACGCTGACACAGAAGGGAGTAGACCTGTTCCAGCCTGTGACGTCAGAGCATCTATAAATCACCCGCCCACTCTGCCCTGGATATATACCAGAGTGTGACGCGAGGGGGCGCCCGCCCGGCAATTACTCGAAAGCTGGGAGGCGGGGGGGGGCGCTCCATCAATGCGCACGAGGAAATATAGGATGTACATGTAACCCTTGGATTTATACTCGTATAATGCATTATACATCACATATATATATATATATATATATATATATCTTGTTGTTCTTATTTGGCGAAGTTGTTCTACATTGAAACTAGATTGCCTGATCAATATGTCGATCAGTGTCATCATTCACGACCAATCAGTATCAGGTGGGCAACACGGCGATATCCTGATACAGTGAGATCTGTCTTCCAACCGGTGGGTGTGGCTGTCGGCGTGTGGGTGTGGGTGTGGGTGTGGGTGTGGGTGTGATGTGGGGGGGCGGGGCATGTGTGGGTGTTAATATCGGTGTTGGTGTTGGTGTCCGGGCGTGGGTGTGGGTGTGGGGGGCGGGGCAGGTGTGGGTGTTAACGTCGGTGTTGGTGTCGGTGTTGATGTGGGTGGGGTGTGTGTGTGGGTGTGGGCATGTGGGTGTGTGCGCGTGTTGGTATGGAGTTGGGGTGGGTGTGCGCGTTGGTGTCGGTGTTGGTGTGTGGGAGGGCTGGGGGGTGGGTGTGCATGTAGGTGTGGGCGTGTGGGTGGGTGTGCGTGTTGGTGTGGGGATGGGGAGTGGGTGTGCATGTTGGTATGGGTGTTGGTCTGGGGGAGGGGTTGGGGGTGGGTGTGCATGTAGGTGTGGGCATGTGGGTTGGTGTGTGTGTTGGTGTGGGGGTGGGGTTGGGGGTTCGTGTTGGTGTCTGGGTGGGGGTGGGTGTGCGTGTTGGTGTGGGGGTGGGGTTGGTTGTTCGTGTTGGTGTGTGGGGGTGGGAGTGGGTGTGCGTGTTGGTGTGGGGTTGGGGTTGGTGTGTGTGTTGGTGTGTGGGGTTGGGGTAGGTGTTGGTGTTGGTGTGTGGGTGTGGGTGTGGGTGTGAGTGGGTATGTGTGTTGGTGTGGGCGTGTGGGTGGGTGTGCGTGTTGGTGTGGGCGTGTGGGTGTGTGGGTGTGTGGGTGTGTGTGTGTTGGTGTGTGGTTGGGGTTGGGGTAGGTGTGCGTGTTGGTGTTGGTGTGTGGGGTTGGGGTAGGTGTGCGTGTTGGTGTGGGGTTGAGGTTGTGGTAGGTGTGCATGTTTGTTGGTGTGGGGTTGGGGTTGGGGTTGGTGTGTTTGTTGGTGTGTGGGGTTCGGGTAGGTGTTCATGTTGGTTGGTGGGTGTGGGTGTGAGTGGGTGTGTGTGTTGGTGTGGGCATGTGGGTGGGTGTGCGTGTTGGTGTGGGTGTGTGGGTATATGTGTGTTGGTGTGTGGTTGGGGTTGGGGTAGGTGTGCGTGTTGGTGTTGGTGTTGGTGTGTGGGGTTGGGATAGGTGTGCGTGTTGATGTGGGGTTGAGGTTGGGGTAGGTGTGCATGTTTGTTGGTGTGGGGTTGGGGTAGGTGTGCATGTTGGTGTGGGGTTGAGGTTGGGGTAGGTGTGCGTGTTGGTGTTGGTGTGGGGTTGGGGTAGGTGTGCATGTTGGTGTGGGGTTGAGGTTGGGGTAGGTGTGCATGTTGGTGTTGGTGTGCAGTTGGGGTAGGTGTGCGTGTTGGTGTGGGGTTGAGGTTGGGGTAGGTGTGCATGTTGGTGTTGGTGTGCAGTTGGGGTAGGTGTGCGTGTTGGTGTGGGGTTGAGGTTGGGGTAGGTGTGCAGGTTGGTGTTGGTGTGGGATTGGGGTAGGTGTGCGTGTTGGTGTGGGGTTGGGGTTGTGTTGGTGTGGGGTTGGGGTTGGGTAGGTGTGCATGTTGGTGTGTGGGTGGGGTGGGTGTGCATGTTGGTTTCATCACCACATGACAATTACATAATCGGATGAAAGCATCAAATATGTCCAAAGCCAAACCACTTATACCCCTGTCACACTACGACGTAACGAGCCAACGTGAGCCTAACGTGATCATTTTTCGTCATTACGTTGCCGTACGTTGGGTCACGTTATGATGACGTCATAATGACGTTAGAGTGACGTCGAGCTACGTCATGTTACGTTGTGTTACGTTGGCGCGCGTCGAGGTTTTGAACCTGTTCAAAACTTTCGACGTATCTCAACGTGAAGCCGTTACGTTGGGATGACGTGACAATGACGTTAGGTTGACGTTCCGCGATCGTTATAGCAACGTAAATGACGTTAGAGTCACGTTATGTCACGTCAGACCGACGGCCCGGGTGGGAGCAACGTGTGGGCAGCGTTTTGCACGTTACGGTCACGTTACGGTCACGTTACGGTCACGTTACGGTCACGTTACGGTCACGTTACGGTCACGGTTACGGTCACGTTATGGTCACGTTACGGTCACGTTACGGTCACGTTACGGTCACGTTACGGTGGCGTTACGGTCACGTTACGTCCACGTCGCACCCGTTACGGCGACGTTACGCTCACGTTACACTAACGCCCGGTCACGTCGCCAATTACCCCTCCCCCCTAACGTTGTCACGTTACAGCTAAGGTCACGACGTACACCCACGTTACTTTCACGTTACGCTCACGTCCACAATTTGCATATTACGCCGATAACTTCGACGTGATATCATTATTTTCACGTTGTGGTTACGCTGACGTAGTCACGTCGTAGTGTGACAGGGCCATTACCTACAATTTATCCTAATTCCCAAACTTAGACGCTGGTCCTCTTATTAAATATTTGTCTTAGGTTGGTCCGCATCTCATACTTGGACACTGCTTTATTTTGAAGGGTTTAGCTTTGGAGATATTTGAAGTGAAAATATGCCAAATTAATTTTGTTGTGCACGTCGAAATGCTGGACACCGTGGGCTTCAACGGTAACAGATTCTATTAAATTGACTCATACCCCTGTCACACTACGACGTAACGGGCCAACGTAAGCCTGACGTGGTCACTTTTCATCATTACGTTGATGTACGTTGGGTTATGTTATGAGGATGTCACATTACGTCGTGTTATGTCGGCGCACGTCAAGGTTTTGTACCTGTTCAAAACTTTCAACGTGACTCAAACGTAAGGGTTTACATTCGCCGTACATTCTGTACACGTTCGGTGAACGTCAATGACGTTAAATGGATGTTAGTCAAACGCTGCTCACTACGTTCTACTACATTCCACTACGTCGACCCACATTAACGCTGGTGGAAACGTCCACGCGGCATAATGGGAATGTCAGGAGAACATACGCCGAATGTACATCCAACATACGTTCAACATACGTTCAACGTTTCGCCACCGTGTCCTGATGTATGTAATGTCACGTAATGTAGTTCTGGCGATGGAATAACGTACATAACGTTCTGTGAGCGTAATGACGTTGTCCTCTCGCGTGGAATGACGCTATCACTACGCTTTACCGACGTTACGCTCTCGTCAACTACGCTGCATCCACATTCAACTTGTCCCCAAATTTGCATACTATGCCGAGAAGTTCAACGTTTTTCACATTCTCCCTACACTGACGTCGTCACGTCGTAGTGTGATAGGGCCTTCAGTACGTACCCTTTTGTGCAGCATCGAATCTTTAATGAATGCACCAGTATCTATGTTGGATATACAGGATCGAAAATATGATGCGTTGATCGGACAATACTATGCAGATTGCCACTCCTAAAAGAGACCATCAATTATCATTACTTAATACAGTATGTCCTGTACACCACTGACATCGCGTAAATAGTCACAGATGATACTGCATTCAAAAGAATTGCATTAGACCATGTTAGATAAAATTCTGGATATTGTTTCTTTCATCATATTAGCTAGACAATGAATAACATTTGCAAACAATTTGAGAATCAAAACCAATGTGTACAAATCTGATATTTTGTCCCAGATGTACCAATTTAATGAGCATTCAAGGGACATATACAAATTGTACACCATCGACATTTCCTCAGCTTAATAAGAGGATGCATTAACAAAAAAGAAAAAAAAAACGGTCATGCAAACACACTAAAGTTCCCTTTGAAAAACCACCAATGAATGTCAGTGTTAGGCAGCAATTGTATGAACCACGCAGGAAGTGCATTAGTGACATCAGAGAAGGACTCGACCGGAAGTAATACTTACACCAAAGGGAGTTCACGAGGGGGAAACACTACCCACATATAAACACAGAGGGTCACGTGACTGGGTCTGCGTCCTGCAATCAGGACCAGTGTCAAGCTGCTCAGTCAAACGGAAGTGCACCACTGTGGGAAGACTGGTGTTCACCTGAAATATACATGCAGCCACCTTCACCTCCTCGCTAAGTTCAGTCTAGTTCAGACTGGTCCCCATCTGAAATATACAGACAGGCACCTAGGAATGCCTGAAGGACCTTCACCTCCTCGCTAGGTTCAGTCTAGTTCAGACTGGTGCCCATCTGAAATATACAGACAGACACCTAGTAATGACTGAATGACTTTCACCCTCATCGCTAACTTCAGTCAAGTTCAGACTGGTGCCATCTGAAATATACAGACATACACTTACCTAGTAATGACTGCATGCCCTTCACCCTCCTCACTAAGGTCAGACTAGTTCAGACTGGTGCTGTCTGCAATATACAGACAGGCACCTGGTAATGAGCGAACAACCTTCACCTCCTCGCTATATTCAGTCTAGTTCAGACTGGTGCCTGTCTGAAATATACAAACAGACATCTAGTAATGCCTGAAGCACCTTCACCCTTCTTGCTAAGTTCAGTCTAACTCAGACTGGTGCCCGTCTGAAATATACAGACAGTCACCTAGTGATGACTGAATGACCTTCACCTCCTCGCTATGTTAAGTCTAGTTTAGACAAGTGACGTCTCCAATATACAGACAGGTACCTAGTAATGAGCGAACACCCTTCATTTCCTCGCTATGTTAAGTCTAGTTTAGACTAGTGCCAATCTGTAATATACCGATAGGCACCTAGTAATGCCTGAAATAAAGTCGTCGGCTGGCAACTGTAGTTGTGTAGGCAGGCTAATATGAAATCACTACAGGCAAGTAGAAGTAAGGCACAGTATAGAATCAAAGGTAGAGAGTGCTTGCACCCTCAGATTTATTATATATATATAGTGGTTTCATAATTCAAGATGGCCTGTCACATCACCAGATCCTCCAATCAACACAAAGCATTCACATGTCCACCAATCAACAGTATGTATTCTAGTATCCATGCCTTGGTTGTTTTGGCCTACCTGCCCTGTTGTGTCTGGGTGTGCAGTGATCCGTATCTAACAGTTCGGGGGGAGGGGGTTGTGAGCAGAGCTTCTAAGGCCCTATCACACTAACAGTAGTGTCCCTCTCACACTATCTATAGTATACACAATGTCTATTTAATCTAGGTAGAGGATCACCAGCACTACACAATACCATATGCATCTGGTCACATTACATCATTTACCTTTTATATAACATTTGTAATCCCATATAGACCAGTTCACATTACCCCCAATGTGTAATTATCGGAATATTTTACACTTCTGTAATAAACAGACATGCACCTAGTAATGAGTGAACAACCTTCACTTCCTCGCTATGTTCAGTCCAGTTCAGACTAGTTCCATCTGTAATAAACAGACAGGCACTTAGTTATGAGTGAACGACCTTCACCTCCTCGCTAAGTTCCGTCTAGTTCAGACTGCTACCATCTGTAATAAACAGACATGCACCTAGTAATGAGTGATCAACCTTCACCTCCTCGCCAAGTTCAGTCTAGTTCAGACCTTAACCGTCTGTAATAAACAGACATGCACCTAGTAATGAGTGAACAACCTTCAGCTCCTCGCTATGTTCAGTCTAGATCAGACTGGTGCCGTCTGCAATACAGTATAACCCCATTAAACCAAGCTCGGTTAAACCAAACGATCGGTTAATCCAAACCTTTTTCGGCGGCCCGGCAAAATACGACCATTTATCATATAAAAAAGTTGGTTAAACCAAAGTCGGTTAATCCAAATTATCGGTTAATCCAAACAAAATTGTCGGACCCCAGGCCACTCCAGTATGGTTAAACCAAACTTTCATGTGGTTATAAGGTCATCTGAGCCCCCACTGACTTTTTTATATGATAAATGGTAGTATTTTGCCGGGCCACCGAAACAAGTTTGGATTAACCGATCGTTTGGTTTAACCCAGCAGGGTTTAACGGGGTTATACTGTACATACATAAAAAACGATAATCAAAGTGACCACATACATTGTATATCACATGTGCAATACACACTTACTC
Organism: Branchipolynoe longqiensis; assembly: GCA_030323885.1. Classification (NCBI taxonomy): domain Eukaryota; kingdom Metazoa; phylum Annelida; class Polychaeta; order Phyllodocida; family Polynoidae; genus Branchipolynoe; species Branchipolynoe longqiensis. The sequence goes on along the minus strand of CM059193.1, from coordinate 60,731,418 downwards.
AAAGTCAACGCCCAAGCTCGGTTAAACCAATGATCGGTTAATCCAAACAAATTTCTAGGGTCCCTTCAAGTTTGGATTAACAGGGCTATGCTGTATACAGAGATGCACCTAGTAATGAGTGAACAACCTTCACCTCCTCGCAAGTCTAGTTCAGACTGGGGACCCTCTGTAATATACAGACAGGTACCTAGTAGTGACTGAAGGACCTTCACCCTCCTTGCTATGTTCAGTCTAATTTAGACAGGTGCCTCGTAGAGTAAAATGACCATCACATCCTCACTAAGTTCAGTCAAGCTTAGATCGTTGTTTTCCATGATCGTTGTTTTCCATGATATACATACATGCATTTACTAATGAATGAACGACATTGACCTCCGCAATGATGACAGTGTAATTCAGACTGTTACCATGTACAATATACAGACAGGCATCTACTCATGAGCAAAAACAACCTTCACGCCCTTGCTAACCTCTGTCTAGTTTGAACTGGTGTCCTCTAGACACCTAGTAATGAGCAAACAACCTTCATCTCCATGCTAAGTTCAATCTAGTTTAGATTGGTGCTGTATGTCTGTAATATACAGACAGGCACTTAGTAATGGCTGAATGACCTTCACCTCACAGGTAAATCCAATCTGGTTTAGACTGGTCTCAATGATAATCACACATGCATTTGCTAATGAATGAACGACATTCCCCATCAGGACTGACATCGACTTTTGATAGTGCTTATTCATGGCAGTATTATAGTACTGCCCCCCTATTATACCACACTATAATTACAACTTATCGAAGGATGATGAAAATATCATGGACAAAGAAGATCACCAACAAAGAAGTTCTCAGAAAAATTAAAAGTAAGAAAAGCTTGTTTGCCACTATACAGACAAAGAAACTTATTTATTTTGGCCACATCATTCGTCAGAGTTAAATATACCGTACATTGTTGGAAGGTGAATGGCAGCAGAGGGAGAGGGAGACCAAGAACATCATGGTTTACAAATATTTCACAGTGGACAGGCTTGAATTATTCACAGTCTATCAGAACAGCACACCATCAGGACAAGTGGAGAACCATTGCATCCAACCCTCGACTAGAGGACGGAACTATTGATTGATTGATAATTACAACACCAAAACTGGGTATCAATCACATTATGTTGACACTGTAATGGCTTGGTTAACTGCACAAAATGCTTATGTGAGAAACCAGTATGTACGTCCTTCGTTTACACCATGGCAATAGTATAGGGACTATAAATCTGTTGGGGGGAAATCTTTTATGTGGCATAACATACATTTTATGCATATATTATGGGAACAGAATTATGAATTGGGGTGGTGTGGTGTTATGGTATTATGCTAATTTCTATATTATATGGTGAGAGGCTGCTTGAGCAGCATGGCGTTGGTTAGGTCTGCACCAAAGAGTGCATAGTGAGGGGCTCGGGCTGCTGGTAGACCAGTTCCCTCGTACTGGTGGGTCAGGATTTTGACTTTAATGAAAAACGGTAGGTGGTTAAGACCAGGCAGAGAATTGTACTCAGGTCTGAGGTATTGGTTGTATTGTTTGTGTAATGGAATAATACTGGTATAATACTGTCTCGAGAGAGGTGGTCAATGGTCGGGAGCTGGAGTAGTTGTGGTGGCGCTGCCCGGGCTGGAGCCCTGAGGTCAGCTTGGTCAGAGGTGGCGCCATCTATGTTTGGTTGGCTGTTGGTTTTAGTTCTGGGCTCTCCACCCGCCGGCAGCACCTGGCTGGGTGTGGGGGCCAGTGGTTAGGGTCAGTTGTTAGGTTGTGTTCCCATGTGATAAAGGGGGGGGGGGGAAGGGGGGTTCCAGCCGTCGGTTCCCGGCCGCAAAGTACCCATGTTACGAATAACATGCACAATACTGTCTCGCCGGGATAATACTGCTTCCTATGAGAATGGGTGCCATTGTGCCCCCATCCTGATATCACCTTAGGTGTTATTAGGACGTAAAGCAACAACAGCCCTTGTGAGTACCTAGCATACAGTACATAAGACATCAGGGAATATGAATGACACAGTACTGTGGTAATAGCTAAATGTAATACTAGTGACACAGTACAGAAGTAGCAGCTAAATGGAGTGTTACTAACACATCACTGGAGTAATAGATACATGGAATACTAGTGACACAGTACAGAAGTAACATTTAAATGGAGTGTTACTAACACAGCACTGTGGTAATAGATAAATGGAATACTAGTGACACAGTACAGAAGTAACATCTAAATGGAGTGTTACTGACACAGTACTGTGGTAATAGATAAATGGAATCCTAGTGACACACAGTGCAGTAATAGCTAAATGGAATAGTAGTGATACAGTACAGAAATAATAGCTAAATATACTATTAGTAACAGAATTATGGCAATAGTTATAAAAAAAATAGTGGCACAGTATAGAAGTATTAGCTAAATAAAATGTTAGTGACACATAATTCTAGTAACAACTAAATAGAATACGAGTGTAACAGTACAGCAGTAACAGCTAAAAGAAAATTAGGATATTACTAAGACAGAACTGTGGTAATAGATAAATGGAATACTAATGACACAGTACAGAAGTAATAGCTAAGTGTACTGTTTGGGTCACATAGTTGTGGTAATAGATACATGGAATACCAGTGACACAGTACAGAAGCAGCAGCTAAATGGAGTGCTACTAACACAGCATTGTGGTAATAGCTAAATGGAATACTAGTGACACAGTACAGAAGTAAACAGCTAAATGGAATGTTAGTGGCACATAATTGTGGTAATATCTAAATGAAATACTAGTGACACAGTACAGAAGTAATAGCTAAGTATAATGTTAGTGACACATAATTGTGGTAACAGATAAATAGAATACTAGTGACACAGTACAGAAGTAATAGCTAAGTGTAATGTTAGTGACACATACTTGTGGTAACATATAACTGGAATACTAGTGACACAGTACAGAAGTAGCAGCTAAATGGAGTGTTACTAACACAGCATTGTGGTAATAGATAAAAGGAATATTAGTGACACAGTACAGAAGTAATAGCTAAGTGTAATGTTAGTGACGCATAATTGTGGAAACAAATGAATGGAATACTAGTGACACGGTACAGACGTAACAGCTAAATGGAGTGTTACTAACACATCATTGTGGTAATAGCTAAATGGAATACTAATGACACAGTACAGATGTAATAGCTAAATTGAATGTTAGTGACACAGCATTGTGATATTAGCTAAATGGAATACCAGTGTCACAGTACAGAAGTAAACAGTTAAATGGAATGTTAGTGGCACATAATTGTGGCAATATCTAAATGGAATACTAGTGACACAGTACCAAATTAACAGCTACATGGAATATTACTAACACAGCATTATGGTAATATCTAAATGGAATACTAGTGACACAGTACATAAGTAATAGGATGATTGATTGATTGGTGGTTGCTTTACGCCGTGCCGGCAGCATAGGCCATATTCACGGCGAGTAATAGGCAACTGGAATACTAGTTAAACAGTACCATGTCAATAGCAAAATAGAATGCTATTGACATAGTACGCTGTCTCGAGTCATTGCTCCAAAATAAAGCTCTCAGTTGGCCTCCTGCATGCTAGGTAACGTACGAGGCTGTTTTGGCATGTTCTAAGTGCAAGCAGCTCCCAGGAGACGTGTGGTGTCAGTGTCCAGCTATCAGGCATCTCCACATTGCATCTTGGTCACGCTAGGGGGCGGAAGTCTACTACAGTATAATCCCATTAAACCAAGCTCGGTTAAACCAAACGATCGGTTAATCCAAACTTTTTTCGGCGGCCTGGCAAAATAGTACCATTTATCATATAAAAAAGTTGGTTAAACCAAAGTCGGTTAATCCAAATTATCTGTTAATCAAAAAAATATTGTCGGACCCCAGGCCACTCCGGTATGGTTAATCCAAACTTTCATGCGGTTATAAGGTCATCTGAGACCCCAATGAATTTTGTTATATGATAACTGGTAGTATTTTGCCGGGCCACTGAAAAAAGTTTGGATTAACCAATCGTTTGGTTTAACCGAGCAGGGTATAGCGGGGTTATACTGTACATACATAAAAAACAATAATCAAAGTGACCACATACATTGTATATTACATGTGCAATACACACTTACTCAAAGTCAAAGTCAAAGCCAAAGCTTGGTTAAACCAATGATCGATTAATCCAAACAGATTTCTAGGGTCCCTTCAAGTTTGGTTTAATGGGGTTATGTGGTATATGGTTTAGAGAGTAGGCCTATAGTACCAGCAGGGAATGGCTGCCAAACAATGGTGTGGAGAGGAGGACTGTCTAAAGAACAACATAACCTCATTGTACTTGTACTTGAATGGAGGAATCAGATGTGTCAAGAAGATAAAAGTGTGAGTAAGGTGATCTCTTGAATACATTTGTTTGTTTTTTTGTTCGTGTTTTTATTCCTCTGAATAACATGCTGGTCTTTCAGCCCTAATGATAATTGCCACTGTACAGTAAACAAATATACAACAACATAGATAGACAATTACAGGGAAATATGCAAAACATTGGTACATGAATGACAGGTAAAAAAAAAGATAAGAGAAAAAAGATACAGATATGGAGAGGTGGCTATGTTAGACGAGTGTAGTAGTCTGCACTGACCTCTCAGGCAAGTAACCACATAGACAGGTAGGCGTGGGTAGTGTGGTGATATCAGGGAGCCTAGGTGGTGTAATGGTTAGTACACTGGCCCAGAATGCAAAGAGATGTGGGTTTGAGTCCCGCTCTAGGCGCAATATTTCCCATTTTCATCACCCCCACGACACTGGTTGCCGTGACCATGATCCTGTACAAGCTATGCACTGTATGGTTGTTGAACCTACCCTGTGTATGCATGTGTTAGTGCATTTCCTGTATGTATGTAATTGTAAGGATTAAAAGACTTACAATTCCAGGGGGATGAGGTGTAGTAGTCTGCACTGACCTCTCAGGCAAGTATCCACACAGACAGGTAGGCATGGGTAGTGTGGTGATATCAGGGAGCCTAGGTGGTGTAATGGTTAGCACACTGGCCCAGAATGCAAAGAGATGTGGGTTCGAGTCCCACTCTAGGCACAATATTTCCCATTTTCATCACCCCCATGACACTGGTTGCCGTGACCATGATCCTGTACAAGCTATGCACTGTATGGTTGTTGAACCTACCCTGTGTATGTGTGTGTTAGTGCATTTCCTGTATGTATGTAATTGTAAGCATTAAAAGACTTACAATTCCAGGGGGATGAGGTGTAGTAGTCTGCACTGACCTCTCAGGGAAGTAACCACATAGACAGGTAGCCGTGGGTAGTGTGGTGATATCAGGGAGCCTAGGTGCTGTAATGGTTAGTACACTGGCCCAGAATGCAAAGAGATGTGGGTTCGAGTCCCGCTCTAGGCACACTATTTCCCATTTTCATCACCCCCATGACACTGGTTGCCGTGACCATGATCCTGTACAAGCTACGCGCTGTATGGTTGTTGAACCTACCCTGTGTATGCATGTGTTAGTGCATTTCCTGTATGTATGTAATTGTAAGCATTAAAAGACTTACAATTCCAGGGGGATGAGGTGTAGTAGTCTGCACTGACCTCTCAGGCAAGTAACCACATAGACAGGTAGGCGTGGGTAGTGTGGTGATATCAGGGAGCCTAGGTGGTGTAATGGTTAGCACACTGGCCCAGAATGCAAGGAGGTGTGGGTTCGAGTCCCACTCTAGGCACAATATTTCCCATTTTCATCACCCCCATGACACTAGTGTGGTAAGTGTTAGTAAATAGTAAGGGGGCATAAATTGTAAATGGAGAGAAACAATGTAGTTGAATGAGGGAGAGTGCAGGAGGGGCGTTGCTACCTCCTAGAGGCAGGGGGGAGGGCGGGGTGTTTCGGGGGGTACTGCCCTTGAAAACTTTGAAAAAAGTGATACAACCGACCTGTCAGACCAAAGACAGAGAAGAAATGTAAACGGATTTAAATAAACAGCCTGCTGATTTTCAAATAGGTGAACATTTCTCTATTTATTTATACAGCGAATTTCACTAGTGCTATTTATAGAACAAAAACATACCAGTAGATCAGTAAAAACTGATAAACTAACAAACTTAGTGAATGTAGTTAACCTCACCTGACTGTGTTTTTGGAACTGTGTGTGTCTATCTAATACTTCCAAGGCATTGTGAACAAATAAATCAAATTAAAATTAAATATGAAGAGTCCAAGCGTAAAACCCAGTAAACACCAAACCCAAAATTGAATTAAAATAAAAGATCTTTACTTGAAGGTCATTTTAATCTAAATAATTCCACTTTATTTGTGATGAGATAATTATGGAGCAATGGAAAAAAAACAGGAATGTTAAAAAATCTACTTTTTGAGGGTTTGATTGCAATATTTATTTCAATTTTGGAATTGGCATTTACAGGGTTTTGCGCCCGATTTCTTCATATATATAAATGAATATATAAGCCAAAATATAATCCACAGAATCCAGCTACCAGTACCTTTGGCTACATTTACTGACTATTTCTGCCGAGTAGACAATATGCATATGCAAGGAATCTATGATATAAACATAAACACTATGTCAAATAATTTAAAAAAAAACTTCTCAGCCTTGCTGATGAATTGTATTTATAAATACTGTACCTTACATAATTGTTCTCATCTATCATGTCTATTTAAATTAATCGTTTAAAGGCACACGCATCTCTGTGTATGAAGAGTTCAGGCGCAAAACCCTGTAAATACCAATCCAAAAATTCGGATAAACATTAGAATCAAACTGACAAATATATTTTTTTAACATTCTTAATTTGTATTCATTGCTCCATAATCATGTTATCACAAGAATACTGGAATTAGGGGGAATTAGGATTATTTTCAGGTGAAAATCGTTTATTTTAATAACACTTTTGGATTGGCGTTTACAGGGTTTTGCACCTGAACTCTTCATATATATATTGTGTATACACAACTATAAATAACTGTGCCACTCAGGGTTAGGAGACCAGTGCTAAAGTGCCTGTCACACTATGCCAGATTGAGCAACGGATATAATTGTCTAGTCCAGTGGTTTTCGGGCGTGTTAGTATAAAAATGTATTAAAATGTGTCAAAATGTTGCGATATCGGGTCAAAGGCTGTCAGAAGAACGGACATGAAACGGACATGAAACGGACATGAAACGGACATGAACAGATAGCCAATGAACGAAACAAACTCAAACCGGACAAGAACCATAGAAGTCAATCCAGCAGCATCCGTTCCAAGTTTTGTGCATGTTCAAAACTTGTAGCGGATCAGGCCGGATATCAATGCATATCAACGGATATGCAACGGATATGCAATGGATATGCAATGGATATGCAACAGACACAAACAGGATTTTGCCGGATATCAATGGACTTTGTTCGTTTTCTTTCCATTTCCCCAATCCGGTGATGTGTGACGGAGCCTTTAGGCATGGAGAAATGATGTCAATGTAAATAAATTAATTTACTAACAACAATATTTGTAAAAAAAAGGAAGATGCACGTGCTAGACACCCAGTGCGTCAGATTAACAATACCCAGCCTCCACTTCACTTATCCACAGCGAAGTGGGCTCATTTGCTGCAAATGCGATTTGTGCTGGGATCAGTGCATAGCGGATAGAGGGCATAGATAATCCGCAAAGAAACCCAGCGGTGACATTGAATGTGCATTGAAGGTTACTTCCCGTCCACTCGTACTTCACAACTTGAGGACCAGACGGGATGGCCGAATGAGTTGAGCGTCCGTCTCCTGTTTTGGGAGATCAGGAGATCCGAACCCATGAGTTTGTGGGTTCGAATCCTGCTCGAGTCAATTAGTGCAAGAATGATTATTTGCAGAGTTGCTTTTTTTTTTTTTTTTTTTGGTCAATTAGTTGTTTAAGCAGGGGAAATTTCAGTCATAGACGACTGGTCTTCCTCATTCCACTGCTGGTCGATAGAAAGCCTGAGCCTACACTCTTACCGACCCAAGGGATTTCTAACCTCCCATACCACTTAGACATGGTATGAGAGCAACCGGCCTTTGATGACGATGTAAGTTATACACAGCGGTGGAAATCCAAATTGGCAGAGCTGCGGGCACAGGGAATTGAACCGCCAACCCTCAGATTAGTAGTCTGACCTAGAAAAAAGTCAGACACTCTAACCACTCCGCCACAGAGAATGCCACTCTGAACTTTGCTCTGCGTGTTGAGCATCCACCTCCTGTTCTGGTAGGTCATGGGATTCAAACTCCTCGGTTTGAACTCTGGCCAAGTCAAACCAATGACTTAAAAATTGATACAAAAGTGGAATTGCTGCTACCCTGCCGCATTTTAAACAGTTAACAAAAACAATCAGTGGCGGGCATTTTTTCAGGCATTGATGGAGACGATCACCAGTTATTTGTCTGTAAAGCGATTTTGACAAATGAAGTGTTATTCTGTTTCAAAATCAATATTCTAACATGTGAAATATATTAAATCAAACTCAAAACTGTTTTTAGAAATCACTTGGGATACCTACTTATATACAGAAGAGAGGGGTGGTCTGGGCAGCCTCGTGAAAGCCTGAGTCAAACAAGGCAGAGGTGTCAGTGTCAGAGGACCCCTCCCCTCCCCCGGCAGTTATTGTGATCAAATATGTGCACTCATAATTTGTATAACTTGAACCTAGGAATTATGTGAGCTATAAAGTAGGCCTATTTATGCAAATATTATTATGCATGTAATTCTCGTGTCTGAAGGCCCTGTCACACCTTACCGGACTGGAGAACCGGACACTGTCCAGTACAGTACGGCGATGTCCGGTACATGTCCGGTACCCATCCGGCGGTGTCCGGTGGTGTTCGGTGGTGTCCGGTACAAGTTTTGAACATGCACAAAACTTCTACCGGACACCGCCGGACTGACGTGTCCGGTTGGTGTCCGGTATGTCCGGTACCCATCAGGTACCCATCCGTACATGTCCGGTACCCATCCGTTGGTGTCCGGTTTGTCCGTTTTGTCCGGTGCATGTCCGGTACCCATCAGTTACGTGTCCAGTTCTCGTACAGTATTCGTCCGGTACTCGTCCGGTACATGTACAGTACTTGTCTGGTTGCCCGGTGCCAATTGGCCCAATTCCGCTCCATTTTGATACATTTCAATACATTTTGTCACCGGAAAGCACCGGACTAGACAATTCTGTGTCCGGTGGTCTCCGGTGCTCAGTCCGGTGAGGTGTGACAATGGCTTTATTATTGTTCTCTATCCGATATTGCTCCTGTAACCTTCCTTTTGATATGCCCCTATGTACTATCAGTTACTGAAGGTTGGGGTGCGGCCTGGAGAGTGTAGAGGTTTGCTTCCAAGCAGCTCCCCTACTTCCCCTCCTGCACTCCAGGCGACGCCTCACCCACCTGCTATCTGCCCATTTCACCAACGATTTTTAATTAAAATTTGTATTGGGGTATATTAGTTGTTTAAGCAGGGGAAATTTCAGTTGTGGACGATTGGTCTTCCTCATTCCACTGCTCGTTGCCCTATCCTAATATTGCCAAGCACCTGGCAAGGAAGCGACAAGTATAAATTTTTAAGTCATCCCGTCTGATTATTGATTTAGTAATCTGGTAATTTAAGGCATAACTATTGTATAAGGGTCTCTGTGGGCGAACTGTGAATAGTGATGTCATTCCTCCCTAATGACTGTCATTAGTCACGTGGGCTAGGATATAGTTTTAGTAATAATTTTGGTTTTCTTGCTTCTTATTTATGGCTTGTAACTGTTTGTAGATTGCAAAAAGTCCAACATCCAGCTTTCACTATACTCTGTCTTAATCCATTTAAACACCATCTGTATCTCTAGCTTACATTATTTCTTTAGTAGTTTCTTAAACACTGATATGTTTTCTGCATTTCGTGTTACAGCTGGCAGTCTATTCCAGGTATTGGCACTCATGTTAGCTACACTGCGATCATACACACTGTATTTAGATTTTACCATTGCTAGTAATGGACGATCGTTGCTTCTTGTGCACCTTGCTTGTAACCTCCTGTTTTTTTGCCTATGCATACAATTTTCGGTGATCCTGTTGCCTGTTTTTGAGGAACCTTTCTTTTGCTATCTTGTGGTGGTTTGGATCCTATTATCACGTAAAGTAGATTTGAAGGTTTTTGAGTCTGCCTTATAACCTATGTAAGAACAGCCCCGTCTGCCCTATGTGAGAGATAACTATTAGTAACAGCCATGGGCTCATAGTCTAATAGTTCTAGGTATAGCATTTCTGACCTACTGGATTTGGTTTCAAGAAGGCCTAGCCCATTTTATGTGTGATCTTTCATTAAGATATATTAAATATTTAATTAAAGAATGCATGGTATGATTACATGAACATATCCTTAGTAAAGTTGCATAATCCAATGGTTTAAAATTTCTGTCATTTTCTTAGATAAATATATTAAATTGATGGTTATAATCTACCTTACTTTAGTTTGAAGTAACTTTTATTTTAAGCACTGTTAAGTGGGAAACTTTTGTGATATTTGAAGTGTAAACATGCAAGGTTATTTTTGCCAAGCACATCAAACCTCTGACACCAAATGCTTATGCAGTAGCAGGTTCTATTAAATTTACTCAGTATGCCCTTCTATGTGGCAACCAAGGCTTAATAAGTGATTCAGTATCTAAGTTTGATATGTGCAATCAAATATAGGTAAGTGGTTTGGTTTTGAAAATGTGATGCCTCATCAGACTATGCAGCTTTAAGCCTCAAGGCCCAGTCATACCTCACCAGGATTGAGCAACGGACACAACCAGACGAAGAATTGTCTAGTCCGGTGGTATTCAGAATCAAAATGTACCGAAATGTGTCGAAATGTTGCGCTTTCAACGGACAAGGAATGTACATTAACGAATAACCACCGGATGATAAATGGACGATAACCGGAGCACACCGGATAACAACGGACACCGGGTAACAACGGACAAGCAACAGTCAACCTAAGGGCGAAAACCGAATGTCAAACGGACGGACCGGACACCAACTGGACACCAACCGGACACCAACTGGACACCTACCGGACTGATCACGGACGCGCCAGAAACATAAAAAAACGACGGACCGAATTCCAGCAGCACCGTGAACGGACTCTGCAGGAAGCAAACCGGAGACTTAATGGATGGGTAATGGACATGAACTGGATAAAACGGACTAAACAGACTTAAAGCGGACACCAACCATACACCTCAGTCCGGCAGTGTCCGGTACAAATTTTGTGCATGTTCAAAACTTGCTACCGTACACAGCGGACACCACCAAACACAGAATGGACACGCCGGATGCCAACCGTATATAAACCGTACATTGCCATATTTCACCGGACAGTGTCCGTTTTCTATCCGGTACCCCAATCCGGTGAGGTCTGACTGAGGCTTTAGTCTGAAATGGAGTAGGATATTTCACTGATGAAGAAATATCAATGGCCGAATACATAGAGATGTCTAACTGGAGCTATTTAAATGTAAAACTGACATAAACCGCCGATGAATGTTTCACCAATTATAGTTCCAGACAAAATATGAATTGACACTCTCATAAATAAGATGAAATATTATGCAGTAATAATTTAATCTCTTATAATACATTCAACATGGTTTAGTCTAGTTCTCTAAGAAGAAGAAGATCCAGTGTGCATTTTAATTATTGATGCAAAATCAAGCTTTTCCTTAAAGTTGCATGGTCCGATGGCCTTTGAATTTTTGTCTTATTTTTGAGATAAATATATCAAATTGATCGTTACAAGCTACTAATCATTACTCCGGAGTGATTTTGATTAAAGATGATTAGTTTTGAAGTAATATGAGCTGAAAGAACCACAAATAATTTCGACAAGCTTGCCAAAAGTCCTGTGGCTATGACCCAGATGTCATCTCGCGGTGACCACGTGATGTGAGATGACTTGGAACCTTACAGGACTGTAGGTAGGTATTCCTGGTTGGGTGGGTAACATTCTGGGAATGGATTAGTGACATAGGCCCATGGCACTAGGGCTAAAAAAAAAAAAAGTGTGTCTGTTGTCTGCTTGTGTCTGTCTGTCTATGTATGTCTGTATGTATCTGTGTGTGTGTCTGTCTGTGTGTATGTCTGTGTGTGTCCATCTGTGTGTTTCTGTGCTGTGTATTTGTGTATGTATGTGTGTATGTGTGTCTGTGTATGTATGTCTGTGTCTGTATGGCTGTGTGTGTATGTCTGTGTGTATGTCTGTCTGTATGTATATGTATGTGTGTCTGTGTGTGTATGTCTATGTGTGTATGTCTCTGCATGTCTGTCTGTGTGTATGTCTGCGTGTGTCTGTCTGGGGGTGTCTGTGTGTGTGTGTGGCTCTCTCTGCAAAGTCAGGTTGGGTGTATGTGTGTCTGTGTATGTCGGGTGTGTGCATGTCTGTGTGTTTCTGTGTATGTGTGCGCTGTGTGTGCATGTCTGTCTGTGTGTGCCTATCTATGGGTGTATGTCTATGTGTGTATGTCTGTGTGTGTATGTCTTGTGTGTGTATGTCTGTGTGTGTATATCTGTGTGTATGTCTGTCTCTGTGTCTCTGTAAAATCAGGTCAGGAAACACACAGACACATACACACACATCCACCTCATATCCCCTTCCCCTCTATGACCCTGCACAGCAGGCCTACTTGGTTGGGGGGGCTAATGGGGTCACGAGATTGGCCTAATTGGTTAATGGTCTTCCTGCATAATGGGTATTTCAAACTGAGTGTTCAAAGGGGTGAGGTTATAAACTCACTGGTTCTTCTGTATATACTGTCCCAAATCATTAGCCAATAGACCAATATCTAAGTTGGATATATAGCATCAAATGTAAGTAGTTGTTTTAATTTTGACAAAATTATATTTCATCGGACCATGCAACTTTAATTTGATGTAGATAGCCGTCGATGTGTTTATGAAGCAGGACACTGTTGTCCTTAGAGGCAATCCATCATAGTGTTCCATGCTAAGACTGAAGGGAGTGACCGCCCAATGGATGAAACCCAGTATCAGGTGCGACAGGGAAAAAGCACCTGCCAAAGCTGATGTCTGGCAAAAATATCTCACCTCACGCAAAATAACCCCTCTCTCGACAAGATAAATGCCCCAGCATTGGTCAGATGCTGAACAATGTGGTGTTGCGAAAAGACCCAGGATGGATAGGCTTTTGACGGAGTGGGAAGAAATTGGTGGAGGCATGCGCACGATGAAAGGTGGAGGCCGGAGGGAATTCATCAAAGCGATATTATGGGTTATCTTATACTTAAGGAACCACAGGTCCCAAGATGCAGAAGGAGCCCCTCCCATACGTCAGAATCTACGTCAGTGCGCTGAAAGGTAAAAAGACATAGCGTTATCACAACTTATCACATTTGCCACTAACTCAAGCTTGTGAGCTTCTCAGGAATTGAGAATGCAGCCAGGGAGAGCGAGCCGCCATCCCTCTGGTGGCAGTGGAAAGAACTAATGATGGAGGTAGCAGCTCACTGTGTAGTAGGGCCTAGGCTCTGTGTGAAAAGGTCTTCTGGCACATTTCCACCACCAACCCGCCCTCTGGTGGCATTGACAAGAACTAAAGATCCTATAGAGGGTATCCAAGGTGCAACCTGCCCTCTGGTGCCAGTGGACAGAGCTAATAACATATTACAGTACATAATACTCCGAAGAAAAGGTCTTCTAGAGGATTTACACCATCAACCGCCCTCTGATGGCATTGACAAGAACTAAAAATACTATAGAGGGTATCCAAGGTGCAACCTGCCCTCTGGTGACAGTGGGCAGAGCTAATAACATATTACAGTACATAATACTCCGAAGAAAAGGTATTATAGAGGATTTCCGCCACCAACCAACCCTCTGATGGGATTGGCAAGAATTAATGTTATGGGGAGCAGCTCACTGTGCAACATGCTCTGTGAAAAAGGCCTTATGTAGCATATATCCACCATGAAACCTACCCTCTAAATTCTAATTGATAGCAGATTAGTAGCGGATCATAATCTGCGGAAAGGGTATATTATAGAGGAATTTTCCACCACCAACCTATCCGCTCATTGCATCTGAAGGAAGTAACGCTGGTTGTAGAAATTCACCGTTTATTCTCTGTGGAAAATCTCTATTTGAGAGGACTCCGAAGAGGGAAGTGCCCTGGTTCTGACGATGCTCTAAAACAAAGGGGAGTGGGCGATGCTGTGGTGCTAGTAAAAAGTTGAATTCATTTAATGACATTTCATATTTTATTTGATTCAATTCAGGTATGGTTCCTCAATTACCAGGTGCAACATTAACATCTCAGTAATTGATAACTTCGCCCCCCCCCCCAATGTGTTGCTACCTTGTCGTGGTGGGGAGGCTTGTGTGCCTCTGTGACCATGAGAGCTATACCGGCGGGGGCTAGCCCCCTGGCAGATTTAACCAAACCGGGCAGGACTCATGGTAGAGGACAGACTAAGAGCAGCAACTGGTCCTCCAGGTTGGGTGTTGGGCGTGGGGCCAACAACCCCACCCCGGAAAAAAAGAATAATGTTACAGAATCACAAACAAGAAACTCAAGGCCCAGGACCCGGAAAACTGGAGAGCCCTTGTTCGTGGCCTATGCCCTTGTTCGTGGCCGTGTTTGTGTGGATGGGCGCTGACGCCTCAATGGGCGAAGAAGAAGAATTGAGAACTGTGTCAATACTAAACTCTGAGCTAAGGCGCCATGAAGTAAATATGTCAAAGAAGTAGGTGGACTCTGAATTTATTAAAATTGCACAATAGTTAAGGTGGAAAGTACCCGAGTAGAGTGGTTCCAGATTCTGCCAATAGATGTCACTAGCTTAACTGGAGGAGTGTAATATGTGAAGAGAGCGGCAGTGAAATTCCAGAAGAAAAATACAATAGAGTTGTCTTTTACATATACATATATATATATATATATTACAAGGATAAGAGCTTGAATCCTGTTGCGATATGAATATCTGAATATAATCAGGTATTCTATTATTTCTCCAGGCATTCTTTACGGAGATATAGCATGTGAAATGATAGGCACTCGGGGAATGTACTCAAATAGACTGGTTCCAGATTCTGCCGATAGATGTCACAAGCTTAACTGGTGGGCTTTATTCGATGAAAGTATAATATGTTAAAGCCAAACCAAAATTGTATAGTAGGCTACATTATTTAATTATTTATGTAGATATTCATGCATTTGTTGAACATATCCCCAGAATGGAACTTAAGTCAACAGGTCAACTTACCAGAACCTATCATTGCTGGAAGTCATAGAAGCCTAGATCTATGCTGCTAAGCATCTCGTTGCGCTCACCAACACTATTTTGCATGTTTTCACTTTAAATATTTCCCAAGTTAGCCATTTAAAAAAAAGAAAACAGAATTAACTCCAACCTTAGGCCCCAGTCACACATAGCCGGACGGCCCCGGATTTTTAGCTGGACCACCCCCGGACCAATCGCCCGGACTGTCCCGGACAGCCCCGGATAAAATCGCTATTTTTGGTCGTTTTTGCCTCGCTCTCACACCTATCCGAATGAGGCATGGTCCACAGCCATGGATTAGTCCCGGATCAGCCCCGGATCGGCCCCGGACAACCCCCGGACAACCCCTGGCCGACCCCCGGACAACCCTGGACTACTCCCGGAATATAAAGTGACCCGCACTGCCCCGGACGAGACACGGATGACCCCCGGACAACCCGGATGAGTCACGGATCACACACGGATGATAACCCCGGATTGCAATATTCCCCGGATTATCCCTGGATCACCCTGGACCACCCCGGATGTTTTAAGCTAATAGTTTAAAAACATCCGTGGTGTACCCCGGATGAGGCCAGACCAGCCAGGGATCAGCAAGAGTGACCAAGGATCACCAAGGACCAGCCACGGAAGAGCCACAGATCATGCCGGATCACCACGGACCACACAGGATCACAGTCCGGGGCTCGTCCGGCCCCTGAGCCGGGTAGGTGTACTGGGGCTTTATGGTAAAATACAGTTTAGCGACCAGCCTAATATATTCATCTAACAATATGGCAGAAACCCCAAGGTAAACAACATAAGCAACTGGCTCCGTTAGTGGCGCCATCTAGTCTTTGATTCGAGTGTCAGTACGCAGTAGAATAGAGAAGCCTTTATTGCATAGCAGAGCCACTTACCAACTAACTTGTAATTGTGCATGTTACTAGTAACATGAGTAATTTACGGATGGAGGCACTCAAACCCCAACACTCACCGGCTGCCGCCCTGGTGCCACCTCTCGGCTTACGAGAGAACCAACCCGAACTGACCGACAGCTGCAGCCGCCTACCGGCTTAAACCCGAACTAATGCAGCCAGACACTGGAGATGAGTGCGTCTTTTCCTGTCAAAACATCAAGTGATTTGAAAATTCAAACAGTTCCTCCCTCTCCAAGGTCTCAGTCCTCCTGCAGCCACCATCCAGCAAGGACCTCCACCACCCTTTTTCACACACCCACCCACACCTGAAATAGACGATTAAGGTAGGGTTGAGGGTTCAAGTCGAGCTTTCACTGAAGACCTCAGATGCGGACAACATGGGGGGGGCCGACCACATTGTACTGTAATTAACCTTGATGTCCTGTTGAAAAATAAAATACCAATATTTGTCACTGTCTGCCTCCGTCTTCGTAAATTATGGTACCGCGTTAACTCAGAACTTATCAGTCTTCCGCTCCTATAGCAATCCCAAGCTTTTGCTAAAGAAGGTAGTCTACCTTCTATAAGAACTGACACTCATTCTGATAAGCTTAAAGTCAGATGTTAATCTGTTGATAATTTTTTAATTTCTTTTCTAAAATACCTTTAGTTGTGTAGTGGTCTGCACTGACCTCTCAGACAAGGAGCCGCATAGACAGGTAGGCATCGGTAGTGTGGTGCCATCCGGGAGCCTAGGTGGTGTATGGTTAGCACCCTGGCCTGGAATGCAAAGAGATGTGGGTTCGAGTCCCGCTCTAGGCGCAATATTTTCCATTTTCATCACCCCCATGACACTGGTTGCCATGACCATGACCCTATACAAGCTACACGCTGTATAGTTGTTGAACCTACCCTGTGTATGTGTAAGTGCACTGCCTTTATGTATGTAATTGTAAGCATTAAAAGACTTACAATTCCAGGGGGACTAGTGTAATGGTCTGCACTGACTTCTCTCAGGCAAGGAGCCGCATAGACAGGTAGGCGTGGGTAGTGTGGTGCCATCCGCGAACCTAGGTGGTGTAATGGTTAGCACACTGGCCCGGAATGCAAAGAGATGTGAGTTCAAGTCCTGCTCTAGGCGCAATATTTCCCATTTTCATCACCCCCCATGACAGTTGTAATTACATGTATATGGCTGGAGGCGAAATTCTGAAAGCTTATTAAGACTATTAGGCCATCTGGCTGAGCCGATTCTGCTATTAAAACATCTGAACGTTGAACTCCCCCCTCCCCCCCTTTAAGGCTTATTAGGCCTCCCAAGTAAATCCCTCTCACTGTCTGATGTAAGTAGGTCTGATGGCATATGCCTCCTGATGTGTTTGCTTCTTTTGGGGTTTATCATCCTGGCAACATCTCATGTCATAATCACGATGGGTACTGACTTGTGACACTCAGGTCTACTTCATAGTGCTTCCCCACTGGGATATACGCACCATGATTCAATAAGCCACTTAGTAACATTATTATTCTCGCACTGAGCCAACACACCAAGCTAGTCCTTGCCCTATCCTGTTACTCCCAAGCTCCAGGCTAGATAGGGATATGCATTAATTTTGAAGTCACTGCTTTGGCTCGGTCCGGATTCGAACCCACAACCTCCAACACAGGAAACAAGCCAGTGCTCTTACTAATTCAGCCACCATGCCATTATTAAATAAATAAAAACAGTTTTGGCGAAAGCGGTCAGCTAACTGTTTAGATCACGTGTTGTGCAAACAGTGAGTAAAACATGAACACTCTTTGCGAACAGATTATTAAGCAGAACATGGCTACCGAGAAAGAACATTTTCGTGTACCTTTACTTCTTTTTTTTCTGTGCAGGAGAAATATCTCAACGATTGAAGGCATCTACAGTCAACACTGATTATATAAGACATCCCTGAATGTGATTTTAATAATTATGTATACAGTGAAACCTCTCTAAATCGACCGACCATGGGACCGACTTTATATGGTCCATTTAGGGAGGTGGGAGGTTTAGGGAGTTTTTAACAATCGTTATAATGATATTGTATGGACGATCGTTTGGGATCCAAATAAAGCGATCCATATAGGGTAGTGGTCGATCTGTGGAGGTGGTCGGTTAGAGAGGTTTTACGATATATAATATATATATATATATATATATATATAATATATATTCCTTACATGGGAATATTTCATATTTTTACAGATGTATTGTGGCCTGCACTGATCTCTCAGGCAAGGAGTCACATATACAGGCGGACGTGGATAGGGTGATGACATCAGGGGGGGGGGGTGCTAGGTGGTGTAATGGTTAGCACACTAGCCCGGAATGCAAGATATGTGGGTTCGAATCCTGCTATATTATGTGCGATATTTCCCATTTTCATCACCCTCCATGACACTGGTGCCGTGACCAGGATCCTGTACAAGCTATACGCTGCATGGTTGTTGAACCTATCCTGTGTAAGTGCATAACCTCTATTTACGTAATTGTAGACATTAAATGACTTATGGCCATAAACCACTTAAAAGACTTACAATTCCAGGGGGACGAGTACAGTTGTTGGACTGACCTCTCACGCAAGGCGCCACATAGACTGGTGGGGGTGGATAGGGTGATGACATCAGGAGACCTAGGTAATGTAATGGTTACCACACTAACCCAATATGCAAGAGAAGTGTCCTGGAGGCGCAATGTTCCATTTTCATCAATCCCAACAGAATATTCACATCCTTGAAATGTGAGCGTTGTCTTCTTTAAAATGGTCTGGAATATCGACAAGTTGCCCATTCAGATGCTTCTTTTCTTGAAGATTTATACTGCCTATCATGGATAAGTCTGAATAGACTTTTTTTCACCATTAGACAGTTTGTCGATAGAAAGCCTGAGCCTACACTTTTACCGACCCAAGGGATTTTTAACCTCCCCACACGACATAGACATGGTATGAGAGCAACCGGCCTTTGATGACGCTGTAAGTTATACACAGCGGTGGAAATCCAAATTGGCAGAGGTGGGGGCATGGGGAATCGAACCACCGACCTTCAGACTAGGAGTCCGACCTAGAAAAAAGTCAAACACTCTAACCACTCCGCCACAGAGAACACCTCTCATAGGCTTTTTGAGATTGTTGCAAACAAAAGTACTATTACGACTGACAACTCATGGTGTTGTCTTTATGGGCAGAACACCTTAACCATTAGGCTATTTAGGGTTTTTTTCCTTTCCTTTTTTTGGGGTAAATGAATCTTTTTCATATACAGTACAACCTCTCTATACCGACCCCTCCACAGATCGACCACTCCCCTATATCGATCGCTTTATTTGGTATCCCAACAATACCATTGTAAGGATATTCTAACTCTCTAAACCGACCACCTCCCTAAATGTACCACTGAAAGTGGGCCCCATGGTCGGTCGATTTAGCGAGGTTTTACTGTCTGTCTTTTGTCAGTGCAGTAGCACTGGTCTTCTGGCCGTAAGTGTTACAGGTATCTAGTTATTTGCACAATTAAACCGTTTTTATTTTATACATGGTTTATATATTAACTTGAAATGTGAAGTAGATTCTGAAATTAAAGTGCATTCAATGCAAAAAGTAAGGGTATGAGCTAACATTTTACATTTACATAAATATTTTAGTTGTTGGTTAAGGATTTCCAATTGAGGTACATACTAATATGTTTACTTAGTCTTAGTTCCTCTATTCTCAACTGTCTTCTGGTTACAGAAAGAGAGGGCGCCCTCATCTCCGGTTCAAGGATACCATCAAGAGAAACCTGAAGCTGAGAGACATTAACACCGACTCATGGACGCAACTCTCACAGCAGAGAGCTAAATGGAGAGTGGCAGTCAAGTAATGAAAGCAGTCTTTGTCGCATCGCGACCGACAGCATGATGAGTTCAGTGTGATCAGATACTCTTTTATTCATTGTGTTGTTTTGTATGCAGTAGGATTTGGGTGTTGGTTTTGGTTTTCTTTTGTGTTCGTAAGTCAAGATGTCTTGTCTATTGGTTTGGTTTGTAGTAAATAAATAAATGTATTCATTGGTGTGAGGAATGAGGAATCCTGATGTTGGTCGGAAGGGACTATAGTGCCTACAACTATTCAAAAGACACAGAGCTGTGTGCAACAACCATGGGACTCAGGTTCAATGGGCTGTAGGCACTGATTCTTATATACACCTGCAAGAGTCATGAGGATCTGTGTGGGCAGTTGCTAAGGAGTGAGGGTGATAGGTCGCCAGTAGGTGAACAGGAGTTGATGCCAATAAAGCACAACTTCTTCACTGTCAATCTTGCGTGAATTGTCTTCCTTTCTTCCTTATGAGATTGTGGAGAGTGACACCAGGTGGGAACTGACAGACAGTTGTCAGAACACACCTGGGGAGAGTAGTGGTATCTGGGGCTCTGATGGCCGAGTCCCGACATATTACACTTACGCTCTTACCCATTCGGCCATCCCTGCTCGCTGAGCGTGTCAGGAGTACAACTCACCAGGGGGCGCCAAATGCTGACGTCACCTGATACAAAACCAACAACTAACGGAGAGATGTCAGTGACGGTGTGTGGACAAGAAGGGGGGGGGGCTACCGGGCAGGGGTGTGGATGGGCATACCGGGCGTGGTGGCCGAATCGGTAGAGCGCGGGCCTCTGGTACGGGATATCGGGAGTTTGGTTCCCAGTCGAGTCAAACCAATGACTTATAAAATTGATACTTGTCACTTCCTAGTCTGGCACTCAGCATTAATAGGATAGGGCAAGGACCGGTTAGCTCAGTGTCAGGATAATATGAGTGAGTGGGGGTACCGGGTCATGGTGCTGGCAGGCTGATTTCCCAGTTGGGCAGCACTATAAAGTGGCCATGAGTGCACACTGTCACACGTCCTGATATGACCTTAGATGTTGCCAGGACGTGAATCCCCAACAACCGGGCGTGGATGGGTGTGGAGGTTGGTGGGGGTTGGGGGTGGAGGTTGAGGGAGGGTATGTGTGGAGGTTGAGGGTGTGTGTGTGTGTGGAGGTTGGTGCGAGTTGGGGGTGGATATTGGTGGGGGTTGGGGGTGGAGGTTGGTGGCAGTTTAGGGAGTGTGTGTGTGGAGGTTGGTGGGGGTTGGGGAGGGAGGTTGAGGGAGGGTGTGTGTGGAGGTTGCAGGTGTGTGTGTGTGGAGGTTGGTGTGAGTTGGGGGTGGACGTTGGTGGGGGTTGGGGGTGGAGGTTGGTGAAGGTTGAGGGAGTGTATGTGGAGGTTGGTGGGGGTTGGGGATGTAGGTTGGTGGACGTTGAGGGAGTGTGTGTGTGGAGGTTGGTGGGGGTTGGGGATGGAGGTTGAGGGAGGGTGTGTGTGGAGGTTGAGGGTGTGTGTGTGTGGAGGTTGCTGCAAGTTAGGGGTGGACGTTGGTGGGGATTGGGGGTGGAGGTTGGTGGCGGTTTAGGGAGTGTGTGTGTGGAGGTTGGTGGAGGTTGGGGATGGAGGTTGAGGGAGGGTGTGTGTGGAGGTTGAGGGTGTGTGTGTGTGTGGAGGTTGCTGTGAGTTGGGGGTGGACATTGGTGGGGGTTGGGGGTGGAGGTTGGTGGCGGTTTAGGGAGTGTGTGTGTGGAGGTTGGTGGGGGTTGGGGATGGAGGTTGAGCGAGGGTGTGTGTGGAGGTTGAGGGTGTGTGTGTGTGGAGGTTGGTGCGAGTTGGGGGTGGACGTTGGTGGGGGTTGGGGATGGAGGTTGAGCGAGGGTGTGTGTGGAGGTTAAGGGTGTGTGTGTGTGTGGAGGTTGTGCGAGTTGGGGGTGGACGTTGGTGGGGGTAGGGGGTGGAGGTTGGTGGCGGTTGAGGGAGTGTGTGTGGAGGTTGGTGGGGGTTGGGAATGGAGGTTGGTGGAGGTTGAGGGAGGGTGAGTGTGTGGAGAGTGTGTGTGGCCAGCAGGACACGGCGGGAAAGCCTTCTGGGAAATCAACTGGAGGAAGCCTAACCTAGAGACCTTAATGGCACTGGGCGCGTTCTCCTGGGGACGCACATTCTGAGATCAAAATATACTCACAGACTCGCCTACTGAAGAAACTGGCTCAAAACCAACCTGAAAGATGTCAGTGAAGATGTCATTGTGTTGTTTTGTATGCAGTAGGATTTGGGTGTTGGTTTTTGTTTTTTGTGTGTTCGTAAGTCAAGATGTCTTGTCTATTGGTTTGTTTTGTAGTAAATAAATAAATGTATTCATTGGTGTGAGGAATGATGAATCCTGATGTTGGTGGGAAGGGACTATAGTAACCTGTCAACGATCCGACCCGTGAATCATTTAGGAAACAGGAACTTAGAATATTTGGTCAGCAGGGAATATAAGAGAAACTTTGGATTTGACGTGCAGTAGGGAAGACATGGTGTGCAGGTATTGCTGTACCAATCTGCTAAAATACCTCAGGGAGTTTGACGCCCCTGCCTTGCAAAGTTATAAACCACTGCCTTGTGGTATAGTTCTTGATAGAACCAAAGGCTAAGGGAGCAAACCCTAACAGAAAACCATGCTTCCGTGGTAGCATTAAGGGCGGTGATGAATGGGACTCCAAACATCTTCCAGCAAGCCACTGCAGGGACAAATAGTTCATGCCTGTCTTGACGTGTTCTTGCCAGTGTGAGACCTCTATTTACTCCCTGAGAGAGTGCTGCTAGTAACATGCAAAACCAGCAGCACTTCAACACTTTGCAAGCAGCTTTTAAGAAATGCACAACCACACGAAATAGTGACGGTTAAGAAATAAAAGCAGTCTTTGTCGCATTGCGACCGACAGCATGATGATGATAAGGGAAGACAAGAGAAACTTTGAAGTGTTGAATGGCAGCGAACCACAAGAAGCACTTACAATTTTTAGACAGTATGGGATATAAGAACAACTCAGAATTTGTGGACAGCAGAAGAGGACAAACAAACCTTAGAATTTGAAACTTTGATATTTCTGTAGGGGCTTATTAAAAAAATCTCAAAATGGACTGAGATGAGTTGGGTGAGAGAATTAAATTGTGAGTATACAATACTGTGAGTACATAGGACTCAACCCACCAACCCTACCACCCTGTATGTTCTCAGCAGGGATGCGGGTGGGTGGGTTAGTCTTGGAGTTAGTGTGGTTGGTGGCTGAGTCGGTTGTGAGCAGTTCCTATGGCATGGTCACATGACCGAAGGAAAGTCTGTTTTATTTAACAACACCGCTAGAGAATATTGATTTTTAGCATCGGCTATTGGACGTCAAACAAATGGTCATTCTGACATATTTCTTTGCAAGAAACCCACTGCCACCACATAGGCTACTCTTTCCCATAAGCAGCAAGGGGTCTTTTATATGCACTTTCCCACACACAGGACAGCACATACCACAACCTTTGTTGAACCACTTGTGGACCACTGGTTGTGGTCACATGACCAGGTTTGGTGGGAGGGACCAGTGGCGCCACCTGTAGAGCTTGGGGTTAGTTCTGGGTTTCAATGAAAGGAGGCAGCACATACCTCCTATTATAGCGATATAGCGAATGGTAGACAGGAAGTGTGAACACTTATTTGTCTCTCATTTTTGCTTGAGTGCAAGTAAATAAGCAACACAAGGAGTAATTAGTAGCATATGGTGAATAAGGGGTCAAATTTCCCTGGATCATCAACCCATGCTTTTTCTAATCTATTCTTGAATGAATTAATTGACTCCGCATCAATAACATTTTGTGGGCGACTGTTCCATATATTTATGATCCTGTTTGAGAAACTATGTTGCCTTAACTTTGAAATGGCTCTGGGTTTGAGTAGTTTGAGAGTATGACCCCGACTGCCTTCTCTTTTATTCAAGGTGAAAAATCTGTTCATATCTATTTCATCAAAACCCTTCATAATTTTAAATACTTCAATTATGTCACTTCTTTTCCTTCTGTAGGAAAGGGTAGGAAGTTTCAATTCCCAAAGCCTTTGTTCATAGGGTAGGTCCTTTATAACTGCAACTAATTTCTGAACCTTTTCGATCTCCAGAATATCTTTCCGAAAAATTGGGCTCCAAATTTGTGGACAGTATTCGAAAATTGGCCTAACAAGAGACTTAAATAGAATGAGAAAATTGTTCTTGTTGAGGTGATGGAAAGTTCTTTTAATTATTCCTACTCTCTGGTTAGCATTTGAGATGATAGTTCTCATGTGTTTCTGAAAGGAGAATCATTTGGGAAACAGGAACTTAGAATATTTGGTCAGCAGGGAATATAAGAGAAACTTTGGATTTGACGTGCAGTAGGGAAGACATGGTGTGCAGGTATTGCTGTACCCATCTGCTAAAATACCTCAGGGAGTTTGACGCCCCTGCCTTGCAAAGTTATAAACCACTGCCTTGTGGTATAGTTCTTCATAGAACCAAAGGCTAAGGGAGCAAACCCTAACAGAAAACCATGCTTCCGTGGTAGCATTAAGGGCGGTGATGAATGGGACTCCCAACATCTTCCAGCAAGCCACTGCAGGGACAAACATAAGGATGCTAGGGTTTAAGCTTCGATTGATATGGTTGACAACCCGAGCCTAATGTTCATTGTTTCGATTCTGCTATATTCTGTACTGTTCATTGTTCGATTTATGTTCTATTCATCAGATTAAATAAAGCACTAGTATACCACTTCTGTCTCGTCATGAATTTTGTGCAAGGAAAGATCCCAGTCGAATACGTCCATTTTTTATCCATTGAGGAATCGTCTCTGGTGATAGAATACCATGTAGTGGGACTGGAGAACAATTTCCTAAACCTCTACTAGATACCGCAAGGAATGCAACTGTGGTACTGAGAACTGAGCCATCAGCGGTTATTGTTAATGTTAAGATGCCAAAGTCATCCGCTGCATAAGGTCTGTTGCAAGCAGTAATTGCCGCCAAAGTAACACAGCCAGCACCAGCTGCTGTTTCTGCTGGAATTACTATGCCAGCTGCTGTTCCGCCTATATTTGTTTGTTACGTAAAGGGCCTGAGAAGGGCTTGCTGGATCGGGTGCTATATAAATGTTTTATTATTATTATTATGGTTAGGTGGCACCACTATTGGGGTTCTTGCGTTGTGCCTATGGGGTAGTTCTTGCCGTCATGCCTCCGCATGTCAATTACCCATATTATAAATAAAATGACAAATCATTGTCCAGTTACCATGGAAAAAGATTCTCGATGTACTGTTCAAAATGCTGCAGATATGAATATATTAGCTAAGATGGAATTTAATTAGCATACTTTCATTTAAGATATTTCCAAAATAGCCATTTATAGATAGATACCTAATGGTTTATTATGTGGATATAAATAATGGCACCTACCAACATATTGGGTGTTTCTACATGCCACTCCACCTTTACTAAGCTAACACCGGAGTAACCGCTGGCTCTGGTCATTCTCTTCTCCGCTCCTAACTGGTGACCCACATGTAACCACATCTAACCACATCTAACCACATCTAACCACATCTAACCACATCTAACCACATCTAACTATATCTAACCACATCTAACCACATCTGACCACATCTGACCACATCTGGCCACATCTAACAACATCTAACCACATCTAACCACATCTAACCACATCTAACCACAACTTTCCACATCTAACCCCATCTAACCACATCTAACCACATATAACCACATATAACCACATATAACCACATCTAACCACATCTAACTACATCTAACCACATCTGACCACATCTGACCACATCTAACCACATCTAACCACAGATAGTGCTCGTAGTACCACAGTGATATGAACATTCCTGTTTAACGGAGATAGTGCTGATAGTACAACAGGGATATACACATTCCTGTTTAACAGAGATAGTGCTCGTAGTACAACAGGGATATGCAGATTCCTGTTTAATGGAGAGAGTGCTCATAGTACAACAGGGATATATACATTCCTGTTTAACGGAGATAGTGCTCATAGTACAACAGGGATATACACATTCCTGTTTAACGGAGAGAGTGCTCAAAGTACAACAGGGATATGCACATTCCTGTTTAACAGAGATAGTGCTCATAGTACAACAAGGATATATACATTCCTGTTTAATGGAGATATTGCTCATAGTACAACAGGGATATACACATTCCTGTTTAACGGAGATAGTGTTCATAGTACAACAAGGATATACACATTCCTGTTTAACGGAGATAGTGCTCATAGTACAACAGGGATATACACATTCCTGTTTAACGGAGACAGTGCTCATAGTACAACAGGGATCTACACATTCCTGTTTAACGGAGATAGTGCTCATAGTACAACAGGGATATACAAATTCCTGTTTAACAGAGATATTGCTCATAGTACAACAGGGATATACACATTCCTGTTTAATGGAGATAGTGCTCATAGTACAACAAGGATATATACATTCCTGTTTAATGGAGATAGTGCTCATAGTACAACAGGGATATATACATTCCTGTTTAATGGAGATAGTGCTCATAGTACAATAGGGATATACACATTCCTGTTTAACGGAGAGAGTGCTCATAGTACAACAGGGATATACACATTCCTGTTTAACGGAGAGAGTGCTCATAGTACAACAAGGATATGTACATTCCTGTTTAACAGAGATACTGCTCATAGTACAACAGGGATATACATATTCCTGTTTAATGGAGATAGTGCTCATAGTACAACAAGGATATATACATTCCTGTTTAACGGAGAGAGTGCTCATAGTACAACAAGGATATATACATTCCTGTTTAACAGAGATACTGCTCATAGTACAACAGGGATATACACATTCCTGTTTAACAGAGATAGTGCTCATAATTCAACAAGGATATATACATTCCTGTTTAATGGAGATAGTGCTCATAGTACAACAGGGATATACACATTCCTGTTTAACAGAGATAGTGCTCATAGTACAACAAGGATATATACATTCCTGTTTAATGGAGATAGTGCTCATAGTACAACAGGGATATTCACATTCCTGTTTAATGGAGACAGTGCTCATAGTACAACAGGGATCTACACATTCCTGTTTAACGGAGATAGTGCTCATAGTACAACAAGGATATATACATTCCTGTTTAATGGAGATAGTGCTCATAGTACAACAGGATATACACATCCCTGTTTAATGGAGATAGTACTCATAGTACAACAGGGATATGCAGATCCCTGTATAACGGAGATAGTGCTCATAGTACAACAGGGATATACACATTCCTGTTTAACAGAGATAGTGCTCATAGTACAACAAGGATATATACATTCCTGTTTAATGGAGATAGTGCTCATAGTACAATAGGCGTTTTGTGTTCAAATCCCGGTATGAGCAGTGGGAATTTTGATATATTGATACCCATGCGTCCCAGCAACATTTTCTGTCACATGGCTGATATAAGAGAGCCATTGAAAGACGCATGATAGGTCAGGAACAAAGGTTGCTGCCAGCGTTGAAGGTATAAGAAGCTATAAGAATGTATAAGAAGGTATAAGAAGGCATAAGAAGGTATAAGAAGGCATAAGAAGGTACGAGAAGGCATAGGGAGGTATAAGAAGGTGTAAGAAGGTATAAGAAGGTATAAGAAGGTATAAGAAGGTATAAGAAGGTATACGAAGGTAAAAGAAGGCATATGGATGCAGAAGAAGGTATAAAAAGGAATAAGAAGGTATAAGAAGGTATAAGAAGGTATAAGAAGGAAAAAGATGGTATAGGAAGGTATAAGAAAATATAAGAATGTATAAGAAGGTATACGAAGGTATAAAAAGTATTACGAAGGTATAAGCAGGTATAATAAAGTATAAGAAGGTATACAAAGGTATACAAAAGTATACAAAGGTATACAAAGGTATCATCATCATCATCATGCTGTCGGTCGCGAAGCGACAAAGACTGCTTTCATTACTTGACTGTCGCTCTCTATCTGTAACATTTCATGAAAGCTGCCTGCAAAAGTGTTGAAGTGCTGCTGGCTTTTGCAAGTTACCAGCAGCACTCTCTCGGGGAGCAAATAGAGGCTTCACACCAGCAAGAACATGTCCAGACAGGCGCAAAACTATTTGTCCCTGCAGTGGCTGGTCGGGAGATGTTGGGAGTTCCATACATCAACCGCCTTTAATGCTGCCACAGTGACATGGTTTTCTGTTTAGGGTTTGCTCCCTTAGCCTTCGGTTCTGTCAAGAACCTGTACCACAAGGCAGTGGTTTACAACTCTGCAGGGCAGGGGCGTCAAACTCCCTGAGGTATTGCAATACCTGCATACCAGGTATAAGAAGGTATAAAAGGGTATAAGAAGGTATAAGGAGGAATAAGAAGGTATAAGAAGGCATAACAAAGTATAAGACAGTGCCAGTGGTGCTGTGGTTTTGTTTGTGGTTTTATTATGACCGTATTTGTGTGGTGGCATTGTATTGCCCGTCCTATTCAGGCAAGTAGGAAACCGTCACCACGCTGAGTCTACCGTCTCATTGCTGGCCATTTGTGTGTGTTTGCGTGTGCTTCTTGTATGTGGCACCAGGTGGCGTGTTGGGCCCCAAGGCTATGGGGCTTATATGGCCGTGTGGCGCCCAGGTGGGGCGGGGCGGGACGGGGGGGCGGCGGCGGGGGCGGGGCGGGGCGGGGCGGGGAGTAACAACATTCAAGGATTGAGTAGAGTACGGCCCCCCCGGATTAGGACTTCCTGTGTATAGGCCTTGGGCATGCGCAGTCCGTGCCGTGCCTGCAGCCCGCTTCACCAGCTGTTCACCAACCAACTTCTTCTTTTATGTATATATTTTTTTATAGAAGTTCCTCAACTTCTAGAACTAATATTCACAACAGCTAATTTTCTCTCCGATGTTCACCAAATGTGCTTAATCTGTATCAATGCATTGAACAAATAGATAACATAGGCTAAATTATAGGCTGCTGCTTTCTGAGAATCTGAAATAATAATAAATGCAACTTTTGAAATTCCCAGCATTATGTAATGTCAGGGATTATTCTTTCTAATATTTCATTTTACTACAAAGAATAAGACCGGACATTGTATTATGTTGGGAGTTTTAAATTCTATATAATTATTTGCACACATGTTATTGTTATTGTCAACTCTTGTCATCTTAAGGCCCTGTCACACTACAACAAGCAGCATCAGCGCATGCTCAACATTAGAAAATTTGCCAGTACGTCGGCATCCGTCAAACTTTTCAGCGGCGGTGGATAAAAATGAGCATATTCACAACATACACACAATGTACACACAATGTACATAACGTATGCAGAACATATCTCTGATCTATTGCTAGCCTATGAGAGCGTTCATATGCCTCGCAAAACGTTTCGCAAAACGTTAATTTTTTCCCCGCAAAATGATTGCATACACTCACGGTACAGTAACTAATGTTGCTCCAATGTCACTCCATTGCTAGAAGTATGGCGTATACGTTAAATATGCTGGAGATACGACAGGCATACGTTCAAAGTACCGTACTGGTACATAATACATCCGTTGGCAGTACGCAGACTGTATGCGGACTGCACATTCCCACTGGCTGAACGTATGGCGAATGTGCAGCAATGTAAACCAACGTATCCCTAACATACTCCCAATATATGCTGATGTATCCCGCACGTACATGCAGCATACGTTAAATGTACCAGCCACACATCGACACATGTTGGAAATTTTGAGCATGCACAACATGTTTTCGGAGCCTCGACGCATGGTGACGTAAGACGACGTATAACGATGTACCCGAAACGTACCCAAAGCAAGCCAGACATATATGTAACATATGACGATGTACGCTGACATGTTGGTTGAAAATCACATATGTCAGCATCTGCTGAGGCTATATGTCATAGTGTGGCAGGCCCTTTACTTCACTGCTTACTAGTCATAATACTGTTGTGACATGATGCAAATCTGAAATATCACGTCTAGAGCAGGATTCAAATCCACACATTTTGCTATTCCTGGAGTAGCGTGCTAACCATTACACTATCTAGGCTTCCTGATGCAATCACCCTATCCTTGCCTACGTGTATATATGGGCCCATTGCCTGAGAGGTCACTGCATACTACTACATTTGTCCCCCTGGAATTGTAAGTCTTTTAAATGGTTTCCATGCACTAGTCATCTAATGCTCACAATTCGATGCATGCAGGCAATGCACTTATATACATATACTTACAGATGGTGGGGTCTTCATCATGCTGTCGGTCGCGTTGCGACAAAGACTGCTTTCATTACTTGACTGTCGCTCTCCATTTAGCTCTTGTCAATAGTTGTCTTATGTTATGTTGTGTTCTTCTTCATAGCTGATTTTCCACTGTCGAAGGAAGATGAGATCGAGCAGCGCGGTCCTTGGTAACCTGGGCGACGACCGAACCGGTATGGTGTTTTGTGCGGTTGTATATTTCATGACAGCTGCCTGCAAAAGTGTTGCTGCTGGCTTTGCAAGTTACCAGCGGCACTCTCTCGGGGAGCAAATGGAGGTCTCACACCGGAAAGAACATATCCAGGCAGGCGCAAAAGTATTTGTCTCTGCAGTGGCTGGTCAGGAGATGTTGGGAGTTCGATACATCAACCGCCATTGATGCTGCCACAGTGACATGGTTTTCTGTTTAGGGTTTGCTCCCTTAGCCTTCGGTTCTGTCAAGAACCTGTACCACAAGGCAGTGGTTTACACCTCTGCAGGGCAGGGGCGTCACACTCCCTGAGGTATTGCAATATTGCAATACCTGCATACCCAGGGAAGGGTAAATAACCATACATCATGTAACTTTGATGGGATCCGGGTCATGGCAACCAGTGTCATACAGGTGGTGAAAATGGGAAATATTGCAGCAAGAGCAGGTTTCGAATGAACAGTTATTGCCATTCTAGGGCTAGCGTGCTAACCAGTTCACCACCTAGACTGTCTATTTTCATCAGCCTGTCCACGCCTACATGTCTATGTGAGTCCTTGCCTGAGAGCTCAGTGTGGACTATGACAATGCTTAAGGGGCTGTCACACTACGACGTACGGCCTTAGCGTATGCCAACGTATGTGATTTTCGACCAACACATCGGCGTACAGCATCACACATTACATATACATTGGGCATACATCGGGTATGCTCGGGATATGGCATCATAGTTCAAAATGTTCAACGTATGTCACCATATGGCTCATACATTTCTCATATGCTCGGTGTATGCTCAGCGTATGTCGGCGTACATTATGCACACGTTAGGGGTAGGTCGGGATAGGTTGGAACACGTTAGCCTATGTTCAGCCTGTTGGGAACACGCAGTCCGCGTACAGCCAACGGATGCATAATGTACTCCAAACATACTTCAAATGTATGCCTGCCGTATCTCCAGGATACTTAACGTATGTGCCATACTTCTAGCAATGGAGTAATGTACGTAACGCTGGTCAGCATACCCCTTATACCAGCATATGCAAACTTTTTGCGAACATTTTGTGAGGCACATGAACGCTCTCAATAGGTCAGAGATACATTCTGCATAGGTTATGTACGCTGTGTGTGCGTTGTGTGTATGTTGTGTGTATGTCCATTTTCATCCCTCGCAGCACGAAAAGTTTGGCGTAAGCCAACCTATTTTCTTTTGAAATTGTTTTCAACACGTTACACACATGCCGGAGCCATGCATCGTAGTGTGACAGGGCCTTTAAAGAATCGTGTAAAGCAAGAATGAGCCACATGGGACTTCAATTACTGCATAGGCTGGCTGACTAGCAGATACCATGATCTTTTACTGTCCATAAAAGCTACAGTTTTCCATATTTGCAACCTGCTTAAAGAGTGTTGAAATAATTATGCAGACATTTCAATCTCCAGCAACAAGAACAAACACCAAAACCAACCATAACCCGATGCAAGCATCATATTTTGGGAACCAAAACCAATTGTCCCCGATTGAAATTTCCCTTGCTTAATCAATTTGGCCATCCTTCCTTATTCAGAAACCAAAGCAGTTTGTTTGTTGTTATTTTATGTCCTAGTAACATCTAAGGTCATATCAGGATGGGTACCGACTTGTGACAGTGCACACTCATGGCAACTTTATATTGCTGCCCCACTGGGAGACCAGGCTGCCAGCACCATGACCTGATATTCCACTCACTCACATTATCCTGACACTGTGGCAACCAGTCCCTGCCCTAGCTTAATTGTGCCAAGCGCCTGGCTAGAAAGCGACGAGTATACATTTTAAAGTCATTGATTTGGCTTGACCAGGGTTCCAAGCAACAAACCCATGTGGTTCAGATCCTCCGATCTCCAAAAACCGGAGACAGACGCTCAACTCCTTAGGCCATTTTGCCTTGTTGAAACCAAAGCTTGTGTAGTGGTCGGCACTGACCTCTCAGGCAAGTAACCACATAGACAGGTAGGCGTGGGGAGTCTGTTGATATCAGGGATTCTCGGTGGTGTAATGGTTAGCACACTGGCCCGGAATGCAAAGAAATGTGGGTTCGAGTCCCGCTCTAGGCGCAATATTTCCCATTTTCATCACCTCCACGACACTGGTTGCCGTGATCAGGATTGTGCTGTATGGTTGTTGAACCTACCCTGTGTATGTATGTTAGTGCATTGCCTGTAGGTATGTAATTGTAAGCATTACAAGACTTACAATTCCAGGGGGATGAGTGTAGTGGTCTGCACTGACCTCTCAGGCAAGTAACCACATAGACAGGTAGGCGTGGGGAGTGTGTTGATATCAGGGAGCCTAGGTGGTGTAATGGTTAGCACACTGGCCCGGAATGCAAAGAAATGTGGGTTTGAGTCCCACTCTAGGCACAATATTTCCCATTTTCATCACCCCCACGACACGTGTATTAAAAGTTCACTGCATATTGTCGGTGAATGACTTGTAAGCCCCTACAGTGGCCGGGGGCGGGTGCTCGAGAGGAGGGCCACGCCTTAGTATTCCGCCTTCGTCCACTGTCTCTCGACGGTTGGCTCTCCTTTCCACTTTCCATGCACTACATCATCCGACTGCCGCTCTGACCACGTGACCACGTGACCACGGTGGAACGCCGGGCTGCAGATAGGTGTCAGATCGACACCACTCGCCCCCAGAGGGCGTAGTTGCACCAATAGTACCTGAGCCTCACCCAGCGCGCCAACTATAATGCCATACGCAATGCTTCTGTTATTCTTAGTTTATTTTTTTAGGGATGGGGCCTAAAATAATATTAGTTATATCTCTGAATTATTCTCTTTTTTCTTCAGTACCCTTGGTGTTGGATTTTTGACCCATATACAATGTCGGCTGTTTGTGCAAAAAATCAACACAGAGTTTTGGTGCTGAGTTTTGTGTGTGTGCATGCCATGCTGATGAATAATCTTGTTGGTGGTTATATATATATATATATATTTATATTATATGAAGAGTTCACGCGAAATTTATACCCGTGAACGCCAATCCAAATGTACTTTAACTAAAGGATTTTTACCTAAAAATAATTTAAATTCTCACTAATTCCACCTTTTTTATGCTCACATTATAATATAGAGCAATGAACAAAAACGTAAGAATGTAAAGAAACAAATTGTTGAACGTTTGATTCCAATGTTTATTATCTCCATTTATGGATTGGCATTTACGGGATCTTCATATATATATCTGTGTATGTAGACCATGGGATCATGGGTTCGAACCCTGGTCGAGTGAAACCAATGACTTACAAATTGAAACTTGTTGCTTCCTAGCCAGGCACTTGGCATTATTCGGATAGGGCAAGGAATGGTTGGCTCAGTGTCAGGATAATGTGACTGAGTGGGATATCAGGTGATGGTGCTGGTGGTGGGGGTCTCCCAATGGGGCAGCACTATAAAGTCGCCATGAGTGCGCACTGTCACAAGTCGGTGCTCGTCCTGATATGAGCTTAGCTGTTGCTAGGGCGTAAAACAACAAACAAACAAAAATCATATATATATATATATATGATGGACCATCTTCTGTACTGCTAGTACAATGATAAGTAACACTGTAGTTGCTTCAAAGCCCTAAGGCGTTCTCTGGCATGTTCCGCCAAGCTCCCAATCGAAGTGAACTGTCACTGCCCAGACGGGTAGCATAGTAACCTCCCTTGGGAGGTGGCCACTAGCCATGAGTGGAACAGTCCACCATCGGGGCTGTTCCTGCTAGTGTGCTACCACCTATTGTCACTTCTTAAGACCAGATGGGATGGCCGAATGAGTTAGAGCGTCCGTCTCCCGTGCTGGTAGATAGCACGTGGGGTCATGGGTTCATGATTTCGTGTGCTACACAGAACGACCTGCAAAGATAACACCAAAGTTCCAGTACCACAAGGGAAACTACACAGCCATAAGAAAAGACACTGCCAAAATGGACTGGAATCAGGAAGTTACAGATCTGGATGAAATGTGGCTCAGTTTCATGAACAATATTAAACTCCTGACAGAGAACCACATTGCTAAGTCGAAACCGCATCAGATAAACAGACCTATCTATATGACAGCCAAGGCCAGAGAAAAAGTAAAGACAAAGAACGAGACGTTTCGCACTTGGCGCAGAACACGAGACGGTAACGACTACCGAGTGTACACCAAGGCTAGAAACCAGGCCAAGTGGGAATGCCGGAAGGCAGAGAGGGAGTTTGAGAAAAAACTTGCCAAGGATTGTAAGAAAAACCCAAAGGCATTCTTCAGATATGCAAACTCCAAGATGAAGACAAGATCCGGAATTGCAGACCTTACCAGAAAAAATGGCAGTCTCACCGCTACAGATAAGGACTAAGCAGAAGTGTTAAATAAATTCTTCTCTTCAGTTTTTACGAGAGAAGACATAACCAATATGCCGAACATCCCAGATACTAAAACAGATGTGATCTTGGAAGATACAGATTTTACCATAGACGAGGTAGCTAAGAAGTTTTCCAGATTGAATCCAAATAAAGCTGCAGGCCCGGATGGAGCATCCCCAAGAATCTTGAAAGAACTACACACTATAATATCTGAACCACTGTACAATATATATAGAAAATCAATTGACCAAGGGAAACTACCTAGAGGCTAGAAGATCAGCTATGTGTCTCCATTCTTCAAGAAAGGCGACCGACATTAGGCTAAAAATTACCGACCCGTAAGTTTAACCTCAGTCATATGTAAAACACTGGAGTCTATAATACGTGATAAAATCATGCACCATCTCGTCCAGAACCAACTATTGACAAAGTTCCAGCATGGTTTTGTCAAGGGGAGATCTTGTGTAACCCAGATACTGGCAGTTCTAGACAGATGGACAGAAGCACTGGACAATGACAGCAACATAGATTCAGTGTACTTAGATTTTGCCAAAGCGTTTGACAGTGTGCCCCACAAACGCCTACTCATGAAGATGAAGAGCTTCGGTATTACTGGAAAACTATGGACCTGGATCGAGGATTTACTTCATGCAAGAATACAGCACGTAGTCATCAATGGTGTGAAATCCCTGACAGCGTTAGTGTTGAGTGGTATTCCGCAAGGAAGTGTTCTGGGACCCCTACTGTTCATATGTTTCATTAACGACATGCCCGAGGTCATCCATGCATTCATCCAGATGTTTGCGGATGATACAAAGCTGTATATGGAGGTTAACAGCCCTGAAGATCAACAGGCGCTACAAAAAGACCTAACTGCACTTGAAGACTG
This sequence comes from Branchipolynoe longqiensis, assembly GCA_030323885.1. Taxonomy (NCBI): domain Eukaryota; kingdom Metazoa; phylum Annelida; class Polychaeta; order Phyllodocida; family Polynoidae; genus Branchipolynoe; species Branchipolynoe longqiensis. The sequence goes on along the minus strand of CM059193.1, from coordinate 60,695,533 downwards.
GGCCAACCTGTGGCAACTATGTTTCAATGCACAGATGTGGAAGGTCATGCACCTGGGTAACAGAAATGAAAATCTCAGTTACTATATGCACCAAGATGGAGAAGAAGTCCAGCTCCAAGTGACAGAACTAGAGAAAGATCTTGGCATATACATGGACCACGGACTCACCTTCTCATATCACAGTGAACAAAAGGTGAACAAAGCGAACAAGCTTCTAGGCATGATACGCCGCTCATACACGTATCTAGACAATGACACGGTGAAGACACTGTACACGTCACTGATCCGGCCACACCTTGAGTATGGCAACACGGCTTGGATACCGAAGTTCAAGAAGGACATGTAAATGATCGAGAGTGTATAGAGACGTGCTACAAAGTTATCACCAACCATAAGAGAACTACCATACAAAAAACGTCTCAGGATTCTCAACCTACCCAGCTTATGCTACTGAAGGACCAGGGGAGACATAATAGAAGGATTCAAACACGTCACTGGAAGATATGTGGTTGATGCTAGATACCTGAAGCTGGCCAACTGTAAAACTAGAGGTCATCGATACAAGCTGAAGAAGGAAAGAGCAATAAAACCAGTCAGACAGCTATTCTTCAGTAACAGGATAGTAAATGCCTGGAACGCACTGCCTGAACATGTCATAGAAGCGCCTTCCATCAACGCCTTCAAAGGCAGACTGGATAAGCATTGGAGGGGGCTGCAATATTGCATACATCCGTTACTCGATGCGTTTAATCTTAGTAAATCAAATTTTGACATGCATCGACCTGATACTGGCTTATAAGCCTAACAAAATCAGAAGCGGATGAGTATGAGTGAGTATGAGTATGAGAACCCTGGTCGAGTCAAACCAATGACTTAAAAATGGATACATGTCGCTTCCTATCCAGGTGCTTGGCATTATTAGGAGAGGGCAAGGACTGGTGTGCTCAGTGTCAGGATAATGTGACTGAGTGGGATACCAGGTCATGGTGCTGGCGGCCTGGTTTCCCAGTGGGACAACACTATAAAGTCACCATGAGTGCACACTGTCACAAGTTGGTACCCGTCCTGATATGACCTTAGATGATGCTAGAACGTAAAACAACAACAAACAAACAAACAATCACTTCTTAACAACAGGGTTCAATCCGTCCTGATATGACCTTAGATGTTGCTAGGACGTAAAACAACAATCAAAGAAACATTTGTTAGATTTCCATCATGTGAGCGTGGAGCTTATATATATATATATATATATATATATATATATATATTAGGTCTGTGCGTGGGTGTTTTTTGAAGAAGTTATGAAAAATATAATGATTCACCTAGAGTTCCTGAAATATTGTCGTCAGACCTACACATGACCATATATGCTTTACACTAAAGGCCTAGTTCCCACTTCGGCCTCAGCGGCGCCACCTGTGCATCAGCAACCACCCGGCGTAGTAAGCCTAATTTATAATTATACATGCCATACGACTGCTGGTCGATAGAAAGCCTGAGCCTACACTTTTAACGACCCAAGGGATTTTTAACCTCCCACACCACATAGACATGGTATGAGAGCAACCGGCCTTTGATGATGCTGTAAGTTATACCCCTCTCACACTACCATGTAATGAGCCAATGTAAGCCTGACGTGGTGATTTTTCATCATTACGTTGATGTATGTTGGATTATGTTATGATGACGTCAGAATGAAGTTAGACTGACGTCGAGCTATGTCACGTTACGTCGTGTTACGTGGGGGCACGTCAAAGTTTTGAACCTGTTCAAAACTTTTGACGTAATTAGAACATAAGGGTTTACGTTCGCCATACCTTCTGTACATGTTCAGCGAACGTCAATGAAACGCTGGTCACTATGTTGCACTACATTGCATTACGTTGCATTACATTGACCCAAATTAAAGGTGGCGGGAACGTGCAGTCTGCGTCGTGAAAACGTCGGGAAAACGGACGCCTAACGGACGTCCAACGTACATTTACCGTTTTGCCACCATTTCATGACATAAGTAACGTAAGGTAACGTAAAGCGACGTAGTTCTGGTGATGGAATAACGTACATAACGTTCCCTGAGAGTAATTACGTTGTCCTCTCTCGTTGAATGACGCTATCACTACGCTTTACCGCTGTTACTCTCTCGTCCACTACGCTGCATCCACGTTCAACTTGTGCCCAAATTTGCATACTACGCCTAGAAGTTCAACGTTTTTCACGTTCTCCCTACATTGACGTCATTACGTCGTAGTGTGACAGGGCCTTTATACACAGCGGTGGAAATCCAAATTGGCAGAGCTGGGGGGCACAGGGAATCGAACTGCCAACCCTCAGATTAGGAGTCTGACCTAGAAAAAAGTCAAACACTCTAACCACTCCGCCACAGAGAACGCATGCATGTCCTTTTGTTTATGGACTTTTATTGCCCTGAATAATAGAGTGTCAATGCTTATGCACTGGCCTTCTAGGCTTAGTGGCTATTGCCACTACACACTTAGCAAAACTACAACAAAATAGATAGACAACTACAAGACAATAAGCAAAGCATCGATATGGATGATGGATAAAGAATAAGATAAGAGAAAATGGAAGCATACGGGGGAGGTAGCTATGTTAGACTAGTGTAGTGGTCTGCACTGACCTCTCAGGCAAGGAGCCGCATAGACAGTTAGGCATGGGTAGTGTGTTGATATCAGGGAGCCTAGGTGGTGTAATGGTTAGCACACTGGCCCGGAATGCAAAGAGATGTGGGTTCGAGTCCTGCTCTAGGCACAATATTTCCCATTTTCATCACCCCCACGACACTGGTTGCCGTGACCATGATTCTGTATAAGCTACGCGCTGTATGGTTGTTGAACCTATCCTGTGTATGTGAGTGTGTTGCCTTGCCTGTGTGTATGTAATTGTAAGCATTACAAGACTTACAATTCCAGGGGGACGAGTGTAGTGGTCTGCACTGACCTCTCAGGCAAGGAGCCGCATAGACAGTTAGGCGTGGGTAGTGTGTTGATATCAGGGAGCCTAGGTGGTGTAATGGTTAGCACACTGGCCTGGAATGCAAAGAGATGTGGGTTCGAGTCCTGCTCTAGGCACAATATTTCCAATTTTCATCACCCCCATGACACTCGTATAGTAAGCATTATTACTAATATATATATATAATATATATAATATATATTACTAAGCAGGACATAACTGATTAGCTTTCTAGGCGTGACATACTGGTTGAAAAGGTGATGGTGGGATGTAGGGTGGGCCTTTGTGGTTGAACTGGTCTTTATGTTAATCCCAGATGGGGCCTATTGAGTGAGTAAGTAGGTTAATATTGTTTGATTATGTACATAAGTTTTATTGAATGTGGCATGTGATGTGTATACCATTGTAAAATATTCCGATAAATCGGCAGAGGGGGGAAATGGAAATCCTCTATTATTATTCTGTGTGGCCGGCCAAGAGTGTGTGTATATGTATGTTGTGTTTATATATATATATATTTTATGGGAAAGGGCGTATAATCCCTTTGTCTCTCTTGTCAATTGTACTGTAGATATATATAATATAAATAATATAAATAATATATATAATATATATAATATATATAATATATATAATATAAATAATATATATAATATATATAATATATATATAATATATAGAATATATAAATAATATATAGAATATATAGAATACATATAATATATATCATGTGCATAATATATGCTCAGTGCAGCCATCCGTCATACCAGAGCCGGGGCTGCCATGTGGCCATGATCCATGGCTTCCTTACTATACTCAGAGGAGAACTGTCATGTGGCTAAGCCAATGTGACGTCATCACCCTTCAGCGTTGAGGAACGACAAGACCATGTGACCTAGCTGCTCCCCTAGCTGACACCATCGGGCATGCGACGTTGAATAGGCGTCAAAACTAGGTTAATCTCACATAGCCAACGTTTGTGTGTGTGGGTGTGTGGGTGTGTGGGTGTGTGGGTGTGTGGGTGTGTGGGTGTGTGGGTGTGTGGGTGTGTGGGTGTGCGGGTGTGTGGGTGTGTGGGTGTGTGGGTGCGTGTGTGTGTGGGTGTGTGTGTGGGTGTGTGGGTGGGTGTGTGTGGGTGTGTGGGTGTGTGGGTGTGTGTGTTGGTGTGTGTGGGTGTGTGGGTGTGTGGGTGTGTGGGCATGTGGATGTGTGGGTGTGGGTGTGTGGGTGCGTTGGTGTGTGTGTGTGTGGGTGTGTGTGGGTGTGTGGGTGTGTGGGTGTGTGGGTGTGTGGGTGTGTGGGTGTGTGAGTGTGTGAGCTTGTGAGTGTGTGAGTGTGTGAGCATGTGAGTGCGTGAGCGCATGAGTGCATGAGTGCGTGAGTGCGTGAGTGCATGAGTGCGTGAGTGCGTGAATGCATGAGTGCGTTAGTGTGTGAGTGGTTGAGTGATTGAGTGCGTGAGTGGTTGAGTGATTGAGTGGGTGAGTGGGTGAGTGGCCGAGTTGTGATTGGCTTGCCACTCTGGTGGTGACTTGGAGGGCAAGCTGTGCTGTACACTGTACCCCAGCAATGACAGCAAATGAATGCTGCAACCCTTATTCAATCCAATTTCGTTCGTGATTTCCTTCGAATGCCTTGGCATTGCTCTCCTTATAATATTACTCCTTCCCAGCTGAGAGAATCGTGTAGTTCCTTGAACGCTACCTGTAGATTATTACATTTTGCAAAGAATATAAACTTTGTGTTGTAAAGCTCCGTACAAATATTTGGGAGTTTGTTCAATCAATCAATCAATAGTTCCGTCCTCTAATCGAGGGTTGGATGCAATAGTTCTCCACTTGTCCCGATGGTGTGCTGTTCTGATAGACTGTGAATAATTCAAGCCTGTCCACTGTGAAATATTTGTAAACCATGATGTTCTTGGTCTCCCTCTCCCTCTGCTGCCATTCACCTTCCCTTCCAACAATGTATGGTATATTGAACTCTGACGAATGATGTGGCCAAAATAAATAAGTTTCTTTGTCTGTATAGTGGCAAACAAGCGTTTCTTATTTTAAATTTGTCTAAGAACTTCTTTGTTGGTGATCTTCTTTGTCCATGATATTTTCATCATCCTTCGATAAGTCAACATCTCAAATGCTGCTAAACGTTTGTACATTTTCTTAGAGATTGTCCATGTCTCAGCCCCATACATTAGAGTAGACCACACATAACACTGAAGAATACGCTTCCTTGTTTGCATTAATATCTTACTTGATGTTAAGTTTGTTAATCTTTCTTAAACCATCCAGAATGCAGTGATGAGCCTGGAATAATTGCAGCCTAACATCCGTTGAAGTATTCTTGATTTATCCTACAATATTGAGCGGATTAATCAATAACCAACTTATTAACAACTAGCTAATTCAATGTCACAAAATAAAAGGTTCCCGATGTCATTACATTATCGATAGTGCATTATTGAATATTCCTTGGATATGCTCTTTTAAGCTTCTAATGTGCCATTATATATATCAGCATTCAAATTATATGCTTTATCAATTTGAAATAGTTTCAACCTTCAACTGCCATGCGAATCCAACCGAGCTACCTCCTCATGTGTTTCCGTATTATCCCCTCATCTCATTCTCTACCAATCAGTCATATAAATCCTTTGCTTATTTTCTTGTAATTATCCATCTACATTGTCATAATTCTGTTTGGGGTGTAGTGACATTTTGTCATTAGGGGCTGAAGACCAGTGCATCAACACTGACAACAGGTTGTTCAGAGGCCGAGGAGTAAAACTACTTAGATTAGATTAGATTCGATTAGATTAGAGTGTTTAAGCTATATGCTTAGGCCAAGTCGGAGACTCCACCATCAAGGCTCACAGCATGTGGTGAGGATGCCCTGTTCAGTTTTGTCATGTGCAGTAATGAGTTTGAATCTGCTGGCGTTAGCTGGGTGTATCCTGGAATCTGTGGTTCATCTGGTATTGTTGTTAACACCTTGTCAAGCTGCCTTTTGAATGATTGTACACTGCAGTTTGATTGATTTCTAATGTAAGCTGGCATTGTATTAAAGAGCTGTACTCCTCGGACAGAAAGACTTCCTTCCGGCAGTGTTCTTGTTGACTGTGAGGCTTTTGTATTTATTGCTGGTACCTTACCAAGTCTACCATATCTTTTTGAATGATACATTGTTACGCCATTGTTTGGTACTTTGCCTTCAATCATTTTCCAGGTGTATATAATTCTATATCTCTCACATCGACGTTCAATGGAGTAGATTTTGAAGAATTTTAGTCTGTCCCAGTAATCCAGGTTCTTGGTGTCTTCGATATATGATGTGAAGCTGCGTTGTGGTGACTCTAACTGTGTCAGCTGTCCTTTAGAAGTGGGTATCCAAAGTTGTGAACAGTAGTTTATTTGTGGGAGTATTATAGCACAACCCTACCTTGACGTTGAATCAACATTCTCTGCCCACAAGGACCTCATGCCCCAAGGGTGGAGCTCATTCTAGCAATGTCGGGTCTGTCCAAATCATGTTATGGAATGATCAGATAACACAGAGTGGAGATGCGGAATTAGATTGCAAGCTTGATACAATTGTTGGCTTCTTCGCTCTGAGAATACGTGCAAAGTCTGAAGGAGTCAGTCAATTCTCTGATGATGGTGCCACTGGTGGCTGTTTTCTAACTACGTTAGCTCGCCATGTCCTGATATGACCTTAGGTGTTGCTAGGACGTAAAACAACAACAAAGAAAGAAACAAACAAACCATGTAATGACCAGCATCTAGTCTAGAACTGAAGCAAACCACCAGCAAGACATTTTCTAGGAACTGATATGTTCTATGTTATTACCCGATTCAATAAAGAACAGCCCGATAACGTGATGTCGGGTGGCGGCTGGACCAACAAGTCCTCACCCACTGTGACATTGTACACTCTTGGCTGACTGATGCATTTTGCCTGAAGGGGGAGCCACCCCCCATCCCATGAATGCATTGTGTGTCAGTGTCCACCGACACATTCAGCTCAAATGCATAGGAAAATGGAAAGTTTGTTTTTATTTAATGACGCCTCTAGAGCACATTCATTTTTATCATCGGCTATTGGGTGTCAAACATGGTCATTCTGACATATTTCTTCAATCAAAAGAAACCCATTTCCGCCACATAGGCTACTGTTTCTGATAAACAGCAAGGGGTCTTTTATATGCACTTTCCAACAGACAGTACAACACATATCACAGCCTTTGATGAACCAGTTATGGACCACTGGTTGGAACGGAAAATAGCCCAAACTGCAAATGGGTCCACTGAGCAGGATCGATCGGATGACTGACACCTTCATAGGTGTACAGTCTACCGCTTGAGCTACATCCCGCTCCCCTCCGAAGTCTTTGGCAATGTAAACCAGGAAACAAATTTGAGAGTTTCTGTGAACAACTCACCTCCGTTAATCTTAGCTATGTTCTGTGAATTAAATGACCAGACGGGATGGCCGAATGATTGGACTGTCTGTCTCCTGTTTTGGGAGATCGGCATATCCAAACTCATGAGTTTGTGGGTTCGAATCCTGGTCAAGTCAAACCAATGACTTAACAATTGATACTTGTCGCTTCCTAGCTTGGCACTCAGCATTATTACGATAGGGCAAGGACTGGTTGGCTCAGTGTCAGGATAATGTGACTGAGTGGGATATCAGGTCACGGTGATGGCGGCCTGCTGTCCCAGTGGGACAGCACTATAAAGTCGCCATAAGTGCACACTGTCACAAGTCGGTACCCGTCTTGATATGCCCTTAGATGTTGCTAGGGCATAGAACAACAACAAACACACAACAGTGAATTAAATGTGTCTGTTAGTTGACACAAATTTAATCACTTCACAATTGAATTTGAGGTGTGTTCCTACTGTCAGTTGACATACATTTGACCAATTCTGATTTCCATGCAAATTTAAGTACCTATAATGAGATAAATGTAGTCAACACATGTTTTACTTTTAGTCAGACACAATTGCCAGAATAAATACAACTACTTTCTCAACAAATACAGGCACGAATCATTCACTCAATCAATCCATCCATCAATCAAAGGTTCTCAGATGCAATCCTTATCTTTCGGGAACCGTCAATTCGAGCATTGAAAAATGGGGTCCTTTCAGTTTGCATAACTCTCTCGTCAGATGGCGCACCATGCCGGTCTCGGTAATGCTTTGGTTGGATAGACGCAGTTCCGTCTACTATCAAGTGGGTAAATAAAATATTTCAAGATTGCTCACGGCCATTGACAATGCATTGAGTTTGCAGATACACGCAGTACAAAACGTCTATTTTATTCAAAATTAATAGAAATGCAGAACCCTAACCGTATAATTTTAATATAATCTATTCGTTGAATATGTTTTTTATATGTGTTACAAGCGGGTTGCTTCTAAGTGGTGTTGTTTTAGAGATATTTCACTTTTTCTGTATGAAGATTGCTCATAGTCATTGAGTTTGCAGTGTGACAGTGTGTTGTCCTGCAGCCAAAAGGCGCGCGGACTGACCTAGATAGCTATGCTCACGTCATATTAAATAGGTCTATGAAGGAATATTATATATGGTCACAACCAGCCCCACCACTAAACTTCCACCATCCCTCCCCAGCGCCAACCCCCCCCCCCCCCCCCCACACACACACACACTGACCTCCACCCCATTCCTTCAACGACATACCACCCCAGTCAAGATACACTACCCTACCCACACTAACAACCTCCAACACCAACCCAACACCCATCCCACATCTACCCCCTCCCACCCTCACACCCACCCCTCACACCCTCACACCCTCACACCCACCCACTCCCACCCTCACATCCACCTCCTCCCACCCTCCCATCCAGCTCCTCCACCTCCCACCCACCCCCTCCGACCCTCACACCCACCCCTCCCACCCTCACACCCACCTCCTCTCACCCTCCCACCCCCTCCTACCCTCACACTCACACCTCCCACCCTCACACCCACCCCTCCCACCGTCCCATCCACCCCCTCCACCTCCCACCCACCCTCTCCGACCCTCACACCCACCCCTCCCACCCTCCCACCCACCTCATCTCACCCTCCCACCCCCTCCTACCCTCACACTCACACCTCCCAACCCTCACACCCACCCCTCCCACCGTCCCACCCACCTCCTCCCACCCTCCCACCCACCCCCTCCCACCCCTCCCATCCCCCTCCTCCCCCCACCCACCCCCTCCGACCCTCACACCCACCGCCTTCCGCCCTCACCCTCACCACCTCTCACCTTCTCACACCTCCCACCCGCACATCCTCCTCCTCCCACCCAGCCCCTCCCACCCTCTCACCCATCCCCTCCCACCCTCTCACCCCTCCTACCCGCACACCCACCCCTCCCACCCTCACATCCTCCTCCTCCCACCCAGCCCCTCCCACTCTCACACTCAGGCCCCTTCCAATCTCACATTTACCCACAACGCTTCCCTCCCCATCCCTCTCCGGCGTCCCTCCCCAGCGTCCCTCCCCAGCGCCAACTCCCACACAACCACCCACTCACCCACACACACACCCACCGCACCAGAGCCGACGCTCTTACTGCATCCTCTGGCGATCGGTCTGCGCATGCTCAGGTGCTGTTTCACTCCGTCACCCGCTGACAAAGGGGGCGAGTGATGCGTCCTGCTACCCCCTGGTGGCAGGACGCGCGGCGTCTGTTAAACGTGTGATGCGCTGGTCTCGGCAGGTTCCCCATCTAACAAACAAATGAGACGAGCTGGCGCCGAACCGTCAAGCTTTACACACCCATCACACCAAACTAGTTCTCAAAACACCCGACCCCATTCTAAAACCGGGTAGAACGTGGCTGCCGACAATTTTGAACATGCTCAAAGTTCTAGAGCACCCTTCCGTCCTTGCCCGTCCATGCAGTTCATAAACAGTTAGTCAAACATTGCCACTATGTTCACTACGTTCACACATAGTTTGAGCCCGTTCGGCAACATTTTCAAGAATGTAGTAAGAACTACTTTAGTGTGATGGGTGTATTAAAGCACATCTGCCATGTTCCGCTGGTTCCCCAGTGAGGACTAAAGCTGCCACCCAGCACGCAAGGTCACAGCTTCAGCTTACAAACTGAAAGGTGGGACTGCTGAACTTTCTCGCCCTATCATTCACTATAGACGTATTTCCCGTGACGTGCAGCATAGGTAATTAGGTGTGCGCGCGCAACTTGGCTGCAAAACAACACTCGGTTCCACAGAGTGCAGGTTTGAAAGTGGCTAGTTCTTTTTATAACTTGGCCATATGGATAGTTGTGCCTTAAATATACTCATTATATTATTATGTTGTCTGAGTGACTCCATGGTTATGCTTTGTTGTTCTTGCCCTATTCTATTAATGCTAAGCGCCAGGCTAGGAAGCGACATGTATACATTTTTATGTCATTGGTTTAACTCTACCAGTGTTCGAACCCACAAACCCATGGGTTTGGATTCTGCGATCTCCCAAAACAGGAAACGGATTCTCAGCTCATTTGGCCATCCCGTCTGCTCAAACTTGTGGGTCGTCTTTGAGATGGTGATTTGGAGTTTTAGATCATAGCAATTCACACCGTCGCACCCCTATCGATTTTCAGCATTAAATTATCTACCCCCCCTCCCTCTCCCCCGATTCAAGGTACTCTAACCTAATGATGTACTATAGCACCAACCCTACATTTATGTATTCCAATGTTCACCACATGTCTCTCATCGAATCGGACGGGATGGGCTAGTGGATAGGGCATCTTGTAAAATATTAAAACTTTCTACACATAGTTACATTGGTCGTAATGCTCGCATTGCGGTTGATGCGAGGCGAGGGAGGACCCCCCCCCCTCTTTTCTCCTCCAGCCGTTGGCCATTGCATAATCGCCCGCGCCTCTTTCCCTTAAAGCCAGCCCCGAGGCCGCCTCAGGCCACTCGCCCTCCTGCCTCCAGACACTCCGCTCTTCCATACACTTTTTTCCTTGGCATTACACTCACCACGCCACATCATGCCTAACGGACGAGGCCGGGGGAGGCACGCCGCATGCAGGGAGGCGCAACGGATATCCGAGGCAAGCTTGACAAACTCGTCCGCGCCCTCCTCGCCCCTGCAGGCCGCCGCGCCCCCGAGGGCCGCGCCCGGCGACCCCCCCTCGGAGTGGGGCCGCACCATGCAAGCCACCCTCCTCGAGACAGTGGCGGCCCTGGAGCGGATGTCGGCGAGACTCGACACAATCGATGCATGGGATGCGCGCAGAGCCACGCCGCAGCAGGCCCCCGCGCCACCGACCGCCGCACCGCCTCAGCAGACCTACGCCGCCCGGGCCCCCTGCCCCCACACCGTGGGGGGGGGGCCCACCCGCCTCCGCCGCCCCTGCCGGCGGCTCCGGGGGCCATCCACCCACAGTATGAGAGGTTCACCAGGGGGGCCACCTCGACTCAACCCCCGCCTCCCGCGGCATCGGAGGTGCCGCCCCCTCTACACTACCGCGATGCCCATGCCCACACCGCCACCTCCGCAGCCGACGCAGTACTGGAGATCCTCGACTCGGCCGACACTCACAACGCCGGTCGACGCAAAGGTATTTCCCCCCACTACATCTTCCCCTGTGACTTAATAGAGCAGGGGGCGGAGAGGAAGGCGGTGAAGCGAGGGGAGGCCACCAAGGACGAATACACCCTCGCCGTCCGAATGCTGGAGGCACACCCCGCCTTCCTCGCCCACTCCCTTCCCGGACTCAGCCACCACGCCCTCACCATTCACCGGGACAACTTAGTTCACCCCTGGGCTACCATCCGCCGTTATTCCGAGACGGTATTCACCTGGATCGCGGACGGAAGGCTCCCACATGGCTGGCATGACCCCACGGCCATTAACATGGACCGCATGGAGGCCCTCACCACACCCATCGCAGCCCTGCCCACACCCACCCGCTCCTCCAACCCGGCCCGACCCGCCCCCAGACCCCAGGCACGCCCCCAGACCGACACTCGGATTACCTTTAGTCGAGAGTCCCACGGCGCCCCCTGCCCCTCATGGAACTGTGACCCAGCCTCCTGCGACCGGGCAGGGGCCGGCGAGACCCATGGGGAGGGGGCGTCGAGGTATCGACACGCTTGTGCCTACTGCGCAAACGTGAGAAAAATCCTAACCATACACTCTGAGGCCGTTTGCCTCAGCAAGAGAGGCCGTGACCGCGGGGCCCCCGCCCCCTCGGCGGATTTTTAGTCCGCCGCCCCCTCCACCCCGGCCCGGAGGGACCCAGCCGGCCCCACCCAACCCCCCCCTGCCGACCCTCACACACCCACAACTGACCCTCCTCACATCTCGCCACCTCGTAACTCACCCCCGCCACCCTCGGCGCCTCACATCTCCCCGCCGTCTCGGTCCACCCGTGCCCTGACCGCAGAACCACAAACCGCTCACACCACACCCGGCTTCAAAGAACCCCCCCCCCCAGCCGCCGCCCACGACCACCCCACCGCCCGTCGGGACCCAACAGACCCCCCCTCAGACCGCCAGACTTCACCCAACCGCCACCCCGCTCTCATCTCTGCCGACCACCCGGCCACCACACACCACCGTCTCACCACAGTCTCCGCCTATGAAGTAGCCGCCCTTGCCGCCCCAGCAGCCTCCCACACCACCCACGCCACCCATGCCACCCACGCCACTCATGCTTCTCCGGAAGCGGCCGGCCCGCACCCGGCCAACGCCCTGCCCAGCCCGCCACCAGGTGGCCACTACCAACACCAAAACCACCCCGCAGCCTGCCCCCAGCGCCCACCTCGCCTCAGACACCGCTGCCCCCCCGCACCCTCCCCCGGCTATACAGCCTACCTAACACACCTCCCCGGCCTCGCCCCTGACCCCCACACCCCCCCACCCACTCCCCCGCCCTCCCCCTCCACCTTCGCCACCCACCTCAACCTCCCTCACCGCACCTCCCCCCCCCCCCTCATGACGACCTCAGTGAGCATATCACTGACGTAGTCGACCCCCACGTCCAGGATACCCTCCCCGCCGCCCCCTCCTGCGGCCCCTGCCCTCAACAATACCGCCCCACCCTCCTCGCCATCTGGCCCCACCCCTCCAGCGAGGCCTGGGCCCGCTACCCCACCTTCACCCGTGCATACGCCGCATTAAGGGAAGCGGGCCTCCCTAATTTTTTGGCCGCCCGCATCCCCCTTCCCTCTGGCCTCCACATCCCCGCATGGCACGCCCGCCTCCGCGACTACCCCGACCCCGCCCTACTCGACCTCCTTGAGTTTGGATTCCCCTCAAACTTCTCCGCCTACTCACCCCCCCGCCCAACCTTCACCAACCACTGCAAGCCCCCCCGAGCACGCCCCACACATACAGAGCTTTATTAAGACAGAGCTCGCCCTCGGCGCCCTCGCGGGCCCCTTTACCATCCCTCCCTTCACACCATGGACTCAGGTCTCCCCAATGATGACCCGCCCTAAATCCGACCCGGGCAAGAGGCGGGTCATCGTCGACCTTTCCTTCCCTCCCGGCGCCAGTGTCAATGCCGGCATCCCCCGCCGGGAATACCTCGGGAAACCACACACTTATACCCTCCCCTCAGTCGCCGACCTCGGCCGTCGCCTCGTGGGAGAGGGCCCCGGTGCCTACTTATGGTCAGCCGACATCTCGCGGGCCTACCGGCAACTCTGCGCAGACCCCCTCGCCTGCCCCCTCTTTGGGGTCACCCTCGACGGAAACATATACATTGACCTCGCCCTCCCATTTGGCTGCCGCTCCTCGGGCGCGGCATGTGTCCGTGTGACGGCCGCCGTCGCCTGGATGATGAGGCGCGACGGTTTCCATATCCTTGTCTATGTCGACGACTTTGTCGGATGCGAGGCTTCATACCTCAGGACCTGCCAGGCCTTTGATGCCTTCCTCGCCCTCGCCACCGCCGTCGGGCTCGAAGTGGCCCCCGGGAAATGTCATCCCCCCGCTGTCCGCCTCTCCTGGCTGGGCTTCGCCCTCGACAGCGAGGCGATGACAGTCCGCATTTCCCCCGACAAGGTCGACGATCTCATCCTCTCCTGCGAGGCCCGCCTCACCAGCCCCGCCATCACTCGACGTGATCTCCAGAGCCTCCTCGGGCGCCTGAACCATGTCGGCAGTTGCGTCCTCCCCGCCCAGAGGTTCATGAGTCGCCTCCTTGGGGCGCTCCGCGGCTGCTTCGGCTGCGCCTCACTCACCCTCGACGACGACGCCCTCCGGGACCTGAGGTGGTTCGCCCTCTACGGTCGCGCCTCCAATGGGCTCCACCTCCTCCACGCCCCGGCGGGGTGCACCTACGTCATTGAGTGCGACTCCTGCCTCACGGGTGGGGCGCCTTCTCTGCGACGCACTGCTACGCCCGAGGGTACACCTCGGACTTCCGGGGGCGGTTCCCCGACATTCATGAGCTCGAGGCGGTCAACCTGGTCATGGCCCTCTGCGCCCTCATGCCCGACGACGCCATGGGGGCCACCGTCATCATCAACACGGATAATATAGCCTCCGCCGCTTCCTTCACCTCGGGCCGCGCCAGGGATCCCACCCTCGGGACATGCGCTCGGGAACTCTGGCTCCTCGCGGCGACGGGCTGCTTCACCCTCACCATAGTGCACAAGCCCGGGGCAGAGCTCGTCTTCGCCGATGCCCTCAGCCGCGCCCACCTCGACGGGCCCTGGGCCGAGGTGGCCCGCACCGGCATGGCCCGCCTCGGGCTCCGCCGCATATCCCCCTCACACGACGCCTTCCCATTCAATCCCGGCCTTTGATTCAGGTTACTCCCCGGACGAGGTCGACGGTGTCGCCCGCCTACGCCTCGCCTCCCTCGCTCCTGCGACATGGAGGAATCGTCGACGCCAGGCTCGGGATTATGTCGCCTACCTCCTCGCCCGAGGGCTCGCCCCCCTCGACCCCTCCAACTTCGAGATCGCTGCCTATGCGGCCTCCCTCTACGCCCGTGGCCTCGCTCCGGCCTCCATCAAGAAAGCCCTCTCCGGAGCACGCTCCTGGGTCAAGGCTGCCGGGGGAGCCACCACCGCCTTCGACTCGACCCTCGCCAAGGACGTCTGCCGAGGAGCCGAGCGCGCCTCCAGCCATGTTCCACGCCAGGCGCCCCCTCTGACGCCTAACCACCTCACCCTCGTGATCTCTCACCTCGCCCTTGCGGGGCCGGCCTCGCTCGTCCCTCGGGCCGCCCTCCTCCTCGGGTACTTCGGCATGCTGCAACAGTCAAACCTGTTGTCGCTGAGTCCCGAGGGCTGGGGGGGCCCCCACACCATCACCCGTGGCGACGTGGTTCTGGCCCCCGGGGGCCTGCGGGTCATGGTCAGGATCTCCAAGACCATATCCGGCCCCGCGGGGGCCATCGCCCTATTCATCCCCACTTTCCCGAGGCCAGGGCTCTGCCCTCTAGCCGCCTGGAATGCCGCCGCACTGCAGCATCCTGCGCCTCCCGACACCCCGGCCTTCATCATGCCCTCGGGCCGGCCCCTCGACCCGCGGTCCCTCACCACCCTCCTTCGAGGCGCCCTCCGCGCCCGAGGCGTCCCGGGGGCCGAGGCCTTTACCCTCCACAGCTTACGCCGGGGCTCCGCCCAGGCCTGCCATGCCGGCGGCGTCGACATCTCCGACATCATGGCCCAGGGGACATGGACCTCTGAGGCGGTGCACATATACGTGCCCCGCCTCGCCCCCTCGGCGGCCCCTCGAGCCCTCTCCTCCGTCTTGGTTGAGGGCTCCTCGGATCCACCTCCCGGGCCCAACTACTAACATTGCTCCAATTGACGCTCCAATTGACATTGACACTTCAATCCTGACACCGCATATATCATGAGGATGCCTCATATATTCTACTTTATATATCTCTATACTCATGATTCATCACTGCTGATTACATGTTGATGCCTCATATCTTTCATTATATATCTATATACTCATGCTTGATGAATGTACTTATCCATGTTTATTCCGGCATTTCTAAATAAAATGCCTTTTTATCCACTCATGCCTCCTCGTCCTTCCTTGTCGCGCATCATAAAATAGATTCCATTTAAAGTATCAATTTGTTTTATTTAATAGATAGAAGAATGTGTAACTCATTGCGGAACACAGACTGATAGGGTGGGAGACAGTCATGTTTGGTATTTAATGTTTAATGTGTATTGGATTCGGATTGAATTTGTTTGGAGTGCATCGGATATGATAGAGGTATCTGGTCAAGTTGCCATGACCTGGTGGTAGCTGGGATGTGGGAATGAGGGGTGCACCTGAGCTGCACCCACCTCTACTGCCCTGGAATCTCAAGATGGCTGGCATAAAGAGTAAAATAACAAAATGCCATGGATCAATGACATAATGTACCTTCAATGATATCATGTACCTTCAATAATATCATGTACCTTCACTGATATCATGTACCTTCAATGACATGCCTGTAGGAGTGTTTCTGTTGGTGCTTTTAGAAAAGGTCTTAGGACACATTTGTTTAAATCTGCTTTTAACTAGGTGAAATTTATTTTCCTGTATATTTGTTTGTTGTGTAAAGCACCTGAGAATGGCTTGCTGGATCGGGCGCTATATAACTGTTTCATTATTATTATTATTAGAGAGATTAAAAGCCTGGGAGAGCTGGCAGTAACCACTGGGCCTTTCATGTGACAAGAGATACTTTTGTGTCCATCCTCTATTCGGTCTGATACCCACTGTAGCTACTTCACTATTTTAGACAGGCAACTATAGGACTCAGCTACACCACACCATTTCCTATACTAAACCCTCTGGTACTTTATGGTATTTTATATAGTGTCGTAGCAGCAGAGTCAGTGAACTGTTTCAAGTCCCGACTGGATGCATACTGGTCAAGCATTACATATATCTTGGAGCCAGTGACAGTTGCTGCGATCGACCACATCTGAAGAACTGCCTCCATTTCTATTAATTAAGAGCGGCTAACAGGTCCAAGGGCTATTATAGCTGTATCCTATTGATTGATTGATTGATATATTTAACTTGCATTTCATTATAGCTCACCACCTTTTAAAAGGGATTAGCCCATAGATTATAGTCTGCTTTGCAAGTGGCAGTTAATGGATTTGATTCCTTGCTGAGTTTGTATCCAAATACTTTAAATAATGTATTTCTACTGATGCATTGCCTTGAGCGAGGCTAGTCCTATCATCGGTTGCCTCAGTGTCAGAGTATTGTGACTCAGTTCGGATATCATATCATTGAGTGGGTGGCATGGCACAACATAGAGGTAGCACTATAAAGCCTCCATCAGTACCCACAGGAACAAGGCATTGCAATGCCTGATTGGATGCATGTCAAGATAATATGGCTGAATATGATTTTGATGGCTTCTTGTGGTCCCTCCTACAATATATGAGGAAATATTAGTAATTTAATGATTGACTAGGAATTGGATGATTGACTAGTACTTGACTAGCATTTACTAGTAATTGACTAGTAATTAACTCGTAATTGACTAGTAATTGACTAGTAATTGACTAATAATTGGATAGTAATTGACTTGTAATTGAATACTAACTGACTTGTAATTGACTAGTAATTAACTCATAATTGACTAGTAATTGACTAGTAATTAACTAGTAATTGGATAGTAATTGACTAGTAATTGACTACTAACTGGCTTGTAATTGACTAGTATTTGACTAGTATTTGACTAGTAATTGACTAGTAATTGACTAGTAATTGACTAGTAACTGACTAGTAATTGACTAGTAACTGACTAGTAATTGCCTAGTGATTGACTAGTAATGGATTAATAATTGACTAGTAATTAACTAGTAATCGACTCGTAATTGACTAGTAATTAACTAGTAATTGACTAGTACTTGACTAGTGATTGACTAGTGATTTGAAAGTAATTTATTAGCAATTTACTAGTGATTTAATAGCATAGATCGATATCCAGATTTTATTTGCTTTAATTACTTTTGTACATTAAATATTTCTTAATTCTTCTCATAAAGGTGCCACATTTATTATTCAATTTACCCGTTTATTATTTATTAACTTTCCCCTAAAACCTTAGCAGTCCTGACTATAGCCAACCTCCTACGGCTCCTGGCGGGTATTGGGTGTCTTGAGTGGTCTGGATTGTGGATACCGGCCCAGACTCCTCTTCACGCCGTTCCTCCCAACTTGTTCTCCTTAAGCCCTGGACAGATACACGTTAGTTAATGTAGTTGAACGTAGTTGAACGTAGAATAGATTAACGTGGGTCAAATGTGGTGTAAGTACATTAAACTACGGTGAATAGTGTTAAGGTACGGCAGGTTTTGGTATGGATAAGTACATTAAACTACGGTGAATATTGTTAAGGTACGGCAGGTTTTGGTATGGATAAATACGTTATGGCATGGATGCCAGCACGTTCAACTACATTCGCCTACGTTCAACTACGTTCAACTACTTTCAACTAGTTCAACTACATTCAACTACGTTGAACTACGTTCATCTACTTTCAACTATGGTCAACTACGTTCAACTACGTCCAACTATGTTCAACTACCTTCATCTACGTTCATCTACCTTCATGTACATTCATCTATGTTCAACTACATTTGACTACCTTCATTTATATTCAACTACGTTCAACATACGTTAGCCTCCACTTTGGTCAACTATGTTCAACTACGTCCAAGTACGCTAAAGTATGCTAGCATATGCTAGATTATGCTAGAGTATCCTAGAGTACGCTAGAGTATTCTAGAGTATACTAGATTATGCTAGAGTACACTAGAGTACACTAGAGTATGCTAGAGTCGCTAGAGTATGCTAGAGTACATTAAGAGTGCGGAGACTTCGCCACAATACATTAATTAGCCTCTAACATAGCGCTCTTTTGAACATGTCCAAAGATTAAATCGGAACTCACGGCCCATCCACATTATTACCAAGTTAGCATGACGGAGAAGTACAAATGCCAGTATGTTCAACTACGTTCAACTACGTTCAACTACGTTCAACTACGTTCAACTATGCTAGCCTCCACTACATTCAACTACGTCCACTAATGTGTATCTGACCGGGCCTTAGCACCCAATCAAGTCAATGGCGTGGTCCTCTTAGAGGATGTTTCACCAATCAATTCACTGACCATCCATTTGCTCATCAGTTGCTCTACTAAAATACTAGCCCTACCACCGACAAATACAAATAAAACCGCCATTCCCAAATGGCATTTCCAATCCTCTCCCGGACAGCTTCTGTATTATATTCGTCCAGAATTTCAACCACAAAGGCTAAGTTCACATATAAAAGCACAATGGCTCTGTGTCACTAAATGTTGACTATTCTTGTCGGTAAGCACTTTGTAAAATGGCGCGCTAGGTGAAGGAGGCGGGCTCTTTGATGACGCTTTGTGGAAGCGCTGCGTCTTCGATGTTGAAAGTGACAGCGCCATATTGTGTCTGCTCCCCCTCCCCTCCCCTCCCCTCCCCTCCCCCCTCTCCCCTCCCTCCACTCCACCTCCTTCCACTCCCCCTCCCCCCACTCCCTCTCCCTTCCCTCCCCCCTCCACTCTACCTCCCTCCACTCCCACTCCCCACTCCCCTCCCCACACTCCCCCTCCCTTTGTTCCCCCTCCCCCCACTCCCCTCCCCCACTCCCCCTCCCTTCCCTCCCCTGCCTCCACTACCCTGCCTCCACTCCCCCTCCCTCAACTCCCCCTCCCTCTTTTCGCCCTCCCGCACTCCCCCTCCCCCACTCCCCCTCCCTCCACTCCACCTCCATCCACTCCCCTTCCCTCCCCTCTCTCTCCCTCTACTCCCCCTCCCCCCACTCCCCGTCCCTCCACTCGCCCTCCATCCACTCCCCCTCCTTCCACACCCCCTCTCTCCTTCCCTGCTGAGCAGGGCAAACACACAAAACACACACACAAACACTCCCGACAAAGCTCCAGTTTGATCCAGCGCGCTGTTCGATTTTGGACCGGAAGTGGAAGAGCCGCCATCTTGGAAGTTCAGCGTCGGTCTGCAATACGGGCAGACCTGCATGTTGTGTGAGGGGACGAAGAATGGATGGAAAGCGGTGACTCATTAAGAACTCCTATTCAGTCTCGTGTCAAACCTTCAAATAGGGACAGTTCTGATATGACCTTTGGTCTTGTTAGGATGTTAAACCGCAACAAAGAATTACATATTGGCTAACCATGAGCTCGGCCCTGATAATGATTTAAAGTGATTCTTGCCCCACCTTCCATCTTCCCCCTACACACATGGCATGGCACAGCATAGGGGCAGCACTATACAGCCTCCATCAGTACCCATGGGAACAAGGCATTGCAATGCTTGATTGGATTCGTGTCAAGTTAATATGGCTGAATATGATTGTTATGGCTTCTTGTGGTCCCTCCTACAATATTTGAGGTAATATTATTATATTATTAGTAATTTAATGATGCATTTCTCTTGGAATAGGAACACATTGGGCAAAGGTGTACAATGGAAGACCTTAGGCTCTGGTATGTGCAGTCCTGTTGGTGGGAAAGTGCTGCTTATCAACCTATGTGGCGGCAGCAGGTTTCCTTCAAAGAAATATGTCAAGATGACCATACATTTAACGTCCAATAACCGATGATAAAAATCAATGTGCTCTAGAGGTGTCATTAATTAAAACAAGCTTTACCTTTTGTGGACACTCACGTTCCCAACATTGCCTTCTCACACTCACATGCCGGTCCACCAGTGCGCAATAGCTGCCATTCTGTTATCATACCTAGCTAGCAATATTTTCATCTTAAACTGATGACGCCATGTGAAATTAGTCACAGTTTTGGCACTGCTTTTGGTTTGGTGGGAATGCCATGCCTCCTCCCACTGTCCATTACCCTGAAAGGAAAGTTTGTTTTATTTAACGATGCCTCTAGCGCACATTGATTTTCATCATCGGCTATTGGAGTCAAACATATGGTCATTGTGAGATATTTCTTTGGAGGAACCCCCCTGCTGCCACATAGGCTCATCTTTCCGATAAGCACTTTCCCACAGACCACAGCCTTTGATGAACCAGTTTTGGACCACTGGTTGGAATGGAAAATAACCCAAACTGCAAATGGGTCCACTGAGCAGGATCGATAGGATGACCCACAGCTTCACAGGTGGATACTCTACCGCCTGAGCTATGTCCCAACCCTCCATTCCTCTGAGGTCATCTTCTATCCACTGATTTTCTAGTGGAATTTCACACCTTTGTCGTAAATCACCTGTGGCTTGCCCCTCTGTCTTCACTTCTTGGCAAGCCAGCAATTCAGGTGCATATTTGAAGACTTCAGGTGCAAAATCCCATAAAAGGCAATCCAAAAATGTCATTAAAATAACAGATTTTAATTCTCACTAATTCCACTTTTCTTGTGAAGAAATGGTTATAAAGCAATAAAGAAAAATATATAAGAATGTAACAAAATTAACCTTTTGAAGGTTTGCCTCCAATGCTTACCTCGATTTTTGGATCGGAGTTTACAGGGTTTTGTGCCTGAGCTCACATTGGTTCTTTTCTTCATAGGGCTGGTCTGGGTGATAGTTTGTCTGCTAAATTAAGTTTAAGTTATGGTGCTGTCACATTATGATGCATCGCGCAAATGTATGTCGACGTATGTGATTTTTTGCCGCTATGTCGGGATATGTCATTATGTGTTACGCATGTGTTAGGCGGTTGTTGGTATATGTCAATGTACGTCAACGTTCGTTGAGATATGGAATCGCATGTCCTGGGTCAGCAAAGTTTTGCGCATGCACACAACTTTCGATGTACTACAACTTTCGAAAACGTGTGGATTTTACGTCCGCCATACATTATGTATGCATTAGGCATATGTCGATGTACGTTAGTCAAGCGTTGTTCACTATGCTGCACTATGCTGACCTACTTTAAAGGCAGTGGGAACATAGAGTCTGCGTACGGACAACGTATGGATAACGTAATCTACCATAGTCTAATGTATGTCTGACATATGTTTAGCTTTCTCCAGCATGCCTTGACGTATGTAACGTATGACGCGTCATTCTGGCGATCGAATAATGTATATAACATTCACCGGCCTTCTGTGAATGTACCATGAATTTAATTCGAGCATTTTTTGCCTGGAGGTACGGTAGCCATACGTTGGTCATACGGTGGCCATACACTATGTATATGGTATGTATACATTCAACTTTGCTACCCATGCCGAAAAGTTTGACGCTTCTCGACATAAAACAGTGATTTTACGCATTGGCGGCGTGCTCGCGAGATTCGTTGTAATGTGACAGGGCCATAGGCTGTTGGTAACCACGCCCCTTCTTTGTGTTGATCCTTTGCTGAACACACCATCCAATGGCACCACCTTTACAATTTGTTCGCTAAATAAAAACTACCCCAAACACTATTAAATAAATCAACGCGCTTCAATTTTCTTGCCAACTTTCCCCCTGGCTGAGTCATTTCTACCAATTTCGACGTGACATCAGCATAATCTCCACCTCCATTCTTATCGTGCGATCAATCACCAGGACCATGTTTGACTAAATGCCACAAAATACAATGGCTGTCACTGTCATCAGGCATTTCTCACCCTTTCTCAATGCTTTCGTTATCTATTCTATTTAACCCACAAATGGCTCACATTATTCTGATATCTTTCTGAGAACATTCAAAATAGCCTTCCATGAAGCCACCCCTTAAAACCACGCCTTTACCTAGATAAAAGATTCACCCGGTACTTGTAGTACACGGGTGAACGACAATGTAGTCTAAATACGGGCGAAAATAGCTTTAGTATGGAACAGGGAGTAGAATGCCTGCCTCCAGTATCAAATGGATACTTATATTGGCACAGAGTTGGTGAAATGGGAGAGAATGCAAAAAGACAAGATGGCGGCAGTAGAACGCCGTCGATTTCACTTTTAAATCTTATTAAACTAGATATTATATTATATTTTTCAACTCAAAGGTAGCGGGCTAATAATAAGACGTATGTAAAGAATAATTGTTGCTTCTTACATTGTGAAATTAGGCTCTCATTTCATTGACCCGCATTTTCAACCGTTTTTATATAGGGTTGGAATTCACCCATGTACTGAGTACCGGGTGAATCCGTCATCTAGCCTTTACCTAACAAGTCCCTGATTATGTTCTCCCAATCCTTTATGTGACCTTATTAGATAAGTGCTCTCGCTCCCATAGGCTATGCGCACATACAAATAGCTTTCTTTCATTAGAATGATGTTCAAATAATAATTTCAACCCTACATTAAGCTACAATTTCATCTTCTGAGCGCTTTAGTTGTTTTGCCATCCAGCAAATTTCCTGGTAAACATACCGATGCCCTTGTTACACCGACCACACTTTATTGGGCATTCCTCACATGCGCCACCTGGCGGCTTACGATCACACTCCTTTCAATGGACTCTTTGTGACTTGGCCTCTCGCACTAACCCTAATCCCTGGTCGCCGGTCGCTACTTCACCCGCTCACTCGCCACACTATCACTCACCAAGCACAACCTGACTGCATAAGCCAGGACCATATACCGAACTGAAGCACTGCAGGGAATGTAAGCCATACCAACGTGTGGAGTGGACTATTTCATCCAATACACAAATTACTGAATCTCCATATTTTTATACTTTCTTTCTTAGAATATTGGGTGGTGAATTCTGTAAACGCAGCACTTCAGACCGACCTCCATTATAACTTAAGAAGCAACCAACATATTGATGGCTTTGTATAAGCCATCTTTAAGCACAGTAAGAAAACATTAGCTTTCAAACACCAGCTTGACCAGACGGGATGGCGAAATGAGTTAAGCGTCCCCCTCCTGTTTTGGGAGATCAGGGGAGCCAAACCCATGAGTTTGTGGGCTTGAACCCTGGACGAGTCAAACCAATGACTAACAATTGATACTTGTCACTTCCTTGCCAGGCGCTCGGCATTATTAGGATAGAGCAAGGACTGGTTGGCTCAGTGTCAGGATAATGTGATTCAGTGGGATATCATGTCATGGTGCTAGTGGCCTGATATCTCAGTGGGGCAGCACCATAAAGTCACATTGAGTGCGCGCTGCTACAAGGCGGTACTCGTCCTGACGTTACCATAGATGTTGCTAGGACTTAAAACAGCAAACAAACAAACTTGGACACCTGCTTACAGATCTGGTCACCTAATTTTAGGATGTATTTTCCTTCAATAAATAATGGCCATATCGAACAAAATATTTATATTTCAGAAATATCAACAAAGAGTTCTAAAAAAGAATGACATTGAATACGGGTATAATAGTCCTAGACAGATAAATCACTCACTACTGGGTTTGTTGGTGCTCAAATATTCCCAACTGCGACGCCATACCCCCGACCTCACACAGTCACAGCGTAAACACTAGGGCAGGCGGTAGATATATACCAAAATGTTGCAAATGTGGCACAAACAAAAACAACAACAACAACAAAACTAACATAAACACTACCAGCTAAGATGACAAGGCTACTACCAAATTGAGACTATTGCTGTTCAGTGTCCGCCCCCCCTGCCCATGGACCCCTCCCCCCCCCTCCCCCATCCACATTTGACAAACAACTATTATAACTCAATGACCGAGACCCCCTACCCCTACTTTGACCATACCACCACTGAATACTACTCTTCAACCAGCAATGCACACAATATAAACCACTATACATGCACAACATGGCACTATTTAAAGACTAACCGTTATTAAAACCAAATCTAACTGATATACAAACACAGCATATGATTTAACCACTAGTGTACATTACTGCACACTCTATCTTGATGCATATACCTTGCACTATGTTGAGTACCTATGCTGTACACTATGCAGCATAGGCTGCTCCCCCACTTTCTTTTATGTTCAGAATGGGTTGTGCTGCACACAATGCAACACATTCCACTTCCACTATGTACAGATGAAATGCGACCACTCCAACGGCTGGAAGACCAGTGCCCTGGCGCTGACAAAATATGTATTCAGATGAATAAAATTATTTACCAAAAAAACACAAAAAAAACAAGCCATGATGCGGCTTATAATAACTCATTATGGACAGGGTAAATAAACCACCACTAAAAAAGCCTCCAAATTTAGTATTAGTCGAAGTAAGCTCAGTCATACTTTCTATTGCACCGAAGTGATTCTTTATAGACCTTCTCTAAACTTAGTGAGAACCGCTTCAGTTCTATTTAACAGAGAAAAGCTATCCAACTGGTAAAACATTCCTCGTCTTACTACGTCACACTAACATCTGTGAAGAGTGATTCGGAAAGGAATGACATGATAATGTA
Organism: Branchipolynoe longqiensis; assembly: GCA_030323885.1. Taxonomy (NCBI): domain Eukaryota; kingdom Metazoa; phylum Annelida; class Polychaeta; order Phyllodocida; family Polynoidae; genus Branchipolynoe; species Branchipolynoe longqiensis. The sequence continues at coordinate 60,670,221 of CM059193.1, read as the reverse complement.
ATACCGGTAGTCAGTGTTTATTTAGAGTGGACGGAAGGTCCTGAGGCTAACCCTAGAGATATTCAATTTGTAATCAGGCAGGTGGGTGGAAAAAAACAACAAGTCTGCGCATGGTGCAGTCGACAGTGCTCGCCTAGCCGCCCCCGCCACTCCATAGTGCTAAAACCGAGCGGCCTTTGGTGGACCTTATTGTTAGAAATTATTTCCGTTACGTTGCTACACTGTATGGCAGAGAAGTATTGCTCTGTGTGCGGGGGTTTACATTGCGGGAAAAGGGCAGCAAATGTCCGGGAAGACGGCCAATAATGAGATGGACGACGCTTGCAGCAGCTGTGGCAGAGGCGGGCATTCATAAACCGCTAAAGGAGGAGGTGCGTTCAGGGACGGATGACAAGTCCGACGAGTGCTTGTCCAAGGACGGTGTTAGAGGAGCGCGTACGCCGAATGGAGAGCCTTAAACATGTGGCTAGCTTGATGGCGCGGGAGCGAGCATTGGACGAGGACATAGCGAATCTCAAGCTTGGTGTGCATGACAGGGAGCAGAGGGTGTCATGCGACCAGCACCGGCACCGGCGGCACCATAGTTTGTCTTCATCGTTGTCAGAATGCACTGTTAGCAGAGAGAGAAAACCTAAAAGTAAGTGGTCTATCAGTAAGTACATTCTTGGCAGGAAAGACACTAGGAAATTATCCTGTCACGAGCCCCTTCACAGTTCATGCGCCTGGTTAGTAGACCAAAAAGACTTATGTCTAGAAGATTGTCTCGGCTTTATCTGACATGTGGGCTATATGTCTGTGAAGGCGAGGGGAGATAGGTATTTGGGTACTGCCCACGTAGACTATGACCTGGCAGTGAGGAAGAAGACAACAAGATGTGAGTGAGGCTGTTCAAACCCCGCTGGAAAACACCACAGGTTACCCACGTTCAGCCATTACAAAATCTCTGTTTAAAGGCAAATATGCTGATTATGATGGTGCCACCTGGCATTATTCTTATATATTAATACCGCTTTGAACCTAAACCTGTGTCTACTGCCACCAACTACCGCTACTTTACTTCTCCAGCCTTTGATGTGTCAACTGCCTCCCCGGTTCAAATTATGACTCATTGCCTGGACACAAATCAGTGAGGTCAGGCCATTATACAGTTTTTGTTTTTGGATTAAAGCTCCCAACTTACTAAATGCTTAAAAGAAGCAACTGGAGCAGACATCAAGATGTGATTGAGGATGTCCAAACCCCAATGGCAAAATCCAGAGATTGCCCAATACATTGTTATTTTATAATGATAATCATTTATGGTGTATAATATGTGATAAATAAAGTTCATTGCAAAATATCATGCATTACTATAATAATCTGCACATAAATTAGTGCCTACGCACACTGCTGCCTGTTTTGTTTGATTCCTAGTGTGGATGACATGGTACTCAAGGTGTAGTAAACCAGATTCAGGGATTTCGCGAAATAACTGGAGGATCATTTCAGTGATTACACGAAATCCCTAGACATTTTAGGGATTTCATGAAATCCCTAAGTGAAACAGTGATTTCGTGAAATCCCTGAATGTTTTAGGGATTTCACAAAATCTCTGATTACACAATCTTACTGTAACATATACATATATACATATATACATATACACATATATACATACATATATACATATATACATATATACATCCGGAGAAGATGAGGTGGGTGAGATGGCGCCACCGGTACAGTGTTGTATCTTACAGAGTATAACAATAATAATAATAAGTAATATTCCCTTACATATCTTTATACTTGCATAATACGCTATACATCATATATATATATATGAATATCTATATACAAACAAACTGATTATACATGGAAATTAAGGTAGTTTGAGAGAAACATAAAGGGGCTGCCATTATTTTTTAAAATGTATTACATTAGTTGTTTAAGCAGGGGAAATTTCAGTCGCAGGCGATTGGTCTTCCTCATTCCGCTGCTCCTTGCCCTATCCTATTAATGCCGAGCACCTGGCTAGGAAGCGACAAGTATCAATTTTTAAGTCATTGGTTTGACTCGAACAGGATTCGAACCCACGACCCCACGATCTACCACACGGGAGACGGACGCTCTAACTCATTTGGCCATCCCGTCTGGTTATATTTATATCCACATAATACATTACATAGTTCATATACAGATATACATATGTACGTATACATATTTTCTTGAAGATTTATACTGCCTATCATGGATAAGTCTGAATAGATTTGTTTTCACCATTAGACAGTTTGTCGATAGAAAGCCCGAGCCTACACTTTTACCGACCCAAGGGATTTTTAAACTCCCACACCACATAGACATGGTATGAAAGCAACTGGCCTTTGATGACACTGTACGTTATACACAGCGGTGGAAATCCAAATTGGCAGAGGTGGGGGCACAGGGAATCGAACCACTGACCTTCAGATTAGGAGTCCGACCTAGAAAAAAGTCAGACACTCTAACCACTCCGCCACAGAGAACACCACAACAAATATACATATATGCACGCATAAAAATATACATGTATGTATACACATATACTTATATGCACACATACATAATACAGATATGGTGTATACATATATCTACATATATATACATACAATACTGTATACATAAATGTGCATATACATAACTGTACAAATGCAATAAAGTCATACAAACACGCCTAGACAGAATTATGGCTATGCACGATCAATGCAGAGACCCGGGGTTCAATTTCCTGTCTGAGCAGACCCAATTTCAGGTCATCCATTAGTATGGCAACTGCCACCATGGGCCGGCTGTGAGGGCGAGTCGACCCGGGGGACTGGTTCATCTCCTAGAACAATAAGGGCCACTGTAGATGGCGTCCATCTGATTTATGGAAGGATTTATGTGGCTGGGCCTTGTGTGCCGTCAAAACGAGAAAACAATGGCTCTCACGCAGTGTTTACTCCACAATTCACAGCGGTATTAAGGCGCTAGCTGGGCGACCATTAATTGTATGTATCCATAAGGGAGTAGGACCTATAATTCTGCCACTGCCCGATTAACCCGAGCCTACTCGCCTAAGCCAAAACCTGAGCCTGAGTCAGGCCGGCGGCCCACCCTGATTCGCTGCCATGTTGTTTGTTGTTGTTTTACGCCCTGGCAACATCTAGGATCTTATCAGGATGGGTACTGACTTGAGACAGTGCACACACATGATGACTTTATAGTGATGCCCCTCTGGGAGACCAGGCTGACAGCACCATGACCTGATATCCCACTCAGTCACATTATCCTGACACTCAGCCAACCAGTCCTTGCCCTATCCTAATAATGCTGAGTGCCTGGCTAGGAAGTGACAAGTATAAATTGTTAAGTCATTGGTTGGACTCGACCACGGTTCAAACCCACAAACCCATGGATTCGGATCTACCAACCTCCCAAGACAGGAGACAGACGCTCAACTCATTTTGCCACGCCGGTTGGTCGCGCTGCCATGTTTTGTGAAAGTACAACGTCTGAACACTTCGAGTTCTGGATACTGAATCGTTTATTCACGGCGTAGGGCACGCTTGACCCGCTGGCTAAACTTTCCATGACGTCATCTCATTTGCATATCTCTTTGTCCCCAACTCTGCATATCGTTAACATATATTACCCACAGGTCTAGACGTCTATTACGCATATATCAGATCCCCCCATCAAAGTATTTCTGAAACATGAAATGTTACAAAATAACAATGAAGAAACATAAAATATACAATATCAAATATATGCACACTTAACTTGCAAATGTCTGAGTGCACAATGCACTTAAGTCCTCAACACTCCGGCCGTAATGCCTGACATCTGATATTGTCCATATGTATCAACAGTAAACACAAAAGCTGAAATAAACTTAACTGTACATGCACATGTTAACCGTGCAACCGTCGGAAGCACACTGACCTACTATAGATCTAACCTGCTCGCCGGCCTTATCAGCCGACCTGACCTACTTAGATTAACCATACTGTTTACATTCGGCGCTGACGCTGACCCATATTGCGTCTGCACGACTAACTCGGGCCACCCCTCCACAGGCGTTGCAATCATTTGTACCCGGTTACGATACAACATGTTGCCCGACTCGTTTAAAATCTGATATTCTCTCCCGGACACCCCAGTCCGTCCCAAAATAACACCTTTTTTCCATTCCCCAGCATTATTTTTGTACTTTATCTTATCTCCAACTTTCATAGGCTTGTGCGCCTTACCGCACTTCCGGTCATGAAACGCTTTCTGACTACTCTGCCTCTGAGCTGGAACTGTTCGTCGATGTGGAAATGTTCGCCGGTTTGCCAATGTTCGTCGGTTTGGCCATGTTCGTCGGCACACAGCTGTGCACCTCATCCACCCGTGCCAGCAGGTTCAACGTCACACAAGCCTGCTTGCCCAGGATGGGCTGGCAATCCGGCACCACCTGGCATGATCTATCCGGCGTGATCCAGTGACCGGAGAACATCACCAACGAACATCTGGTGTTCGGCAGCCTCCCCGGAGCGACTCTGTCGAAGACGAACCTCGGAAGCACGTTTGCCTCCGATCCAGTGTCAAACTTAAACTTGACAGGACAACCGTTCACCCGAACGATTGCATGCCACAGCTCGGCATCCCGACCAGCACCGCGATCGACGGCGCCCACAAACAGATCCGTTGCCAGTACATTGACTTCCGCCGGATCCGGGTCTTGCTCAGCATTGTGAGGGTCGGGCACTTCGACGTGAAGTTCGTTGACTCTCCCGAATGATATCTATGTCTCTACATTCCACGTCTGATTTGGTGTCCTCCAACAGATCTGAACTGAACTCACTCATTTCGCACATACTTATGCACTTTGTCAATGTTAACTCAGTAGTTTGAAACAATTTGTTCCGCAAATTCACATTTTTCACGCCAGCCACAATTCGATCGCGCAAAAGCGACTCCTCCACCACTCCGTATTCATAGTCCTTGACTTTGTCCCTTAAGGCTGTGATGTACGTCGCCATATTTTCTGACGCTTGATTATGCGAATTGAATTTGTAACGTGTGATAATTATACTGCTCTTACCGACACAATAAACCTGAAATGCTTCAGTTAACGGCTTGATCTTGTCCTGATCGACGAACGTAAAAGTCATATTGGCAAATACCTTTTGCGCTTCCTCACCAGCAACGTGAAGGAAGATGCAGCATTGCACTCGTTCTCCTTTCAATATGACTCCTGCCGCAGGTGCGTATATATCATATGCTCTGATCCATGTTTTCCAGTTCGATCTCGCGTTGTTGCTGAGGACAAGCTGACCAGGCGGCCGCAAACCCGGCAAAGTATTTGCGGGCGGCATTCTTCCTCATCTGACACCATGTGAAAGTACAACGTCTGAACACTTCGAGTTCTGGATACTGAATCGTTTATTCAAGGCGTAGGGCACGCTTGACATGCCGGCTAAACTTTCCATGACGTCATCTCATTTGCATATCTCTTTGTCCCCAACTCTGCATATCGTTAACATATATTACCCACAGGTCTAGACGTCTATTACGCATATATCACATGTTTCATGTGCCATTTAGAATAATGCGCCAATTCCGAATAACTTTCCGCTGGTTGTTGACGAAAGACTGAAGCTGTGACCTGGTGTAAAGATTTCAAAACGTTTTCAAGTTCCCTCCCTCGTTTTAACTTTCCCTCCCCCATTTTTGGTGAATTTTCTTTATTTTTTGTTATTTGTGTGTGTTTTGTTTTGTTTGTGATGGGTGTATTTATGCTGCCCATAACGGTTAAGTCTAATGACTTGTTTTCGCCACTAGACAGTAAAAGTCTTGTGACTCCCCTTCTTTTTATCACTTTCAGTTGTTGTGTAGCTAACTACTGCATGCATATTTTCTCTGTTTGTAAGCATTCTCCCACATCCCCCAAACCTCTGTGAGTTTGTTCGTTCTACAATCGGATAATTGTTTGGTTACCAATAGTTAATTCCTCTGAATGTCTTCACCTTGCTGTGTTAGTGGCCATTAGGTTTGATTTTAAGTTTAAAGTTTACCTTTTGTATGTAAAACTTTGCTTGAATTATCAGTGTATTTTATATTTATTTATCTATCTTTTCTTTTCTTTTTTAATTAATTTTAGTTGTTGTTGTCATTAGTCTTGCAGTGCATTTAGCTCTCTTTTGATTAATGTTCTATATGTTTCTATTGTCCCTGTACTTCTTTCTTCTACTCCCAGTGTATTCCATTCCTTGCTTCATGACTCGTACTCCTCATATGATCTGTTTTTGGCTCTGTTCTTATCAGTCTGGGGCCATCACTACCTCTTGTTGCCTTTTTTGTTACCTGCACCCTCCCAGGCTTCCTTGTCTCCCAGAATGCTGCTATTTTGAGATGTGCTTTTCCCCTGTCATTTAGTGTGTTGACTCTTGTTTCCTATGGAGATCATCAGTTGGGTGTCTATGTTCCACCTTCAGACATATCTTAAGTGCTCTATTTTGTAGTCTTTGTAGTTTATCCAACATATTTGTGTTACCCCCATATATATTACATCACCATAGTGGAAGTATGGTAGTATCATACCTTTATAGATTTTAATAGCCATATTTGTAGTATTCATATTTAAAAAAGATTTTCATGACAAATATAATAATACACAGAGAATAGCATAATGGAAATTATTACTAGTACAACAAAACATATTTCACCCCAAATGACACAAAAAGTCTCCAAGATGGCTAAAACAAAATATTATAGGTCTGAATTTTAAAACGTTTTTTAATAGTTTTTTAAACAATTTTAAATTCCCGGAGGGGGGAATTTGAAAATAGGGGGAGGAATCTGAAAACTGTTTTTAATTTCCCCCCAGGGAATCTGAAAACGTTTTTAATTTCCCCAGAGGAAATAAAAAACGTTTTCAGATTCCCCGGGGGGAACTTGAAAAGGGGGGAATTGAAATCGTTACACCGGCATGCTCACACTACTTCAGCCCCTCACACACACCCTTGTCCAGAGCCTGCCATAGAAATCTGTATTCATCTGTGGAAGAGGATAATTTGACTGTTGGATTGAGTAATAGACATATATATATAGCTTTACAAGTTCAGTAAGTGGAATTTTGAGGAAAAAAACCTGTGCAAAACCTGGAAATGGACATGTTTCAAAATGGCGGTTCATAGCAACTGGTGACATTTTGAATGATTATAATTAAAAAGTTATGTCTTCAATTGTGATATATCCTATTTTAGTGCCACTTAGCCCTTATGACCCTCCTCCATTAGTGACGTATGGAGGCTTACAAAGTAAGGGCTAGTACCACTGTAAGTAAATTTGAAGCCTTTTGTGTATGCCTTATAACTTGTGCGAGTCCTCCCTTCTCTTCCCGGTATGACGTCATAAATGCAGTAATAAGCCATGAGGTACTCAGTACATGTATAACGGTGCTGGAGAGATTAGATCCTACCAACTGGGTTGGAGTCTTTCACAACCTATACTAAGCACAACGCGATTGATCTTTCTGGAATATAAAGATGTTGTTTAGATATAAAGTAAAACCTCTCTAACCGAACACCTCCACAGATTGACTACTCGGCTATATCGATCGTTTGATTTGGGTCCGAAATGAATTATAATCATTCAAAATGTCACCCAGTTGCTATTAACCACCATTTTGAAACATGTCCATTTCCAGGTTTTGCACAGGTTTTTTCCCGTCAAAATTCCACTTACTGAACTTTTATAGCTATATATATGTCTATTACTCAATCCAATAGTCATACCATTGTAATGATAAAAAAACTCCCTAAACCAACCACCTCCCTAAATGAACCATTTAAAGTCGGTACCATGGTCGGTCGACTTAGAGAGGTTTTACTGTACTTTACAGTAAAACCTCTCTAACCGACCACCTCCACAGATTGACCACTCCCCTATATCGATCGCTTTATTTGGGTCCCAACAAAACCATTGTAACCATATTCTAACTCCCTAAACCCACCACCTCCTTAAATGAACCACTCAAAGTTGGTCCCAAGGTCGGTCAATTTAGAGAGGTTTCACTGTATATCGAATAATCAAGGGATGTAAAATTATTGCAAAATTCAAATAACGAGATCGCAAAGTTGCTTAGGTGCTGAAGTGAAATATTAGTCAATAAGTTATAAGCATTCAGAATAAAAGCATTGAGCAGTCAGTGTGCTTAATAGCTACTGGAGGTCCTAGCAACATCTAAGGTAATATCAGGACGAGCTACTGGAGGAGAGCGACAAACTTCAAAGGTTCAAAGTGACACAGCCATTATATTTCCCAATCTCCGGTTGGGTCAGGTCAGGGTAGAGATGGTGAAGGCGGTGGGAAAGTGGGTGTCACCATGGCAACAAAGCCCAGACTCTGGTTTGATGTTGGCATCATCGACACTGGCTGCTGGTTTCAATCAGGAGGTTGGCGTGATTTCGAAGTTTCGCGTTGAATCAGTATATAGACAGCGTGAGTTGGCTGAAATGAGTTGAGTGCTCGCTTTCTGTTTCGCAGGTCAGGGATTTGCACCCTATCGACGTCAAACCACATTACTTAAAGTTGCATAGTCCGATGGTTTTGAATTTCTGTATTTTTTCTGAGATAAATATATTAGATCGATCACTAGTATCTACTTTACATTAGTTCAAAGTTACATTTTATTTTAAAAGGTAAACTTTTGAGATATTTTGAGTGCAAACATGAAAAATTAGTTTTGGCAAGCTTGCCAAAACTCTGACAGCATAGACTTCTGCAGTAACAGGTTATGTTAAATTGACTCAGTATTGCCTTCTATGCAGAAACAAATGCTTAATAAGTACACCAGTATCTAAGTGAGATATGTAAAATCAAATCTAGATAGTTGGTTTGGTTTTGAAAATTTGATATTTCATCAGACTATGCAGCTTTAAGAAGTTATCCTTGTCACTACCCCTAGCATGGTGCCACCACCCTTAACCATGATCATGAACAAACCATCAACACACCGAACATCCTACACAACTATCAATCTGTTTAAACACATCAAACATTATATAAGACAGGCAAAATGTCTTGTCAACTCTGAACTTAACTTGTTTTATAAGAAAAAAAAAAAAATGTAACCCACAACGATTATTTGAGTTGCCCCGAGTATACACCTTCTACTCGGTGCTGCTCCTCATTTTTGCATGAACTACAGTGACTGTTGCTGTACATTATACAGCAGGAGCCACTCCCGTAATTCTACAGGATCGGTGCTGTAACTAATACAGCACTGATCAAACTTATTCTAATACTAGTAATAGTAAGATGGCCGGAAGACCAGTGCCCCGGCGCTGACAAATGTCATGTTCAGATGAATAAATACTTTACCAAAAAAAAAAAAAAAAATGGTCCGATGAAACGTATTTTGTTTCAAAACCCAAACACTTATCTAAATTTGGTTCTATATATCCAACTTAGATACTAGTGCATTAGCTAAGGATTGGGGACAGCCAACACAGAATAAACGGTGAATTTATTACCTCATCCCCTTGGACACCTACTTTTGGACAGCCATTATGCAGGAACACTGATTAAGCAATTAGGTCAATCTTGTGGCCTCATTAGCCATGCCCTCATTGCAAGTACCATATGTAACCTAGTCACGTGGTCATCACGAGATGTCAATACGCATCATAGCTAGAGGACTTTTGGAAAGCTTGTTGAAAGTATTTTGTGGGTTCTTTCAGCTTAAATTGCTTCAAAACTAGCGATATTTCCTCAAAAGTACTCCGGACTAATGCTTACTATGTTATAACGATCAATTTGATATATTTATCTAAAAAATAAAATAAAAATTCAAACGCCATCGGACGATGCAACTTTAATATCTCAGGACAAGGAGCTGTTAAATGAGGAACACTGCTGTTGAAACTTCCCATGATTAATCAACAAATGTAGCAACAGCAAACTATTCCACCGCGTTTCTGCTTGGTAAGTTTCAAAGGGAACACTTCATATCATTCTAGGACTAGCGTCCTAACCATTGGCATACCTAGGCTCCCTGATGTAGTCACCCTACCCGCGCTTAGATGTCTATGTGGTTTCTTGCTCCAGAGGTCAGTGCAGATTATTACACTGGTCCCCATGGAATCGTAAGTATTTTAAACGGTAAAATCTCATCTGATGCCATGCTGATTATAAAACAAGCCAGGCAACCATTGCTTACCAGTTTGATAGACACAATTTTTATTTATTTTTGGTAAAGTATTTATTCATCTGAATATGACATTTGTCAGCGCCGGTGCACTGGTCTTCCGGCCATCTTACTATTGGAATTGACAGTCTAAATAATCTAAGTTTGATCAGTGCTGTATTAGTTACAGCACCGATACTGTAGAATTAAGGGAGTGGCTCCTGCTGTCTAATGTACAGCACCAGTCAGTGCAGTTCATGCAAAAATGGGGAGCGGCACCAAGTAGAAGATGCATACTCGGGGCAACTCAAACAATCATTGTGGGTTACATTTTTTTCTCTTATAAAACAAGCTAATTTTATAGTTGACAAGACATTTTGTCTGTCTTACGTAATGTTCAATGTGTTTAAACAGATTGATAGTTGTGTAGGATGTTCATGGTTTGTTCATGATGGTTAAGGGTGGTGGCAGGGAAGGGGGGCCCATTGGGGTGGGTGGCAGGGGGGAAAACACACAGGAGAGCAAGCGAGGATGCAGGGGGGGGGGGGCAGGAGCTCAGGGCTTTGCTAGTAATTACTGCAGTGGTCGTTCAAGGGCCTGAATAACCAGGTGGGTTCTATATGCATTTTTGAAGGCAAGTATTGTTTCTGTTTCTCTGACTCTGATAGGGAGGTCATTCCACATGACACTACCTTTGTAGATTGGTGCTCCAATATATTTATTTGTTGAAGGGTGTGGTACAATGGTATATGATAAATATGTGACTACGCATGCACAGTATCAGTGTGACAAAAAGAGTAAAGCTTGTTTTATTTAATGGTGCCTCTAGAGCGCCTTCATTTTTGTATCATCGGCTATTAGACATCAAACATATGGTCATTCTGACATATTTCTTTGGAGGAAACCCTCTGCCGCCAGTTGTGGACCACTAGTTGGAACGGAAAATAGCCCAAACTGTAAATGGGTCCACTGAGCAGGATCGATCGGATGACCCACACCTTCACAGGTGGACACTCTACCGCCTGAGCTACGTCCTGCTCCAGCTATCAGTGTGAGATAAGCAGATGAATACATCCACACATCGTGAAATCACTAAGCAACTGAGTGTTAGCAGGTCGGTGCTAAGCCAGGAGTGGTATGATACTATATTATTATGCAAACTTGCGATAATTCATACACATAATTCACTACCAGCTTCCAGCAATTAAAAAAACACTGATAAAGACAAAAAAACCACAACCTAACCGCCTTGGAGCATCATATAATACATCATCTTCAGAATCTCTTCTAAGAAACTTAACACACATTAAATTTGCTTCATCAGCATTATCCCCTTGTCAGCCATTCCATAAATTCTGAAACCGAGGCTTTATAAGGTCAGTGCGGTATGCTTCCATGCTTATTGCCGCCATTAATCACTGAGCCGCTCCACTGGTGAGTGCCACAAAACTACCAAGGCTGCTATTATCAGCATTTCCTCCCCTTTCTCAGTGCTCCCGCTCTCTATCCTATTTAACCCGCCAGTAGCCTACATCATTCTGATAACGCCTCATAATGGCACCCCTTTCTTTCAAACATTTATCTTACTAACAGATCACTTACCCAATTACTAAATTACCATATCCTAATGCCACAAACATTGCATCAGCACTATGAATTTGATGTACACATGCTTAATACCGACCCCACGAAGGGTGAGGCTAAGGAGTAACACATGTACATATATACATAAACAATACCCAGACTCATAGAAGTGGAACCTGAAATCCCCAAAATCCAGCAAACGGAAACGGAAATATCCCTATATGGGTGCCGCCATTTGTATACTCATGTTGAATAATCAAAATTCAACAAACGGAAACGGAAATCGCTTGTCAAACTTCACTATGCAGCACACAGGGTGGACAACAGCGATTGGTTAATAATATACTCGTATTGATATATAAATAAATAATTCTCCAAGCATTTAGCGGGGTCGGTCCTAAGCATTGCTTATTCATATTAAGTTTTAGTTCTATCAAATTGTCCAATTGCAAATTAAATCTCTATTAAAAGGCCACTTACTTAATAAGTTCTGCTCTTTTTGGACATTTCGGAAGGCATGCAGTACTAGTAAGATGCACAGTTCCATTTCTTCCACTGAATGCACCTTATAATGCATGAGACACACTCAGCCACGAGAGAACCAACCATCGGCTTCATTCAGTGGATTCATATGGACCTCGGCCTCTCGCACTAACCCTAATCCTTGTACTCCGGTCGCTACTTCACCCGCTCACTCATCACCCTATCACTCACCAAGCAGAGGCGGGCTGCCTAAGCCACCACCAGACTGTGCCAAGTTGCTTTGGTCACAATTTATAATATTCAACTTCATCAGTTTCAGGATCCATAAGAGCCATATTGAAGACAGCTACACCTTGTCAGAGTGAGAATTGGAATATACCAATATAAGGTGATGGTTTCCATATATTATAATTAATTACAATTCCATAGACACATATTATATTTAAAAAGACTCAATATTAATACGGTCTGACTTAGATGTTGCTAGTTCCCCTCTTTCTAGTTGATAATCTATCTAAGATCTCTCTACTTTATTCCAACTATTACCTCTATCCCATTTTCCTGTTCCTCACTCCTTCTCTCTTAATCTTTCCTCTTTTTCCCTCCTCTTCTATGCCTCTTCCTCTTCAACTGCTCTTCTTCTCCTGTACCCTTGCTCCTCTTCCCCTTCTCGTCTTCTCCTGATCTGTTCTTCTTCCTTTTCTCCTCCCACTCCATGTTCTATTCTTTCTCCTGCTCCTTTGTCTCGTCTGTCGCCTCTCTATCCTCATTCCTCTTCTCTTTCTTCTTCTTCTTCTTCTTCTTCTTCTTCTTCCTCCATATACCTCCTCTTCTCCCCATTTTCTTTTTCTTCTCCTCTGCACTTTATCTTCAACCTCCTTCCCTTTCTCTTTTTCTTGATCTTCTTCTTGATCTTCTACTACTACTTCCTCTTCTTCTCCTTCTTCGTTGTCTTGGTCTCTTTGTCTCCTTCTTCTTTTTTTTCTTCTTCTACTACTACAACTACTCCTTCTCCTTCTTTGTTGTGTTGGTCTTCTTCCTCTTCTACTACTACTTTGTCTCCTTCTTTGTCATCTTGGTCGTCTTTGTCCACTTCGTATCTTCTTCTTCTACTATCACAACTACTTCTTCTCCTTCTTCATTGACTAGTTTTCTTTGTCTCCTTCTTCTTCTTTGTCTTCTACTACTACTACTATTTAGTCTCCTTCTTCGTCATCTTAGTCTTCTTTGTCTCCTTCTTCTTCTACTACTTCTTCTCCTTCTTGGATGTCTTGGTCTTCTTTGTCTCCTTCTTCTTCTTCTTCTTCTTCTACTACTACATCTCCTTCTTTTCATCTCTGTCTTCTTCTACTTCTTTTTCTTCTTCTACTACTCCTTCTTCTCCTTCTTTGATGTCTTGGTCTTCTTTGTTGCTGTCTTCTTCTTCTACTACTACTTCTCCTTCTTCGTCATCTTAGACTTCTTTTGTCTCCTTCTTCTTCTTCTTCTTCTTCTTCTTCTACTACTACTACTTCTCCTTCTTCGTCATCTAAGACATCTGTGTCTCCTTCTTCTTCTACTCCTACTTCTTCTCCTTCTTCATCATCTTAGTCTTCTTTGTCTCCTTCTTCTTCTACTAGTTCTTCTCCTTCTTTGATGTCTCAGTCTTCTTTCTCTCCTTCTTCTTCTTCTTCTTCTTCTTCTACTACTACTTCTCCTTCTTCGTCATCTCAGACTTCTTTGTCTCCATCTTCTTCTACTTCTACTACTTAGTCTCCTTCTTCGATGTCTTAGTCTTCGTTGTCTCCTTCTTTTTCTTCTTCTACTACTTCTTCTCCTTCTTCGATGTCTTAGTTTTCTTTGTCTCCTTCTTCTTTTTCTTCTTCTTCTACTACTACTTCTTCATTGTCTTAGACTTCTTTGTCTCCTTCTTCTTCTTCTAGTTCTACTACTTAGTCTCCTTCTTCATGATCTTAGTCTTTTTCTACTACTATTATTTCTTCTCCTTCTTCATCATCTTGGTCTTCTTTTTCTTCTTCTTCTACTATTATTACTTCTTCTCCTTCTTCGTCATCTTGGTCTTCTTTGTCTCCTTCTTCTTCGTCTTCTACTACTACTACTTCCTCTCCTTCTTTGTCATCTTAGTCTTCATTGTCTCCTTCTTCTTCTACTTCTTCTACTACTACTACTTCTTCTCTTTCTTCATCATCTTGGTCTTCTGTGTCTCCTTATTCTTCTTCTTCTACTAATTCTTCTCCTTCTTCGACAAGTTAGTCTTCTTTGTCTCCTTCTTTTTCTTATTCTTCTACTACTACTTCTTCATTGTCTTAGACTTCTTTCTTTCTCTCCTTCTTCTTCTTCTACTTCTACTACTTAGTCTCCTTCTTCATGATCTTAGTCTTCTTTGTCTTTTTCTACTACTATTATTTCTTCTCCTTCTTCATCATCTTAGTATTCTTTTTTTTCTTCTTCGATGTGTTAGACTTCTTTGTCTCCTTCTTCTGTTTCTTCTTCTTCTACTACTACTTCTTCGTTGTCTTAGACTTCTTTCTGTCCTTCTTCTTCTACTTCTACTACTGAGTCTCCTTCTTCATCATCTTAGTCTTCTTTGTCTTTTTCAACTGCTATTATTTCTTCTCCTTCTTCATCATCTTGGTCTTCTTTGTCTTCTTCTTCATCTACTACTACTTCTTCTCCTTCTTTGTCGTCTTAGTCTTCATTGTCTCCTTCTTCTTCTACTTCTTCTACTACTACTACTTCTTCTCCTTCTTCATCATCTTGGTCTTCTTTGTTTCCTTCTTCTTCAACTACTACTACTTCTCCTTCTTCATAGTCTTGGTCTTCTTAGTCTCCTTCTTCTTCTTATTCTTCTTCTTCTTCGACTACTACTTCTTCTTCTTCTTCTTCTTCTTTTTTCTTCTTCTTCAAGCACCTCTTCAATTAATACCAGTATACCTACCTACACAACCAAGTTTCACCCACTTACATACAAGTACATCGAAACACCCCCTTACTCCCTCCCCCCCCCCCCCCCCCCCCCACCCCCCCACACACACACACATCACACTTGACACATTTGCCATCAGTCTCTGTCAAGGATGCCTTGTGTGAAGCTGCGCATGCACGGTTCCCGAAGTCCAGGTTGTTAGTTTGACGGATAGAGGCTGCCTTCACTGAGAGATTATGCACCTTCTGATGCGTCACACTTGCCTGCACTCACCCCGACAAGCAGCAACATCACTCTAATGTCATTCTTTGTACCCACCCATTTACCCACCTGTGTTTCACTGCCAACATTCACATACTCAGATGCTTTTGAATAGTTTTGCTTTGCAAAGATTTAGAGGGTATACATGCTAGGTATAATATGTACATAAGGTAAACTTTGAACTTAAAATAACAAAAAACTAATGACCACTAACACAGCAAGGTGAAGACAGTCAAAGAAAATAACTATTGTGAACCAAACAACTATCCGATTGTAGAACGAACAAACTCACAGAGGTTTGGGGGCTGTGGGAGAATGCTTACAAACAGAGAAAGAAGGCATGCAGTAGATAGCTACACAACAACTGAAAGTGATAAAAACAAGGGGAGTCACAAGACAATTACGAGCTGAAATATAATGACGATTAGCCTTGCAATAAAAATAAAAATACGCACACAAAAAAACTATGCAAGCATGACATGCATTAAAAAAAAAAATATTAGTTGGAATTATAGCAGAGGGTCTGCTTCAGGGTGTGGCTTACAATAATAAGGTGTATAGGTAGATGAACGTGAACGCGCAGAAAGCGCTGAAAAAATGGCTTTATATTGGCGTGGGAGGCAATATGACACACAGCTGTACCTCGGCACAGACATGATGTCTTTCATTTGTTCTTCTTGTTGTAAATATAGTTTATTCATTGAATAAAGTCTTTTGTCAGCGCTGTGGCACTGGTCTTCCAGCCATGTGACATTACAGTTATTTACAATATATGTATATGTAGTCTGATATTGTCATCAGCAGCTAGCTCAAGTCAGCTGAAATAACAATATTAATCATATCACCATGTCAGCTACCAGACACACTGTGACCACCATGCCACCTACCGGACACTCTGTAACCACAAACGTCAGCTATCAGACACACTGTGACCACCACGCCACCTACCGGACACTCTGTAACCACCACGTCAGCTAGCAGACACACGGTGACAACCACGCCACCTACAGGGCACACTGTAATAATCCTTCTACCGGAAGTTCAGTGCTAGCTGCTCACTAGGTGGCGTAGTGGATAACGGACTCAAACCGGACAAGAAACACATTATATAATGCCCGGTAGGTGGTGTGGTGGTTACAGTGTGCCCGGTAGCTGACGTGATGGTTATATACAGTGTGTCCAGTAAGTGGGTGGTGATTATATATACAGTGTGTCCAGTAAGTGATGTGGTGGTTATATACAGTGTGTCCAGTAAGTGGCGTGGTGGTTATATATACCATAAGTCCAGTAAGTGGCATGGTGGTTATATATATATATATACTCTGTGTCCAGTAAGTGGCATGGTGGTTATATACAGTGTGTCCAGTGAGTGGTGTGTTGGTTTTACATGCAGTGTGTCCAGTAAGTGGCATGGTGGTCATATGCAGTGTGTCCAGTAAGTGGCATCATCACCATCATCATGCTGTCGGTCGCGATGCGACAAAGACTGCTTTCATTACTTGACTGCTGCTCTCCATTTAGCTCTCTGCTGTGAGAGTTGCATCCATGAGTCGGTCTTAATGTCAACATTTCATGAAAGCTGCCTGCAAATTGGTTGGCATAGATAGCAGCTGCCTGTCACAGTACAGTGGCATGGTGGTTATATATACAGTGTTTCCAGTAAGTGACATGGTGGTTATATACAGTGTGTCCAGTAAGTGGCATGGTGGTTATATATACAGTGTGTCCAGTAAGTGGCATGGTGGTTATATGCAATGTGTCCAGTAAGTGGCATCGTGGTTATATATACAGTGTGTCCAGTAAGTGGCATGGTGGTTATATATACAGTGTGTCCAGTAAGTGGCATGGTGGTTATATGCAGTGTGTCCAGTAAGTGGCATGGTGGTTATATATACAGTGTGTCCAGTAAGTGGCATGGTGGTTATATATACAGTGTGTCCAGTAAGTGGCATGGTGGTTATATATACAGTGTGTCCAGTAAGTGGCATGGTGGTTATATATACAGTGTGTCCAGTAAGTGGCATGGTGGTTATATATACAGTGTGTCCAGTAAGTGGCATGGTGGTTATATATACAGTGTGTCCAGTAAGTGGCATGGTGGTTATATATACAGTGTGTCCAGTAAGTGGCATGGTGGTTATATACAGTGTGTCCAGTAAGTGGCATGGTGGTTATATATACAGTGTGTCCAGTAAGTGGCATGGTGGTTATATATACAGTGTGTCCAGTAAGTGGCATGGTGGTTATATACAGTGTGTCCAGTAAGTGGCATGGTGGTTATATACAGTGTGTCCAGTAAGTGGCATGGTGGTTATATATACAGTGTGTCCAGTAAGTGGCATGGTGGTTATTATATGCAGTGTGTCCAGTAAGTGGCATGGTGGTTATATATACAGTGTGTCCAGTAAGTGGCATGGTGGTTATATACAGTGTGTCCAGTAAGTGGCATGGTGGTTATATATACAGTGTGTCCAGTAAGTGGCATGGTGGTTATATATACAGTGTGTCCAGTAAGTGGCATGGTGGTTATATATACAGTGTGTCCAGTAAGTGGCATGGTGGTTATATATGCAGTGTGTCCAGTAAGTGGCATGGTGGTTATATATACAGTGTGTCCAGTAAGTGGCATGGTGGTTTATATATACAGTGTGTCCAGTAAGTGGCATGGTGGTTATATGCAGTGTGTCCAGTAAGTGGCATGGTGGTTATATATACAGTGTGTCCAGTAAGTGGCATGGTGGTTATATACAGTGTGTCCAGTAAGTGGCATGGTGGTTATATATACAGTGTGTCCAGTAAGTGGCATGGTGGTTATATATACAGTGTGTCCAGTAAGTGGCATGGTGGTTATATGCAGTGTGTCCAGTAAGTGGCATGGTGGTTATATATACAGTGTGTCCAGTAAGTGGCATGGTGGTTATAAAACCGTGTGTCCAGTAAGTGGCATCGTGGTTATATATACAGTGTGTCCAGTAAGTGGCATGGTGGTTATATACTGTGTGTCCAGTAAGTGGCATGGTGGTTATATATACAGTGTGTCCAGTAAGTGGCATGGTGGTTATATGCAGTGTGTCCAGTAAGTGGCATCGTGGTTATATATACCGTGTTTCCAGTAAGTGGCATGGTGGTTATATACAGTGTGTCCAGTAAGTGGCATCGTGGTTGTATACAGTGTGTCCAGTAGGCGCTTGATTGCTTGCTGATGGTTGACCGCTGTGTCGGTGGTGAAAAGCTAACGGTATTTGTTCTGTCAATTTTTGTAATCACATTCCTATGTGTATGTCGAAAATAACACAAGATTTGAAAAGAGCAGATCCGTGTAAAATATTTGACAGCAAAGAAAGTATCGCAAATATAATTTTGAAGTGTTTAGATCTGTTTCAATTCACACAAGAATTGAGCTTACAAAGCATTACTAAAATTAATCGAATTGAGACAGCCCAGTTTGTTCTGATTTCCTAGTGGATATCCTCTACTACAATGCTGGTTGCCGAATGCGCATAGTTCCCGTCTAGGGGCGCCAGCTAGGGCCGCCACCAGGGGGCACCACCTGGGGTAACACATTGCTCAACTCGAGGAACACTGAAGCCTGGCTTACAACCTAATCAGTGGCAGTCCTTTTTTTTCTGTGAACAACGAAACAATGTTTTGCTTATTTTCTTGTAATTGCCTATCTATATTGTTGTAGATTTGTTTCCTGTGTAGGGGCAATTGTCATTAGGGCTGGAAGACCAGTGGATTAACGCTGACAACATGTTATTCAGAGGATTACAAACACTCGAGCGAAAAGAAGAATAAATTGTGACGCAAGTGAAATTAGACGTGGATGACTTTGCCATCCTTGTCTGATGGGAGTTGGGGTTTAACTGCTCTACTCGATTTGCTGGGGATCCTAATTAGTGATTACTGGAGGGGCCCTGATATGGTGTGTCTACTTGTTAGTACAGACGCAAGGCGGAGGGATTGCTTTAAGTTCCCTCCTGGTTGTATGGTAAAGGCCCCGCCACATACACCTTCGTGGATGTAGTTGAACGTAGTGGAGGCTAACATAGTTGAACATAGCTGAACGTAGTTGAACGTACCGGCATCCATACTTCTCCATCATGCTAACTTGGTAATAATGTGGGTGTGCCATGAGTCCGTACCAAAACCTGCCGTACCGTAACATATTTCAACATAGTTTAACATACTTACACCACGTTTGACCCACGTCAGCCTCCACTACGTTCACCTTCGTTCAACTACGTTCACTAAGGTGTATAGATGTTGACAATTAAATACCCTACACACAGTAGTCACGTCGGACTCTCAGCTTTTCCAGCCACATTATTACGTCGTTGTGTCAGGACTCAAACCACACAACGACGTGGTGTTCTCTGTGGCAGAGTGGTTAGACTAGAGTGTCTTACTTTTTTCGAGGTCGGACTCCTAATCTGAAGGTCAGTTGTTCAATTCCCTGTCCCCCCCCCCACACCTCTGCCAATTTGGATTTCTATCACTGTGTATAACATACTGTAAAATCTCCCATTAATTAGACACTGACGGGTATATTGAACTGGTCTATACGAGATTACAAATGGTCTATAAAGGTAAATGATGTAATGTGACCAAATGAATATCGTATTGTGTAGTGTTGGTGATCCTTTACTTATATTAGATAGACATTGTGCATTAAATAGATATTGTGAGAGGGGCACTATTATTAGTGTGATAGAGCGTTAGCAGCTCTGCTCACATACCCCCTCCCCCCCAACTGTTATTCATGGATCACTGCACACCCAGACACAAAAGGGCACTGTAGCCATAAACAACCAAGGCATGGATACAAGAATGCTGACTGTTCATTGGTAGATTGGAGAATGCTTACTGTTGATTGGAGGAGCTGGTCAGGTGTGACAGCCATCTTGGATTTATCAACCACTATATAATTATATACCGGAGGGTGTAAACTCTCTGTCTTTCTGTGCACTTTATACTCTACCTTTCTCCTACTTGCCTGTAGTCATTTCCTATTTAGCCTGCCTACACAACTACAGCTGCCAGCCATCGACTTTACAATACATCATCATCAAAGGCCGGTTACTCTCATACATTGTCTATGTGGTGTGGGAGGTTAAAAATCCCTTGGGATGGTAAAAGTGTAGGCTCAGGCTTTCTATCGACAAACTGTCTAATGGTGAAAACAAGTCTATTCAGATCCAATGAGGAAAAGATAACTTGTGGAGTACCCCAAGGGTCAGTCCTGGGGCCTCTTCTCTTCCTCATATATATTAACGATCTAAACAACTGGCTAGAAATTGAAAACATCCAACTATATGCAGATGACCCTGTGGTATATGATGCAGGTAAAACAACCAAAGAAATAGAAACAAAACTGAATCTAACACTAACAAAACTAATCGAGTGGTGCCAACTAAATAGGATAACCATAAACAACAGCAAGTCAAAAACAGTACTATTTGGTACCAGGCTAACAAGTAACGAGAAAATAAAGTGTCTTCTGGGAAACACCAAACTGGAACAAGTAGGCACTCCCGATATCTGGGAGTGGATCTAGACAGACACCTAAATTATGACCTCTGCATAACAAATACTATCAAAAAAGTAAACCATAAAATATGGCTACTGACTAAACTGAGATACTACATGACTGAAAACATTGCAATTAAAATATATAAAGGCATGATCCTCCCCTACTTTGACTATGGCGATGTAGTATACATGGGAGGAAATACACAACTATTAAACAAACTACAGGTGCTACAAAATAGAGCCCTCAAAGTATGCCTTCAGGTGAACAAAAGATATCCCACAATCGAATTACACAAAAAATGGAATGCAACACTACTAATGAGTAGAAGGGAAACGCACCTCAAAATACTGGCACACCATTACACCAGAAAACCAGGCTACACAGCAACCCCTTGTAGGGACACCAGGCAAATGGCAGCCCCAGTGGTACTGACAGCAATAAGTGAGAGAAGTGTACTGGCCATGGCGGCACATGCCTGGAATAATCAACCCACACAACAATAGGCAATCAAAAGCATGGACCACTATAAAAGGTGCTTAAAGAAAACATAATACACAACCACCTACTGAAGAAACAATATCTCACCTGATCTTGGGCGCAGTCACTGCTTGCTGTGTTCTGGCACAAAAAGCAAAAGACAGGCCAGAAAAGATGGTAGATATTACAATTACGGAAACTAGCCCTACTAAGTACTAAGTAATGCGAAATGAATATCACCATAGGGCGCAGTGTGTCTGGGTATGTGTACTGGCACAAACCAAAGCTGAATAGGCAGGCCACGGTCATGCATCCGAATCACCCTGAAATACAAAATGGCTAACCATACAACACAGCCATCCCACCTAGTCGCAGTGCTGAAGGGTCCAGGGGTGTTCTGGCACACTGGTGTACTATCTAAGGACAGGGCATGGGTGAAAGGATGCTGTAACAAACCACAATGGGATGGGATCCTCTCCCACAGGCCTATATGTCATCTGTGTCGATGTACATAGTAGGCTAGGTTATCATATACAGGTTAGGAAAACACTTGAAAATTAAAAAGAAACTAATATAGAAACTACTAACACCCAAAACCGCAAAGGTTGGCCCAAGAAAGATCAGGTAAAGACTCCTGAGTACGGGACCAGACCAATCCAGTATCACAGCTGTCCAGCGTTGAAAACAAGCACCCTCGCGGGAGCTTATACGTTATGTGCAGCATAAAAAACTTGTCACAAAAAAAAAAGAAAATGTATCCATGATAGGCCGTATACATCTTCAAGAAAAACAAGAAAAAAAGAAACTTTCTGTGCCAAAGATCACACTTTGTGGAATAGGTTGCCAGATGAAGTGCGAAAAGCATTTTCGATTGAGCAATCTTAATTTGGTCACACGTAAGTCTCACCTGTTGATTTTTGCTCTTTTAATACGTGACATGTATGTATTCTATAACAGTAACTACAAGTTCAGGTGCAAACCCGCGTAAACACCAATCCAAAAATGGAGATAAACATTAGAATCAAACCTTCAAAAAGTTAATTTCTTTATAATCCTACTTTTTTGTCCATTGCTCCATAAGCATATTATCATCTGAAAAGTGGAATTTGTGAGAATTAAGCTTATTTTCAATTAAAAATGTATAATGCAAACTACATTTTTGAGTTGGCGTTTACATGGTTTTGCGCCTGAACTCTGCTTGAACACATTTGTAAATATTTCACAATGTGGTGTTTATTGTGCCGGGGATAGAATGAGGGATGCTATAATGAGGGCGCTCTATCAAATGAAGAGTTCAGGCACAAAACCCTGTAAACACCAATCCAAAGATTTTAGTTATATAACATATTTTTATGTGAAAGTAATTTTATTCTAACTAATTCCACTTTTTGTGTGAAGGAATGGTTATGCAGCAATGAATAAAAATATAGGAATATAAAAAAAGAATTCTTTGAAGGAATTAAGTCCAATGTTTATCCCAATTTTTGGATTTCCGCTTACAGGGTTTTGCGCCTGAAATCTTCAAATATTAAATTTAGATTATTATTAGTAGAAGTACTAGAAAGTTATTCTTGTGACTAGGTAGAACAGGGGAGGGGGGGGGGGGTTACTGTGGCACAGTGCCGACTGATTGGTTGTGCTATGGACAGAAGGCCGGTGTAGGACGTTCAAAACACTACCCCGTTCAAAACTCTATGGTAGTGTTTTGAACTTAAGTTCAAAACACTACTGTTAAGTTAAAAAAACTACCCCAATGTATGCTCAAAACACTATCCAAGTTCAAAACACTATCAGGACACAGCAGTGGGTGTTGTAGTGCCGCCTAATGTACATATTGTTATGCGCATACATATTGGTATATGCTGACCGTGCTGCAGCATTTGATGCACATATTAGTAGTATACGCTGATAGTGCTGCGGCGTCTGCACCACACATTAATATATGCTGACCGTGCGGCGGCGTTTAACTATGTGTTAGTAGTATACACTAATAGTGCTGCAGCATCTGCACCACGTATTAGTATACGCTCTTAGTGCTGTGGTGTCTGCACCACATATTACTATACGCTGACCATGCGGCGGCGTTTAACTATGTGTTAGTAGTATACACTAATAGTGCTGCAGCATCTGCACCACATATTAGTATACGCTGATATTGCTGTGGCGTCTGCACCGCATATTACTATACGCTGACCATGCGGCGGCGTTTAACTATGTGTTAATAGTATATGCTAATAGTGCTGCAGCATCTGCACCACGTATTAGTATATGCTGATAGTGCTGCGGCATCTGCACCACATATTAGTATACGTAATAGTGCTGCAGCATCTGCACCACATATTAGTATACGCTGATAGTGCTGCGGGGTCTACACCACGTATTAGTATACGCTGATAGTGCTGAGGAGTTTAACAACATATTAGTATACGCTGTTAGTGCTGTGGACTTTAACAACATATTAGCATACGCTGATAGTGCTGCAACATCTGCACCACATATTAGCATACACTGATAGTGATGTGGAATTTAACAACATATTAGTTAGTATACACTGATAGTGCTGTGGCACTTAGCACCATATTAGTATATGCTGATAGTGCTGCAGCGTTTGACAATGTATTAGTATACACTGATAGTGCTGCAGTGGCTGGACCACATATTAGTATACGCTAATAGTGCTGTGGAGTTAAACAACATATTAGTATACACTGATAGTGCTGCAGCATTTAACAATGTATTATTAGTATACGTCATGCTGCTGCGGCATCTGCACCATGTATTAGTATATGCTGATAGTGCTGCAGAGTTTAACAATGTATTAGTATATACTGATAGTGCTGCGATGCTTAACTCCATATTAGTATACACTGATAGTGCTGCGGTGTTTAACAACATCTTAGAAAACCACTGGGGATGGCTGAATGAGTTAAGCATCCATCTCCTGCTTTGGGAGATCGGGGGATCCAAACCCATGGGTTTGCGTGTTTGAACCCTGGTTTAGTCAAACCAATGACTTAAATATCGATACTTGTCACTTCCTAGCAGGGCACTCAGCTGGACTTGGGATGGAGGTACTCCGCACCAAATGATACAACGAATAGCAGTAACAAATAGAATAGTAATAATAATAATTGCCTTCCACGCCTTTATAATCGCATAATGCTTATACATCACATATATTCTGGAACCATGCAATCGAATGTTATGTACATTTATCTGAAGGCCCTGTCACACTGTGCCGTATTGCATCAGCGTATGCCTAGCGATGTGATTTTGCGCCAACACGTTGGTGTACGCTGGTGTACACTGGTGTACGCCAGTGTACACTGGTGTGCACTGGTGTATGCTGTGACAAGCTATGGGTACGCTTGGCATAAGTAGTATCTTTGAGCATGTTCCAAATTCCCTCTATATGACAGCGTATCACATACGTCAGCATATGCTTATGCAGTGTGACAGGGCCTTTATATATATTGTTTATTATCCATCTGTAATTCTATGCAGCTTACTACTACAACTGATAGTTTCATTTATGTAACACACAACTTTGCTGGAATACCAGTTCTTAGACGCCGATATAAGACATTCTTTGAATGAATGAACTACACATAATAAAAAAACCTGCAACTTTAATCAATGAATGTAATCAGAGGACGATGACTGGAGTTGCCATGAATGCGCACTGTCACAAGTCAATACCCATCAGGGATATGACCTGAGATGCGTCTAGAATGTAAACTCCCACTCACTCACTACTGCCTGGTGCTGGGCCACAGTCAGGGCATGCCTCAGATTCGACTCCGAGACAACTCCGCAACGTCTTTTTGGCCAATTTGTGTTCAAGGTGCGCCTCTGAGTTGACTCCGAGACATGTCACTTATCAGGTAGGAGGCAAAATACACCTCCAAAATAGTCGTGGGTTTCAGCCAATCAGAGCTGTTCTTTTCAATTGCAGATGGCTGCATGCTATGGAGGCCTCCATTTTAGAGACACCAGACACTATATTCCCCCAACGCCAGCTTTCCTAACTACGGACGCTTAACATTGTCATTTACGCCCAGAAATTTAGAGTTAATATTGTAATGGCCCATGGCCCTCCGACTCTCACTCACATGGTTACTCACGGAAGAACACCAAGATTCAATCAGAGTACGCTTCAACTTGGTTTATTGAACCATCTGCTCTCCGCAGCGTCAGTAGTTGTCTGACCCGCCCCCTGACTCGCCAGATTCCACATCGACTCTATAGGTGTGTGTGTGTGGGGGGGGGGGGGGGGTCAGCCACCCGCAGTAGAGGGCAGCCCAGTTGGGGTCTGCCCGGTGGCTACCCATGCCGCCACCTGGCGGAGTATAGTAGTACTGCGCTGGTGTACGGTATAGTCTCCGCTGCTACTGCGTGGTAGTAGAGCTCATGTACAGACTACTACACTATGAATACCATATCTGAATAATAGCTCGCAAATTCAGGGCATATCATTATAAGAAATTAGACTGCCATAGCCCGAAGCTTTTGAATTTCTGACATTTAAGAAATATATATATTAGTTTTATCATTCAAATCTATCCTAATTTAGTTCCATGTAACCTTTATTATAAGACACCCGGCAGCTATATGGCTTTCAACTTAGAGCAACATCAGGAATTTCTCCGAGGTACCTCCGAGGCGCCCCCTGTACGCGGCTCTGGTAACCACGGCCTTCACACTTCCGGTAAATAAATGCTGCTATTTTTGTCCGCTATCTAGGCCACATGTCGATGGTAGAGCGTGCATCGGTTCCGGTCCATTAGCTACTTCCGGTTGGCATCAAAGCAGTTCCACGCTGGGCCGACAGGGGGCTGGCCAGAAGCATGCAAAGCATGCCGGGAGTTTATAGCGGTAGACCACTACCAGCTCTGACAACACCGGCAACACCTCAACATCTCACTCCAATAAATCTTTTTTAATCAACAACAAAATTAACAAAGCAAGGGAGCACAACATCGACGACAAATCAATAACAAATCAACAGCAACAAATCGACAAGCAAATCAATAATTATAATCGGCACAAAACAATATATATCAACGAAATCACATTGAAAGCATGTTTTTAAGTCAGGAAACAATAAACAAAAATTCAACAAAGCCCACAGTAAAATCAACAATAAATTGCACACCACAATCAACAACAGAATCAACAACAAAATCAATAATAAATCATTAAAACAAAATCAACAAATATCACTCAAAAATACACCAACAATAAACAAAATCTCATTATAAACATCAGTTATTTTCTGATCACCAATTGGTCATTGTCACTGTCTACTTTAGATTTGCACAGTTTGGTGGTTTTAAATTTGTAATTTTCTTTAGATAGATGAGCCTGTCTCAAAAGGTGATAACTCTTTTGTTGTTGTCCATTGTAACGATTGACACAAAACAGCACAGAAACAGTTACACTGAAAACACAAGGACATTTGCTTCAAATCAATATGTATTCTATTGGGATTATAAAACACAATGTAAAACACAAATCAGTTTAACCTGAGCAAATGCATAAGCAGATAGTATGTTGATCGTTACAATGGACAAAGCTTTGTCCCAAATTGCTTAGCACCTTTTGAAACAATCTCAGATACATTAATTTGATTATAACCGATATTACTTTAGTTTGAAGCGACTTTTATCTTAAATGGCTGACTTTGGAGATATTTGAAGTGCAAATATCGAAGATTAACTTTGGTGTGCATGCTAAAATTCAGAGACCATAGGCACAAGAGAAACAAACTGTACCAACTCGATTTAATATTCTCTTATACGCAGCAACACATGTTTAATAAGTGAACCCGTATTTAAGTTTCACAATTATGTAGAATTTTTTTCATATTTTTTTTTTCATTTTTTTTCATATGTTGTAAATATATTTATTCTGCTGAATAATTCTTTTGTCAGTGCCGAAGCACTGGTCTTCCAGCCATTTTTCAATTCAGGGTTATTTACACAAAAGGTATATAGAATAAGGTGTACAGTACCTGTTGAATAGACAATTTGCACCATGTAACACAATGAAATTCTAAAACCCAAAAGTTCCATAACAATATGGTACAGTAGTGTTATGTAACCAGATCAATATTAGTCAGATCAATGTGAGTATTTACATAGTATTTAGAATGTAAGCAGAAGTTATCTTCTCTATTCAGTTGGTAAACTTGTAGTAAGTTTTAATGTTCAGTTGCAGTTAGGCAAGCGGTATATAAATGTTGGTTCGTTAGGAAAATTCTAGTGTAACTCTAATGTAGCTAGTTATGTGAGTTTATGAATTATGTTTTTGGGGTGGGGTTGTTAATAATACACTGGACCATCTGTGACCAGTGAAGCAGTGGGACCAATCCCAGTGCATTTAGGTCTTAAATTTTACATTTTTACCTGGACTGTCTCTGTCATCGTATATGGTTGACTGGAGATAACAGAGGAACAGCAACAATTTAAAAAAAGTCGGGGCGGGGGGGGGGTTTCAATAATTTGATGCTTTTGTAGTAGTCTGTAATGACCTTTGGCCGTGTATCTCTGTAAAGCATAGAGGTTGACAGTTTACCCTTGAGTTTCCCCAAACCCCCGGTAGTATGACGTCATTTGACCATAGTGCCATTCTATCGAGCAGAAAGCACTTCGATATCACACCAGCACATACACAAATTAACAGGTATACATGGATAGGATTTGTTTGTTTGTTTGAGTTTTACATCCTGGCAACATCTAAGGTCATATCAGGATGGGTACCGACTCATGACAGTGCGCACTCATGGAGACTTTATAGTGCTGCCCCACTGCAAAATCAAGCCACTGGCACCATGCCCCGATATCCCACTCAGACACATTATCCTGGCACTGAGCTAACCAGTCCTTGCCCTATCCAATTAATGCCAAGCACCATGATAGGAAGCGACATGTATAAACTTTCAAGTCTTTGGTTTGACTCGACCGGGAACCAAACTCCAACCTTCCAAATGCGAGGCGCGCGCTCTAGCCGATCAGAGGCGTTTATGATGTCAGCGACTGGAGGAGAATATGGATGGGGTGGGGCATGTACGCGTTTGAAACCATGGCGGCACTTAGTGCACAAAATATCGCCAGGTGGCGGCAGTAGTGTCTTTATCTTATGCCTTTGTCAGTTGTTTGTTTAGTAGATCCAAAAGACTATAAGACTGCTCACTCCCTATCTCTCCCATGTACATTTTGCAGTGCCATCTTGTGGTGGGCTTGATGTTTTAAACATTTTAAAACATCCGGGGCGGACCCCGGATCAGCCACGGATGACGCCGGATAATGCTGGATCACCACGGACGAGTCACGGATCACCCCGGATCGCCACGGACCATCCCGGATGACGGTCCGGAGCTCGTCCGGCCTCTGATCCGGGTAGGTGTGACTGAGGCTTTACAGCAGTGCCAAGGTCTAAGAATTTGACTACATGTTCCTTCCACACAGCGGTACAAGTTTTAATGAGTTGTGTCAGTGTGTAAATTGGATATGTAAGTTCAGATCTAGGTCACTGTTCTGGATTAGAAAAGAATAACAAATAAACATAAAATAAAATTAACAGTTCAGGTGCAAAACCATCCAAACGCGATCAAAAAAATGTCATTAAAATAACCAATCATTTCATCAAGGATGATTAATTCCACTTTTCTTACTGTGAAGTGATTATGGAGCAGGAATTAAAAAGATTAATTAGTTGATGGCTTGATTCCAATGTTTATCTCTATTTTTGGATTGTAATGACTTTTGGCCACGTATCTCAGTATAGCTCAGAGGGTGACAGTTTATCCTGGAGTTTCCCCAAACCGCCAGTAGTATGACGCCATTTGACCATAGTGCTGTGCCATTCTATCGAATAGAAAACACTTTGATATCACACCAGCACATGCACAAATTAGGATTTGTTGGTTGGTTGGTTTTACGCCCAAACTTTTCATTTAATCCATCGGACTATATAGCTTTAATTTACTTATAAAAAAAAAAGATATGGCCGTGAAGCACAATACTTGGTACATGGAGTTAATAACCAACAGCACTCCACCTCACTAAAACATATTGGCAAACAGGATAGACCATAAATGGTGCCCCCTAGAGACTAAAGCCCTGGTCACATAGCCGTTAGTGGACGTAGGCGAACGTAGTGGAGGCTAAGGTAGTTGAAAGTAGTTGAACCTAGTTGAACGTACTTGAACGTACCGGCATCCATACTTGTGCTTGATGTTAACTTGGTAATAACGTGGGCGAGCCGTGATTTCTGATTACATTTTTGGACATGTTCAAAAGAGCGTACGTTAGTTGCTGAATTTCTAGCATAGTAGAACGTAGTAGAACCTATCTCTTAATATACTCTAGCATAGTCTAGCATACTCTAGCGTACTGTAGCATACTTTGACCTGCACACAACCATGGCCATTCCACGCCATGCATGCTGTGGTCACATAGCCGTTAGTGGATGTAGTTGAACCTAGTTGAACATAGTGGAGGCTAAAGTAGTTGAAAGTAGTTGAACCTAGTTGAAAGTAGTTGAACTTACCGGCATCCATACCGTAATGTATTTATCCCTATCATTCGCTGGCAAAAGGTGCCATACCTTGATGTATTTCAAAGTAGTTTACCAAACTTACACCATGTTTGACCCACGTTAGCTTCCACTACGTTCATCTATGTTCAACTACGTCCACTGAAGGCTATGTGACCAGGGCTTAACACAGAAACTAGCTATACCTAGCATGATTTGAAAATGCATGTAGCTTGTTTTTATTGTGATTCAACTTCATTCATCTAATGTTCTCTTGCTGGTATTATGTGACATTTAGTGTGACCGAGTACAATATTACCAAAAGTGCAAACTTTATGAGTATACGGATCAGTTTTTCAGTGGAATAAACACGTTCACTGGGAATGAGATACAAAATGGATTCTGGCAGATGACATTGTAACCGATCTAAGTGACCACAATGGATGCCACTGGGCATCTCAGCTATCGAATGTGTCGGTGTTAATAACTAATTACCATGCATACAATAATACTCTTCACACCGTGTAGGGATCCCTTATGATGTCACATATCTGACACACTTAAACTTGTATAAACCGATGATTGCTACTATATTAAAACAAGATGTATTACATTGATACGTTATTATATAATTGATATTAATTTGAATAAACTTTTACCTGAAGTGTTGACTATTGATATATTTGAGGTGAAAACATGACCACTTAAATTTCGTGTCCCCACTGAAATGCTGGGCATGGTGTCGCGGTTTGAGATTGTATCCGGTTTAAAATTGTCCTTTTGTTTTAGCAATGCACATGCAAAGTCAATGGGCAATTTCACACTGCAGTTTGTACTTAACCAATAATTACATAGCAGGCTATTAGCCTAGATCAGGACATGTCGTACTGTCAGTTTACACCAGGACATAACAGGCTGTCAGCCTATCTCAGGACATAACAGGCTGTCAGCCTATCTCAGGACATAACAGGCCTTCAACCTATATCAGGACATACTGGGCTGTCAGCATATATCAGGACATAGCAGGTTGTCAGCCTATCTCAGGACATAACAGGTTGTCAGCCTATATCAGGACATGGTGGGCAGTCAGCCTATCTCAGGATATTCCATGCTGTAAGCCTATCTCAGGACATAACAGGTTGTCAGCCTATCTCAGGACATAACAGTCTGTCAGCCTATCTCAGGACATAACAGGCCTTCAGCCTATATCAGGACAGACTGGGCTGTCAACTTATCTCAGGACATAACAGGCTGTCAACGTATCTCAGGACATAACAGGCTGTCAGCCTATCTCAGGACATTGCTCATTGTCAGTCTACATCAGGACATAACAATCTGACAGCCTATATCAGAACATAACAGGCTGTCAGCCTATCTCAGGACATAACAGGCTGTCAGCCTATCTCAGGACATAGCAGGCTGTCAGTCTATATAAGGACATAACAGGCTGTCATCCTATATCAGGACATAGTGTGATGTTAGGCTATATCAGGACATAATATACTGTCAGCCTATATCAAGACATAGGATACTGTCAGTTTACATCAAGACATATGACATAGCCGGCTGTCAGCCGATATGAGAGCATAATGTGATGTTAGGCTATATCCGGACATAACTGTCTGTCAGTCGGTCAATTTGACTACTACAACTCGAATTCCCATATCGTAAACAAAAAGAACCATATCATATTATTTAAAAGTGCAGCTGGCAATGTAAAACAATTACGAGTAGTATAAGTATATATACACACAGTAAAACCTCTCTAAATCGATCGATCTTGTGGCTGACTCTAAGTGTTCCATTTAGGGAGGTGGTCCGTTTAGGAAGTTAGAATATGGTTACCATGGTATTGCTGGGTCCCAAATAAAGCTATCGATATAGGGGAGTGGTCAATCTGTGGAGGTGGTGAGTTAGAGAGGCTTTACTGTATATATATATATGCTTTCATCTTTTTTTAGTAGCATGCCTTTATATAGGATATTATCATTTCAGACGGGGTTGCTGAATGAGTTGAGCACCCGCCTTCCGTTTGTTATGTACAAATATACAGATGTTCGGTTCGGAATTACATATTGGCAGAGAGCATTATTATTCTTGGGTGAGGGAGTGGGGACAAGGTTATGTAATCTAAAAGCAATGGGTGCCCCACTCACACTATGACATGATATAAGCTATATGAAATATATGTTCACACATGATGCCCGAGATTGTGAAGAGATGTTCCTATATAAGAGACAGTTCATATTTGGTGAAATGTTTCCTATATGCATCCATAAAGAGTGCAAGTGGAGGAAAAGGACATTTTTACAAATATATATTATTGTAACTGTCTGCAAATACCTGTTACCACAGTGCCGATGGGCAAGCACACCAGCCTAATCTGCAGACAGTATGGACACCACCTACAGCTGGGTTGAGTGACAGCCACCCATACTGGAGGTGTCGCCCTCCCAGGCTGTGGAGGGTGCCTGATTGGCTGGCTGTGGGATGCCCAGTCACCTGCACTCCCTTGACCACCTGACCACACTAGCCTCACTTTGATATTAATTATTCAAGAAACTGCTCCAGACACACTGGACAGATCACTCTACTCCTGGCTCTTGAGCGAGAGACACCTAATCTAGAGCAGGACCCCCAGACACTCTGTCTGATGCTACCACCTTTCATATATACAAACTGAGCTGTGTGCAACAACCAGGGGACTCCGGTTCAATGGGCTGCAGGCACTGATTCATAGACATACTAAAGAAGTAATGGGACTCTGAGAGGACAAAAGGTAAGGGGTCAGGGTGATAGGTCACTAGCAGGTTAACAGGAGTTGATGCCAATAAAGCACAACTTCTTCACTGTCAATCTTGCGTGACTTGTCTTCCCTTTCTTTCTTACGGGTTGTTTGAGAGTGACATCATGTATGATAGAATGGGGGTAGTTTATGATATTAATATTATTATCTGGTGCTCTGAGCGGCCGAGCATACCAGTAATATAAGTAGGTCTGTGGTCCTCCACGTCCCGGGCACTCCTCCTCCTCATCCTCCCTGACCTCACCTTTCTTATTGCTTCACTGGCCCCTCCTCCTCTTCATCCCCACCTCTTCCCCTATGTTTCCCCTCCTTTTCCTGCTCCCTTCACCTCCCAGCTCTCTTTCTCTCCTTCTCTCCCCCAGTTCTCTTCTACGGCCACCATCTTTCCCACCTCCTGCGCCTCCGCTATCACCTCTTCCTCCTCCTCCTCTTCCATCACCAACACAACGACCACCACCTTTCCCACCTCCTGCACCTCCGCTATCATCTCCTCCTCTTCCACCACCACCAGCTGTCCCACCTCCTCCACATCCTCCTCTTCCGCCACCACCACCACCTCTCTCACCTCCTCCACCTCCTCCTTCTCCACCACCACCACCTCCCCCATCTCCTCTTCTTCTTCCTTCACCACCACCGCCACCACCACCTCTCCCACCTCCTCCACCTCCTCCTATTCCACCACCACCACCACCTCTCCCACCTCCTCCACCTCCTCCTTCCCCACCACCACCACCTCTCCCACCTCCTCCACCACCACCTCTCCCACCTCCTCTTTCTCCACCACCACCACCTTTCCCACCTCCTCCTTTTCCTCCTTCTCCACCACAATTCCTCCCCCACCTCCTCTCCCGTTCCACCTCCACCACCACCACCTCCTCAAGCACCGCCACTTCCTCCCCCACCTCCTCCTCCACCACCATCACCCACCACCGCTTCATCCTCCACCACAACTCCTCCCCCCTCCATGACCACCACCACCACCACCTCGGCCATATCGCTAATGGCGGTGCCGCTTTGTGGATGCGCCGCTAAGGCATCTTTTACGAGCCCCCCCATCGATGGTTTCAACTGTGGCTTCCCCGGTGGCTTCCAACGTGGATTCGCGACGACAAGCCCCGGGCCTTCTCTGGGCACGTCCGATAAGCCCCGTCCCTTCTCCCTCCCGCCACCACCGGCCGCCGGCCGCCGGCCGGTGACCGTCCACTGCCTGCCACCTGCCTCCTGCCGCCGGCCGCCGGCAGCCCACCCCGGTCGCCCGCTGCCGTTCACCGCCCACCGCCCACCGTCCACCGCCCACCGCCCACCGCTCACCCCCGGCTAATACGGTTGTCGCAGCTCTCAGCAGGTCCCACCCCCCACCCTCCCACCCATTCACACACCTGCTCCCACCCAAACCCCACCCACCTACCCTCCCACCTGCCACCCCAGACAGACAGCACTTACCTTAGTGTAATCTGCCTGCAGCCCTCCCACCTCTCTCCCACCGCCTCTTGTTCTCAGCATCCACTCCTCCTCCCACCCGCACCCCTTTCCCACCCACCCACCCACCCACCCACACACACCCACGCACCCACACCCACCCACATTTAAACACACATCCTCCTCCCTGTAAAATCCTAACTCTCTTCCTACAGACGGAATGACTGAATGAGTTGAACGCCCGCTTCTCGTGTGTTGCGGATTATAGAATCCCTCGTCTTTCAACCCCAGCAGAGTCAATCTGAGAAATTTACCAAATTTAGACTTTGTCACAATGTAGCATGGCACTCGGCATTACTGCGCTAGGATAAGGAGCAGGTGAATGAGGAAGAGATATTATCTGCAATTCAAATTGCTCTTATCCAATCAACAAATGGAACAGTATAAACACTTTAGATTCTGAGCCCATCCGTCAAGTATGCTTTCAACCAGCAATAGGAATCCTTTTGAATCGGATAAATATTTAATTGATTAAATACTGACAATGGCAATGCTGTCACAGTCACCAAACACAATAACCAACAACATACCCCTCATACTTTCCCCTTCTCCCTTCACCTAATCGGTAGAGTGCGGAAGGTCGGGAGTTCGGTTCCCGGTCGGGCCAAATCAATGACTTTAAAATTGATACTTGTCGTTTCCTAGCCTGGCACTCGGCATTAAAATGATATGGCAATGACTGGTTAGCTCAGTGTCAGGATAATGTGACTGGGTGGGATATTGGGTTATGGTGCCGTCGGCCTGATTATTCTGTGGGGTAGCACTATAAAGTCACCATGAGTTTTGCCTGTGGCAGAGTGATTAGAGTGTCTGACTTTTTTCGAGGTCGGACTCCTAATCTGAAGGTCGGTGGTTTGATTCCCTGTGCCCCCCACCTCTGCCAATTTGGATTTCCACCGCTGTGTATAACTTACAGTGTCAACAAAGGCTGGTTGCTCTCATACCATGTCTATGTGGTGTGGGAGGTTAAAAATCCCTTGGGTCGGTAAAAGTGTAGGCTCAGGCTTTCTTTTGACAAATTGTCTAATGGTGAAAACAAGTCTATTCAGACTTATCCATTATATGCAGTATAAATCTTCAAGAAAAAAAACCAACCAAACTTTCCCCTTCATACCTGTCCTCCAACAACTCGCAACATCCCGCCTCAATCAACCACCCTACATGATTGCATTATTTGTACCGCACGCACACGATATAGTACAATTCAATGATTAATACCCAACAATAACAAAATAATTCTATAACATCCCTCACCAACCACATATCCATTGTGAAATATAACATGATATGGTGTAATTATTTTACATCCATCCCCAGGATACCTACAACAGTAAAACCTCTTGAACCGACCACCTCCACAGATCGACTACTCCCCTATATTGATCGCTTTATTTGGGTCCCAAACGATCGCCCATACAATATCATAAAAACAATTAAAAAAAATCCCTAAACCGACCACCTCACTAAAGGGACCATTTAAAGTTAGTTCCATGGTCGGTCCGTTTAGAGAGGTTTTTTTTACTGTATAAGTAAGTAGCACCCTTACCATATGCATTTATTTGCTAAAGGCTCTGCTACACCTCACTGGATTGGGAAACGGAAAGAAATCAAATAAAGTCTGGTGGAATACATCAATGTCCGATTTCCATACGATCAGCATCTGGCATTCCCGTTCTGTGTCTGGTGGTGTCCGGCATCTACGGTGGCAAGTTATGAACATGTACAAAAGTTGTAATGGATGCCACCGGATTAACGTCTACGGTTCTTGTCAGGTTTGAGTTTGTTTAGTCCGTTTTGTCCATTTCATGTCCGGTAGCTTTCTGAATTAGTCCCGTAATGGGAACCTTACCGCACATAACAGAGTTAAACCGGAGAGCTACCTGAGACCTAGCAGATGCAAGCATACTTGAACCAGACACGAAACGGATATTACGTACACATAACAGAGATTAATATTGTTATTTCAGCTGACTTGAGCTAGCTGCTGATGACAATATCAGACTACATATACATATATTGTAAATAACGGTATTGTCACATGGCTGGAAGACCAGTGCCATGGCTCTGACAAAAGACTTTATTCAATGAATAAACAAAACAAAAAGAAAAAAAACCTAACCAAATCCGAAGTGGATGAGTATGAGCATAGGAAGGCACAACAGCATTATGGAGACTTTCAACATTTGTATATTATCGCATTGCATATTTAGGTCTTGGTGTCTCGACTACCAAAATAATTCAGTAATTAACAATCAATGACACCAACGGTAAGTGAGTAAAAATAATATTAATATTAAAAACAATATTAATATTAAAACAAATATTACTAATAATATTATTATTAAACAAACCAAAAATATTATATATATTTACTGTCATAGCCCATCTCCTCTGCCTTCTCAGCCCACAGCTGATCTTTCTTGGGCTTCATCTTGAACTCCCGGCTCTTGCAGTTGCAGAGGAGTTCATTTTCGGCCACCCATCCCAACACATCCCCCTCCTGCTGTTCATCGCGCCGTCGGCAGCTTTTCTTAGCCGGCGCCTGTGTAATCCTCTCCCAGATAGCACAGAGACGTTGTTTTGTCCACTGAACCACCGTCGGGCCAACTGTGGCAAGCCACTCATACGAGCATATGCCACCATTGGCCCAACGGTGGCCAGATGGCGTTTGCCAACCATAGCAGCATACACCACTGTCGGCCCAATGGTGGCGCAATGGTGCCCCAACAGTGGCCCAATGGTGGCCCAACAGTGGCCGCGCCATCGGGCCATCAGTGGCAAGCTGCCATCGGGCTGATGTTGTTTTGTCCACTGACCCGCCATCGGGCCAACGGTGGCAAGCCACACATACCACATATGCTACAATTGGCCCAATGGTTGCCCGATAGAATTTGCCACCCATAGCAGCATACACCACTGCTGGCCCAATGGTGGCCACACTGTCAGATAATGCAGAGCCCATATCGTGTCCATATGGGTTACATTGTGAGCCCCAAACAGGAATCTCTGGATACCACATGGAGAAGATATACGTCTCCTGTGTCACAAAGCAGTTACCACAAAAGGCACTGGAGGAGTAAACCCCAATTAAAAAAAGTCATAGAGGTGCATGCACCTCATATTAGATATTAAGATGATAAGACGCTAATCTTGGCTAAAAAGCTAAGCTAAGAATTGATGACTACTAAACAAAACCCAGCACTCCTCACTAAAACACTTTTACAATGAAAATGGTGTTT
The DNA here is from genome assembly GCA_030323885.1 of Branchipolynoe longqiensis. NCBI lineage: Eukaryota > Metazoa > Annelida > Polychaeta > Phyllodocida > Polynoidae > Branchipolynoe > Branchipolynoe longqiensis. The sequence continues at coordinate 60,632,721 of CM059193.1, read as the reverse complement.
CATGAGCACTGGCAGGCATTTGTAACTTCAAACTCTCTACTGACCTGTTCCGAAAGCAACCGTATTACACCTCACCTATGGTTGTTAGGTAGGCACATTTTAACATCCTTCTCAACCATATCTTTTTACCGCTTGATGGATTGGGGAGGCTCTGTACTTGCCTGTCTATTGGCATCTCTCATGCGTCGACATACGTTACGACTACGTCGGACTGACACTACGCTTAAAGCCCCAGTCACACCTTACCGGACTGAGTACCAGACACCACCGGACACAGAATTGTCTCGTCCGGTGGTGTTCGGTATCAAAATGTCTCGAAATGTGTCGAACTGTTGCAACGGCCGACGGACGAAACGGACGCTAAACGGACAAGGAATGTTGTAGTACCGGTGGTGTCCTGTACTCAGTCCGGTAAGGTGTGTCTGGGGCTAAAGAGCGGCGGACCACCACCGACGGCCCGAAGGTGGCCTGACGGCGGAAAATGTGTGCCCAAAAATGGCAAAAAGTGGCGGACCACCACCGTCGGCCCGACGGTGGCCCGACAGTGGCAAATATGTAAAAAGAATGGCAAAGAGTGGCGCGCCACCGCCATCGGCTCGATGGTGGCAAATATGTAAAAAGAATGGAAAAGAGTGGCGCACCACCACAATCGGCCCGACGGTGGCCCGACAGTGGCAAATATGTAAAAAGAATGGCAAAAAGTGGCAGACCACCACCAGCGCCCGATGGTGGAAAATATGTGGCGACGCTGCGACCAATAGCCAACGTCGGTCCGACGGCTCTGTGCTATCTGGCACTGCCACTGCCACTGCCACTGACACTGCTGTTTCGGCCAATTCTGGATGCTCTTCCTCACTCAACACGGAATAGTTTGGTGACAGTAACGGCTTCTTCTGCCCCTTCTTCCTCTCCTTGGCGGTTTGCTTGGTCCAGACCATGACAAACAAACTACGACGGTTGCTGAGAAAGTTGTTGTGTTTTTGGCGTTGTCATTCTGTCCAGAGCCTTTATATGTTATTTGGTGTGTCCATCACATGACGTCAACAGTCTGGTACGTGTCCGGTACATGTTCATTAGGTGCGTTGAGTTTTGCCGTCGGTTTACCACAGTTTGGTAATGCGTTTGTTATATACGTTGTCATCCGTTGTCATCTGATTGTCATTCGTTGGCTATCCATGTACGTTTCATGTTCGTTTAATGTTCGTTCATCCAGTGCCCTTTGACCAGATTTCCCAACATTTTGATACATTTTGATACATTTCCCACCTGAACACGACCGGACTAGAAAATTCTCTGTCCGGTTCTGTCCGTTGCTCAATCCGCCATATTGTGACAGGCACTTAACACATGAACAAATATTAATATTATTTTATATCAACACCACACCAAACACCATAGTATACTATTAATAGAATAATTTCACATTCACGCAGTGTACTAGTACAAAGCTCGGTAACCTTGGCACTAGACACCCTGTTATCTCACAATTCGGTTCGATAGCATGGCCTGTTCTTTGTTTTCTTTGTAGCAAACGTGAAAAGAGACCACTATATTATTTATGTGAATGAATGTACCATAATATCGCCGAAAGAGCTGTGTCTCAGAACCAAAGACCCTATAATACTAAGACGGCTCACTCAGCCTCTACTGTGTAATCACAATGATCAAACCCACCACTTGGTGCGCTGGCTCTTCTCTTGGTTAAACAGGTGCTATATTATATGTATAAATGTATATATGAATGTGAAAGATGTGTGATGATGGCGATGCTGATGATGATGCTGATGGTGATGTGTATTTGTTCAAAGCAATTTCATATTGATGTGTATTCATACTTACCTATCTCATGTATAATATAATTATATGTGTTTACATGTGAAACACCAACCAACAGCTGGGCTGATCAAACCCATCACAAGGTAGCACTGGGAAATTTACATTACCATGGTAGAGATAGGGAGTGAGCCATCTTAGTATTATAGGGTCTTTGTCAGAACTAAAGAAATAGCAATATTCAACAAATAGAAGTCAACATTTGCAATATATTTACGTATCTAATTCAAGTCACACACATATATATGTGTTATATACATATATATATATATAAATATTATATATATATAAAGAAGGTGATAGCGTTTGCGGGGAGGATAGGCAGAGAGGAATCTACTCTAACTTAAAAAATAAATCCCCAAACAACAATAAACAAAAAAGCTAACTTATTGAAGCAAGCCTGTTCCCCCCCTTCCCCCTCCCCTATCCCCCTCCGTCCGTTCCGGCCTGCATTCATCCTTCTCCCCCTCCCCCGCCCCCCTCCCTTCCGGCCTGCATTCATTCTCCTCCCCTCCCCCTCCCCCCGTCCCCCTCCCTCCCTTCTGGCATGCATTCATCCTCCTCCCTCTCCCCCCTCCCCTCGTCTTCCTGCCTCCCTTCCGGCCTGCACTGATCCTCCTCCCTCTCCACCCTCCCCCCGTCCCCCTCCGTCCCTTCCGACTTGCATTCATCCTCCTCCCTCCCCCACCCAACGTCCCCCTCCCTCCCTTCCGGCCTGCATTCATCCTCTCCCCTCACCCCCAATCCCCCTCCCTCTTTTCTGGCCTGCATTACTCCTCCTCCCCCTCCCTCCTTCTCCCGGCACCCTCCCTCCCTTCCGGCTTGCATTCATCCCCCTTCTCCTCCCCTCCTCTACCCCCTCCCCTCCCTCCCTTCCGGCCTGCACTCATCCCCCCCTCCCCCTTGCCCCCCTCCCTTCCATCCAGCCTGCATTAATCCTCCTCCCCTCCCCCTCCCCTATCCCCTTCCCTGCCTTCCGGCCTGCATTAATCCTGCTCCCCCTCCCCCTCCCCTAGCCCCTTCCCTGCCTTCCGGCCTGCATTAATCCTGCTCCCCCTCCCCGTCCCCTATCCCATTCCCTGCCTTCCGGCCTGCATTAATCCTGCTCCCCCTCCCCCTCCCCTATCCCCTTCCCTGCCTTCCGGCCTGCATTAATCCTGCTCCCGCTCCCCCTCCCCTAGCCCCTTCCCTCCCTTCCGGCCTGCATTCATCCTGCTCCCCCTCCCCCTCCCCTATCCCCTTCCCTCCCTTCCGGCCTGCATTAATCCTGCTCCCCCTCCCCCTCCCCTAGCCCCTTCCCTCCCTTCCGGCCTGCATTCATCCTGCTCCCCCTCCCCCTCCCCTATCCCCTTCCCTCCCTTCCGGCCTGCATTCATCCTGCTCCCCCTCCCCCTCCCCTAGCCCCTTCCCTCCCTTCCGGCCTGCATTCATCCTGCTCCCCCTCCCCCTCCCCTAGCCCCTTCCCTCCCTTCCGGCCTGCATTAATCCTGCTCCCCCTCCCCCTCCCCTATCCCCTTCCCTCCCTTCCGGCTTGCATTCATCCTGCTCCCCCTCCCCCTCCCCTAGCCCCTTCCCTCCCTTCCGGCCTGCATTCATCCTGCTCCCCCTCCCCCCCTACCCTAGCCCCTTCCCCTCCCTTCCGGCCTGCATTAATCCTGCTCCCCCTCCCCCCTCCCCTATCCCCTTCCCTGCCTTCCGGCTTGCATTCATCCTGCTCCCCCTCCCCCTCCCCTAGCCCCTTCCCTCCCTTCCGGCCTGCATTCATCCTGCTCCCCCTCCCCCTCCCCTAGCCCCTTCCCTCCCTTCCGGCCTGCATTCATCCTGCTCCCCCTCCCCCTCCCCTATCCTCTTCCCTCCCTTCCGGCTTGCATTCATCCTGCTCCCCCTCCCCCTCCCCTATCCCCTTCCCTCCCTTCCGGCCTGCATTAATCCTCTACATTTTCTGTCTATATGTCCAACTTAGATACCGCTGCATAAACTATGATTTGGGACAGCATAACATTATACGGAATAATTGGTGAATTCAGGACCCCACTCCTTTGGACACCTACTTTGAAACAGTCATTAGGCAGGGAGGCCACTATCCAATTAGATCAGTCTCGTGACATTATTTATCTTGCCCTCATTCTAAGGCGACCATGTTATGAAATCCTGTATTTGCGTGTCCCCGCATTCTATATATGCGGGTGTTTAAATGCTATTGATGGCCAATCCCGTTAGGCGGAACACATAGGTTATGGTTACTTTCATTATGTTCACTCATGTTATTAGCTGTACAGCTTAATAAGGCTAAACTGCCCTAATATCCTGCATAAGGCGTAATATCCTGCATAAGGCATAGTATCCTGCATATCTGTATTAGATAAATTACATGCCAGAGCTTACCCCATAGTAGATATGACACACGACACAACACGCGTTCTGAGTTCAGCACCAGCAGAAGTGTAGATAGATAAGAGAGTGATTGCTTAGTTTTATTCACTTATATATTGTTTTCAGATACATACAACGGTGGATGTAAGAGACCTTCCCATTGGCTATTACACTTATGCACACCAGTCACTCCTCTCCCGCATGATCTCTCCCTAACATAGTTCACCATTGCCTGCTTTGAGGACTCACACCCCTCCCACCCAGCTCTGGCCACCACCTGGCCATAGTTGGATTACCTAACATGACAGATACAGTGTGGCTTGGCGAGATAAGAGGGGGGGGGGGATTCTGCTTAAAGGGGCACTTCTTCCCTCCCCCAGTGTGAGCATTATAAAGGGAGTACTGTTTCTTATTTAGCCATCTCAATACTCAATATATACTTAATCGGAGAATTTTTACAAGGTTACCAGTAGTATATCATGAGTGATCATACCACTGCAATTAAATTACTCAACTCACACAGAACAAATTGTATCTGGGAATACATTGGAAAGTAAGTGAGAATAACATGAAGGTCAGAGATTATTACCATTACGGTCACAATTTCCCCTCAGAGCTCTGAGGGGGAACGACTACTTAATTATCCGGTTAAATCACCCATGATGTACTCCTACTGTCAGTAGCTCACCCCACATCACATTGTCATCGCAATATGACAGTATGGACCATAGCTAAAGGACTTTTCACAAGCTTACCGACATTATTTTGAGGTCTTTCAGCTCAAATTGCTCCACAATTAGCAATTCGTCATCCAAGTTATCCATATTAATGAACAGCAGGTTATAATGGTCAACCTGATATATTTATCTAAAAATAAGGCACAGTTAAAAAACGATAGAAATTTAGGGTGATCCATACTGAGACTGTTTTTGATCAGAGTTAGACCAGTGTAGAATGGCTAAAGCTCGAATTTGTGGTTGTGTATGCAGGCTATAGTGAAATCAACACAGAAAAAGAGAAAGGAAGAGTATAACGTGTGAAAGAAGAAAGAGAGAGTCAAGCCGTCTGGTTTATTATTTATATGGTACATGGGTTCATTGTAGAGTATCACCCCACCCCATTCTCCCAGTGGGAAACAAGCATTCTTGACTCTAGCAATAGGGATCCAGCATTCCTGGTCCCCATGGTTACCAGTGGTCTGCCCACCACCACCAAGCTGTGTGGCTCCCCTTACCACCACCTGCCTCGAGCCTGAGTGTGGCGATCCTAACTAGAAGAGGGAGGAGGGGGTAGGCTCTGAGTGCCCCTTACACACAACCCTGCCAGCACCACTATGTCTATTTACATCCCACTCAGGCACCACCAGCACCTACATATGAAGAGTTCTGCTTCAAATCCCTGTAAACGCCAATCCAAAAATGAAGTTTAAATACAAGATTTGTACCTGAAAATAATTTAAATTCTCACTAATTCCCCTTTTGTTATGATCACATGATTATGGAGCAATGAACAAAAAGGTAGGAATTTAACAAAATAAAATTGTTGAAGGTGTGATTCCAATGTTTAGCTCAGTATTGGGATTGGCGTTTACACGGTTTTGTACCTTCATATATACATACATGCACCTGGTCACATATACCCGATCAGTAATAGAACATTTGCATTCCCCGGCCAATGCAGTAAATCGGAATATTTTACACCAGGTGGTCATCCACACAATCTCTAGGTATTGGCGAATCTGTTACCACTGTACGACACCTAGTGTTTGCCTTGAGGTTGCCGTATGATGGCCTCGCGGTTTGTTTGATTTTGTGATCTTTACAATTGCTTTGACGACCCCCTAATATTTTTGAACATTTCTTTTGTTTGCTTGTTTGTTGTTTTACGTCCTAGCACCATCTAAGGTCATATCAGGACGGGTACCGACTTGTGAAAGTGCACACTCTTGGCGACTTTATAGCTCGGCTCCACTGGGAGACCAGGCCACGAGCACCATGACCTGATATCCCACTCAGTCACATTATCGTGACACTGAGCACACCAGTGCTTGCCCTGTCCTAATAATACCGAGCATCCGGCTGGGAAGGGACAAGTATCACTTTTTAAGTCATTGGTTTGACTCGACCAGGGTTCGAACCAACGATCCCATGGGTTTGGATACCCCGATCTCCCAAAATAGGAGATGGAAGCTCAACTCATTTGTCCATCCCGTAGGGTCCGTGCCCCAGCTTCACTGCTATGTTTCCACTGTCATTAACCCAACAGTTGGTAGGCCATGTCCAGCCACCCTCCGCTACCATCCACCTCAACTCTCTTCTAAACCCACTCCTCCCCCTCTTATGCACCGGTCACATACACGTAATAGTGGACGTAATTGAACGTAGTGGAGGCTAATGTAGTTGAACATAGTTGAACGTAGTTGAACGTAGTTGAATGTACTTGAACGTAGTTGAACATAGTTGAACATAGTTGAATGTACCAGCATCCATACTGGTCCGTGATGTTAACTTGGTAATAACGTGGGTGAGCTGTGATGTCCGATTTAATTTTTGGACATGTTCAAAAGAGTGCTACATTAGAGGCTAAATTTGCATCCGTGATGCTAACATACTCTAGTATATTCTAGCATACTTTACCATAATCTAGCCTACTCTAGCATGCTCTAGCATACTCTAGCGAACTTGGACGAAGCACTGGTCACATAGCCATTAGTGGACATAGGTGAACATAGTGGAGGCTAACATAGTACCAAAACCTGCCGTACCGTAACGATTTCAATGTAGTTTAACCTACCTACACCACGTTTGACCCACATTAGCCTCCACTACGTTCACCTACATTCAACTACGTCCACTAATGTATATGTGACCGGCGCATTACAGTTGCATAGTCCGTTTCTTTTGGGTTTCTATCATATTTGGTAATTAACAGTTTACTAATTAAATAAAGTCTGTGCTGTGATACTGGTCTTCCGGCCATGTGACAATGGAGTTATTTACAATATATTTGAATTTAGTCTGATATTGTCATCAGCACCTATCTCAAAGTCTGCTGAAAAGACACCGTTATTTCTGAGCTAATAAAGATATTGGATTAATAAATATTATCTACCTTGTTTAAAACGGTAAGGTTTATGATAAATGACCAGCTTTGAAGATATTTGAAGTCAAAGCATCCAGAATTACCTTTTGTTTTTTTGTGTGTTCTTTTTGTGTGTGTGTGGTAAATATATTTATTCTGCTGAATAAGTCTTTTGTCAAGTCAGGGTTATTTACACAAAAGTTATATATTATAAGGTATACGATAACTGTTGAATACACAATTTGCAGCATGTAACACAATGAAATTCTGTAACCCAAATGTTCCATAGCAATATGGTAACAACCTCTGAGACTTGGGGTAGATCATTTATAAAAGGGTGCCCAGGTGTAAAATATTCCGATAAAAGGCATTGGTGGGGAATGCGAAATGGTCTATAAAGGAGTACAAATGGTCTATTAATGTAAATTGTGTATAGGGCCAGGTGTATGAATGTATTTATGTAGTTGCTGGTGACTCTTTACTTGTGGTCAATAGTCATTGTGTATTAGGTAGATAGTGTGAATGAGGCACTACTGTTAGTGTAAGGAGCCCCAAGAGCTCTACTCACTACCCCCTCCCCCAACTGTTAGTCACGGATCACCACACACACACACACACAACAGGCAGGTGCAGGCCAAGCAGCCACATCGCATGGTGGTGGTGGGTAGATCACAGTAGCCATGGTGACCCCAGAATGCTTACTGTTCATTGGTGGAACTAGAAATGCTTGTTGCTGATTGGAGAGAATGGTCAGGTGGTATGCCATATCAGATCCATGTACCACTATATAATAATAAACCTGAGGGTGCAAGCTCTCACTCTACTTTCATTCTTTTTACTCTTCCTTTCTCGTCTTGCCTGTATTGATTTCCTACAAACCTGCCTACACAACCCACATATGCCAGCCGTCGACTTTACACAGGGTTGAACCCTGCGGAACTCCAGTTTTAATTGTCCTGATGGTTGACTCATTGTCATTAAGTTTTGTGCATTGGTTCCTATTAGTTAAGTCATTGGTCATGAATGTACAGGCTTTCTTCCCCAGTCCTGCTTTCTGGATTTTCTGCAATAGTATTCCATGGTCAATTGTATCGAAAGCTTTTTTGAAGTCGACGTGTATTGCAATTGTAAGTTCACCTTTGTCCATGTTGGTCAATAACTCATCCAAAAGAGAGTTTGTAGACTCAAATGCTGGGTATCAAAGACTTGAACGGTGACAGGTATTGTTAAATTTACCTTGCATTTCCTTATGTGCAACAACGCACGCTTAATCAAGTTAATGGGTGTTAAAAGTTGTATTAATAATTGATAGAATTTATTTAGTAAACAGAGAACATCTAGGTAAGTGTTACAATTTCTGAAATTTGATCTTTTCATTTGATTCTTCACCTATAATAGCCATCAGAATTCCAAACCCCACACCTACTCACCCACCCACCCGCCCACACACCCACAACTAATCCATCTCCCACAACTCCCCTGTTACCTCCCTCCCTCTTCTTTCACCGATCTGGTACAAAGCCCCCCTCCCCCCCCACCCAACCTGACCCACTTGCCTCCCATCCAGCTTTCCTTTCCCCTCCATTCCCCTACCTCCTACTCCACCCACCCATCCAACCCTCCCTTCCCCTCCCTTAGCCTCCCTCCTAGTCCACGCACCCCCTCCCTCCCCTCCCTCCCCATCCCTCCGTCTATTTTCTTTCACTGATCTGGAACAAAACTCCCCCCGCCCGACACCCTCATCCACCATCCAGCCCTCTCCCCCCCCCCCCCCCCCCCCATCGCGCCCCCTACTCACCTTCTAACCTCCTTCCCATCCCCCTCCCTCTCCCTCCCCCTCCATCCCTCCCCACCCTCCCACCCCTCCCCCCCCGTCGCGCCCCCTACTCACCATCTAACCTCCTTCCCATCCCCCTCCCTCTCCCTCCCCCTCCATCCCTCCCCTCCCCCCCCCCCCCGTCGCGCCCCCTACTCACCATCTAACCTCCTTCCCATCCCCCTCCCTCTCCCTCCCCCTCCATCCTCTCCCCTCCCCCTTCCCCCCCCCCCCGTCGCGCCCCCTACTCACCATCTAACCTCCTTCCCATCCCCCTCCCTCTCCCTCCCCCTCCATCCTCTCCCTCCCCCTTCCTCCCCCCCCCCCCCTCGCGCCCCCTACTCACCATCTAACCTCCTTCCCATCCCCCTCCCTCTCCCTCCCCCTCCATCCTCTCCCTCCCCCTTCCTCCCCCCCCCCCCCCCTCGCGCCCCCTACTCACCATCTAACCTCCTTCCCATCCCCCTCCCTCTCCCTCCCCCTCCATCCTCTCCCTCCCCCTTCCTCCCCTCCCCCCCCCCCCCCTCGCGCCCCCTACTCACCATCTAACCTCCTTCCCATCCCCCTCCCTCTCCCCCCCCTCCATCCCTCCCTCCCCTCCCCTCTCCCCCCCCCCCCCCCCTCGCGCCCCCTACTCACCATCTAACCTCCTTCCCATCCCCCTCCCTCTCCCTCCCCCTCCATCCTCTCCCCTCCCCCTCCCCCCCCCCCCCCCCATCGCGCCCCCTACTCACCATCTAACCTCCTTCCCATCCGCCCTCCCTCTCCCTCCCCCTCCATCCCTCCTCCCCTCCTCCCCCCCCCCCGCCCCCCTCCGCGCCCCCTACTCCATCTCCCCTCCTGCCCCCTCCCTCTCCCTCCCCCTCCTTCCCCTCCCTCCCCCTCCCTCCCTCCCCTCCCCATCGCGCCCCCTACTCACCATCTAACCTCCTTCCCATCCCCCTCCCTCTCCCTCCCCCTCCATCCTCTCCCCCCCCCCTCCCCCCCCCCCCCCATCGCGCCCCCTACTCACCATCTAACCTCCTTCCCATCCCCCTCCCTCTCCCTCCCCCTCCATCCTCTCCCTCCCCCTCCCTCCCCCCCCCCCCCCCCCCCATCGCGCCCCCTACTCACTATCTAACCTCCTTCCCCCCCCTCCGTCTCCCTCCCCCTCCATCCTCTCCCTCCCCCATCCCCCATCCTCCTCCCCCCCCATCGCGCCCCCTACTCACTATCTAACCTCCTTCCCCACCCCCCTCCGTCTCCCTCCCCCTCCATCCTCTCCCTCCCCCCTCCCCTCCCCCCTCCCCCCCCCATTCGCGCCCCCCTACTTCACCATCTCACCTCCTTCCCCATCCCCCTCCGTCTCCCTCCCCCCTCCATCCCTCTCCCTCCCCCTTCCTCCCCACCCCCCCCCCCCCCCCCCATCGCGCCCCCTACTCACTATCTAACCTCCTTCTCACCCCCCTCCGTCTCCCTCCTCCTCCATCCTCTCCCTCCCCCTTCCTCCCTCCCCCTTCCGCCCCTCCCCCCCCCATCCGCGCCCCCCTACTCACTATCTAACCTCCTTCCCATCCACCTCCGTCTCCCCTCCCCCCTCCATCCTCTCCCTCCCCCCTTCCTCTCCCCCCCCCCCCCCCATCGCTCCCCCTACTCACTATCTAACCTCCTTCTCACCCCCCTCCGTCTCCCTCCCCCTCCATCCCCTCCCTCCCCCTTCCTCCCTCCCCCTCCCTCCCACTCCCCCATCGCGCCGCCACTCACCATCAAACATCCTTCCTATCCCGCCATCCCTCCCCCTCCCCCTCCCCCGTCCCCCCTCCCTACCTCCCCCCCTCCCCCTTCCACCTTTCTTTCAGTAATCTGAAATAAAGCCTCCCCCCCCCCCCCCCCCCAACACACACACACACCGCCCAGTCGCACGGCCTGTTATTATCGTGATTAATTACACATCTCCAGTTCGAGACTAATCCAAGGATTAATAACTAAAGATCAGACGGCGGGCCACGTGTGGAGCTTATCACAGAGTCGGGAGCAATGGGGCAGGTTAGGCACGAGAGGGCCGCACTGCGGGAGGTGGTCAATGTGTGCGTGTGTGGGGTATATATATATATATATATATATATATATATATACAGATGTATATATACACATATGTATATATATATAGTGAGTATATCCATATGGTATGCAGGTATAGCAATACCTCAGGGAGTTTGACACCCCTGCCTTGCAGAGTTCTAAACCACTGCCTTGTGGTACAGGTCATTGACAGAACCGAAGGCTAAGGGAGCAAACCCTAAACAGAAAACCATGTCACTGTGGCAGCATTAAGGGCGGTTGATGTATGGAACTCCCAACATCTCCCGACCAGCCACTGCAGGGACAAATAGTTTTGCGCCTGTCTTGACATGTTCTTGCCGGTGTGAAACCTCTATTTGCTCCCCGAGAGAGTGCCGCTGGTAACTTGCAAAAGCCAGCAGCACTTCAACACTTTTGCAGGCAGCTTTCATGAAATGTGGAGAGCGGCAGTCAAGTAATGAAAGCAGTCTTTGTCGCATCGCGACCGACAGCATGATGATGATGATGATGATGATGATGATGAGTATATCCATATACGTGTATAACTCTTCGGCTGGAGGTATTGTTATTATTATGTATTATTAGGTACTCCAAAGTGATTTCTATTTTCAACAGCTCAGTATTACATCTAATATATCTGTACAGATCTTTTAAATTGGATCTCAATGATATAAAAATCATTTAGATCGATTGAATAGCTGCAAAGTTATGAGTGTTTAAAGATTGATTTTTTTCCCCTGATTTGTGCACATTTCCAAATTAGCCAAATCTTGGATTTTAGGGTCCCACCTGGAAGCTATTTTGCATATGATCTGTCCAATATTAAAGAATCTCATTCTCTATAGTACAAATAAGAAGCTCAATTGTTTACAGACCATCACTGTTAGTATTCTTTCTGAAATTTCATGTCAAACTTGCTAAATTCCTTAATTTCCAGCAACCACCAATAATAAATTCAGTAAAATATAGAAAAATAGCATAACTCCTGTTCTAATTGTCCGATCACTGCACTCTTTATAACAAAATAACCAGAATCAAAAGCTCTACATGATGACCTAATTTTCTAACTGATCAGAGAAAGAAAGACAACATTCAATTTTAAGCATCGCGAGCTGACAATAGCCACATTCTTGCAGCAGTCACTTCTCAGACCAAGCTTGATGCGCATGATATAAATCTCAACCAAATATTGTTCTGGTTAGGTAGAGGAAGACTTAAGCTTTCTGATGATATAATTTTCAAAACGATCCTGATCAATTTTCAAGGAGGATTAATGTCAATCAAATTTCCCACTCAGAAACACTCATGCTTGATATGCTAATGAAGCCTAGATTCTTCTCTATCTTTTATTGGTGTTTATTTTTAGCTCAGGTCAATGTACTCACCAAGCCATCAAGTTTAGGGAAGGGAGTAGCTCAGACTGGATGAAAACAAAATCGGCGAGCATGCTCAGAGCTGCCAATGGTACCCGCCAACAAGTGTCCATTGACTGTGATTTATTTCATAATGATAATTAAAAATCAGACACCCTAAAAGACAAAAGACCAAGCTTTAATTTGATATAATTTTTATTTCAAAGCAAGCAGAATTAGTGGAGATTCAAGCCTTTTTAAAACGGTTAAAATAGGTCAAATTTCGCGCTGTGGACACCGTATACGCCCACTTTGGAGTACCTAGTATTATTATATATTGTACGCTTCTATTTTTCATTATGTACCAATGCGATATCGTCTATGCTTTTGCTCGAGCATGTTGGTGATGGTGGCACCGCCCCTGGCAAATCCAGGTACTTATGTGCCAACTGCGCCTGATTCACTCACTTTGAAAAGTTGTTGTATTTATTGACAATGTGGTAATATCTCCCGTGTCAAGAGAAAATAAAAACGCTCAACCCATTGGAGGCCTCCTTGTCTTCTCCTTCACCTCAGATAGAACCTCGATTTATATATATGTATATATATATATATATAAGGTTTTGTATGAAGAGATTAATAGATATAACCAAAGACTCTATAATACTAAGACAGCTCACTCCCTATCTCTCCCATGTAATGTAAATTTTGCAGTGCCACCTTGTGGTGGGTTTGATAAGCCTAGCTGCTGGTTGGTGTTTCACATGTAAACACATACAATTATATTACACATGACATAGGTAAGTATGAATACACATTAATATGAAATTGCTTTGAACAAATACACCTCATCATCAGCATCATCATCAGCATCACCATCATCACACATCTTTCACATTCATATATACATTTATACATATAATATAGCACATGTTTACCCAAGAGAACAGCCAGCGCACCGTGGTGGGTTTGATCATTTTGATTACACAGTACAGGCTGAGTGGGCCGTCTTAGTATTATAGGGTCTTTGACATAACCCAGGAATGACCTTTTCTTGCCGGGATTTTCACGGTGGAACGCTGCCACAACTCGATTCCCAGTCTGATGTTTACAACCTCAAACTTTGCTAGATCGGAAATCCCCAATCAATCCATTCACAATCGCTCTCGCACAAGTCAGACAGGCCCCTCGTACAGTGGATTAGGGTCTGGGCTCAGACAGATAGGGCCCTCCCCGCCTCACTACCATCTTCCCAATTCCTCGTCCCACCCCTCATCCTCACCCTCAACCTTTCCGCCCCCCCACCCCGACCGCCGGGCTTATTTTCGCCGGCTCTGGGCCTACGTCGGCCAGTATCGGTCACGCCCTCCCCACGTTTCGCTGGTACCTGCCACGCACTCTCCACACGTAATGGTCCTAGTCAATCCCCAACCATGTTCCGCTGGTTCCAGCAGTGCACTCTACATGCCTGATGGTCCTAGTCAAACCCCAACCATGTTCCACTGGTTCCAGCAGTACACTCTCCATGCCTGATAGTCTACTCCTGATGGTCCTAGTTAAACCCTCCCCAAGCTCCGCTGGTACCAGGAGTGCACTCTCCACGCCTGATGGTCCTAGTCAAACCCCACCCATGTTCTGCTGGTACCAGGAGTGCACTCTCCACGCCTGATGGTCCTAGTCAAACCCTCCCCATGTTCCGCTGGTTCCAGCAGTGAATTCTCCACACCTGATGGTTCTAGTCAAACCCCAACCATGTTCCGCTGGTTCCAGCAGTGAACTCTCCACGCCTGATGGTCCTAGTCAAACCCTCCCCATGTTCTGCTGGTACCAGGAGTGCACGCTCTGCGCATGATGGTCCTAGTCAAACCCCACCCATGTTCCGCTGGTTCCAGCAGTGCACTCTCCACACCTGATGGTTCTAGTCAAACCCCACCCATGTTCCTCTGGTTCGAGCAGTGCACTCTCCACGCCTGATGATCCGAGTCAAACCCCACCCATGTTCCGCTGGTACCAGCAGTGCACTCTCTGCGCATGATGGTCCTAGTCAAACCCTCCCCATGTTCCGCTTGTACCAGCCATGCACTCTTGAACCAGGCGCAACCCTCCCCATTCCCTGCTGGTTCCGGGCCTGTCTTCCCGGTGCCTGCTGGTTCCGGGCGGTCCCCGAGGTGCTGCCGCCGATAAGGCGCCGTGAGATGCCCCGTTCACGGAATGACGGCTGAGTAGCCGGTGGCCGCCCGACGTCCGCCCGGCGGGTCGGCCACATAAACACTCCCGTGTGGGCTCATTCGTGTACGGGATAAGCGGCGCCGGGCACTGGGAGGGGGAGGTGGGAGTGGGGAGGGGAGAAGTGGGAGACCGGAAGGGGGAGAGGGAGGGGGAGGAGGGGGAGAGGGAGGAGGGAGTGAGGGAGGGGGAGGGAGGAGGGGGTCGGGTGAGGGGGAGGGGGAGGGGGAAGGAGGAGGGAGGAGGAGGAGGGAGGAGGAGGAAGCGGAGGCCGGAAGTGGAATGGCGGGAGGGGAGAGGGTATATGGGAGTGGGATGGGGAGCGCGAAGGGGAGGGAGAAAGGGGGAGGGGGCAGTGGGGAGTGGGGGAATGGGGAGAGGGGTTGGGGAGAGGGGAGGGGGGGGGGGGAGTGGCAGCGCATGTCAGGATGGGGGCGGGGTGAGGCCGGTTCGATGTAAGTTGGGCCTTGGGATTGTGTTGGTAGGATGGGGTGGGCTGGTTGTTGGAGTTTTATATCCTAGCAACATCTAAGGTCATATCAGGATGGGTACCTACCTGCGACAGTGCGCACTCATGGTGACTTTATAGTCCTGCCCTGCTGGGAAATCAGGTCACCAGCACCATGACACAATATCAAACTCAGTCACATTATCCTGATACTGAGCAAACCAGTCATTGCCCTATCCTATTAACGCGGCATGCCAGGCTAGGAAGCGACAGGTATCAATTATAAAGTCATTGGTTTGACTCGACCGGGAACCAAACTCAGGACCTTCCGCACGCGAGGCCTGCACTCTACAGATTGGGCCACCGCGCCCGGACATGGGATGTGGAGGGTGTGACTATGGTGAGGGTGGGGAGTGTGGGTGGGTTGAAGAGGGTGTGTATATATATGTGGGTAGGTTAGGGTGGGGAGTGTTGGTGGAGTTGAAGAGGGTGTGTATATATATGTGGGTAGGTGAGGGTGGGGAGTGTGGGTGGGTTGAAGAGGGTGTGTATCTATATATATGTGGGTAGGTGAGGGTGGGGAGTGTGGGTGGGTTGAAGAGGGTGTGTATATATAAGGGTAGGTGAGGGTGGGGAGTGTGGGTGGGTTGAAGAGGGTGTGTATATATATGTGGGTAGGTGAGGGTGGGGAGTGTTGGTGGATTGAAGAGGGTGTGTATATATATGTGGGTAGGTGAGGGTGGGGAGTGTGGGTGGGTTGAAGAGGGTGTGTATATATATATAGTGGGTAGGTGAGGGTGGGGAGTGTGGGTGGGTTGAAGAGGGTGTGTATATATAGGGGTAGGTGAGGGTGGGGAGTGTGGGTGGGTTGAAGAGGGTGTGTATATATATGTGGGTAGGTGAGGGTGGGGAGTGTGGGTGGGTTGAAGAGGGTGTGTATATATATGTGGGTAGGTGAGGGTGGGGAGTGTGGGTGGGTTGAAGAGGGTGTGTATATATATGTGGGTAGGTGAGGGTGGGGAGTGTGGGTGGGTTGAAGAGGGTGTGTATATATATATATGTGGGTAGGTGAGGGTGGGGAGTGTGGGTGGATTGAAGAGGGTGTGTATATATATGTGAGTAGGTGAGGGTGGGGAGTGTGGGTGGGTTGAAGAGGGTGTGTATATATATGTGGGTAGGTGAGGGTGGGGAGTGTGGGTGGATTGAAGAGGGTGTGTATATATATGTGGGTAGGTGAGGGTGGGGAGTGTGGGTGGGTTGAAGAGGGTGTGTATATATATGTGGGTAGGTGAGGGTGGGGAGTGTGGGTGGGTTGAAGAGGGTGTGTATATATATGTGGGTAGGTGAGGGTGGGGAGTGTGGGAGGGTTGAAGAGGGTGTGTATATATATGTGGGTAGGTGAGGGTGGGGAGTGTGGGTGGGTTGAAGAGGGTGTGTATATATATGTGGGTAGGTGAGGGTGGGGAGTGTGGGAGGGTTGAAGAGGGTGTGTATATATATGTGGGTAGGTGAGGGTGGGGAGTGTGGGTGGGTTGAAGAGGGTGTGTATATATATGTGGGTAGGTGAGGGTGGGGAGTGTGGGTGGGTTGAAGAGGGTGTGCATATATATGTGGGTAGGTGAGGGTGGGGAGTGTGGGAGGGTTGAAGAGGGTGTGTATATATATGTGGGTAGGTGAGGGTGGGGAGTGTGGGAGGGTTGAAGAGGGTGTGTATATATATGTGGGTAGGTGAGGGTGGGGAGTGTGGGTGGGTTGAAGAGGGTGTGTATATATATGTGGGTAGGTGAGGGTGGGGAGTGTGGGTGGGTTGAAGAGGGTGTGTATATATATGTGGGTAGGTGAGGGTGGGGAGTGTGGGTGGGTTGAAGAGGGTGTGTATATATATGTGGGTAGGTGAGGGTGGGGAGTGTGGGTGGGTTGAAGAGGGTGTGTATATATATGTGGGTAGGTGAGGGTGGGGAGTGTGGGTGGGTTGAAGAGGGTGTGTATATATATGTGGGTAGGTGAGGGTGGGGAGTGTGGGTGGGTTGAAGAGGGTGTGTATATATATGTGGGTAGGTGAGGGTGGGGAGTGTGGGTGGGTTGAAGAGGGTGTGTATATATATGTGGGTAGGTGAGGGTGGGGAGTGTGGGTGGGTTGAAGAGGGTGTGTATATATATGTGGGTAGGTGAGGGTGGGGAGTGTGGGTGGGTTGAAGAGGGTGTGTATATATATGTGGGTAGGTGAGGGTGGGGAGTGTGGGAGGGTTGAAGAGGGTGTGTATATATATGTGGGTAGGTGAGGGTGGGGAGTGTGGGTGGGTTGAAGAGGGTGTGTATATATATGTGGGTAGGTGAGGGTGGGGAGTGTGGGAGGGTTGAAGAGGGTGTGTATATATATGTGGGTAGGTGAGGGTGGGGAGTGTGGGAGGGTTGAAGAGGGTGTGTATATATATGTGGGTAGGTGAGGGTGGGGAGTGTGGGAGGGTTGAAGAGGGTGTGTATATATATGTGGGTAGGTGAGGGTGGGGAGTGTGGGAGGGTTGAAGAGGGTGTGTATATATATGTGGGTAGGTGAGGGTGGGGAGTGTGGGTGGGTTGAAGAGGGTGTGTATATATATGTGGGTAGGTGAGGGTGGGGAGTGTGGGAGGGTTGAAGAGGGTGTGTATATATATGTGGGTAGGTGAGGGTGGGGAGTGTGGGTGGGTTGAAGAGGGTGTGTATATATATGTGGGTAGGTGAGGGTGGGGAGTGTGGGAGGGTTGAAGAGGGTGTGTATATATATGTGGGTAGGTGAGGGTGGGGAGTGTGGGTGGGTTGAAGAGGGTGTGTATATATATGTGGGTAGGTGAGGGTGGGGAGTGTGGGAGGGTTGAAGAGGGTGTGTATATATATGTGGGTAGGTGAGGGTGGGGAGTGTGGGTGGGTTGAAGAGGGTGTGTGTATATGTGGGTAGGTGAGGGTGGGGAGGGTTGGTGGGTTGAGGACTGTGTGTACATAATTATGTGGTGAGGTGAGGGTGGGGAATTTTGCACCAGTTTCACATATTTACATTTCAGATAAGTATGTATAATAATACCATGTATAATAATACCTGCCAATTGTTATCTTTGGAAGTCAATTACTTTTTCAATATGACACTGAATCGTGCTGTGTAACAGTACTAGTAACAGTGGCGTTGACAGTGATAATGACACTGCCATTGACATTGGTACTGTCAGTGGAACTAACTTTGACACTTACAAGGATATTGACACTGACACAAATACCGATATAGACACTGACACTGAAAGACTGATAATGATAGTAGTCTACTGATATTCACGCTGAAACTGACATCGACGCTTAGTGACAGTGAAACTTTGAAAATGGCAATGCCACTGATACTGACATTGATACTGACAGTGAAACTTTGACAATGGCGCCCTCCTACCCACCCTTGCATTTTCTTTTTTCCTTTCACTCTTTAATTTTTTTTTTTATAGAGGCTGTATTTATACTGTCCATAGCATATAAGCCCCGGTATGCAGGCTTGTTTTCAATGCTGGCCAGCTGTAGCGTTGGTGTTATCTTATCACATGGTAGCTGCTGATAAGGTATTTGATTGCCTGCATTCAGTAGCAGATAGATAGTTGGTTGGTACGGCTAGACCTTTTTTAAATCTTTTTGTATTTTTTTCATATTTTCAATTAAAACTTTTTCTAAAAATTAGTTTTATTTCTCTTCGTAGGGTGGATGGCTCTTCTTGCACTTGACATTTATCCTGATTACTTACATTGATCCCTACTTAACATGTGACATTCATCCTTGAAATAAAATTTACATTTGTATTCCCAACTTGCCTCTCTCTCTCTTCCTTCGCAGCGGATTCCGATGCTCTAATATCGCAAGCTGGTACCTGCCTCCAGAAAATGCCACATATTTGCACCAGTCATTTATTCACATGACACAGTGTAAATAAACTCATGTCGGTACCTGTCTCTATAACCTTCACCTTCAGAGCAATAGACCCCGCCAGTTAATCTAGTGACATCTTTTGGCAGAATCTGGAACCACTCTATTCGGGTACTTTCTCGGAGTGGCGATGATTTCACATGCTATATCTCTGTAATCAATGCATGGAAAAATAATAAAATGCCTGATTATATTCAGATATTCATATCGCAACAGGATTCAAGCTCTTATCCTTGCAATATATATATATATAAATAACTATATTGTATTTTTCTTCTGGAATTTCACCACCACTCTCTTCATATGTATTACACCCCAACAGTTATGCTCGTGACATCTATTGGCAGAATCTGGAACCACTCTATTCGGGTACTTTCCAACTTAACTGGCGGGGGTCTATTGGGCCTACCATAGTTACAATGCGAGAATGCTTTCGAAGATGGTGGTCGATACCTGTCCCATTACCAGCAATTTTGGCGCGGGGACCAGTCTACGCGGCAGCGGCTTCTACATGGTCGCCCCCGCCACCTAGAGGTCTCTCCCAGGCACAATTTGCTGCAGACAGTGCCAATTTAGTGCTGCATATGTCAGGACAAAGAAACTGCAGACATTCTATGGTGGTCAACATATACAGTGCCTTCAACCCCCAAAAACCTGAGTCATCGAAAAATGTAATCTTTATTTATTTTTGGTAAATTATTTTTTAATCAGGTTGATTCATGTCTGATCAGATAGCAATCAGACTGATTCATTTCTGATCAGTTAGCAATCAGACTGATTCATGTCTGATCAGTTACCAATCAGACTGATTCATGTCTTATCGCGACTTGCAACAGAGAAAATTGCAACATTTCACATGAGTCCTGGCATCTGGTAGGGATATTTACTGGCTCACAATTCTGAGCAACAAACTATAAATTTGATAAAGAAGAAGAAATAGCTTAACCTCCAAAAACACCAACATTGCAGGGTAACCCCAAGAGCCTGGCATGGACGGACTCCATCAATTCCAGCTCCTCGCTTCAGATAAAACCCTCCCAGTTTGTTTGTGTGTATTTTTTAAATATTAAATCTGACCAGCTGCAAACAGCAGCCACATGACAAGACAGGGTTGAACGCATTAGTAAGAGCACTTGCTGACTTCCCACCTGGGCGGTTGTATGCTAAGAGATATAACATTTTCAACAAATGCCCAAATCGTATCAAGGGTGAGAGCTCCACACCCATCAATTATTATGTTCAAAGTGAAAACATACCAAATTTATTTCAGTCTGCATCACAAGTTTCAGCAGTAAGATGTTCTATTACATTGACTTATCCTTGTCTATACAGCAATACATACTTGATAATTCAATTCAATTCTTTATTTCAGACTCAACAAGATGGTAGTTAGATAAATTGCTCCATAGTAGGTACATATACAAATAAATGTGAATAACATACAAGTAATATTATGAATACTACAATATTAACCATTATACAAATGTTGGTCTCCTTACAGTATTATCTACCAATCTGTCCATATGTCAGAGGTAAATCTGAGATCACTCTCTCCTATTTTCACAAGTCCATGTATAATACCATTTTCTGAATTGTCAAGTCTAGTAATATATTTGAATATTAGATTCCTTGAAGGCAGGCACATCAATATTGGCACATAGCTGACTGGCACTGTGATACTTAGATTGACTAATACAATAACCTTCTAATGTCATTATATGCTACATTCAGTTTTCTAATGCTATACATTCTACAGATAAGCACACTAATATATAATTTGGAAGTGGAGAATCAGATCTCGATACCTGTTGTGCTTTTGAAAATGTGATGCTTTTAGTGGACAGTGAGACTTTAATCTGTTCGCCAACATATTTGATGAATGTTAGATTGTCTATTTTCTTTGCACATTAGATGATAATAAACAACTGATCATAATTAGTTTAAAATAGATCAACTATGCCTTACATGCTAACATAGAATATATATATATATATATATAATTGAAGTGGGGTTTTCACCCCCTACCACCCACCCCAATGGGCCCCCCTCCCCTGCCACCACCCTTAACCATCATGAACAAACCATCAACACACCAAACATCCTACACACCTATCAATTTGTTTAAACACATTGAACATTATATAAGACAGACAAAATGTCTTGTCAACTATAAACTTAGCTAGTTTTATAAGAGAACAAATGTAACCCACAACGATTGTTTGAGTTGCCTCGAAGTATACACAGTCTACTCGGTGCTGCTCACCATTTTTGCATGAACTACAGTGACTGGTGCTGTACATTATATAACAGGAGCTACTCCCTTAATTCCCTCGTCCTTCTCCCACTAGGTGGCAGCATATTGTATATATATATTGCCTTGCATAGGCCTACATAAATAGGGAGTCAATGGTTCTGGCTTTGGTTGCTCTCACCCTGGGAGTCGAACAAGTGTCAACTTCAGCTTTTAAAACTTTATGTTATACTATGTTGAGTAGAACCATATTGATTCACGTTTTGTTGTATTACCACTTTGGTTGTAGATACGTTGATATGCTCTCCCAGGTTGGAGTCCTTAGATGTTGTCAGGACAAAATACCCCAACAAACAATGGCATCTATTGTAGCCATTATGATGGAATAAGGTCACATTTAAGTGATACACAAGGCTCAGGAATCATTAAAGCTAAGATTCCATATATGCGGTATGCGGCATGCGGCATGGGAATGCAGTATGCGGCATGGGAATGCAGTATGCGGTATAGATACCCATGCCATTTGGGTTTTTCTTGCTTCAAATTAGTGAAGGAAAGTCAAAGTTACTGTTATTTTCTATGGCAAAGGCAGCAGCATTCACATTCGCATTCGCATTCGCATTCGCATTCGCATTCGCATTCGCATTTGCATTCACACCGATTGGTCCATGGGTCGATCCATTTGCCACATTCGCATTCGGAATCACAATCGCATTTGGACATATGGAACCACTAGTGTGCCTTTACATGCTTTTCCATTTTTTGCCGCATTCACATTCGCATACCGGATACCGGGTATATGGAATCTTAGCTTTACTGCACAAACCGCTTACAATCGCGTGTTGCTTGGACAACAAGATCGAGAGCGTCCAAACTGCTAGTGATGCCCACGACAGAGTCAGATAATATGTCAGCCAGCAACTTTGCAGAATTATGCAATTAGCCGATAATAAGGGATTTACTGCATTTGAAAATGTCAGACCTGATCAGATGATAACATATTTTAGTATGTGATAGTAAGAAATATCCAAACAGCGTCCTAAGAGACACTGCTCAAACCACCTCCAAACAAAGCTGTACGATCAGTCCCAAACCAGCTCGAAATCAACCCCATAGTCAACTTCAATCCATCCATAACTGATTCCCGATACAAAATCCTCGGTAACCTTTGAGGAAAAAAACTGCCATCACATTTAAGCGAGCTTCGTTTCACACCTGACGCGACCTCCTAAGCATTTCCATATACACCCCAAACATAAACCCTTATTAAAAACCAAAAAGAAACCAACTGAAAACCAGTACTAATCTGCCACACATCCATCACCCTCACCCACCCATCCTCACTCCATCCACACCCTACAGAAACCTGAAGCATTGCAAGAAAGCACCAAGATCCATAACCCTTCCACCTCCCGGCTACCATATCCAATGTCCAACCCATCTTCCAGCACTGCTAACCACCCCCTCCCCCTCCCACGATCCACCCTCCCCCTCCCACCCTCCACCCTCCACCCTCCCCCTACACCACACTGCTCGCTACAACGTCACTTAGCACGAGACCCTAATGAGCATAACTCATATCCGTTCAACAGAGCTGATTTCCCAAGTTGCCCCGCGGTGGTCCGCCTTCACTAACCCCACCACCGCCGGGCCCGGCCATCTCACACATTATCGCCCACTCCTCTCCTGGCACCCACTCCCCTCTCGACTCCTGCCTCTGCCTTTATCTGCCCTCACCCTCTCTGTCCTCAGACTCCGTCACTCTACCTTTCCATTACCATCTCTCTGTCCATCTTCCTCTTCTGTCACTCTCCATCTCTCCTGAAGGCATTCTCCTTCTTGGCTCCTCCTTCTCCTTCCCTCTCAGCCTCCATGTTATCCCTTTCATCTCCATCTGCTCTTCCCTCTCTCTATCCCTGTTCCTTCTCCATCACCCTCATAATTCCTTTCAATTCCCCCTGTCTTTTCCCTCCCCTCCTCTTCTTCCCCTTCTCCTTTTCTCCTTCTCTACATCACCTTCACTTTTCCCTCTCCCTCTGTTCTTTCCCTTCTTCCTTTCCCCTGCTCTCCGTCACCTTCACATTTCCCTCCTCCTCTCTCAGTTTCTTCTCTCTCCTTCTTTCGCCTCTCCTTCTTTCCCCCCTCTCCATTATCCTCATCCTTCATTCTTCTTACTGTCTTATGTTCCATCTCTCTCTCATCCTGTCATTCTCTCTTCTCCTCTCTTCCCATCTCCCCAATTCCCACTATTTCCATCCCTCTCTTCCTCTCCCTTTCCCCCCTCTCCATTATCCTCAGTCTTCATTCCTCTTACTGCCGCTTATGTTCCACCTCCCTCTCATCCTGTCATTCTCTCTCCTCTCTCCCAATCTCCCCCATCCCCACTCTTTCTATCCCCCTCTCTCTCTGCTTCATCCCCTTCTCTTTCTCCCCAATTCTGCATTACTTCTCACAGGTTCTTTGCAGTTTTCCTCCTGATGTTGACCACACACGTTCAATAAATGTGAATTATTCTCCACCTAAACCATAAGAAAGGTCTGTTGTATCACCAACCTTATTGCATTTGTTAGTGACACACGCTAATTCGGCTTGTTCGCAGACTGGGATAAAGCTTACAAGATTTGTGTATGGAATATTAAAAAGTAAAATTACTTTGGAGTTCTATAGATGTATTGCTTATTTAGGGTTACAATGCTAGTCTTGACAGTAACCGGCTTTGTTGGAACTTCCACACTTTAAGCATGATTAATTAAAACAAAACAAAAAGAACACTAAAAATATGACTCCACACACGATAAAAGCACGCCATCTTGAGAAGAAAGCTGCAGCAAAATAATATTCGCATACCTGCTTTGCCCCCCTCAAATACACCATATATTAAGCAATGTTTGTGCGATATGGTGCTTTATGCTCGAGTGTAAAATATCCTGATATTCAGCATAGGGGGAATGCAAATGTTCTATTACTGATTGGTGTACATGACGAGGTGCATGTATGTATGTATGTATATATATATATATATATATGTATGGGGTGGTGGTGCCTGAGTGGGATGTAAATATACATAGTGGTGCTGGCAGGTCTGGGTGTGAGTGCACTCAGGGCCTACCAGCTCTGCTAGGATAGGGATCACCACACTCAAAGGTCAAGGTTGGTGGTGGCCATGGGGCCATACAGCTTGTGGTGGTGGGCAGACCACTGGTATCCATGGGGACCAGGAATGCTGGATCCCTATTGGTAGGGCCAAGAATGCTTGTTTCCCATTGGGGGAAAGGGGTTGGATGATACTCTACAATGAACCCATGTAACCATATAAATAATAAACCAAAGGGCTGGACTCTCTCTTCTTCTTTACAATTTATGCTGTTCCTTTCTCTTTGGCTGTACTGATTTCACCATAGCCTGGCTACACAGCCACATATTCAAGCCTTAGCCTTTACATAATTGGAGACCGTGATGAGTAGATTAGTCAATTAGATTTGACATACTTGGAGACCGCGATTATTGGATTAGTCAATTAGACTTTACATAATTTGAGACCACAATGAGTGGATTAGTCAATTAGACTTGACATAATTGGAGACTTGACATAATTGGAGACCACAACAAGTGGATTAGTCGATTAGACTTTACTTAATTGGAGACCACAAAAGGTGGATTAGCCCGATTAGACTTTACATAATTGGAGACCATGACAAGTGGATTACTTGATTAGACTTGCCATAATTGGAGACCACAATGAGTGCATTAGTCGATTATACTTTACATAATTGGAGACCATGATGAGTGGATTAGTCGATTAGACTTGACATAATTGGAGACCACGACGAGTGGATTAGTCGATTAGACTTTACATAATTGGAGACCATGATGAGTGGATTAGTCGATTAGACTTTACGTAATTGGAAACCATGAAGGGTGGATTAGTCGATTAGACTTTACATGATGCGCGAAAAGGAAGAAAGCAAGGGGGGGGGTGGAAGAAGGCGTTTTTATTTCACGCCTCAACGAACATACAGGGTAAGGAACAAGACAATAAAGCGAGTAGGCTCAGAAGGAGCAAGAGTACATAAATCAGTGTTTAAATGCACAAGAATAGAGAGGTAAGGAGATAAGCTCATAAGGAGCATGGTAAGGTAAAAGTTCGGGTCAGGTCAAGTGTCAGAGGCCTGAGGGGGTGCCGAGGAGCCCTCCACCAGGGGGAGAGGGAGGCTTAGGAGGGAGTCGGGTGGGTGGGCGGAGGAAAAGTGGAGAGAGGCGGAAGGCGGCTGGAGGGTGAGTGCCTGAGGGAGGCCGACGGGCGGCCTTATAAGGGAGAAACGGGGGGGGGGGGGGCGGGAGCGGGAGCAGGTGAGGTGTGATAGCGGGCGGCCCGGGGGAGGGCGAGAGGTGGCGAGCAGCGGGCGTCGGGTGAGGCGCGAACGCTGGAACAAAGAAGGTGGCGAGGGAGGGGGGGGGTGGCGAGCCGGGGGTCGGCCGAGGTGAGGAGGCAGCGCCGCAGCGGCGGGGGAGGGTATCTTCCTCTCCTCGCATCAAGCGTAATGCTTCGCATTACGACCGATGCGCGAAAAGGAAGAAAGCAAGGGGGGGGTGGAAGAAGGCGTTTTTATTTCACGCCTCAACGAACATACAGGGTAAGGAACAAGACAATAAAGCGAGTAGGCTCAGAAGGAGCAAGAGTACATAAATCAGTGTTTAAATGCACAAGAATAGAGAGGTAAGGAGATAAGCTCATAAGGAGCATGGTAAGGTAAAAGTTCGGGTCAGGTCAAGTGTCAGAGGCCTGAGGGGGTGCCGAGGAGCCCTCCACCAAAACGGCGGAGAGGGCTCGAGGGGCGCCCGAGGGCGCGAGGCGGGGCACGTATGCGTGCACCGCCACGGAGGTCCAGGTGCCTTGGGCCATGATCTCGGCGAGGGGGACCCCGGCGCGCTGGCAGGCCTGGGCGGCCCCACGGCGGAGGCTGTGCAGTGTGAACGCCTCGGGCGCCAGGACCCCCTGGGCGGTCAGGGCCCCCCGGAGCAGCGCGGTGAGGGAGCGCGGGTCGAGGGGGCGGCCCGAGGGCATTATGAAGGCTGGAGCGTCTGGAGCAGCGGGGCAGAGGGCGACGGCCCCGAACCAGGCCGCCACGGGGCAGAGGCCGGAGCCCGGGATGGCAGGGATGAAGAGGGCCACCGCGCCCGAGGTGGTGGAGATGGTCTTGGAGCTGCGGATCCGGAGGCGCAGACCACCGGGCGCGGGGCGGACGTCGTCTCGGGTGAGGGTGTGGGGGCCGCCCCACCCCTCGGGGCTCGGGGCCAAGAGGTTCGATTGCCGCAGCATCCCGAAGTACCCGAGGAGGAGAGCGGCCCGAGGAACGAGGGAGGCGGGCCCCGCTCGGGAGAGGTGGCTGATGGCGAGGGTGAGCTGCTGCGGGGTCAGGGGGGGCGCCTGTCGGGTGGCGAGCCGGGGGTCGGCCGAGGTGAGGAGGCAGCGCCGCAGCGGCGGGGGAGGGTATCTTCCTCTCCTCGCATCAAGCGTAATGCTTCGCATTACGACCGATGCGCGAAAAGGAAGAAAGCAAGGGGGGGTGGAAGAAGGCGTTTTTATTTCACGCCTCAACGAACATACAGGGTAAGGAACAAGACAATAAAGCGAGTAGGCTCAGAAGGAGCAAGAGTACATAAATCAGTGTTTAAATGCACTAGAATAGAGAGGTAAGGAGATAAGCTCATAAGGAGCATGGTAAGGTAAAAGTTCGGGTCAGGTCAAGTGTCAGAGGCCTGAGGGGGTGCCGAGGAGCCCTCCACCAAAACGGCGGAGAGGGCTCGAGGGGCGCCCGAGGGCGCGAGGCGGGGCATGTATGCGTGCACCGCCGCGGAGGTCCAGGTGCCTTGGGCCATGATCTCGGCGAGGGGGACCCCGGCGCGCTGGCAGGCCTTTGCGGCCCCACGGCGGAGGCTGTGCAGTGTGAACGCCTCGGGCGCCGAAACCCCCTGGGCGGTCAGGGCCCCCCGGAGCAGCGCGGTGAGGGAGCGCAGGTCGAGGGGGCGGCCCGAGGGCATTATGAAGGCTGGAGCGTCTGGAGCAGCGGGGCAGAGGGCGACGGCCCCGAACCAGGCCGCCACGGGGCAGAGGGCGGAGCCCGGGATGGCAGGGATGAAGAGGGCCACCGCGCCCGAGGTGGTGGAGATGGTCTTGGAGCTGCGGATCCGGTGTCGCAGACCACCGGGCGCGGGGCGGACATCGTCTCGGGTGAGGGTGTGGGGGCCGCCCCACCCCTCGGGGCTCGGGGCCAAGAGGTTCGATTGCCGCAGCATCCCGAAGTACCCGAGGAGGAGAGCGGCCCGAGGAACGAGGGAGGCGGGCACCGCTCGGGAGAGGTGGCTGACGGCGAGGGCGAGCTGCTGCGGGGTCAGGGGGGGGCGCCTGTCAGGGGGCGTGAGTGGAGGCCCGTTCCCCACCTCGGCAGACGTCCTTGGGGAGGCGGGCGTCGAAGCCCGAGGTGAGGCCGCCGGCGCCCTCGACCCAGGAGTGGGCGCCCGAGATGGTGTTCTTGATGGAGGCGGGCGCGAGCCCGCGGAGGTAGAGGGCGGCAGTGAAGGCGGCGACGTCGAAGGGCGAGGGGGCGAGGGGGTCCACGCCTCGGGCCACGGCGTAGGCGACAAACTCCTCGGCCCTGGCGACGGCGGTTCCTCCAAGTCGCCGGGGCGAGGGAGGCGGCGCGGAAACGCGCGACGGCGGCTACCTCGTCCTGGGGAAAACCTATAGACCGGGGAAGAAGGGAAAGGCGTCATGGGTGATGTTGACGGGGAGAAGCCCGAGGCGGGCCACCTCGGCGCGGGCCGTCGCGTCCCAGGGCCCGGGTAGGTGGGCGCGGCTGAGGGCGTCGGCGAGGAGGAGGTCCGCCCCGGGCTTGTGGACGATCCGGAGCTCGAAGGAACCCGTGGCCGCCATCAGCAACAGTTCCCGGGCGCAGGTCCCGAGGGTGGCGTCTCGGGCGCGTCCCGACTCGAGCGCGAGGGCGGAGGCCATGTTGTCCGTGTTCACCGTCACCGTCGCCCCCGCGGCGTCAGCCGGGAGGAGGGCGCGGAGGGCGGCTACGAGGTTGACGGCCTCCAGCTCGTGGATCGTCGGGAAACGCGCCCGGAAGGCCTCGGAGTACCCTCAGGCGTAGTAGTGGGTGGGGGAGAAAGCCCCGCCCCCGGTGAGGCAGGAGTCACACTCTATCACCCACTGACGGCCTGCGGGAGCCCGGAGGAGGTGAAGACCATTGGAGATGCGGCCGTAGGCGGCAAACCACTTCAGGTCCCGGAGGGCGTCGTCGGCGAGGGTGAGGGTGGAGGCCCCGGAGCAGCTGCGCAGCGCCCGGAGGAGCCGGCACATGAACTGCCGGCCGGGGAGCACGCAGCTGCTCACGTGGTTGAGGCGACCGAGGAGACTCTGGAGCTCCTGCTTCCCGAGGGTGGGGCGGGCGACGCGGGCGTCGCAGTCGTCGACGAGGGCCTGGATCTTTTCAGGGGCGACCCGGATGGTCATGGCCTCGCTGTCGAGGGCGAACCCGAGCCAAACGAGGCGGACAGCGGGGGGGTGACACTTTCCGGGTGCCACGTCGAGGCCGAGGGCTGTGGTGAGGGCGAGGAAGGCATCAAAGGCCTTGCAGGCCTGCAGGTAGGAGCCCTCGCACCCGACGAAGTCGTCGACGTAGACGAGGGTGTGAAAACCCTCTCGCCGAAGGATCCAGGCCACCGCCGAGGTGACGCGGACGCAGGCCGCGCCCGAGGAGCGGCATCCGAAGGGCAGGGCAAGGTCAATGTAGGTCCCCCCGTCGAGGGTGATGCCGAAGAGAGGGCAGGAGAGGGGGTCGGCGCGGAGCTGACGGTAAGCCCGGGATATGTCCGCCGACCAGACGTAGGCTCCGGTACCCTCGGACACTAGGCGGCGGCCCACGTCGGCGACGGACGGGAGGGTGTAGGCGTGAGGTTCCCCGAGGTACTCGCGCCGGGGGATGCCAGAGTTCACGCTGGCGCCTCGGGGATAGGACAGGTCGACGATGACCCGCCTCTTGCCCGAGTCGGACTTGGGGCGGGTCATCATCGGGGAGACCTGCGTCCAGGGAGAGAAGGGAGGGACGTGGAAGGGGCCGATGAGGGCGCCGAGGGCGAGCTCAGTTTTAACAAAGGCCTGGATGTGGGGGAGGAAGTCGGGGGGCTCTCGGTGGTTGGAAAAGGTGGGCCGGGGGAGGGTCGGGGCGGAGTAGTTGGCGGGGAAACCGAACTCGAGGAGGTCGAGGACGGCCTGGTCGGGGTAGTCCTGGAGGCGGGAGCGCCAGGCAGGGATGTGGAGGCCTGAGGGGAGGGGGATGCGGGCGGCCAAAAAATTAGGTAGGCCCGCTTCCCGGAGGGCGGTGTAGGTGTGGAGGAAGGTGGGGTAGCGGAGCCAGGCCTCGCCGGAGGGGTGGGGACAGGAGGCGAGGATGGTGGGACGGTATTGGTGGGGGGTGGGGCCGCAGGAGGGGGCGGCGGGGAGGGTGGCCTGGAGGTCGGGGTCGATGACGTCGACGGTGGGCTCGTCAAGGGAGGGGGGGGGGTTGGGCGGGGGGGGGTCTGAGGGCGGGGGTCGGGGGAGGAGGTGCGGCGGGGGCGGGCTAGGGGGGCGGCGAAGTCCTGGGCGGTGGGGGGGGGGTCGGGGGGGTGAGGGGGGGGGCGGGGGTGAGGGGGGTCAGGGGGGGAGAGGAAGGCGGTGTCGCCTGGGTCGAGGTTGGCATCTGGGTCGAGGGTGACGGGCGAGTGGCGCCGGTAGGCGGTGGGAGCCTTGCTAAGGGGGCACTGGGGCCGGGTGGCGGTGGCGGTGGTAGCCTTGCCGAGGGGGCGCTGGGGCCCGAGGGGGGTGAGGTTGCCGATGGGGACGGCGGTGCCGAGGCGGCGGGCAGGCCGCGCCTCGGGCGACTGGGGGGTGGTGTCCGGTGGGCTGGTTAGAGTGTGGTGGGCGGCTTTATCAGGGTGGTTTGGCCGGTCTGGGGCCTCCGGGCCGGGCTGGAGGTGCCGGCTTCCTAAAAATTCGGCGAGGCGGGCGCGGCTGCCCGTGCGCGCTTTGCCAAGCATGCTTCCTCTGTGTGCTTGGTCAACACCTTGCACACATTAGCGCAATATACGCAGGCGTGGCGCTGCCTGGCGGCCCCCTGGCCGTGGGCCTCCCCCGGGGCTGCCTGGGTGCAGGAGTTAGGGTCCCGGTTCCAGGCATAGCAGAGTGGGCCGTGGGTGTCCTTGCTGTAGGCCACGCGGGTGTCGGGGGCGCGGGGCTGGGGTCGGGTTCTTGCGGGGTCGAGTGGTCGGGGTTGGGCGGCGGCGGAGTGGGCGGGCATGGCGAGGCACTCCAGTCTGAGGAGGTTCAGGGCTACGGGGTCGTGCCACCCGTGGGGGAGGGTACCGTCCGCGATGGCGGTAAATACCGTCTCCGAATAGTGGCGGACGGTCGTCCAGGGGTATATGAGGTTGTCTCGGCAGACTCCTAGGTGGTGGTGTGGAGCCCTGGGCGGAGTGGGCGGGGAAGTCTGGGTGGTCGATGAGGGTGAGGGGGCGAGGGCATATCATCCTTCTGGCCTCCCCCCTCTTCACCGCTCCTCTCGGGCTCTCTTTACTAAGTCGGAAGGGAAGATATAATTAAGGGGAATACCTTGACGTCTGGTTGAGTGTCGCGCCTCGGCGGATGCCAGGATATCCCTGACGGCGTCGGCCGCGGAGGCGGGGCTGTGGCGGGTCTCCTCCTCCTGGTAGGCTGGCGAAGTGAAGGGCGGTGCCTGGGACGAGAGGTGGCGGTACCTCTCGTAGTCCGCGTGGGCGGCCCCAGGAACGGTCGCCTGGGGCGGCGGCGGGGGCCGGGCCGCGGTGGTGGCTGGCGCCCGAGGTGCGGGGGCGAGCTGGCGTTCCGGGGCCGGCCGTGGCGCCTCTGGCGCGGGCCGGGTCTCCTTGGTGGTGATGGAGTCGAACCGGGCGTGGAGGTCGGCGGTGGCATGCCAGTGCTCCAGCTGCATGCGCTGGAGGGCTTCCAGCACTGAAGAGATGTCGGAGCCCGAGGGGCGGTCCGAGCCTGAGGCGCGGTCCGAGGGCGCCGGGGGGGAGACCGTGACGGACGCCGGTGACTCGTCCCTCCCGGGGGACGGAGAGGGCCCGGGGTGCGGGGGGCGGCCCGGGAGCCCTTCCGTCCACGTCCATTTCCTTTAGGCATAGCTGAAGCGGAGCTGAGTCAGCGATCCGAGGTGTAGAGCCAAGACAGGAAAAGTGGAGAGAGGCGGAAGGCGGCTGGAGGGTGAGTGCCTGAGGGAGGCCGACGGGCGGCCTTATAAGGGAGAAAGGGGGGGGGGGCGGGAGCAGGTGAGGTGTGATAGCGGGCGGCCCGGGGGAGGGCGAGAGGTGGCGAGCAGCAGGCGTCGGGTGAGGCGCGAACGCTGGAACAAAGAAGGTGGCGAGGGAGGGGGGGGGTGGCGAGCCGGGGGTCGGCCGAGGTGAGGAGGCAGCGCCGCAGCGGCGGGGGAGGGTATCTTCCTCTCCTCGCATCAAGCGTAATGCTTCGCATTACGACCAATTGGAGACCACAACGAGTGGATTAGTCGATTAGACTTTACACGAGGACATGTAAGGGTTCGAAATTAACCGAAGTGCAGCCAGGGTCGATATGCATTCTGAAAATATGAGAGATTCTAAGCCAATATTGGGGCATTCTGGCAGCGTTCGCTAAGAGCCATCAATTTTTAAATATGTGGATTTATTGTTCACTTCCAACTACCTTCCCTTTCCTCTTGCCTCTTTCTCCTCTCTTTTCCCTCCCTCTTTCCTCATCCCTCCCCATTCCTCTCTCCATCTTCCTTTCCCTTCCCCCTCCCTTTCCCTTCCCTCTTCCTCCCTCCTCCCTCTCCGTCTTCTTGGACATGTCACACAGGTTAGTGCTAGGCATTAACTGTCATCTCGAGCCTGTCGGGCCAGTTAGTGCTAGGCATTAACGACCTTCTCAGGCCTGTTGGGCCGTTTAGTGCTAGACATTAACTGTCTTATCAGGCCTGTCGGGCCGGTTAGTGCTAGACATTAACTGTCTTCTCAGGCCTGTCGGGCCGGTTAGTGCTAGGCATTAACAACCTTCTCAGGCCTGTCGGGCCGGTTAGTGCTAGGCATTAACAACCTTCTCAGGCCTGTCGGGCTGGTTAGTGCTAGACATTAACTGTCTTCTCAGGCCTGTTGCGCTGGTTAGTGCTAGGCATTAACTGTCATCTCGGGCCTGTCTGGCCGGTTAGTGCTAGGCATTAACAATCTTCTCAGGCCTGTTGCGCTGGTTAGTGCTAGACATTAACTGTCTTCTCAGGCCTGTCGGGCCGGTTAGTGCTAGGCATTGACAATCTTCTCAGGCTTGTTGGGCTGGTTAGTGCTAGGCATTAACTGTCCTCTCAGGCCTGTTGGGCCAGTGGGTGCTAGGCATGAACTGTCGTCTCGGGCCTGTCTGGCTGGTTAGTGCTAGGCATTAACTATCTTCTCGGGCCTGTCGGGCTAGTTACTGCTAGGCAGTAACTATCTTCTCAGGCCTGTCGGACCAGTTAGTGCCAAGCATTAACTGTCTTCACGGGCATGTCGGGCCGGATAATGCTAGGCATTAACTGTCTTCTCCCGCCTGTCGGGCTGGTCAGTGCTAGGCATTAATCATCTTCTGGGTCTGTCAGGCCGGTTAGCACCAGGCATTAATGTGCATCCTATGCGCAGTGATCCCCTACAAGTAACGGTAATGACCTGGCCCTTGCCCTACTCCCAATCTTCACTCCAGTAAGCCTAACTGTTCCAGGACACTAAACTGCCTCTGTCCCAATCTGAGGCTGCCGCAGCAAGGGGGAAGTTTTATTTTTAAAAGTGGTTTTATACACGATTTCCGCAACGCATGTGCAGAGCATAATCTAGACTGGACTTTTAGGTCAGAGAGTCTGTGGAGAGGCAATTGAGGCTCTGTCAACACTGGCTTCATATTGAGCAACTGACAGTCTTTTCGACACAAATGTGGATTTATAGAGAAAACATACTTACCATTTTTTAATCATTTTTGATAATTATAGCTGTATCCTATTGATTGATTGATTGAAAAGCTCGATCGTCATTGCAAACCAACACAGTGAACACTGTCGACCCAGAACACAAGTGTTGTTGCCTATCACCAGATGTCATACTAGTTGCGGAAATCGTGTATTCGCTGTTGAAAATAACACAAAGTCAGCATTCCTTACAAAAATGCAAGCTAAGATCGATCTTAAACAGATTCTGACAAATTCTGGCATCATGCTAATGGCAATTACCCTAACTACTTTATTCATCTCTCCAAGGGCTGGACTGGACCAGACGGGATGGCAGAATCAGGTAAGTATGTGTCTCCTGTTTTGGGAGATCAGGGGATTCGAACCCATGGGTTCCAGCATTCAAACCCTGGTCAAGTCAAACCAATGACTTAAAAATTGACATTTGTCGCTTCCTAGTCAGGTGCTCAACATTATTAGGATAGGTCAAGGACTGGTTGGCTCAGTGTCAGGATAATGTGACTGAGTGGGATATCAGGTGATGGTACTGGTGGCCTGGACTCCCAGTGGGACAGCACTATAAAGTTGCCATGAGTGTGCACTGTCACAAGTCGGTACCCATCCTGATATGACCTTAGATGTTGCTAGGACGTAAAACAACAACAAACAAACATGGGCTGATGGCATTACCGAAGTTCTAAATGCCTGGAATCACCCAATATGCATCCAATTAAGTGAACCAGAGGTGTGCGCACGCACACACATAACAATGTGTCTGGACTTCCAATAGACCCCTCCAGTACAGCTATCGACATCTTTCAGCAGAACCTGGAACCACTCTAGTTGGGTATATTCCCCATTGCCTATGGTTTCACATGCTATATCTTCGTAATGAATACTTGGAAAAATAATCAAATGCTTCATTATATTACGATATTACAATTGTGACAGGCACCAACTGTTATGTATTGTACCCGGTTAGGGCGGCGGGTACCAGCGAGCGCTGCGAGGGACCAGTGTAGCAGCGGTTGATATAAATAAACCATTGAGTAACTAGACGTTGACGCGTGCAGTTGTGTTACACTCTTTCCATCACATGCTGTCAGAGGCGGAACCTTTGACGGGCATGTCGCTACCGGGTTTGAAGCCACCCGGGCCGTTGAGCTTGGATGACAACTTATCTGCAAATTGGAAGACGTGGATCCATGCTTTCAATATATATGCTACTGCGGCAGGAGTGCAGAGCAGAAGTGCTAGAGGCATTATCCTTGTATGTATCTGTAACAAAAGACAACTGTATTGTGTTTTTCTTCTGGAATTTCACCCACATCTCTTCATAACACCAATTCGGTCACTTTGTCAGATAGAACCTTTTTATAGTAAGGTCACGATGGCGGTAAGGCCAAATCAATTTAAGAAAATTTCGTGATCGTCCCCGCCCAAGCCTGAAAAATAGCCTGTCTCTGATTTTATAATATATTTTAATATATTGTTTAAACTATTAAAAATGAGTCGTGATAGCAGCAATTCAACTTTCGCACCAATTTTTATGTCATTGGTTTGATTCTGCCAAGGTTGGAACCCAGTAGTTAGAATCCCATGACCTACTAGAACGGGATGCGGACGCTCAACTCATCACATCTGGTTACATATTATGTCTAGGTCATATTCCACAAAAATACAAAATATAAATAAAAAACACCCGCCCGACCCTGATTTTTATTTCAAAAGGACGATCAGCACCTTTATTTGATTTGGTCTAAGTTACAGCGCCTAACCTCCTAGATAAAGGATTCACCCGGTACTCGCAGTACACAGGTGAATACCAACCCTATATAAAATCGTTCGAAAAAGCGGGTTAATGAAATGAGAGCCTAATTTCACAATCTAAGAAGCAACATTTATTCTTTGTAGATGTCTTCATATTTACCCGCTACCTTTGAGTTGAAAAATATAATAAAACATCTGGTTTAATAACATTTAAAAGTGAAATCGAGGGTGTTCTGTGGCTGCCATCTTGTCTTTTTGCATTCTCTCCCATTTCACCAACTCTGTGCCTATATATTTAGCCATTTGATCCTGGAGCCACAGTTTCTAGTTCATGTCCCATACTAAAGCTATTTTCGCCCGTATTTAGACTACGTTGTCCTTCACCCGTGTACTACACAAGTATCGGGTGAATCTTTTATCTACTAACCTCCCTGCAATTAGAACTAGACCACGCTACCCTTGTAGTACATGTGGAACCTGCAGATTCCCCCTAATGGAATGTGTGGGATGGCAAAGCAGTAGCTACATAACGTCATCTAGGATAATGCGCTCAAATTTTGTGTTTGCGTGAATGCATCCTAACACCTATTAGCCTGGTGTACAGGCCACAAACCATCCATTGTCATTATGGTAATTTGCCTGTCACTGACGATGGCCATTCAGGTCCCAAGTCACGATTCGGCATCAACAGAAGTTCCGCATATCCAACAGTTCACTTGCTATTTTCAGAAAATAAAAAAGGAGATATTAGGCTGCGTTCTCTTAAGAATTGAGCAAACTCAAAAAGACATGAGTTATATTTAAAGCGAAGTTAGTTTGTAGAATGGGTCAATCGATTTTTTGTTGCTAAATATAGTTGTTGAAATTATTAATTTTTGGCAAACTGATATTTTTATGCAATAGATTTGCCGAGACCACCTTCATTTCCCACCCTCCTGTGAATGCATATGTTTCATGGTTTATGCTATGCATGCAGAACACAGCAGTTCGCATGATATAACTGGGTGGGTTGTAGGGGGGAGGGGGAGGGGTGGTTCCAATACTCTAAAGTATTTGTACACCAAGTCTTTTCAACTACACATCCAGGACAATATTTTTCTTTGTTAAATTTATTGATTAAGCAGGGTAAAATTCAATCTTACAAAAAATATGTGTTCCGCACAATAATACCAAAGACCCTATAATACTAAGACGGCTCACTCAGCCTGTACTGTGTAATCAAAATGATCAAACCCACCACTCGGTGCGCTGGCTGTTCTCTTTGTTAAACAGTTGCTATATTATATGTATAGATGTATATATGAATGTGAAAGATGTGTGATGATGGCGATGATGATGATGATGCTGATGATGATGTGTATTTGTTCATAGCAATTTCATATTGATGTGTATTCATACTTACCTATCTCATGTATAATATAATTGTATGTGTTTACATGTGAAACACCAACCAGCAGCCGGGCTGATCAAACCCACCACAAGGTGGCACTGCAAAATTGACATTACCACGGGAGAGATAGGGAGTGAGCCGTCTTAGTATTATAGGGTCTTTGATAATACCATTGTTTGTCAGTCGACACCTCCCCTGTAGAACTATTTTATGTGCATTGCTTGGCGCCTATGTTGGGACGGGCGCGGTAGCCGAATCGGTAGAGCGCGGGCCTCACGTGGGAGAGATCGGGAGTTCAGTTCACGATTGAGTCAAACCAATGACTTATACTTCTTGCTTCCTAGCCTGGAGCTCGGCATTAATAGGATAGGGCAACGTCTGGTTAGCTCAGTGTCAGGATAATGTGATGTGAGTTTGATATTGGGTCATGGTGTCAGCGGCCTGATTTCCCAGTGGAGCAGCACTATTAAGTTGCCATGAGTGTGCACTTTGACATGTCGGTCCCCTTTCTGATATGTCCTTAGATGTTGCCAGGACATAAAACTCCAACAACCAACCAACCCTATGCGGGGCATCTTCCTCGCTGACGCTGCTTAAGATACAGAATGAGTGGCCTACGTGCCAAAGACCTCGACTACACCTAGTAACAGAATAATGTTTTCCCAATACAGTATAACCCCGTTAAACCAAACTTGAAGGGATCCTAGAAATTTGTTTGTATTAACCAATCATCTGTTTAACCAAGCTTTGGCTTCGACTTTGACTTGGCTTTGGCAAAAACGCGGGTGCATTATGAAAGTAATATTGATACACAGGGCTACATACAGTCAGTACTCAGGACCATACAATCAGTCCTTGATTATTGTTTGTTATGTATATGCAGTATAACCCTGTTAAACCAAGTTCGGTTAAACCAAACGATTGGTTAATCCAAATTCTTTTTGGCGGCCTGGAAATATACTATCATTTATCATGTAGAAAAGTCTCAGATGACCTTATAACCACAAGCAAGTTTGGTTTAACCATTCCGGAAGTGGCCTGGGGGCCGAAATTTTGTTTGGATTAACTGATAATTTGGTTTAACCAACTTTTTTATATGATAAATGGTAGTATTTTCCCTGGCCGCCAACAAAAGTTTGGATTAACCGATCATTTGGTTTAAACGAGCTTGG
The DNA here is from genome assembly GCA_030323885.1 of Branchipolynoe longqiensis. Classification (NCBI taxonomy): domain Eukaryota; kingdom Metazoa; phylum Annelida; class Polychaeta; order Phyllodocida; family Polynoidae; genus Branchipolynoe; species Branchipolynoe longqiensis. The sequence continues at coordinate 60,594,991 of CM059193.1, read as the reverse complement.
TTTAACGGGGTTATACTGTATTGCAGTTTCATTATATTTACCCAAGCTAGCAATGACATTTTAGTCATTTCATATCGTACTAATGCTATTCGGCTGAGCATCTGAATACACATCATTCCTCTATGGAAGGTAAAATAAGTACTTTAAAGAATCGTATAACACCCCAACACATGCACTGATCCATGGACATCCTGTGTGCAAGTATTTCCTTATCATTCCTTACCACGCATGCATTGAATGGGGGACATTGCGATGTTGTGGTTCAACCAATTGCCGTTGGCGTCGCCACTGAAGTAGTGGGCCTGATGGTATGGTCCTCTGTATCGACTACTCCTGTATACTGACGTACTGGCCGTGTAGTTCTGTCTCCTGACTGTAGTCTGATCTACTGACATACTGACGGCATGGCCCTGTGTACTACCTAGTCCTCTGTATTGACATACAGACAGTATTTTCTTGTGTACTGGCATGCTGACTGTATAGTCTTGTGTACTGACATACTGACGGTATAGTTCTGTGTCCTGATTGGCGGACACAGATGGCCTGGAACAACCACCATGTTGGTGGTTGTTCGATTTCATGCCTTGTGTACTGACTAGTCCTCTGTATTGACATACTGACATTATTGTATTGTGTACCGACTAGTCCTGTGCACTGACAGTAGTCTGGTGTACTGACACACTGATTGTATGGGCCTGTGTACTGATTGTACTGACTGTATTCCTGTGTACTGACATACTGATGGTATGGTACTTTGTACTGACTACAATCCTGTGTACTGACGCATGTACTGATGGTATTGTTCTATCTACTGACTGTAGTCACATGTACTGACACACTGACTGTCATCTTCTGTACTGACATACTGACAGTATAGTTCTATATACTGACAGTAGTCCTTGCACTGACTAATCATGTGTACTGACATACTGATGGTATGTTCTTGAGTACTGACTGCTGGCTGGTGTACTGACATACTGATGGTATTGTCCTGAGTACTGACTGTAGTCTGGTGTACTGACATACTGATGGTAAGGTCCTGAGTACTGACTGTAGCCCTGTGTACGCCTATGTCTAGGCCTACTGATTGGCCCAGTGGACTGACATACTGTTGGTATGGTCCTCTGTACTGTCGGTATGGTTCTGTGTACTGACATCCTGACTGTAGTCCTGTGTTGTGACTAGTCCTGTGTACTGACATACTGATTGTATGGTCTTGAGTGCTGACTGTAGCCCTGTGTACTGACATACTCTCGGTATGGTTCTGTATGCTGACTAGTCTGGTATACTGACAGCATGGTTATGTATGCTGACTCTAGTGTGATGTACTGACTGCAGTCCTGAGTACTGATATACTAACAGAATAGTCCTGTGTACTGACTGTAATCCAGTGTGCTGACTAGTCCAGTGTACTGACATACTGACGGTATGATCCTGTGTACTGACTAGTCCAGTGTACTGACAGTCTGATCCTGTGTACTGACTGTAATCCAGTGTAATGACTAGTCCAGTGTACTGACATACTGACGGTATGGTCCTGTGTACTGACTAGTCCAGTGTACTGACAGTCTGATCATGTGTACTGACTGTATTCCAGGGTACTGACATACTGACTGTAGTCCTGGTCACTGACATACTGATATTATGGTCCTGTGTACTGACATAATAATGGTCTGCATTTTGCCTTGTATTATCTCCGTTTAGGCCCACTAGTACCGATGCGCCACCTATAGTCGGAAAAACTAACTACGCTAAATGTCCCCCATCATTTACATTGTTAGCTATGACTGAATTATATCCAATATCTTCTTATGGTACTGGTACTATTCACCCTAGAAGAACAGCTAGAAGACACCCTGTATGTATCAAAGTACCACATGTGCACTGATGGAAAGTATATCACCTTCCCACTGTCCCCTGTTTTGGGAGATCGGTGGATCCGAACCCATGGGTCCGTGGGTTCGAACCCTGGTCGAGTCAAAGCAATTATTTAAAACTTGATATGTGCCGCTTCCTAGCCAGGCGCTCGACATAATTAGGATAGGGCAAGGACTGGTTGGCTCAGTGTCAGGATAATGTGACTGAGTGGGATATCAGGTCATGCTGGTGGTGGTCTGGTCTCCCAGTGGGGCAGCACTATAAAGTATCCATGAGTACGCACTGTCACAAGTCAGTACCCGTCCTGATATGACCTTAGAAGTTGCTAGGATGTAAACCAACAAGAAACAAACAAAGCAACCTTCCCATCAACCATCACCTCTCCGCATCACTCTCCCCCCCTTCCACTCCCTTCCTCCTTCCCCCTCCTCTCCTTCTCCCCCTTCCTATCCCTTCCTCCTTCCCCCTCCCCTCCTTCCCCTCCCCTCCTTTCCCCTCCCCTCCTTCCCCCTCCCCTCCTTCCCCCTCCCCTCCTTCCCTCTCCCCCTCCTTCCCCCTCCCCTCCATACCCCCTTCATTCCCCTTCCACTTCATTTCTCCCATTTCCTTTCCCCCTACCTTCCCCAACCCCACCCTTCTTTCCAACTTCATTTCACTTCCAACTACCTTCCCTCTCTCATTTCCCCTCTCCTCTCTCTTGTCCCTTCCTCTTTCGTTATCCCTCCCCATTCCGCTCTTCATCTTCCTTTTCACTTCTTCCTGCTATCCCTCTCCCTATCCCTCTATCTCCGTTCCTGCCCCTTCCCCCTTCCTCCCTCACCCACACTCCCTGCCTCCCTGCCTCTCCCTCCATCCCTCTCCCTCCCTTTCCCCTCCCACTCCTTCCATCCCCCGCACTCCCGTTTCCTCCGCTCCCTCCCACCCTTCTCTCTCCTGCTCTCTCTTTACCTTCACCTCCCTCACTCCCTTTACCTCCCTTCCCCTGCCCCTCTCCCCTCTGTTCCACCCCCCTTTTCTTCTCCCTCCTTGTCCCTCCCCCCTTGTCCGTCCCATCCCTCCCACCCCTCTACTTCACACTATCTCCCTCCCTCAGTCCCTTAGCCCCATATCCCTCGCTCCCTTTACCTCCCTTTCCCTCTCCGTCTCCCTCCCCTTTCCCTCTCCCTCCACCCCTCTCACTCCCTTTCCCTCTCCTCCCTCCCTCTCCCTCCTACTCCCCGTCAATCCCTCCCTCCCCCTGCCCCGCCCCCCTCCCCTTCTCCCTCCCTCCCCTTCCCTCCCTCAATCCACACACACACACACACACACACACACACACACACACACAGAAACGAGGAGTTCCACCCTGAGCAGCTCAGCCCGCACTAATCGCCGTTGAGCAGCTCAGCCTTCTGTCAGTGCGTATCCGCCATGTTCAGCGGGCGGCGGGAGGCTGTCCGCTGGAACTGACAGCCCTCCTTCGGCCATGTCAGTTCCCATCCCCACCTTTACTGCGCTCTAGGGGACAGGAGGGGGGGGGGGGGTCCATCCGGATGTTAGCCCACTCAACGCTAGATGGCGCCAGGAGCCACCTGCTCAAGGAAGGGCATGTGGTGCCCAGGGCGGCATTCAAGATACGCCTGCAAGGCTTCTTGAAGAACGACGTTGGCTATTAGTCGCCTCGAAAATAGAGGGCAGCCATTTGCAATGGAAAAGAAGAGCTCTGATTGGCTGAAGCCATGTTCGGGGTGCTTTTTGCCTCCAACCTGAAATGGAAGACGTCTCCGAGTTGACTCCGAGGCATATCCTGAACGCAAATCAGCAAAAAAGACGTTGCGGAGCGGTCTCCGAGTTGACTCTGAGGTATACTTTGAATGCGGCCCTGGTGTCTGATCCCTATAAGCCTCCCTTTGAATGTTGGATAATTTGATGATATTGAGCTTTGGCAACGTTTAAATAAGGTAACTAAAATTAAGGCCCAGTCACACCTCACCGGATTGGGGGAAATGGACAGAAACCGAACAAAGTCCGTTTTGTGTCCTTATAAGTTTTGAACATGCGCAAAACTAGGAACGGATACCGCCAGACTGACGTCTACAGTTCTTGTCCGGCTTAAGTCTGTTTAGTCCGCTTACCGTCTGTTGGCTATCCGTTCATGTCCGTTTCATGTCCGTTTCATGTCCGTTTCATGTCCGTTTCATGTCCGTTTCATGTCCGTTTCATGTCCGTTTCATGTCCGTGGCATGTCCGTTTCATGTCCGTTTCATGTCCGTTTCATGTCCGTTTCATGTCCGTTTCATGTCCGTTCATCCAGCGGCCTTTGACCCGATATCACAATATTTTGACACATTTTAATACATTTTGATATTTATGATGCCCAGACTACACAATTCTGTCTGTTGCTCAATCTGGCAAGGTGTGACAGCCGCTTTATATTTATTTGAATAACAGTATGGTAGAAACCTAAAACCATGTGATTATTCAGCGCTAAGTGACACAGCTTGGTCGTTTATTGCTTTTAGCTACGCTTCCTATATAACAACGGTTCCGCGTTCTATCGATCCATAAACAACGGAAGTACCATGATTACTTCCGGTTCCTGAAAATCCACTCTTGTATTGCCTATGTCAGTGTTCGTAAATAACGACACATCTTTGTTTGTTGTTGTTTTACGTCCTAGCAACATATAAGGTTATATCAGAATGGGTATTCTTTGTGAAAGTGTGCACTCATGGTAACTTTATAGTGCTGTCCCCTTGGGCAATCAGGCCGCCAGCATCATGACCTGATATCCCACGCAGTCACATTATCCTGACACTGAGCTAACCAGTCCTTGCACTATCCTATTAATGCTGAGTGCCAGGGTAGGAGAGTGACAAGTACCAACTTTAAAGTGATTGTTTTGACTCGACCGGGAACCAAACTCCCAACCGTCCGCACGCCAGGCCCGCGCTCTACCGATTAGGTCACCGCGCCCGGTACCCATACATGACTAGTCCCATGAGAAAATACATATTACTACACTAATGTTGACTGGTATTTCTGCTCAGAACAAACCATCCCAGCCTACTCTAGTACACATTTGCGTGTTTCATATAGGGGTAATGTATAACTAAACAACAACTAATTTGAATGATTCTGTGTATGGGTAAATTATAGGTTAAACACCACTAGTTTCGGCTATCGGTAATCTGTCAAACCCACTAGTTATGACAATTTGTTCTGTTTATGTGTATAAGTTAGAGGTTAACACAACTATAATACCGATTTGAAATTAAACCACCTACACGACCCACACTTCACCTCCAGACATCAATCGGACAACTCCTCAAGCCGAATCTACACCCACCCACCCACACCGCTAAGAAGACACTAAGCGGGTAGGGTTGAGGGTTCGGTTCCAGCCTCCCCGTTCGAGTATTTCCTTATTTGTCACTTTGTCCTTCCAGGTAAGCCTCATGATTGAACGCAGATGTCGCATCATGAAGGCATGCAGCTTTTTCACCTGTCGTCTGTACACTGTCCAGGCCTCGGCTCCGTATAGTAAGGTGGATAGCACAATTGCACGGTAGATCTTGCCTTTGACCCGCATGGCCACATGGTGGTTGTTCCAGAGTCTCTGGCGTAGTCAGCCGAAAGATGCGCTAGCCTTGGCCATCCTCCTCTGTATTTCAGCATCAGTGCGTATTTAGATAATCCATAAGTTAGAAACCAACAGTTAGAGAAATGTACACTTACTTCATGAATTATTCACTACATAACTCTGGCTGAATTCAGCATTGAATCGAAAACAGAGGCGACATATTTGTTTACACAGTGTTCAATGTATGGCCCAGTTCAACAATGACATAATGGTAGAACGCCACATCCACGATATACATGTCTACTCAGCACTGACATTCATGTTGATTGTGTTTTGTCAACCCCCCCCTCCACCCCCACCCCCAAGGTAAAAATACAGAAAAAACGACATAAAACCAACTCTTTTACATTATTCATTACAATGTACCAAACGGAAGTAGTATTGACACCAGTAATGCACCGCGCTGTACCCGCTCACCAGGGACTTCAGGGTTATTAATGAACCGGAAGCAGCAAACATTGAGCTGGTTCCCCATTCCCGGATGTATATATATACATATATATATATGCATATATATATATGCATATATATATATATATACACTCATATATATATATATATATATATATATATATATATATAAATGTGCCTACATCAAAAGGAGGAAACAAGGCGGAGATGGACAATATTGGAATAATTAATATTACAGAACGATAATAATAATAATAAGTACTTTAACTCCGGCATTTATATATGCATAATATATTATACTCCTTATATGTGATGTATAAGCATTATGCGAGTATAAAGGCGTGGAAGGGAATTATTATTATTATTAGTATTATTATTCTTCTTCTTTCATTACCTATCAACCATTGTCCTCGATGTATTCACCTCCTATATCTACTTGCTGCTACTGGTGGCGCCACCTACGGCCTCCACCTGTACTACAGGCTCTCCCACTGTCATTCAAGCCCTGGAATTTTTCTTTTATTACGGCTAGGGCAAATATTCCCTATGCCAGAGAATACATTAATCTCAACCCACTTGTTATTGTCTTGTTCATTTGTACTATAGCCAGACTTTATATATATATATATATATATATATATCTAAAGGATAGCTACAGTACAAAACAACACAAGAGGAGAATAGAGATGGATGACTATATTCACCGGTGAGGGATAACCGCCCTAGCACTAACACAAAGAAGCAATCCTCCTGTGCAAGTGAGGGTTGCGGTGTCCATTAGGGATGACGAGGCCTGATGGTGGCGCCACCGGTCAAGTGTGTGGAATAGGTGGTAGAACATAGAATAATCGCTACAATATAATATAATCAAATAATTCGCTTCCCCACCTTTATAATCACATACTACATTATGCATAACGTATATATATATATATATAAAATCCTCCGGTGCGACTGACACTTGTCGACACCCATTGGAGGCGAGGTTGATTGCAAATGGCACCACCTGTCAAATGCGGAGCCTTTTGGAGTATAACAATCGGTAATATCAATAATATCAGTAACATCAATTAATATCAATAATTAGAAACAATTCCCTTCCATATTTTTATACTCGCATAATGCAATATACAACACATATGCATTGCACTTTAGGGTCCTATCACCATTACATCCGGGAGTTAAATGCATGACATCACATTGATCTGATCCTGGTCTCAAGCAGCTGCTCCTTTACATAACTTTTCACCATACGTTAAAGTTGCATGATCCGCTGGTTTTGAGTTTGTGTCGTCTTATGAGATAAAAATAGTAAGTAGGTTGATCGTTGTAATCTACCTTACTTTTTAATTTGAAATAACTATGATTTAAACTGACTAATTTCGGAGATGTTTGAATTGAAAGCATGCAAAAACAATTTAGAACAATACATTTAGTTCAATTCATTTGTCTGCTCTTTAAAAATCCACTGACTTGGGCTGGAGACGGTGCAGTTAGAGCGACCTGGATGACTTGCATCCATCATGGCTAACATGCAAATTCCCCATAAGTCCAGCGTCCCACCCTCCTAGCTCCGCACTCACCCAATTTCAATCTGAGCGTTACTGTTTCAAATAAACCCCAGCAGGTGGCGGTGTGTACCAGTGGAAGGCTCTTTCTGAGATACTTTTTATGGAAAGCACTAATTCTATAATAGTGGAATGTCTGGGCTTTTGAATTTGTGGTAGGCCTGATGTCAGCCGTTCCACGGTCTCGCACTCCCTGTCATACACACACAGAAGAATGCCAAGATCCAGAGACAGTATGCTTCAACTGCTTTAGTGATAACTGTCAACAGTATGCTTCAACTGCTTTAGTGATTGACGTCAACAGTCAAGTGACCCACCCCCTAACTCGCTAGGTCCCATATCACCTCTATAGGTGGGTGGGGGGTATGCTAGCCACACGCAGTAGAGGGCAGGCCAGTTGGGGCTCTGCCCGGTGGCTAGTGTGCCGCCACCTAGCACAGTTCAACGTAACTGCGTAGGTGTGTGGCATAGTGTCTGCCGCCACGGTGTGGTAGTGGAGCTTATGTACAGACTACTACAAATTGCTGCACTTATCCACACCACCAACAATCTGATCACTGACCAGCGTACTCTTTCACATACACCGTACCCGTAATAGCAACACAGTTTTTGCAGCCACCGGCATCTTAGCGCATAACACTGAAGTTATTATGGCTAACCCACTAACACACTAACCTCCTTCATAATCTACTAATAACCCCTACCTAAGTACCCACTGATCTACCTATTTACAATGTAATGTAAACGGCCGGAAGACCAGTGCCTCTGCGCTGACAAAATGTATGTTCTGATGAATAAACTGTTTTACCGAAAAAAGATAAATATATATATCTATAACTAACTAGGACGCCCTAACGTAATCACTACGAAGTTATTCTCATTTAAAGTGGTTGACCTAATTCTGCATATCCTTGGCAATGTTTGCTATATAAACATACATAGAAGTCCTGAACAGGACTATGGTTAGTAGTGACATCAGTTACCAGGATACACAACACTTCAATGTAATGATTCACTAATAACTTGGACTGAGATAATGTAGTAGTCTGCACTGACCTGTCAGGCAGAGCACACACATATACATGTATGTCAGAATAACGCGCTTAACTCAGGGACCCTATGTGTCATGGTTAGCCTGCTAGCCACAGAATGGCAAGAATTGTGGGTTCGAATCCTGTTCTAGGCACATTATTTCCCATTTTCATCACCCCCACAACACTGGTTACCATGACCTAGATCCTATATAAGCTATGTATTGTGTGGTTGCTTGACCTACTCTATGTACGCGGATGTAGATGCCTTGTCTGTATGCATGTAATTGTAAGCATTTAACAACTTATGAACATAAACCATTATAAATAATTACAAATCTAGGAGGATGAATGCAGTAAGTAAGCTCTCAGGCAAGGATACATATATACAGGTATGATGATTGAATCAGGAAACCTAGGTGATGTAATGGTTATCATGCTAGGCCCATAATGGCAAGTAGTTTTAGTTTGGATCCTGCTCCAGACACAATATTTCCTATTTTCATCACCCCAACATCAATATCATTCCCGATCCCTGTACACACATACATACAAATGGTCTCAAATGCACTACATGGCCCAGTGCGCTAAGCCCCTTCCCACCCGTGTTACAACGTCCAGTACATCATTATTTGTTGTTATCCCCAATAAAATCACAGGCCCCCATTCCATTCATCAAATCATACAATACCAAGAACTAACAATTACTAATTAAATGACAGCATTGCAAAATTAACATCATACACATTGACAAGTAGTGTTCTTGTCACCATCATACCATATCCTTCAGTATATAATGACTAACATCTATGGGCAAATCAGTGTAGGTAGATGCTGGATACCAGCATATTAATTGTGATTGGATCCACTGATTTGCATATATACTGTGCATATATTTGAAAATAGGTATATATTCTTTTATATATTTCTTTTTGAAAAGAAAAAAGGAAAAAGTGTTTAAAGACAATTCTAAACCCATGTAATACATATTCACTGAATGCATGATACTTTTATTAGATTGAATTGTGTACACAGTTACTACTACAGCTGATATTTCATGTATAAAATGTATGGTACTTTTGGTAACAAACAGGATTTGCATGCAGTCACTATTACAACCGGTAGTAGTTTCATTTATGAATGATACTTCTATTGGACTGGATTTGTACACAGTTACCACTACAGCTGATACTTCATTTATAAAATGTATAATACTTTTAGTAACAAGCACGATCTGCATGCAGTCACTATTACAACTGATGGTAGTATCATTTATTTTATTAAGGAGTTTAACTGTACGGCCGGAAGACCAGTGCTCTGGCGCTGACAAGAGATATTATTCGATGAATAAATACTTGATTAAAAAAAAAAAAGAATCTATATATCTGCTATTGATTGATTGACTGCAAATGGCTCAGAACTATGCTGACAGCAAGGAAGGCCATATTCGTGGTGAAAAGCTAGCACTATCTATTCTGTTAATCTTGTTAATCACATTCGAGTGCCGACAATGAAGTTTACACAAAACTCAGACGAAAGCGATCTCCGAAGAAATATTGCAGTGGTTAAATTTGTTTCAAATGACAGCGAAAGCGATGACATTTTGAAGCGGTTAAATTTGATACAAAGGGCAGCAATATTTTCTCTGTTCCTATCTGAGACCTGATCTACAAGAATGTGAATAGCACCACTCTACTGCATCCATCGTCTGACTGGTCCACCAAACATGGTTTCCCTGAATGGACCAGGCATTACGGCGGCTTCATGTTTTGGCGGGGTTTAGTTATTGCCATCAGTGGGGAGAGGTCTGGGTCAATACTCCTCCATGGATCTACTGCACAATCACGTGACCGCGCACTGGAGCAGTTTTACTAATGATTTGCATCATCCTTTGAAAGTGAGCAGAGTGACAGTTGCATGAACTACAGTGACTGGTGCTGTACATTATACAGCAGGAGCCACTCCCTTAATTCTACAGGACCGGTGTTGTAACTAATACAGCACTGATCAAACTTAGATTATTTAGACTGTCAATTCCAACAGTAAGATGGCCATAAGACCAGTTCTCCGGCGCTGACAAATGTCATGTTCAGATAAATAAATACTTTACCAACAACGACAATTGAGCCGCTGCCACTTATACGAAAATACAAATCTATGCTCATTTTAGTTGAAATATGACGTATCAGGATTTGTATTTTGTTATCTATGAACGTTGTTTTATTTGCCCATCACTATAGTTTTGTTTTCATTGCTAAGCAAGCTGTGTACAAAATGAATATCAGCCAAGTGTACACAATGAATATCAGCCAAGTGTACACAATGAATATCAGCCAAGTGTGCACAATGAATATCAGCCAAGTGTACACAATGAATATGATCCAAGTGTAACACAATGAATATCAGCCAAGTGTACACAATGAATATCAGCCAAGTGTACACAAATGAATATCAGCCAAGTGTACACAATGAATATCAGCCAAGTGTACACAATGAATATCAGCCAAGTGTACACAATGAATATCAGCCAAGTGTGCACAATGAATATCAGCCAAGTGTGCACAATGAATATGATCCAAGCGTACACAATGAATATCAGCCAAGTGTACAAGATGAATATCAGCCAAGTGTACACAATGAATATCAGCCAAGTGTACACAATGAATATCAGCCAAGTGTGCACAATGAATATGATCCAAGTGTACACAATGAATATCAGCCAAGTGTACACAATGAATATCAGCCAAGTGTACACAATGAATATCAGCCAAGTGTACACAATGAATATCAGCCAAGTGTGCACAATGAATATGATCCAAGTGTACACAATGAATATCAGCCAAGTGTACACAATGAATATCAGCCAAGTGTACACAATGAATATCAGCCAAGTGTACGCAATGAATATCAGCCAAGTGTACACAATGAATATCAGCCAAGTGTACGCAATGAATATCAGCCAAGTGTACACAATGAATATCAGCCAAGTGTACACAATGAATATCAGCCAAGTGTACAAAATGAATATCAGCCAAGTGTACACAATATATACAGTTTTGACAGTGAGCAGACTGACACTTGGCTCATAGTGTACAGGAGGTGGGGAGGAGAGAATGCCCGCTCCGCAGTGAATAACATGAAAGTTAATGTGGTTAGAGAACAACATTAGGGGGCTGCCGTTATTTATATCCACATAATAAATTATATAGTACATATATATATACAGTAAAACATCTATAACCGACCCCCCACAGATCGACCACTCCCCGATATCGATCGCTTTATTTGGGTCCCAACAATACCATTGTAACCATATTCTAACTCCATAAACCGACCACCTCCCTAAATGGACCACTTAGAGAGGATTTACTGTATATATATATATATATATATATATATATATATATATGAGACCCTGTCAATAGGTGCTAAGCAATATGGGACAAACTTTGTCCATTGTAACAATCAACAAATACTATCAAAAAACAATCAACAAATACTATCAAAAATACTATCAAAAAAGTAAACCATAAAATATGGCTACAGGCTAAACTGAGATACTTCATGACTGAAAGCATGGCAATTAAAACATATAAAGGCATGATCCTCCCCTACTTTGACTATGGCGATGTAGTATACATGGGAGGAAATACAAAACTATTAAACAAACTACAGGTGCTACAAAATAGAGCCCTCAAAGTATGCCTTCAGGTGAACAAAAGATATCCCACAATCGAATTACACAAAAAATGCAATGCAACACTACTAACGAGTAGAAGGGAAACGCACCTCAAAATACTGGCACACCATTACACCAGAAAACCAGGCTACACAGCAACCCCCCATAGGGACACCAGGCAAATGGCAGCCCCAGTGCTACTGACAGCAATAAGTAACACCAACATTTATGAGAGAAGTGTACTGGCCATGGTGGCACATGCCTGGAATAATCAACCCACACAACAACGGGCAATCGAAAGCATGGACCACTATAAAAGGTCCTTAAAGAAAACATAATACACAACCACCTACTGAAGAAACAATATCTCACCTGATCTTGGGCGCAGTCACTGCTTGCTGTGTTCTGGCACAAAAAGCAAAAGACCGGCCAGAAAAGATGGTAGATATTACAAATACGGAAACTAGCCCTACTAAATACTAAGGAATTCAAAATGACTATCACCATAGGGCGCAGTCCGTCTGGGTATGTGTACTGGCACAAACCAAAGCAGAACCAGGCAGGCCATGGTCATGCATCCTGAAATACAATATGGCTAACCATACAACACAGCCATCCCACCTAGTCACAGTCCTGAAGGGTCCAGGGGTGTTCTGGCACACTGGTATACCATCTAAGGACAGGGCATGGGTAAAAGGATGCTGTAACAAACCACAATGGGATGGGATCCTCTCCCACAGGCCTGTATGTCATCTGCGTAGATGTGCATAGTAGGCTAAGTTATCATATACAGATTAGGAAAAAACTTGAAAATTTAAAAAAAAAACTAATATAGAAACTACTAACACCCAAAACCGCAAAGGTTGGCCCGAGAAAGATCAGGTAAAGACTCCTGAGTGCGGGACCAGACCAATCCAGTATCACAGCTGTCCAGCATTGAAAAAAAGCACCCTCACGGGAGCTTATACATTATGGGCAGAATAAAAAACTTGTCACAAAAAAAACACACAAAAAAAACAACATACTATCTGCTCATGCATTTGCTCAGGATAAACTGATTTGTATTTTACCACATAATCCCAATAGAATACATATTGATATGAAGCAAATGTCTTTGTGTTTTCAGTGTAACCGTTTCTGTGCTGTTTTGTGTCAATCGTTAGAATGGACACACAAAAAGAAGAGTTATCACCTTTTGAGACAGGCTTATATGTATATATAATAGGGTACAACCTAGGCAGAGAGGAAGACAGCAAGACGAGGAGTAGTTGGACTATAAAGCAATCGGACTGGCGTGGGACCTAGGTGGTGGTGGCGCCAGCCTCGCATGGTGGGGACCGGCCCGCAGCAAATAGTGCATTCCATATGATAATTAAATAATAAATACCACGCACAATGAATATAACAATATGACAATTATCGCTATGCCCCTTTATACTCATATCATTAATTATATATCGTATATATATATATATATTTGTGACCTGAACATATTGAGATGCTGACCTGCCTCTACCGCCATGGTCTGCCTCCTACACTCTCGGCGACTTCCGGTGTTGAAGTGGCTGAGGCATTATGGGAAGCCTGCTGCCTATATGCTACATCTGCGCACAATGCTGGGAGTGACGGAGTCGTTGGCGACTGCTTTCATCTCGACCACTAAGGCCCGAAGGTAATATGATGGAGCAATTTCCCTCAGATGTGGATGAGGGCCTAATCCTCCCCGACCCAAACCCTCCCCTCCTCCATCCCCAATCCCCTCCTCTCTTTCCTTTCCAACTTCACCCCTACGTCATCATCCTTTCCCCTCTTCTTCCTCCATCCACCTCCACCACCTCCTCCTCCTCCCATTCCTCTTCCACATCCAGCAGGGTTGGGGAAACACCTGAAATGAGAGTCTGATGGTGCAATCTGTTCTGTTGATGTATTTCAGGACATTAATTTGTTGGCTTTACGATAGGAAAATGTGTATTTGGCTATATTCAGTGAACCGGTATTAACTGGCAATACATATTTATATTAATAGAAAGAGGTAAATCGCTGCACCAATTAAATGACTATTACCCACATTTGGTGTTTCAATTGAGAGTAATTAAGGATTGAATTTACATTAAAACAGAAGGATTGTTATGTCTTACATCTCATATCATGGTGATTTTGTTCAACTGGTAAATAATGTTCATATCATTAAAGAAAGCATCTGCTGGTTTTTGTATGTATGTGATCAGTGAGAAGATCTGGTGATTGTGTCCTAGCAAAATACACCTTATATATGGCATTGTCGAGAATGAGTGTGTGTGCTCTGTGTGTATGTCACTGAACCTCTGGTCAACCCTCCAGGACCTAACCAGAGACCATGCTCCTCCCCCCACCCCCATCAGCCCCCCCCCACACACAAACACAGGGCACTGATGAGCAACAGAGGCATCCCTCCTCTGAGTGCAAACAAGGGTGGGAGGGGGCTACCATGGTTACTACTAATTAAGACAGGGTCTGAGTGACAGAAGGTAGCACAGATGAGGGGGTAGAAGAACACACATGTAGGAAGTGATATTATATTTATTTACAATATTTGTTAGGACAATTTGGTGGTGAATGATAGGGGTGGGATGCACATGCATGTATACACATACATGCATGTATGCATAAACATACATCAATACACATCCACATCATTACATCCATGCATGCATGTATCCATCCATACACACATGCATACATGCATACATACATCCATACAAACATACATCCATACATACACACATATATATACATCTCCGACCCTGGTAGGAGGGTGTGTGTGTGTGTGGAGGGTCAAAGTACTGCGGCAGAGCACCGGGACCATGGGAACACGGGAACATGGGAACACGTGTGATGGCCACCCCTGACACACACTCAGGAGGAGCAGTGTGTGTGTGAGGGCGGGGGCGTGTAGAGGGGGAGGGGTGAGGGTTGTCAGAAGCAGCCTGAAGCGGACCCTGGTACCCCCCCCCCCCCCCCCACCCTGAGTACATGGTGTAGGTGTGGGTCGAGGTGGGGGTGGGGATCTGGCATGTACCCCGCTTGCCCCCTGCGTGGGGCGCAACACACCACTTTTGTTCAAATGTATGTATATGTGTATATGCATACATATATATGAAGAGTTCAGATGCAAAACCACGTAAACAACAATCCACAAATATAGTTTAAATACGATTTTTACTTGAAAATAATTGTAATTCTCACTAATTCCACTTTTTATAAGATCACATGGTTATGGAGTAATGAACAAAAGAGAAGTAATAGAAAAAGATAATGTTTTTGAGGGTTTGATTCCAATGTTTCTCTCCATTTTTGGATTGGCGTTTACGTGGTTTTGCGCCTGAACTCTTCATCAATCAATCAATCAATAGTTCCATCCTCTAGTCGAGGGTTGGATGCAATGGTTCTCCACTTGTCCCGATGTTGTGCTGTTCTGATAGACTGTGAATAATTCAAGCCTGTCCACTGTGAAATATTTGTAAACCATGATGTTCTTGGTCTCCCTCTCCCTCTGCTGCCATTCACCTTCCCTTCCAACAATGTACGGTATATTGAACTCTGATGAATGATGTGGCCAAAATAAATAAGTTTCTTTGTCTGTATAGTGGCAAACAAGCTTTTCTTATTTTTAATTTTTCTGAGAACTTCTTTGTTGGTGATCTTCTTTGTCCATGATATTTTCATCATCCTTCGATAAGTCCACATCTCAAATGCTGCTAAACGTTTGTACATTTTCTTAGAGATTGTCCATGTCTCTGCCCCATACATTAGAGTAGACCACACATAACACTGAAGAATACGCTTCCTTGTTTGTATTAATATCTTACTTGATGTTAACACTCTATACATTTTGGAGAATGTTGTTCGGGCTATTCTTTTAATTTCTTCCTCACATCTCCCATCATTTGTAATCTTTTGTCCGAGATATATGAATTCGGATACTTGTTCTATGTTTGTGCCATCTATGGTTATATTGACATTTGGCTTATCTGTCTTTTTACTTATAACCATTGTTTTGGTCTTCCTGGCATTCATCTTCATGTTGAATAGTATTCCAGCTTTATTGATTCTATTCACTATATCTTGTAGGTTTTTCTCACTGTCTGCTAGTATTACACTGTCATCGGCATATCTAAGATTGTTGACGTTCATGCCACCTATTGTCACTCCCTTGCAATCTTCAATGTGTCTGAAAATCATCTCTGTGTACAGGTTAAATAGACATGGTGACAATACACACCCCTGTCGAACTCCTCGTTTAATCATAACTTCATCCGATAGGCCCTGCTCCATTTTTATAAATGCACGTTGTGTCCAGTATAAGTTCACAATTAGTTTAATGTCTTTGCCATTGACACCAATATCTTGTAAACATTTGATTAACAGTTCATGATTGACTCGGTCGAAGGCCTTCTCATAGTACATATATACATATATACATATATACCTGTATACACCAACACATATACGCTACATACTGCCCCACCCTACTGCATACTGCCCCATCCTACTGCATACTGCTTCACCCTACTGCATACTGCCTCACCCTACTGCATACTGCCCCACCCTACTGCATCTATACATGCATAGATGTATGTGTGGATGTCATTATTATTATCATTATTATTAGTGTAATTATTTTTAGCATTATTATTAGTGCCATTATTATTATAATTATTTATGTTGCGTGACAGTGTGTGCGGGGGGTAGGGTGTGTGTGTGTGCCCGCATGGAGGGGAGTGGAATGAAAGGAATGGGAGGGGAAGCTGTTGCAGCACACGCCGCGTCTTCAGCAGCCTGAAGCGGACCTCCCACCCCCTCCGTGCTCACAGGGTGGAGGTGGGGGTCCTGCATGCACCTTGCCGGTGTAGGACCTTCAAAACACTACCCGGTTGAAAGCACTACGGTAGTGTTTCGAACTTAAGTTCAAAACACTACTGTTAAGTTCAAAACACTACCCTTACGTACATCCAAAACACTACCCAAGTTGAAAACACTATCATAACACGGCAGTAGGGCTGTAATGCCCCAAAATGTAACCTGTATTGGTATACGCTGATCATTTGAAGCACATACTAGGTGGTTTGGTTGTTGGGAGACTTACGTCCTGGCAACACCTAAGGTCATATCAGGACACAAATACTATAGTCGTATACGCTGATAGCGCTGTGGGTTCTGCACCATGTATTAGTGTACGCTGATGGTGCTGCGGCGATGTTAGCACCTATTACTATGAGTATACGCTAATGGTGCTGTAGCGCATGATGCAAATATATAGTAGTATACGCTGCATACTGCCCCACCCTACTGCATACTGCCCCACCCTACTACATACTGCCTCACCCTACTGCATACTTCCCCACCCTACTGCATACTGCCCCACCCTACTGCATACTGCCCCACCCTACTGCATACTGCCCCACCCTACTGCATACTGCCCCACCCTACTGCATACTGCCCCACCCTACTGCATACTGCCCCACCCTACTGCATACTGCCCCACCCTATTGCATACTGCCCCACCCTACTGCATACTGCCCCACCCTACTGCATACTGCCCCACCCTACTGCATACTGCCCCACCCTACTGCATACTGCCCCACCCTACTGCATACTGCCCCACCCTACTGCATACTTCCCCACCCTACTGCATACTGCCCCACCCTACTGCATACTTCCCCACCCTACTGCATACTTCCCCACCCTACTACATACTGCCCCACCCTACTACATACTGCCTCACCCTACTGCATACTGCCCCACCCTACTGCATACTGCCACACCCTACTGCATACTGCTCCACCCTACTGCATACTGCCCCACCTTACTGCATACTGCCTCACCCTACTGCATACTTCCACACCCTACTGCATACTGCCCCACCCTACTGCATACTGCCCCACCCTACTGCATACTGCCCCACCCTACTGCATACTGCCCCACCCTACTACATACTGCCCCACCCTACTGCATACTGCCCCACCTTACTGCATACTGCCTCACCCTATTGCATACTGCCTCACCCTACTGCATACTGCCTCACCCTATTGCATACTGCCTCACCCTACTGCATACTGCCTCACCCTACTGCATACTGCCCCATCCTACTACATACTGCCTCACCCTACTGCATACTGCCCCACCCTACTGCATACTGCCTCACCCTACTGCATACTGCCCCACCCTACTGCATACTGCCCCACCCTACTGCATACTGCCTCACCCAATTGCATACTGCCTCACCCTACTGCATACTGCCTCACCCTATTGCATACTGCCTCACCCTACTGCATGCTGCCTCGCCCTACTGCATACTGCCCCATCCTACTACATACTGCCTCACCCTACTGCATACTGCCCCACCCTACTGCATACTGCCTCACCCTACTGCATACTGCCCCACCCTACTGCATGCTGCCCCACCCTACTGCATACTGCCTCACCCTACTGCATACTGCCTCACCCTACTGCATACTGCCGCACCATACTGCATACTGCCCCACCCTACTGCATACTGCCCCACCCTACTGCATACTGCCCCACCCTACTACATACTGCCGTGCCCTACTGCATACTGCCTCACCCTACTGCATACTGCCCCACCCTACTGCATGCTGCCCCACCCTACTGCATACATCCCCACCCTACTGCATACTGCCCCACCCTACTGCATACTGCCTCACCCTACTGCATACTGCCCCACCCTACTGCATACTGCCCCACCCTACTGCATACTGCCTCACCCTACTGCATACTGCCCCATCCTACTACATACTGCCCCACCCTACTGCATACTGCCCCGCCCTACTACATACTGCCCACCTTATGCATACTGCCCCACCTACTGCATACTGCCCCACCCTACTGCATACTGCCCCACCCTACTACATACTGGCCCACCTTACTGCATACTGCCCCACCCTACTGCATACTGCCCCACCCTACTGCATACTGCCCCACCCTACTGCATACTGCCCCACCCTACTGCATACAGCCCCACCCTACTGCATTCTTCCCCACCCTACTACATACTGGCCCACCTTACTGCATACTGCCCCACCCTACTGCATGCTGCCCCACCCTACTGCATACAGCCCCACCCTACTGCATACTGCCTCACCCTACTACATACTGTCCCACCCTACTGCATACCGCCTCACACTACTGCATGCCGCCTCACTCTACTGCATACTGCCTCACCCTACTGCATACTGCCCCACCCTACTGCATACAGCCCCACCCTACTGCATACTGCCTCACCCTACTACATACTGTCCCACCCTACTGCATACCGCCTCACACTACTGCATGCCGCCTCACTCTACTGCATACTGCCTCACTCTACTGCATACTGCCTCACCCTACTGCATACTGCCTCACCCTACTGCATACCGCATCACCCTACTGCATTCTTCCCCACCCTACTGCATACTGCCCACCCTACTCCATACTGCCCCACCCTACTGCATACTGCTCCACCCTACTGCATACTGCCTCACCCTACTGCATACCGCATCACCCTACTGCATACTGCCCAACCATACTGAATACTGCCTCACCCTTCTACAAATGAAAATGACTATGTAGCAATTATTATTTTTTAAATTAGAGTAGTGTTTTGAACTTAAGGGTAGTGTTTTCAACTTAAGGATTGTGTTTTGAGTGTGACCACAGTAGTGTTTTGAACCTACCTTTAACAAGGTTGCAAACACTACCGTAGTGTTTTTGTGGAGTAGTGTTTTGAACTTACTACACCGGCCCCCTGCGCGGAATGCAGCTCGCCACTCGCTCGGAATTATTTCTTTCAAATTTATGTATACGTGTATACACATATATACACATTTATACATGCATATATGCATGTGTGGGTGTATGCATGCATGCAAGCACACCTCGACCCCATCAGTTACCACCAAATTGGCCTAACAAATATTGTAATTAAATACCACTTCCTACAATGTGTGTTCTTCAGCAACTCCCTTATCCTCTGCTAACCTTGGTCACTCACACCCTGTCCTAATCAGTAACCATGATAACCACCCCCCCATCCACCCTTGTTTGCACGCAACAGGGGACCCTCTGCTGCTCTCCAGTGTATGGCACACTGTCCACTGTGGGTATGGGGGGGGGGCATGTGGTCTGGTCTGGGAGACCTGACCAGGGGTTCAGTCAGGGATATAGCAACACACAGCATGAACACACACATTCTCACCCAATGTCACGAGGCAGCAGTTACCATAAAAATCCTTCTGTTCTAATGTAAATTCAATCATTTATTACTCTTAAATGAAACACCAAATGTGGCTAATAGTCATTTAATTGTTGCAACATATTTTGATTCCTGTCACATGCTCAGATGCTATCAGGTTCATTCAGCTGGCAATACTCGTCTGCTCCCACCCTCACCCAACCCACAGCCACAACCACCTGGGGCTAAATGTATGAGCAACGGCTTATCTGCGCCGGTGTTAAGGCCGGCCGACGGGGTAGCTATTGTCGGTGTTGGTATATGGGTCACATGAAATGTATGTGTGCCAAGCACGCCCTTGTTAGCTAACCTGGGCGTTATTTATAGATTTGGGAAACCCTCTGCGCCTGTACCCGGCGAGCACCGCTATTTGACAATAACGGTGGCCAGGAACCAGCGGCGTTCTGCCAGTATGGATATCAACTTCGCGGCGGCGGCGATTTGTTTAATTTACCTTCGTCGATTCGAAAATATTAATATCGCCGCCGTTGCAGCGGCAGCGTTAATCTCGCTTTGATTTTAGGGTTAATTTAATCAAATTTCACTTATTACATATGTAATTCTGTTAAATATGGTCGCATTGAATAGATTTGGGCCTAAAACATTTTGCCAGTGTGGATATCGACGTCGCGGCGGTAGCGGCGGCGATGCTTAGATGACGTTGGACAGTATGGATATCGACGTCGCTGCGATTTGCTTAGTTTACATTCGTCGATTTGACACTATTAATATCGCTGCCAATGCGGTGGCAGCGTTAATAACGGTTCGGATTTAGGGTTAAATTGATCAAATTTCACTTATTATGTATGTAATTCTGTTAAATATGGTCGCATTTGATA
This sequence comes from Branchipolynoe longqiensis, assembly GCA_030323885.1. Taxonomy (NCBI): domain Eukaryota; kingdom Metazoa; phylum Annelida; class Polychaeta; order Phyllodocida; family Polynoidae; genus Branchipolynoe; species Branchipolynoe longqiensis. Next base: position 60,573,694 of record CM059193.1, on the reverse strand, counting down.
GATTTGGGCCGAATCGGTACCTAACACGGACGTTAAACCTGCTATATGTTGGGGTTAGTGTAGGCGACGTTAACTCTCGAGGCGTTTGCTTAACCCGGGCACATACATTGTCACTTATGGCCACTAACCCGGGAAATCTGCACGACGCTCAGGTTAGCACCGCTAACCCGGCTTCATACATTTGGCCCCTGTACTCAGTGACTGTGAGTGGGCAAGTGTGTGTGTGTGTGTCGGGTAGTGAGGCTAGAAGCTGGTGTCAGTGTGGGTGGAGGGATGGGGGGGGGGCAGGAGGGGAGAATGGAATCAGATGATTTGTCATCGGAGTCAGTGTTGTTTCTACCCTTTGAATCAGCTTTCGTGGTATCAATGTTTGCATATATATCCCTGCAGTGCCTGGTCGGGAGATGTCAAACTCCCTGAGGTGTTGCAATACAAGGTGTTGCAGGTATTGCAATGCCTCAGGGAGTTTGATGCCCGTGCCCTGTAGAGTTGTAAACCACTGCCTTGTGGTACATGTTCTTGCCAGAACCGAAGGCTAAGGGAGCAAACCCTAAACAGAAAACCATGTCACTGTGGCAGCATTAAGGGCGGTTGATGTATTGAACTCCCAACATCTCCCGACCAGCCACTGCAGGGACAAATAGTTTTGCGCCTGTCTTGACATGTTCTTGCCGGTGTGAAACCTCTATTTGCTGCCCAAGAGAGTGCTGCTGGTAACTTGCAAAAGCCAGCAGCACTTCAACACTTTTGCAGGCAGCTTTCATGAAATGTACAACAGCACAAAACACCATACGGTCTCGCGCCCTCGTCTCCGGTTCAAGGATACCATCAAGAGAAACCTGAAGCTGAGAGACATTAAGACCGACTCATGGACATCACTCTTACAGCAGAGAGTTAAATGGAGAGTGGCAGTCAAGTAATAAAAGCAGTCTTTGTCGCTATCGCGACCGACAGCATGATGATGATGATGATGACATATATAGATTGCTCTCCAGGACGAACAACGAGTGAGCTACCTGTGGAGGGTGTGAGTTTATTATGGACCTTGCCCTCATGCAGACAGTGAATTATTTTGAGCATGCATACCATAACAAATTAAATGAAGATGAGGATGTGGCATATGAACAATGTGCACATGTTACATAATATCATATGAGAATATATTTAATGTTGGTCATATAAAAGCATCTGCTCGGTTATCAGCTTGCTCCTCCCCTCCTCCCGTTCCTCCTCCCCTCCTCCTCCTCCCCTCTTCCTACCCTCCTCATCCTCCTCCCCCCTCCTCCTCTCCCTCCTCCTCCCGCTCCTATCCCCCTCCTCCTCCCCTCCTCCTCCCCTCCTCCTCCTGCTCCTATCCCCCTCTTCCTCCCCTCCTCCTCTCCTCCTCCTCCCCCCCTCTCCCTCCTCCCCCTGCTCAACCTGTAATAATTCACGTGCCTCTATACATTCTTCTCTATCCTACCGTAATTCTGTCCTGTGCCTAATATCAGATAAACGCTCCTCCTGTTCTTCTTTAAGAATATCTAACCTAAGCGTAGTTAATTAACTGTCCATTGTATACAAAGTACCAGCTATCAACTAAATACAGTTAATTTACTCCCCATTGTATGCGAAGTATCAGCTCTTAAGCAAATACAATTAATTTAACGCCCGTTGTATGCAAAGTATCTGCTCTTATCTAAATACAATTAATTTACCATTGCACCTTTAAAGTGCGTGTCACACTATGCCGGATTGAGCAACAGACAGAATTGTCTAGTCAGGTGGTGATAAGTATCAAAATGTATTAACATATGTCAAAGTGTTGCGACGTTGGGTCAAAGGCCGCCGGACAAATGGACATGAAACGGACATGAAACGGACATGAAACGGACATGAAACGGACATGAAACGGACGTGAAACGGACATGAAATGGACATGAAACGGATAGCTGATGGACGAAAGGAACTCAAACCAGACAAGAACCGGACATGAAACGGACATGAACGGATAGCCAATGGACGAAATGAACTCAAACCAGACAAGAACCGTAGATGTCAATCCGGCGGCATCCATTCATAGTTTTGTGCATGTTCAAAACTTGTATAGCCACAAACCAGACTTTGTTCGGTTTCTGTTTGTTTCCCCCTAACCGGTGAAGTATGACAGGGCCTTAAGGGTGGGCCATGCTCTAACTCCCTTAATAAAGTCTTACTGGGCTATATCCTTCCTTTGCCGAATCGACTGGACAGTATGGCCGAATGACTTGCAGAATGCTATGGTTTCGAACCAGCCACAGCCAACTGAAAGCAATGACTTCCACAACTCATTCTTGTCACCATCTAGCCTGACGCTTGGCAATACTAGGATCGGATGAAGTGCAATGAAATAAGCGAAACTAATTTTCTTCAGTTGAAATTTTCCCCTCATATCCCATGAATGTATCACTGCAACAAAAGAAACACAATAAAAAGTAAGCTAGCATGATTCCATACATCCCCCCTTCCCCTCCTCTTCCCGGCTTCTTTCCCCACTTCCGGTTTGGCTGCCCCCCCCCACTTCCGGTTTGGCTGGGTTGTCTTTAAGCGTTGCGCATGCGCTATTTCTCGATGAAGTGGGTGAATACATGATTAGATTTACAGTAGCATATTAAAGCGGAGTTGGTATGATGGTGATGAATGGGGGCTGTGGGGGGGGGGGGGCGGGGAAGGGGTGGGGTTTGATCGGAGGAGAAGGTGTTTAGTAAGCCACATTTTAAATTTTTTTTAATTGAGGCTGTATTTGTACTGTCCATAGCATATAAGCCCGGGTACCCAGGCTTGTTTTCAATGCTGGCCAGTTGTAGTGTTGGTGTTATCTTACCACACACTGGCTCTGGCCTGTGTTTTCTTCAAACTACAATAACTGTTTGCTGCAGTACTGATGCTATTGAATTTAGGGTTATATTTGAAAAGTTGTGGTAGGCATTTATCTTAGGAATAGGAGGTGACATTCCTGCCTGGACATCTAAATGATTGATTAATTGGTGACAGTGAATCACTGTATGAGCAGCAAAGGTCATATGTTATGTATAAAGTAATTATGTGAGTATTATGGTGGAATGTATTTATCCTGTAGTCTTCTCCAACCGCCTGTGACCTTTCCTTCTGTAAATTATTCCGATATACCTCATAGGGGGAATGCAAATGTTCTATTACTGATCGGTGTACAGATATGCACATATATGTATATATGCAGGTATTGCAGGTATAGTAATACCTCAACACTTTTGCAGGAAGCTTTCATGAAATGTACAACCACACAATATCACTCTCACAGGAAAGAGCTAAATGGAGAGCGGCAGTCAAGTAATGAAAGCAGCGTGATGATGATGATGAGCTTAACTGGGAACATTTTTGGATGAACTCCACTCCCCAGGTTCATGGCAAATGACAATTTTTATTTTAGTGAAATGATTTAGCAATATTAGGGGGAAGTTTCAATCACGGACAATTAGTCTTCCTTAAGGCCCTGTCACATTACGGCGTATGGCGGGAGCGTATTGAAAACCTACGTACGCCATCGGGTGCCACTTTCGGGTGTGTTTGAGCGTATGCGTAGCGTATGCGTAGCGTATGCGTAGCGTATGGGAGCGTATGGGAGCGTGCTAGGACATTTTTTGACATTTTGGGCCATACGCCCACATAGGTCGTGTTTTTTTGAGTATGCACAAAAAAAAAAGGACGGACGAATTTATGAAAGCGTTTGGCGGCGTATGCATCATAGGCTTCACATACGCCGGCGTGTTGCGGCACTGGCGGCGTATGCGTAGCGTATGCGTAGCGTATGCGTAGCGTATGAGTAGCGTATGCGTAGCGTATGCGGCGTATGGCGACGTATATGACGTAAGCCGCTACGCCGCCATATGCTTCCGCCATACGCCGTAATGTGACAGCCCCTTTATTTCACTACCGCTTGTCCTATTCTAGTGATAGCAAGCATTAGGCTAGGGGGTGACAAGTACAATGTACACATTTGTAAGTCATTGGTTTGAGTCGACTTGGGTTTGACCTACCAACATTGTAGATGGTTGCCCACTTATTCAACCATCCCCTCAGGCCCATTTCCTATTTGGTCCATTGTTATCTAACTTTGTTTGTTTGTTGTTGTTTTACGTCCTAGCAACATCTAAGGTCATATCAGGACGGGTACTGACTTGTGACAGTCCACACTCACTACATAGTACTCCCTCACTGCCAGCACCAGGCTGCCAGCACCATGCCCTGGCTGTTAGCACCATGCCCTGATATCCCATTCAGTCACATTGTCCTGGCACTATGCCAACCAGTCCTTGCACTATCCAAATAATGCTGAGCACCTGGCTAGGAAGCGACAAGCATACATTTGTCATCATTGGTTTGACTCGACCAGCGTTCGAACCAACAAACCCATGGGTTTGGATCCCCCAATCTCCCAAAACAGGAGCTGGATGCTCAACTCATTTGGCCATCCGTTCTGGTCTATCTAAGTGAACGGATTGAAATTTGATGTCCGTGGAGTGATTGTGGATCCTGTGCTTAAGCCCCAGTCAGACCTACCTGGATCAGAGGCCGGCCGAGCCCCGGACCATCATCCAGGGTGGTCGTGGCGATCTGGGGTGATCCGTGGCTCATCCATGGCTCATCCATGGTGATCTAGCGTGATCCGGCGTGATCCGGCGTGATGCGTGGCTGGTCCGGGGTCTGCCCCAGATGTTTTAAACATTTTAAAACATCCGGGGCAGTCCGGGTCATCCGGGCTCGATCCAGCATGGTAGTAGTAGTAGTAGTAGTAGTAGTAGCGAAACAGCTGAGGACCACCCCAGGACAACCCGGACAAGCCCCGGTTCACCCCGCACTACATGGACCACCCGGACTACCCCCAGATCGCACAGGCCGGGTATGTGTGACCGCGAGGCAAAAAACGACGAAAATAACGATTTTATTTGGGGCTGTCCGGGCCAGTCCGGGCGACCCATCTGGGGGTGGCCCGACTCAAAATCCGGGGCTCGTCCGGGTAGGTGTGACTGAGGATTTAGCGCCTGTTCTATACATAGGGAGAATGTGTATTTACTTTAAGGGGTGATAAACATTTACCTTCATAAAATCAATGTTGCTTGTAGGTGAATGTTTTATTTGCATTATATTTCCGCATCTCTCAAGGAAGACATAAACATGCAAATGTCACACGGATCATTTATCCCATGACTTATATCTGAGCACGCCTTGTAACTTTCTAATTTCCCATTGGTATTGATGCTTTATAGGGAATTGTTAAATAGTTCAGATACATAATGGCGTGGTGTTCTCTGTGGCGGAGTGGTTAGAGTGTCTGACTTTTTTCTAGGTCAGACTCCTAATCTGAAGGTCGCTGTTTCTATTCCCCGTGCCCCCACCTCTGCCAATTTGGATTTCCTCCGCTGTGGTTAACTTACAGCATCGTCAAAGAAAAAGGGCCCATATGTATGTGTCACTATTTAACGGCACCGGGGTTAAAGACGGGTGCCGGGTTAGCTAACCCTGGGGTTCCAAATGTGTCACGGGGCATGTATGTGACCAAAGCGCGCCTGAGTTAGCTAACGTTTCAGTTATTTATAGATTTGGGGAACCCCCTCTGTGGGTATTTACTTTCGTCAATTCGACACTATTAATATCGCCGCCAATGCGGCGGTACCCTTAATAACGGGTCGAATTTAGGGTTAAATTGATAAAATTTCACTTATTGCGTATGTAATTCTGTTAAATATGGTCGCATTGAATAGATTTGGCCCTAATATATAGCCGCCGATTCGGCAGCAGCGGCGATGGACAGTATGGATATCGACGTCCATGCGGCGGCGGTGGCGGCGATTTGTTTACTTTACTTCCGTCGATTCGACACTATTAATATCGTCGCCAATGCGGCGGTAGCCTTAATAACGGGTAGAATTTAGGGTTAAATTGATAAAATTTCACTTATTGCATATGTAATTCTGTTAAATATGATTGCATTCAATAGATTTGCTCATAATCGGCGCCTAACCCCACCTTTAACCCTGCTTTCGCTTGGGGTTAGTGCAGGCGACTTTAAACTCCCCGAGTTAGTTTAACTCTGACACATACATACGCACTTTTCGCCGCTAACCCGGGAAATCCGCATGACCCAGGGTTACGACTGCTAACCTGCGCTCATACATATGGGCCCAGTTGCTCTCATACCATGACTATGTGGTGTGGGAGCTTAAAAATCCCTTGGGTCGGTAAAAGTGTAGGCTCGGGCATTCTATCGACAAACTGTATAATGGTGAAAACAATTCTATTCAGGCTTATCCATAATAAGCAGTATAAATCATCAAGAATGGTAATTAGCTTGATAATGGTTCTGTTTAAGCCCAGTTAAATTGCAGAGATTCTTTTGAGATTCTACTCGAATATGTGGATTCCATGACCTTACGCCATATGCGTATTTACCGATATAAAGGGACCAGACGGGATGGCCGAATGAGTTAGAGCGTCTGTCTCTCATGCTGGTAGATCGTGGGATCGTGGGTTCGAACCCTAGTCGAGTCAAACCAATGACTTAAAAATTGATACTTGTTGCTTCCTAGCCTGGCGCTCGGCATTATTAGGATAGGACAAGGACTGGTTGGCTCAGTGTCAGGATAATATGACTAAGTGGGATATCAGGTCATGGTGCTGGTGGCCTGATCTTCCAGTAGGGCAGCAATATAAAGTCACCATGAGTGTGCACTGTCACAATTCGGTACCCATCCTGATATGACCTTAGATGTTGCTAGGACATAAAACAACAAACAAACCGATTTAAAGCACACACACATTTGCGATTTCCTAAGAATGACTGGATTGTATGGCCTCCTTCTGAGGTCTACTTTGCTCTTAAATATCACACAAATTCAACCGTTTCAAAATTGTATCTGAGAATATTTTGCTGTAATTTGACACAAACGTGACCATTTCAAATTTCTTATGAATCTCAATTTAAATATCGAAATGGCCTTGACACATTTTGCGGTGAAAGAAAAATGACAATAAATGGCGGTAGCTTTTCGCCATGAATAGGAGGAAGAGTGGGCAGATGGAGGGGAGCAGAGGCGCCACCTGGAGGGAAGGAGGGGAGTAGAGCTGCTTGGAGCAGACCTCCTGCCCTCCAGGCCGCACTCCAACCACCAGCAATCATCTAATACAAGTGTAAAATGGATAAAGCTCGAATCTGTGGTTGTGTAGGCAGGCTATAGTGAAATCAATACAGACAAAGAGAAAGGAAGGGTATAACGTGTAAAGAAGAAGAGAGAGTCAAGCCCTCTGGTTTATTATTTATATGGTTACATGGGTTCATTGTAGAGTATCACTCCACCCCTTTCCCCCAATGGGAAACAAGCATTCTTGCCCCTACCAATAGGGATCCAGCATTCCTGGTCCCCATGGCTAGCAGTGGTCTGCCCACAACCACCAAGCTGTATAGCCCCATGGCCACCACCAACATTGACCTTTGAGTGTGGTGATCACTATCCCAGCAGAGGGGGTAGGCCCTGAGTTCACCCACACCCAGACCTGCCAGAACCACTATGTATATTTACATCCCAATCAGGCACCACCATCATCATACTGTCAGTCTCGATGCGACAAAGACTGCTTTGAAAGCTGCCTGCAAAAGTGTTGAAGTGCTGCTGGATTTTGCAAGTTACCAGCGGCACTCTCTCGGGGAGCAAATAGAGGTTTCACACTGGCAAGAACATGTCCAGACAGTCACAAAACTATTTGTCCCTGCAGTGGCTGGTCGGGAGATGTTGGGAGTTCCATACATCAACCGCCCTTAATGCTGCCACAGTGACATGGTTTTGTGTTTAGGGTTTGCTCCCTTAGCCTTCGGTTCTGTCAAGAACCTGTACCACAAGGCAGTGGTTTACAACTCTGCAGGGCAGGGGCATCAAACTCCCTGAGGTATTGCAATACCTGCCTACCCAGGTAAGCTAGTGACATCTATCGGCAGAATCTGGAACCACTCTATTCGGGTACTTTCCAGCTTAAAGTTGCATAGTCCGATGCTTTTGAATTTCTGCAATTTTCTGAGACAAATACATTATGCTAATCATTATAGCCTACTGTAGTTTAGTTTCAAGTACCTTTTATTTTAAATGGCTAACTTTATGGATATTTTATGTCAAAACATGCCACATTAATTTTGGCAAGCACGCCAAAACTCTGGCACCATAGACTTCAGTAGGAATACATTCTATTAAATTGACTTATTATGATTTTCTATGCAGCAAAAGAATGCTTAATACATGCACCACTATCTAAGTTGAATATGTAGAATTAAGTCTAGATGAGTGTTTTGATTCTGAGAATTTGATGTTTTTATCGGACTATGCAACTTTAACTGGTGGGGTGTATTCCCAATCAGGTCAGAAGCGCATAGAGAGTAGAGACTGTTAAATAATGGCTTTATTGGGTTAGAATACATACTTTTAGATATTTTGCGAAGGTCACCTTGGCCTGCCTCGGTAAATTATTCATGTGGGTGCCAACATGGGTTATACATCATTTCCTATTATGCTATAACTATCCTATTTTTTAATTTTTTTTTATTGAGACTGTATTTATTCTGTCCATAGCATATAAGCCCGGGTATTTTAGTCGTAAACTATGGCATTATTTTGGAGCGTGCCATATTTGAAATATGTGATCAGCCAGAGGAGAATGTTCCTGTTAAAGCTGCTGTAATTAGACATCTTGATGAGGTGATGTGGAGGAAAGAACGGTAAGGAATTCTTCTCTTGTTTTTCTTTTATTGCAATTTCTCTCAGGCAATCTCGATATGGGATGCCATCGACGTTTGAGCTATGAGGTCTTAATTAAGATTAAGTTGGATGTCACGTGTGACTACGCATTTCCGGTTGGCGGAGTGATATCCTGTCAGTGATGTTGTGCCTATGCTTTCAACCGGAAATGGGATGGCCTAGATGGTAGCCCGTCTGCTTCTCGCGCTATCCTCTCCCCCCCCCCCCCTCCTCAAGCCTCCTCCTTCCATTGCGTAAGTGGAAGTTGCGACTGTGGTAAGGTTTGCATCACTTTCCAAGTCTAAGCATTCCCTGCCCTACATCATTCTAACGACTGAGGAGTGTCTTTCAGGTTGAATGACACTAATAGGACCAGACACGGTGCCTGAATCGGTAGAGCACAGGCCTCCCATGCTGGAGGTCAGGAGTTCAATTCCTGCTTGAGTCAAACCAATGACTTACTAAATTGATTCTTGTCAATTCCTAACCATGTGTTTGGTCATGGTCGTGAGTCACAGCTTCAGCTCTTTCTGAAAGACCACCAGAACTGGCATGGCGTTAATTTTCTTTGGTAAAGTGTTTATTCATCTGAATATGACATTTGTCAGTGCCGGAGCACTGGTCTTTCGGCCATCTTACAATTGGAAATTGACAATCTATATAATCTAAGTTTGATCAGTGCTGTATTAGTTACAGGACCGATCCTGTAGAATTAAGGGGGTGGCTCCTGCTGTATAATGTACTGCACCCATCACTGTGGTTCATGCAAATGGAAATGTCAGCGCCACCATACTGGTCTTCCGGCCATCTTACAATTGAAAATTGACAGTCTATATAGTCTAAGTTTGACGTGTGGTGTATTAGTTACAGCACGATCCTGTAGAATTAAGGGAGTGGCTCCTGCTGTGTAATCTACTGCACTTAGTTTAATACATGGTTTGCTATAATAGGATAACGCGCCCAATTGGAGACAACATTCTCCATTCATGCACTTTTGTACACAATATAGGTCCTATATCTTACTAGCTCAGTTAGAATAACACCATAGTGAAGAAGTATTAAGATCCTAGTGATCAACACAACTTTGCTTATTCACAATCATTATGAAATATGACTAGTCATAGTTTGCATATCTTGGAGTTTTACATCCTGGCTGAGGTCATATCAGGATGGGTACAGACTTGTGACATTGCACACGGATGGTGACCTAATAGTGCTGCGCTACTGTAAGACCTGGCTGCCAGCACCATGACCTGATATCCCACTCAGTCATATTAGCATGACACCGCACTAACCAGTCCTTTCCCTATCCTAATAATGGTAAGCGCCCCATTAGGAATTGACAATAATCAATTTTATAAGTCATTGGTTTGACTCGACTGGGAATTGAACCACTGACCTTTGACATGGGAAGCATGTGCTCTACCGACTCGGCCACCGTGTCTGGTCCTATTAGCATCATTCAACCTGAAAGACGCTCCTCAGTCGTTAGTTTAGAATTATATAGGTGCGGGAAAGCTTAGCCTTGGAAAGTGATGCAAACCTTACTGCCCCGTGAAGTATATTTGAAGATTTCAGGTGCAAAATGCTATAAATGCCATTCCAAAGATTTGAGTAAAATAACCCATTTTTATGTGAAGGTAATTATAATTCTCACTAATTCTACTTTTCTTGTGAAGAAATGGTTATGGAGCAATGAATAACAAAATAGGAATTAAAAAAAAAGAATCCTTTGAAGGTTTACCTCCTATGTTTATCCCAAATTTACAGGGTTTAGCGCCTGGAATCCTCATGTGATGCCTTTTGAGTACAGCAATGTAAGTCCACCTTGTGTGACGTCAGGGAATTACTAATCATAACATGAGGTATTCCATATAATGGTTCTACACGGATCAGTGTATATCTAATGCAGCCCCTTCTCCATGCAATTCTGCAATATATATAATTTGCTAATTGTCCTTAATTAGGCCCGATGTAATAGAAGAAACATCAATTAGTAAGCAAAGAGCATTTTTATTCTTAAACATAAAACAAATTATACAACTTAGGAATCATTACATTTGATCACGATCCTTGTGACCCAGATTTGGATCGACCCTGTTAGTGGACCTTTAAGGATAAAGTAGGATGCATTCCCGTCACGTGACCCCAGGTAAATAACCAGACAGTGCTGTCCCCTACCCGACAATCTAATGACGAACGCTACATAGTTCAGCGAGGGGAATACAAACGAGCCCCTCTCATGCTTGTGTTTATTTGTTGTTGTTTTACATCCTAACAACATCTAAGGTCATATCATGACAAGTACCGACTTATGACAGTACACACTCATGGCGACATCATAGTGCTGCCCCACTGGGAAATCAGGCGATCGGCATCATGACTCAATATCCCACTCAGTCACATTATCCTGACACTGAGCTAACCAGTCCTTGCCCTATCCTATTAATGCTGAGTGCCAGGCTAGGAAGCCGGAAGTATCAATTTCAAAGTCATTGGTTTGACTCGATCGGAAACCAAACTGTGGTGTTCTCTGTGGCGGAGTGGTTAGAGTGTCTGACTTTTTTCCGGTCAGACTCCTAATCTGAGGGTCGGTGGTTCGATTCCCCGTGCCCCCACCTCTGCCAATTTGGATTTCCACCACTGTCGATAACTTACAGCGTCATCAAAGGCCAGTTGCTCTCATACCATGTCTATGTGGTGTGGGAGGTTAAAAATCCCTTGGGTCAGTAAAAGTGTAGGCTCGGGCTTTCTATCACCAAACTGTCTAATGGTGAAAACAAGTCCAGTCAGACTCATCCATGATAGGCACCATAAATCTTCAAGAAAAACTCCTGGGCCCGTATTGATGAGCGCGGGGTACGGTTAGCCGGAGGTTAGGCTTAGCCGTTGGGTAGCTATCCCGCGGTTTAACCACGGCGCTTAAGTAGGTCTATCGGTATTCACCAATGTTCTAGCTGGTCGGGATAGCTACCCGTTCACTTTGTTTACACGCGTCGAATCGAAAATATTAATATCGCCGCCGTTACAGCATCAGCGTTAATTTCACTTCGGATTTAGGGTTAAATTGATAAGATTTCACTTATTGCGTATGTAATTCTGTTAAATATGACAGCATTGAATAGATTTGGGCGTAAGGAATTCACGCCGATTCGGCGGCGACGGCGGCGGCGGCGGCCATTTTTGCGGCGATTTGTGTACCTTACATTCGGTGATTCGAAAATATTAATATCGCCGCCTTTGCGCCAGCAGCGTGAATTTCGCTTCGGATTTAGGGTTAAATTGATAAGATTTCACTTATTGCGTATGTAATTCTGTTAAATATGACTGCATTTAATAGATTAGGGCGTAAGAAATTCACGCCGATTCGACGTCGCTGCGGAGGCGGCGATTTGTTTACTTTACACTCGTCGATTCGAAAATATTAATATCGCCGCCGTTACGGCATCAGCGTTAATTCGCTTCGGATTTAGGGTTAATTTGAATACATTTCACTTATTGCGTATTTAAATCTATCAAATATGATCGCATTGAATAGATTCAGACCCACACAGGCTCACTACCCCTCGGGGTAGTGGCTTACCCCTGCTTCGAAATAGGGGTAGGGTACCCCCCGGTTAGAGCCCCAGGGTAGCGCTACCCCAAGCTCATGAATACGGATTTTCCACCGTTAGCCGGGGGGGATACCCTACCCTACGGTTAGAGCCCTACCCTGAGCTCATGAATACGGCCCCTGACCTTCTAACGATTAGGGCACTGCACCTGGTCCCCTGTTCTTGTTGCTCCACATGAGAGTACATGCGATAACAACCAGGCAAAGTTCTTATTGCTGTAATAGCACTACACAAGTTACCAGGGAGGACAATGAATAACAAATATTCCCCATTTTACCTGGCACATGATGTTTATTCATGTAAATAGGTTCTTTTGTAAGCACCAAAACACTGGTCACAATTTCCATACATTATTCCACAAACATAAAATCGATTCTCTTAACAATAGAAATTGCAGGAACAATGTATCCAGTAATGGTTGTCTTCCCACTACTCCTTATTTCCTTAGATATATTTGGGGATTCACAAAGGAAAACTTGGAGGTGGGGTTGACATAACACGGTTAAACCTACAGCAACATTACAAGTATTACACAAACAAATCTACCCTGTTCACCACACGAATCACTCCCCTGGCAGTGTTACATATCACTTAGGCGTGTTCAAATTGCCATCTTTCAGTTGGTGAAAACATTTGATCTGCCAACCCTTTTGTAGGACTGGGCTTCAGTTTTCCCAGTGCAGTGTGTTGCTAATCACGTATTGCATGCACGCAGCTGTGTGCTCTTGGGAAACACGGTCGGACCTATGCTCAATGTACATACAGGAGTGAGGGAAGGAGATGTACCCTGTCTGTGATTGCTCGCTGCCGTCTTACTATCTGAGCGATGGGCACTATCAGTCAAATCACTTTCATTACTTTGGGAAAATGAAAATAATTATCATGCTGAAAAATTATTTTCAGGTTGTTCTGTTATCGAAAGAACTGCTGAGAGGCAAGAGTGTGCAATTAATACCTTTTAAAAAATGTCTAATATTATTCGCGCTCCACAAATAGCCGACAAACTGTTGATAGTGCAGAACTTTGCCAATGCTGAATCGTGACCTGGGAACTGAGTACTCGCTGTGAGTGACAGGCAAATCACCATAATGACAATGGAGGGTGTGGCCTGTAAACCGGCGAAATCGATGTCAGGATGCGGAGAAGGATGCTTGCGTGAAACACATTGCCATCCTTTGTGTTGGTTCCGACACTGCTAAAGCCTCGCACAAATTCATTTAATGGGAAATTGCATCTTTATGCATAGCATAAATCTGTATATTCAGTAAGGATTTTAAACCCCTAATCCTGCAAATGGTGAAATCATCATCATCATCATGATGTTGGTCGCGATGCGACAAAGACTGCTTTCATTCATTTCACTGCCGCTCTCCATTTAGTTCTCTGCTGTGAGAGTGATGTCCATGAGTTGGTCTTAATGTCTCTCAGCTTCAGGTTTCTCTTGATGGTATCCTTGAACCGGAGACAGGGCACCCTCTCTTTCTGCAACCAGAAGACAATTGAGAATAGAGGATCTGCTTTGGTAGCCTGTCTGATGACATCCTCATGAGGTGTCCAGTCCACCGGAGATTCTTTTTGATCAGAAGATCTTCCATAGATAGCAGCTTGTCCGTTCGAGTATTTCCTTATTTGTCACTTTCAGCTTGTTTCCGTCAACCATGATATCCTCCTCTCGGGTTCTTGTAGAGTTGGGTTGGTACAGCACCTCCGTCTTCTTGATGTTAATCTTCAGGCCAAACTTCTTGGATGCATCGGAGAAAGCATCCACTATTTTCTGGATCTCTTGAGCAGCATGGGCAACCGGTGCACTAAATACTGAAATAAATACTGTGTAAATCTTGGTCTTTAGTAGATAAGGGAAAGTCCAATTAAATTCGGTCTACCAGTAAGGCCTAACCTTTCATCAGCCATCTCAATTCAACACGATTGCTTTATATGCCAGAAAAATCAGTGAAGGTCCATTAAGCGAAAAATAATTCTTTTCATCTGAGGAAAAAGAACACCCCAAATTGGTTGGACCGAACAACCTGCACATACATACCCGATTCATGATTACCAACCAATTCCATCTGTGCATCCTTTAGGATTCTATCTGAACGCAGACTCTATTCACACAACCCTCCATAGAAAACCACCTAGAACACCACCTCTATACAAAAAAAGACAACCCACTAAAATGTAGTTTATTCAGTGAATAATGCCTTTTGTCAGCAACAGAGCACTGGTCTTCCGGCCGTTCAGTACAATTTGTTGGTACATAAATGAAACTATCAGTTGCACTAATAACCACATGCAAATCCTGTTTGATAATATAATCATTATGCATAATATAAATGGACGAGTAATTGTAATAGTACCTTACACAATTCCAGTTCGATAAAAGTGTTATTAATTTGGTGAATATGCATGACATGGTATTCCACGATTCTAGAATTTTCTTTAAACATTTCTTTCCTCCTTTCTTTTTTATTTCTTCTTTTTTCAAGACCATATCATATCTCCAATACACATATAAAGTGTAAACATGCAAATCAGTGGATCCAATCACCAATAGTAATGCCCCCATTGAATGATTGATACTGTTGGGGAGCTGATGCAAATGGAAATTATTGCGCCTAGAGCAGCTTTCAAACCAACACTTCTGACCATTAGACTATCTATGTTCCCTGATGCAATCACCATATCCATGCCTATCTGTCTATGTGGTTCCCCGCCTGTGAGTTTATTTCTTTGTTGTTGCTTTACGTCCTAGAAACATCTAAGGTGATATCAGGCTGGGTAGCGACTTGTGAGAGTGCACACTCATGGCGACTTTATACTGCTGCCCCACTGGGGTACCAGGCCACCAGCACCATGACCTGATATCCCACTCAGTCACATTATCCTGACACTGAGCCAACCAGTCCTTGCCCTATCCCAATAATGCCGAGCGGCAGGCTTGGATGTATAAATCTTTATGTCATTGGTTTGACTCGACCAGGGTTCGAACCGACAAACTCATGGGTTTGGATCCCCCGATCTCCCAAAACAGAAGACAGACGCTCAACTCATTCGCCCATCCCGTCTGGTCTTCTCGTCTGTGAGGTCAGTATAGAATATCACACTCGTGCCCCCAGAACCCTAAGGCGTTAAATGGTATATGTCCATAAGTCACTTAATGCTCACAAGTCAACAATGCAACAGTAAGCGTAAGAGCCATACAACAGGTTGGAGAGCTTACCTCGTTCGGGCTATGGTGGTTAAAGTACCTCATTCGAGTACCGGTTCAATTTCCAAGGTCGAATTTCATATAGGATTATGGTGCAGGTTCACAAATATGGTTGTGGAACACTGAGTTTTAGGAGGTTTTCATATTCGAATACATCACTAGAATGGGAAAAATTATATCTAATTTCCTGAATATTCAAAGGACATTTAGTTGGGACCGGATTGAGTAAATTAACAGTGAATATTAGGAAATAATTCAGTAGTTACAACACATGTCTACAGGACAGAACTGCCCATGACAGTACTGTGTTGGTATAGCCATTAATCCCAAACAATCGAGGAACCTCCAGTCAACCATGGGGGTATATGCTGGTCTGTGGCCCACTCATATACTTCCACTTGCCACTGGGGGAGGTCCTGTTGGGACTGTTGTACATCATTTAGATATATTTTGTGCATACCAATATATATATATGCATAAGAAATAATTCACAGTGATTATGCATCTGATGCATAATCACCACAAATATGGCTTGTCTTGATGGTACAACATTAAGAAAAACCTACCTTAAATATTATTGTATTTGATTTATTTTATTGTTGGTTATCACTTTTTATTTCTATTCACAGGAGGTCAGTAAGCTATGCTCATAAATAACACTGTAATTATGCATCTGATGCACAATCCCCACAAATATGGCATTTCTTGCTGTTACAGCAACATTAACATTCAACTTACCCTGTATATTATTGCATTTATATTTTATTTATTTTACTGTTGGTTATCACATTTTATTTATATTTATATTATTTGAATTGATGCCTGGTGCCGGGAGTCTCGGCGCCGGGAGGCCGGGAACCCTGGCACCGGGAAGCTGGGATTCCTTGAGCCGAACCCGAAGCCTGTATGCCTATTATAAATGCTATACATATACCTATGCATACCTATACATACATATATATATACATATTTCATTTACATTCATATACATTCATATACATTCATATACATACATATACGCATATAAATGTACATAAACATACATAAACAATTTTTATATCTACCTACTTTGGACCAAATTATGTAACTACCATAGTCATGAGTCTGAATTGAATGAATGAATATACATATGCATACATATACATACATACATACATACATATACATATATATACAATCATATACATACAATCATATACATACATATACATACATATATATACATATACATACATACACATCAAATTATCTGATGCATAATCCCCATGGCTGCCATCTCCTCTCCCACACCCCCTGAAATCCAAACCCCCTATGTCTATTATAAATGTTATACATATACATACATATACATACATATATATACATATACATACATATACATACATATTAACATGCATATATATACATATATACATATATATATATACATATATATATATATATACATATACATACATACATACACATCTATATATACATATGCAGACATATATACATGACTCAACATATATGCATATAAATACATATTGTATTTAGAGATGACTGCATCACATATCTTAGAGTGGTCCACATGCTAAGTTAATCCATATGTAGTCTGTGTCACTATCAGACTTATTGCAACAATGCAAGGGGCCTAAGCTCTGACACTTTCACACTCAGATTTTAACCAAACACTGCCATTACCCTAAATAACATTCCATTTATATTTAATTTATTTTTGATTATGCATGTACATGTACACATACTTTTAAAGCTATACATATATATGCATATATGCACATACATATGTATGTATCAGATATAATATATAAATAATATTGCAATATCAGGTGAAGAATAACTTACCAGTGTTCCTAAATGTAAGGATGACTGTGCCAGATCCTTCACAATGGTAATCCATTTGCAAGTAACAAGTTGACTGTTGTGTAGTGTGTGCCTTCAGAAATGTGTGTGTGCAAGGAGTGAGGGAAGGACACACCCTTATAAACCAAATCCAATCCACTCTCACACCTATTCAAAGGGCATAAGCTCTGACACATTCACACTCAGTGAGCTCAGCTGCCAGTGGAGGTGCAGCCCAGAGAACCATTGGCAACCTGAGGTGTGAAAGCTTTCCTTGGCAGTTTTTGGTTAAAATCTGAGTGTTAAAGTGTCAGAGCTTAGGCCCCTTGCAATAAGTCTGAGAGTGAAACAGACTACACATGGGTTAACTTAGCAGTGACAAATGGAGGACCACTCTACAATATGTATGCAGTCATCTCTAAATACAGTATGTATTCACATATATGTGTATATATATTATATATATATATAATTATGTAGTCACATATATAGGTCTCCATATGTATATATTTATACATATATGTAGATGTGAATGCATGTATATATAGACATATATACACAGTGCATATGTAATATGTATATATGTATATACACATAGGTATATGTATATTTATATGTATACACATATGTATGTGTATATGTATATTTATATCTATATATATATATTATATGTATACATACATGTATATGTAAATCTAAAAATAATGCCAATAATGATTAAAATAATATGGTAATAATAATGACAATAATAATAATAATAACAATGATAATAATGATAATAACGATGATATTAATAACAAATATATAATGATAAAAAGCGCAATAAAACTTGATGTCACCCAACCTGACTTTACACGACCTGACTTTACACGAATCTACTTTACCCGACTCTACTTTGCCCGACTCTCCTTTGCCCGACCTGACTTTACCGGAACCAACTTTACCAGACCCGACTTTACCAGACCCGACTTTACCGGACCCGACTTTACCAGACCCGACTTTACCGGACCTGACTTTACCGGACCCGACTTTACCAGACCCGACTTTACCAGACCCGACTTTAGCCGACCCGACTTTAGCCGACACAACTTTACCCGTCCCAAATTTACCCGACCCGACTTTACCCGATCCGGCTTTAGCTGACCCGACGTTGCTTGACCTGACCCTACTTGAACCGACCCATCTTGAACCGACACAAGTTGAACCGACCCGAGTTCACCCGACCCGACTTCACCTGACCCGACTTTAACCGACCTGGCTTCACCCGACCTGACTTCACCCGACCCGACTTCACTCGACCCAAGCCGACTTCACCCTCACCGACTTGACCCGACCTGACTTGCCCTGCCCGACTTGACCCGAACCGACTTGATCCGACCCGACTTGACCTGATAAATGGTAGTATTTTGTGGGCCGCCCAAAAAAGTTTGGATTAACTGATCGTTTGGTTTAACCGAGCTTGGTTTAACGGGGTTGTATTGTATCCATATATAAACATATATTTGCTGAGTGGTTGGCATTTTTATTTGATTTATTTTACTTTTCTTTATTACTTTTTACTTCTATTCAAATATGTGGGATGTGGTGGAGGGAGGCTCGGAACTGGGAAGCTGAGAGGATATAGATATCGTTTTAAATCGATAAAGTGTTTATTAATATATGTATATGTGTATATATGTATATATGCTGTCACAACAATAAAATAAATCAAATACAATAATATCTAAGGTAGGTTTTTCTTAATGTGGTACCAGCATCTTTGTGGTGATTATGCATCAGATGCATAATCACAGTGAATTATTTATTATGCATATATATATATATTGGTATGTAAAAAATATATCTACATGATGCACAACAGTCCCCACAGGACCTCCCCCAGTGGCAAGTGGAAGTATATGAGTGGGCCACAGATTGTTGGCTGGAGGTTCCTCTATTGTTTGGGATTTATGGCTATACCAACACAGTTATAACATGGGCAGTTCTGTCCTGTAGCCATGTATTGTAACTAATGAATTATTTCCTAATATTCACTGTTAATTTACTCGATCCGGTCCCAACTAAATGTCCTATAAATATCAAGGAAATTAGATATAATTTTTGGCTTTCTAGTGATGTATTCCAATATGTAAACTTCCCAAAACTCAGTGTTCCACAACCATATTTTTGAACCTGCTAACTAATCCTATATAAAATTCGACCTTGGAAATAGATCCGGGGCTCAAATGAAGTATTTAACCACCATAGTCCGATCGAGGTAAGCTCTCCAACCTGTACAACATGTAGTTTCTACAGTAGTCTACCCACAGCACTAGTGGCAATGTGTGTGCTGGGTGACGAAAAGGGCAACTGTTGTACCTAGAGTAGGTTTCGAATCCACACTTTTCGCCATTCCAGGGCTAGTTTAGTAGTCTGCACTGACTGACCCACCAGGCAGCGCGCCACATAGACAGGGAGGCATGGGTAGTGTGGTGACATAAGGGAGCCTAAATGGTGTAATGCTTAGCACATTGGCCTGCAATGCAAAAGATGTGGGTTCGATTCCCGCTCTAGGCGGAATGTTTCCCATTTTCATCATCCCCATGACACTGGTTGCTGTCGCCATGATCCTGTACAAGCTATGGTTGATGAACCTACCCTGTGTATGTCATTGCCTGTATGTAGGTAATTGTAAGCATTATACAACTTACAATTTCAGAGGGATGAGTGTAGTGTAGTAGTCTGCACTTACCTCTCAGGCAAGGAACCACATAGACAGCTAGGTGCGGGTAGGTGTGGTGAATGTTTTTGTTGTTAGTAAATGTAACTGTATTTGTCAATTATTATCTATTGTCGATGCAGGGGTCCTGTTCCTCCAGCCATGAAAGAAAGCAATTTGCTACAGTAAAGAAGCTTTCGGTTACAAATAATGATAAATGGCTTACAGTTATTGTTGGGTTATAAATTGACATCCATACTGCAAGTATCTGCTACAGCACAACAAACTTAACAGGCACAAATCAGGGGGTCTAATTACAATAACAAAAGTGTAGTAGGTGAGTAGGTATGTCAATTAAGTTGTTTTTCGCACTAACCAAGGCAAACTATTTGCATCCCACCAAACCTGTGTACAGGTGTAGCCCCCCCCCCCTGAGCCTAGTCTGTGCCTAGGGCGGTAGCGGCCCTGATCTTATGTAAACTGCAAATAAGTGTAAATTTGAAAAGTCTTTCATTTGATTCGGCCATAGCACTGGTCTTCCAGTCGTAAGCTATATTGAATAATAAAATACAAATTAAGTAAGGTACATCAAGGATAATCACTCAGTGTGTTATTTTGTATCAAATATTGACCTCTCCCATGGTCCGTGTCGTGCCTCTCTGAGTTATGTGCCAGTAGATTGTGCTCTAGACGACTGCCTAGTTGGTCTAAGGGTAGCGTCGGGTCGCTGCACAGGTTTAGTAGATTCAGCTTTCAGAATTCAGCAATTCTGATAAAAAATGAGGAGGTTTGTTTTATTTAGTCTCCTGTATAGCACATTGATTCACATATCATCGTCTATTGGACCTCAAACATATGGTCATTCTGTGATATTTCTTTGGAGGAAACCTGCTGCCGCTACATAGACTACTCTTTCCGATAAGCAGCAAAGGATCTTTTATATGCACTTTCCCCCATGCAGGACAGCACATACCACAACCTTTGATGAACCAGTTGTGAACCACTGGTTGGCAATTCTGATCAAGTAGAACATTCAATCAAGTGTGCCAACGAGAACAATTCAGGATATTTTGTCTGGGATTGACCAACATAGCTTTTTTTTGTGTGTGTGAATGAATGAGTGGTATGCAGCGAGTTTGATGCCCCTGCCTTGCAGAGTTGTAAACCACTGCCGTGTGGTACAGGTTCTTGACAGAACCGAAGGCTAAGGGAGCAAACCCTAAACAGAAAACCATGTCACTGTGGCAGCATTAAGGGCAGTTGATGTATGGAACTCCCAACATCTCCCGACCAGCCACTGCAGGGAGAAATAGTTTTGCGCCTGTCTTGACATGTTCTTGCCGGTGTGAAACCTCTATTTGCTCCCCGAGAGAGTGCCACTGGTAACTTGCAAAAGCCAGCAGCACTTCAACACTTTTGCAGGCAGCTTTCATGAAATGTACAACCGTTTTTTTTAATACCATCAAGAGAAACCTGAAGCTGAGAGACAATAATACTGACTCATGGACGCAACTCTCACATCAGAGAGCTAAATGGAGAGCGGCAGTCAAGTAATGAAAGCAGTCTTTGTCGCATCACGACCGACAGCATGATGATGATGATGATGAATGAATGACTGACTGTAAAGACGGGCCTTTAGAACTTAACTATGTGCATTTACACAAAGGTGTGTGTACAATTGCTCCATGTGCAGGGACTGCAAAGGCAGTATTGTCAGGCACACCTTGTGAGGAGCACAGTGGAGCAGGGCTAGACCAGCTGTCTTTTGGATGTAGCGCTAACGACTGAGAGTCAGATGCATGAATGATGTCATGAATTATGGAGCAGGCAGGCCAACACCCCCCATTGTTTCCTCATTTCTGGCTGGTCCAATCGCCGAACACCTAAATCCGCCCTGGATTATGTGTAGTACCATGGGTCGTCCTACAAACAGATCATATATATGTATATATATATATATGAGTCAGCCTCACGAAAATGGGCCAATTGGTGGTTTATTTAAGATGTCGGTGTCGCAATTCTTAAAGTGTACTGCATTTCTTTGTTTTATATTAAATTATCCTAGAAACAAATAAGGTTGTATTTTCTCTACCTTTACATTCAGGATAAATTTAAGAACTTTCTAACACTTGTGTCAATGCTAAACTATAATTATGACGATCGACGCCGACATATATATATGGGTCAGGATCACGAAAAGAGGCCAATTGGGGGAAGTTGTCAGCGTCGATCATTGGATGTCGGCATCGAACAGTATACTTATAGTTTAGCACTGACAGAGGTATTGGAAAGTCCTTAAATTTATCCTGAATGTAAAGGTAGAGAAAACACAACAACCTTATTTGTTTCTAGGATAATTTAATATGAAACAAAGAAATGCAATACACTTTAAGAATTGAGACACCGACATCTGTTAAAGTTGTCGGCGTCGAGCATTGGATGTCGGCGTCGATCGGCATACTTATAGTTTAGCATTGACAGAGGTGTTGCAAAGTCCTTAAATTTATCCGGAATGAAAAGGTAGAGAAAATAGAGAACAACCTTATTTGTTTCTAGGATAATTTAATATAAAATAAAGAAATGCACTAGACTTTAAGAATTGCGACGTCGGCATCTTAAATAAACCACCAATTGGCCCATTTTCGTGAGGCTGACTCATATATATATTTACATATACATGTAGTTTGAAAGTGATAGTGTGGTATGTAAAGTAAGGAAAACAGCTCCCATAGGACTTTTGTGCTAAAATTGATTTTTTTGCAGTTCTGGCTTCAATAGGGTTCAGGCTAACAGAAAATGATGGGGTCCACATTTTCAGACCCCTCCTTCCTTCGTGGGGGGTCATTTCCGTTTTGAGACCCCCCCCCCCCCACATGACCATTCACCTATCTCCGGAAGTTATTGACCGATTTTCATACTTGAAGTGTCGATTTGTAGGTTTTCAGGTATGCTGAGTTGATTTATGACACTGCCAAAGCAACCGGAAGTGCATGTTTTCACTTCCGGTTGACAAGTTAGGGTTTGACTCTTATTCATGTGCCTTCCGGTTGGACACCGGCAAGTATCCTCATCATGTATGATCCGATTTCTTAGTTTTGGGAGATTTAAGCATACTGAGGTGATTGTGCGCACTTCAAAAGCAGCAGAAAGTATTTTTGCTGACTCTCGGTTCATCATATAGGATCTCAGGTACTCAATTTTGGATGATGGTGAAAAAGTTGGTCACCTCAGGACGGTTGCCAAACTTCTGCGAGAAAAGATGATGCAACAAAGCAGTTGGTCTTTCACAGGAAACTTCAATAACTTTGAAAATCCGTCTTTACTACAGTTTTTCTTGAGCCACCTGCTCTTTGGTAGTGACGTTGTCAAAGTGTCAAAGTGTCAGGAATACGGAAACAGGAGATGGACAAAACTGTTGACTTCACAAGCCAATTTCTAGTTCAGAATACTCGGACTGATCGCCATGTAAAACACCAGCCGAAGAAAGACAGTGCATTCTGACAAACGGTCCAAACCCCTCTCTCGATCGTTCTTCCCCTGGCTGTTCACTCTAGAGTGTGCAACAAGAATATCATCGAGAACCTCTAAGCTGTCTATGTCGGAAGTGACTACCAGAAGATCATTGACTTAGAGAAATGAGTTGAGCAGTGTGTTCTCCAGTGAATGAAGGAGGCTGCTGGATTTTGTCTTCCAGACTTTGCCAAGAAGGGTCTGAACACATGGTTTGCAAGAGATAATATTGACCTCTTGGAAGACACACCAACTGTGAAAGGAACCTTCCATGGAACAGTGATTGCTATGTTCCAGTAAGATGAAGATGCGGAGTTGATGAACCGACCACTTGAAATACCAGAAAAGCTTGTTTCACAGACACATCTGGCCTTTGAAGTGAGCATGGTGCAAGACCCAATCATCAAAAGAACCCCATTGAGATTTGAGGTCTACGAAATGGGAAAGGGGAAGAATATACTTTCCAAAGATTTCACTCAAACCTGGGCACTTGCAAACTACCTTGGAACTGATGAAAACATGGAGATGGCCACAACCCAGGGCTGTAATGTTCAATCAAATCAGGAAGAGTATCCTAATGACAGCACTCCAGATGACGCTATACTCTCAGTCAAAGAACACGTACACCAACCAGAGAAATTGGTAAAGAAAGACGTGATGCCAACTTGGGCTGCTACCAAATCTCTGCTGTTATCCCAGTCTTCTGAGAGCCCAACACGTACAAATGTAGAGGTGATTGCTCCATTATTCAAGACCTCGCCCGCAGACTATGGGACTCTTTACACTGTTCTTCAGTTAACCCAGGGAATCTCTGCCACTGTCGTTGGTCCACAGAGGAAAACTTTGATAACGCTTGATCTTGACCTATACTCACATGTGTTGAAGATTCAACAGTCAGTTGGGAACACCAATTGGATCTTGAGAGCAGGAGCTCTCCACATTGCATTTGCCACTTTGCATGTTCTTGCTAAAACGGTCGATGGCAGTGGCCTGGATACATGTGCCATTGAAAGTGGTGCATACACATCAGCAGCTCTTTGTGGGATCTTTGGCGGCAAAGCATACAAGCGAGGACTCAAGTACCACATCACTACCAGCATAGCAATTATGATGATGCGGCTTGATGCCATATTATCCACCCTTCCAAAAGGTCCAGTTTGTGTCCAGTACATAACTCTCACGGACAAGCTTCATTCATGTAACCCTGATATGATAGAGGTCTACGAAGATGTCAGATCATGGTACTCAGGAAATGTGAAACCACAGGAGGAGGAGAGGGGCATCAGAGAGCTTGCCGAGTTTCTGTCAGCGTATCTTGACCAGGTGGAAAGTCTTCTTCAGTTCACCAGCTCTTGCCGCTCAGGTGACTGGCAGAGTTAGCTCGCTTCTTTGGAGGACCTCATAAAGTATTACTTTGCATGTGATCTCCTCAACTACGCTCGACTGATGCCTGTCCTTGCACAAATGAATGCACTGGAAGAGGACAAGCCTGAAACATGGAATGCATTGATGTCCAGTAACTTTGTCGTTGCAAAATCGGAGATACCCTTCACGCATCTTGGCACGGATCAGGCCCTCAAGCAGGAAATAAAGAAACTAAAGGGACGTGGTGGTATGGTAGGACTGAAGCTGCTCTTGATCAAATCGTGACGACAACACCTCACCTTGCTCGTCTTGTTGACGAGTATCTTAAGAGCTTCCCAAAAGCTTCCAGATCTTCCGAACGTACAGAACATTACCAGCTCATGGTGTAGAGGAGGCGTGGAGGAAAGAATATCTCGCACCGCAGTGAATAACATGGAAGTTACGGTGGTTATGGGGAAACATTAAGGTGCTGCCATTATTTATATCCACATAATAAATTATATAATACAGATATCAATTTTGTAATAATGTATGTGATTACATTTGAAGAACTCTTTTCCAAACCACGATAAGCGCTGATAAACCAAAACAGCTTGCAATGCCAATGCCAGGCTCGTAACTCATGCTTTGGAAAATATATATAATCTCTTTCATCTTATATTCCACATTAAAGTTGCATGGTCCGATGAAATATAATTTTGTCAAAATTAAAACAACTACTTACATTTGATCCTATATATCCAACTTAGATACTGGTGTATTAGCTAATGATTTGGGACAGCATATACAGAATAACCAGTGAATTTATAACCTCACCCCTTTGGTCATTCACTTTGAAAGACCCATTATGCAGGGAGGCCATTAACGAATTAGGCCAATCTCATGACCTCATTAGCCTCCCCCGACCAAGTAGGCCTACGGTGCAGGGCCATAGAAGGGAAGGGGAAATGAGGTGGATGTTGGCCCTCCCCTCCCTGTTGGATATCCAATGCTGTTTGATCAATTCTATAAATATAATTAATCAATTTGGGTAATTTAAATTTAGAAATTTGTACATTTGTCAATTAAAATTGCATCTGCCATCGGGACTATGTATAGTATGAGGGAGGATGAGACATGGATGACATAACAGTAAATAATAACAGGCAATAATATGTACATGAGAAATGCAAGCAGTACGCATATCCTTGGCAGTCTACATGTATGTCAGGATGCGCGCACATGTGTTTTGTGCACATTCCTTTGAAATTTGTCAGTTACACTGTATATAAAAGGAAAACTTTTTTTTGTAATTGAATGTGAAAAGGAGTGAACCATATGGAGTGATATATGTGCATTTGACAGTTTTTGACTTTCAGATCTTTTGTATTAGCTAATGCAGCAGCCGTTCCATGCTGGCCACATCAGCCGGACCTGAGCATTAATAGTTTGATGGGATCCATCGCAAATACACAGGTTTCTGGTTGTATTGCTATGATGGTAGCAGCCCTTCTGGTTGTGCCTATGCGTTATCATTTGGATGGGATCCATCACAAATGCACTGGGTTCTCTGCTTAATTCTATGATAGTAGCAACTGTTCTGGTGATGCGTTATTGTTTGGATTGGATCCATTACAAATGCACCGGGTTCTGGGCTTAACACTATGACGGCAGCAGCCATTCCACAGCGTATGTGTCAGTGAACATCTCGGGATCGCAGAGCATGCAGTTCGTCATAGGTGAGTGTAGAAACTGATATGGTGCTATGACCCCAGGCCATCCTCCGACGCATATGCTGTGGAATGGCACATTTGCAATGGATCCAGTCATAACGATAACACATAGGCATGACCAGAACGGCTGCTCCAATCATAGCATTAAACCCAGAAACCTGCGCAATTGCGGCAGATCCCGTCAAACCATTAATGCTCAGGCCCGGCTGAATCATAGATATGTGCAGTTTGGTGGGTGATTGCAGAGGTTGATGTTTTGAAATTTCTGCCATTGGGATGATGTCAATCATGATGTATATGTAATGTTGGATATTTGATACTACTTGGTCAATTCGATAGATATAAATCAAATTAACCTTTCTACAAAATAATATGTTGTTAAAAACCTTAGTGCCACAGGCCTATGGCACCAATCCGTTCCCAGAATGTTCAAAACCCAAACAGAAATACCTACCTACAGCCCTGTCAGGTTCCAGGATTACTAGGTCATCTCACATCACGTGGTTACCGTGAGATGACCATCTAGGTCATACCCACAGGACTTTTGGCAAGCTTGTCAAAATTATTTTGAGTTCTTTGAGCTCAAATTGCTTCAAAACGAGTCATTTTTCATCAAAATGACTGCGGACTTATGATTAGTAGCTCATAACGATCAATTTGATATATTTATCTAAAAAATGAGAGAACAATTCCAACGCCATCGGACCATGCAACTTTAATCGAGTGATTCATTGCATTGAATTGGCTCTAGCGATACTAACTGCATACAAAAAGGTGTGGGTTATTGGGTGGGGAAAAACTAAATTTGAACCGAAGCATATTGATTGACTGGATACTAGCAACGGAAATACTGGGAATTTCACCTGGAGGGATGATGCGCCCACTGATTGGCTGAGCTGAAAAAGCTGGCCACTGATTGGCTGAGAAGAGATGCACACTTGGCGGCTTGGAGGATCCCGGAAGCATCATGGTGGTTCTTCAGGCCCTGGTAATGACAACAAGGAGCCCCTTTCTGCCAATGTTGATTGCAAACGAGGCTTTGCACTCTCTGGTGCTTCCAAGAAGTTCTGCTATCCAGAACTGGTCTGTATGCACCCGCTTCCACCAGGTGGTGCTATTTCCCCAGACTGCTGTTCCATCCCCTTTTTTGTTTTCGCTTTGTTTTGCACATTAAAAAACAATTATTTGGTTATCACATACATTGAGTATCCGTTGCCTGCAGATTCCTCCCGGTGCCTCCTGATCACGGTAGGTCACTGCAGGTCCTGCAGGTCCCTACCGGTCCCTACCGGTCCCTACCGGTCCCTTCCAGTCCCTGCCGGTCCCTGCTGGTCCCTGCCCGTCCCACCTGTTACATTCAGGTCCCTCCCGGTACATGCAGGTCCCTACAGGTATAGACAGGTTCCTCCCGGTACATACATGTCCATTCCGGTACATACAGGTCCATCAGGTCCTTCCAACCCAGTCCCGGACCCTCCATATCCCTGCATGTCCCTCCTTCCCCCTCCCCGTCCCTTCCCCGTCCCTTCCCCGTCCCGTCCCCTTCCCATTCTCCTTCCCATTCCCCTTCCCATTCCTTCTGCCCCCCCACATCCCACTCCCGGTGCATATAGGTCCCTCCCGGTTCATACAGGTCCCTCCCGGTACATACATGTCCATCTCGGTACATGCATGCCCCTCCAGGTACTTACATGTCCCTCCCGGTCCCTCCCGGTACTTACAGGTCCCTCCCGGTCCGTCCTGGTACTAACAGGTCCATCCCGGTACTAACAGGTCCCTCCCGGTCCCTCCTGGTACTTACATGTGCCTCCCGGTACCTAGAGGCCCCTCCCGGTACTTACATATCCCTCCCGGTCCATAACGGTACTTACAGGTCCCTGCCGGTCCCTCCTGGTACTTACAGCTCCATCCCTTTACTTACAGGTCCCGCCCAGTACTTACAGGTCCCTCCTGGTCCCTCCTGGTACTTACAGGTCCCTCCTGGTACTTACAGCTCCCTCCTGGTACTTACAGGTCCCTCCCGGTCCCAACGGTAATTACAGGTCCCTCCTGGTACTTACATGACCCTCCCGGTACTTACAGGTCCCTCCCGGTCCCTCCTGGTACTTACAGCTGCCTCCTGGTACTTACATGTCCCTCCCGGTCCCAACGGTAATTACAGGTCCCTCCTGGTACTTACAGGTCCCTCCCGGTTCTTACATGTCCCTCCCTGTCCCTCCCGGTACTTACAGTTCCCTAACTTACAGGTCCCTCCCGGTACTTACAGGTTCATCCCGGTCCCTACCGGTACTTACAGGTCCGTCCCGGTCCATCCTCGTACTTACAAGTCCCTCCCGGTCCTTCCAAGCCACTCATTGTCCCCCCCCCCCCCTCCCCAGCCCCTACCACCACTATCCCCTTGTCACGACCAGACCAGCCCCCCAGCCTCTCCACGTTCCTTCCGGCCCATTTTCCCGTCCCTCCCGGTGCTCCCTCCCGCCCCCCTCCCTGTGTTCCCTCCCGCCCCTCCCGGTGCTCCCTCCCGCCCCCTCCCGGTGCTCCCCCCCACACCTCCAGGTGCATCCTCCCACCCCCCGGTGTTCCCTCCCGCCCCTCTCCCGGTGTTCCCTCCTCACCCTCCCGGTGTTACCTCCGCCCCCTCCCGGTGCTCCCTCCCGCCCCTCCAGGTGCCTTCTCCCACCCCTCCCGGGGCTTCCTCCCATCCCTCCCGGAGTTCCCTCGCTCCTCCCCCCCCCCCCCTCTTCCCCCCGACCAGTGCTCCCTCCTCCCCTTCGCGGTGCTCTCTCCCGCCCTTCCCGGTGCTCCCTCGCGCCCCTCCCGGGGCTCTCTCACAGCCCCCCCCCCCCCCCCCCTCCAGCTTCTCCCCGTTCCTTCTGGCCCCTTTTCCAGACCCTCCCTGTGTTCCCTCCCGCCCCTCCCAGTGCTCCATTCCGCCCCTTCCGGTGCTTCCTCCCATCCCTCCCTGGCTCCCTCCCGTCCCACCCGGTGTTCCCTCCCGCCCCTCCTGGTGCTCCCTCCGCGACCCCTTCCGGTCATCTCTCCCGTCCCTCGCGGCGCTCCCTCCCGTCCCTCCCGGTGCTGCCCCCCGCCCCCTTCCCGGTGCTCCCTCACGCCCCTCCCGGGGCTTCCTCGCGCCCCTCCCGGTGCTCCCTCGCGCAGACCTCCCGGTTTTCCCTTCGCTCCCCTCCCGGTGCTCCCTCGCGCCCCCCTGCCGGCGCTCTATCCCATCCCTCCCGGTGCCTCCTCCCGTCCATCCCGGTGCCATATCGGTGCCTCCTGCCGCCCCTCCCAGCGGACCCCCCGGGCTGTAAGTGGAACCCGGGCCGCTCAGAGCCGTGCATTAGGAGTCATTACGGAGTCGGGCCGATGGGCGCGTGCGCATATGCCAACTTGAGCACCTTAGCTGCCCACAAGGGGGCGCCACCAGCACGCGGCGCTCACGCACCGCGTGTCACGTTCTATATGCGATGCGGCTACCCATGTCATGCACTTAATGATTTACTTTATTTTCGTTCACATTCGTTGAATTACTCTTCCCAACTCCACTGCTCTTTCCCAGAGCACCTCAGCGGCCCACAAGGGGGCGCCACCAGCATGCCACGCTCACGCACCATGTGTGACGTTCTATATGCGACGTGACTACCTATGTCATGCACTTAATGATTGTTACTACTCATCTTTGGCTTCGCACTGTCGTTGAATTACTCTTCCTCACTCCACTGCTCTTTCCCAGAGCACCTCAGCGGCCCACAAGGGGGCGCCACCAGCATGCCACGCTCACGCACCATGTGTGACGTTCTATATGCGACGTGACTACCTATGTCATGCACTTAATGATTTACTTTATTTTGGTTCGCATTCGTTGAATTACTCTTCCCCACTGCACTGCTCTTTCCCAGAGCCTATTTCCTACCAGTAGTGATTTGTGTGAATTAATTTGTTGGTTTCAGTTAGTTGGGGGAATGATCCCCCCTCATGAGGCCAAATTATATATGTAAACAAAATTGGTGATCGTCCCCACCCGTGCCTAAAAGATCGACCGCCCATTACTTTTTTTTGTAGCTATTAAAAATGCGTCGAATGTTGTGTACATCCATTTCAGTTGCTACTAGTAAGAAATTGTATTTTACATTTTCCACAGTCCCTGAGATAAAAAGCCTCCTCCATCTTGAAACCAACCATGTCTCCACTTGATGACTCCAAAATATGTCCATCCGACAGTCCCCGACAAGGATACATGACATAATTAGTGACGAGGATCAAGAATAACGACAAAAGATACAGGCAAGTTTCATTTGGAACATAATTTCAGGTTGTAGAAGTGATATCAAGACATAGTAAACACTGTTGGAACTGTCTAATCGCTCGCTATGCGATGCCACAAACCACAAGGCAATCAGATACGGACACATATTACTTAGTTTTGACTGGTCAAAAGATATTACACAGTTGGTAGATATGGAGCATGAGTGCTTAACACCATTCTCAGTGGAACCACTTGACAGTGCTGGGGCGAGGTGGGAATGTTGATTGCAATGGTTTGGCAATTTCATTGTGGCAAAAGACATCAACAATGATGCCAGATGTCAAGCTATGTTGCTACATTATGCTGGTGATCCTGTATGTGATCTGAGTGAAAGGGATTGCAGGAGGTGACTCATTGCTGCAAACAAAGACCAAGTTAACAGCTTGTTTTGCACCCAGAAGAAATGTTGACTTTGATGTCTTTACATTGAGACATGCTAAACAATAGACATTTTAAACCTTGGTTCAGTTCCATGCTAGATTGCAGTGATTAGCACAGAATTGAGAGTTTCATGAAAAGGATCGGGGGGTCAAGTCTCAGATCGTGCAAACATGTCACCTCAAGAAAGTGATATAGAAAGTGCTGTCCCA
Source organism: Branchipolynoe longqiensis (assembly GCA_030323885.1). NCBI lineage: Eukaryota > Metazoa > Annelida > Polychaeta > Phyllodocida > Polynoidae > Branchipolynoe > Branchipolynoe longqiensis. The sequence continues at coordinate 60,542,072 of CM059193.1, read as the reverse complement.
AATTTACATTACACTTGAGTAACTAGTCATATTTGGAAGAACGTTGGAAGCAACAACATAGCGATCAAAGGTTATCAGTAACTCAGAGTCAGTTTATGTTCATTTGTTGCAGCAGTATACCCATCCACCACTCTTGAGAGTATGAGGTAGACATAGAGACTTCCACCAAGTGACTACATCACACACATCCCATCACAGGGCAGCACAACATCACAACCCACAACTGCATCACAGAACATGCATCAGGTGTTGTGGCAGTCAAGATGATAGGAAGAAGGAAGGTAGAACATGGGGAAGAGAGTGTCACACGTGACAACAAGAAAAATTACTTTTCTAAGGTTTGCATATTAGGAGGACAGAACACAAACTTTTTGAAGGAATCATCAGAGGATAGCATGTCACAGACTGATCAGATTCCTGACACAATTGATATTATCAAAGGCACATACAACCTACGTCTGTTCCACACGGCTAGTAAGGTATATCAGGTAAATCCATATATATGTGCACAGTCGAAATGGAAGGAATTCCTATGTCCATGGAAATAGACACAGGTGCATCTTCAACTATAGTTTCTGAAAAACAGTGGCAAAAGACTTAAAGCTTTGGCTCCACACTTAGTGTTGAATGATGATAACTTGCGCAGGTGAGTTCACTAAACCATTGGGCAAGACTACTGCACAAGTCAGTCAGTGAGGTCAACAGAAATGGTTGCCAATATTGGTAGTCCCAGGTACTGGACCGAATCTACTGGGTCGAGATTGGTTGGCAGTGCTCAAACTCAACTGAGCTACAGTAAATCAAGTGAACAAGGATGCTTTTCTTCCTCCATATCAGGCTGTTTTTCAAGAAGGTCTTGGAACATTGAAAGGTGTAACCTCAAAGTTTTACGTAGATGATACAGCAAAACCAGTGTACCTGAAAGTATGTGCAGTACCACTAGCACTGTAGACAAACAATCGGATAGACTTCAACAAACTGGTGTAATTCGTCCTGTTGAATTTGCAGAGTGGGCTGCGACCATAGTACCCACAGCAGAAATTTAAGTTTTGTATAAATTGTTATGTCATTGGTTTGACTCGGTCAGCGTTTAAACCCAGGAGTTTGAATCCCGCTCCTGCCTGAAAGGTAGCCCCCCCCCAGGAATTGTCTTACTTTTTTTTTAGCTCTTAAAAATGTGTTGGGCCTAGCAGCAATTCAACTTCTGCATCAATTGTTATGTCATTGGTTTGACTAGGGCAGGCTTGGAACCCAGGAGTTCGAATCCCATGACCTACCAGAATGGGACTCATTTGGCCATGACGTTTGGATATGTATTACATCTACGTCAACAATAAAAAGTACAAATAAAAATCCCCTGCCCGACCTTGATTTTTATTTCAAAAGGATGATCACCAATTTTTTATATTTGGCCTAATGAAGATTCCTTAAAGTGTGTATCTAATGGGTTATCTAATAGACGACCCATGCATAATGGATTATTTAAAGAATAACCCATATATAATTGGATATATAATGGAAGACCCAAAGATAGTGACTTATCTTATGTATATCCCCTATATAACGGGGTATATCATGGATAAACCATACATAGTGTCTTATTTAATAACTATCCCATAGAGATAATGACGCATTTCATGGATAATCATTAGATAATGTATATATAATGTATAACCTGCAAATCATGTCTAACCCAAAGATAATGAGCTATGTAATGGCTAACCCATAGGAATGGGTTATATACTCGATAACCCATAGGAAATGGGTTATATACTCGATAACCCATAGGAAATGGGTTATATACTCGATAACCCATAGGAAATGTGCTATATACTCGATAACCCATAGAAAATGGGTTATATACTCGATAACCCATAGAAAATGGGTTATATACTCGATAACCCATAGAACATGGGTTATACAATCGATATCCCATAGACAATGGGTTATATAATCGATAACCCATAGAAAATGGGTTATATCATTGATAACCCATAGATACTGGAATATCTTCTGGATAACATATATATATATATGGATATGGATAGTCCATAGATAACGTATTATCTAATGCATAACCCTTTGATAATGGATTGTCTAATAACAACAGGACAATAAATTCAAAACAACTACCAGTATCACCTTCTCACATATCGCAACAAATGACACATGTTGAGCATCAACATGGATAATATACGAATGCGTCCGAGTGCACTACTTTCCTACAATGGACTACTTTCATACCTCTGCCACTTACCTCCTCGCACTTGCCCGCTGACAATCGACCACACCAGTCATTTCATCCACCCTCCCTCCCGATGCTTTAGGGGTTGAGGGCTGACTCTTGTTCTCGTTGCATTCTTTCCCTACCTACTAGATTTCCCTCTCATGTTTAACGATATGACTCTTACGCTAACTATCACCCTGATTCATTGATAACGATCTGATTTCTTGTTATTCTCTACCTTTGTGACCGATATGATACCGATATGTTTGACGTTATGAGCTCTTGAATTACACTTGATACGATAGACGATCACGATTCTGTTCTCCAGACATTACTGATATACGTTATTCTACGAGATGTTCTCCAATAAATCTTTGAAATCCATGTTTTCCGATTGTCTCTCTGTACGCATGAGGAAATTATCTGGTATAAAGGGTCCAAGTGCAAGAATCCAGTTTAGTTGTTCTCTGTTAAATATAATTTATTGCACTTTCCTGTTAAATTTGATCAATTTCATATTGAAGCGGCCATTTCTTAATAATAATAATAATAAAACAGTTATATAGCGCCCGATCCAGCAAGCCGTTCTCAGGCACTTTACATAACAAACAAATATACAGGAAAACAAATTTCACCTAGTTAAACGCAGATTTAAACAAATGTGTCAAATGTTTACAATCTGTGATATATCCTGGCAGAGCATTTCACACTCTATGTGCAGCAATACTAAAAACATGATCCCCAAAGCCTTTGTAATCCATTACAATTCCCCATGGCATGCATAGTCCGATAAGAACGATATCGGACTGTCCCAGCACGAGATCACCTTATGATGTTCTGGTTATTTGTCAAAATATATCTAAAATTCACATTTCAAAAGAAAGACTGAAATTATTGTAATTAATTCAACTTTTACCATCGTACCATGGAGTACTTCAAGCCTTAAAAGCCGTATTGTGGAATAACTGCAAATTTTTGTATTAATAAATTAGGTGAATTAATTATCCTATCAAATAGAGTTGGTGATATTTCAGCTTCTGCGAGAAAATGGATTTGGTTATTGGAATGATGATAACTTCAGTTCAAATGTGGGCGTCATGGCGAGGTGCTGAACAAATATGTATTCAGACGAATAACAATATTTACAACAACAACAAATGGTTTCATTTTGGCCCAGATGCTTGTATGCTTTTGCACCCGAACCCTATTTAAATATAATCATTGTTTAATCCTATCTTATCAGTGAATATATATATATAAATATCATTTCGCACAATATCTAAACCCAGTTATATGAACATAAAACGCCTATGTTGCAAGGCCGAAAGACCAATGCTATGGCGCTGACAAAAAAAAGCATGTGGTCTATTGAGTTTTACCTGAAAAAAGGATCAAATAAATAACGCCGCCTTTGAGCATCGCTGTATAATCAGATAATATTAAATAACCATCAGATCCCCCTGAGAAGGATATCTAACTAGCAGGGGCTCTGATATCACATTCACGGACCAGACGGGATGGCCGAATGAGTTGAGTGTCCGTCTCCTGTTTTGGGGGATCAGGGAATCTGAACCCCACGTGTTTGTGGGTTCGAACCCTGGTCGAGTCAAACCAATTGTAAAAATATACGGATTTTCGGTTTAGAATTGTATATTGGCAGAGAGCATTTATTATTCTTGGGCGACGAAGTGGGGACAATGTTATGTAAACTAAAAGTAATAATATCCCACTCCCATTACGACATGATATAAGCTATGTGAAATATATGTTCATACATGATGCCTAAGATTAATGGAGAGATGCTCCTATATAAGAGACAGTACATGATTGTTGAAATACTTCTCTATGCATTCATAAAGAGTGCAATTGGAGAAAAGATCATTTTAACAGAGATCTATTGTAACTGTTGCAAATACCTGTCCCTACATGACCACTGGGTGGGCACACCAGCCTAATCTGCATATACACACAGGGCACCACTTGGAGTTGGGTTGAGTGACAGCCACCTCTACTGGGGGTGGGGGGTGCCACCCACCCAGACTGTGGAGGTGCCTGATTGGCTGGCTGTGGACTACCCAGTCACCTACACCCCAGTCACCTACACCCCATTGGCCCTCTGACCATACTAGCCTCAAACCTAATATCATATTTCTAGACTCTGCTTCAGACATACTGGAGAGAGATCACTCTACTCCTGGCTCTGGAGTGAGACACACCTACTCTGGAGCAGGAATCCCAGACACTCTGTCTGATGCTGGCAAAATTCATATATTCCAATTGAGTGTGAACATGGCCATAGGACTCCTGTCCCATGTGCTGGCTAAAGTAGTAATGAGATACTATGTGGCTAGAAGGTAAGGGGTGGGGATGATAGGTCACTGGTAGGTGGACAGGAGTTGGTGTTAATAAAACACAACTTCCCCACTGTTTATCTGTGTGACTTGTCTTCATTCTTCCTTAGTATTGGTTAAATGAGCTGATAGATAAGTGATATGAAGGGGAGAGTTTTGTAATATTATCTGGTGTCCCAAACATGGCCGGGCTTTCAGTAATATCACACAATGACTATTAAATGTATTCTTGTCGCTTCCTAGCCAGGCGCTCGGCATTATTAGGATAGGGCAATGACTGGTTGACCTAGTGGCAGGATAATGTGACTGAGTAGCAGGATAATGTGACATAACAATTGATACAGGTCATGTTTCCGGTGGCCTGGTATCCCAGTGGGGCAGCACTATAAAGCTGCCATGAGCGCACTGTCACAAGTGGGTAACCGTCCTGATATGACCTTAGATGTTGCTAGGACGTAAAACAACAACAACAACCACAATCAGATTCACGAGCCCGCCCTCCCCTTGTGTATTTAATACTGGAAGGCACTAACAAATGAAATTAATCACTTAAGCCAACACTGCTATCGGATGCCTGGATGTGACTTTGCAGAGGCAGGACTTTCCGATCTAATTTCACTTGTGTCACAGTCCTTTCATTGTGCCCACAAAAAACGGCTGATTACGTTGGAACGCTGGCTTCACTGATCCCCGGCTGACAAGTTCTGGTGTAACGTTACACACGGGTAGCACCAGACACCCTGCAGACAGACATCTGTAAAGTCGTCGGCTGGCAGCTGTAGTTTGAGTCATCAGCATCATTATGCTGTCAGTTGCGATGCGACAAAGACTGCTTTCATTACTTGACCGCCGCTCTCCATTTAGCTCTCTGCTGTGAGAGTGATGTCCATGTGTCGGTCTTAATGTCTCTCAGCTTCAGGTTTCTCTTGATGGTATCCTTGAACCGGAGGCGAGGGCACTCTCTCTTTCTGTAACCAGAAGACAGTTGCGAGTAGAGGATCTGCTTTGGTAGCCTGTCTGATGACATCCTCATAAGGTGTCCAGTCCACCGGAGATTATTTTTGATCAGAAGATCTTCCATAGAGGGCAGCCCCGTCCATTCGAGTATTTCCTTATTTGTCACTTTGTCATTCCAGGTTAGCCTCATGATTGAGCACAGATGTCGCATCATGAAGGCATGCAGCTTTTTCACCTGTCGTCTGTACACTCGGCTCCGTATAGGAGTTTGTGTAGGCAGGGTATATGAAATCAGTACAGCCAAGGAGAGAAAGCAAGAGTGTAGTGAAGGCAGCAACCCAACAACAAAAGGGCGAGAACAGTATTTATTTTACAAACGCTCGTTGCATGACTGTCTTTGGGCTGGGCAAGGCGCACTACCAAGTTACAATGTTTAGTCAATGAGTCAAATACATATAGCTAATACAAAATAAAAAACACAGGCAGAGCAGGGGAGGGAGGCGACTGGTTCCGGTGACATCCAAGGCAGAAGTGGTCCACCAATTCCAGAACCCCAGGGAAGGGAAGGAGGAGGGGGGCGGAGGCGCCACCTAGCGGATTCGAACCCACCGGGACCAGTGCTTCAATAATTCCCAGAACACCAGAGGGAGGCACTGCACTTCACCTACACTGGCATATCGAGGATATACGCGTGAGTAGTGAAGGCAGCAACCCAACAACAAAAGGGCGAGTACAGTATTTATTTTACAAACGCTTGTTGCATGACTGTCTTTGGGCTCGGCAAGGTGCCAAGGACCCGTCCACCCAGCCACTAAGTCGTCGCAAGGGCCGCCGCGACACGCATATCAGCCGAAATACGCTCGGACAAGTGCGAGCAGATGTATTTGAAAACTGTGTCCGAAGCCCAATCCCCCCTGTTTTTGATCTCCTCCAAAGAAGCCCCCTGCATGGCCAAAAAGGTACAACCACCTCGACGTAAAGAATGGCATGAATAATGCTCAGGATTGAGACCTCGTAAAGCCTTGTACGATAATGCGGACAAAATTCCGTCCGAAGACGGTACCAAGAACGCCGGTGCGTCATCAGACGCAGGCGAGTCTTCAAAGTGCTTAGATAACCAGTGATCAGCACACAAATCTATGTTCGCAACTTTTGCGATAGGCAATAACAGTTCCCGCTGGTGGAACTGGATAGTTTTTGACTTCCTGACCGTTACAATGACCCCCCATAGAATTAAATTTTTTTTCGGAAAAGCATAGAATCGGAAGCTGTAATCTGACATTTTCATAATAACCCACAAAATCCCGTCAAAAGCACCGCTCTGGTGGCAGTATGCCCGGGGGAGGATGAAAAATAGGAAAAAATAGTTATCAACTCTTTTGGCAATATAGGAGCAGCTGTTTTAACTGCGCACCCTAGTTTGCGCTTGGCTCCCCCGAGGACAGTTTTAATAATGTGTGATTGATAATCAATTGCCTCTAGTCCTTCAGCCTTTAAACAAAAATTTTACACACGTAAATAATTGGTCAGTGAAGAGTATTTTAAAAATTTGGATAACCAAGTTATATATAATGCGACTTGCGTCGGCGGACATGGAGTGGGACGAAGCAGACCGGCGAACTCGTCAATGAACCGCATGTAGGTGCGTACTTGGGTGCTACGCGTCAAGACGGAACTAGGCACGTAGTACTGCTGTTGCAAAAGCCTCATGTCGTGGTGCAAGCCTAGAAATTAATTAGTGTTAAGGATGATGCAAGTAAGTTCAATCGGCAAACAAATGACTGCAACAGAGTCTGTTTGTCGCGTCTGCCGACCTCAGACGTGCCTTAGCTGCGCTATCCGACCACCTGCTAAACACGTCTGTAACGACATTGCTTTTACTTTGAATATATACCGACGATATGCAGGAGGCCCAGAATAATTGCTTAACCCAGTTCATTATTATTTTATTCTTCGACTTGCCCGAATTCAGGGCTGCCTGGACTACCTTACTGTCGGTTACGAAAATAATCGATCGATCTTGCCAGGCGGCTTGCCAGCGAGCTGAGCTTGCCATAATCGCCCACATCTCCCTTATATTAATGTGTGCGTCTGCGCACGCGTCACAAGATGCCGAAAAGTGATGACCTAACTCCAATGCCAATTCGACAGAGTCGAGGTCACTGAATGCACCCACTGTCCAATCCTCGAGGCAAAGTGAACCAAACCCAAAATTTGATGCGTCCGTATACACTGAAAACACAGAGGCGTGTTTATCCAACATTTGTGCATAACCATTGAACTGATCTATGAATGTTAACCACCAAAGTATCTCCTCCCGGTGGAGGGTCGTCAAACGTAGGCGGTAGTAGGAACGCTTTGACGCCCCTATGGCGTCATATATTCTACCACAAAAAGACCGCCCTCCACGCACCACTGTGGCACAGTGCGCCAACCGACCTGCGAGCGACTCCAATTGGCGCCTTGTAGCTTTACGCATATGCAAGAAAGGTTCAAGATGTGCTTTAATTTTTTGAATTTTATCTGACGGTAAGCGCAATTGCAAGGCTACCGTATCAACTTCTATGCTTAGAAAACGTGTACATTGAGATGGCGATTTTAATTTTGAAAAATTCACGAAGAAGCCTAAGTGGCGCAAAATTGCCATAATTATAGCCTGGTTTGTAAGACATGCTTCCTCAGTTGCACCAAGGATAGCAAAATCGTCTAAATAATTAATCACCGATTTTACGGCCCGTCGCATTGCACAACGGACGATAAAGTCACCAATTTGTGTAAAAATGTATGGGCTCGAAGAAAGGCCCATACACATACGATTGTCTACAAACATCTGCAAGCCATTACCCAGATTAAAACAAAATCCCTGTCTAGGACGGTCGATAGGATGTATAGCAATCGACCGGTATGCATTGCTAATGTCTGTGATAGCAATGTAATCGCCTTTGGCCATTTGACTGACTAACGAATCGAGCCCCTTATAGGAAAAAGTATGTGCTACTTCACTAACATAATTATTTACACAATTTTCATAGGGCTTAGAACAGTCGATCACCAACCTGTATCCCGAGCTCGACTTAGGGACACAAAACACATTATGGATGCAGTCCGGGCGACGCGTAACTGGACTGATATAACCCGACTGCAACTCCTGCAACAGTTTATTCTGAATAAATGAATTCTCCTCTGCACTTAATTTAAATGAGGACGGAGCCGAATACTGACTGGAACAGCTAACATCGATCACGTGGAAACCAAAAATAATACCATGTAAAATATAAGACCAGTTCCAGTCCAAAGCACCTCTGAAACATAATTCACAAAACAGACGGCATGGTTTTAACTGTGTTGAACATTCTGCAATAAAATGAACGCAGGCACACTGACCTGTATTACAAAGAGCTGATATTTTAAATGTTTTAATATTGTCATTATGTGAACCGTCCGTAGCAGAAAGTTCTAAGTAAGTCCCACAGTTGGTGATTGTTAGCCAGTCGGCCGACGGTAGAACGCAGCCAGGTGGAACTAGGTCATTACTCGACATATGAGTAATCGGAACATTACGGGCAGTCATGAGTGCAGAAGTGGGTAACTCAAAAATAGGCTGGCCAGCAATGGCTGCCACTTCCACCGGAAAGTCTTGAATATTTGACGCAACTAGAGAAACTTCAGTGACCCGGTCGCTAACTATAGGGCAGTCCCCAAACGAATCCACTAGTACCTCAGCAAAACAATTGGCTGGCGTGTAGCCAGACCGGCGGTCAACTGAAGTTGTGAATCATTCATTTTTTACACGATAATGATTTATGAGAAGTCGAGCCACATTTCGAACACCAGTGGCCGTACGTGCAGTCCGCAGACGTAGAAGGGCAGCCGGCGTCCTTATTGTACGCGTAGCATGGGCGTTTACCGTCTTTTGTATGGGCGTTCGCCCCATCGACTGACCCCCCGGCATTGTCTTTACGCGTTCGAATATTTTCGAACGCGTAATGATACAACGCATGCTCTGCTGCTCCAGCGCCGAAAGCTTCGAAGCCGGTCTTCAACGCGTCTTTTCTCACAGAATTATCATAACCGACATAAGCCGAATACAAAAATCTATCTGCGCGAGCTTTACTCGATATATAGGCAATGTGTTGAATTACGCGCCTGCAGTCGTCTAACGACAGGTCTTCAAAGTCCTAAATCCACCGACAATTTGCCTCAATCAATTCGTGTGGGTTCAATTTTGCGACGTTTTTGTGGTCTTTCGTATGGTGTTTCAGCGACCACTTACTTTTCAATCTGCGTTTGCGGCTCGGGGTTTGGTCACTGGATGAGCCCGACAACGAACGAGTTCGCCGGTGATCGCGCCTCGTTGTCTTTGATTTCGGTCTCGAACGGCTCTCCTTGTCTGTCAACTCCAAATTCTGCACCTCCTCCTCCAACTGCCTGGTTTTTGCTGTCATTGTCGCCAACCGTTTGCGCCGTTCCAATAGACGCAGCCTTCCTTCTAATACACGTTCCTCATCGCTGAACGCTCCGTCCTCAAACAACACCGCTGGTCCCGGATGAAGCTTCTCGCCCGTCTTACGCTCTGCCTTTACTGCCTTTTCTTTCTCGGCCATATCTGCACCAGCACGAGTAGAGCGAGTAGACTACCTATGCTGTACACTATGCAGCATAGGCTGCTCCACCACTTTCTTTTTATGTTCAGAATGGGTTGCGCTGCACGCAGCGCAACGCATTCCACTTCCACTATGTACGGACCAAATGCGATCACTCCAACGGCTGGAAGACCAGTGCCCCGGCGCTGACAAAATAAGTATTCAGATGAATAAAATATTTTATCAAAAAAAAAAAAAAAAATGTGACTCACTGCGTTTACAAACCACAGGCAGAGCAGGGGAGGGAGGCGACTGGTTCCGGTGACATCCAAGGCAGAAGTGGTCCACCGATTCCAGAACCCCAGGGAAGGGAAGGAGGAGAGGGGCGGAGGCGCCACCTAGCGGATTCGAACCCACCGGGACCAGTGCTTCAATAATTCCCAGAACACCAGGGGGAGGCACTGCACTTCACCTACACCTGCATATCGAGGATATACGCGTGAATAAAGAGTGAAAGTAGAGTGAGAGGTTGCACCCTCAGGTTTATTATTATATAGTGGTACATGGATCTGATAATGATATGGCATACCACCTGATCGTTAGCTCCAATCAGCAACAATCATTTCTAGTTCTACCAATGAACAGTAAGCATTCCTTTATCACCATGGCTACTGTGATCTACCCACCACCACCATGCCTTTTGGCTGCTTGGCCTGCACCTGCCTTGCTGTGTGTGTCTGGTGATTTGTGACTAACAGTTTGGGGGTTGGAGGGGGGTAGTGAGTAGAGTTGGTTGGTTGTTGGAGTTTTACGTCCTGGCAACATCTAAGGTCATATCAGGATGGAGTGAGTAGAGTTGTTGGGCTCCTTACACACTAACAGTAGTGCCCCTTTCACACTATATATCTAATACACAATGACTATTGACTACAAGTAAAGAGTCACCAGCAACTACATAAATACATTCATGCATCTGGCCCTATGCACCATTTACATTAATAGACCATTTATACTGCTTTATAGACCATTTCACATTCCACACCAATGCGTTTTATCGGAATATTTCACACATCGTTAGGCCAAATAACAACAACAATTGGTGATCGTACCCGCCAGTGCCTGAAAAATCGCCGCCCTCTGAATCTTTAATTTTGTTGTTGTTGATGAAGCTGTTAGAAATGCGTCGTGCTAGCAGCACTTCAACTTCCGTATCAATTTCTAAGTCATTGGTTTAACTCGGCCAGGGTTCGAACCCAGGAGTTTGAATCCCACAACCTATCAGAACGGGTGGCGGATTTTCAACTAATTCGACCATCGCATCTGGTTACATAATATGAAGAGTTCGGGTGCAAAACCAAGTAAACGTCGTTCATGTAAAAAATAAAAACCGCCCGCCCAACACAGATTTTTATTTCAAAAGGACGGTCACCAATTTTAGTTTTTAATATTTGAAGAGTTCAGGCGCAAAACCCTGTAAACGCCAATCCAAAAATCGAGATAAACATTGGAATCAAACCTCAAACAAGCTAATTTCTTACATTCTTAAGTGCCTGTCACACTATGCCGGATTGAGCAATGGACAGAATTATCTAGTCCGGTGGTGTTTGGGCGTGACAAGTATCAAAATGTATTAAAATGTGTCAAAATGTTGCGATATCGGGTCAAAGGCCGCTGGACGAACGGACATGAAACGGACTTGAAACGGATATGAAATGGACATGAACGGATAGTCAACGGACTCAAAGCGGACAAGAACCATGGACGTCAATCTGGCGGCATCCGTTCCAAGTTTTGTGCCTGTACAAAACTTGTACGGACACAAACCAGACTTTGCCGGATATCAACAGACTTTGTTCAGTTTCTTTCTGTTTGCCCCAATCCGGTGATGTGTGACAGGCCCTTTACTTTTTTGTTCATTGCTCCATAATCATGTGATCATAAGAAACGAGGAATTCGTGAGAATTAAAATTATCTTTAGGTAAAGATCTTGTGTGTAAACACCCTTATTGGATTGGCGTTTAGATGGTTTTGCACCTGAACTCTTCATTTGGTCTTACTAGTGGCAATTATTTGCACAAATCATTTTAGCAACAAACAAAGTAAGGACTGAGATTGTGATGAGCGATGAAGGAATATGTACATTGTTGATTGATGATGGCGCTGTGGGATTTTTGCCACATGATGTGTTGCTTAGTGTAACTAGATGTTGACAGCTACTCTCATTAACTAGTCTCTTTTTGATCTACCAGGTGGCAGCACCAGGCAAAAAGGATGCGTACTCCCTGCGTCACATTCACATTCTCCGGTGTATTATATTTGGACAATAGACTATGTTAGGACAAGGAACATGGCAGAAGTAGTCAGTATCATTGTTGTTGTTTGTAGTATTACGGAAAAACAAGATATACCATCAGAAATGATGATGGACGGCTCTGATAACCACTGGAGATCGAACCCACAACCTTCTCCATAGGAAGCAGATATTATACCTGTCTTAGTTCCTTCCATAGAGCACACACTTGCTATCCGGACTGCACTTCGTCCACACCTCTCTCTATCTCCTCTCCGCTGGCCTTGCTCCTTCGTCCTTGATATGTCTGAAAAGAGTTCCAGGAGGGGGAGCCCACCAGTATTTCACTTTCTACCCTTACTCTGTCCGTGTCTTTCGCTCGCTGGATGGTCGCCATCGAGCAAATAGGCACGGTCCTTTGACTCAACTCTCCTCATTTCTCTTTCCTAGACTCTACCTTTTTTTTCCTCCCAGGCATACTTCTCACCCTGACCAAGGGAGTTGTGTGCTTGGGTGGGGCCCTTTACCTTTTGGTTTCTCTCGCTTTTTCTCATTGCTGAATCCGCTGGACCCATCTTTAACCGCCCTTCCTCAGAAACCCTTCCTCGGAAACCCTTGTCTGCTGGATACAAGTGCTGAGCTACCGCCGGACCGGAGATTCTGGACCACCCCAATGACTCGTTGTTTAATCGTTGTAAAGACATCCCCCAGCTTCTACAACCGTCCCACCAGAAGATTATTCTTCAACCAAAAATTGGGCCGATTTATCAGAGCCTCTCTATAATGTTGCAGTTCTGCAACCGGTAACCGTCATAAGGTTACAAACTACCCAATATCTCTATCATAGAGCAGGACTTATATATAGTGTTTGGCTATCGTATGGACCCCACTTCATCCACACCTCTTGTATTGCCTCTCCGCTGCCGGACTCCTCCTTGATTATATCTGAAAAGCATTCCTGGAGGGGGAGCCGGCCAGCATTTCACTTTCTACCTCTGACTGTAATAGCTTGCCCTGTGGTGACCAATGATGACTGATTGGTCACCACAGGGCAAGGCGACACGACCCTTTGCCTCTACTCTCCTGATTGATTTCTCTTTTCTCTTTCCTCTATACTACCTTCTTTTTTGTTCTCCCAGGCTTACCCCCCCCCCCCCCCCCCCCCCCCCCCCCCCCCCCACCCCCCACCACCACCACCACCACCACCACCACCCCACCCCGATAAAGGGAGTTGTTTGGTTTGGCTTTTTCACTGTTTTGCATTCCACCTTCTTGATGCAGATCCCACCTTTCACCCTCCCTTCCTCCTAACCCATCGGTGACTGGACACGAGTGCACTGCTACAATAAGACTGGAGTGCCGCTACAACGACTTGTCGTTAATGTTGTAAAGAACTCCCATCTTCTACAACCACCCCCACTGAAAGTTTACTCTTCATCCCAAAAAACTGACCAATTTATCGGGGCTGCTTTCTATTGCTGCAGTCATGCAGCCTGTAATCATCAAGGTCACAAAACCACCCCAAAGCAAGCAAGCTTGTCTAAATGTGTGTGTTTAATGCATATGGCGGTCTCTACCACCGAACTGCCATCTGAGGGCCGTGATGAGAACTACTGTATTGTGGAAGCTAAGAATGGAAACTTGATGAAAAGCTGTATTTCCACAACTAACTTGCCATCACATGGAATTGGGAAAAGATTAATATGGGTGAAAGATCTCTAGGCATACTTGTGGATAAGGTATTATCGAGAATTTCCACCTCCATCCTGCCATCCGATGGCAATTAGAAGAACTTGTGACATATTTGAGATGAAGAAATTAATATTTCTGCAATGCTGATTGAGTTCTACTATTGCATAGTCTGACGGTTTTGACTTCCTTCATATTCTACAAATAGATATATTAATTTAATCGGTAGCGTCTATTTTAGCTTAGTTCGGAATCGCTTTTATTTTAAATGGCTTTTTCAGGATATATTTGAAATGAAAAAGAGAAAAAACCTGTAGTAAATAATTTCTGTGTAGACATCAAAATGCTCGATATATGCAGTAATGACAGGTTCTTTTGAATTTACTTATCATTTTCGATGCTATTTTAGCATGCGGTCTACCGGTGTACCAGGAAATCGCAAACCTTGTAAATCGCAAACACCCGCTTGTGATTTCCGAGGAAATTGCAAACGGCCATACCATATATGGGCATGGGGTGTTTGCAATTTCCTAGGAAATCAGGTATCCCCCTTGGACATCGTAAACCCCCCATGTTTGGCAGTCTAAAAGCAAGCACATGTGCTTTGTGCAGGCTTCTTTTTGCGATATAGCGAATGGTAGACAGGAAGTGTGAACACTTATTTGTCTCTCATTTTCTTCTTTTTTGTTGTACATTAGTTGTTCCAAGCAGGGGAAATCAGACTTATCCAGGATAGGCAGTATAAATCTTCAAAACATCAATCCTCGATTCAAGCTTTGTTGGACTCCGCTGCCCACTTTAATGCCTCAGTCACAAATGCTGCGGTCATTATTATTTCAACAATAAAGTTACCTATTTGGGTGAGATTTATTCAGCTAACAAAAATGGGATTCCAATGTTTCAAGTTAATGAAATATAAACCTACAATTAATGTGATCGTTTCTGGAAAGTGCATATATTTACTGCACGATCTTTTAACAGATCTAAACTACATTATATCAACCCATCATAAACATCTTTATGTAGTTTGTCTCACATTCAAATAACAAAACCTGGACGTAAGCAAATTAAGGGATGATTGACTGCATGCCACTATAACACAAATACCACGAAACGTGGTCTCTGAAATTGTATTAACATGCTCAGGACGTGACAATCCATCACCATTATTAGGCGACCTACAGCAATGAAGTGAAATCCTGGGGAATCTGATTTAGTTGAGTCAATTAGTTTCAGACCTATCTGTCTTCATGCTCTCTGTAGTTGTTTGCTGCATTGATGTTTTCTTGAATGTACTCAAGGGATGGATGCTTACATGATGAAGACTGGAGGGATAACTATATATATATATTTATATATATATGTATATATATGTATATATATATATGTACATATATGTATATATATATATAAAGGAAGAGTTCAGGCGCAAAACCCTGTAAGTGCCAATCAAAAATCGAGATAAATATCAGAGTTAAACCTTCAAAAGATTCACTTTTTTCACGTCCTGAAACTTCTGAGTGAGTGGAGTGTCAAACCCCGCACAGGAGATGAGCGGTGCATGCCGGGACCCCCTACCCAAGAGGGTGGGGGGGGGGCACTCCAGATCTTATTACACACGATAACGGTCTTATCACTATCCATATTTTTGTTTATCGCTACATAACCATTTTTTCTTCACTCTCTTGTCGCGGACGGGCCCCACCACCACCACGGTCCGGGAGGCTCATGGCTCAGTGGATGTGTCCGTGCCCCACCACCACCACGGTCCATGAAGCTCATGGCTCAGTGGCCGTCTCCATGCCCCACTACCACGGTCCGTGAAGCTCATGCCTCAGTGGCCGTCTCCGTGCCCCACCACCACGGTCCGTGATGCTCATGGCTCAGTGGCTGTCTCCGTGCCCCACCACCACCACAGTCCGTGATGTTCATGGCTCAGTGGCTGTCTCAGAGCCCCACCACTACCGTCCATGATGCTCATGGCTCAGTGCCTGTCTGCGGGCCCCACCACCACCATAGTCCGTGATGCTCATGGCTCAGTGGCTGTGTCCGTGCCCCACCACCACCACGGTCCATGATGCTCATGGCTCAGTGGCTGTCTCCAGGCCCCACCACGACGGTCGGTGATGCTCTTGGCTCAGTGGCTGTCTCCGGGCCCCACCACCACGGTGTGTGACGCTCATGGCTCAGTTGCTGTCTCCATGCCCCACCACTACGTGGGTGACGCTCATGGCTCAGTGGCTGTCTCCATGCCCCACAACCACGGTCCATGACGCTCATGCCTCAGTGGCTGTCTCCGTGCGGCTGTTCCTCGAGGAACGTTTATAAGCTAGGGAAAGCCTCCATGCTATCACCAGGTTGGGGAAACACCTGGAATGAGGTTCTGTTGATGCAATCTGCATCGTAATGTATTTCAGTACGCTTATTGGGAGGCTTCACTATAGGAAAATGTGTTATCACCTATATCCAGTGAATCTGTTCCAACTGGCAATACTTATTTATATTACTAGAAAGAGACAAACCTGTTGCACCAATTAAGTGACTATCAGCCACAGTTGGTGTTTCATTTAAGAGTAATTAAGGATTGAATTTACATTAAAACTGCAGGATTTTTATGTATTACATCTCATATCATGGTGGTATTGTTCAACTGGCAAATAATATTTATATCATTAAAGAAAGCATCTGCGGGCTATATATTTATGTGATCAGTGAGATGATCTGGTGATTGTGTTCAAGCAAAATAACCCTTATATGTGGCAACTGTCACCTCAGGGCATTGCTGAGAATGAGTGTGTGTGCACTGTGTGCTGTGTGCCGGTCACTGAACCCCTGGGGCCAAATGTATGAAGAACTTTTTATCGGCTCCGGTGTTAAGGGCGGCCAGCGGGTTAGCTAACGTCAGTGTTGATATATGTGTCACGGGAAATGTATGTGGCCAAAGTGTGGCTTGGTTAGCTAACCAATGCGTTATTTATAGATTTGGGGAACCCCTCTGACACTGTTGCCGGCGAGCATCACAATTTAACAATATCGCCGCCGATACGGCGGTGGCAATGACAGTGGCCACGCATACGTCAGCTGAAGCAATGCTATATCTATGCAGAGCATTTATTTTTGCAAAAATAGATTTATAAGTTTTCATTGGGTCGATTAAAAATAGCTTAATGCGCGATTGAAGAGGAAGATCTGAAGTATTTAATTTAACCTAAGAGCAATTTTCTCTGAAAGGATTAAAAACAGAGATAATATTGAAAGTTGGGGTATTTTGAGTGTCAGTGCCATCGGCGGCGATTTGTTCTGCTTAAATTCATCGATTCGACAATATGAATATTGCCGCCGATGTAGCGGCTATGTTAATATCGGTTCGATTTTAGGGTTAATTTATTGAAATTTCACGATTTGAGTATGTAATTATGTTAAATATGATTGCATTGAATAGATTTGGGCCCCAACACCGACGGTAAACTTGATATTTCTTGGGGTTAGTGTATGCGACGTTAAGCTCACAGGGTTTGCCTAACCCGGCCACATACATTGCAACCTTTCGCCGCTAACCCCGGAAATCCATGCTAACCATGGGTTTGGACCGCTAACCCGGCTTCATACATTTGGCCCCCGATCAGCCCTCCCGGACCGGACCGGACCAGACCGGACCAGAGCGCGTGCTCCTCCCCCCATCCCCACCCCCATCCCCACCACAGCCTCTCCCACATCCCCCCAACACACACACAGTGCCCTGGTCAGCAACATAAATACACATCCATACATACATCAATACACATCCATGCATCCACCCATCCATACATACATACATGCGCACATACACCTCCACCCAATCATTCACAGCCAAATTGTCCTAAAAAATATTGTAATTCAATAAAATGTCACTTCCAGCAATGTGTGTTCTTCACCAACTCCCTCATCTTGTGCTAACCTTGGTCACTCACACCCGGCCCTCATTAGTAACCATGGTAACCCCAAGCATCCCCTGTTTGAAAGCAGCAGGGAACGCTCTGCTGCTCACAAGTGCATAGCACACTGTCCACTGTGTGTGTGTGGGGGGGGGGATGGGGGATGTGGTCTGGTGCTGGAGGCTGACCAGGGCTTAAGTCAGGGAGATACCGACACACAGTGTGAACACATTCATTCTCGCCCAATGTCACAAGGCAGCTGTTACCATAATTAAGGATCACATAAATATAAAATCCTCAAATGTTTTCTTTAATAAGAAAAATATTATTTGCCAGTTTAACAATACCACCATGATATAGTGTGCAATACATAACAATCCTTCTGTTTTAATGTAAATTAAATGAAACACCAAATGTGGCTGATCGTCATTTAATTGGTACAACATATTTCAATTCCTGTCACACTCTCAGATGCAATCAGTTTCATCCAGCTGGTAAGAGTCATCTGCCCTGCACTCACCCCCACCCCCACCCACAGCCATACTCCCTGAGTAGGGGTGATTGGGGGGGGGGGGATGCATGGTGTGCAACTCGGATGTCAAGATGGAGGGTGTGTGGATGGTAGGGAAGCTTGAAGCTGGTGTCAGTGTTAGTGTGTGTGTCTGTGTGTGTGGGGGTGGGTGGGGGGGGGGGGTGGGGGGTGGGTTAATGGAATCAGATGCCTTGGCATCCGATTCAGTGTTGTTTCTACCCTTTCCATCAGCGTTGGTGGTATCAATGTTTGTCTTTGTTATGTGTTCCTACTCTACCACCCCCCGTGCTGATATGACCTTAGATGTTGCTAGGACATAAAACAACAACAAACAAACAACAACTCTACCACCACCCCAACCGCCATCCCCACACATACAAAGCAGGAAGACAAGTCACACCAAAAAGGTTCTCTGTAAGAGGTGGTTTTCTTTTTTTTGGGGGGTGGGGGGGGTGGTGGAGGGGGCCCACTATATCAATCGCTTTTATGAGGTCCCAAACGATCGCACATAGAATACAATTGTAATGATTAACACAAATCCCTACATGACCACCTCTGTAAATGGGTCCCATGTATATATCTATAAATGTATGCATGCATAGGTGTATGCATATATGGATATATGCATATATACACAAATACACATATACACATACACCAGCTCATTTCCCTGAACACAAACATTTAAAACCTGCAAATGTTTACTCCAATAATATAAATATTATTTTCCAGTTTAACAACACCACCATTATATGAGGTTCAATAGATAATCCTTAATTACTCTTAAATGAAACACCAAATGTGGCTGATAGTCATTTAATTGGTGCAACATATTTTGATTCCAGTGACAGATGCAATCAGGTTCATCCAGCTGGTAAGAGTCATCTGACCACCCCCACCCACACCCGCACAACCGCCCTGAACCCAGTGACTGTGAGTGGTACTTCTGCGCTTGGGGTGGGGGCTGTATGGGGTGCATAGCTGAGGGCTCTGTTGGAGGGGTGTGTGTATGGGAGGGGGGGCAGAAGCTGGTGTCAGTATCAGTGTGAGTGGGGGTGGGGGGTAAGGTAATCAGATGCCGATGCATCCAATTCAGTGTTGTTTCTACCCTTGCCCTCAGCTTTGATGGCATCAATGTTTGCATGTGTGTGTGCATTTGTTATGTGTTCCTACTCTAACCCCACCCCCAATTGTGATTACTGGGGACACCTAGACACATATGAACATGTAAGCATACATGTATGAATAAATTCCTACATTTATTTATGCATATGTATATACACACATCGTCATCATCATCATGCTGTCGGTCGCGATGTGACAAAGGCTGCTTTCATGAAAGCTGCCTGCAAAAGTGTTGAAGTGCTGCTGGCTTTTGCAAGTTACCAGCGACACTCTCTCGGGGAGCAAATAGTGGTTTCACACCGGCAAGAACATGTCAAGACAGGCGCAAAACTATTTGTCCCTGCAGTGGCTTGTCGGGAGATGTTGGGAGTTCCATACATCAACCGCCTTAATGCTGCCACAGTGACATGGTTTTCTGTTTAGGGTTTGCTCCCTTAGCCTTCGGTTCTGTCAAGAACCTGTACCACAAGGCAGTGGTTTACAACTCTGCAGGGCAGGGGCATCAAACTCCCTGAGGTATTGCTCTACCTGCAATACCTGCTATATATATACACACATACATACATACATATATACAGATAGTGATAAACCCCTTATCACGTGTAATAAGCTCAGTACTGTCTTGCAGCCCACCCACGCACATCACCCACAGTGGCTGGTTCTGGGAGTGGGCGAATCAGACACACACTCACGATCACTGGGCACTGTGTGAGCAGGGGTGGAGAGGGCATTTATAAGTGTTCCACAGAGAAACCCTAAACTGGGTCATTGCTCCCTCTTCCCTCAACCCCAACCACCATAAACTCTGTCATCGCCCCAGGCGGCATGTGAGTGAGCGAGGATGCCACACAGCAGAGAAAGCAGGGAAGGTGGGAAGGATGTCTGTCACGTCCTGAAACTTCCGAGTGAATGGAGAGTCAAGCCCCACGCAGGAGGTGAGCGGTGCATGCTGGGACCCCCCACCCGCCTAGGTGGGGGTGGGGATGGGGGTGCTGGTGGGGCACTCCAGATCTTATTCTACCTTCTTATATCTTATCCATATTTGTGTTCATTGCTCCATAACCATTTCTTCACACGAAAAATTGAATTTGTGAGAATTAAAATTTCCTCCACATTCCAATCTGTTATTTTACTTTAAATCTTTGGATTGGCGCTTACAGGGTTTTGTGCCTGAACTCTTCATATATATATAATAATGCTATTAACAACATTAATGCAATATAATGTTCACTTGTTTATATATCTCCCCGCATCCAATCAAGAGAACATACATCAATTATAATTTAATAATGAACCACATAAACCTGCTCAACTTGATATGATTTGTCAGAATTGTTCAGAATTGTGGTTCATTCTTGGGGGAAGGAGATACCTCAGAGCATCCACAGCCCTCCTTCTGGGCCCTAGTAAACCTACACCAATCAATCAGCATATAATATTACTGGATGTCCGGCCACATGAACACCAGATAATACTACACAACTCTTCCCCTTCATTTCACTCCCTGATGCCTCCCTTAAAGAACCCTTCTATAAACTCCTAAGGAATAAAAGGAAGACAAGTCACACAGATGAACAGTGGAGAAGTTGTGCTTTAATGGCATCAACTCCTGCCAACCTACTGGTGACCTATCACCTGCACCCCTTACCTTCTGTCCACACAGAATCTCATTACTAATTTAGCCTGAATAAGAATCAGTGCCTACAACCCATTGAACCGGAGTCCCTTGGGTGTTGCACTCAACTCAATTTAGATATGTGAATTTGCCTAGCATCAGACACAGTGTCTGGGGTCCTGCTCTAGAGTAGGTCTGGCTCACTCAAGAGCCAGGAGTAGAGTGATCACTCTCCAGTGTGCCTGAAGCAGTGTCTTGAATAATTAATTAATCTCAAAGTGAGGCTAGTGTGGTCAGAGGGCCAAGGTAGTTTAGGTGACTGGGCATTCCTACAGCCAGCTAATCAGTCACCCCCACAGGCTGGATGTGTGACACCCCTTAGTAGTGGTGGCTATCACTCAACCCAGCTGCAGGTGGTGTTCTGTGTGTATATGCAGATTAGGCTGGTGTGCCGGCCCCGTGGTCATGTAGGGACAGGTAGCTGCAAACAGTTACAATAGATCTCTGTTAAAATGGTCTTTTCTCCAATTGCACTCTTTATGGATGCATAGAGAAGCATTTCAACAATCATGTACTCTCCCTTATATAGGAACATCTCTTCATTAATCTCGGGCATCATATATGAACATATATTTCACACATCTTATATCATGTCACAATGGGAGTGGAATATTATTACTTTTAGTTTACATAACATTGTCCCCACTCCGTCGCCCAAGAATAATAATGCTCTCGGCCAATATATAATTCTGAACCGAAAATCCGTATATTTTTACAAGCATTCTCTCCCTCGGTGCTACGTAGCCTCGCCTGCCCGAACCTCCCACTTGACAGACGCTGACAGCAGCACTCTTCTATCCACAGCTCATCGTACAACACAAATTTTAGCCACCCACCCGATTACATCTTTTACGCACCCATTTTAGCATTACCCGTGACCTTGACCTTCTGGGACTTGAGATGTCTTCTTCGCTGCCTAAATAAGGTCTCCCACCTCCACTCAAATTCTTTTTTGTGAATCACTGTAATGGAATGTTTTAGCTATGGGTATCACATTCACATTTATGAAGTAACTATATATCTTAACACTTATCAAATCGCAGGATCCTGGAGGTTTGTTTTATTTAACAAATTAATATTTTGTCCTGGTTATTATGTGATGATAGGGTATTCATTGAGTGAGTTAATGTGGAACTATTTCGGCATTAGGATCCTGCGAAGGAGCGGGATGTAGCTCAGGTGGTAGAGTGTCCCGGGTCATTTGTAGTTTGGGTTATGTTCTATTCCAAGCACTGGTCCACAACTGGTTCATCAAAGGCTGTGGTATATGCTGTCCTGTCTGTGTGAAATTGCATATAAAAGACCCCGTTCTGCTTATTGGAAAGAGTAGCCTATGTGGTGGCCACAGGTTTCCTCCAAAAAATATGTCAGAATAACCATATGTCTGATGTCCAATAGCCAATGATAAAAATCAATGTGGTCTAGAGGCGTTGTTAAAAAAGAACAAAAATGGAATAATGCACACGGCCTACCACCAGGAGACGCTGTCTGCCACCAGGGGACGCCACAGGGGAGTCACACATCAAAGGTCACGAGGCCCTGTGTAAGGTGAGACCCATCACTCACACCAACACCTGGGCGCATGTCACTTGGCTTGTTCAATGGACTGGTCCCTGTCTGTAATATAACATACAGGTAGTGACAACAAACCAATGATTGAACGACCTTCACCTTCCTGCTGCAATTATAGCTACGCCACCTTCAACCATTAGGGGAAGGTATAGTATGTAATGTCACAGTGTATCTTTTGACGGGGTGTAAATAGTTTTATTCTATAGAATAATACTGTCGTGGGGGTGATTAAAATGGGAAATATTGCGTCTAGAGCAGGACTCGAGCCCACATCTCTTTGCATTCTAGGCCAGTGTGCTAAAGATTACACCACCTAGGCTCCCTGATATCACCATACTACCCATGCCTACCTGTCTATGCGGCTCCTTGCCTGAGAGGTCAGTGCAAACCACTACACTCGTCCCCCTGGAATTGTAAGTCTTTTAATGCTTACAATTACATACATACAGGCGATGCACCAACCCATATATACACAGTGTAAAAATATACGGATTTTCGGTTAAGAATTATATATTGGCAGAGAGCATTATTATTCTTGGATGCTGGAGTGGGACTTATATTATGTAAACTAAAGGTAACTAAAATCAACAGAAGTCCACTCCCATGGTACATGATACTGAGTGAGGTAAACTATATGTTCTCTACTAGGAGTGGAGTTGATGGAAATGTACATGATGCTGAATAGAGTAAACTATCTGTTATATATGATGTTTGGAGTTAATGAAAAGAGTTCCTTTGCAAGAAACAGTACATGATGGTTGAAATGTTCTCTATGTGTTCATAAAGAATACAAAGGAGGAAAAGAATGATTTTACTATATACAAATCTGTAACTGTTTGCAACATCCTGTCCACCCAAGACCACCCGACTGACCCACCTGCCTAACTTGCATATGTATGGAGTACACCACCTGCAGCTGGTTTGAGTGACAGCTCCTAATGGGGTGGTCACCCACCCAGTCTGTGGGGGAGTGTCTCATTGGCTGGCTGGGGAATGTCCGGTCACCTGACTCCCTTGGCCTATCCTGACCACACACTAGTCTCAACTAATTCATTATTCAAGATTTTGCCTCAGACACACTGAAGGAAAATCACTCTCATCCTGGCTCTTGAGTGAGACAGACCTACTCTAGAGCAGGACCCCAGACACTCTGTCTGATGCTATCCAAATTCAGCTATTCAAATTGAGTGTAGCCACAGCCATAGGACTCCTGTCCCATGGGTTGTGGGCACTGTTTCAATATACAGGCTAAAGTGACAATGAGACATAGTGTGGGCAGTATATGAGGAGTACAGGTGTTAGGTCACATGTAAGGGGGATGACAGGAGTAGCTGCCAATAAAGCACAACTTATTCACTGTTCATCCTTGTGACTAGTTTTCCTTCCTCTTTCCAGACATGGTTAAATTGATTAGGCTAATTGCATCACAGGTGAAATGAAGGGGGAGAGTTTTGTAATCACATAGGGTGCTCACAGCGGCAGAGCATCCGTGTTTTTATAACAGGGTAGGTTCAACATCTATACAGCGCATAGCTTGTACCGGATCATGGTCACAGCAACCAGTGTCATGGGGGTGATGAAAATGGGAAATATTGCGCCGAGAGCGGGACTTGTACCCACATCTCTTTGCATTCCGGGCCATTACACCACCTAGGCTCCCTGATATCATCACACTACCGACCCCTACCTGTCTATGCAGCTTCTTGCCTGAGAGGTCAGTGCAGACCACTACAATACATTTTTCAACATTCGGACGCTGGTTTTTCACCCGTAGGTACTGTTAGTTATTTAGATAAATCATTTTAATGATGAATGAACGAAATAATGAGAATGTGATGAGCATTGAAGGGATATGTACATTGATACCTTTTTGATTGATGATGGTTGCTGTGTGATGGTGGCCACACGGCAGGTTTCTTAGGCTAAGTTCATTTTGACAGTTAGTTCCATTGGCTGATGCTATTTGTATCCACCAGGTAGCAGCACCTTTAAAAGAGTATGTAGATTCTCTTAATGGGCCCTGCATTCTCCAAAGATTTATATTTGGTAAATATACTATATAAAGACAATGCACATGAAAGAAGCAGCCTTCATGGTTTGTGTTTCTTGTAGTATTCCGAAAAAGAAGATATATCATCTGAAATGTTATTAGGGAACGAAGCTTTTATCAGGACATCCCAAATAACCATCACTTCCTAGCCTAATTGCAATAACTAATGCATTGGTTTGGAGTTAGTTAAGCATATTTGCGGAAAAGGTTTTTGCGAGGATTTCAACTACCATGCCGCCCTCTGGTAGCAGTAGCAAGAACTAATTGTTCAGTAGCAGCTCACTGTGCATGCTGCACTGGAAACCTTGCATAGACATTTCCATCAGCAACCCGCCTTCTGACGGTATTGATGACAACAAATTTAATGCACCGGGTAGGAGTGACTGCAATTACACCCCTATAGACATTTCCCCCAGCAACCCCGCCTCTGACTGTATTGATGACAACAAATTCAATGCACCGGGTAGGAGTGACTGCAATTACTCTCCTATAGACATTTCCCTCAGCAACCCGGCCTCTGACCGTATTGATGACAACAAATTTAATGCACCAGGTAGCAGTGAACTGCAATTACACCCCTATAGACATTTCCCTCAGCAACCCGGCCTCTGACCGTATTGATGACAACAAATTCAATGCACCGGGTAGGAGTGACTGCAATTACTCTCCTATAGACATTTCCCTCAGCAACCCGGCCTCTGACGGTATTGATGACAACAAATTTAATGCACCGGGTAGGAGTGACTGCAATTACTCTCCTATAGACATTACCATCAGCGACCCGCCCTCTGACGGTATTGATGACAACAAATTTAATGCACCGGGTAGGAGTGAACTGCATTACTGTATGGAAAATCGCTTATAGTTATTTTCCAACAACAACCTGTCGTTGCACGGCAATTGTGAGAATTCTGGCTTAAAAAAAAACTCCTATAGACAATTTCCACCACCAAGCTGCCCCCAGATGGAAATGCTGAGAACTAATATTGTAAGTAGCAGTGATTCTACCCTTCTGGTTTCACGATACACCTCCTATAGATCATTTCCACCACCAAGCCACCCTCTGGCGGCAGTAGCGAGAACTCATGTATTGGGTAGCAGCCCATTGAGCGTGCTCTGCGCAAGTACTTCATTGCTGAGACTGGACTATGTTGCTCATGTCAAACTCCAGAAGCAGCTCATGTGGAGTTGTCAGGGGGCACCGCTAGATGGCAGCACCCCAGCCGCTGGAAATGATAATCTTGGACGTTGAGGGCACCGTGTTTGGGTGCAGTAGGATGTTGCCATAGTTACGCTGTGGTGGGTGGTCGTGAGGCAGTGTGGAACCAGGGCAGGTTGTGGAGACGTTGTTCCAGTTTGATATGTCTGTCTTACCTACAAATAAAAAGCTTTTTCCCGCCAATAAGACATCGGCATTGTGTAAACCAGTACATTGGGCTTTAGCCAGCATACATGGCTACTCGGCTGGCAGAATAATGTCGGAACTCGTGGGTTCGATCCTCGCGGGAATCACACCAATGACTATCAACAATCACATTTACCGCCATGCAGCCTGGCTTATATTACCAGGATAGACCAATTGCTGGGTGGTTGAATGCCTGGATAATGTGACTGAGTAGGACACCATAGAATTATGTTGGCGGCAGTGGGTGCCCAGTGAGGCAGCACTAAGAATTCGGCATGGGTACTCAAATTTACAAGTTTGCATCGCCGCAATCATCGTCGTCGTCATCATCATCATCATCACCACCACCATCAACACCAGCACGAACATCACAAGAAGCACACACTGCGGAGCTAACAGCACTAGCAACAATAGCCGCACCAGCAGCACAGCTAGCGACACTAGCCACACCAGCAGCACAGCTTGCAACACTAGCCACACCAGCAGCACAGCTTGCAACAATAGCTGCACCAGCAGCACAGCTAGCAACACTAGCCACACTAGCATCACAACTAGCAACACTAGCCACACCAGCAGCACATCGAGCAACACTAGCAACACCAGCAGCACAGCTAGCCACATCAGCAGCACAGCTAGCAACACTAGCCACATCAGCAGCACATCTAGCAGCACAGCTAGCAATGCTAGCCGCACAGTTGGCGACACTAGCCACACCAGCAGCACAACTAGCGACACTAGCCACACCAGCAGCACAGCTTGCAACACTAGCCGCACCAGCAGCACAACTAGCCACATCAGCAGCACAGCTAGCAAGACTAGCCAAACCAGCAGCACAGCTAGCAACACCAGCAGCACAGCTAGCAAAACTAGCCACATCAGCAGCACAGCTAGCAACACTAGCCACACCAGCAGCACATCTAGCCGCACCAGCAGCAGAGCTAGCAACACGAGCCGCACCAACAGCACATATTAGCAACACTAGCCGCAACAGCAGCACAAATAACAACACTAGCCGCACCGGCAGCACAACTAGCCACACCAGCAGCACCACTAGCCACACCAGCAGCACAGCTACCAACACTAGCCGCACCAACCTCACAACTAGCAACACTAGCCGCACAGCTAGCAACACCAGCCACACCAGCAGCACATCTAGCAACAGTAGCCACACCAGCAGCACAACTAGCAACACTAGGCACCAGCAGCACTAGCCACGTCAGCAGCACAGCTAGCAATACTAGATGTACCAGCAGCACAGCTAGCAACATTAGCCGTACAAGCAGCACATCCATCAACACTAGTCACACCAGCAGCACGGGAACTTGGCAGCACAGCAGCACAGCTAGCGACACTAGCCGCACCAGCAACACAGCTAGATACACTAGCCACACCCGCAGCAAAACTAACAACACTATCAGCCCAAGCAGCACATCTAACACCACTATCACCACAGCTAATAACGCCAGCAGCACAGCTAACAACACCATCAGTCCAATCAGCACATCTAACACCATTATCATCACAGCTAACAACATCAGCAGTACAGCTAACACCACTATCAGCTCAAGCAGCACATCAACACCACTAAAAGCACCAGCAGCACAGCTAACAACACTATCATCCCAATCAGCACATCTAACAACACTATCATCACACCTAACAAAACTAGCAGCACAGCTAGCACCACTATATCCACACGCAGCACAGCTAACAATAAGGTCAGCACAATCAACACATCTAACAACACAATCAGCACAGCTAACACCAGCAGCACAGCCAACAACACTATAATCACACCCATCACAGCTAGGAGCACTACCAACACCAGTAGCACATCAAACATAACTAACAGCACCATCAGCACATCTACCAACACTATCAGCAGACCTAATAACATTAAAAGCACAGCTAACAACACTATCAGCACACCTAACACCATTAGTATCACAGCTAAAACCACTATCAGCACATCTAACAACAGTAACAGCACACCGAACAACACTATCAGCACATCTGACACAACCAGCACAACTAACAACACTAGTAGTACAAGCAGCACGGCTAAGAACCCTAGTAACACAAGCAGCACGGCTAACAACCCTAGTAACACAAGCAGCACGGCTAACAACCCTAGTAACACAAGCAGCACGGCTAACAACACTAGCAGCACAAACATGCTCCTTATCCCCTTCATCCCCCACACACAATTACCGGTTTGACTGAATTCTGCGGCCCCCTACCTTTGTACAAACAGCGTCCAACATAACACTCACCCTGCCACCACCTGCATGTGTTCAGCTAGATAAAGGATTCACCCGGTACTCGCAGTACACGGGTGAACGACAGCATAGTGTAAATACGGGCAAAAATAGCTTTAGTATGAAACTCGAAGTACAATGCCTGGC
Source organism: Branchipolynoe longqiensis (assembly GCA_030323885.1). Lineage (NCBI taxonomy): Eukaryota > Metazoa > Annelida > Polychaeta > Phyllodocida > Polynoidae > Branchipolynoe > Branchipolynoe longqiensis. The sequence continues at coordinate 60,513,297 of CM059193.1, read as the reverse complement.
TCCAGTGTCAAATGGTTACTTATATCGGCACAGAGTTGATGAAATGGGAGAGAATGCAAAAAGACAAGATGGCGGCCATAGAACGCTGTCGATTTCACTTTTAAATCTTATTAAACCGGATGTTTTATTAAATTTTTCAACTCAAAGGTAGAGGGGAAATATGAAGACATATACAAAGAATAAATGTTGCTTCTTAGATTGTGAAATTAGGCTCTCATAAAGACTCATTTCATTAGCCCGATCTTTCGACTGTTTTTAGTCACTCGTGTACTGCGAGTATCGGGTGAATATAGTGTTCAGCCTGCACCAGGAATCCATTCCTGTGTCACACCACACGTTTGAACCCCAAGCCAGGCTCCAATTCCTTTGCAGACTATCTTACAAAGAGCTGATAGAATTGAAACCCACGATCACACGATCTACCAAAACTGGAGACGGATGCTCAACTCATTTGGCCATCCCATCTGGTGCCATGCTGTACCGTTATCGGGTCACGCAACATTTAGTAACTTCTAGTGTCGCGGCGTCACACATTGGTGAATCGTTAGTGAAGCCGGTCGGTACACAGACTGGTGGCCGGCCCCGGGCGGGGGGTGGGGGGTGGGGGACTCCGGGGTTAAATACACAGCGGTTATTGAGCACCTCTGAGCAGCTCGGGCCAGGCCGCTTGGCACTACACACCGGCTTTGTGTACGTGCCGGAGTATATCTCCATATTTGTCAGACCCCTCTGTCAACACATTCAATTTAGTCAGGAGCGAATAGAGATTGCGGAATTGGCAATGGATGCGGTTGAGAAGGACGGAGAGAAGGATGATGGGTGGGGGGGTGGGGGGGGGGGCATTCGCAGAGTGAGGACAGGTGGCTGTAATCATCACGGCAAGGTTAGACAGGCTATAAAGGTTCTAAAGGTTGTGAAGATAACATCGGAAAGAAAACCCATAAAAAAAACCACCCAGACCAACCTGTTTGTGTACATTCAATGTACATAAAGTATATATATATATCCCTGACGATGAGAGCCTAGGCGTTTTAAACGATTAATAATACATTACCGGATAGGACAGTTTAAGTCAATATACCTTTTACTGAATAGCATGCACAGTGAGCTGTTTGTTACCCACAGGTGGCAGCCATTTGCAATGGAAAAGAAGTGCTCTGATTGGCTGAAACCACTGAATACGGTGGCCATTTTCGAGGCGCGTTTTGTCTCCTGTCTGAAATAGAATGCGTCTCCGAGACGCACCCTGAATGGAAATAAGCCAAAAGGTGTCTCCCAGACGTTACGGAGGCATACCCTGAGCGTGGCCCAGGTGTTCATTTCAGTGCATGTTCTGGGGCGCCGGGTCCCAGTGCCTGGTGGCGCCGCCCTGGCGTCACATCACACTCCAGCTGCCAAGTTCCCGACTTGCTATTGGCCGGGTGCACGCGCTGGGACCTGGACGGGTCCCACTTGATATGAATCACTGCTGATCAAAGGCTTGCGGACGTAACCACCCGGCACCCGCGCCAGAACCACTCCTTGTCAACTCTGAACGTCTCTTATCTCGGCTGGTTTCGGCGTGTATATATGTATGCAGATATATATACATATATCATTAATATTATGTATGTATATATAGATATATATATATATACATATTATACACACACACATATATATATATATACTGTATATATCCCAATAGACGCGCACTGCATGAGTGCAAACACATGGATGCACGTCTATTCAAAGTTAAAGAATTTCATGGATTTGTTTTGTCGTGCCTGTGAAATAAAGTGGGATTGTCTTATTTTATATGCATTCAGTCTGAATAGGATGGCTTAATCATGCTTACATAAATACAATTTTTACAATAGACCAGTTTGTAATTTCAGCGTCACAGTGCATTGTGGGAATTTTAAAAGCAAAACAAACCTGCACAAAGCACATGTGCTTGCCTTAAGACTGCCAAACATGGGGGGGTTTGCGATGTCTGGGGGGATATATAATTTCCTAGGAAATCGTAAACCCCCCATGCCCATATATTGTATTGGGGTTTGCCAACAAATGGGGGTTTGTGATTTCCTGCTACACCGGCACATGCATCACCTGATTTCCCAATAACTGCCCCTATGGAATTCCCTATATATCCTGGATATGAACACATTCCAATCAATGAGTGACTCGGCTACTCATGGAATAGCAATCTCATTATACATTGAGCGAGCTGTGTTATTGATATCACCGTCCAGATTTATGCATGAATACGTATGCTATCCCACATCTCTGTGTAAAAATATACGTGATAACACATAGCGGCCAAGATTTTTATGTTATGTTCATACTTAAGAGACGGTTAATAATTATTGAAATGTTCCCTTCCTACACCAGAAAGAGTGCATTGAGGGAGAGAAGTATTGATGTATGTTTTTTGTAACTCTCTGCAACTACCTTTTACCACGGGACCGATGGACAAGCACACCCAACCATCCTGCATACATTATGGACACCACTTGCAGCTGGGGTTGAGTGACAGCTGCCCCTATTAGGTCGTCACCCCCCCCCCCCCCCCCCCCATGTTGTAGAGGGTGTTTGATTGGCTTGCTGTGTGAGCCCAGTCACGTGCATTCCTTATACCTGACACATATACCCCAGTCTAGGCACTCTTGGCTGCTCTCGAGCAAGAGACATTCCACTTTCTACACTAAAACGAGCAAGATCTATTCCAAAGACACTGAGCTGTGTGCAACAACCTTTGGACCCACATTCAATGGGATGTAGGCACTGATTCTGATATACACAAGCAAGCGTCATGCAGACCTGTGTGGGCAGTTGGTAAGGAGTGAAGGTGATAGGTTGCCAGTAGGTGAACAGGGGTTGATGCCAATAAAGTACAACCTCTTCACTGTCAATTTTGCGCGACTTGTCTTCCTTTATTCCTTATGAGTTGTTGAGGGTAACGACAGGTGGGAACTGACAGACAGTTGTCAGAACACACCTGTGGAGACTAGTAATGTTTGGGGTTCACAGGTGCGAGTCCCGCCATTATTACAACTGCACCCAGTGCGTTGTTTTTGGCTCCATTCAGCAATTACCTAGATGCACCCCAACTAACCGAGGAGAATATCAAACATTGTTATCATCGAATGAATCCGTCAATACACAATATTCTCACATCTGCCAACATTTAATTTGACACAAGTGGAAACGTGGAATCTTTTTCATGCGAATTGTAACACAGTGGGTGAATCGATCACGACATATTGCGCACAGAGCATGTTACACACTTAGCACACACTGAGGATTTGTTTTATTAGTTTGCTTGTTAAACGATGCAGACTTCCACTGCAGCTCATGTTTGTATGTATGTGTAGTGGGGATTTGAGATGCACGGTCGCATCGTGGTGCTGTGCCTATGGGGTGGTAGACCTAAGCACCCGATCTCGCAGTTTTCCGTATTGTTAAAGCTATTTTCCCTATTCTTGAATGACTTTCAGTTACACATTTACAATAAAAGATAAACACAACACCATAAGCCTATTACAGAGAGTGTGCACCCGGGAAAAACACTATCAGTATTCTGAGTCATTTTCAGTATTTTTTCAGACTTTCACTAACACTTTCAATAGTTGTACAGATGCAGTCAGTAACTTTTAGTCTGATAAAAAATATACCAATTTCCGGAACAAATGCCAAGAAACCGTATATCCGTATTTACCCTTGCCATCCGGAACAAATCCGGAAGGTTCACAGGTCTGGGGTGCCATTGTGGCATCTGTACATATATATACATGAAGAGTTTTTGGATTGGCGTAAAACCACATAAACGCCAATCCAAAAATGTAATTTAAATAAAAGGCTTTTGCCTGAAAATAATTTCAAGCTCACTAATTCCACTTTTCATATGATCACATGATTATGGAGCAATGAAAAAAGAGTAGAAATAAAAAGAAAACTAACTTTTAAAGTTTCATTCCAATGTTTATCTCCATTTTTGGATTGGCGCTTACATGGTTTTGCACCTGAACTATTCATATATATATACATTCTTGCGTTAAGATAGTGGAGACAAGTAGTGGGAGCTTCCGCGCGAGTGACGAGTCCTGTCCAATGCAGGGGAGGGGGGAGTGCATGCTGGTACTCACCCTCCACCCCAGCAGAAAGGGGGGCATGGGGGTGGGGGGAGGGAGGACACTCTGTAGCTAACACGTATGGTGTTCCACATTAACCACACCTGATTAAACTCAGGATATAGTCCACTGCAGTCGCACCGGAGGATATATATATATAAGTGTGCAAGTAGAGAGATTTATGCGCAATGCTTCAGAATATAAGCATCATGAAAGCAGACAATCGTAATGGTTGTGCATTTCTGTATTCTAGTTGCTCACTCAGAATTGTCCCCAGAGAATTGTCCACATAACTGCAGGCCTGCTGATTAATGATGGACTCTGGTGGCCATTCATTTTCAAAGCATTCAAAAAGGAGGACACTGTCACATGGTCATAGGTTGCCATGTCACACATATATTATGTGCTGCATAAGCAATTATACGAGTATAATTATCTGTACACTGATTACCCACGAACTGTGTCTCTAGTTGGCACCTGAATGCCACTGCACAACTAATGACACTCAACTACTCGAGCAACTGGTCAGGCCTACTGCCTCACCTGGTGCTGCCACCTGGTGTATTCAGCTGTCCTAGCGCTGCCTCACCCCTGTACCACTCTAATTTCAAATTGTCACAAAAAATGTTATCCACATTAACAAAAAATAAAAACTACAAACACATATCACTTTGGCATTTACCTAAAACTACATAGTCCGATGAAAACGTTAAATTAAAAAAATAAAAGCAATTATCTAGATTCCATTTGACATATCAAACTTAGATACTGGTCCACTTAGTGCACAAATATGGCCACATCTAAGTAAATCAGCTGCTGAGTTAATTTAATCAGATATGTTACTGCAGAAGCCTATCATGGCAGTTTTGGTGTGTTTGCCAACATTAATTTGGCATGGTTGCACTTCAAATATCTCAAAGGTTAACCATTTAAAATAAAAATTACTTCAAGCCATACTAAGGTAGGTTGCATTTCAAATATCTCAAAGGTTAACCATTTAAAATAAAAATTACTTCAAGCCATACTAAGGTAGGTTGCATTTAAAATATCTCAAAGGTTAACCATTTAAAATAAAAATTACTTCAAGCCATACTAAGGTAGGTTGCATTTAAAATATCTCAAAGGTTAACCATTTAAAATAAAAGTTACTTCAAGCAATAGTAAGGTGGATCTTACCGATAAACCTAATCTATTTATCTTAGAAAATGTCAGAAACTCAAAAGTATCGGACTATGCAACCTTAAATCAAAATTCTAAGATGATGCTTATAAATTTGCCTCTATAGATCCAATGAAACCATAAACAGGAGGACAAATTAATATATGGGCTCGCCTCCATGTGGCACCGGATAGAGGACAGATTGCAAACTAATTCTGAAGCCACAGGTTTAAGCACTAACAGGTAGACGCATTGGCCTAATCAGCAGAGCACAGGCCTCGCCTGCGGAAGGTCGGGGGTTCTGTTCTCGGTCGAGTCAAACCAATGACTTTTCAAATTTATACTTGTCGCTTCCTAGCCTGGCACTCGGCATTAATAGGATAGGGCAATGACAGGTTAGCTCAGTGTCAAGATAATGTGACTGAGTGGGATATTACGTCACGGTACTGGCTGCCTGATTTCCCAGTGGGGCAGCACTATACAGTTGCCATGAGTCTGCACTGTCACAAGTCAGCACCCGGCCTGATATGACCTTACATGTTGCCAGGACGGAAAACTCCAACCAACCAACCAACATTTATTTAGTATAAACAGCAACATATGCTTAGTAAGTGCGCCCGTATATGAGTTGAAAATGTAGAATGAAATCAAGAAAAGTCTTTATTTTCTAAAGTATTTTGCTGTCATCGGAAGTTTGAAGAAAACGCGACATCGAAGTAAAGTGAATTAGAAAATAGCGTTTTAATACCATATTTATCTAAAAAGAACACCATACACTTGAATATGCATTCATCATATAGACTATATTGGAAGACAAGTGCACGGGCGTGGGGCATGGACATGTTCAGCTAAATAAACATTTCAATAACAAACAAAATATAAAGAATATATCAAACCCTAATGCTTCACCAAGTGAGTAAACTTCCGAGAAAGACTCGATGAATATAATATACTGAGGGTGAATTCATGCAGGGCAATGGTTGAATAAATCTCACAGTCGGCGAGTTTTTAGTAGGACAGCTATGTGTAGTGGAATGTATAACAAGGGGCCCTCAGATAAACAAGTAAGTTCGCCTTGCAGTCGATGACGCCTCAGTAAAAGGGGGTGGGACATAAACCAAGCATCTATGACAGTAGATGAGATTTCATTCATCACCTTGATCTAATAGTTAAACAAGACACAGTCATGAATAACGCACTACACCAAAATAATGTGTCAGTCACATTCACGTTAGTGGACGTAGTTGAACGTAGTGGAGGCTAAAGTAGTTGAACGAACTAGCATCCATACTTGTCCATGATGTTAACTTGGTAATAATGTGGGTGAGCCGTGATCCGATTAAATTTGTGGACATGTTCAAAAGAGGACTACATTAGAAGCTGAATTTGTATCCGTGATGCTAACATACTCTAGCATACTTGGACGAAGCCCTGGTCACATAGCCGTTAGTGGACGGAGGTGAACGTAGTGGAGGCTAACATAGTTGAGTACACCGGCATCCGTACCATACCATATTTATCTGTACCATAACGTATTTATCCATAGCAAAACCTGCCATATCTTAACATATTTCAACGTAGTTTAACATACTTACACCATGTTTGACCCACGTTAGCCTCCACTATATTCACCTACATCCACTAAGGTGTATGTGACCGGGGCATAAGAATTCTATGAAAAATAGCGACATATTAGATAACCTGTTTTTGCCCCTGCCAATCAGGTTACAGTTTCTTTATTGCAGTGTTATGTCCTGGCAACATCCCAGGTCATATCAGGGCTGACACCGGGTTGTGCCAGTGCGCTCTCATGGTGACTTTATAGTGCTGCCCCATTGGAAACTAGGGTTGCCAGCACCATGACCCAATGTCCCACTCAGTCATGACAATACCCCAGAAGCTCTGGATTCGAGGCACTGTCATGTACTGCACTTGTGCTAATAGTCAATCAGTTGAATTATGTTTGAATCACGTAATTATCGATTCAGGTTTAATTCAATTCGGTTAAAGCCATTGTCACACCTCACCGGACTGAGCACCGGAGACGACCGGAGAAAGAATTATCTAGTCCGGTGCTTTCCGTGACAAAATGTATCGGAATTGGGTCAATTGGCGCCGGGCGACCAGACAAGTACCATACATGAACCGGACACGTAATGGATGGGTACCGGACATGTACCGGACAAAACGGACACCAACAGATGGGTACCGGACACCAACTGGACACATCAGTCCGGCGGTGTCCGGTAGAAGTTTTGTGCATGTTCAAAACTTGTACCGGACACCGCCGGACATGGCCGTACAGTACCGGTTCTCCAGTCCGGTAAGGTGTGACAGGGCCTTAACAGTTTCTAGCAATGTCTAGGGAATTTATCTGGATTGACACCAAATATCGATTTTATGAAACTCCTACATTAACGAGGACAATGACAGGTGTGAAAGAGGTCTCCGGCAAAAAATGCAGAAACCAGGCCGAGACCTTAGCGCCACCTAGCAGATTCCGGCAGAACCAATGGTGAATTTCCTGGAAAAAAGCGGATATTCCCTCATAAGAGTAACAGTCGGGTAATCGTGTAAGATTGCCAGAATTCAGGTTTAAACTGTCCTTATTGTGACTGTCGTTCATGACAAATTCTTTCTTGTGAGGGGTTTATGTTCTAACAACTTCTAAAGTCATATCAGAAGGGATTTTTCAACTACCCAATTGCTGTCATATATATTGGCATTTTGTAAATGTTAATCGGTGGATTTTATTCTCTAATGTGGTTTAACTCGGCCGAGGATTGATCTTACTTTAAAAAAATATTTTCTTGGGGGTACATTAGTTGTTTAAGCAGGGGAAATTTCAATCGTGGACGATTGGTCTTCCTCATTCCTCTCCTCCTTGCCCTATTCTACTAATGCCGAGCGCCTGGCTAGGAAGCGACAAGTATCAATTTTGAGTCATTGGTTTGACTCGACTATGATTCGAGGCCACGATCCCACCATCTACCAACGCAGGAGACGGACGCTCTAACTCATGACTTGTGCATAGATGAGGTATTGATTGATTGATTGGTGGTTGCTTTACGTCGTGTCGGCAGCATAGGCCATATTCACGGCGAGAAATGTTTGTTTTTTGTTCAAACCATCGCTTTTACATGTAAAGGCAGACAATCAATTATGTGGCAATATAAGGTATTATGAAGAGACCGGTTGTAGGGCCTGTATGGCGGGTAAACTCAGTGCGGTAAATACATTAGGTATACGCAGATAAAAGCATTCACGCTAGTATCGGGCATAGTGCCATACATATTATGTACCTGGGGCCATATGCATGGAGCAGTGTTAGGAGGCAAAACGCGTTTAGCGCGGGATTTCTGGTTTAGCGCGGATAAGTTGGTATGCATGGAGCAGTGTTAGGCCTAACACCGAACGTTTAAACTCGGAAATTCTAACTCCGATCATATCTGGTTTACAGCGGTGTTAGTGTCAGGATGGAACCCAAATCTACTCAATGCTATTATATTTAACAGAATTACATACGCAATAAGTGAAATTTAAGCGTATGTAATTCTGTTAAATATGATCACATTCAATAGATTTGAGCCTAATATATGGCTACAAACGCAGAGGGATTTCCCAAATCTATAAATACATTCACGTTTAGCTAACACTCACCGTTTAGGCTGCCATGCATACGTTTTCGACGCCGCCGATAAACGGTGATAGCTATACAGTGTTAGAGGGATAACACCACACGCCTCTAACACTGCTCCATGCATATGGCCCCAGGGATGAAAGTGGTCTCTGGGAAAAAAAGCGCAAATGCTGATATTCTCCCATAGGTTTAGCATTGTCAGGGAATCGCGGTAAATTCCTGGAAGTCAGGTTTCATACATATTGGTATTCGCTGAAACATGTATTAGTAGTATATACTGATACAGTGATAGTGTTGCACGTTTGAAGCATTTATTAGTAGAATACGCTGATAGAGCTGCGGCGTTTGCACCACATATTAGTACAGACTCATGGTGATACAGTGTAAAACAACGTATTAGTATACACTTATAGTGCTGCAGCATTTGAACAACGTATTAGTATTCACTTATAGCTACTGAAAAAACCCCGGAAATCCGCGAAATCGCGGAGATCTTTCATCCATGATGAACATTACTTTTACACAGCGGAAGGATAAAGAAGGCAATATATATATATGTATAGAAAAATATGGATAAATATGTATGAATATAGATAAATGGTCCAGTCATGGCGGTGCATTTTTTTTTAGCTGGTACTTGGGGTGCGTGGACCCCTTCCACTGTATGATCATATTGGACTTGTTTCACTGAATGATCATTCTGAACTTGTCTCACTAAATGATCATCCAGGGCTTGTCTCACTAAATGATCATTCCGGGCTTGTCTCACTGAATGATCATATTGGGCTTGTTTCACTGAATGATCACCCCAGGATTGTTTCACAGGATGATCATTCCCGGCTTGTCTCACTAAATGATCATCTGGGGCTTATCTCACTAAATGATCATATTGGGCTTGTTTCACTGAATGATCATCCCGGGCTTGTGTCACTAAATGATCATCCAGGGCTTGTGTCACTAACTGATCATCCAGGGCTTGTCTCACTAAATAATCATTCCGGGCTTATCTAACTGAATGATCGTATTGGGCTTGTTTCACTAAATGCTCATATTGGGCTTGTTTCACTGAATGATCATCCCGACTTGTCTCACTGAATGATCATCCCGGGCTTGTCTACCTAAATGAAGAGTTCAGGTGCAAAACCATGTAAACACCAATCCAAAATTGTAGTTTAAACACAAGATTTTACCTGAAAATAATTGTAATTCTCATTAATTCCATTTTCCATATGATCACATGGTTATGGAGCAATGGAGAAAAGAAAAGGAATATAACACAATAAAGTTGTTGAGGATTTGATTCCAATGTTTATCTCCATTATTGGATTGGTTTTTATGTGGTTTTGTGCTTGAACTCTTCAAATGATCATCCCAGGCTTGTCTCACTAAATCATCATCCCAGGCTTGTCTCACTAAATCCTTAATCATCATCCCAAGCTTGTCTCACTAAATCATCATCCCAGGCTTGTCTCACTAAATCATCATCCCAGGCTTGTCTCACTAAATCATCATCCCAGGCTTGTTTCACTGAAAGTGATTCCGGGCTTGTCTCACTAAATGATCATCCCAAACTTGTCTCACTAAATAATCATCCCCTGCTTGTTTCACTGAATGATCATCCCTGGCTTGTTCTACTGAATGATCATTCTGAGCTTGTTACACCGAATGATCATTCTGAGCTTGTTACACTGAATGATCATTCTGAGCTTGTTCCACTGAATGATCATTTCGGGCTTGTCTCACTAAATGATCATTCTGAGCTTGTTACACTCAATGATCTTCCGGGCTTGTTACACCGAATGATCATTCTGAGCTTGTTACACTGAATGATCATTCTGAGCTTGTTACACCGAATGATCATTCTGAGCTTGTTACACCAAATGATCATTCTGAGCTTGTTACACCGAATGATCATTCTGAGCTTGTTACACTCAATGATCATTCCGGGCTTGATACACCAAATGATCATTCTGAGCTTGTTCCACTGAATGATCATTCTGAGCTTGTTACACTGAATGATCATTCTGAGCTTGTCTCACTAAATGATCATTCTGAGCTTGTTACACTGAATGATCATTCTGAGCTTGTTACACTGAATGATCATTCTGAGCTTGTTACACCGAATGATCATTCTGAGCTTGTTCCACTGAATGATCATTCTGAGCTTGTTACACTGAATGATCATTCTGAGCTTGTTACACTGAATGATCATTCTGAGCTTGTCTCACTAAATGATCATTCTTAGCTTGTTCCACTGAATGATCATTCTGAGCTTGTTCCACTGAATGATCATTCTGAGCTTGTTACACTGAATGATCATTCTGAGCTTGTTACACTGAATGATCATTCTGAGCTTGTTACACTGAATGATCATTCTGAGCTTGTTACACCGAATGATCATTCTGAGCTTGTTCCACTGAATGATCATCCTGAGCTCATTACACTGAATGATCATTCTGAGCTTGTTACACTGAATGATCATTCTGAGCTTGTTACACTGAATGATCATTCTGAGCTTGTTACACTGAATGATCATTCTGAGCTCACTACACTGAATGATCATTCTGAGCTTGTTACACTGAATGATTATCCTGAGCTCATTACACTGAATGATCATTCTGAGCTTGTTCCACTGAATGATCATCCTGGGCTTGTTTCACTAAATGATCATTCAGGGCTTGTTTAACTGAATGAGCATTCCGGGCTTGTTTCACTGAATGATCATCCTGGACTCTCACTAAATGTTCATCCTGGGATTGTCTCACGAAATGATCATATTGGGATTGTCTAACTAAATGATCATATTGGGCTTATCTCACTAAATGATCATATTGAGCTTGTTTCACTGAATGATCATCCCAGACTTGTCTTACTAGATGATCATGCTGGGATTGTCTCACTAAATGATCATCTTGGGCTAGTCTCACTAAATGATCAGATTGGGCTAGTCTCACTAAATGATCATATTGGGCTTATCTCACTAAAGGATCACATTGGGCTTGTTTCACTGAAATATCATTCCAGGCTTGTCTCACCAAATGATCATCCTGGGCTTGTCTCACTAAATGATCATATTGGGCTTTTCACTGAATAATCATCCGGGGCTTGATTCACTAAATGATCATCCCTGGCATGTTTCACGGAATGATCATTCCAGGCTTGTGTCACTAAATGATCATTCTAGGCTTATTTCTCTTAATGATCATCCCAGGCTTGTCTCACTAAATGATCATATTTGGCTTGTTTCACTGTATGATCATCCCGGGCTTGTGTCACTAAATGATCATCCCAAGCTTGTTTCCATGAATGATCATCCAGGGCTTGTCTCACTAAAGAATCATCCCGGGCTTGTGTCACTGAATGATCATCCCTGGGTTATTTCACTGAATGATCATTCCGGCTTGTCTCACTAAATGATCATCCCGGGCTTGTCTCACTAAATGATCATATTGGGCTCGTTTCACTGAATGTCATCCGGGGCTTGATTCACTAAATGATCATCCCTGGCTTGTCTCGTGGAATGATCATTCCAGGCTTGTGTCACTAAATGATCATCCCAGGCCTATTTCCCTTAATGATCATCCCAGGCTTGTCTCACTAAATGATCATATTTGGCTTGTTTCACTGAATGATCATCCCGGGCTTGTGTCACTAAATGATCATCCCAAGCTTGTTTCCATGAATGATCATCCAGGGCTTGTCTCACTAAATAATCATCCCGAGCTTGTTCCACTGAATGATCATTCTGGGCTTGTTCCACTGAATGATCATTCCGAGCTCGTTTCACTGAATGATCATCCCGGCTTGTCTCACTAAATGATCATCCCGGGCTTGTCTCACTAAAAGATCATATTTGGCTTGTCTCACTAAATGATCATCCTGGGCTTGTTTCACTGACTGATCTTTCCCGGCTTGTTTCACTGAATGATTATCCCGGGCCTGTCTCACTAAATGATCATCCCAGACTTGTTTCACTGAATGATCTTTCCGAGCTTGTCTCATTGAATGATCATCCTGGGCTTGTTTCACTGAATGTTCATTCCGGGCTTGTCTCACTAAATGATCATCTCGCGCTTGTTTCACTGAACGATCATCCCTAAATGTCTCCCTAAATGATCGTTTCACTAGATGATCATTCCGGGCTTCTTTCACAAAATGATTATTCCGGGCTCGTTTCACTGAATGTTCGGGGGCATTCAGGTCCGTTGTTCAGGGGCGTTTTGGTTCTTCATGGGGTTACGTCTGTTTATTGGCGATGACGGCGCCCTGAAGCCGGTCCTACAAAGCCCGTTGGAGGTCCGCCTGTGGGACCGGTAGGCGGGCCTCTTGGTGGGTGCGGGGTCCGCTCACTGGGACCCAGCGGAGGAGGGAGCCTCCTCCGCCACTTTGGGCACCGGCAGGTTCACCTCGATTCCAGGGATCTGCTGCACGCTGCAAGGACACAAACACACTTTGTTTTATTTAACATCGCGTCTAGAGCACACTGCTTTTTATCATCAGCTATTGGTCGTCATTCTGACATATTTCATTAGAGGAAACCCAATGCAGACACATAGGCTACTCTTTCCGATAAGCAGCAACGGATCTTTTAAAAGCACTTTCCCACAGACAGGACAACACATACCACAGCCATTGATGAACCAGTTGTGGAACCCTGGTTGGAACGGAAAATAGCCCAAACTGCAAAAGGGTCCACTGAGCAGGATCGATCGGATGACCCACACCTTCACAGGTGGACGTCCCGCTCCTCTTGCAAGGACATATTCACCGCCTTACCTAGAGCACTGGGCTTACAGCTGCACATTCTGATGAATGGTTCCAATTCTCAAAATTAAACAGTTATCTAGATTTCTTTCTACACACCTGACATATATACTGGTGCACACATTAAGTCATTAAGTTGGTCGGTTGGTTGTTGGAGCTTTACGTCATGGCAACATCCAAGCTCATATCATGACGGGTACCAACTTGTCACATTGCGCACTCATGGCAACTTTATAATGCTGCCCCACTGGCAGGCAGCAGCATGACCCGATATCCCACTCAGTCACATTATCCTGACACTGAGCCAACCAGTACATTATGTATTCTAGATACGCATGTGGGCGGTAACTAATTGGCATACTTTAGACAAAGAACTACAAAAATAACACTGATCTTTTAAATATGTAAATGAAACATAGCTGCATAAATCTGTATAAAGTTGCTGACTCAGGTAATTCCTACGAGTTATAGAATATCAGGGGGGAAGCTTGACAGCAATCATAAGCTCCTTCGCAGAGAAATGTTCTTGCAGGATACTGTATGATATATACACATGATACTAGCAGGCATGTAATTGGGTGCAAGAGAAAAAAACCTGAACATTTTGTAGGTTATCGTGGGGACAAACAGCATCCCACGGAGTCCCGAGAGGTATGCAAATAGTGTATTCTAGAGGTGTTTCAGTGGCCACACAAACACCAGAATAAAAAACACCCGGAATTCCGGTTTCAGCGGCCAGAAAAAAAAGGAATTCCGGTTACAACTGGAGAAATCACATGCCTGTACTAGTTATATAAAGCATCTGTATTTCTATATGCACTGGCTACGCCTTTATTATTATTATTATTATTATCCTCTTCTTTGATGCAGGCTTGTGGTAGCCTATACAAAGCTTGTAGCTCTCAGCTCTAATGGTATGCAGCCTGGAAATCGTACAGGAATGTTTCTCTGGCCCAGGCCCTGTCCAGCGCATTCTTGAATTTATTCATGGTAGCTGCTTCCACCGCTTCTTCCGGTAGCTCATTCCACATGTTTATCACTCTGTGAAAAGAAGGCCCCTCTGAGTGAGCTGTTGTACCTTGGCTTGAAAAGCTTCTTGGAGTGACCTCTGGTATTGCTTCCCTGTATGCGTCTGAATATCAAGGCCTCATCCACATTATACTCAGCATTCAGGAACTTCCATGTGTTGATCATGTCCCCACAAAATCTTCTGTATGTGAGGCTTGGTAACTTGAGTCTCCTGAATCTGTCTGGATAACTAAGGTCCTTCAGATGTGGCACTAGCTTAGTTAACCTTCTCTGAACAGCTTCAATGGATTTAATATCCTTCTTCAATGTTGGGTGCCATATAGTGACTCCATACTCTAGTATTGGCCGTACTTGGCTCTTGTACAAAGTGGTCAGCATCTTTTCGTCCAAGTATTTGAAGGTTCTGCGAATCATTCCCATAATCTTATTAGCTTTAGATACGGTTTGTTGTATGTGCTGGGAGAAACTTAGCCTATTGTCTACAAATACTCCTAAATCTTTCTCTACCTCACTCTCTTCGAGATTTATTGGCTGGCCAGTAGAATGTTCATGCATAACATATGTATACTGTGGGTGGTGTCTCCCTATTCGCCTGACCTGGCATTTATTCGGATGGAACTTCATCTGCCACTGCTTAGCCCAATTCTCCATTTCCAGCAGGTCCTTTTGCAGATCAGCACAGTCTTCTGTGGAATTCACAGTTCTGTAGATCTGTGCGTCATCTGCAAATAATTGTATCCCACATGATACAATCTCTGGCAGGTCATTGATGAAAATGACGAACAGAATAGGGCCCAGGACGCTCCCTTGAGATATCCCACTGAGAACGTCTTTGAAGGAAGATTTACTGCCATTTACTACGACTTGCTGTTTCCTTCCAGTCAAAAGACTTTGGATCCATCTCAAAGTATTTCCTTCTATGCCATAGTTTTGTAACTTGGTAGCTAGCCTCTGGTGGGGGACAGTATCAAATGCCTTCATGAAATCTAAGTATATAGTATCTAGTGATTCCCCCCTATCCATTGCGTCGGTCCATATTTAAAAAGTTTCTAGTAGCTGTGTAACTGTTGATTTCTTTGGTAGAAACCCATGTTGGTGGTCCGACATCAATTTGTTCTCTAGCATATGGCTGAGCATGTGCTCTCTGATGATACTTTCCATTACTTTGCATACTATAGATGTGAGGCTTACTGGCCTATAATTTGCTGGAGAATGCCGGTTTCCTTTTTTGAAAATTTGGATAACATTTGCTATTTTCCATTTGTTGGGTAGGCAATGAGATTCCAATGACTTATTGAAAATTATAGCAAGTGGTTTTGCAAGCACCACACTCAATTCCTTCAGCACTTTTGGATGTACTCCGTCAGGTCCAGATGATTTGCCTGTTTTGAGTTTGTCCAACTTTTTTTTAACAATGTCTGGTGTGAATAGCACCTCAGGGAAGTCCTTCACCAATTTGCATTTCTGTACCAGGGGTACTGTCTTAACATCCTCTCTAGTGAAAACGCCTGAGAAAAAAGTATTTAATACCTCTGCTTTATCAATATCCTTTGAAGCTAGGCTCCCATCTGGTTGTTCCAATTCATCTATTCCACTCTTGGTTTTCATCTTCGAGTTTATATATGCCCAAAATGATTTTGGATTATCCTTGGCTTCTTGAGCAATGAGTTTCTCAAAGTTTCTTATAGCCTTACGTGACTTCCATCGTACCTGGTTTCTGAGTTTGGCATATATTTTGTGTTCATCAGAGCTTCTTGTGGCAGAGTATTTCCTCCAAGCTCGTTGTTTGAGTATCACTTTGGTAGACACTTCTTTGTTCATCCACAGTGGCCTGGTTCTTGCATCCGGATGGATTGTCTTTGTCGGTATGTGTTTCCGCACTGCTTCTTCCAGCTTTTGTGATAACTCACCCCAGCATTCATATATACTATTATCTTGGAAATGGCTGTTCCAATCTATGTCCATGAGTTCCCTCATCTCACCATAGTTTCCACGCGAGTAGAATGTTTTTAAATATGACTTCTCAGTTTCTTCTGTATGGCACTGATAGGTGAAAGATAATGTGAGGTGATCACTCTTACCTAGGGGGGCTTGGGCTGAGATATATGTGACCATGTTCTCTTCATTTGTGAATATCAGGTCTAATATTGATGCTTGTTGTCCTTCTCGATACCTGGTAGGATTTTCGATATGTTGGAACAGAAAGGCATCACGGGTGCTTTCAAAGAATTTGCCGGCCCGATGGGTTTCCCCTACTGTTGTTGTGTTTCCCCTCCAATCGATCTCAGGCATGTTGAAGTCTCCCATGATCAGTACATGGGATGCTTCTGTGTCATTTGGTGCCCTGATTAGGTCGCCTAATTTTTCATTGGTTGCATCACTGCTGTTTGGGCTTCTGTATATACACCCAACTAGGATCGTATCTTCCTTGTTTGGTTTTACTTGGATCCAGACACATTCTGAAAAACCTATACCCTTATTTATGTTGCTTTCTCGATAGGTGATATTCTCAGATTCCAATACATAAATACACACGAGCCTGCCTTCCTGCTCTAGGTTCCACACCAGACCAAATCCGGGGATTCTAATGTCTTGCTTTGTAATTTCATAAGTGCAGTTCTTTGGTTTAGCCTCAGTCACTGCAATCAAAGTTGGTTTCTCTACTTCGATGATAACCAGTAGTTCTTCCATTTTGTTCGGCAGTGAATCAGCATTTAGGTAGAGGCACTTGAACTTACTTTTATGTTTGTTCTTAGCTCTCCTCTTTGGTCTGGTCTGTGTATTGTTGCACTTGTTATTACTTACATTAGTGTTACAGGGAATTTCAGTTTCTTCCATATTTGGCAATTTCATGTTTTTCTTCTCTATAGTCTCATATAGCTTATCAATGTATTCTTGTTCTTCCTTGCTTGCAGTAATATAAACATGTTTTCGTGTTGTCGGACTTCTGGTGTTTCTTACTTCCTTATCTTTTCTATTCTTAGATTGCTTGGGGGTCCTCTGACCCGAAAGATCCAGTTTTTTTGATCATCTTGCATTGTTTTCATCTTTGCTTCTTCAACTTTTTCCTTGATTACCTTACGCTCCTCCACAGTGTAATCATTGCTGATGTTTATCTTATGGTATGCCTCTTCTGTTTCCTTCATTTTGTTTACATTTCTGAACACTACTGATTTGTCCTCTTTATTTGCCAGGACTACTTTCATTGGTCGGGGAACATCACTGTCAGTGTTCTTCTTTCCCAACCTAGTGACTTTGGTAATTTCCAGCTGGTCGATGCCAAGGGCTTCAGTGCAGAGGTTGTTGAAAAACTTGGTGTCCTCTTCTGGCCTCACCTCCGAATTAGCAGCTTTACTTTCAGGTACTCGATAGATTATCAGGTTGAACTCACGGTTTTCTTTGTCATCCACGTTCTTTTTGTGTTCTACCATTGCAGTCTTAACAATTTCCTTTATCTTACTTGGGGCTGTGGTGTCTTCCGAATTCAGTGATCTGGATGCTATGTCGGCCCAAGTTTTGTTAACTTTGTCTGGAACAGCATTTGCCTTCTCTTCTAATTTTTTTTCAAATGTATCCAATTTCTTGTCCAGGTATTTCTCAAAGGTGTTCAGCTTCTTCTGCATGTCTTCTTGGAGTGATTCAATCTGCTTCCTCTGCTCTATCAACCCAGTTCCCAGAAATATCTCAACCTTATGACTAGTTGCAGCAACCTGAAGAGCAGTTCTAGGTGCAAACAGTCACCGAACCACCTCTCCTTCAGCATCTGCCACGCTCCGTTCAAACTCCGCCTCGATCCACCCAACGTTGTTTTTAAGGGTCCGGATATACCTCGTACAGATGACAATCATACTCCGACAAATGCTCTCCAAGGACACCTTTGCAGGTTTTCAGTTTATGCAACTGCATACATGTCGGGGGAGAGTGCTGAGGTTGTTGCTACTTCTTTGTTGTAGTTAGTCCAGCAGTACTGACAAGGCTTTGAGACAACCCTATAGAGAAAGATGTCAGAATTTGCAATCTAAAATGCTAAATATTAAGTTCAAATTTGTATTTATCATAACCAGCTACTTTTTATGTGAATAAATGATTAAATCGTACATTCATAAACTTTCAAAGTTGAATTGAGAGCTTTCTGTGGTGGCCATCTTGGTGGCGTCCATGGATTTACCTGTGTGGGGAACCGCTGTAGGTCATGTGATGAGAGAATCCCACTCATGATGTCAGTCAGAACATCATAGACCTCAACACTCTGTCCCCACATGATCAGTTACAGGAACTGAACAAACTAAACAAATGTGTGTTTGGAGTGTTTTTGATAGAGGATTTGTTTGTTTCTGGGTGAGGTATACCGGCGGACTTCAAATCAAATTAACCGCATACCATTAGTGCGGTCCCAAATTGTACAACTCTCCCCAAACAAAATGTGTGTATCCTCACCTTATATGATCAAAATACAGGAAGGTTTGAGAAACTTACTGGTTGCCAGAAGCGTATGCCGACCACTGAACAATGTACGAGCCACATTCATCTGGACCTGCAAGAGTTGTAAAATGGTATTTCTGCCAGGAAAGATTAATTGTGTATATATATATATATTACAGGTTAACAAATCATTTATCCAACAATTTGAAACGCAAAATGCTCTGAAAACCAAAGTGCAGTGAAACCCGGTTATGACGTGATCATTTGGGTCTATTCGATGTCATCATGAAAACTGCGTTTGTAACCAGGGAGGAGGGGCAGCGTGCTGGCAGGCAGGAGGGCGAGTGGCTGGAGGCGGCCGGGAGGGCTAGCTATAAAGGGAAAAAGGGGCGGGAATGATGCAACCAGCAACGGTCGGAGCAGGGGGGGGGGTCTCCTTCCCTGACTCACATCAAACGCAATGCAAGCATTACAACCAATTCAGTGCATGGGACATATTTCCCTCCCTCTGGCCACATACACAAACAATCAGCTGATTCAAAGAAATCTGATAAAGTCAGCACAGGTAATAAAGCAAAAACAAAAGCACAAACTATCTCTAGATCTAGAGCTATAATTGATGATGCTGAACACTCCCAGATTACCATTTCCCAAGACCCACCAATCAATGTAGAGCCCATGAAATGTTCAAAATGCATGTCACTTGGATGTTCCAATCTCACTGAGTGTGAAGTATGTGCTTTTTGGTTCTCTGGGAAATGTACCCACTTGAAGCAAGACGCATTGAAAGCCCTGAACGCATGCAGGGGGATCCATTGGTACTGTGATTGGTGTGAGGCCAGTGCTGTTGGAGCTGTAACCAACATGAAGTACAAGCTGGGGGAACAGTCACCGGAAGAGTTCCTGAATCAGAAAATTATAGACCAGATAGCAGTGGCATTCACTGCATTCGAGTCGAAGATTAAGAAGTCGGCCATTTCAGTCGAAGAGACCATGAAAAAGAGCTACGCTGACATAGTCAGGAAGCTCGATGAGAAGGTGGGAGCACAGGTAGTGAAAGGGTAGACCCACAACACCAGCTGCCTGGTCGAATGGTCATGCAAATCTGCGTGAACTACAAGACCGGGAAGAAAGGCGGGAAAACCTGATCGTCTTCGGAATTCCTGAAAGTAAGTCAGACAACCAAGATTCTCATAAAACTCATGACGAGGTCCACTTCCAGACGATGTATACACCGAGAGGCAAGAAGACAAGAAACAGTGAGAAGAGCTGAAAGTCTGCAGGGACGAGGGCAGACAAAGCCGATAGGACGCCCACTGGATCATCTGCCGAGGAAGGGTGGTCAACACCACCCAACCCGGGTGACAGACCGAACCGCCCCCCAGGGGCACGACCGAGCCCCTGGCTGACCTGCCGCAGTAAGAGGCCCAGGCCCAACAAATGAAGAATCACACTGTACAAAATCGCACAAGAAGCACGTAAGATGTATATACACCAACACTGACTCACTGCTTAACAAGAGATCTGAATTAGAAGTTATCATCGCTTTGACGGACACAGACATCATAGGAATTACTGAAATTCTCCCAAAGAATAGAGACATGAACCCTGAGGACAGTGAACTCAAGATCGATGGTTACGACCATTTCAGTAATCTGGAGAAGTGTAAGAGAGGAGTGATCATATGTGTCAGAGAAAGTCTCAACGCAGTCCCATTATCACTGCTAGAGGAGAGTAACTTTGAAGAATCAGTGTTGTCCTGAGTAAAACTAAAGAATGATGATGTGTTAACACTAGGTGTGATCTACAAATCACCGAACAGCCCACCCAAGAACCATGATCACCTCTGAAGTCTGATACACAAAGTAAACAACTTAAAATCATCCCATCTACTAATAATGGGTGACTTTAATTATTCCGATATCAACTGGAGAACGGAAACAACACCAGCAGATGTTAACAATGTGGCATCAAGGTTTATGGAGTGCCTGAGAGACTGTTTGTTATACCAGCATGTAAGGGACCCAACTCACCCTGTCAGAAGCCTAACACATTGGACCTACTCATCACAAATGAGGAGGCATGGTGGACAACATAGAGCTCAATGCACCAATCTGGAAAAGCCACCATGTCTGTATAAACTTTGACTTCAACTGCTATGTAGAAACACCCGTGAATCATCAAGCCAAGTACATCTACCACAAAGGTGACTACATGAATATGAGAGATAAAGCGGACAACATGTGCTGGGAAATACCACCAGATACAGACATAGAAACTGCATGGAGAACAATAACCAACAACATTAAAGAGCTCATGGACCAGTTCATACCAAAGACCAGACCGACGCACAATCGGAAGAAAATACCACCATATATGACGGCCAAAGCTAGAGATAAAGTGAATGAGAAGAAGAACACGTTTAGGACATGGAAAAGTTCTGGAGACGGAAGGGATTACCTGACATATGCCAAGGCCAGAAATCAAGCAAAGTGGGCATGTAGGCAAGTGGAAAAGGACTTCGAGAAAAGAATCGCCAGCGAGGCAAGGACAAAGCCAAAAGCATTCTACAAGTATGCACAATCCAAGATGAGGACTAGAGTGAGGATCATAAACCTGACCGATGACGGTGGCAACCTAGTAACAGATGACAAAGAGAAAGCCAATCTGATGAATCCATTCTTTTCCGCGGTATTCACGGATGAAGACCTAACGAACATGCCAGTGTTCGATGAAAGGAACTACGACCATCCACTGACTGACTTCCTCATCACTTCAGATATGGTGAAGAAGAAACTGGAGAAGCTCAACCCGTCAAAGTCACCAGGACCAGACGGAATGCACCCTAGAGTTCTACAAGAGCTGAAAGACCAGATAGCAGAACCACTCTGCCAGGTATATAGATTGTCATTAAAACATGGGATCCTCCTGAAGGAATGGAAAACGGGTTGGGTGTCACCAATACACATGAAAAGCAGCCGACTGAGACCATCAAACTATCGACCAGTAGGTGGAATGGGAGGGAGGAAACACCTGGTCAAAAACGAGATGCTATCTTCTTGTCAACACAGGTTCATCAAAGGGAGATCATGTATCACACAACTACTCGCAACACTGGACCACTGGACAGATCTTATGGATGGTGGAGGTGACGTAGATGCTGTCTACTTAGACTTCTCAAAGTGCTTTGACTCAGTACCCCACGAGAGATTGCAAATGAAGCTGGACAACTATGGCATCAAGGGAGAATTGTGGAAATGGGTAGCAGACTTTCTCAGGGGCAGACAACAACAAGTATCTATCAGAGGATATTTGTCAGCCATAGCTGCAGTTCTCAGCGGTATCCCACAGGGCAGTGTATTAGGGCTGCTATTATTTGTCATTTTCGTCAACGAGATGCCTGACATGGTACACACATGCATCCAGATGTTTGCGGATGACACAAAACTATTCATGCATATCAAAGATGAGTCTGATGTAGCTAGACTGCAAGGCGACCTGACTAACCTACAAGCATGGGCTGATGCATGGCAGTTAAGATTTAACCCCGACAAATGCAAAGTGCTCCACCTCGGACGAAGCAATCAGAGGGCAAATTATATAATGTCTATAGCTGCATGAGAACAGATAGAGTTGCAGAGCACGGATCTCGAAAAAGACTTGGGGGTCTGGATAGACCCGAGCCTGAACTTCTCTATTCATTGTGAGACCCAGGCTGGGAAAGCCAATAGAACACTCGGCCTCATAAGACATACTTACACATACCTGGATGAAGTCAGTCTGACCAAGCTATACACATCCCTGGTGAGATGCAAGCTAGAATATGGATATCCAGCCTGGGCACCAATGTACAGGAAGGACTGTGGACTTCTCGGGAGAGTACAGAGGCGCACAACCCGCCTAGTACCAACCCTGAAGAATTTCTCTTACGAAGACCGACTACGAGCACTAAACCTGCCAAGCCTATACTACAGAAGGGCCCGTGGAGACCTAATTGAGATCTACAAACACCTCAGCGGAACAGTCAAAAACCGGTACATCATACTCGAGCCAACACACGGTCTGATAACCAGAGGGCATAATAAGAAGATCGTCAAACCCAGAACTAACAAGCAAGTTCATCAAAATTTCCTCACTGAAAGAGCCAGGAACACTTGGAACAGATTACCAGCTGATGTAGTGAATGCCCCAAGCTCAAACTCTTTCAAAGGATGCCTTGATAAGCACTGGGTAATTTACGGCTACAGTCAGCGCTCGCCGCACAAAAACTATAATTTCACTAGGTCCCACTTAGACAGGCCAAAGCTGCTAACAGGTGTAGTGTATGAAAGACAAGTCAAGGCTTCGACATCCAGTGTGTGAGTGTTTATTCTATCCTTCGCCACCTCCAAACTCGTGACATCATTTACCTGGTCACTCTCTATACGCACTGTACTTGTATATTACATCTTCCCCTTTTTTTTGTTTTGTCTTTCTTTTTTTTCTCTTTTTTTAAAATGTATGCACCCTGTTGGTGAAACAACAAGCAAGGTAACTCATTTTAACACAACAAAATGGGAACACATGGAATACAAAGAGTACATGGAATACATTTTCTGCAAACGCTTAAAACTAATGTTGCTTTGTGGACAGTATGAAAACAGATATGGTAAAAACAAGAACCTGTTGTTTACCAGAAAACCTTGACAAATGTGTGATAACATCTCTGTAAACTTTATTATTTCTTATATTTATATTTTTCGTTATTGTTTTACTAGCTTTCAGGGTTCACTACTACTGTTACTGTGTGCTACTCAGACCGTGTGTGTCCTAGTGCAGATGTGTTATCATCGGTTAATTTGAGGCATTCCTTGTCTATCCGGCAGACGCGAGACACGCCCAATTTTAGTTTTGTAGACAGGTGACGCCCTCTTTTCTTGTTTTTGTGTGTGTGGAGTCGGTGTAGTTTTAACGGTATTGTCTGGCACCCTTGCACCCAAAGGTTTGTATTTATGTGTACAGTTAACAGTATCTTAAACATGTGAACACGGTTACGGTGCAACTCCTTACCGTCGCGATTTACAACTACGTAATTTCTGGGTTTTCTTTTATCTGTTTGTGTAATAGTGCCAGCCCTCCATTTACCGTCATGTGTTCTGTATCTGACCTGCTCTGCTACCTTCAGGTTTTTGTGGCCTCTCCCAGCTTTCCGATCATAATACAATTTTTGACCTGCCTGTATTTTTATAATATTTTCTTTTTTCGATTCTTGAGCCTGGGGTTGTAATTTTGTCCTAGTCATGGGCATTTTTGACCGAAGCCTACGACTCATAAGTAATTGAGCTGGAGAGGCATTTATGTGCACAAGAGGCGTATTTCGGTAGTTCAACAAGTATAGGTTGAAATCCTGATTGTTGTCCCCTGCCTTTTTCATCATTTCTTTTATTGTTTGCACATAACGTTTTATTTGACCATTACTCTTAGGGTAATACGGGCAAGATACAACGTGATTGAACTGGTATGTGGTCGCAAAATGTTTGAACTTGTAACTAGCAAATTGTGGTCCATTGTCAGATATCAGAGAGTTTGGTATACCATAACGACCAACAATTTCTTTTAAGGACTGAATTACTGCTTTGGACGTTGTGGTTTGTCGCTCCGATGCCTCCGGAAATTTGGAGTAATAATCTACTAGAATGAGATAGTACAACAGGCATTGATGCCTAATTTCTTAAGCAGAAGAGGATAAGTATAAGTATAAGTATATCCACCCATTACAATTCTTTCTACATTGGGCAGGTTTTTATTTTGAACTTTGTATGTAGAATGGCGGGTTACAGGAAGAAGAAAACAAACCATGTTATTCATGGTCAGAAGGCGTGATAGGAAGGTAGAGAAGACCTTTGACACTTTCTAGCTAGAAACTGAACAAGAAAACATTAAAATTACTGTAAAATCATCAGGACGAAGTTTGTTGGTCATTGCGCAATCAACATAATAGGCGGGAAAGCTTTGTTTTGAGTTTTAATGTTATATTATACTTACGGTGAAGCATCTACAAACATCTTACCCTGGACCATGTGGATGGAGCGTGCACCCTTGTCATCAGAGAGCAGGCCGCTCCTTTCCTCAAAGAACATGTCCATGTTATCCATGTGCTGCGTCCTCCATTCCTCCAGGGTCATTCCCATTCGGCCTGTGACAAAGGAGACACAGTGAGTCAATACGCGGGAGAACTATGCACGCAAATATAAATGTCCCATAACTTCACTTGAACTATATGTAAAGTTAACGCTTTAAAATGAAAGTTACATGACGCTAAACTATAGAAGATTTAAAACAATATATATATTTATCTAAACATCATATGGCAGAAACTCAACACTTACGGATTATGCAAGTGTATTGAAAGTTTATCTATGGTAAAGCGATGCCAACTGTATTTTAAGTTTATCTATGGTAAGGCGATACCAACTGCATTGTAAGTGTATCTATGGTAAGGTGATGCCAACTGCATTGTAAGTGTATCTATGGTAAGGCGATGCCAACTGCATTGTAAGTGTATCTATGGTAAAGCGATGCCAACTGCTTTGTAAGTGTATCTATGGTAAGGTGATGCCAACTGCATTGTAAGTGTATCTATGGTAAGGCGATGCCAACTGCATTGTAAGTGTATCTATGGTAAGGCGATGCCACCTGCATTGTAAATGTATCTATGGTAAGTCGATGCCAACTGCATTGTAAGTGTATCTATGGTAAGGCGATGCCAACTGCATTGTAAGTTTATCTATGGTAAGGCGATGCCAACTGTATTTTAAGTGTATCTATGGTAAGGCGATACCAACTGCAGTGTAAGTGTATCTATGGTAAGGCCATGCCAACTGCATTGTAAGTGTATCTATGGTAAGGCCATGCCAACTGCATTGTAAGTGTATCTATGGTAAGGCAATGCCAACTGCATTGTACGTGTATCTATGGTAAGGCCATGCCAACTGCATTGTAAGTGTATCTATGGTAAGGCCATGCCAACTGCATTGTAAGTTTATCTATGGTACGGCGATGCCAACTGTATTTTAAGTTTATCTATGGTAAGGCGATACCAACTGCATTGTAAGTGTATCTATGGTAAGGCGATGCCAACTGCATTGTAAGTGGATCTATGGTAAGGCGATGCCAACTGCATTGTAAGTTTATCTATGGTAAGGCGATGCCAACTGCATTGTAAGTGTATCTATGGTAAGGCGATGCCAACTGCATTGTAAGTGTATCTATGGTAAGGCGATGCCAACTGCATTGTAAGTGTGTCCATGGTAAGGCGATGCCAACTGCATTGTAAGTGTATCTATGGTAAGGCGATGCCAACTGCATTGTAAGTGTATCTATGGTAAGGCGATGCCAACTGCATTGTAAGTGTATCTATGGTAAGGCGATGCCAACTGCATTGTAAGTGTATCCATGGTAAGGCGATGCCAACTGCATTGTAAGTGTATCTATGGTAAGGCGATGCCAACTGCATTGTAAGTGTATCTATGGTAAGGCGATGCCAACTGCATTGCGAAAAGCCAATTGTAAAAATAAAAAAAGCTGTTAAGATAACAGAATTTATTTGAAGGCAGTTGAAAGGGTGTAGCCGATGTTTTTGTGGGCTTTCGGCTTGCGTGATTGGTCCTTACGGGAAAGGTACTGGCACAGGTCGACAAGCAGCATGAAGATGCCTGCATTCAGCAGGAGCAGACAGGAGGTCATGAGTCCGCCAATGTAAGCAGTTCTGTTCTTGATATCTGCAACCCCGGAACAGAGGAAGCACTGTATCACACACCCAATCAGTGCTGATAACACCCTAACTACGCCAATAGCCATCAACAAAAAAAGCATCTTCATCAGAATAAACAAATTTACAACAACAAAAAAGGCTGAGCAGCGCTACTCGGTTAAGACTCAAATGGAATTGACCGGTTCAATATCACTTTCTGAGCAATGGTTATTAGGTTAAAGTAGACGTAAATTGTTAGTTACTACTGACAATAATGGTTAACAGTTGAAATCTAATGATATTGATGATATTTAATGAAGTCTGTATATTGCCTATGTGGGTTTTTTTTCAGTTTAAATCTAACCTAAAGATATTTAATGAAGTCTGTTTATTGCCTATATGGTTTTTTTTTTCACCCATTGTTTGGATCCATATTGTTGAGTCTGGCTCGATATATCTATTCAGAGTGACTCGGATATCAAAGGAAAGTTTGTTTTATTTAACGACGCATGTAGAGCACATTGATTTATATCATCAGCTACAGGATGTCAAACATATGGTCATTCTGACATATTTCTTTGGAGGAAACCTACTGCCGCCACATATGCTACTCTTTCCGATAAAGCAGCCAGGTTTTTTTATATGCACTTTCCCACAGAGAGGACAACATATACCACAGCCTTTGATGAACCAGTTGTGGACCACTCGTTGGAACCGAAAATAGCCCAAACTGCAAATGCGTCCACTGAGCAGGATCGATATGATGACCTGCACATTCACAGATGGACAGTCTACCGCCTGAGCTACGTCCCGCTTCTGACTCGAGTATCAATCCAAGATAACCAACACAATATTTCTGTGCCAGGGTGATCGGAGTTCCATGTCCTCACCACTGGCAACCACTTTAAAGTGCTCCTAGAAGAGCTCCTTAAAACTGCACTAACACTGCTGTTTGGTTCACAAAAAGGAAAGCAATCTATGCACATAGCTATAAGATTGCACTCATTGTGACTTCTGGGATAGAGTGGTAAAGTATCCAGCATTATGAGTGCATGCAAGCTACATTGATACAGGGTGCCCTTCTGTTTGGCTGAATGGCACTAGTACCATATCTCACAATATAGTTAAATAACAGTGACAAATAGTGCTGTGAATGCGGACAATTTTGTTTGTTTGTTGTTTTGCATCCTAGCAATATCTAAGGTCATATCAGGACGGGTACCAACTTGTGACAGTGTGCACTCATGATGAATTAATAGTGCTGCCCTACTGGGAGACCAGACCGCCAGCACTATGACCTGATATCCCACATTATCTTGATACTGTGCAAACCAGTCCTTGCCCTATCCTATTAATGCCGAGCACCGGGCTAGGAAGCAACAAGTATAAATTTGTAGGTCATTGGTTTGACTCGACCAGGGTTCAAAACCACGGAGCCATGGGTTTGGATCCCTCAATCTGCCAAAACAGGAGACGGACTCTCAACTCATTCGGCCGTCCTGTATGGTAATGCAGAATTTTAAGCATACTGGTATGCATCATCATAATCCTCGGTGGTAGGCAGTGATTTCAAATGGGCCTGATAGTGTTTCTTCAACCCATTTGAAACCATTCTGTTAACCCACTTGGACTAAATGTATGCCTATGCTTACTACGTAAAGTGATGGCTTTCGTGTATTTTATTACGTAATGATGAGGAGATACATACCGGAGGACGTAATCAGAATAGTGCTGTAAGCGCAGTAAGCGAAGGCGCTGAGTGTGAACAGCGTGCCACAAACAATGGTTCCAACGAAGTACCTGCAATAACGGAAACAGGGGAGCACATGTATGAGGGACGGAGCAGCAGGGCAGCAATAGCCATATTTTGGGTGAAAGTCGGTCAAACTTATTGTCACTTTGGTTACGGTAAAAATAGGTGCTTATCGCATTTCATATTTTTGCATTGAAATTTACAGGAAATCCTGAAATGATTAAATTGATGTCAGATGACAGCATCATAATGTATATATTTGTCTGTATATGTATATATATATTTATATATATAATATGCATATTTATATATATAGTATACATATGAATATATAGATATATCTATATAGTGTACCCTCAATAAAGCATACAAATAGTGGGGCAGGGTGTCCGTTTTAACCGATTGTCCGAGCTAACCGATGGTAGGGGTTAATAGTATATACATATATACAACATTGGAATTGTGCATGTTATCGTAACATGAATAATTTGCGGGGTGGAGGCAGGGGGGCCACCGGCATGCCGACCCGAGACCACCTAGCGTAAAATGCCCAAACTAACCACTGGCCGCCCACCTAGCACCAACGTTGGAACTATGCCTCCCGGCTACAGGAGTACCCAGACCCAAACTTTCCCGCCAAAAACATCACGTGAGCAAAATTCAAACATGTACTGCCTATGAGCTATGCAGCCCTGTACGAAAATGTTTCCGCCAACGACCTGCCTGCGACTAATCATATCTAGTATTTATGAGACTGTTAGGTCAAGTACGAAAATTTTGAACTAGGCGAGTTCTGGAACATTCTAGGCTATGCCTAAGAATTATTGTACGGAGTGTGGTACCTCACACAAAACAACTGATACGGACATCTGCCTAAGGCGTAAAGCAAAGCAGGCAGCAAAGCAGGCAAAACAGTGAGCTGCTTCTCAGGCGACGGCGCGACAGACAAGGCAAGGTGGAGTCTGACCTAGAAAAGTTGCCGGCGCACATAAGCAGCATGTCGTCAGATGAACGTGAACGCGCTGTCAGGACATTCAGCATCTTGAACAGGAAGGGCGTATCATGAGGCTGGAGAAGTGTCGGGAATTTTTAACGAGGCGTCGTGAACAGCGCGCGAGGACGCCGGTGTCGGATGACGAAGCGGAGTTGAAGGTTGGGGGAACCGAGGAGGTCATTGTGACACCTCGACTTGACAGGGGCCATCATGGAGGTCATTCAACATATGGCCTAACACGGTCGCGTCACTGTTCGCGGGAGTGCACCCGCCACTACAGAAGCAAGTCGGGTTCGGGTAGCAGGAGCCAAAGCAGTTCACGTTGGCGTAGAAGTAAGTGGTCCCTCAAGCGCTATACAGTCAGTTCAAAGGAAGTTAAGAAACTCAATGCATATGAACTAATCGAAGCATCTTCTAAGTGGGTGTTAGACCTGCAGGGCCTTACTCTCATGGACTACAGAGTATTCATACAGCGTGTCAATTTCATAGCAAATATGGCAAAAAGTGATGAATTCGAGGACACTGCTCACACAGAGTATGACGCTGGGATAAGAAAGCTAGCCGAAACACTTGGTTTCGCAGCTTTTGGTAAACTCCATAATGGGGAGAGTGTCCTCCACTACGGTGTTGCCAACACTTGTCAGCGTAGAACGAGCAAACAGGAGAGCTACCGGAAGTCAAACCAGAAACGAGATGGGAAACGCCCTTGCTTCAGGTGGAACCGTGAGAGTGGCTGTGACTTAGGGGAAGATAAATGTGGTTTCGGGCATTACTGTGGGAAGTGTTTTTCGCGTCTACATGGCCGCCACAGTTGCACCAAGGTGTGACGTGATAGTTCTCCCGCCAATGGCCCCATGGTTACAAGAATCCCTGAAGTGCAAGGGTCTCCGTCATCGAACACTGAACACCGGTGCTTCTCAAGTGGGGCAGACATCGCCCCCCATAAAGGGACTCCATGTGGCACTTACCTTAAATGACTCGGTCAGCAGTGTGTCCCAGCCAACCCTGACTTGTCTGTTGTGAAGCCAAAACTGTCTACAGACTGTCAGTATACTAATTATGAATTTAAAATTCCTGCGGTCGATAGTAAGGTTGGTACTGATGCCTCCATTGTAGGCGCAAATGGTTGGCCAGATGCTACCGCCCAGACTGTCTACCCTGTTCAACATGTCGCTTATGACTGTAATAATGATGTGGTTAATGGACTCTCGGTTTCAGAATCTGGGGAAGCTCAAAGAGCTGAAGATACAGTATGTAATGTTGGTAACCGTTCATATAACGGAAGTGATGACGCTGGTAGTAAATTATTAGTCACCAATATGGTGTTTGAAGGTGAAACTTTCAATTGTAGTGGAACTACTCCGAGTAGGTGGATAAGCCCACATAGTGAGCCTAATAGTATTCTAACTGTTAGTAATGTGTTTGAAGATGACTGCTATTACAGTGTAACTATACATGATTATCCAGGCTGGCCCCAGTCTCAATTCTATATTTATCGCTCATGCGTTGCGGGCGAATGTGGCTGCCGTCATGATATTGAGGGCGTCACAGCTCAGCCTTGTCGGTTTTTCGTAGAACTGTTTCTTCGGGGGGACTGTGACCCTGATTGGCAATACATACTTTGGGGTGTTACCTTTGGATTCTACGCAATAAATCCTGAATGTAGTCTAGAATACGACACCAAGAAGGCTAAGTCACGGAGTACCCGTGATAATGAAGCTATTACAGAATGTCATTGCTTGGCGGTTAGGCTTTGCAAGAATCTTTAACGGTAGGGCTATGATATTGGGGAAGTTCGCCCCCACTTACTCAGTCTATAGCGATGCCTCCAAATGGGGCTTCGGCGCGATGCACGGCCATGACTGGCTGGCCGGTCCATTTTGTGACCAGGATCGTGATGCCTTAAGTCATTATCTCGGGCACCATTATGTCGGACCTAACCCCCGTGTAGATGAGGCTCATATTAACATTCAGGAGATGTTTGCTGTCTACGCAGCAACTCTCAGATGGGCTGGTTCTTGAGCCAATTCTTCGATATTGTTTATTACTGACAGTATGACAGTACTTTCAGCCCTATGCACGGGCAGATCAAAATCAAAAGAAATGTTCGCCGCCTGTTTTGGTTAGCAGTGCAAAACAATTTCACCTATTCGGCTGCATATATTAGCAGCGGTGAGAATCGGGCTTGTGACTCTGAGCACTGGTGTCATCATTCAATCTATTTAGGCTATCACAAGCCCTGTTGCTCTTTTATTTTTGATAACAAATGTTCTTCTTACAGGACAGCAGTTGATGAAGGAGCAAAGGAGGTTCCAAGAGGGGGCTTACGCCCCTAATTCCCGAGTGACTAGGAGCGCTCAGGTCAAGAAGTATCTGGAATTCATCGCAGAATTTTCAGATTCTCATTCTCCTTTTCCTTGTCCTTCTTCCCAGGCTGCATTATACGCAACTTAGCTAGCTAGTTCTCTTCGTTACCGCTCTATTTTAAATTATTTGAGTGGGCTTAATAACTTCCTAAAACAAAATAATTTGCCGGAGCTTAATTATAATGACTATTTTTTATCTAGCACTCTTCGTGGTATAAGAAGAGAGTTAGGAGATTCTGTGAGGCAGTCTGTTCCAATCCTTCCAGCTATGTTATTGAAGATATTCAGCCTTTTGACGCTTAATTATGGACACGTTCCTTGGCGCGCTGCAGTGCTTTGCTGTTTTAGGGGTTTGTTAAGGAAATGCCAGGTCACCCTCTCTGAATCTGCCCTCTGCCGGAAGGACTTTAAGTTTTTCAACTGGGGGATGCTGCTTACAATTCGCAGATCAAAAACAATTCAATTCCGCCAGCGTATTCTCCAAGTTCCTATTGCTTGGTGCTCTCAGACTGATCTCTGTGCGGTCTTTTGGACAAAACACCATTTTTCCGAGTTGGTGGTGGATCCAGAGGGGCTGGCATTTCGTGTTCCATCTGGGGACTGAGGTTCTGAACCTATGACTTATGAAATTTATGAACGAATATTGAAGACCTTTGTTCAGGAGGCAGGGCTTAACCCGGTTGATTTTTCTTCTCACTCGCTCCGGTGAGGAGGTTGCACTTTTTTGTCCATGTGCGGCGCAACCATTGAAGAACTAATGGCCAGGGGTGATTGGGCCTCAG
The DNA here is from genome assembly GCA_030323885.1 of Branchipolynoe longqiensis. NCBI lineage: Eukaryota > Metazoa > Annelida > Polychaeta > Phyllodocida > Polynoidae > Branchipolynoe > Branchipolynoe longqiensis. Next base: position 60,480,545 of record CM059193.1, on the reverse strand, counting down.
AGACAGTCTTCACCTATTTACGCACCCCTCTCTCTGAGCGAATTGTCCACGATATTCGTGTTACGTCCACCCTTTCCTCTACAACTTTCGACACTTCTGTGTTGGGGGGCTCACCATAGGTGAGTCTTGGCAATTTCCTGTGCCAGAGGCCAGTAAAACTCTCTCAACCCAGTCGTGTCTATTGTTGTCTTTCCCTAGCTACTATTTATTTGAGGTATAAGAAGTATACGAATATAAATGTGCAGAGGAATAGATAAGCGTTCCCGATTACTCTGATATGTATTAATATATTATTTATTTTACCCAATTTATTATGTATTATTTATTACTATTCTATTTCGAATCCCTTTCCCCTCCCGTTCCTGCATTCCGGCTGGACGCCTTAGTTTGCGTCTGCCATGTCACGGGTGATCAGACTGCCTGTGAGCTCCACAGTCCTTTCCGAATTGTTGCTTTATTACTACGGTATGGGCAATTTCCTGTGCCAGAGGCCAGTAAAACTCTCTCAACCCAGTCGTGTCTATTGTTGTCTTTCCCTAGCTACTATTTATATTATATATATATGTACCTGCTAGGGTCGATCTATATATACATACATTATTGTACTGGTATATATGAAGAGTTCAGGTAGATAAACGCCAACCCAATAATTGACATAAACATTGGTCTCACCCTTCAAAAGCTTCATATCTTTACATCCCTGAAGCCGTGTTTACACGGGCAATTGTAAAGCGAATTAGACAAAGCGATTTATATGAAGCGAAGTAGTGGCGTGTTTACACAAGCAAGTTTGAAAGTCTGTCGGCGACCGGGAACCAGCAGCCTTAGTGGTGAGCCTGTAGCCGGCGAGCACTGCTATTTGTTTGTTTACATTCGTCGATTCGACAATATGAATAACGATGCCGATGTAGCTGCTACATTAATATCGCTTGGAATTCAGGGTTAATTTCATGAAATTTCATTATTTGAGTATGTAATTCTGTTAAATATGATCGCATTCACTTGATTTTGGCCTAATCGGTCCCTAACACTGCCGGTTAGAGCTGAGCCTGTAGCCGGCGAGCACCGCTATTTTACACTATCGCCGCCCGGGAACCAGCTGAATCGATTCATATAAACTACCTGGACAAGTGGTTTATATGAAGCGAATCATATGAAGCGAATCAGCCCTAATCCGCTTCAGTGGCGCGTTTACACGGCGAATGTGAGGCAAACTAGGCAAGGCGCATTATATGAGCCGTTTTAACTCGCCCGTGTAAACACGGCTTAAGTTTCTGTTTTAATTGCTTCATGAAGATTTCAGCACAGGCAACGAAGAATTAATGAGAATTAAAATTAGCTTCAAGTACATTTCTTTAATTGTAATTCAATTTTTGAATTGGCGTTTATGGGGATTTGCACCTGAACTCTTCATATGGACCTACTAGGGGTGGATCAGGAATGAAGCCCCTTTATTACTACTAGTAGCAGTAGTTTTGGTGCTAATGGATCAGAATTAAACAAGTTTACTGACCCATGGTTTCGCCCTCCGATGCAGACACCGATCAGTCCGCAGTGGTGATCGAAGTCATCAATGCACTTGTTGCAAAAGTTGCAATGCCTTGTTCGTCGCAGGCTGGAATACAAACAAAGCCGCACTTAGATAACTCAGCTTTTTCTCCCTTCTTTTTTTCTTTTTTTTTCTTGAAAATTTATACCACCTATCATGGATAAGTCTGAACAAACAAGTTTTCACCATTAGACAGTTTGTCGTTAGACAGCCCCAGCCTACACTTTTACCGACCCAAGGGATTTTTAACCTCCCACACCACATAGACACGGTATTAGAGCAACTGGCCTTTGATGACGCTGTAAGTTATACACACCGGTAGAAATCCAAATTGACAGAGGTGGTGGGGGGCACAGGGAATCAAACCACCAACCTTCAGATTAGGAGTCCGACCTAGAAAAAAGTCAGATGCTCTACCCACTCAGCCAAGAGCACAGACAGGTTTGAGTACACACATAGATAAGTGCATGAGGAGTGTGTGCAGGGGAGTGGTTCAACTGCAAATTCCACATTAAGGTCTTTTGTGTTCGTTTCTATGCACAATAATATACGTAAGGGCCTGGACTATAGTCCTAACTACATGCATTATTGATATATTACTGAGTGTAGTGTTAGTTCTAGTGTTGAATACGTTTAGTGCTATATTAATATATCATTCAGTGAACTATTAGTTCTAATTTTAACTACATATAGTGCCAGATTTGTATATTACTGAGAGCCGCAATTGTTGTAAAAGTACTAATAGGCCTACATGTATTGTGATGCTCGGTTTAATGCAAACAGAAGTTGTGTAGATTTACATATTGATTCATGAAGAATGGAAAGAAGGTAAATGTAAGCACATTCTTAATACCACTCAGAACTGGTTCTCTCAGGTGTTTCTGGAAATGTGAAAAGGAAATTGCCACCTAGGTACAGATGTAAAATATTTAATGACCAAGATGTATAGTGTAAGCCAGGCATGGAACTGTTATGTAGTGCATACCCAGATAAAAGATTCACCCCATACTTCCAGTACAGGGGTGAAAACCAACCCATTAGAAAAGCTGGTGAAGAATTTCGACATGATGGGTTAATTAACTGAGCTGGTAAATTCTTAATTTAAGAAGAACAATATATTCTTTATGTACGTCTTCATATTTATCCGCTACTTTTGAGTTGGAAAATATAATAAAACATATACTTTAATGCAATTTAAAAGTGAAATCGACGGGGTTTTCTGGCCGCCATCTTGCCTTTTTGCATTCTCTCCCATTTCACCAACTCTGTGTTGATATAAGTAACCATTTGACACTGGTGCCAGGCATTCTACTTCCCGTTCCATACTAGAGCTATTTTCGCTTGTATTTAGACTACGTTGTCGTTCACCCTTGTACTATAACTACGGGGTGAATCTTTTATTTAGTGCATACCATGCTATGAGCTGTCACGGGTGGCTGAACCTACCAGAGCGTTAACCCAATTGAAGGATAATTGTAGGCCAATTGGCGGTGGGGCAGACAGGGTATATAACCAGTGCACACTCCCAATTAAAATCCCTTCCTCTCCAAAACTCAACTGGTGTGTGCTTCTTGTGTTATCCTGTCTCATTATCATTTAATTCCTAGCTCCCATGTAGGGGAGAAGAGTCTCCTTGGACTAATCTTTTGGGAATATCTTCCAAATTCCAAATTTAGTTGAACCAAGGAGGACTCATATTCTACACTGATACCTGCAAAACCTGCCCAACTTCCTCAGTCTGGGTCCGTGTTAATCGAATCATTGCATATCAGTGTAGATCATAACCGACTACACCCACTACCTAGTTCTTTTTTAAAGCAACGGTTACCTCTCAAAGAAAGTGAACTCTCAAACGATCAGAAGCTTCAATGCAGAAACGGATTCAAGTGCAAATAGGGCGCACCACATTAATGCAAGAACATGAAAACAAATAAGTAATTGATGTAAAATAATTGTTTACGTGACTGTTTATTTCCGTTGTCTGCTCCACTTTTTATTGGCCCTGTTATGTAAGACAAATGTTATCACCATCTGGAGAATTCCCAATATTACCAGGCAACTCACTATAACTTTTGTTCATGTGTCAAATGATTGATTGATTGAGTGGTAACAGGGTAATACCATGTCGTCAGCAGAGGCTGCATTGGCAACAAAAGTGTAGAATTTATTCTAACAAATGTATGAACCACCTAATTTATTTACTTATATATTTATACTTATCTACTTATATTTTTCCCCTTTGGTTTATATTTTTAGGCATATAATAGCCTGTTAATAGATTCGGCTGGTCTATCTATATGACCGGTCATAATTTTAGTGGTCATTCGGCGAGGACTGAATATGCTGACTCCAATATTATGTTTACATTAAAATTGACACTAACATTGTCAACTCACCACACATTTTAAGGTGATTACATTTGTGTGTTGCCAACTGACAACAAAATTTAACTCAAAATCTAACTCAGATATAATTACAATAGCCAACCCAACACTGCTTTTATTTAACAACGCCTCTAGAGCACATTGATTTTCATATCATTGGTAATTGAACGTCAAACATATGGTCATTCTGACATATTTATCTGGAGGAAACCTGCTGCTGCCACATAGGCTACTCTTTCTGATAAGCAACAATCTTTATACCAGACAGGATGGCCGAATGAATTAGAGTGTCTGTCTCCCATGCTGGTAGATTGTGGGTTCGAATCCTGGTCTAGTCAAACCAATGACTTAAAAATTGATACTTGTCGCTTCCTAGCTAGACGCTCAGCATTACTAGGATAGGGCAAGGAGCAGTGGAATGAGGAAGATCAGTCATCTGTGACTGAAATTTCCCCTGCTTAAACAACTAATGTACCAACAAAAAAACCCCAAAAACCAAGGGATCTTTTATTTGCACTTTCCTGCAGACAGGATAGCACCTACCACAGCCTTTAATGAACGAGTCATGGACCACCGGTTGGAACGGAACATAGCCCAAACTGCAAATGGGTCCACTGAGCAGGATTGAGCGGATGACCGACAGCTTCACAGTTGGACACACTACCACCTGAGCTACGCCCCGCTCCACACAAGCTGACCCAGTGAAGTGAGATGCCAACCTTAATGCCTCTACTTGTCTATACTCACGCATGCACCCCACAGGTGGCGCAGAACGCCACCGTGTCCTTGTGTCCTTTAAGGGAGATGTGCTTGACGCCTGGGGGCTTCAGGATGCACATCACGATGAAGGCGCTAGTTGCTGTGAAAAGCATGTTGTTGGCCATGAGCCAGAAGAACATTGGCCTGCTGTCAGTCAGCTGCGGTGCCACACCATTGGTGACGAGAAGCACAAAGAGGATACATGTCAGCAATGGCATCTGCATTCCAGTCGGTGCTTGCGTAGTTCCATTAGGCCGGCGTCTTCTCCGAGTGTTGTCAACGCTGGAGCCCAAGCCCATACAGGCTTGGAGCTGTAAGGGTGGAGAGGTGAGATGGGCGGGTCAGTGTGATGTAATCGAGAGGGGCGGGTCAGTGTGATGTAATGGTGACTTTCATCCGCAATACCAAGAAGTTTTTAATGTGACTATCCCGGGGATCAATACATAATCATTAATGCAGGGCGTCAAGTGAGGCTGTGGTAAAAAAATAGGAAAATAGGGATTTCTTTGTCAGAAAAATAGGGATGAAATAGGGATTTTCCCACAAAATAGGAAGAAATTAGGAATTTGGTATAATAGCAGATATACCGAAACAGTTTATAGAGGCCATCAAATGAGCAGTCACCTCAATAAGTAAGAAAACAGGAAAGAAACATTCCTAGTTCAAGTTTTAATTCATGGTATGATCATACTGTGCTACTTGTTCAAGTCTCATTATACTTGATTTGTAGTCTACCGCATGACCCTCCCTTAGTAGGTGCCACCTCCCGCCTATTTGTAAAGACAACTATACATTTCCTGACAACAATGTTGCACAAGTTTCGAAAAAAACGCAGATCCAACGGGTCAACAGATTGTTAAAATAGGGAGAAAATAGGACTTTTGTTTTACTGAAAATAGGGCTAAATAGGGTGTGATCCAAAACATAGGGAAACACGGGAAAGAGTAGGACACTTGACACCCTATAAATGGTCAAAACTATGACCTGCCATGACCCGGTGTGAAGGGCACTCATTTCGTAAACTACATCCACAAGAGGATTTAGGTCATTGAAATGCTGTCACACAGGTATGTATGTACTGACATACTGACCCACTTTACTCATAGAGTGTAGTGATAATATGGTTGGGTGCAGTCACCCTGGGCAGCATAGAGCTATAATTGTGAAGAAAACTGTAATTAACTATCTATTTGGTAGATTTTGTAGACGAGATGAGACCCATTGTCCTTGTTATGCGTAACGTGGGTAATTTGCGCTGGAGGTACGGCGGCTTGGCACCCTACAGTCGGAACCGCCGGGTGGCGCCACCTGCCAGACCGATTCTCATAAGAAACCACCGCTGTCAGCAGTTCCTGTGCTGTGGTCGTGCCACCTTGCTGTTCCTTTCCAAACTAATGATCCCAAATTGTCCCATAGACTCAGGCCGCCGACCGGATGCGCCACCTACACTTAAACGACTGAACGACCACCCCATAGCTACAGCACTGCGCAAGCGGTCGCAATGCTATGGTAGCACCACAACCAACCTTAATGAGCAATGGGATGACGTAATGACCCGCACTAGCCAAAAACCGACTGCGTGACAATGGCTCGCGTCTTGCTCGCATCAGACTCACCAGCCGACTGGACAACACATCCCCGCGAAATTTAGCTGCATGCGACACAACGCAACGCCACGCAACATAATGACACCAATCAGGAAAGCAGCATGTAAGTCGCAAACAAAACCACAGCCGAAAATAACAACCTGACCGACAAGGCGAACAAGCGGAAGGGGCCCCCCCCAACATGAGTCACCAACTCATGATGAAACATCGGAGGAAGTCGAGTGTCCAATAGCCGACACTATACTGCAGGCTATACAAAATATAATGACGGCGTAAATCAATGACCTAAGGATCTACCTTATGGCCCAAATGACCGCAATGACTGAGCCAGCCAGTAAACGCCATAGAATCACGACAACCAACCAAATGCCTGCACCAGTCACCCTGCTGCTCCCCCACCGACACCGACACTGACACCGACCGCAACACATAGAGACCAACCACTGTCACACCACATGGTCACACCTGCCATCGACCTGACAGCAGCCCACACCGGCGCGACGGCCAGGCCCCCCCCTCCCCCGCGGCACTACTTCGATGCACTCAGGGGCACACTGTACTACCAGACACCTTACACAGAGTACATACACCACCACATGACACCTACAGCCTACCGGAGGACAAGCCTGACACTCACTCAGACGCCATCAATGACATCTTGACAGCGGCAGGAGCGGCACTGGGAAGAAAAGAGGTAAATTCAGCTTGCTTCCTCATTCTTACGTAATCCATGGCAATAAAAAAGTAAAGGTTGGTGTTGGTGAGGCAACATGGCCAGAGTATTTGGCCGTACTGTCACAAATGATAAGAGACCCTGCCCTGCCACAATCATGGAGGGAACCAATGATTGAGCACATACACCAACTGTCCATCATTGCAACCAAGTGGGAGTGGACAACATGCAGGCTCTGGTCCGAGGGCTTGTTCTGGATGATGGAGGATGGCCAACTCCCCTATTGCTGGGTGGACAGCTATGCCATCAAGGACGTGCAGCGAGATGCTGTGACAGTGGGAGTCAGGATCGGTGCGGCGCCACCAAAAACCCCACCATTGGCCCAGGCACAGGCGCCCACACAGAACAAGTACAATGCACCACAACACAAGAAGCAACAAGAATACAGGCAGGAATTTAGTAGGGAGGGAGACGGGAAGCCATGCAACCTATGGAATTTGGGAAACAAATTCAGCACATCCCAAGTGACACCACACCAGAAGTCTGTCCCTTAGCCTATTGTTTTTAATGCCACACACCAACCTGTCACACAGCATAGAGTCCTCTAGTTGTTCGTAATCACACAATGCGATTCGATGCTCCAATTCCCGAATGTATGCGTCCATGTTCTCAGATGTCTGGTTGTAGGAATTAAATTTATAGCGCACTACAGTTATATTTGTGTGGCCATAGCAGTACTGCTCAAATACGTTGATTAGCAGCTGTATCTTGTCTTCCTGTTCCTGTTCTATCTTGAACGCCTGATACAGCTTCTGTGCTTTCAACCCAGCAACATGCAAAAAAACACAACACTGTATTTTTTCTGTCTTTGTAGCCGCTCCTGTGGCTACCGCATATATGTGGTACGACTGTTGTGGGTTGTGGGCTCTCATGCTGGGCTCGGAGGCCACGAGACCATACCGTCATATCGGCGAGACGCAACTCGCATATATTACAATGGAGACCTGCCCGACAGGAGAGCGCACATGTGTGGCTGGTGTGCCAACAAGTATCATCGCACTAACGGCCAGCGCGAGCGCGACTGCCCAAACAAGAAAAGGTTCCTCGAGCGAAAAAACCAACAGCAACCACCACACAACCACGGGAGAAAAAAGGGTTTCGGTAGTCGGCTCCCCCACACGCCCAGGCGGTGCATGCAAGGCAGAACACCCAGAACCATATAAGGGACGTCACACGTTTTCATTTAAAACAATTGCACACCCAAACTATAACCTCAAAGCCATATGCAGCAGCCCAGCAGACATCACCAATCTTGCCAACCTCAGAAACCGATGCACAAAATCAGAACCCATGCGCCCAACACTGCGAGGCGGAACCAGACAAGAACACATGGCCAAGAAACCCAACACCCAAACAGCCATATTTGCCGTCAAACCAATACAACGGCGGACCACAGGGGCCCACCCCGCCAGACACCACACCGCACTAACAAGACACATGGCCACAGCGGCCACTGCAGCAGCGGAAGCCCGCATGGATGACACAACACAACACATGGCCACCCCTGCCAGCGGACACAAGATGGCCCCCAACCACCAACACAACACACTGGCCAACCACAGTGTTATATTACTGAATGTCTGGCCACGTTTGGGACACCAGATAATATTACAAAACTCTCCCCTTCATATCACTTATCTATCAGCTCATTAACCAATACTAAGGAAGAATGAAGACAAGTCACACAGATAAACAGTGGGGAAGTTGTGCTTTACTAACACCAACTCCTGTCCACCTACCAGTGACCTATCATCCACACTCCTTACCTTCTAGCCACATAGTATCTCATTACTACTTTAGCCTGTATAGAAAGCAGTGTCTGCAGCCCATGGGACAGGAGTCCTATGGCTGTGTTCACACTCAATTGGAATATATATGAATTTTGCTAGCATCAGACAGAGTGTCTGGGGTTCCTGCTCAACAGTAGGTGTGTCTCACTCAAGAGCCAGGAGTAGAGTGATCTCTCTCCAGTGTGTCTGAAGCAGAGTCTAGAAATATGATCTCAGGTTTGAGGCTATTGTGGTCAGAGGGCTAATGGGGTGTAGGTGAATGGGCAGTCCACAGCCAGCCAATCAGGCACCTCCACAGTCTGGGGGGTGGCACCCCCCCCCCCCCCCCCCCCAGTAGAGGTGGCTGTCACTCAACCCAGCTCCAGGTGGTGCCCGGTGTGTATATGCAGATTAGGCTGGTGTGCCCACCCAGTGGTCATGTAGGGACAGGTAGTTGCAAACAGTTACAATATATCTATGTTAAAATGGTCTTTTCTCCAATTACACTCTTATTTCAACAATCATCTACTGTCTCTTATATAGGAGCATCTCTCCATTAATCTTAGGCATCATGCATGAACATATATTTCACATAGCTTATATCATGTCATAATGGGAGTGGGATATTATTACTTTTAGTTTACATAAAATTGTCTCCACTCCGTCGCCCAAGAATAATAAGGCTCGCTGCCAATATACAATTCTAAACCGAAAATCCGTATAGTTTTACAACAGGTAGTGCCACCGATGCCGGCTCCCACCCCAACCACCCCATCATAACAAACTTGGCCGACGCACATGGCACTTTGGTGTAAACAACAACACTCAACACCAACACACCGCCCCAGACATGCACACCACACATAGACACGAAAACAGCAACACAGCAAAAACAACACCAAATGCCACCACCCAACAACGTGATGGAACTGCAGAACCACAAGCACGCGGGCACACAACTCACGACTTAGTAGCCGACCCACGCCCTCAACCCATGACACCACACCAATACAGGGAGATCCGCAACGAGATATGGCCACACCCAGTCACTGCACTATGGAAGCAGCACGCCAAATACCACAACATCTACAACGAGGTGAGAGAGCATGCACTCCCAAACAACCTAGGTGCAAAAATCCCCATACCATCAGGGCTTAACATAAGTGAGTGGAGAGAAATGCTACGACACTACCACAACACCAAACTTGTGCACTACCTGGAGTTTGGTTGGCCGGTGGACTATACCACACATGCACCACCCACCTCCACCACTAAAAACGACATGACTGACAGTATGCAGCTGGACGGCATCCGAGCATACGTGCAGACCGAGATCGAGCACAGTGCACTCCTCGGCCCGTTAGAGAACCCCCCATTCTCGACCTGGAGTCAGATGAACCCCATGATGACCCACCCGAAAAAGAACACCCACCCCCTTCGACACATACCAGGTAAGCCTCATGAAGTGAGGCCTCTACTGCGCATCGACACACGTGACCAGCCCGGCCCCTCCCATCACACCATCAATGCTAAGAGTAAGAGATGCCGTCAACCACATCCGACAGGCCGGCCCCAACACCAGGGTAATAGCATACAGGCAGGGCAACATCGTGAGTGGGCCACATAACAACCAGTTCCACACCCACACGCTACGGGGGAGAGACATAATCATGACACCGCGAGGGCTCCTCCTCACGGTCAACACCACCAAGACCAGCAGGCCTACACCATACTCCTCCCCACCACCCCCACTCTCCATGCTGCCCATTGCTAGCCTGGTCCCAGTACCAGGTGGTTGCCCCCTGACGGCCCCACTTTCCTCCTCCCAAATGGCACCTCCCCTCCCATTCCGGACCCTGCTGGGAGCCCTCAGGCTCGCACTGGTGGCTGGGGAGGCCCTAACCCCGACTCCTACACCCTCCCCAGGGAGAAATTTCACTCTTCATCTGTGACATAAGGTAAGAGTAGGCATATAGACCAGTACTCTAAGAATGCAGAAGTGTTTTTCTTGTAATCTTGGCAAAAGATGAGTCCCCCCCCCCAATCTTTTCTCCTCGGATTTACACATATCTCGTGAACAGCCCAGGAAGCATTTAATTGGCGGAAATCAGCCAATTGGCGGGAAATGCTCATGCCTGCTGGACCTCGTCCGTGGTCCATGCCTATGTGACATGGTCCAAAGGGATGGCGGAGGTGTGCCGCCCAGAGGCAGGGGTGGGGCCATAAATCATCAAACTGAACTGACCCATACTTGATCTAAATCTGAACTGACCCCAAAACATGTAAACATACTCAGTTGACCTCAAAATGTAAAAAAAACTGAACTGATGGGATGTCACTGACCCCAGGTGACCTCCAGTTGACTATTATCCTCTGATCCCACCCACCACAAACTGAACATGCATGAATCCTTCTGCCCCCCCCCCCCTCCCCCTTTGATTGACTTGCTGTAAGCCATTGTTATGACACTATGTATTACTCCCCATGCCTCTTAACCATGTCTCATTACCCTGAATTGACTGTTCTCATCCTCAAAGGGGCCAATAAAGCCACATTATACCAGTCGTGCCTCCGCCTTAGTGAATTATATGAAGGAACATGAAAATTACCACATACTTCTTGCTCAAATATAAACAGATGGTAGCCGTCACCCGCTAAAAATATGTCAAGCATGAACAGGAGCTTGGCATCACTTTGAGGAACAACCTAGATTTTGACCAACACATTAATGAAAAAGGAAATAAAGGAAACAGCATGATGGGTATTATTCAAAGAACATTCAACTTGAATTGTCTCTATAGATGAGGAGAACTTTATGTTATTATATAAGGCCTTGTGCATCCACACCTGGAATACGGTAATGCTGTTTGGAGCCTCCAGAAGGTTGAACTTATCACTAAGTTAGAAAACGTACAGAGGTCTACCAAATTAGTTCCATAAATTAAAGACCTTCCCTATGGCTATGAGGATAGACTTAAACAATTATGCCTTCCCACTTCACCACACAGGCATGTTCGAGGCGATATGATATACATATAAGATATTTAACAGTTATGACCCAGATCTCTCACCCTAAATCTTCAACGTAGAGTCATCTGTACACAAGGCCACAAGTACAAATTGCATACCCATCATCATAGATCAAATATAGTCATAGGTAAATACTCATTCAGTAGCCGTATATTTCAACCTTGGAACAGTTTAAATGAGAACACTGTGTCACAGTGTGTGCTCACCAAACCAAACAAACTGTTGAGGCTCGACTAGACAGCCAGTGGAACACTGAACATCTCTATTTCGACTACTGCACTTCTCCATGTGGAGTATGCATGAAGAAGGAACAGACTATAGAGGCCTAAACCTGAGATCGGAAATATATCCTGAGGTATCCTGAGGTCTAACCCACAAATGAGCACCATAGAAACAAGGCAGAACACCCAGAACCATATAAGGGACGTCACACGTTTTCATTTAAAACAATTGCACACCCAAACTATAACCTCAAAGCCATATGCAGCAGCCCAGCAGACATCACCAATCTTGCCAACCTCAGAAACCGATGCACAAAATCAGAACCCATGCGCCCAACACTGCGAGGCGGAACCAGACAAGAACACATGGCCAAGAAACCCAACACCCAAACAGCCATATTTGCCGTCAAACCAATACAACGGCGGACCACAGGGGCCCACCCCGCCAGACACCACACCGCACTAACAAGACACATGGCCACAGCGGCCACTGCAGCAGCGGAAGCCCGCATGGATGACACAACACAACACATGGCCACCCCTGCCAGCGGACACAAGATGGCCCCCAACCACCAACACAACACACTGGCCAACCACAGTGTTATATTACTGAATGTCTGGCCACGTTTGGGACACCAGATAATATTACAAAACTCTCCCCTTCATATCACTTATCTATCAGCTCATTAACCAATACTAAGGAAGAATGAAGACAAGTCACACAGATAAACAGTGGGGAAGTTGTGCTTTACTAACACCAACTCCTGTCCACCTACCAGTGACCTATCATCCACACTCCTTACCTTCTAGCCACATAGTATCTCATTACTACTTTAGCCTGTATAGAAAGCAGTGTCTGCAGCCCATGGGACAGGAGTCCTATGGCTGTGTTCACACTCAATTGGAATATATATGAATTTTGCTAGCATCAGACAGAGTGTCTGGGGTTCCTGCTCAACAGTAGGTGTGTCTCACTCAAGAGCCAGGAGTAGAGTGATCTCTCTCCAGTGTGTCTGAAGCAGAGTCTAGAAATATGATCTCAGGTTTGAGGCTATTGTGGTCAGAGGGCTAATGGGGTGTAGGTGAATGGGCAGTCCACAGCCAGCCAATCAGGCACCTCCACAGTCTGGGGGGTGGCACCCCCCCCCCCCCCCCCCCCAGTAGAGGTGGCTGTCACTCAACCCAGCTCCAGGTGGTGCCCGGTGTGTATATGCAGATTAGGCTGGTGTGCCCACCCAGTGGTCATGTAGGGACAGGTAGTTGCAAACAGTTACAATATATCTATGTTAAAATGGTCTTTTCTCCAATTACACTCTTATTTCAACAATCATCTACTGTCTCTTATATAGGAGCATCTCTCCATTAATCTTAGGCATCATGCATGAACATATATTTCACATAGCTTATATCATGTCATAATGGGAGTGGGATATTATTACTTTTAGTTTACATAAAATTGTCTCCACTCCGTCGCCCAAGAATAATAAGGCTCGCTGCCAATATACAATTCTAAACCGAAAATCCGTATAGTTTTACAACAGGTAGTGCCACCGATGCCGGCTCCCACCCCAACCACCCCATCATAACAAACTTGGCCGACGCACATGGCACTTTGGTGTAAACAACAACACTCAACACCAACACACCGCCCCAGACATGCACACCACACATAGACACGAAAACAGCAACACAGCAAAAACAACACCAAATGCCACCACCCAACAACGTGATGGAACTGCAGAACCACAAGCACGCGGGCACACAACTCACGACTTAGTAGCCGACCCACGCCCTCAACCCATGACACCACACCAATACAGGGAGATCCGCAACGAGATATGGCCACACCCAGTCACTGCACTATGGAAGCAGCACGCCAAATACCACAACATCTACAACGAGGTGAGAGAGCATGCACTCCCAAACAACCTAGGTGCAAAAATCCCCATACCATCAGGGCTTAACATAAGTGAGTGGAGAGAAATGCTACGACACTACCACAACACCAAACTTGTGCACTACCTGGAGTTTGGTTGGCCGGTGGACTATACCACACATGCACCACCCACCTCCACCACTAAAAACGACATGACTGACAGTATGCAGCTGGACGGCATCCGAGCATACGTGCAGACCGAGATCGAGCACAGTGCACTCCTCGGCCCGTTAGAGAACCCCCCATTCTCGACCTGGAGTCAGATGAACCCCATGATGACCCACCCGAAAAAGAACACCCACCCCCTTCGACACATACCAGGTAAGCCTCATGAAGTGAGGCCTCTACTGCGCATCGACACACGTGACCAGCCCGGCCCCTCCCATCACACCATCAATGCTAAGAGTAAGAGATGCCGTCAACCACATCCGACAGGCCGGCCCCAACACCAGGGTAATAGCATACAGGCAGGGCAACATCGTGAGTGGGCCACATAACAACCAGTTCCACACCCACACGCTACGGGGGAGAGACATAATCATGACACCGCGAGGGCTCCTCCTCACGGTCAACACCACCAAGACCAGCTGGAGACAGGGGCAGGCCTACACCATACTCCTCCCCACCACCCCCACTCTCCATGCTGCCCATTGCTAGCCTGGTCCCAGTACCAGGTGGTTGCCCCCTGACGGCCCCACTTTCCTCCTCCCAAATGGCACCTCCCCTCCCATTCCGGACCCTGCTGGGAGCCCTCAGGCTCGCACTGGTGGCTGGGGAGGCCCTAACCCCGACTCCTACACCCTCCCCAGGGAGAAATTTCACTCTTCATCTGTGACATAAGGTAAGAGTAGGCATATAGACCAGTACTCTAAGAATGCAGAAGTGTTTTTCTTGTAATCTTGGCAAAAGATGAGTCCCCCCCCCCAATCTTTTCTCCTCGGATTTACACATATCTCGTGAACAGCCCAGGAAGCATTTAATTGGCGGAAATCAGCCAATTGGCGGGAAATGCTCATGCCTGCTGGACCTCGTCCGTGGTCCATGCCTATGTGACATGGTCCAAAGGGATGGCGGAGGTGTGCCGCCCAGAGGCAGGGGTGGGGCCATAAATCATCAAACTGAACTGACCCATACTTGATCTAAATCTGAACTGACCCCAAAACATGTAAACATACTCAGTTGACCTCAAAATGTAAAAAAAACTGAACTGATGGGATGTCACTGACCCCAGGTGACCTCCAGTTGACTATTATCCTCTGATCCCACCCACCACAAACTGAACATGCATGAACCCTTCTGCCCCCCCCCCCCCGCTCCCCCTTTGATTGACTTGCTGTAAGCCATTGTTATGACACTATGTATTACTCCCCATGCCTCTTAACCATGTCTCATTACCCTGAATTGACTGTTCTCATCCTCAAAGGGGCCAATAAAGCCACATTATACCAGTCGTGCCTCCGCCTTAGTGAATTATATGAAGGAACATGAAAATTACCACATACTTCTTGCTCAAATATAAACAGATGGTAGCCGTCACCCGCTAAAAATATGTCAAGCATGAACAGGAGCTTGGCATCACTTTGAGGAACAACCTAGATTTTGACCAACACATTAATGAAAAAGGAAATAAAGGAAACAGCATGATGGGTATTATTCAAAGAACATTCAACTTGAATTGTCTCTATAGATGAGGAGAACTTTATGTTATTATATAAGGCCTTGTGCATCCACACCTGGAATACGGTAATGCTGTTTGGAGCCTCCAGAAGGTTGAACTTATCACTAAGTTAGAAAACGTACAGAGGTCTACCAAATTAGTTCCATAAATTAAAGACCTTCCCTATGGCTATGAGGATAGACTTAAACAATTATGCCTTCCCACTTCACCACACAGGCATGTTCGAGGCGATATGATATACATATAAGATATTTAACAGTTATGACCCAGATCTCTCACCCTAAATCTTCAACGTAGAGTCATCTGTACACAAGGCCACAAGTACAAATTGCATACCCATCATCATAGATCAAATATAGTCATAGGTAAATACTCATTCAGTAGCCGTATATTTCAACCTTGGAACAGTTTAAATGAGAACACTGTGTCACAGTGTGTGCTCACCAAACCAAACAAACTGTTGAGGCTCGACTAGACAGCCAGTGGAACACTGAACATCTCTATTTCGACTACTGCACTTCTCCATGTGGAGTATGCATGAAGAAGGAACAGACTATAGAGGCCTAAACCTGAGATCGGAAATATATCCTGAGGTATCCTGAGGTCTAACCCACAAATGAGCACCATAGAAACAAATAACACAAAATGTCTGCCCGACAAAAACAAACAATCATAGCCAATGCCGACAAAAACTATTTTTTGGAAGAAATAATATCGCTATTATCAAATTTAAATCAAATTTGATAAAAGAGGATCACTAGGCTCATTTGCATCATATTTTCATTAGCAATATCACAATATCATCTCATAATGAGTCATATTCATAACATATTTAATCCCCTTTATCCACCTCAGTACTTACCGCCATGGTTGTGCTTTTCTGACCCAAGAACTCATACGTAACCAATGACCACCGACCGTGTTGCTTCGCGTCAAAAACATAGTTCGTTGGAAAATGCTTTCAATACTCGATTTTGTTACAGTCACCAATAAAGGCTCATTAGCGATCATGTTAGGAATGTAGACATTTAGTGGTGTGTGTCTCGAACAGTTGTAGGTTATGATAGTTAGTGTATTTGGAACGACTAGACAGTCAGACAGTGCGCTGCTCGGCGCATGTTGCTAGGGGTAAATGGCACAATGTATCACGCCGCAAGCACAGCGCCACTGTGGCGGCTACATGTACTATTCTGACGGGAACTGTTTTTGTAGTCGGGTTCCAGTACAGTCCTGACCCGTTGAAAAGCAGAGGAACCACGGCTACCGTTCTTGCCTCTAGTTAAGGCCCTGTCACATTACGGCGTATGGCGGGAGCGTATGGTGGCGTAGCCGCTTTACGTCATATACGTCGGCATACGCCGTATACGCTACTCATACGCTACTCATACGCTACTCATACGCTACTCATACGCCGTCAGGTGACGGCTTATGTGAAGCGTATGAGGCATACGCCGCCATACGCTTTCATAAATCCGTCCGTCCCCATTTTTTTGTGCATGCTCAAAAAATCTCGACCTACGGGGGCGTATGGGCCATACGCTACTCATACGCCGGCGTACGCTCCGCATACGCTCCTCGTACGCTGGGGGTACGCCGGCGTATGCTAGGGGTACGCCGGCGTACGCTACTCGTACGCTCAACTTGCGTCACGGGCGTATCAGGGGCGTATCTCGGGCGTATGCAGCGTATGCAGAACCTACGCGTTGCGTATGAGAGCGTATGAAAAGCGTATGGGAGGCGTATGCGAAGCATATGGCGGCGTATGCCCGACCTATGGTCTCGGTATATAAAGGCGCCCCACGCCATTCCTTCGGTCATTCCTGCTCTGCTGCTCATACAGGATGGATGCCCAGGCACTGCAAGCACATTTCCAGCTTTTCTACAGAGTTGCCCTTTATCACCATGAGCTTACTCTACTCCTCATGGTTCTTCTGGCGTCCCGTATCGAGAGACGAAGGAGGAGGGAGCGGCGGCGACGATCAGTGTGGGTCAGACCCTGGATTGGGAGGCGGCCACAGTTTGGCTTGTTCGACAAGCTCATGGTCGAGCTCCGCAGCGAGGACACCGCGTCGTTTGTGAACTTCATGCGGCTGCCTCCCCAATTGTTTGACGAGATTGTGGCGCGAGTGGGACCCAGGATCACAAAAAAAACGGTCCACATTCAGGGTGCCGCTCGACCCGGCGCTGAAAATAGCACTTACTCTGCGGCACCTGGCATCCGGCACAAAATACTCCTCCATGAAGTTTGGGTGGAGGGTGCCCCACAACACACAGTCGCTGATAGTGCGTGAAGTCTGCAAGGCCATCGTCGACGAGTACATGGCCGAGGTCATGACGTGTCCGACGACTCCAGAAGGGTGGCATGCCATCGCGGACCTCTTTGCAGAGAGGTGGAACTTCCCCCATACCTGTGGCGCTCTGGATGGGAAGCACATCGCCTGCCGGTGCCCTCCAAAGAGTGGGTCGCTCTACTACAACTACAAGGGCTTTTTCTCCGTGGTCCTGTTGGCGCTTGTAGATGCGGATTACAAATTTATCTGGGCAGATATTGGCGGTATGGGCTCCGCGTCCGATGCCCAGATCTACAACGCCTCCGAGCTGAAGGCGTGCACAGAAGGTGGCACCATCGGCTTTCCGAACCCTGAACCGCTCGTCGACGGCCAGAAGGATGTGCCGTATTTCCTGATCGGTGACGACGCCTTTGCCCTGCGGACCGACCATGATGAAGCCGTACGGCAAGAGGGGCTTGACCAATGATGAGCGACTCTTCAACTACCGGCTTTCCCGAGCTAGGAGAGTGGTGGAGAATGCCTTTGGCATTCTAGCCAACCGCTTCCAAGTGCTCCTGACGACTATGCAGCACCACCCCTCCAACGTGAAGCTCATCGTCAAGGCGTGCATGGTTCTGCACAACCTCATGAGGACACGCTACCCAGCGCTACAGAACATGCAGCTGGATCGTCCCGAGACAGCCAACAACAACTTTGTGCCTGGAGGTTGGCGAGAGGGCCACAACCTTCGTGACATTAACGTTGAACCTGTTAACCCCAACACCGCGTCCAAGCTAGGAAAGGAACAGCGCAATCTAATTAAAGACTGGGTCGTCTCACCTGCCGGAGCACTGTCATGGCAAGACAGGATGATCTGACAAAACATTTTATCAGTCTGTATGCGCTGTGTCTGTCTACTGTTTTTGCAAACATGTCTGTGATGTTGTGACATCTCTCCTGTTATATGAGATGCTAATGTTTATATGTCTAGTATAAAATAAACGATATCATTTTATAGATATGAAAACACAATTTTACATGTCTGTTACGTTCTTTCGCTCCTTAATTTAAAGTCATCTAGTTAATGTAATTGTAATGAATCTCCTCTCTTTTTACATACATACTAAGAACACAGGAAAAAATAGAGTTTTAATTTTAATGTTAATTGTACTTTAATATATAACAATTAAATGATGGCATGCCTTTACTGAACACGGACACAAAAATTAAAATTGACAGTATATTTATATATTTTAGCATCTTGACATATAAATGTACAAACAATATATAAACAATATATATACATATATACATACAAATGTACAAAGATAAATAAAAACTAAGACTACATATATACACATATTTACAATCACTTCTCTCCCTTGCCATTAGAAGTGGCATCAGCTGGCGACTGTGTGGCTGACGAGGGGAATAAGTCCAAATTTGCGCCCAACATGCCAGATATGCCGGACAGCCCCGACAAGTTCAATAGTCCTTCTGGGCTGGCCGACTCAGACAAGTTCACTGGGGTGGGGTCGACATGTGTCGGAGTCACAATGTCTGCAGCAGCGCAAGTCCCCGGCCATGCCGCACCCACAGTGGGCGGAGCACCCGCCCGCACCACGACTCCGGGAGAGCCCCTCGTGTGCCCCGCCATCCCTAATGTCCGTAGTTGTCCAGCAGTGTGTGACGGCCGTACCACCAGTGGAGCTGCGGGCGCCTCGTGACCTACGGAGGTTGGAGGTAGAGGCTGAGGCGGAAGACTTGGCAGAGGCGGCTGTGGCTGTGGCTGATGAGGAATCTGCGGCTGCCCCATATACTGCTGCACATACTCGTCTGTCTGTGAAGCCCATGGTGATGCCGGTGGTGGCTGGTGAGTCCACTGGTGGGGTTGAGGCTGGTATGCCTCACTTGCAGACACACGAGCAGGTCCAGGAGCAGGTGCAGGAGCAGGAGCAGCCACACAAACCACTGGGGCCACGAAGGTTCCTTCCTCCTCCTCCAGATGGTGCGACGCCATGCGGTTGAGTGCACCGCAAACCGACACAAACCGCTCCTCCGGCATCGTGAGGATCATGTCCCGCATATAGTTGGCGAATGCCACTCGCTTCGTCACCGCCGGTGGATGTGGAGGTGGAGGAGGAGGCGGCTGCATTACCTTGAGGATGTCGGCAGACTCATCGAACCTCTTGTGGATGGCAGCGAGGAGGTTGTTGTCGACTGGGGCAGATCGCTTCCCTCTCCCCTTTCCCCGCTCTTGGGATATAGCGGGGGGAGTGGGTCCATCCTCGTCCATCGCCACCTCCACATCGGTCGGGACATTCTCCTCCAAGCTGAGATCAAGCTGCGGAGCCGCGACAGGACTGGCCAACTGCAAAACAAAATCATAACATAACATAAGTAACATGAATGCAAATCGATATTTCGACAAAAGACACGACAAGTCAACAGTAAATCAAAATTATATAAAGCAAAAATAATTAACGTTAAATGCAGACATGGATTTATAACGATTATATCATGATACATCTATTGTCAATAACATTAACAAATTACTAGAATATTAGATGTTGCTAGGACGTAAAACAACAACAAACAAACAAACAAACATAAATACAACAAAAGCATAACATAACAAACTAGAATACGATACTAATGGCTGCACTTGTCAGAACGAAAAAAGATTATGTACTTACACTCCTGCAGGGCTCCGGTCGGTGACGGACGACGGACCGCAGGAACCCGAACTTGCGCAGGATCCACTGCTCCCGCTCAGTCAGGTCAGCGGCTCCGTCCCCGCTCTTTTTTTTGTGGAGCCGCGTGTTCGTGTCCCTGAGCGACTTGAACCACTTCTGGAGATGGACTGTTGTGGTCCCCAGAAGTGTCGCCTGGTCCTCCCACATCTTGGCCTTTCTGTCTGAGCGGCGGTAATCCGTGAGCTTCATGTTCCAAATGATGGGGTTCTCCTCGAGGAAGTCCAACATTTGACCCTCCTTGAAGACCGACAGAGAACAGTCGCTCTTCTTGGCCCTCCGTCTCTTTGACGTGCCGATGGCAGCGGTGCTGGTGGAGGCGGCGGAGGCGGCGGAGGCAGCGGACGATGCCCGTGAGCTGCCCGCAGAGGCAGGAGATGGCGAGCTGGAGCGGGGGACGCCAGCGTTGCGTCGTCGACCTCTCCACTTCCATCTCCAGCTCCTCCAGTGGAGAGTGGTGTTCTGGAGAGTAGTGTTGTGGAGAGTGGTGTTCTGGAGAGTGGTGTGGAGAGTGGTGAGGTGGCGAGGCAGGTGAGGAGGCTGGTGATGGAGAGCATTGTAACAAAGTCTGCCTCTTTCTGCCTCTCCCACGGCCTAGTCCTCCTCCTGTAGTAACAGCAGCTCTGGAGGCTGGTGTAGTAGCAGTAGTACTGGTAGTAGTAGTAGTAGTAGTAGTAGCAGTAGCAGAAGCAGCAGCAGCAGTGGTGTTCCTCTTAGCAGGCATGGTGGCAGAGTGAGGGGAGCCTGTTGCTCCAGGCTTTATATACCCAGGAGTCACCAAGCGGCGGACCGCGGAGAGATACCATAGGTTGCGCATAGGTTGCGCATAGGTTTCGCATACGCTCCTCATACGCTCCTCATACGCTCCTCATACGCTCCTCATACGCTCCTAAAATATTCATACGCTCCTCATACGCTCCTCATACGCTCCACATGCCAATCAAAACAGTCAAAAAATGTTGCAGCACGCTCCCATACGCTCCTCATAGGCTCCTCATACGCTCCTCATAGGTCCCCCATATGCTCAAACCCACCCGAAAGTTCACCGAAGGTCATCATAGGCCGGCACCAGCACGGCGTACGTAGGTTTTCAATACGCTCCCGCCATACGCCGTAATGTGACAGGGCCTTTATGAAGCAGCCATTATACCTGCTGTTGGGGAACTTGAGATATTACTTTTTTTTTTTTTTCAGTTCATGCAACTGAACATCTGGGAGGAGAATATTGAGGTATATGATGTATGAATGACATCATATGTGGGATTCCATCATCACATGACCTAGAGCGGTTGCCCACACACAGGGGAATCCACGGTAATCACCAAGATGGCAGCCACATAAAGCTCTAAATTAAACTTTTAAGCCAGGGTTAGGACTAAAGACTATTTAAAGCGAATCTAGTCTAAACAAATATACACAAGCTGCATGTTGGACTCTACATGTGAGGCATCAATGACACTTAGCCCAAGGGAACACGCCTCCAGGTAACACGAGAAGTGTGCATGCAGTTGTGCCCTCGAAGTATGCAGCTTCATAATGGTGCTGTCACATTACAACGCATTGCACAAACGTTTGTCGATGTGTGTAATTTTTGGCCGCTACGTTTGGATACGTCGTTATGTGTTACGCATGTGTTAGGCGCTCGTTGGTATACGTCAATGTACATCAACGTTCATCGAGATTTGGCGTCGCACATCAAGGGGTCGGCAAAGTTTTGTGATGTACAACAACGTTCGACAACGTGTGGAATTTACGTCCGCCATATGTTATGTATGCATTAGGCGTACGTCAATGTATGCTAGACGTATGTTAGTCAAACATTGTTCACTATGTTGCACTACGTTGACCTACTTTAAAGGCAGTGGGAATGTACAGTCCGTGTACTGACAATGTATGGATAAAGTATGTCTAACATATGTCTAATGTACGTTTAGCGTTTCTCCAGCGTGTCATGACGTATTAAACATATGATGTGTAGTTCTGGCGATCGAATAATATATATAATGTTCACCGGCATTCTGTGAATGTACCATGAGCATAATTTGAAAACCTTTCGCCAGGAGGTACGTTAGCTATGCGTTGGGCATACGTTGGCCATATACTGTGTATAAAGGCCCAGACACACCTCACCGGACTAAGTACCGGACACCACCGGACACAGAATTTTCTAGTCCGGTGGTGTCCGGTGACAAAATCTATCGAAATGTATTGAAATGGAGCGTAATTGGGTCAATTGCCGCCGGGCAACCGGACAAATACCGTACATGTACCGTACATATACCGGACGAGAACTGGACGAGAACCGGACCGACCGACCATCAACCGGACACTTACCGGACTGTATTTTTTGGATTTTCTTGGTATTGTCATGGGGTGATGAAAATGGGAAATATTGCGCCTAGAGCGGGACTCAAACGGATGGGTACCGGACATGTACCGGACATGTACAGTGTCCGGTTCATGTCCGGTTCCCCAGTCTGGTAAGGCGTGACTGGGGCTTTAGGTATGTATATGTCAAACTTGGCCCCCCACGCCAAAAAGTTTGACACTTCTTGACATAATGATTTTACACGTTGGCGGCGCGCTGGCAAGATGCATCGTAATGTGACAGGGCCATTACACCGTGCAACAGGAGTGCAACAGGTCCTTTCTACCATAGGCCTACACCCCTCTGTCCAATAACATACATGTAATGTACTGAATATCAAAAGGGACACCATCCAGGTGATCCATCTTGTATTTCATATAATAATGCTACTAAGCATCTGGGAATATAGTTGGAAAAGAACGCTATAATACAGGTAGACATACATGTGCATAATCTACTACACATAAGCCTGCAGGTAATGCTCAGATACAAATGCATGTACTAATACAGGTAATAAATTATACATGTAGTAAATCATGTGCATATTAACGTACTACAGAGAGGAGCATACTACAAGCAACAATGACTCTACCAATACAGGTACTAAATGATGTGGTCATATATTACAGGTAATATTCTGGTGAATATTACAGGTAATTGAACAGGTAAGTATAACACACAAATATGGAGTGGAGTGTAATTAAATGACGGTATACTTGATAGTGATATTTCAAATACATGTGCTAATTAGAAAGAACTGACTGCTAAATTACCGGATTCTGGACCAATTTCTGCGGAGTTCCTCATTGCATCTTACACATAAAACGAGCTTTGCAGTGAGAAGGTAGCCCCAGCAACTTCAGCAAGAGGTGTGTGTATGAGGTATTTATAGAAAATGCAAATTAACATTTTACTCTGTGCCTGAAGTTTTAGCATGCCAAGTAGTTTGACATGTGGACACCAGGAGGCATGGGAAGACCGTGCTTTCTGTCAAATCACATGCAATAGACCCCGCCAGTTAAGCTAGTGACATATGTCAGCCGAATCTGGAACTACTCTATTTGTGTACATTCCCCGAGTGCCTATGATTTCAAATGCTATATCTCCATGAAGAATGCCTGGGAAAATAATAAAATGCCTGATTATATTCAGATATTCACATCACAACAGGGTTCAAGCTCTTATCCTTGTAAGACATAATTTTTTAAAGACAATTATAATGTATTTTTCTTCTGGAATTTCACCTCTGCTGTCCTCACGTTTTACACCCCTCCAGTCATGGGAATGAGGAAGACCAATATACCCCGCCAGTTAAGCTGGAAAGTTCCCGACTTGAGTGGTTCCTGATTCTGCTAGCAGATGACACTAACTTAACTAGAGGGGTGTAATATACGAAGAGAGCAGTGGTGAAATTCCAGAAGAAAATACAATGCAGTTGTCTCTTTATATATATTACAAGAATAAGAGCTTGAATCCTGTTGCGATATGGACATCTGAATATAACCAGGCATTTTATTATTTTTCCAAGCATTATTTACGGAGATACAGAATGTCAAATCATAGGCAGTCAGGGAATGTTCCCGAATAGAGTGGTTCCAGATTCTGCCAACAAATGTGACTAGCTTAACTGGTGGTGTCTATTGTCCACGATTGGAAATCTCCCTGCTTAATCAACTAATGTACCCCCCTCCCCCCAAAAAAACAACCCCAGAAACAAAACAAAATGAAAAAACCTGCTCACTGCCCCTCCCATGCCCAATCGTGTTATGGCATTCCACCCATTGCTAACCCACTCCATCACTACTTTTTTTCTTGAAGATTTATATTGCCTATCATGGATAAGTCTGAATAGACTTGTTTTCACCATTAGACAGTTTGTGGATAGAAAGCCTGAGCCTACACTTTTACGGACCCAATGGATTTTTAACCTCCCACACCACATAGACATGGTATGAGAGCAACTGGCCTTTGATGACACTGTAAGTTATACACAGCAGTGGAAATTCAAATTGGCAGAGAGGTGGGGGCATGGGGAATCGAACCACCAACCTTCAGATTAGGAGTCCGACCTAGACAAAAGTCAGACACTCTAGCCACTCTGCCACAGAGAATACCATTACTACTCCACCAACACCTGCTTCCATGCCATCCAGCGACGTAAATCAGAACTAACCATGTAGGGGCCTACCTGTATTCACCATACAACTCACCTTTGCGACATTGCCACCAGTGGGGAGGATACGAACGAACCAATTAAATATAATAGTCCACAGCAAAAAAAAAGAAGCAAAACGCATGAACTACAATCTGTCCAACACTTCCTCCATTCTCATACAAATCCGAATTACTAGTATTTAGCCGTCCGAATTACTAGCATTGATTATCTACGCCAACGAGCTTGACGTAAATAACGGTAAACAGTTTATGGCAGGAAGACCAATGCTTCAGCAGTGATGAATGATATGTTCGTATGAATAACACATTTTTAAAAGATATGAAGAACTATGAACCCCACGTGACCTTGACTGCTAATACAACCTGAACTGTTTGGTAACATATACCACCCTCCCCCACCTCAAAGTGGCAATCAGCAGAACTGGAATGATACATAGGCCTACTTGATATTTTAAAATCGTTATTAGAGATCCTAATGGACGCTATTCCAGCCATAAGCAGGCAGCATCGAGCAATATTTATTATTAGCCTCGATTTGGGACAAGCAGCTTAATAAGCTTTCCACCGGAAAGTCCCAACACAATGAATTAATGACCCGACCGTGGCACCGCCAACGGACATTTCAAACAGAGGCAGGTGGGAGCAATGTTAAATGGGACACATAAGCTGTGTTTACACGGGCGATTTAAAACGCCTCATATGAAACGCCTTGCCTAGATCGATTCACATTTGCCGTGTAAACGCGATGCTGTGGCGTTTTAGGGGTGAATCGCTTCATATGAAACGCCTCATCTATACCACCTCGGGAGGTGGTTTATTTGAAGCGATTCAGCTTGTTCCCGGGCGGCAATAGTATAAAATAGTAGTGCGTGCCGGGACCAGGGGGAGCAGTAACTAATCGCTGGTTCCCGGCAGTGTTAGGGCCCGATTACGCCGAAATCTAGTGAATGCGATCATATTTAACAGAATTACAGACTCAAATAATGAAATTTAATTAAATTAACCTTATATTCCAAGCGATATTAGCATAGCAGCTACATCTGCGTCGAATCGACGTGTGTAAACTAAACAAAATAGCAGTGCATGCCAGCTACAGGCGCCTGCTTGTTCCCGGCGCCGACACACTTTCAAACTCCGCCGTGTAAACACGCATCTAAAACGCTTCCTATGAATCACTTTGTCTAGATCGTTTCACAATTCCCCGTGTAAACACGGCTAAAGAGAGGTTGCCATAAGGAGAATTATCTGCGAGTTATGACATGCACTAGGGGAATGCCCTTCACAAAAACGTGTAATAAACGCGGTCTCTTTTATTTTTCAATTAACAGAACTTTAATTTAAACTCCAGCCACTTCCTCTTGAAAGTGAATAACTACCTACTCCATAGAGAATATTTCTCGGAGAAGGGAGGATTTAATTTTCATGAGGCAGTTAGTGAGGTGTGAAGCCAATGGCGGGTACGAGTGTGGGGTGACACCATTAGGGCTATATATAGAACGTGCATACTTAGGCACATTCAGTGGTCTGGGAAATAAATAAATAAATAAATAGAAACCAATGGAACCTTCCATTGAGACTGACACTGGTCAACATCCGGGGGAGTCGAGGTGGGCGAGATGGCGCCACCGGTAGAGTGTGTATCTCACGGAGGATAACAATAATAATAATAAGTAATATTACCTTGCAAATCGATATACTCACCTAATACGTTATACATCACATACGTATATATATATATATATATATATATATATATATATATATGATGGGCCGCATTGATTATGTATGGACAGTTGTCCCTGGTGTGTAAGTTGATGCAACGCAAAGAGAAGATTAGGAGAGAAATGTGTGCTTAAAGGTTTAGTTGCTTACTCCACACACAACAGCGGCACAGACTAAATGACTTTACCCTCTGACCAGCCAGGTCACAGGGGTCGTATTCGATTAAAACGAACCTGGCGACTCGGGTCACCCGAGTTGCTAGAATTTCAAATCGAACACCGCGAGTGGAGTTGACAAAAACAAGTGCCGTGTGCAAACAGTCGAGACCCCAGTAACCCATGTCTTGGCTGGGGATGGCTAGGAACGGTGACATCACATTTGCGCTGGTACCATCCTGTAGGATAGCAGCTACCAGTACCAGCCCTACATGATTTTCGTTGGTAATAGCCCAGATTAATGAAATGGAAATATAACTAAACTATGCAATCATAAAATACTCTAAATCCTATTTTGCTGAAGTTATATCGGATATTAAAACTAATAAAAAAAGGTTTTATATTAAGCCACCATTGTGTTCACCCCAAGCGTGGAGAAACGTATTCGTTTATTCAACCTGAGTGTGTAGAATGTGCGCATGCACCAAAAAGTGGCTCGGGTAACCCGAGTTGATTAATCAAATACGGCCAGGTAGTCACTGATGGTGAGTGTTGGCTGCTAGTCAATCGCAATAAAGGTCAGTCCACCCAGGGCCCCTCCTCTGAGGTCAGCTTGCTGTTACCTGTCACCATACACATACACCAGTGATGAGTGTAGTCCCTAGTACCACTGCATGGTGGTGAGGCTTATGTACGGTGAGGCTTATGGGGTCCACCCCACTAGTCCATGACCAGGATCCTGCACAAGCTAGGCGATGTATGGTTGGTGAACGTACACTGTGCATGTATATGTAATTAAAGTGCATTTCCAGTAATCGTAAGCATTAAATTTCTTATGGCTTCAAACCATTTAAAAGGAAAGCTCATTATATTTAGCGATGCCTCTAGAGCACATTTATTTTTATCATCGGCTATTGGACATCAGACATATCGTCATTCTGATATATTTCTTCGGAGGAAACCCGCTGTCACCACATCGGCTACTCTTTCCAATAAGCAGCAATGGTTCTTTTATATGCACTTTCCCACAGACAGGGCAACACATACCACAGCCTGTGATGAACCAGGTGTGAACCATTTAAAAAGCCTACAGTTTCAGGGTAACTAGTGTTAGCAGTGCTCACTGACCTATCAGACAAGGAGTCACATAGACAGGTAGCTAGGGATAGGGTGACTGCACCAGGGAACCTAGATAGATTAATCGTGAGCAGGATAACCCAAAAATGCCAGAATGCGTTGGTTTGAATCCTGCTTATGCACAGTGTTTCCCATTTGCAAAAACAGCCCCAACGACAATCATATATGTTAGGGTATGTCCACACTGGTAGCGCCACCGGTTCGATTTGGTTGATAATCAGGTAGACACATTGGGAACTATTAAACATTCCATTATTTATATTCACATACGTTCTTATACATCACATACATATGAATTACACCTCACGCTACAAATTGGAAGTCGGTGATATCTTCCTGATCGTGTCGAAAATACCTAGTTCCCACGGAGCAGTTCCGAGCCTTCCCGAGCAGTTTTGAGCAGCTCATGCCACCACCAACCACCCCGTCCCTTTGATCGTCTGCCAGCTGTGAGGTCAGTTCAATAGTTCCATAAAAGAGTCTACCTTGGCCCTAACACAGTGCATCGTACCGTGAGTAAAAAAGGAGAGGTCACACCGTCAGCGAATGTGGGGAATGGATGTATGCACCTTGAGTCGATATTCTGAGGTTCCCTACACATGGAAACAGACTCCTAGATCAATCCCTGCTCGCCCCAACTCTTTCAAGCTTGGCATTGCGTTTTTGTTGTTATGTATAATGCTCTAATGCAAGAAGGGTTCGCTCAAAGCATTGCACATCTTGGATACTCACTGATAGATTTAGTAATTAAAACATAGAAGAAGAAAATCTATATTAGTTTCTTGCAACACCAAGGCACTGATCTTCTGGCCTTAGCAGTTATGTTGCAGTTGAACTATTTATGGCGTTAGCTGATGAAATGGTATTGTAGTATACATAAGGCGTCGATAGAGTGATTTCATCAAGGAGCCGAGGTAGTGTAATTGTTAGCGTGCTAGTCCCAGAATTGCAAGAAGTGTGAATTTGAATCCTGCTCTAGGCTCAATATTTCCTATTTTAATAACCCCTGATGACAGAATGAATACTATAAGCATTAGCAGGAATATTTCAGGGATTACAGACATGATGGATATTTGTATTTGAAGAGTTCATGCACAAAACCAAGTAAACGCCAATCCAAAAATTGAGATAAACATTGGAATCAAACCGCCAAACAGTTTTTGTCTTTTTTATATTCCTACTCTTTCGTTTGTTGCTCCACAACCATGTGATCATTTGAAAAGTGGAATTAGTGAGCTTTAATATTATTTTCTTGTACAAATCTGTTATTTAAACTTCATTTTTGGATTGGCATTTACATGGTTTTGCGCCTGAAATCGTCATTTGTACATATAAGTATGACTTGCTGCTCTTGTTATTAGCGGAATTGTGATTATGTAGATAACCTTTGCAGGATATATTTGAATTGTCTTCGTCACCTATAGAGTTTTGGTTAATATATACTATATTGGTGTGCACAGGTGCTACAAGGTATCATCATCATCATCATGCTGTCGGTTGTGATGTGACAAAGACTGCTTTCATTACTTGACTGCCACTCTCCACATTTCATGAAAGCTGCCTGCAAAAGTGTTGAAGTGCTGCTGGCTTTTGCAAGTTACCAGTGGCAATCTCTCGGGGAGCAAATAGAGGATTCACACCTGCAAGAACATGTCAAGACAGGCACAGAATATTTGTCCCTGCAGTGGCTCGTCGGGAGATGTTGGGAGTTCCATACATCAACCGCCCTTAATGCTGCCACAGTGACATGGTTTTCTGGTTAGGGTTTGCTCCCTTAGCCTTCGGTTCTGTCAAGAACCTGTACCACAAGGCAGTGGTTTACAACTCTGCAGGGCAGGGGCGTCAAACTCCCAGAGGTATTGCTATACCTGCAATACCTGCACACCCGGTAGCGACACATATCAATTCTTAATTGGTATAGGTTAGTGGTATTCTTTGTTTGAAAACAAACTATTTTCTCAGAACTCCATATAGCGTCTTAGTACATGCCCATTTTCTTTTGTTCACAGATACTTATCCATGGTTTTAGTTCAAAATCGTCTAAACAAAATCTCAGTTCAAAAGTATTAGTTTTCTGAGCTCAGGGGGTATACCTAAAATATAATCTGTGTGAATCTAAATTAAACCATAACGGCGATTTCTTAGTATGGGGAAAGGGGATGGGGCTTTAGATTATAATTAAGATATGCGATTGTACATATGCATAAGATTGTTTTACTAATACCAGTCTGAATTGGTGGAGTGATCCCAAATAGGCCAGTAGGCCTAAGGCAAATAATTATACAAACTTGAGTTATCTGTATTCTGTTAGGAGAGTGCCTACAGGTTGACTGTTACTGTACTCTGCTGGGAGAGTGCCTACAGGTTGACTGTTACTGTACTCTGCTGGGAGAGTGCCTACAGGTTGACTGTTACTGTACTCTGTTAGGAGAGTGCCTACAGGTTGACTGTTACTGTACTCTGCTAGGAGAGTGCCTACAGGTTGACTGTTACTCTTCTCTGCTAGAAGAGTGCTTACAGGTTGACTGTTACTGTACTCTGCTGGGAGAGTGCCTACAGGTTGACTGTTACTGTACTCTGCTAGGAGAGTGCCTACAGGTTGACTGTTACTGTTCGTTGCTAGGAGAGTGCTTACAGGTTGACTGTTACTGTACTCTGCTAGGAGAGTGCCTACAGGTTGACTGTTACTCTTCTCTGCTAGAAGAGTGCTTACAGGTTGACTGTTACTGTACTCTGCTGGGAGAGTGCCTACAGGTTGACTGTTACTGTACTCTGCTAGGAGAGTGCCTACAGGTTGACTGTTACTGTTCTCTGCTAGGAGAGTGTCTACGGGTTGACTGTTGCTGTACTCTGCTAGGAGAGTGCCTACATGTTGACTGTTACTGTACTCTGCTGGGCGAGTGCCTACAGGTTGACTGTTAGTGTAGTCTGCTAGGAGAGTGCCTACAGCTTGACTGTTACTGTACTCTGCTGGGAGAGTGCCTACAGGTTGACTTTTACTGTACTCTGGTAGGAGAGTGCCTACAGGTTGACTGTTACTGTTCTCTGCTAGGAGAGTGCTTACATGTTGACTGTTGCTGTACTCTGCTGACTTTTCTGTACTCTGCTGGGAGGGTGCCTACAGGTTGACAGTTACTGTACTCTGCTAGAAGAGTGCCTACAGGTTGACTGTTACTGTACTCTGCTGGGAGAGTGCCTACAGGTTGACTGTTACTGTACTCTGCTGGGAGAGTACCTACAGGTTGACTGTTACTGTACTCTGCTAGGAGAGTGCCTACAGGTTGACTGTTACTGTACTCTGCTAGGAGAGTGCTTACAGATTGACTGTTACTGTACTCTGCTGGGAGAGTGCCTACAGGTGGACTGACACATCGTTCCAACTGTTTGCCCAGCAGGTGGCAATGTACCACCACACTTGACCCCTACCTTTTTTCCCACCCACCCATCCTCCGCATTGTACTTTCCTCAGAGTGGGTTCAGAAGCTTCTGCCCACCTGCTTCAATAAATTAATTATCTGCAGCACCTTGCATGTGTCGTTTCTTATTGAATCAATGCTTGGAGTATGAAGGAGGTAATTGAATAATACTAAGAGCTATAATTGGATCTTTACTTTGAGACTGATGCTGCTAGTACGAGCAGGGTGAATGGACAATACTCAGAGCGGGCAAAGCAATTAATTATAATTGAACCTTAAGCGAACATTAAAGTTGCATGGTCCCATGGTTTTGAATTCCTGTCATTTTCTGAAATAATGATATTAGGTTGATCGTTATGATCTATCTTACTTTTGCTTGAAGAAACTTTTATTTGAAATGGCTAACTTTTGAAATACTTAAAGCTCAAATAGACTAAATTAATTTGGCAAGAACACCAAAACTCTGACGCTGTGCATAGACTGCTGCAGAAATAAATGATATTGAATTGCTTCAGTATTCCCTTCTATGTGACGCTACATGATTAATATATGCACCACCACGTAAGTTAGATATGTAGACTACAATCTACCTAATTGTTTTGGTTTTGAAAATTTGATTTTCCATCGGACTATGCAGCTATAAGATGGAGATAAGAAAGTGGTACCAACCAAGGATCTCATAGTATGCTATAAAGATGCACTATACAATATGCCTATTGTGAGGTGGACATTTCAAACTCACATTCCACATTTAATGTAGATAATATTCACGCTAGAAGAGCATGATTCTGTAGTTCGGAGCACTATAATCCTCTGGAAAACTTCCACATATACAGGTAGGTGTGGGTAAGTGGCAGAGTGGTTAGAGTGTCTGACTTTTTTCTAGGTCGAACTCCTAATCGGAAGGTCGGTGGTACGATTCCCTGTTCCCCCACCTATGCCAATTTGGATTTCCACCACTGTGTATAACTTACAGCGTCATCAAAGGCCAGTTGCTATCATACCATGTCTATGTGGTGTGGGAGGTTAAAAATCCCTTGCGTCGGTAAAAGTGTAGGCTTGGGCTTTCTATCGACAAACTGTCTAATGGTGAAAACAAGTCTAGTCAGACTTATGCATAATAGGCAGTATATCTCTTCAAGAAAAAAGTTGATTGCATCATATAACCTATATAGTATTGGACGCTATCCATGGAATGGTAGGCGAATGGATTCGAATCACCCTATAAGTACAATGGTGCCAAGGCATCCGACCCACCCACTACACTAGTCTCAGACTGTGGATTCAGTACACAAATGAAGGATAACTATCTGAACTGGTAATGGTTACGGGCCCACTTGAATTCATTAAATAATAACACTTATAGATAATCTGACTGAGGGAGCGGGTCGTAGCTCAGGCAGTAGAGTGTCCACCTGTGAAGGTGTGGGTCATCGGATCGATCCAGCTCAGTGGACACATATGCAGCTTCGGCTATTTTCTGTTCCAACCAGTTGTCCACAACTGGTTCATCAAAGGCTGTGGTATGTGCTGTCTTGTCTGTGGGAGACATATAAAAGACTCCTTGCTGCTTATTGGAAAGAGTAGTCTATGTGGTGGCAGCAGGTTTCCTCCAAAGAAATATGTCAGAATGCCCATATGGTTGATGTCCAATAGCCAATTTGGTGGGTTTGATCATTTTGATTACACAGTACAGGCTGAGTGAGCTGTCTTGGTATTATGGGGTCTTTGTACAAACATAGACACTAATAAAGTCTGTACTAGACTACTAAATGACTGAAACATACAATCCTCCAAGCATTGTTTATCCCATCATTACTAACAACCTACTTACTCAAACTACTTCATGTAGTCAAAAAACACACCTGAGGTATTAACCTTTTAAGCATAACCCTATAAGCTAACCACACTCTATCTAACAGAATAAACAAACTATTCTACTGACACTCACTCCATCTCAAAATGTTAACTCCAACAACATGATAGTTTTGCAATTCACAACATAGTAGGCATACAAACCTATGAAGGAAAACTATGTACCTAACCACTCCGTAATGTAAAGGTCTAATCAATACACATGTATGTATCAAGTGTGTAGGAATACAACATATAACTGCTATTTTTGTATGTGAATTGTCAAACTATACCATATGTAAGCCTTTGAATGTTTGATATTGTTAGTTCAGCTGATTTGGGCTAGCTGCATATATTGTAAATAACTGTATTGTCACATGGCTGGAAGACCAGTGCCACGGCGCTGACAAAAGACTTTATTCAATGAATAAACTATATTTACAAAAAAAAATAAAAAAAATAAAAATGATAAAACATCAATGTGCTCTAGAGGCATCGTTAAATATAACAAGCATTCCTTGCTGATTGAGTACCCAACATGCTACACTACTGCGTGAGAGGTTGTGTGTTCGAACCACAGCTGACACGAATCATATAGTATTTTGGGTGAACACATGTTTGTAGTTGCATAATCCGATCATTTTGAGTTTCTGCGAACACAATTTTAGAAATAAATGCTAAGTTGATCAATATCATCTAATTTACTTTATTTTGATAGTCATCTTAAAGGGACATGCACAATTAATGTTTGTCAACACATCGAAATGGTGGACGCAGACATAGCTTTCGGGTTTCTTTGTATTGTGGCATCATAGAAAAGGAACATCAAACTGAACTATTATGCTTAAAAAATCCCCCCTCCCCCCCAATGTCTACGATTGGATATGTCGGATCAAATCCAGTGGTTTTGAAAATGTATGCCAAACACCACAGAAAGTCCTTGCCATATCCTAAAAATGGCAAGTGCCTGGCTAGGCAGCGACAATTCTCAGTTTTTAGGTAATTGTTTTGACTCGACATGGGTTCGAACCAGTGGGTTCGAATCCCACGTTCTACAAAAACGGGAGACGGACGGTCAACTCATTTGGCCATCCCGTCTGGTCTGTGGGTTTTTTTTCTTGAAGATTTATACTGCCTATCATGGATAAGTCTGAATAGACTTGTTTTCAGCATTAGACAGTTTGTTGATAGAAATCCCAGGCCTACACTTTTACCGACCTAAGGGATTTTTAACCTCCCACACCACATAGACATGGTATGAGAGCAACTGGCCTTTGATGACGTTGTAATTTATACACAGCAGTGGAAATCCAAATTGGCAGAGGTGCAGGCACAGGGAATCGAACCACCAACCTTCAAATTAGGAGTCTGACCTAGAAAAAAGTCAGATACTCTAACCACTCCGCCACAAAGAATACCGTGTACTGCTGATGTTAAACTTCTGATAGATGGTTTTTGGTAGAAAAGGCCAATGCACAATCCACATATAAACAAACAAAACCTATTTATTATAAAAACAACATTCATATTAAAATGATAGGGAAATAAGGAGTGCTGATCATAACGTACACACTGAAAGGATTCCAAATGTGGCAAATGTAATACTGATAATGAATAAGTGAGAGCAACTGCTTCACAGTGAGCATTTTAATTACTAATCAACAGCTTAAAATTACTCGGACAGTTGTAGTGCAATTAGACAAGAATGGCAAAACTCTTGTCTGTAAGGCATGGAAACAGCATCAACCATGATAATTAGAGCTTCTATATTACGATTGAGTCTACTCAATTATCTCAGGCACAGCGAAAACAACTCCCACACTTGAATTTGAACATTCACAGTCGTGGAAGCAGGGATCTAGAACTGGCAAAAGGAGCCTTTCAGATATAATTTACCTCGCATCACGCTTGTTTCATTGAGCACTCAATAAAGATGTAGCCTCGATATTCCATTTAGAGCTTGGTTGATACTTCGGACATTCATTCTAGTTCCTATATTTGTCTTCATTGCTATATAATACAGCGAAAGTCCATTTTCTTGAAGACTACCTGGATTAAATTCTGCTTTGCGTCAAAGGAAAGCAGATCCCTTAATTGTTTAAGAAAGGAGATTCTCATTGGATTTCAGTGTGTGTGGTATTATTTCCTGGCTAAGACTCTGATGACGTAGACATACAAAGCTGTATAAGTAGTGCTTAATTAGGACTTGGTTTGAAAGCTATTATTAATTATTAATAAAGAGGGAGAAGGCAGATTCGATCATTGACAATGTAATAGACTCCGCCAGTTAAGCTGGAAAGTACCCTATTAGAGTGGTTCCAGATTCTGCCAACATAATCTGATGTCACTAGCTTAACTGGAGGAGTGTAATACATGGAGAGA
The DNA here is from genome assembly GCA_030323885.1 of Branchipolynoe longqiensis. Lineage (NCBI taxonomy): Eukaryota > Metazoa > Annelida > Polychaeta > Phyllodocida > Polynoidae > Branchipolynoe > Branchipolynoe longqiensis. Next base: position 60,444,647 of record CM059193.1, on the reverse strand, counting down.
GCGGCAGTGAAATTCTAGAAGAAAATACAATATAGTTGTCTTTAAACAAACGATATATTACTAGGATAATAGCTTGAATCCTGTTGCAATATGAATATCAGATTTCTGAATATAATCAGGCATTGTATTATGTGTCCAAGCATTCTTTACAGAGATATATTATGTGAAGTCATACACAGTCGCGGAATGTACCAAACTAGATTGGTTCCAGATTTTGCCGACAGATGTCACTAGCTTAACTGCCGGGGTCTATTACCTGTTCTTACTCAAAGTAGTTGTCGTCTTTCACCAATTATAGTCACACAGAAGAAGAAATGAATGCAGGAATTAAAACATCCACTGATTAGGTTGGAGGCTTGGCTTTGCTGATCCCTAGCTGAGTAGTCTCGTTACAACAGGTGGTGGCTCAGGTGGCGGGAACCAGCTTGGCTACAGCACATTCTCATTCTAATTAAATAACCAGAAGACGGGACCTCACTTGTGGACCAATAAATTTGTATTAAAGAATAAGAATTCTTACATCCCGATGAATAATTATATATACTGTGAGGATAATCTGGATGTTTAACATTTACGTAGCATATTTTAAGAGAACACTTAATATTTCAAACAGAGTCCGCTCAGAGGTACAGTTCGATCCACAGCAGCACAGATAAGGGGAATTCAGTACTCAGCCAAGGGAGGGAGGGATGGTAAGAAATTAATGGATCCTCTCTCTCTGGATGAAGATGAGCAAGTGACACTTACAGTTACATGCATTCGACATGATCCATGAGTAGTCAAGGTAATGGGATGCAGCAGGGTTGATCAGCAACCTATGGCAGGCCGATGTGTGGTACCCGTTTCTTTGTTATAATTAAACATATTACCGTGTGCAACATATCCAATTCAAATTGTACTAGTGATGCTTTGCTACTAGATTCTAGTATTTGGCACTAGATGCACTTTTATTTTGGTGACAGGTAATGTGCGTATAGTTCCTTGTGATATGCCGCAAAGGAAGGAAGGAAGGAGCGAGATGAGACCGGATAGAGTGAGTTAATGGACCGGAAGTTGCTCAGTCTAACAGAGCTTATAACTTTCTGCTTCTCCCCAAAGAAAATTCAATTTGGACCAAAGCAAGAAAACTGCTTGAATCAACAATTCTTGTCTACCTATGTTCTAAAACAAAATAAGAACACAGTATACTGATGTGGACCCGCAGCACTTGTTGAATTATCCTCACTAAACCAGCAAATACAAACTAAATGTTTGTGTTGTTATTGAAGCAAGCATTGACAAAAGTTACTGATTATTGATTAGTAATAAATACAGTTGCGCTGTTTTTGTAGTTTTGTGAAAGAAAATCGCTAAGCATTTAGTAAATAGCTTTTTGACTACGTTAATACAACGTAGCTTGTCTGATATTAAATACACAATGGATCCCAGACGTGATGGCCGAATGAGTTCCGCGTCCGTCCCCCGCTTTGGTAGGTCGGGGAGGGTTCAAACCCTGGTCGAGTCAAACCCCATCATCATCATCATGCTGTCGGTCGCGATGCGACAAAGACTGCTTTCATTACTTGACTGCAAACCAATGACTTATAAATCGATACTTGTCACATCCAACCCAGGCACCCGGCATTGTTAGGATAGGGCAAGGAGCAGTGGAATGAGGAAGACCAATCATCCGGATATTCAGATACCCAATATATTAATATGGAGAAAGGTCAGCAATATCGAACTTTTATATATGAAGTGTTCAGGTGCAAAACCACATAAACACCAATTCAAAAATTGGGATAACATTGGAATCAAACCTACAAAATGTTTATTTTTGTATATTCCTACTTTTGTATTCATTGCTCCATAACCATATGATCATATTAAAAGTGGAATTAGTGAGAATTACAATTATTTCCAGGTACAAATCTTCTATTTAAACTACTTTTATTTGATGGGCGTTTACATGGTTTTGCGCCTGAACTCTTCATTATGTTCCTACATGTTTTGATGATTTTAAAGCGTTGTTGTAATGTCATTGCTTCTCGTTGTATCCTGTTAATGCCAACCAGTGGACTAGTAGTGTACGTTTTGTAAGTCATTGCTGTTACTCGCTGGGATAGTCTGTCAAATGGTCCTGCATAAATAAATGCTAACCTTGTGGATAGCGCTAACCTAATTATATTCTTATTTTGTGACGTCAAGCAGAGAAAGGATATACAGAAGTAAATATGTCATAATACAAGCCGTGTAATGCCGTCTAGCGGCATCACAATTCTAAACAGGCCTTTATTGCTAACATTCTAAAGCTATTCTGAGGATAATTAATAAAAAGAAGTCTGACTGGGCCGGATCATCGCGGGGTCGCAATTTGAGATTGTACCCGGTTTCAAATTGTCCTTTTCGTGAGGCGCATATGTGTCAAAATCGAATGGCATAATCTCAAACCGGGAAATTCTCTAACCAGAGCAATTGCAGTTTGAAATTGCCCTTTGGCTTTGATTGATGCATGCAATTCCATGCGTGTTACGAAAAGGACAATATGAAACCGGGTACAATCTCAAACCGTGATACCGGCTTAACCCCTGAGGTCGCCTAGCCTTGATGTGCAATGAATAACCCCAACTGAGAATAATTAGCGAAAACAATACAAATTATATGAACAGTCATATTCAACAATGCCACTTTGACATTGTCTAGGTCATATTTGCTGACATAACACAAACGCTACCTGTACAAACTATATTAATATTCTGATTCACTGCCACCGGTCAAAATGAGACTTTGTCCCAAACCTGTTTGTTGACCTTTAACATGCGTTGCTCATTCGGCGCCGATACGATCCATTGTCGCCATGCCGCAGGGTCGCCCTTATTGAACGACGGGCGCAAATGTCTGGTTGTTGCGTAGCTGCTATATCAATGTTGACTCATATTGACCTAATCGGAAACGCTGGTCAAGCATGTATGCGTGTATGCGTGTATATATATATATATGCATATGGAACAGGCCGTAGCTCAAGTGGTAGCGTCTCCAACTGTGAAGGTGTCGGTCATCCGATCGATCCGGCTCAGTGGACACATTTGCAGTTTCAGTTATTTTATGTTCCACCCAGTGGTCCACAACTGGTTCATCAAAGGTTGTAGTATGTTCTGTCCTGTCTGTGGGAAAGTGCATATATAAGACACCTTACTGCTTATCAGAAAGAGTAGCCTATGTGAAGCAGATTTTCTTCAAAGAAATATGTCAGAATGTTGATGTCCAATAGCTGATGATAATATTCAATGTGCTCTATATGCATCGTTAAATAAAACAAACTTTATATACATTTACATAGAAAAATGCACATATATATTTAACCGTTCTGTTCCTATAGTTCTATTAATATACCATGGATTCCTCGCTCCTTCTGCTGGCCGCCGCTGTCTCTCCATCCCATAGCCATTTCACATTTTCGTTAATATAATCCTGCCCGAGGGCCCACAGCCTATGTACTACATGTTCATGGGCTCTAACCCGCATCTGATGTGTATTAATTACGATTACTCCTCCGCTTCCATAGCTAAGGTTGACGGTGTACTCTGCCACCACTGCCACTTGCAAACACCCGAGATATTACCTATTATTATTATTGTCTGTATTAAGAAGGTGGTTACTAGTCCTGAAAAGAGTGTTATGCTACATACTGTGCTGTCTACATTGCTCCCTCTTCTGCGCAGAAGGCCAATAGTAAGAGATATTATAATGAACCAGTATTAGGGAGTTGACCATGATGGTTACTGTCATAAGGGACCTGTTCGTAAAGGGTAAGGAATGAAAGGAACGCCTCAATCACATTTTAAGAGCTCACAACTTTATTTATATTCCTACCAACACCATCTAATCTCTTCAAATGTCAATGATGTGAATAAATACCTCCCTTCCATTTCCTTTATAGTTAAGATACTCCTAATTACTGTATTTAAAGCCATATCATTGTCTAAAACATCAGAGCGCCAATAAAACACCTTCTGATGGGTCCGGGACCGACGTCTCGAACCTTCTACATTGCTAGGAGAGTGGTGCGGGACACTGCGTCGCGTCTCCTAGCAATGAGTTACAGCAGCATACCCTTCCCCGCATTTGATGGCCAATGCGGTTTTGTATTGGCGAGCAAAAACCTGCATTTCCATATGTGGGTCGCTCGACCGAAGCCCGCACTGGCAATAGAGCCAATAAATGTAAACAATACAGTTGTTCCAAATATATTATGCATTTGCATATGGCATCACCACATTGTGTTAATACAAATAAGGCATGTTAAAGATACAAATGTGGTGTTCTCTGTGGCGGAGTGGTTAGATTGTCTGACTTTTTTCTAGGTCGGACTCCTAATCTGAAGGTCGGTGGTTTGATTCCCCATGCGCCCATCTCTGCCAATTTGGATTTCCACCGTTGTGTATAACTTACAGCGACATCAAAGGCCAGTTGCTCTCATACCATGTCTATGTGGTGTGGGAGGTTAAAAATCCCTTGGGTCGGTAAATGTGTAGGCTCGGGCTTTCTATCGACAAACTGTCTAATGGTGAAAACAAGCCTATTCAGGCTTATCCATGATAGGCAGTATACATCTTCAACAACAACAAATAAACATGGTGAATGCATCTTAATGCTAGCCACCTTAAGAAGTGTGTTTGATGTAGGTAAGTGGATTTAACAACACCAACCAATAATAATAATAATTTAATTAGAGGGTTGAAAGAGAACAAAAGAAGGGGTATGGAGTAGATAACTATGGTAGTTATCGTAGTTATTATATTTCTGGTATGCATTGTATTTATATTATATATTGTAGTTATTGTAATTCTGGTATTTATTGTGCTGATTGAATGTACTGTATTTATTGTATTTAGTACAACTAATGAAAGGGAGATGTAATGCATGTGACTCACCCGATGACATGAGAGTAACAAGATAACCAGGGAACGTTGCAGAGCAACGGAGCTAGTAAATAAAGCCAGTCATGAACTGGAACTTGACGTGTTGACTCGTATCTTACATGGTAAGATACATATACGTATGTATATATATATATATATATATATATATACATACATACATATATATGTACGTGAATGTATGCATATAGGTATGCGCGTGTATGTATATGTATAAGTATTCATGCATGTAAGTGTGTCAATGTATGCAGATATGTATGTATCTACATATGGATGTGTGAAAGTATATATGTATATATGAGTTTACTCACGTGTATATGTATGTAAATGTATATATGCACGCATAGGCATGCATGCACACATATATGTATGTATAAATGTATGTGTGCATGTATTTATTGGTGGTGTTTGAAGGTACATATGTTTATGTATGCATGTGTATGCGTGTATGGATGCATGTAAGTTTATGTATGTTTGTTTAAGTATGCCGCAGAATGGCAGTGATGTGGGTTCACCGACCACTCTGAATACAATGTTTCCTTCCTATGGTTTGGAAAAACAGCCCCCATAACACAAGTACAAGGCTCCATATGTGCGGAATACAGAGCCACATTGAAATAGGGTGACAGTGGCATGTAGAACAGACTGTAGATATTCAGCAACTTCAGCGATATTCACACTATTATTTCTTGAATGCAATATTTGTATACATAACTACCCCGCTAACAAAGAAACGTCATACTGACGTCAGTATGACGTTATAAAATGTTACAATAATATTATAAAAAAACCGTCATATAAACGTTATTTTGTATGGAATAAAAACCCTTATATAACATTATTTTAATAATGTTCTAAAGACGTTTTTTAACGTCATTGTGATGTTTTGGGGTTGTAGGTTCTAATCCAATATGCAAAATATATAATACAACGTTGCATCATAATAATATTTGTATAAATGCTTTATGCTACACATCAGGTAATACTGAGTCAAACGTTGCATTTTAAACGATAATGGAAGATTCATAGCCATGTTGCCCTGAGTACCCCGGTATATAATGCTAAACAATGTTTTTAATGGGTACTTGCTGTGATCCTTGATGTTGGTTGCCCTGTAGTGACCCTTCCTTTTCTGTAAGTTTGTTCTCTTACTTTTCTTGAATGTCACTTAATTTAATGCAGGTTTGTTTCCCATTAAATGGTCAGAAGATGGTTGGCCCAGATCATGCTGTCCTTGTTACCAAATTTGTAGTGAAGATCACACCAATATCGACTAGATTAAGTTGGATTAGGTTTGGGTACACTTTATACCTCATATGTCTTTACAGTCTCTTCCAAGATGGCTACCCTCTGTCTCAGTCAGAATAGACCCCAAAACATTACAATACATGATATATTGTCAGTATTATCAGAGAGCGTGTATATAAACAGATGAGAGGGACAACTCCCGCGAAAAACGGTAACACAGGCTACAGTGGCGTTCCTGGCGGTTAGTGTTGAACAAGCCTTGAGTTTGCCGGTACGCTCAGTGTAAAACATTTGTTTTTATTCAAAATTAATAGAAATCCAGAAGCCTAACCTTATCAATTTAATATAATCCTTTTGGTAAACATGTTTTCTATATGTGTTCCAAACAGTTTGTTTCTATGTAGTGTAGCTTTAGAGATATTTCACTTTTTCTGTACGAAGACTGCTCAAGGCCATTGACAATGCCTTGAGTTTGCCGTACACGTAGTGAAAAACTTCAGTTTTATTCCAAATTAATAGAAATCCAGAACCCTAACCCTATCAATTTAATATAATCTTGTTGGTAAACATGTTTTCTATGTGTATTCCAATCAGTTTGTTTCTAGGTGTTGTAGTTTTCGAGATATTTAACGTTTTCTGTATGAAGATTGCTCACAGCCATTGAAAATGCCTTGAGGTTTGCCCATATGCTTAAGCTGTTCAACAACCACCACTTGGAGCACCACAGTCGGCAGCTGTTACATGCTCTAGTATGGGAGTTGTCCCTCTCATCTGTTTATATACACGCTCTCTGGTATTATGTTACTATGACGTTATAACATTACAATACATGGTATAACATCAGTATGACGTTACTGTGATGTTATAATGTACTATAACCAAATAATAACGTTAGCCTGATGGTACTTAACGTTATGTGTTAGCTGGGTAACCAGTGATGATGGAATTAGGAATGGAAGTTTGGTACTATATTATTGTGATCACATCGATTGATATGATGTTATCACATCCATAATTATCCAGTTGTAAAGACAGTTCATTGTGAACACATGTATTCGATACAGTGCACTTCTTCAAAGACCCTATAATACTAAGACAGCTCACTCAGCCTGTACTGTGTTATCTAAATGATCAAACCCACCACTTGGTGCGCTGGCTGTTCTCTTGGTTAAACAGTTGCTATATTATATGTATAAATGTATATATCAATGTGAGAGATGTGTGATGATGGTGATGATGATGATGATGCTGATGATGATGTGTATTTGTTCATAACAATTTCATATTGATGTGTATTCATACTTCCCTATCTCATGTATATTATAATTGTATGTGTTTACATGTGAAACACCAACCAGCAGCCAGGCTGATCAAACCCACCACAAGGTGGCACTGTGAAATTCACATTACCATGGGAGAGATAGGGAGTGAGCCGTCTTAGTATTATAGGGTGTTTGACTTTTTCTAGCTTCATTTGTGTCTCTTTCCGGGCACCTATTTTGCCATCTGACGGCAGCAGGTTCAATAAAGTCTCATTTCCGGTCTACTTAAAAATGAATCGTCCGAAAGAGCATCACATTTTCAAAACCAAAACAATTATCCAGATTTGATTCTACATATCTAACTTCCAACCAACTAGACCGATGTATGCATATGACCGTTGGAGGTGGGGGGAGGAGCGACTCCCGCGACCACCGCTGAGCGACCAATCGGCGCCCAGCTCATATAACCTCTCCGCCAGCACCGCCCAGCGCACAAGTTTGGGGAGTGCGGGTTCGAATCCAATATGCAAAATATATAATAATAGGTTCCGTAATAATAATATTTGTATAAATGCTTTATACTACACATCAGGTAGTCAATTTAATAGAGTAATGGTGCTGGTGGCCTGGTCAGGTAGTCAATTTACTAGAAACTGTTTCTGTTGAGGCCTATGGTGTCAGAGTTTTGGCCTGCTTGCCAGGACTAATTTGACATGTTTGCACTTCAAATATCTCAAAGGTTAGCCATTTAAGATAAACATTACTTCAAACTGAAGTAAGATAGATTATAGCAATCAATTTAATATATTTATCTGAGAAAAATGACAGAAAGTCTAAACGCAGCGAACTATGCAACTTCAAAGGAGAAGGCATTGACACAGATTCTGACCTTTGTTTCATGGCGGTTCCTTCTGAAGACCTCACTCAATCCGTGGCTCGGGAAGTATAAGATAACACTTATTATCGCTTTGATGAATTCCCTCCGCCCTGAACCCTTCATCTCCATGTGTGCAACGACCAATTTCTTCCCACTCCATCAAAAGCCTATTCATTGTGGGCTCTTTCACAATGGGGGAATTGTCTGGCATGTAACCAGCACCGTACGGGTTGCTTTGTTAAGAGAGGGGTTATTTCACCTCGACATGGATTGTTTTATCAGACATCACTGTTAGCAGCTGCTTTATTCCAGTCACAACAGACTTTCTTCCCTTTCATTATTTGACTTAAGCACCCAATTGAGGCCAACGGCAATGATGATTGATGGACGTTTATGGTTGACCTTGTTCTTGGACAAGATATATAATTTCCAATTCTGGAGGACCGGACATAGCTCAAGCGGTAGAGTGACCTCCTGTGAAGGTGTCGCTAATCCGGGATATCCTGCTCAGTTTAGGCTATTTTCTGTTCCAACCATGGTCCACAACTGGTTCATCAAAGGTTATGGCATGTGCTGTGCTGTCCTGTCTGTGGGAAAGTGCATATAAAAGACCATTTGCTGCTTATTGGAAAGAGTTGCCAATATTGCGGCAGCAGCTTTCCTCAAAAGAGATAATTTACATACGGGAACAAACTGGAGACAAGAGAGAGATGGAGATAACAAACATTTATTGGAGAACATAACCTGCAGGCAGGTCGGTCTTGGCTGGAGAACATATCGGTATCGTGTATCATGTATCGTGTCAAGAATTAATTGACAATGATGTTATTGAGGTATCGTATAGAGTACCAGCAAGGTTAAATGGTGTCATGATCGGTGTCAGGCATATCAAACAAGTGGATAGTGATTAGAGATCAGACTAGTTAAATGTTGTTATGTTTCAGAAACGGAAAGGTCAAGAAAGAGATGAGAGAGAAGAACTAGCACAGAACCAGCAGCCCTCAACCCCTACCCCTTACCTCCTCCATTATCGGGTGGGTGGGTGGGTGAAGCGACTTGCCAGGAGCCAGGCCAGCGTGAAAGTGAAGTGCGGGTCCGCAGTGAGTGACGAGGAAATAGGGCGAGAAAGTAGTGCCGAGAAAGTAGTGCATGTGTTCCCGCCAGTAAATTATCCATGTTGACAGTGCCAACATGCGTAATGTTAGAATGACCATATGTTTGATGTCCAAAAGCCGATGATAAAAATCAATGTGCTCTAGAGGCATCGTTAAATAACACAAACTTTCCCTTTCCAATTCTTTCCCACTGACACCCACTCAGGCTATATCACATGGCTACACATATATATGTGAATTATCTTCATTGTAATTTTCACTACCCTTCTTCAATCCAGCTATTCATGTAGCCTCTGTGAAACTTTGTCACTACAATCTGCAGTAAATAATCTCCACCAATACCTCACTCACCCTCTGATTATCTGGGTAACAGCTCACTGTGCAGGATAACCTGTGGAAAAGGTCTTATAGAGGGTTTCCAAAACTAACCTGACCTCTCCTGGCAATAGTAAGAACTGTTGTGCATGAGTTTTTTTGTTTGTTGTTGTTTTACGTCCTAGCAACATCTAAGGTCATATCAGGATGGGTACCGACTTGTAACAGTGCGCACTCCTGGCAACTTTATAGTGCAGCCCCACTGGGAGACCCGGCTGCCAGCCCCATTACCTGATATCCCACTCAGTCACATTATCCTGACACTGAGCCAATAGGTCCTTGCCCTATCCTAATAATGCCGAACACCTGGCCAGGAAGCCACAAGTATACATTTTTAAGTCATGGGTTAGACTTGACCATATTTCAAACCCACGATTCCATGATCTACCAACATGCGAGACAAACGCTCTAACTCATTCGGCCATCCCGTCTGGTCACAGTGCAGGATAACCCTGGAAAGGGTCTTATGGCAGATTCTCAACACTACCCCATCCCCTAATGGATTAATAAAAACCGGTGTTGTGACCTGCAATTGATTATTCATCATGCTCTGAGGAAAAGGTATAATATAAGATTTCCAATACCAACTCGTGCCCTGATGGAATAATGGAGGGAGCGGGACGTAGCTCAGGCGGTAGAGTGTCCACCTGTAAAGGGGTGTGTCATCCTATCGATCCTGCTCAGTGGACACATTTGCAGTTTGTGCTATTTCCCATTCCAACCAGTGGTCCACAACTGGTTCATCAAAGGATGTGGTATGTGCTGTCCTGTCTGTGGGAAAGTGCACATAAAAGACCCCTTTGCTGCTTATCAGAAAGAGTAGCCTATGTGGGGAAAGCGGGTTTCCCCCAAAGAAATATGTCTGAATGACCATATATTTGAAATCCAATAGCCGATGATAAAAATCAATGTGCTCTAGAGAGGTCATTAAATAAAATAAACTTTCCTTTTCTGTATGGAATAATGCAGTGAGTGGCAAGTGGTAATGGTGTTGGCAACCGCATGTGCAGCATGTTCTGAGAACATTTTCTTATAGAGGATTTCCACCACCACACCATTCACCCTACTTCTTGATGAACCTTGCAAGAACTGATGGTGGTCGCAGTGCAATGTGCCTCATCCTCTGCCAAAAACGGTTCGCTGCCTTCTGGTGACAGTGATAAGAACTAATGACACAATCACGGAATGGACAGGCCTGGAGTTTGGAAAGTCCCAGAGGGCAGTGGAGAACAGAGAAAAATGGAGAAGACTGGTTGCAAGCTCATCTATGGTGCCCCAACAACTCTCGGGATTGATGATGATGATCAACTAATGTAGCCGCAAACAGCTTACGGTGCATGCTCTGTCGAAATGGTTAATTCTGCAAACTTGACATTACACATCGGTAAATTTACATCTTATTTGCCATTGGCCCAGTACCAAACACCATCTAATGGAAACCAAACACAATAAATTAAAATCATCACCGCCTGCCAACTTTTGAGATTTGTGATGCTTTCTGAACCAAGATGGCGGCCGGATAGGTTACCAACGCAACCAACGAGATGAGGACTGACGCCAATCAACTCCACCCCACATGACTAAATGACAGACTGAAAGGGTTAATCAGAGAGGAAACATACTTCTTGTGACCAGCTTTAAAGTCTTTGTTAAGAAGCGCTTCCTTCTCATCCGCCTTTTTTTCCGGCTCTTTTTTTTCTGAGCGCAGTTTTAATCTCTCGCAGTGTGATTAACTTCTTCTTGTTTTACTCGGCACCTGCTCAAACAAGCAGCCAGCAAGACAGAGTTTTAGGCATGCCCGGTTTGATCCTGTAATGAAGTTTCCCTGATTTAAGGGATGGAAAATAATCCTACTACGAATTCCACTATGAGTGTCAGTACATTAATTATAGCTTATATATATGAGATATCCATGATGTCTATGGACTTGTACGAGTATAAATAACATAAGTCGTCTGTATTACTACTATTCCTGAAGATGACTGGTGGTGCCGCCATGCATGTCCACCTAAAGTAATGTCTCCCAAGTGCCCAACGTCAGCATTTCAAACATGTAATAGAAGGACACCATTTGACCTCTATGTAGGCATACACAGAATTCAGAGCATCCCACTGACCTTTTCTTACTCACCTGACAGACTTCTTCCCTGACTTTGTCCTCCCTTAGCCACCTCTCCCTGACCTACTGACACTCTCCTGGACCTGAACTCCCATGCCCCCAACCCTCCCACCATAACACATTGTTTGTTTGTTGTTGTTTTATGTCCTAGCAACATGGAAGATCATAGCAGGACAGGTACCGACTTGTGACAGTGCACACTCATGGTGACTTTATAGTGCTGCCCCACTGGGAAATCAGGCAACATCACCATGACCTGATATCCCACTCAGTCACATTATCCTGACACTGAGCTAACCAGTCCTTGCCATATCCTATTAATGCCGAGCGCCAGGCTAGGAAGCGACAAGTATCAATTTTAAAGTCATTGGTTTGGCTCAACCGGGAACCAAACTCTAGACCTTCCACACGTGTTATATCGATTCGGCCACCGAGCCTAGTTGAAGAAGTGTCATCTCCCTGGTAGCCGCTCCCGTCGACAGCCCACCACCCAGGGACTGGCATGGTAGCGACAGCTTAACCTCAACTCATCTCACCCAGTGAACCCCAAACAATAACATCTCCTCTCCCCTCACACAACCTCACAACGCACCCACTGACACATTCACCATCCTGACATGACCTTAGATGCTGCCAGGATGTAAAACCCCAACAAATAACCTCAATAGCCAGCCAGGCAATGCGTGTATGTTGAAAATCTATGATGTAAGCGTGAACAGTCAATGTGTCTATAGTGAGACAATGACAATGACAACGACAATGATTTTGTTTGTACTCTGTCAAACCCTCACAGTGTACTACAGCAACAATATAACATCATGTAGTGCAAATCAAATCGTGACTCAAAATAGCATGTTTATGCAAGTAATGTTAAAAAATTAGTTTGACATATATATGGTTAACCATCGGACTATTCCACCCCCGCTTAAGGTGAGCATACGTGTTAATTTATGTAATTATTTCCATGTGAATTTACGGGGGCCTGCCGCGGGCCACCGCCGCCTCTCGTCCTGTCTGCAGGTAGACCGTCGCCGTCGTTGTCATTCCCGGGCTAAGGGTGGACAGCCAGAGTATCATATAAATACGGTTCGTTGTCCCTCCTCGCATTTATCATACCCAGCCCAGCCCGCATTTCCATCGGTCGAGTAGTCTCGCCCACTTCATATGTATCAATATATATCATATCATAACTAACCTAGGGGGTTTTTAGTGTTTATTTCTATGGATACCTCCAACTTGCCCCACTACATATTACAAAACACAAACCGTTAGTAACCACTATTTAGGTCATTCAGGTGCAGAGGTATAACAAACACCCGTATGCGATTATAAGAGTCAGCTAGCAGACACCTGTTTAAAGTTAAATGTAGTTTCACAAAATAGAAACATCACGCTAGTTGATAATAGTACGTCCACAAACTTGCACAATTCACAGGAACATGTACAGAATTAACTGAGAATGGGCCAGAATTGAGCCTACATCCCAACCTGTGAACACGCAACCTGTTTCACAGCATCTACCCTTCCTCACAAATCAGCCAACGCTAACTAGTAGTGACAAATGAAGTTTATTTGTTTGTTTTTATGCTACGTCCTAGCAACATCTAAGGTCATATCAGGACGATTACCGACTGTGACAGTGCACACTCATGTCAACTTTATAGTGCTGGCACAATGGAGGACCAGGCCACAAGCACCATGACCCGATATCTAACTCAGTCACAGCATCCTGATACATCATCATCATCATGCTGTCGGTCGCAATGCGACAAAGACTGCTTTTATTTCTTAACCGCCGCTATTTCGTGCGGTTGTGCATTTCATTAAAGCTGCTTGCAAAGTGTTGAAGTGCTGCTGGCTTTTGCAAGTTACTAGCAACACTCTCTAGGGGAGCAAATAGATCTCTCACACCAGCAAGAACACGTCAAGACAGGCGCAAACTATTTGTCCCTGAAGTGGCTGGCTGAGAGATGTTGGAAGTTCCATTCATCACCGCCCTTAATTCTGCCACGGAAGCATGGTTTTCTGTTAGGGTTTGCTCCCTTAGCCTTTGGTTCTATCAAGAACCTATACCACAAGGCAGTGGTTTATAACTTTGCAAGGCAGGGGCGTCAAGCTCCCTGAGGTATTTTAGCAGATAGGCACTGCATTACCCGCATACCCAATCCTGATACAGTACATGCATATAGTCACTTCTCCACCCTGCTCCCGATATATTCGCTCCCTGCCCCACCTGTCACCCATACCCAACCCACACTCCCCCCCATCCCCCACCACTCCCCACATCCTGCCCTCCACCCCTACATCCTGCCCCTCAACCCCCCCGCCCCCCGCCCCCACACACACCTCCTCCAGCCTCCACTTCATCCTCCGGCGGTATTATCCGCGCCATTCCCCCTCCCTGACCTTCACCCATCCCGACCTCTGGTGACCCCTGGTGTCAGTCGACCTCTCTCCCCACGGGATCCAGAGGCAGCTATCCCCGCAGATTGACTCGACCGGAAGTGTCCGTCCGACCATACCGGAAGTGGGCGCAGGATGCGCGCACTGGCTATGGCTCTGCCCTGTTTCCAGCTGGTCACAACCACTAGCCTCTGGAATGGGGCGGGGGGTCAGGTATTTCCGGTCGGTGCACGCAGTGACGCCAGCATCTGAGTATGAATAGCCAGCTGAGCGATCTGCACCCGCAAAAGCTCTCTGTAGCAATACTGCGTTCATATAATCCATACAAGTGAATCGCAATAGAAGAGATCCAGGTGTGCTTGTGTATGTGGGATAGCGCTTACATTCCATATGTATGCGAATAGCATAACTGGTTTTATTTTGAGGAAATATCTTTATTCTACATTTGTCATCACCATGACAGTGGTTACAAGTCATTGGTGCTCCCACACATTCAGATTATCCTGATGCTGTGCAAACCAGTCCTTGTTATATCTTTAACCGTTCTTATTTTCATTCTCAGCCTAAGGCGAGCCTAAGTGTTATTTTATATAATAATTTCCATGTGAATTTCCTGGGCCTGCCACGGGCCGCTGCCACCTCTCGTCCCGCTGCCGGTTGACCGCCTTCCTCGTGGTGTATCCTGGGCTAAGGGCAGACAGCCAGAGTGCTATAGAGCTATGGATTGACCCTCTCCCCGCATTTTATAGATGTGTATTAATTATTCCCTTAATGCTCTGGCTCTTCTCCCGCAATTCAGTTTGTTATGTGTGCTACCTGCAATAATCTAGATCCAAAACAGACACCCTATATTTAGTGTCACCGCTGTCACTTGCTGAGTTCCCGGCCCTTAATTACATATAGAATAATCAAATATCAATATCAAGTTGACCATAGCGGTTAATATACTTAAGGACTGGAGAATAGTAAAGAATGGAAGGAACATTCCAATCACTTTTAAGAGCTCACAGCTTTATTCCTGTTCCTACTGGTACAATCTAAGTTCTCGCATGACGATCGATACAAATAAATAAATCCCCTCCCATTTTTATTTAGTCAAAACAATTTAGAATTCCGACAATCAAAGCCTAAATCTTGTCTAAAACATCAGAGCATGTAGAAACACGTCCGATGGGTCTCAGCCCGAGCGCTCGACCTTCCACCATTGCTAGGAAAGTCACAATCTGCGTCTCCTAGCAACATGTTACAGCCGTCAACCCAGCCCCACATTTGATGGCCGATGCAGGCCTGTCTCGGCGAGCAGCCCACATTTCAAAATGCGGGTTGCTCGGCCCAAGCCGGCAGCGGTCATAGCTGGAGTATAGTCTCGCCCACTTCACATCCAACCAATGCCAGGCCCCAGGCTAGGTAGCGACAAATATAAATTGCATAAGTCATTGGTTTGACTCGGATGGGATTCGAACTCCCGACCTTCCGCACCCGAAGCCTACGCTCTACCGATTAGGCTGATGCGTTTGCAATAGGAAACAAAAAGAACTTTGACTTTCCTTCACAAATTAGGAGAACCCCCCGAATAGGGCATGGGTATCTATGCCGGATACCACATTCGCATGCCGCATACTGCGTCAATGGAATCTAAGCTTTAGGCAGCAGGCAATCGGCCACAACTAGAAAGGAAAAAGCAGATAGGGTCCCGGTGTTGGTGGAAAAGGTTGTGGATGAGGGTAGAAAGGAGGGATTGAGTGGAAGTAAGGCGCCATCTCTCTAACAACATCAACCTTATAACGACAAGGGAATGTCCCCTTCTTAAATATCCATCAACCTTTCAGAAAATTGGAATGTCGGTAGCCTGTCCACCTCTGTAGGTGTTGGTTATCCTATCGATTCCTCTCAGTGGACACAATTGCGCTTTGGGTTATTTTCCGTTTCAACCAGTGGTTCACCTCTAGTTCATCAAAAGCATCTATTCTCTTTATAACAAAGAGAAATGTATCTAACCTAAATAGTCATCATTCTTATAACAAAGAGGAATATGAACTCCATGCCAAAACGAAATGTCCGCAACCTAAATATCCATCACCCTTATAGTAAAATGAAATGTCCCCGAACCTAAATCTCAATCAACTTATAACAAAAAGGAATGTTCCCGAACCTAAATATCCATCAACCTTATAATATAATAAAATGTCCCCGAACCTAAATCTCAATCAGCTTATAACAAAAAGGAATTTCCCGAACATAAATATCCATCAACCTTATAATAAAATATAATAAAATAAAATGTCCCCGAACCTAAATCTTAATCAACCTTATAACAAAAAAGAATGTCCCACACCTAAATGCAACATCCTTGCATGAATTGGGAATATCCGTGACCTAGATATTCACCAAATCTATAGCAGAAGGGGATGTCGAATACCTAAATGTGTATAAACTCTATAGCAAATGGGAGTATTCGCAACTGAAAGCAGACACCAATCTTTAAGCAAAAGGGGAATGGCCCGCAACCTAAATTCAAACCCAATCCAACCCAATCGGCTTGAAAAGGCAGAACCAAAATATTAGACATACACCAGGGCCGCGTTTAGGGTTCGCCTAAGAGTCAACACTGAGTTGGCTATGTAACATCTTTTTGGCCTTTTTTAGCGTTCAGGCTTCACCTTGGAGTCACCTTGGAGACGTCTCGCTTTTCATGTAGGAGGCAAAAAGCACCTAGAAAATGGCCGCCGGATTCAATGGTTTCAGCCAATCAGAGCTGGTATTTTTTCTATTGGGGCCGCCATTTTCAAGACGACCAACAGCTATATGCTGTTCAGACTAGTGCAATTTCCAAGATTTCTCGGAGGCGCCTCCGAGGCGCCCCCTGAACGTGGCCCAGATACCAGTGGCAGGTAGTAAGACATGCGCAAGGCCTAGTGGACCTGGGGCCATATGCATGGAGCAGTGTTAGGGATCAAAACGCGTTTAGCGTGGGATTTCTGATTTAGCGCGGAAAAGTTGGTATGCATGGAGCAGTGTTAGGCCTAACACCGAGCGTTTAAACCCGGAAATTCGAACTCTGCTCATATCTGGTTCAGAGCGGTGTTAGTGCTAGGTTAGTGTCAGGATGGAACCCAAATCTACTCAATGCTATCATATTTAACAGAGTTACATGCGCAATAAGTGAAATTTAAGCAAATTAACCCTAAAAACGAAGCGATATTAACGCAGCAGCCGCATTGGCGGCGATATTAATGGTTATATTTTCGAATCGACGAACGTGAAGTAAACAAATCGCCGGTGGCGCCGCATCGACGTCGCTGTCCATACTGGCGGCGGCGGCGGTTTGTTTACTGTACCTTCGTCGATTCGAAAATATAACTATTAAAATTGCCACCAATGCGGCGGTAGCCTTGATAACGCTTCGACTTTAGGGTTAAATTGATAGAATTTCACTTATTGCGTGTGTGATTCTGTTAAATATGATCGCATTCAATAGATTTGAGCCTAATATATGGCTACAAACGCAGAGGGATTTCCCAAATCTATAAATACATTCACGTTTAGCTAACACTCACCGTTTAGGCCACCATGCATACGACTTGACCTCCTTCGCGACGCCTGCGATAAACGGTGATAGCTACCCGGTGTTAGAGGTATAACACCACACGCCGCTACCACTGCTCCATGCATATGGCCCCTACTTCTCCATCTAGCGCATTCATGTGCAGGCTGCACGCACCTACCATTTCCGGTACATAATCACGCACCCTGACGTGCACGGGCTCCGCCCATAATGCATTGCGGGTCACCATTCTAATAACTATTCCTCGGACAGTTTGGAAATAGATATTAAGGAACCGGTGTTCAGATGCGAATACAGTATAACCCTGTTAAACCAAGCTTGGTTAAACCAAACGATTGGTTAATCCAAACTTTTTTGTCGACGGGACAAAATACTAGCATTTATCATATAAAAAAGTTGGTTAAACCAAAGTCGGTTAATCCAAATTATCGGTTAATCCAAACAAAAGTTTCCGACCCCAGGCTACATCCGGTATGGTTAAACCAAACTGTCATGTGGTTATAAGGTCATCTGCGACCCCACCAACTTTTTTTGGATTAACTGATACTTTGGATTAACCAACTGTTTTATATGAGAAATGGTATTATTTTGCCGGGTCGCCGAACAAAATTTGGATTAACCGATCGTTTGGTTTAACCGAGCTTGGTTTAACGGGGTTGTGCTGTATTACACGTGCAATACACGCTTACTCAAAGTCAAAGTCGAAGCCAAAGCTTGGTTAAACCAATGATCGGTTAATCCAAACAAATTTCTAGGGTCCCTTCAAGTTTGGTTTAACGGGGTTATACTGTAGTGGGTTAGGGCGTTGGTGGCATTCCATGCAATAGATCGAGACGATCAGGATGGGATGCAGGACGAGTCCAACCCAAGACTTACATGCTTGAATCTAGTCACTATTTTGCATGGCGCATGCCAGGCGACAATACCAGGATATACTAAGGACAGGTTTGCTGAGTTTTAGGATAATTCACTAAGGCGGAAGCACAACTTTATTGTGTTTTTTTTTCATGATTCGTTACATTATCATTTTTCTTTTATTTTTTTTTTTTGTGACAAGTTTTTTATTCTGCCCATAACGTATAAGCTCCCGTGAGGGTGCTTGTTTTCAACGCTGGACAGCTGTGGTACTGGATTGGTCTGGTCCCGCACTCAGGAGTCTTTACCTGATCTTTCTCGGGCCAACCTTTGCGGTTTTGGGTGTTAGTAGTTTCTATATTAGTTTTTTTTTTAATTTTCAAGTTTTTTCCTAACCTGTATATGATAACTTAGCCTACTATGCACATCTACGCAGATGACATACAGGCCTGTGGGAGAGGATCCCATCCCATTGTGGTTTATTACAGCATCCTTTATGCCCTGTCCTTAGATAGTACATCATTACTTTAAAGTTGCATGGTCCGATGGTAAAAATATATTTTCAAAACTAAGACACTCACCTAGATTTGATCCTACATATTGCCCACACTAATCAATTGGTCCTGTATTTATGGAATAAATCCGATTTGTACATTCACACCACTGCTAGAGGAAGACATGTTCCTCGGAACTCACTTTCTAAGATGCAGGTCAATCTCGTGACCTCTCTGAGACTTTTGGTGGTCATGGCCTAATTTCACACCAGGTCAGGTATTTTTGCTTTGTTTATGTTCAGCAGAGCTTCTGTTATCTGCTTTTCTTCTCATTAGCTAGATTATAAATTGTGTTATCTCACTCACTTGATAGTTAACCTTATAAAGTGTCACTGATATAGAACTGAAAGTGTAGGAATCAGGATGTTTACTCCATGCCAGTATTCTCGATATCGGCGTGATATCACCGCTGCGCGGGTGACAGCCCTGGCAATGACTCGCAAAGGGTAATGAGGTCAGTACACCACATGACCATGGCGAGATTGGGAATGGTGTCACAGCCTTGGCTTCCAGCCCGGCAGTTACGGCAAGCTTGCCGAAATTATTTTGAATGCATTTACTTCAAATATCTTCAAAATAACTTGGCTGTCATCAAAACCAACTCAGGGGAATGATAAGTAGATCATAACGATCAATTTAATATATTTATCTCAAAAGGTTTGGGAAAACTCACAAGCCATCGGACTATGCAACTTTAATTGGTCTATTTTCTCTGCTGGTTCAATGTTCGAGGCGCCGGTCCTAGGCCCCCCCCCCACCCCACACACACACACTAGTAGCCATATATCTGTATATTGACCATGTCTGAAAGAGCCAGCCCCAAACCCTGAACCCTTCCTTCTTTAACTTGTTTTACAGGGGTGAGTGGGTGGGTGAAGGTAGGTAGGTGTTGTCCGGCTGGTGGTTGAGTCTGCTATGGCGAGTTGCTCGTAGGCAGGTCACATGACTATTTTGCTGAGAAGCACCAGTTATGCCACCCAGGATCTCATATTCGAAGTTTGTATGGTTCCCGCGAGGTGGCTCCACCCGATCATGTGGAGCCGCAGACTGGGCCGGGAATTGATCGGTGGCGCCACAGTGCATGCTAAGATCTTATTATTATTATTTTTGTTGTTCTTGCTAAAATGTAGTTTATTCAATGAAAAATGCCTTTTGTCAGTGCCAGATCACTGGTCGTCTGCCCGTTCAGTACAATGTGTTGGTACGTTAATGAAACTATCAGTTGCAATACTGACCACATGCAAATCCTGTTCAATAATAAATGCATTATACATCACATAAATGAACTATCAGTTGTAATAGTAACTACATACAATCCCAGTTCAATACAAATATTATGCATTTGGTGAATATGCACCAAATGGTATTGCATGATTCGAGAATTTTCATTAAGCATTTTTTCTTCCTTTGTGTTTCTCTGTCCATTTTGTCAAAACATCAAACATATAACATATCTCCAATACACATCATGATAGGCAATAGAAACCCGGAAATGATCCATCTTAGGGTTAACATTTCGACTGTGACCGAGTGGGATATCCGGTCATGGTACTGACATTAATGACTGCAACATTGCAGCACTATAAAGTCAACATCAGTGTGCACTGTGCCAAATCGATATCCATGCTACTATGACATCAGATTTTGCATTCATTCACACAAACTAAATATAACGCAAACACATATCTACACTGTATTAAATGATACAAGTTGTACTTGATTGACACCCCATTGTCCCTGCCATACACTTTGTACGACTGTCAACATGTTGAAAACATTGGATGATCCCTTACACGCTAATGTAGTAACAACAATGTATAATTAAAAACAGAACGAGACAGTAGTATAAAGTGGCAATTTAATTCTTTCTAATTAGCTTGTTACATTACTCTTGATGATGACAATGACCTTAGATATTTCAAGGATTACAGGCACTTAACCCTATCGGTACATCATACTAGTTGGGTGGGTGGGAGGGAAATCTTGTCGGAAGAAGTACGTCCTCTCGGTTTGAAAAGTCTGGTCGAAGTGAAGATATCCAGTGCCACGTCATCGGCTTTGACTGGAAATCCCTACAGGTGGCGGGTCAATCGGCGACCATTTTAGTTCTAAACTCAAATATAGGTGTCGCCACAATCTGATATTAAACTAACTGCGTAATTAAGTTAACTGCGCAATAAGGAGTTCAAGAAGTATCATGTAGGTGGCACGTCGATCAGCGGCCAAAGTTATTAGTTCGAAGAATAGAATACAGTCGGCGCCACAGTGCCTAATCTACTGAGATTCACAGTCTCGTTCATTCAATTACCCATGTTGCGAACATCATGGACAATGTAATGACAACAATAGCACCCACGAGGCAACATGACACAACATTCCTCATTCATGAGTAATATCAGAACAGGTTGAACAGTTTGTGTTAGTTTTTATATATCCCTTATCTACTTCTGCTATTATGGTAGGCTCAGTGACTGAAACAACCACAAGAAGACAACATTGTACTCACATGGTTGTTTAATCTCAACATAGTTGCTACGGGCACATGTACATAGCATGGAATGGCTGGTGGCCGTGGTGAAAGAGAGAGAGAGCATGTGACCTGCACCCTTATTTATAGGTTTTTATCCGGGTATCAGTCAGGTGACCCTAGCTTGTTCCTGGCAGGAGCTTGGCTGCATAGTCCAGATGCAGCCGGGTACCAGTGAGGTGACCTAATTAGTTGGTAACGAGGAGCCTGTTGGCTGCAGCATACTAATGCAGAAGGGTACCATCAGGTGACCTAGTTAGCTGGTACCTGGCAGCCCATTGGCTGCAGTGTACCAATGCAGCTGTCACCTGCTTGGTTGCATAGCATTAAATAACAATCACCCAAAAATTCCCAAATATTTTACAAGGTGTTTAGTCTGTGAGATATGTGCTGTGTATAATGCAATAACACAACTAGACTCACTCAGATGTGGTTTTGGCAAGATATATTTTTAGACTACACTGGAACCTGCACCCAATTGGATAGAGTCGTATTTCTGTTTGTTTGTTGATGTTTTACGTCCTGGCAACATTTAAGGTCATAGTAGCATGGGTACTGACTTGTGACAGTGTGTACTCATGGTAACTTTATAGTGCGGCCCCACTGGGAAAGCATGTAAATACACATAGGTGCTTCCATAACCTGATATCCCACTTAGTCAAATTATCCTGACACTGAGCTAACCAATCCTTGCCCTATCCTATTAATGCTGAGCGCCAGGCTAGGAGGTGACATGTACCAATTTTATAAGTCATTGGCTTGACTCGACTGGGAACCAAACTCCCGATCCTCCACACGCTAGGCCAGTGCTCTACCAATTAGGCCACTGCGCCCGGTCTCATATTTCTTCTCATAGGTCACACATATACTCCTCATTACAGTCGTTTATCCTTCCCTCAGACTTGACGACAGCTCACCTACCATAAACGTAACTTCCCTCCCTCTCCCAGTACTTTCTAGCTCTTCCCTGATTGGCTATTCCTGCCCCCACCTCCTACTTACACTTACCGCAGTGACCGTGAGGGCAGGTGGCGCCTTCTATATGTTACTTTAAACCCTTCCCTCACACGCACACACATTTTGACTAAACTCTTCTCAGCACATACTCTGTCTATGTGCGGTGGGAGGTTAAAAATCCCTCGGGTCAGTAAGAGTGTAGGCTTGGGCTTTCTATCGACCAACTGTCTAATGGTGAAAACAAGTCTATTCAGACTTATCCGTGATAGGCAGCATAAATCTTCAAGAAAAAAAACCATCACTAGTTCCCTATATACATCTCATTTCCATCACTGTGCCATGCCTGAATAAGGTGCCATATCTTACAATAAGAGGGCACATCTTACAATAAGGGGGCACATTTTACAAATAAGGGGGCACATCTTACAAAGCGACCCCTACTGGCGTTCCGTAGCACCACGTGACCTCTGTGCCGGCATGGTGGCATGGCAGCGAGCACCACGTGAACCATCTCATTGGTCGCCGACTTTTGTTTCTGACGAGTTATTATTAGCCCGGGGCACATCTGAATGGACTTCCGGTTCCGTTGAAGCACCGGAAGCTCATAGCTCAAATTAATCGGTGTACTGCCCACTCCTCCAGAGTGGAGCCGCATCCGGTCAGACCAGGCGGGGATCTTCTGAAGGGACTTCCGCAAACGCCCCCTCCTCCGCTAAGCACCCGCCCCGCCCCGGCCCGCCCCGCCCCGCTCCGCCCTGCTCTGCCCCGCTGCACCCCGCCCCGTTCCCCCACCACTACCCCCGCCTCCACGCTCTTCCCCTCCCCCCCACCACTACTCCCACATCCACGCCCTTCCGCTGTTCCCCCACCACTACCCCCACCTTCCACACACTTCCTGCCGCATTCTCTCCACATCGCCGCTCCGGCACCACCCAGCCCATACATCATTCACATCACAAGAGGGAGACCGACCCTGTCAGTGTCAGTCGACATCGATTTCTGGGTTTCCCGCCAAAACCGTGTGATGAGCAGACGACAGATGGCGCCGACCAGCGTTCCGGCGGTTGACGGCTGTTTTCCTTCACGACGGAGCCAGGCCGATAGTGTAGACAGCAGTTAGTGGACACCACAAGCTCGGGCCTTGTTGTCCAAAGACACCCGGTGTTGTGCCCGAGGGTGAAGTTAGCAGGATGCTGTGCCGGACGGTGGAATAATAAGGTGTTATTCCCGAGGGTGGGATTAGCAGGGTGTTATTCCTGGGGTGGGGTCAGCAGGGTGGTGTGCCCGAGGGTGGGGTCAGCAGGGTGTTATTCCCGAGGGTGAGGTTAGCAGGGTGTTGTGCCCGAGGGTGAGGTTAGCAGGGTGTTGTGCCCGAGGGTGGGGTCAACAGGGTGTGATTTCCGAGGGTGGGGTTAGCAGGGTGTTGTGTCCGAGGGTTTTGCATTAGGACGGTGTTGTTGCCGAGGGTAGGAATAATAGGATATTATGTCCGAGGGTGCTGTTAGCAGGGTATTGTTCCCGAGGATGGGGGTAACAGGGTGACATACCCGAGGTTGGAAGAATAGGATGTTGTGCCCGAGGGTGGGGTTAACAGGGTGTTGTGCCCGAGGGTCTGGTAACAGACCTATGGACACCAAGAGTAGAATATATACATTTCCACTGATAACAACATTGTTATCTATGTCGTCATCCCTGATCAACTTAATAATATGCGGAGTTCACAACTGCAAGCCTTTTGATATGATCCATAAGGTATGTGAGTAAAAATAAGTGGAGGTTTATGAATTTACATATGGTAAAAATATACGGATTTTCGGCTTGAATTTATATATTGGCAGAGAGCATTACTATTCTCGGGCGACGGAGTGGGGACCAAGGTTATGTAACAGAGAAGCAATGGCCCCACTCGCTGTGTGAGACTATGTGGAAAATGTGATAACACATAGTGCCCAAGATTGGGATGTGATGTTCATATGTAAGAGACAGTTAATGTTCAGTGAAATGTTCCCTCCATGCACCAGTAAGAATGCAAGTGGAGGGGAAGGACATTTTTAATATGTTTATTGTAACTAACTGTCTGCAACTACCTGTTACCATGGGGCTGATGGGCAAGCACACCCAGCCATCCTTCATACATTATGGACACCACCTGCAGCTGGGGTTGAGTGACAACTGCCCCCTATTAAGGCATCACACACCCCCCCACCCCCACCCAGGCTGTAGACGGTGTCTGATTGGCTGGCTGGGGGAGGCCCAGTCACCTGCATTCTTTATACCTGACACACAGATCCCACTCTAATGCACTTCTTGAGACTCACTCTTGAGAGAGACTATGAGCTAGGCATTCTAGCAGCAGACACTCTTCTCTTGTCCAGGAACCCAGACACTCTGTTTGAGGCTCCTCAAACTAGCAGCAGCTATTCAAAAGAATAACACCTTATTATTCCACCCTCGGGCACAGCATCCTGCTAGCTTCACCCTCGGGCACAACACCGGGTGTCTTGGGAGCACCAGGCCCGAGGTTGTGGTGTCCACTAACTGCTGATTTGAGCTGAAAATTATTTTAATTCTCAGTAATTCCACTTTTATTGTGATGACATGATTATGGAGCAACAAACAAACAAGTAGGAATGTAAAAAAACCCAACTTTTTGAGGGTTTGAATCCAAGGTTTTTGTCAATTTTTGGATTGGCGCTTATGGGGTTTTGCACCTGAACTCATCATTTATGTTCCTATTTTGTGTTGTATAAAAGCAGACCGGTGGCGCCGCTCCACGTCACTAACCATCCCGCACTAAAATTGTCAATGGCTACTATCAATAGGAAGTGGACTCAGGTCTGCTGAGGCTATATAAACAAGCATGCTATTCGTGAACATATAGCCTGTCATTCTATTGACCTATACACAAAGGTTGGCATGAAAACACAGGAAATCTTTTCAAGTGTGATATGGCTGTGTATAGAGAAGAGGTCCTGTTGTGCGGTCTCCTTGCATTACAAAGAACCCTGTGGTTCTGAGGTTCAGATCAGCTTGTGTAAGGCCTATAGACAGAGGCTTATCTTGTTTCTTGTATCTTTGATACAAAGAACCCTGGTCGAGTCAAGCCAATGACTTAGACATTTATACTTGTCACTTCTTAGGGAGGCACTCGGCATTATTGGGATAGGGCAAGGATTTAGTTAGATCATTGTCAGGATAATGTGACTGAGTGGGATATATCAGCTCATATTGTTGGCAGCCTGGTTTCCCACTGGGGAAGCACTATGAAGTTACTGTGAGTGTTCACTGTCAGAAGTCGGTACCTGTCCTGATATAACCTCCGATGTTGCTAGGACGTAAACCAACAACAAACAAACAAAACAAAAAAAACGATATGTTACATTATCTATGTGCTCCACCATCCATGTCTATCTGAGGCAGTTTATTTCAGCTCAAATGTCTCTGTCAGAGAGTATGTCTCCAATGTTCAGGCCTGTATACATTGCCACAGATATAACCATTGTCACGGCATGACACTGTGCCCCCCTTGACTCCTGCCACCCTAAAAGAATATACAGATTGAATCTGCACCCCCATACATAATCTACAGAATGAATCCCCCCACAAATAATATACACAATAATCCCGCCCCCCTCCAACAAATAATATACAGATTGAATCTGCCCCCCAGAAGTAATCTACAGAATAAATCACCACCCACAACTAATATACAGAATAAATCACCCCTTATGAATAATGTACAGAATGAATCAGCTCCCCATAAATAATGTACAGAATGAATCACCACCCACAAATAATATACACAATAATCCCCCCTCTAACAAATAATGTACAGAATGAATCTGCCCCCATAAATAATGTACAGAATGAATCTGCCTCCATAAATAATGTACAGAATGAATCTACCCCCATAAGTAATATACAGAATGAATCTACCCCATAAATAATGTACAGAATGAATCTACCCCCATAAATAATGTACAGAGTGAATCTACCCCCATAAATAATGTACAGAATGAATCTACCCCCATAAATAATGTACAGAATGAATCTACCCCATAACTAATGTACAGAATGAATCTACCCCCATAAATAATGTACAGAATGAATCAGCTCCCTATAAATAATATACAGAATGAATCACCACCCACAAATAATATACACAATAATCCCCCCTCTAACAAATAATGTACAGAATGAATCTGCCCCCATAAATAATGTACAGAATGAATCTGCCTCCATAAATAATGTACAGAATGAATCTACCCCCATAAGTAATATACAGAATGAATCTGCCCCCATAAATAATGTACATAATCTACCCCCATCAATAATTTACAGAATGAATCTACCCCCATAAATAATGTGCAGAGTGAATCTACCCCCATAAATAATGTACAGAATGAATCTACCCCCATAAATAATGTACAGAATGAATCACCCACCTTAAACAAATATACAGAATGAATGACCCCCCCACAAATAATATATATAATGAATCTGCCCCCCCCCCCCACAAATAATGTACAGAATGAATCACCCCCACACATAATATACAGAATGAATCTGCCGCCATAAATAATGTGCAGAATGAATCTGCCCCCATAAATAATGTACAGAATGAATCACCCCCACACATAACATACAGAATGAATCTGCCGCCATAAATAATGTACAGAATGAATCTGCCCCCATAAATAATGTGCGGAATGAATCTGCCCCCATAAATAATGTGCAGAATGAATCTACCCCCATAAATAATGTACAGAATGAGTCTACCCCCATAAATAATGTACAGAATGAATCTACCCCCATAAATAATGTACAGAGTGAATCTACCCCCATAAATAATGTACAAAATGAATCTACCCCCATAAATAATGTACAGAATGAATCTACCCCCATAAATAATGTACAGAATGAGTCTACCCCCATAAATAATGTACAGAATGAATCACCCACCTTAATCAAATATACAGAATGAATGACCCCCCCACAAACAATATACAGAATGAATCACCCCCCCCCCATAAATAATATACAGAATGAATCACCCCCCCCCCCCCACAAATAATATACAGAATGAATCACCCCCCCCCATAAATAATATAATTATGAATTCCCCCCCCCCCTATAAATAATATATATGGAACGATTCACCCCCGACAAATCATGTACAGCATGAATCTACCCCCACAAATAATGTACAGAATGAATCACCCCCCCCCATAAGAAATACACATAATAAATCACCCCCAATCAATAATATACAGAATGAACCCCACCCCCCACAAGTACAAAATGAATCATCCCCCACAAATAATGTGCATAATGAATCACCCCTACATACTGCTCTTTAAGGATACAAACACATGTTTTGACAAAGATATGATGAGATCAGGACCTGTTCATCAATTGACAAATTTGGTGGTTCAAATATTGGGTATGTATGGTCTGGGGTAACAATCACAACATAATTCAAAACCAGACACAGATAATCCTTTTATGGGCTAATAAATTTATTAATCAGGCTTAATCAATTTTCACAGCAGCCTTGCTGTCTACACCTTTGGGAACATGTTTCATACAAGCTATCTCCAATAGTACAATTGGACTATTAGCTATTATTACTCTATCATCAGCAGGTAGTACAACCTGTGTCTTTATCATTTCTTTAAGGGTTGTTACTTATATGCAGGTCATCTATAGCAATTTACTAATTCATTATTTCATTACTTGTATGTAGTTCGCGTCTATGACTTGAAGCAACTTGACAGAGGACATGAGGCAGCAGCTCGGGCAGATCACGGTCACACGTTCAGCTCACATCTGGCACACACACACACATTCGCCACTCATTTCATTCAGCACTTTTATAACAGGGGAATAGGAGCCATAATCTCTCAGCCTAACAAGACATAAAGAAGCTGGGAGGGTGGGATGGTGAAACTAGTAATTTTGCTCAGGTGATCCGTCGACGACGGTGGCCAGGTAAGGACTGGACAAGCCTTGAATCTACTACCGGAAGTTAACTTTGTACATAGCGACGCGCGCTACGAACGGTATCTATGGTGCTACTCATATCAAGCCCGTAGTCAGGGTTTGTGAATTATGCATGTTTCCGGCAACATGGACAATTTGTTGTTGCTATTTACTGTATCTGCATATTGACTTAATAGTACAGATCCATCCTGCATTTAAAACATGACCGTGAGACGTTATGCTATGGTTCCTGGTGGTATCGGGCATTCACTAACCAGGCGCTGTATGCTTGACACGGTGTTAGCAAGCCAAACCTGGTTTTGGCGGGGATTTCTAAGGTAGCGGTGAAAACTCAGTATGCAAGGAGCGGTGTTAGCGCAAACACACCGAGTGTAAGCTAACACCATGTCATGCATACGGGCCCAGGGTAGTTGTGCATCCTATTTGGGCTGATGATATGATTGCCCGAGTCCAATGAAAACATCAAATTTTCAAAACCAAAACACTTATCTAGATTTGATTCTACAGATCCAACTTAGATACTGGTGCACTTATTAAACATTTGTCACCACACAGAAGGGAATACCGAGGCAATTGAATATAACCTGTTACTGCAGAAGCCTATGGGGTCAGACTTTTGGCGTGCTTGCTAATATTTATTTTGCATGGATCCACTTCAAATATCTCAAAAGTTAGCTACTTAGAATAAAAGTTACTTCAAGCTAAAGTAAGGTACATAATAACGATCAACCTAATGTATCTATCTCAGAACATTTCAGAAACTCAAAACCATCAGACTATGCAACTTTAATGTTGACAAAGGAAAATCATTGTTCTGCTCGGCTATTTAATGAATATTTCTACTTTGTATCTTTTGTTGCTTCATTCATTGAGTAAGTCCAGGAAATTCTAACCCGGGAAAATCAGGCTATCTCAGTCCACTGCTCTCTGCCCCGTGCTACTAACAGTACCTGACTACAGTTCAATCCCAGGCCAGTAGTGACAACTCTGACTTTCTAATGCCTAAACTTGTCAAAAGTCGTTCCGATGGCCGTAAAGCCTAGGTCACACCTACCCGGATCAGGGGCCGGACGACCCCCAACCCGTGATCCGGCGTGGTCCGTGTCGATCCCACGTTATCTGTGGCTCATCCTTGGCTGGTCCTTGATGGTCCGTGGTGATCCATGGCTGGTCCTTGGTGATCCGTCATAACCTCGGGTCGGGCCCGGATGTTTTAGAATGTTTAAAACATCTGGGGTGATCCAGGGAATATTGCAATCCGGGGTTAACCAGCATAATCTGTGTGTGAGCCGTGACTAGTCTGGGTTGTCCGGGGGTCGTCTGTGTCTCGTCCGGGGCAGTCCGGGTCATTTTATACTTCGGGAGTAGTTTGGGGGTTGTCTGGGGATCGTCCGAGGGTTGTCCGGGGGTTGTCTGGGGCTGATCCGGGACTGATCCAGGAATACTCCATGGCTGTAGACCATGGCTCGCCCCGTTAGGTGTGAGAGCGAGGCAAAAAAGACCAGAAATAGCGATTTTATCCGGGGCGGTCCGGGGGAGTGGTCCGGGGGTGGTCCGGCTTAAAATCCGGGGCTCGTCCGGATACGTGTGACTTGGGCTTAAGTCGCCGCATCGGCAAAACCATGCTGCGGCCGTATGGTTGGATTTGATCCCCATATGACGACCACACATTTGTGTACTTGCTGCAAGTGGTTGCAATTTGTTTAACTTGACAATCAACTTTTTTTTAAATTGCAAGGCCATAAGCCGCAACCCCAGTGCATAGTATCACAAGGTGACCTTATGGTGATGGTACAGTGGCTGTATTGTGACTTCCATCATGCGGCAGCCACAAGAAACCTTATTGCTGTGATGGCAAAAAAATATGGGTGCCGATTTCCATACGGGACGCGGCATATTTGTGAACATTTCTACCGCAGACCACAACACGTTACGGTTAATAAGAATCCTGTCCGTAGACCACAAATAGCATACGGCGGCAGCATGATATGTGCCCCAAACATAAGTGATTGCTTAGGCGCAGCCGGAGTTTGACTCTACTATTTGCCATTTGGAAAGTGAATAGTCAGCTCGTTCCTCCCATTCCAAGTGTTCTCATATTGGACGACGGGGAATGGAGGAGGTGTAGTGGGGAGGGGTGGAGGGAGGAAGCAGATGTTTTGTAAAGAGGACATTTGAGAATAATTCAAGTAGTCACTGAGAATCCATTTGCCTGGCTGAGTCACGTGGGGGGCGGGGAGTGTCACGTGACTTGTCCTCGATGATGTTACTCCATTAGGAATGTCGAATTGACTGTCATCCTTACAGAGAAACTGCATTTATTTGCTTTGTAGAGCAGATTTGTATCATGGACAATCGTTTTTTGTCATTGCATTGCTTCTTGCGTTGTCCTAGTAATGCTGAGCGCCAGGATAGGTAGCTTCATTGGTTTGGTTCATTCTGATGGCAATGTCACACAGGCCGACTGTCAGTGTTAGATACTATGGACATGTCAGTAATCCTGTTGGCAATATCACACAGACTGACTGTTGGTGTGAGACAATACGGACATGTAAGTGATCCTGTTGGCAATCTCACACAGGCTGATTGTCAGTGTTAGATAATATGGACATGCCAGTGATCCTGTTGGCAATGTCACACAAGCTGACTGTCGGTGTGAGATAATACAGACATGCCAGTGATCCTGATGGCAATGACACACAAGCTGACTGTCAGTGTGAGATAATACGGACATGTCAGTGATCCTGTTGGCAATGTCACACAAGCTGACTGTCGGTGTGAGATAATATGGACATGTCAGTGATCCTGTTGGATATGTCACACACGCTGACTGTCAGTGTGAGATAATACGGACATGTCAGTGATCCTGTTGGCAATGTCACACAAGCTGACTGTCAGTGTGAGATAATACAGACATGCCAGTGATCCTGTGGGCAATGTCACACAAGGTGACTGTCGGTGTGAGATAATATGGACATGTCAGTGATCCTGTTGGCAATGTCACACAAGCTGACTGTCGGTGTGAGATAATATGGACATGCAAGTGATCCTGTTGGCAATCTCACACAGGCTGACTGTCGGTGTGAGATAATACGGACATGTCAGTGATCCTGTTGGCAATGTCACACAAGCCGACTGTCGGTGTGAGATAATACAGACATGCCAGTGATCCTGTTGGCAATGTCACACAAGCTGACTGTCGGTGTGAGATAATATGGACATGCCAGTGATCCTGTTCGCAATGTCACACAAGCCGACTGTCGGTGTGAGATAATACGGACATGTCAGTGATCCTGTTGGCAATGTCACACTAGCTGACTATCGGTGTGAGACAATACAGACATGCCAGTGATCCTGTTGGCAATGTCACATAATCTGACTGTATGTGTGAGATAATACAGACATGCCAGTGATCCTGTTGGCAATGTCACACAGGCTGACTGTCGGTGTGAGACAATACGGACATGCCAGTGATCCTGTTGGCAATCTCACACAGGCTGACTGTCAGTGTGAGATAATACGGACATGGCAGTTATCCTGTTGGCAATGTCACACAGGCTGACTGTTGGTGTGAGATAATACGGAGATGGCAGTGATCCTGTTGGCAATGTCACACAGCGTCTCATTGCATTGGATTCCATCACACCATACATTGTAGAACAGCCACGGTCTTGCTGGGACTCACTTGATCCTGCATTGGCCACTCTTGACTGACCGGTATTTTTACTCAAGGGAGAACCACCCCATGAATACATTGGGTTTCATTCTCCATTTGACAATCAGACACATTCGACTTGAATGTGTAGATTTTGTCGCGTCTACCAACCATGTGTTGCTGTAAATAAAACACACATGTCAACAGTTGAAGATTCTCATGGGAGAGACTACGTACAAAATCAGCTTTTACCCCATTTGCGCAGGCCGGGTGAGCTTAGCGTATGCTTACAAAAGCTTGCCTTTTTAAGGACACCTCTAGAGCACATTGCTTTTTATCATTGGCTATTGGACGTCAAACATGTGGTCATTCTGACATATTTCTTTGGTGGAAACCTGCTGCCGCCACATAGGCTATTCTATCTGATAAGCAGCAGGGCGTCTTTTATATGCACTTTACCACAGATTGAACAGCACATATTACAGCCTTTGATGAACCAGTTGTGGACCACTGGTTGGAATGGAAAATAGCCTAAGCCTAAAATCGGGAGGCTCTTACCAAAATCGGGAGACTTGACAGTTATGATAACATGTTAAACATCTTTACAAATGCAAAGCTCAGTCCAAACAGATTCTAGTTCGCAAGAACAGCAATTTTAGCTATGTTTTATAAGTTAATTTTTCCTATCATTTGAAATACATTTCGCCACTTAAACATTCCATTCGAGATACGATATTGCTGCCATTTAATGCCAATTAGTGCGTTTTAGATTTCCCTGTAAATCAGATATAAATTAAAATAAATATGACTAGAAAAACTAACTAAGCAAATTCCACTAACTTTACACAGCATTAGACGGTCACCAATGAATCAATCAATCATGACTAGTTGAGGGAAAATAACAATTTTCCACAATTGAAATGTCTTCAATTTAATGAATGCATTTAAAGCTGCATAGTCCAAAAAAGGCTCATATTTTCCAAACCAAAACAATTACTGTATATGTCCCAATAGAAGCACGCTACCCAATAGAAGCACATCCCCATTTCAAGATTGAAAGCACACACAAATTTATGATCATATTCAGACTGAATGCAAATAAAATAAGACAATCCCACTTTATTTCAGAGGGATAACAACAACAAATACAAATTTACGATCATATTCAGAATGCACATAAAATAAGACAATCCCACTTTCAGAGGCACGACACAAACAAATCCATGAAATTCTTTAACTTTGAATAGATGTGCATCCATATGTCTGCACTTGTGCAGTACATGTCTATTGGGACATACACAGTATGTAGATTTGATCTAGTGTAGTTAACTTAAATAGTGATGCACTTCACCATTTGTTAGCACATATAAAGGAATACTGAGTCAAGTTAATAGAATATGTTACTGCTGAAGCCTATCGTGACAGAGTTTTAGCATGCTTGCACTTTTGCATGTTTGAACTTCAAATATCTCCAACGTTAGCCATTTAAAATAAAAGTTACTTCAAACTAAAAGGGACGTAGATTATAATGCTATGATGGCGAGTTCATGCACAAAACCACTTAAACGCCAATCCAAAAATGTAGTTTAAATACAAGATTTATACCTGAAAAATAATTGAAATTCCACTTTTCATGTGATCACATGGTTATGTAGCAACATAGAAAAGAGTAGGTATATAACCAAATAAAATTGGTAAAAGCCCGAAATCCATGTAAACGCCAATCCAAAAATGGAGTTCAGGCGCAAAACCACGTATAATGCCAATCCAAAAAATGGAGATAAACATTGGAATCAAACCTTCAACAAGTTTATATTTTAATATTCCTACTGTTTCATTTATTGCTCCATAACCATGTGATCATATGAAAAGTAGAATTAGTGAGCTTTAAAACATTGTTCAGGTGCTCAAGACTCAATTTTAGGATCGGTGTTTACGTGGTTTTGCGCCTGAACACTTCATTATTAGTTAATATACTGTATTTACCTCAGACAACTTCACAAAGTCAAAACCATCGGACTATGCAACTTTAGATAAAGTAACACAGAAGAGAGAACCAACTTCAACAACGTGATACTACTGCCTATTTCCCGTTGCTGGCCACATCAATATCAACTGGTATGCTGAAGTGCTGATTACGTCATCTTGGCTTAGTAACATGGCGCCTCTGAGGTCAGAGGTGATGTGATTATGCTGGGTGTGCTATATCAAGCAGAGGAGTAATGAGGACGGATAGGATGTGATTAGAAAGGGAGTCGGATAGTTGGGGGGAGGGGTATATTTCAACGCTACATCTGGAACTGGAATTATCCTTCAGTCATAATTTTGTTGTTGTACATTAGTTGATTAAGCACGGGAAATTTCAATCATGGATGATTGGTCTTCCTCATTCCAGTGCTCCTTGCCCTATTCTAAGAATGCCGAGCACCAGGCTAGGAAGCGACAAGTACCAATTTGTAAGTCATTGGTTTGACTCGAAACCACGATCTACCAACATGGGTGATGGACGCTCAAACTCATTCAGCCATACCATCCGACAAAAATAAATACTTACACCTCCGACCAGTATTCCGCAATAGAAAGGCGCCATCACTTGTCACAAGTTGGTACCTGTCCAGATATGACCTGAGATGTTGCTCGAACGTATATAGACAACAAGCAAAACAAACCTCCCATCCAAAAACAACTCAACACACAAACATATCTTTAAAAACTAAAAAAAAACTAAAGAAAACTGAAAAAAACACGAAAGGCACCCCTGCCCTCTGAGCCGTTGTATTCCCTTCAAGCCTACCGTTCACATTCCCTGTCACATGTCCGACTAATCGCTACATGTTTCTTTGTTTGGGTGTTATGCCCTAGTAACATCTAAGGTCATCTCATGACAGGCATATAGACTTGTGACAGTGTGCACTCATTAAAACACCTTAGGCTGACACCATGATACGAGATTCAACTCACTCACTGATACTGAGCTAACCAGTCCTTGTCCTGTCCTACTGATGCTGAGCACCAGGTTAGGTAGCGACACATATACATTGTTTAAGTCATTTGTTTGATGCGACGGTCATTGGGTTCGAACCTTCCACATGGGATACGTATTACCAGTGATTCTTTTCTACCCAAGAACCATCTACCACCACTCTCAGTTTGATACCGCACCAATTTCCCACAACCCCCCTCTCCACACACACACTCACACTCACAGCCGCATTCCACACTCACCCACACATGCACCCTCTAGTCCATATCCACACCCTTACCCTCCCCCCCGTCGACACCCACCCACACCCACATCCACACCCACACCCACACCCACACCCACCCACACCCACAACACATGCACCATTGAGTCTCCCCACGCTTGTCCCGTCTCCGCATCTTGTTTGTTTGTTGGAGTTCACGTCCTAGCAACAGCTAAGGTCATATCAGGATGGGTAGTGACTTGTGACAGTATGCACTCATGGCAACTTAATAGTGCTGCCCCACTGGGAAATCATGCCACCAGCGCCATGACCTGATATCCCACACAGTCACATTCTCCTGACACCGTGCTAACCAGTCCTTGCCCTATCCTATTAACGCCGAGCGCCAGGCTAGGAATCAATAAGTATCAATCTTAAAGCCATTGGTTTGACTCGACCGGGAACCAAACTTCCAACCTACCACACGCGAAGCCTAGGAAGCCCACGCTCATCCGATTAGGCCACCGCACCTGGTCCCAATGACATCTAACACTGCCCCCACACACTCCACACTGGCACTCCACAATACCCCAACATGCTCCACACCTCCAAACACCCGCCAGGTGTTGTGAAGCTGCCTGTGTATGTGTGTGTCTGTCTGTGTGTCCTGCTCTCGTACTGAACATCTCGCGGGATTGAAGGACTCTCGCCAAACAACAAAGCCTCCAACGCCGCTTACACGACCTTCCAAGGGTCGGACTATATTCCACTGTCAGAGGCTTCAGCCACCTTTCCTTCTCCCTCCCTTCTCCCTCCCTTTCTGTTCCCTCCCTTTCTGTTCCCTCCCTTTCTGTCCCCTCCCCTTTCTGTTCCTCCTTTTCTGTTCCCTCCCTTTCTGTCCCCTCCCTTTCTGTCCCCTCCCTTTCTCTTCCCTCCCTTTCTCTTCCCGCCCTTCCCTTCTCTCTCCCTTTCCTCCTTCCTCCCTCTCTCCCTCCCCCCCCACCCCCCCCTAACGTTTCACATCCAATCATTCCATGCCTCCCCTGTTTCCCCGCCTCCCCTCTCCCCCACCTCCCTCGGCTGTCCGTGCCTCCTCCCTCCTCCACTGGCCTCCCCCGCATCCCCTCTCCTCCCCCCGCTATCACACGCCTCCCCCGCCACCACCCGCCTCCCGCTCCACCTCCTCCCCCCCAACCTCCCCTCCACCTCCTCCCCCCGCCTCCCAAACCTCCTCCGCATTCCCCCATCTGCCCCGTCATACCCCTCCGCATCCTCCTCTCACCAGCTCCCCCGCCTCCCCGTTCTCCTACCACATCTCCCCACCTCCCCTCACCTTCCTCGCCTCACCGCCTCATCCGATTAGGCCACCGTGCCAGGTCCCAACGACATCTAACGCGACCCCCACACACTCAACACAGCCACCTCAAAATACCCCCACATGCTCCACACCTCCAACCCCGCACACCCTGCAGGTGTTGTGAAGCCGCCTGTGTCTGTGTGTGTCTGTCTGTGTGTCCTGCTCTCATACTGAACATCTTGTGGGGATGAAGGACTCTCGCCAAACAACAAAGCTTCCAAAGCCGCTTACAGGACCTTATTCCACTGTCATAGGCTTCAGCCACCTTCCCTTCTCTCTC
This sequence comes from Branchipolynoe longqiensis, assembly GCA_030323885.1. Classification (NCBI taxonomy): domain Eukaryota; kingdom Metazoa; phylum Annelida; class Polychaeta; order Phyllodocida; family Polynoidae; genus Branchipolynoe; species Branchipolynoe longqiensis. The sequence continues at coordinate 60,407,391 of CM059193.1, read as the reverse complement.
CCTTCTCCCTCCCTTATACCACAAACCCCTCGCCTCCCCCCGCCTCCCTCGGCTCTCCCCTGCCCCCCCCCCCCCCCCCCCCCCCCCCCCCCACCCCCATGTCAAAACGCTGCCTGCAGTTGGTGCCAAAACTACTCCGGCCTGAGCCGTGCGCAGCTCGTGTTAAACATGCACACAATTTCCTCTCTCGCCATGAATCCCTTGTACGCATAGCATTATATATATATATTTATATATATATATTTAATATATATGTTGTATAATTTAGCATGTTGACACAATGGCGATGGAGTACCTTGTCTTATCACTGGGTGGGAATTAATACAACAAGGATTTATATATGTCCATGTACTTGCTACAAACAATACAATAAGGATTTATATGTATTGATGTACTTGCTACAACTAATACCGTAAGGATTTATATATCCTGATGTACTCGCTACAACTAATACAATACGGATTTATATATCTTAATGTACATGCTTGCTACATGCTTGCAATGAGGCTTTATATATCTTGATGCATTTGCTATAACTAATACAATACTGATTGATATATCTTGATGTACTTGCTACAACTAATACGATAAGGATTGATATATATTGATGTACTTGCTACAGCTAATAGATACTGGTTGATATATCTTAATGTACTTGCTACAACTAATACAATAAGGATTTATATATCTTGATGTACTTGCTACAACTAATAGATACTGATTGATATATCTTGATCTACTTGCTACAATAAATTGATACTGGTTGATATATCTTGATGTACTTGCTAACTCGCTTATGTATAGCGACTGTGTGTTCTTTTGTTTCCTTTCCTCTATTTAGTTTGGAAACCTGCTTCTGAGATGTTTGAACAACTGCTCGACTGCAGCAACCTGATCATGGTGGCCAGTTGCGCCCATATACCAGCCCTGAACCGCCACCCAAATTTAGATTCAAAGTAATATCAGAGAGCGTGTATATAAACAGATGAGAGGGACAACTCCCGCGAAAATCGGTAACACAGGCTACAGTGGCGTTCCTGGCGGTTAGTGTTGAACAAGCTTTGAGTTTGACGGTACGTGCAGTGCAAAACATTTGTTTTTATTCAAAATTAATAGAAATGCAGAAGCCTAACCTTATCAATTTAATATAAACCTCTTGGTAAACATGTTTTCTATATGTGTTCCAAGCGGGTTGTTTCAAGCTCATGTGGTTTTAGAGATATTTCACTTTTTCTGTATGAAGATTGCTCACCGCCATTGACAATGCCTTGAGTTTGCCGTACGCGTATTGAAAAACGTCAGTTTTATTCCAAATTAATAGAAATCCAGAACCCTAACCATATCAATTTAATATAATCTTGTTGGTAAACATGTTTTCTATGTGTATTCCAATCAGTTTGTTTCTAGGTGTTGTAGTTTTAGAGATATTTAATGTTTTCTGTATGAAGATTGCTCACTGCCATTGACAATGCCTTGAGTTTGCCCATTTGTTCAACAACCACCACTTGGAGCGCCACAGTCGGCAGGTGTTACAGGGTCTAGTATGACAGTTGTCCCTCTCATCTGTTTATATACACGCTCTCTGGTAATATATAGGAGTCCCTTTCGTAGGTGGGAGCCTGAGAGTTGCTCACCCAAACTGAACCTTACTTTGGTCATGTAGGAGGAATTAGATAACATCTGTATCGGATATATATGCATTTGATGTATAATTGGTTGTTGTTGTCTTACATCCTAGCAATATCTGAGGTCATATCAAGATGGGTGCCGACTTGTGACAGTGCACACTCATGGTGACTTTATAGTGCTGTCCCACTGGGAACTCAAGCTGCCGGCACCATGACCCGATATCCCACTCACTGACTCAGGCACATTATCCTGAAACTGAGCTAACCAGTCCTTGCCTTATCCTATTAATGCCAAGCGCCAGACTAGGAAGTGACAGGTATCAATTTTAAAGTCATTTCTCGACCGGGAACCAAACTCCTGACGTTCCGCACACGAATACCGCGCTCTACCGATTAAGCCACCGCGTAGGGTATATAATGTATATACGCAATACAAATGTGTAAGCAAAGCGATAGTTGGCAGCCAGTGTTCTGCTGAAATAAATGGCGTGTCATTTTGAATTGTGTTTTCCCAAATATATATCTCATGCGTTGGCTCCCTCTGTCCGAATCTGCCGTTCATGCTATTTAGAAGGTTTGGAGTATTTAACTGGTGAACAGTACCTGCCGGGTTTCAGTTCCGTCACCCGATAGAACGCTTGCCAATAGAGCCGGATGCATATTTCATTTCACTTTCTTTTGTTTCTATTTAACTTGAGTGTCAGCACGGCAGTTGGCTAGATGACAGGTAAAAGCCTGGATCAGGGTAGTTTGCACGAAGCAAGCCAGGTGGCGCCACTAGTGGAGATTTAATATTCGGAACAGGACACATAATACATGAAATACAAGCTTGTATCAATGGCAGCGGAAGAATATATCCGAGTTAAGAGACGAGCGGGTATTGGGGAAGGCAGCACTAGCTTGGTTCCCTGCCTTTCTTACTGATCTCAGGCTTGGCACAAAGCATTAGAACAGCCGACCATATAGAGGGGGTGTAATGATGTCACAAGACAACTTGTGGTGGCCATATTGGATTACATACAGAAGGCTTGCAACCGCCTATACTGTGCTTATTTACTGATTTGTTGGTTTATTTGTCACTGTTTTGAGCAGTTTGGCCTCAGAAGTTGTTGGTAAAGTGCTGTAAGTGAACACATTGGATGTAAACTGCCCAGAACCTCTCAGAACACAAGAAAACTCTGTTTTACTGCATCTGCATGCATTCACAACATAGCTAGGGAGGGTGCTCGTAATCCAAGATGGCTGGCCGCTGACCGCTGGGTGCTGAGTGATGACGTCATGTGCACTCCCTCTATATGGAAGACATGTAGGGAGGGACCAGTGTAGTTGTTCCTGTGGCGTGCGCTACTCTGCAACATAACCATCAAGGCGTTAAGCCCATAAGCCATCAATGCATTAAGCTTATGACATATACCGGCATCTATTTTGGGTCAATATTTACATTCCCTAAATATATATAATTCAAATAAAACTCTCAAAATGAGATGCCGGTACATAGTTATTGCACAATATGACCATAAATTGGGCCTGTGGGCTAACCGCCTTGACTGCTCCGTCGCAGAGTAGCCCCAATCTGGAGGAACACCTACACTGGTCCCCATGCCGTCATGCTTTATGTCAAACCGAAGGACTACTTCTTAGTCGCTGGGAACCAAGCTACAGGCAGCACTTGGTGACCTGCTGTACTTTGCTTACCTTCCGCACACAGGCGACAGAGTAACATTATGCGGATTTTAGGCTTGGAGTCGACGGTTATCAAATACAGGTGTAATGTTAAAAGTTATGGAGCAGCAGGGATAATTCTGGTATATTGAAAAGAAAAAGAAAAGGTCGATTTTAAGTTAGGCTGGATAAATAGGAAAGCGGGGAGAAACAGTAAAAGCATGTGTGTAGCAATGATAAATAATGTAGACCACTGTAAAATACTGTAAATCGTATCTACCAGGTAGTGCATCGGTAGGTGAATTGTGGGTAAGAGGGGCTGTCGGCCAGTAGAGCGTAGAGACAGGCCAAAAGGAGGCTGGTCTGGAGCTGAACAGTGGTCAAGGTAGGCTGGTTCTGGGAGAATGATCAAGCTAGATATAAGGCTGGACTGTGGGGGGGGGGGAGTACAGTTGGAGACTGGGGCCAGAGCAGTGAAGAAGGAACAGGACCAAATGGGTGAGATAGTTTGTATTGGTATTGGTGTTGGTTGAGGGAAAGGGGAATTGAGTTGGCTATTGTATTTTCATCATCATCATACTGTCGGTCGTGATGTGACAAAGACTGCTTTCATTACTTGACTGCCACTCTCCATTTAGCTCTCTGCTGTGAGAGTGATGTCCAATGAGTCCGTCTTAATGTCTCTCAGCTTCAGGTTTCTCTTGATGGTATCCTTGAACCGGAGACGAGGGCACCCTCTCTTTCTGTAACCAGAAGACAGTTGAGAGTAGAGGATCTGCTTTGGTAGCCTGTTTGATGACATCCTCATGAGGTGCCCAGTCCACCGGAGATTCTTTTTGATCAGAAGATCTGCCATAGAGGGCAGCCCTGTCCATTTGAGTATTTCCTTATTTGTCACTTTGTCCTTCCAGGTTAGCCTCATGATTGAACGTACATGTGAACGATTGGATTGTACAGGTGAAGTATTGCTCAGTTATTGGAAACAAAATAAAACAAAATATCAACTAGTGTAATGCTTGTTTGGTATTTCAAGAGGTCCATGCTGCTCTAACTGCGCATCTGTGGAACTTTCAGGATCCAATGCAAGTCAATACTAACCGGCTTACATAAGAGTTGATGCAAGGTAAGCAGTTGTATGCACACACACAGGTACTCTAAACAAATAAATCTAATCACACATACCTATATCATTAATGACGAGACAGTAGTGGTATAATTTGCAATTTATTCGATCAGTATAATCAGGTCAAGGTCAATCAACATAATCAGGTCAAGGAACAAAAGTAAATCATCATTGGTCAATAATCGGTCAATCAATATCATCACTCTCAACCCTACCATTTGAGTAGCCTGTTTTTTAGTTGAAGGGTGGGGGGCGGAAATTGGTGTTCAGGTGGTGTTTGCGGGTTTGTATCCAGTCGGCAAGTGAATGAATGTGGTGCTCGCTGTGACGTCACAGACTGGACAAGAACCCGCAAGGTGGCAGCATCGGTTAAATTTAGTTAGAAAGTTAGAATATAGGTGGGGCGGTCATATGGCGTAAGGCCTGAAAGTGTCAGCATTTGACCCTAGGGGGCAGCAAGCAGTGTGGTTCAGGTTTTACTTGCTAGGTGGGTGAATGCCATAAGATGGCTTAAGGCCCTCCCCCTCCCGCCCCGTCACAAATTACCCATGTTATGCTAACATGAACCATCCCACTCTGCATTAACTTCTCTTTTGAGGAGTTCAGTCGCAAAACCCTTTAACCACCAATCCAAAAATTGAGATAAACCTTCAAAAGATACTGTCATGGGGGTGATGAAAATGGGAAATATTGCGCCTAGAGCGTGACTCGAACCTGTAGTGTATTAACAAACACCCGAACGGCTTGAGTCTCGTGTAACAACTGATTTATTCGTAGCTCACATCTCAGTCACGTGACGTCTTCCCGTAGCGCAGCCCGGCCTTGTCTATATATAGAACATCTCCCTTTTAATAGACTTTTTTTATTTTTTTATATATTTTTTTTTATAAATGTTAGTCTTTCAATTCCAGGATAAATTTAAGAGGAAAACCAAACAAGAAAAAAAATCTTAACACTAACAAAATATCGGGCTGATGATTATCTTCTTTGAGTGTGCCCTAATTACTTCGACTACTGCCACAATGCGTGACCTAGTTCGGACTGCTGTCACTCTGATTCACTACACACTCTGTTCGACTGGACGCACAGTCCGTCCGTACCTGGTTACATAACGTTTGTTTTCATTCACTGTATTTGGGCCCCCCCCAACTGTTCTGTGTTGTGTACCCTTCGTGTTCTGCCTATCTTTGTCCATGTTCGACTCCCCCGCGTGTATTGCCGGGATTATATGTCTTCTATTTCGTGTTAGACATCGGCCCTCTGTATTCTTTATTATGTATTTCCGGTATTTACTTTGGTTCGCATCTATAATTGTACCTTTTTCCCATTTGCCTTCATGTGTTCGGTATCTAATCGGGTCCTTTTGCCTGAGTTCTTTATGGGCTTTTCCCACATGTTTGTCATGTTGTTGTTTCTGCTTGCCTTGTCTCGCTTGTATCTGCCTTTCCCTGTTCGTAACTACCTTTGGCCTCAATCGTTGGGTGATTACAGGTACTTTAGACCTTAACCTTCTACTCATAAATAACTGTGCTGGAGAAGCCTCCAGCTCTGGAATGGTGGTATTTCGGTATGCGAGTAAAGCTATATGGATGTCTGTGTTGTCTTTTATCGATTTTTTTAGCATGTTTTTGATCGTCTGCACATACCGCTCGGTTTGCCCATTGCTCCGTGGATAGTGCGGGCTTGAGAACGTCGCTTGGAACCCGTACCTCTTAGCAAATTGGCCATATTCTTCACTACTAAATTGCGGTCCGTTGTCGGACACAATTTCTTTCGGAATCCCATACCTGCCAAACATTTCTTTTAACACTTCAATAACTGCCACACTAGACGTTGATCTTAATTTTACCATTTCGGGAAATTTCGACATATAGTCTATGATGACTAGATAATTATTGTTTTTATACTGACAAAGATCCACCCCGATCTTTGCGTACGGAATTGTTGGAATTTCATGCGATATCATTGGTTCCACGTGTGGTATGTTCCTTTCTGCCTGGCAGATTGGGCATCTATTAATTTTGTCTTCAATTTGTTTTGCCATGCCTGGCCAGTAGACATAATCACGTGCCAATTGTTTACATTTAATGATCCCAAGGTGGGATTCATGAATCTTATCTAGCATGTCTTTTCTCATTGACTTTGGAATAATTATCTGATCACCTTTCATCATTAACCCATTGTATACTGTTATGTCCTGTCTGTGTGTATAGTATGGTTTTACTTCTGGGTTTATGGTTTTAGTGTCACTTGGCCACCCTTCTTTTGTTAGAGATTTCAACTGTTGCATTGTCTCGTCATTTTTTGTTTCGCTCCCTATTTTCTCTACATCTTCGTTGACCAACCCGACAGCTGCAACCTTGATGTCATTGTCAAACAAATCCTTAGGGTCTATTTGTGACGAATGGGCTCGTGACAGGGCATCTGAAAAGAACATGTTCACACCTTTTTTATGAATTACCTTTAGATTGTAATTCTGGAGCCGCATTCGCATGCGCTGCATGCGGGCAGACAGAGTATTTATTGGTTTCAGCATTATGTTGACTAGTGGTTTATGATCTGTTTCGACTGTAATTTCCTTGCCAAAAATGTACTCGTGGAACTTCTTACAGCCGAAACAGATCGCCAGCAACTCTTTTTCGATTACCGCGTATTTTGCCTGTGTTGTGTCTAGTGCTTTGGAAGCCATAGCTATGGGCCTTTGTTCTTGGAATAGTGGCGCCCCCAGACCTGATTGTGACGCATCTACCTCTAGGACAATTGGTTTGGATACATCATAATATGTAAGCACAGGGGCTTTCATTAACAATGCTTTTAGCTCTACAAATGCCTTTTCTTGTGACAACTCCCAATGCCATGCCACCCCCTTAGCGAGAATTATCCTTAGTGGTTTTGCAACTTCCGATAATTTTGGTATGAATTTGCTTACATAATTCATCATTCCTAAAAATCTCTGCACTGCAGCTTTATCAGTGGGTGTTGGCATCTCCAGAATGGCACTAACTCTCTCGGGGTTTGGTTTCAATCCATCTTTGGTGAGCACGTGCCCCACATACTTAACAGATGATTTGCATATGTTCGATTTCTTAGGATTCAGCTTTAGATCCACCTGGCGTGCTCTTTCTAACACTGCCTGCAATCGTTTATTGTGTTGTTCTACAGTTGCACCAAATACCAAAATATCATCTGCTATGATTTCGACACCTTCGAAGTCTCTAAAAATGTTATTCATTTCTTGAATAAAGATGTCTCCCGCTGTTTTTATTCCGAAGGGCAGGCGGGTGTATCGGTATCGCCCCCAGGGGGTATTGAACGTACACAGGAGTGAACTTGGTTCATCCAGCTGTATTTGCCAATACCCACTGTTGGCGTCCAACACTGAGAAAAACTGAGCCCCCGCTGTTTTGGCTACTACTTGCTCAACTGTTTTGTTTGGGTATGGACTGCGGAGGATCGCCTTATTTAATTTGGTAGGATCGAGACAGATCCTAATCTTCCCTGGTTTACGGACCACAGTGATGGAACTAACCCACGGTGTGGGATCAACTTGAGGTACAATAACACCAATACTAACCATGCGATCTAACTCAAGTTTAACATCATTGGCAACAGCATGAGGAATTCGGCGAGGTGGATCTATTGCAGGAGTAATTTCTGGATCAATATGTATCTTAGCGTTCACCTTTATTTTCCCCAACCCTACAAATACATCATTGAATTTCTTTACCAGTTCATCTGCACTGCTCCCCTGCTGACTGACGGAGTCCACACGGTTGATTAGTTTGAGTCCTACACAGGCTTTCTTTCCAAGGATTGCACATCCCGTGTTCATCACTTGGAATTTAATCAGCTTTCCTCGTACGTGCAGCTTCACCTCTCCCTGCGGCGTTAGTCGATGCCCGCTGAACATAATCAACTTGCAACGTGCTGGTTGTAGGCTTCCAGTTCCCATTGCCTGGAACGTCTTGATTGGTATGATATTGGCCTCGGAGCCAGTATCAAGCTTGAACTTGATGTTTGTCTCCCCGACACGGATTGTCTTATACCATAACTCCTCCGACTCGCTCTCCTCGTCTTCGTCCATTGCTCCGACGAACAGATCCGGATCTTTGTCTTTGTCTTCAGAAGTGGCCAGCTCCCACTGTTCTCTGTCGTTTCGTCGGTCCACTTCAATGGCATTAACAGGGGTATTCCCTGTTCTTCTTCGTCTACACACTTTCACAAAATGGCCTAACTTGCCACACCCGTCACACTGTTTGTCTTTAGCTGGGCAATTAGCCTGTCCATGTGTGTAACCACATCGTGAACAACTCACGCGTACGGCGTTATATCCACTTGACTGTGCACGGCGCCATGGTACTGCCGGGGCTGTTGGTGGGCGTCTCCGGCGCCTAGTGTATTTGTTGACGGCGTCTACGGCTTCTTCTCTCTGCGTGTCGAGTTGATCTGCATTATATTCACTAACTCGACAAATTTCCAAGCATTTGTCCAGCGTAAGCTTTGGAGTTTGCAGCAATTTATCACGCAACTGTTTGTCCTTTACACCACTCACGAGTCAGTCTCTTAAAATGGAATTTTCCACATCTCCGTACTCACAAAACGCTATTTTATGCCGCAACTCCCTAATATATGTGTCCATGGACTGAGACTTTTGGTTAAACGTATTGAACTGGTACCTCACAACCGTCTCATTTGACTTGCTTTCGCAGTACTCCCGAAAAGCTTGAATTAACGGTTGTATTTTTTTGCGGTCTGAGTCGGCAATTGGAAGCGTCGGGAACACCTTCTGAGCTTCCGCACCGGCAACATGTAACAGCATGAAACATTGTGTCTTCTCCGGCTTGCTGCTAATTCCTGCTGCCCCCACAAATATGTTGTATGCCGTTATCCAACTACGCCAGTTTACAGCCAGGTTCCCTTCCAAGTTTAGCTCCTTTGGTGGTTTAAGACCTGCAACTGTAGCCGCCGCCATGTTCGTTCGTTCCGCTATCTGACACCATGTAGTGTATTAACAAACACCCGAACGGCTTGAGTCTCGTGTAACAACTGATTTATTCGTAGCTCACATCTCAGTCACGTGACGTCTTCCCGGGGCGCAGCCCGGCCTTGTCTATATATTGAACAGAACCCACATCTCTTTGCACTCCGGGCCAGTGTGCTAACCATTACACCACCTAGGCTCCCTGATATTAACACACTCCCCACGCCTACCTGTCTATGTGGTTACTTGCCTGAGAGGTCAGTGCAGACCACTACAATACATTAAAAAAAAATTCCTATATTTTTGTTTGATGCTCCATAACTATTTCTTAACAAGAAAAGTGGAATTAATGAGATTTAACATTACCTTCAGATACAAATGTTTGATTTTACTCCCCAAAACACATCTGCCCCCCCCCCCCCCCCCCCTAGACCTCCCCCTTCCAGGAGTAGACCGGATATACGCCTCCATCATGATAAATCTCAGTCTGTACTTCCGGTTTCAGGACCAGCCCTGTCCGCGCGTTGAGTAGTCATTTTTTTTTTTTTTTGGTAAATATTTGTATTCATCTGAATACATATTTTGTCAGGGCCGGGGCACTGGTCTTCCAGCCGTCAGAGTGGTCGCATTTCATCTGTGCATAGTGGAAGTGGAATGTGTTGCATTGTGTGCAGCACAACCCATTCTGAACATAAAAGAAAGTGGGGGAGCAGCCTATGCTGCTTAGTGTACAGCATATCTACTCACCATAGTGCAAGGTATATGCATCATTGTGTGCAGCATAACCCATTCTGAACATAAAAGAAAGTGGGGGAGCAGCCTATGCTGCATAGGGTACAGCATATGTACTCACCATAGTGCAAGGTATATGCATCAAGATAGAGTGTGCAGTAATGTACATTAGTGGTTAAATCATATGTTGTGTTTGTATATCAGTTAGATTTGGTTTTAATGTTGGTTAGTCTTTAAATAGTGCCATGTTGTGCATGTATAGTGGTTTATATTGTGTGCATTGCTGGTTGATGTAGTTATTCAGTGGTGGTAATGGGTATAAAGTAGGGGTAGTGGGTCTCGAGTCATTGAGTTATAATAGTTGTTTGTCAAATGTGGATGGGGGTCAAATGTGGATGGGGGAGAGGGGTCCATGGGTAGGGGGGCGGACACGCAGGGAGAGAGCAGGCATGAGAGAGGGCGAAGTCAATGGGTCGTTCACCAGGTCGTATTATATATTTGCAGTGCCAGGTTTTGGGCCTGAATAACCAGGTGAGCTCTGTATGCATTTTTAAAGGCAAGGATCGAACCCGCTTCTCTGGTTTTGGTTGGGAGCTCATTCCACATGACACTTCCTTTGTAAATCGGAGCTCTCATTAACTTATTTGTATTAGGGTTGGGCACCCAGAGCAGAGTCGATGTCCCCCTTCTCGTTACCCTGGTTGTGCGATCTATGTATTTGTCATCACTCGCACGTTTATACATCAACGTCATTAGGTGTAGGTTCCTTCGTACATCCAGAGTGTCCAGCCCTGCTCTGCTATGCATTTCAACCACACTTAGTATCTTGCCTTGGAATACTGTTCTGAGGGCTCTGTTTTGCGTTCTTTGTAATTTGGTCTCTTGCTGCTTCGTTAGTAATCCATAGATGATATCATTGTAGTCTATAATTGGTAATATTGTTGACTTGTACAGCTGCAGCGCAGTATTCTCACTTACATATGTCCTTATTTTTCTGAATGTGTTCATTTTTAGTGCCAGTGTTTGGTTAAGTCTTGCCAGCTGTTGGGTACCAGTTAGAGTCACATCGAGAGTTGTGCCTAGGTATTTTATGGTGGCATTGGGTTCATATCATAATATTACCAACATATTAAATTATCAAATTGTAGACATGATCTAAAATTGTGCACAATGCATGTTTTCTACTTAAATATCCAATCTGAATACATTTGATGTATAAGCATTAAGCGAGTATTAAGATGTGGAAGGGATTATTCTATTATATTGTTATATTATATTATGAGCCAATGGACACTCTTCATGTATTTGCTCATTATTCATACGGCGACTGATGGTGCCACCATCGCCCAACATTAACTTCCGGCGTTATCACCAGCACTTGGACCTGGCATTTATAGATACAATTATATACAGACTAATCATTAAATACCCCATCTATATAATATATGCACACTTATCACTCAGAGGATATCCATGTATCCACATCCACCAATATACTGATCAATGTATCAATATATGGCTATATATAGATTTATATATCTGTATGCAGGTATTGCAATAGCTCAGGGAGTTTGACGCCCCTGCCCTGCAGAGTTGTAAACCACTGCCTTGTGGTACATGTTCTTGACAGAACCGAAGGCTAAGGACGCAAACCCTGAACAGAAAACCATGTCACTGTGGCAGCATCAAGGGCGGTTGATGCATGGAACTCCCAACATCTCCCAACCAGCCACTGCAGGGACAAATAGTTTTGCGCCTGTCTGGACATGTTCTTGGCGGTGTGAGACCTCTATTTGCTCCCCGAAACAGTGCCGCTGGTAAGTTGTAAAAGCCAGCAGCACTTCAACACTTTTGCAGGCAGCTTTCATGAAATCAAGTAATGAAAGCCGTCTTTGTCGCATCGCGACTGACAGCATGATGATGGTGATCATGATATCTGGCTATGCATTAGTAGTAATCAATTAGCATCAACATCAATCAATATGCTGGGATCTCCGAAGGAGTCGATAGTGGTCTTCGTGAGCGGGGGTGAGGTCGTGGATGAGAACACATGAAGTTCGAAACCGATCAATTCAAATCAATGTCTTAGAGATCGGTACTTAGTACCCAATAGGTTTGCTATATAGCTATGTATTCATCGATCTACACATCCAGAGATGTATCTATTTACCTCCCTATATTCATGGTTGATCTTTACCTATCTCATAGACATGTGTATGTATACATTACATATATGAATACCTGCAGTATAAGCATTATACAAATATTATTTAATATGGAACCCATCGTGTAGTAATTGTGTCTGCTAGATTCGAACCCGCGGCCCTCTCGCCGGCACGCTGGTTATGTGGGTACAGCAGCTACAGCAGCCTGGCGTCTGACCAGCTGCTTAAGCCTGGGGGGGGGGTGTTTGGCACGCTTTCCCCAGCTTCCAATGGTTTTCCCCTCACTTGGGCGCATTTGGTTCTGAACTCTAGCTTTAAAAAATGTTGTGTTTAATAAACGGTAGGTCTTTTGGGCCAGCCAGAGTATCTACTCAATCCAGCTACATATGTCTCCTGTTGTATTAACCTGTAATAACTAAATAATATATATATATATATATATGTATTATAATTAATTATAATAATATAAAGAACGCAGCATATACCAAGGTTTAATTATTATTTATGATTACTGTTCAACTGTATTAGATGTATTAGGAGTCACGCACCTGCGCAACTGGCACATGCAAATGAGGCGCGAGTCACGCACCCTCGCATTTGGCATACACGTAAATGAGGCGCCACCTGTATAGCGCCGAAATCAACTTCACTCCTGCTACAATTTTCTTTTTGTAGGTGGGCATATTTATAATCCCCGCCAGAGAATTATATTAGATAAGTACTCAGCCCAACTCTCATTTGTCTACCTTTCTTCTGCAGTGACTTATATATATATATATATGTCCTATAATGAAGTTATGGGAATATTATTAATCAATGAAACACACCACACAATGACAGTTGGCGCGTAACTCTCGCTGGCAATCTATGCCCCCCACCTTTCTTTATTAACAACAAGTTAAAATATGCTGACCAACTGACCGATGACACCTGGGGCCGTATTCATGATGTGGTGTTAGCGAGCCAAAACTGGTTTTGGCCGGGATTTCTGGGTTAGCGGCGAAAACTCAGTACGCAAGGAGTGCAAACACACCGAGTGTAAGCTAACACCGCATCGTGAATATGGGCCCTGATCGGGTGCCTGCAACCCAGGCCCACTATCCCTACTTCACACAACCAGCCGGTTCACCAGGCTGCTCCAACAACACAGAACAATAAAACACATCATCAGAACACATCATCATAAACCAGGGAGCACCCGGGGTTTGAAGCTATTTCAGTTTTACTCCTTTTTTCCTCAAGTGGCCCATCAGATATTATATATATATATATATATAAGCCTCGCCTACGAATTGACGAGAGACAGCAGATTGGGTTGGTTCGTTTATTCGACTCCGGGCTGAGCGATAAATGCTCTACCTAATACAAAAGCAAAAAACTGGAGGCAAGTGACGATTCAAACCAACTCGGGCAGCGTAGAAACCCGCAGGGCCACAGCAGGGGCCAGCGGACGACGGCGATTGGACAATATTAAGTTGAGTAGAATCGACACTAATAAATAATAAATAATTCTCCGAGCGTTTATATGTATATAATAGATTATATATAATATATAATTGATATAAGCCGGCGCGCGCTCAGTGGTGTATAGGTCGCTCAGCAGCGCCGACTAGCTGGATTAGCCGGTAGCCCCTCGCGGCTCCAAAACTCGCCGCGGAGGGGCAGCACCATGCGGTTTCTTACATCGGCATATACCTAGTATATGCTTTGCTATATATATATATATATATATATATATATAGGCAATCATATATATGTCTTTATATTTTCATGTCCACACTGTTATCGCTACCCATGACTGGCACATAGCACTACCCTGTTATTAACCTTTAAGCAGCTCTCCAGCCTTCTCAGATCTAAGTCTCCTCTGTCTGCTTCACCCCCCACCCCCCCCCCCCCCCCCCCCCCCTCCCCCGCCCCCTCGCAGACACATCCAGCACCAACTTCCGGCAATCAACCGCCAGCATTTCCCGTTCTACCCGCCGATTATGACTCCGAAAATAGAAAAACCATCTTTAATGCATGTTCCAAGCATAGACCTGAGCGAATAGCCCCAGCCTCTGCCTCCCCTTCCACGGTATGACGTGGCATATAACTATGCCATCAATTTCATTCTGCCCCTTCTCCGCCCTCCTCCATCCCCTTCTCCGGTATGACATGGGATATAACTGTGCCGTCAATTTCATTCTGCCCCTCCTCCCCCTCCTCCGTCCCGCTCCCCGATATGACACAGGATATAACTGTGCTGTCAATTTCATTCCACCCATCCTCTCCGCCCTCCTCCCTCCCCTTCTCCGGTATGACGTGGGATATAACTGTGCCATCAATTTCAGTCCACCCCTCCTGCACCCTACTCCTTCCCCCTCCCCGGTATGACACAGGATATAACCGTGCCGTCAATTTCATTCCACGCCTCATCTCCGCCCTCCTCCCTCCCCCGATATGACACAGGATATAACCATGCCGTCAATTTCATTCCACCCCTCTCCTCCCTGCACCGATATGACACAGGATATAACCGTCCCGTCAATTTCATTCCACCCCTCCTCCTCCCTCCACCGATATGACACAGGATATAACCGTGCCGTCAATTTCATTCCACCCCTCTCCTCCCTCCTCCTCCCTCCCCCGATATGACACAGGATATAACCATGCCGTCAATTTCATTCCACCCCTCTCCTCCCCCCTCCCCCTCCTCCCTCCCCGATATGACACAGGATATAACTGTGCCGTCAATTTCATTCCACCCCTCTCCTCCCCCCCCCCCCCCTCCTCCCTCCCCGATATGACACATGATATAACTGTGCCGTCAATTTCATTCCACACCTCTCCTCCCTCCCCCGATATGACACAGGATATAACTGTGCCGTCAATTACATTCCACCTCTCCTCTCCCCTCCTCCCCCCCCCCCCTCCCTTACCCTGGTATCACATTGGATATAACTGCGCCGTCAATTTCATTCAGCTCTTCCCCCTCCCCCCGTCACCCTCCCTTCAACCCCCCCCCCCCCCCCCCCCCCCATTGCAGCCCCTAGTGGTATGGTGGCAAGCAGCAGCGGAGGCGGAACAAGGTGTTTCATTACGGTGTAAAGTGGTCCGAGAGTAAATGTGTCCGGCTGGACGCGCGGCTGGGGGCGGGTGGCGGGGGGGGGGTGGCTGGGGGCGGGGCGCGGGTGGCGAGGGGCGGGGGCCGGGGGACGGGGATCGGCGAGGTGGGAGGGCGGCGGGCGGGCCGGGGGGCAGGGACCGGGGAGCGGCAATGTGGGAGGGTGGGGACCGGGGGCCGGGTAGCGGCAATTTTAGGGGGGGGGGGTGTGGTCCGGGGGCCGGGTAGCGGCGAGGTGGGAGGGCTAGCTGTGGCAGGGCGGACGAGAGAGAGTCACGCATGCGCGGCGCGCACCGGAAGTGTACTCCTCAGGGAGTCATGGGTGACTCGGGTCAGGGCTGCTCGGCTCCCACTTGTCAGCTCCCCCATGCGCATGCGCGAGTGCAGCTATTAATTTATTTCAGCAGCCAATGCTGCAGGACACCGCTGCTCCACGCCTTGTTACCATGGTGATATGTGTTAGGGTGGTTGGTCACGCCATCCGCGTTTGTCTGCGTCTACAGCGGTGGACTCGTGGAGGCGGCGTCCAAGACCGCCTTTGGTGGTTTTATTCTCCTCCTTCTCGGGCAGAGGGAGCACTTGCGTTGGTAATTAGGACAGCGACAAGTAGATATTACTGTTCCAGCGGGTGAATATAAAGTAGTTATATACATGTATTACTACTGTTCTACCAGGTGAATATAAGTAGTTATATATGTATCAACACAGATATATACACATGGTGTTCTTTGTGGCGGAGTGCTTAGAGTGTCTGACTTTTTACTAGGTCGGACTCCTAATCTGAAGGTTGATGGTTCGATTGCATGTGCCCTCCAACCTCTGCAAATTTGGATTTCCACTGCTGTGTATAAATTACAGTGTCATCAAATGGTGGTTGGCCTCATACCATGTCAATGTGGTGTTGGAGGTTAAAAATCCCTTGGGTCGGTGAAAGTGTAGGCTAGGGCTTTCTACCGATATGTCTAATGGTGAAAATAAGTGTATTCAGACTTATCCATGATAGGCAGTATAAATCTTCGAGAAAAACTAAAAAATATATATATATTTGAATAGTTCAGGCGCAAAATCCCGTAAACGCCAATCCAAAGAAAGTAATCTCTAGACGAGACGGGATGGCTGAATGAGTTAGAGTATCCATCTCCCGTGTTGGTAGAATGTGGGATCGTGGGGTCGAATCCTGGTCGAGTCAAACCAATGACTTAAAAATGTATACTTGTCGCTTCCTAGGCAGATGCGCAGCATCACTAGGATAGGGCAAGGAGCAGTTGAATGAGGAAGACCAGTCGTCTGCGACTGAAATGTCCCCTGCTTAAACAACTAATGTACCAACAAAATAACTGAATAAATATTCCTTGTATGCTGCTGCGATTTCCATAGGAAACAACATGAATGTTGAGTTTCCTTTACAAATTTGTAAAGATCGCATCGGTATTTATGTTGCATCCCGCATTCGCATTCGCATACAGGTTGCCGCAGACCACGTATATGGAATCTTAGCTTAAAGCTGAGTGTCACTGACCTAAAAAGTCATGATGTATGACTATTTATTGTTGTACAGTCCGATGGTCTTGAGTGCATGCCGCATACCACGTATATGGAATCTTAGCTTTATACTAGAAAGTGTTCCTGTGGACTGTAGTTTGGGTATGGTGGTAAAATCGTGGATGGGAGTGCTGCTATCCTGAACATGCAGATTCTGGTCCAGGAGGATACTGGCAGAGTCGCTCTGTTAGGTGGAAGTTAAGCAGAAGACATCGAACATGCGGCCATTGCTAGGAAAATGGGACATTTTCAAAATGCACGGATGTGGGAGGTCGTCTGTGGTATAGTTCTGTTTCCAATTCTGTGTACATCTGATATTATAGTTAATATCAACAAGCCAGGCTTGACATTTATATAATTTATTGGTTATTGCGTCCTTTATTTTGGGTATCTTTGTTTGTTTGTTGTTGTTTTACGTCCTAGCAATATATAAGGTCATATCAGGACGGGTACCGAGTTGGCACAGTGCACACTCATGGCGACTTTATAGTGCTGCCCCACTGGAAGACCAGGCCGCCAGTACCATGTCCTGATATCCTACTCAGTCACATTATCCTGACACTGAGCCAACCAGTCCTTGCCCTATCCTAATAATGCCGAGCGCCAGGCTAGGAAGCAACAAGTATCATTTGTTAAGTCATTGGTTTGACTCGACCAGGGTTCGAACCCACGACCCCAAGATCTACCAACACGGGAGACGGATGTTCTAACTTATTCGGCCATTCTGTTTTCGGTATCTTAATAATTGTATGATGTCACTATTATCTTCTGCGCTTCGTTTTCATATATCTTCTAATACATTTATAATTTTCATAATAAAATGGCCGGACCGACAATGCCAGCTCATTTATTCAACTGCTTAATAACAGCATCGGGATGGGCTGTTGGTAGCAGCCCCAATAGAATACCAGCATCCAATTAGTTTCCACATACTATCACACGTGACCCTGAGTGCAGGCATTCTCATCACATTTACATACATTCTGCCGCACCGTCGCATTGCACAAGTTATTAGCTCATAAGTTATGAAATGAGCACAACCATCAGGAAATGAACACGGCATTCAGGAAATGAACACAACATTCATGAAATGAACACACCATTCATGAAAAGAACACAACATTCATGAAATGAACACAACATGCATGAAATGAACACAACTTCCTGAAATGAACACATCATTCATGAAAAGAACACACCATTAATGAAATGAACACAACTTCATGAAATGAACACATCATTTATGACATCAATACAGCATCCATGAAATGAACACAGCATTCATAAAATGAACACAACATTTATGAAATGAAATGAAATGAACACATCATGTCTGACATGAATACAGCATTCATGAAATGAATACAGCATTCATAAAATGAGCACAACATTCATGAAATGAACACAACGTTAATGAAATGAACACAGCATTCATGAAATGAACAAAACATTCATGAAATGGACACATCCGTCATGAAATGAACACTATATTCATGAAATGAGCACACTATTCATGAAGAGAACACACCATTCATGAAATGAACACAGATTTCATGACATGAATACAGCATTCATGAAATTAACACAGCATCCATAAAATGAACACAACATTCATAAAATGAACACAACGTTATTTAAATGAACACACCATTCATGCAATGACCACAGCATTCATGACAGGAACACAATATTCATGAAATGAACACAACATCCATGTCACTCTATAGGGCACAACAATCCTCAGGTGCGACTGATACTTGTAGACATCTGTTGGAGGGGAGGTGGGCCGCAGGTGTCACCACCAGTCAATTGCGGAGTCTTATGTGGAATAACAATGGTAATAACTATAATATAATAATATAATATATAATGGAAACAATTCCCTCCGTATGTTTATACTTGCATAATTCGTTATACATGACATATATACAGTAAAATATGCAAATCTCTGGATCTAATTACAAGTAAAACGGTGATATATATGTATGTAGTAGTCTGCACTGACCTCTCAGGCATGTAACCACATAGACAGGTAGACATGGGTAGTGTGTTGACATCAGGGAACCTAGGTGGTGTAATGGTTAGCACACTGGCCTGGAATACAAAGAGATGTGGGTTCGAATCCTGCTCTAGGTACAATATTTCCGATTTTCATCACCCCCATGACACTGGTGCCGAGACCAGGATCCTGTACAAGCTACATGCTGTATGGTTGCTGAACCTACCCTGTGTATGTATGAGTTAGTGCATTGCCTGTATGTATGTAATTGTAAGCATTAAAAGCCTTACAATTCCAGGGGGACGAGTGTACTAGTCTGCACTGACCTCTCAGGCAAGTAACCACATAGACAGGTAGACATGGGTAGTGTGTTGATATCAGGGAGCCTAGGTGGTGTACTGGTTAGCACACCGGCCCAGAATGCAAAGAGATGTGGGTTCGAGTCCCGCTCTAGGCACAATATTTCCGATTTTCATCACCCCCATGACACATATATATATATACACATATATATATATATATATATCACGTTCCGTTCCTTTATATTATTATACTGCCTTATAATACACATATATAGGTACCAATTTCCCCCCGATTCAGCTAGATAATTGCTGTGCTTATAAATCTGTGTTTGTTCATCAACTGGATGCTGTCCATTCACCGAATGGGACGTCCATAAAAGGCAGCCTCCAACGATAAAGGTATAAGGGAGGGGGAGTAGGCGATAACACACAATTGATAAACGGAATTAATGAATCACCGACGCGCATCTCATCACGCCTGCGCAGGGCTTCGTGGACCTTCAGCACATCCGGGAACTATGTGACGTCAGCCATGTTTCCCTAGTTGCCACCACCCCAAAGTGGCGCTGCTGCATGAACCCATTGACACACACCATCCTACCGGAGGTATCCACACTTAGGGTTCACCTCCAAAGAATCCCTAGGTTTATATGGAAAATATTTCGCGTTATTTGTAAAGGATTTTTGGGGAAAATCCTAGGTTAGGTCCTAGTGTTTTGGTTGTGTGTTTGTTATTGTTTTACGTCCTAGCAACACCTAAGGTCATATCAGAATGGGTACCAACTTGTGACAGTGCGCACTCATGGCGATCTTATAGTGCTGCCACACTGGGGGAGAACCAGACCGCCAGCACCATGACCCGATATCCCACTCAGTCACATTATCCTGACAATGAGCCAATCAGTCCTTGTGAGTGCCTGGCTAGCGACAAGCATCAATGGTCTGACTCGACCAGTAATCGAACCCTCGTGGTTTGAAGTGCGGGCATAGATAGACTACACACTATGGCCACTGCTGAGCGAAGCAAATGTTAACGGCCCTTGTCGAGGGCCAGGCGGCGTTAGGCCCCACTTACCCATCAACTCTCGGTGTATCTGACCAGTTTGCGCCACCATTAAATCGTAAGCCTATGGGCATATAAATAGCAAATGGGACGGGTTATGGCCTACGTAGGATGTTACCAAGAAATTGTCCAATCAATTATTGCAACATTATTTCGCTTAAATGATTTAAAACCATCAAACTAGTTCTGTTTGTTCCGGCAATCAAATATATATCGTAGATGTCAAAGATGTACCTAATCTACATTCGGAAATTGACTTGGGAATATAGCGTCTGATTTTTGTCACAGCTGTGGTTTGCAAATTCTTAGAACGACGCCCCCTGGTGCCATCAGCAGTAACAATGGTAATGTATTCATAGCGCTGCACATGCAGGGTATAATCGCGATAGGGCACAGTGTATCACTATTATTATCCCATAAACATTTCGCACCAATGAGAAGAGGTTCTATGCACGAGACAGCTTGCACAAGAAGCAAACACCTGAAAGAATTCACAAGTGGCTTAATCTGTAGCGTGTGGGCCTTGCATGCGGAAGGAAGCTCAGGAGTTTGGTTCCCGGTCGAGTCAAACCAACAACTTTTAAATCAATGCTTGTCGCTTCCTAGCCTGGCGCTTGGCATAAATAGGATAGGGCAAGGACTGGATAGCTCAATGTCAGGATAATGTGACTGAGTGGGATATCAGGGGCAGCACTATGAAGTGGCCATGAGTGTGCACTTTCACAAGTCGGTACCCGTCCTGATATGACCTTAGATGTTGCTAGGATGTAAAACCACAACAACAAACCAACAACCAACTAAATCCGGTAACATCTAGCTCTCAAACAGCACATTTCTCTAAATAATTATGGGACACCTAAACCTGCATACGATGAAACCATCACATTTTCTTTAATAGTCAAAACATCTAGATTTGGTAATCAACTTATACACTAATGCATTTCTCACATATTCATTTCCGCACAGAAGTGAATGTAAAGTCAGTTTTGATAAATGCTATGATGAAGGTACCAGACTGGAAGCACCAAAGTGTAGGCACCAGGCTGACAGAACCAAATTGAATGCGCAAGAATGGATACACGAGGAAAGCTAGCGGCCTGAAGGTACCAAGTTGAATGGATAGACTGAAGGTACCAGGCTGAAGAAGGAACCAGTCTGAATAAACCAGACTGAGGGCATCAAGATGAAGAGATTAGCTTGAGAACTACAGGCTGAAGGGCCCAATGTGCAAAGATCCGGCTAATGTGACCAGGATGAAGAGTTGTAGCTCAAGGCATCAACCAAGGTGGAGGGACCAGGATGATTGATTGATTGATTGGTGATTTCTTTACGCCGTGTCGGCAGCATAGGCCATATTCACAGCGAGAATTGTTTGTTTTTTATTCAACCATCGACTTTACATATAATGTAAAAGCATACAATCAGTTAGGTGTCAATAGACACTTATTAATTTTTAAAAGCCCAAAATCATATAATTAAATAAAATAGATGAAAGAATTAATTAATAAAAATTGTTGTAATGAACTATATGAGATGGTACAGACCAGCTGCCCTCACAAAAGCTAAAATGTCTTCTTGTTTAACTTTGGTACAAAGGTCATGCAAGCTGTGTGCAGTGTAAAATTGTTGGCGCGGTGCCATAAAATCAACACAGTTTAGTAAAATGTGCTTGACTGTCAGTGAGGACTGACATCCAATACATTCAGGGGGAGGGTCCCCCTTGACCAGGATGAAGGTACAATGATGACAGTACCAGCGTCAAGGTAGCCAAAGGAAGGCACCAGCATGATAGTAGCGGACTGACGGTGCCTTACTCAAGGCACCAGAATGAAAGCACCAGGTACCAGATTCAAGGCACCAGGAAGGGGAGGAACCAGGTTGAAGAAACATGGCTGAATGCCCCAGATGCCAGGGACCCAGTGTTGCAGTTTCCGAGGCACACCAGTTTGCCAGGGACACATCGCTTCTGCGCATGCATCAACATCGAACAGCATCATCACTAACCTTATAACTTTAATATAATCTTTGTGGTAAAGATGTTTTCTATATGGATACCAAGCAATTTGTTTCTAGGTGGTGTGGTTTTAGAGATATTTCACTTTTTCTGTATTTTCTGTATGAACATTGCTCACAACCATTGACAATACCTTGAGTTTGACGGTACGCGCAGTGCAAAACGTTAGTTTTATTCAAAACTAATAGAAATCCAGAACCCCAACCTTATCAATTTAATATAGTCTTTTTGGTAAACATGTTTTTTATATGTGTACCAAGCGATTTGTTTCTAGGTCGTGTAATTTGAGAGATATTTGACTTTTACTGTATGAAGATTTGCTCACGGCCATTGACAATGCATTTGAATGGGTGTGTCCCTGGCAAACTGGTGTGCCTCGGAAACCGCAACACCGGATGAAGATACCAGTCTGACTGACTATAAGAGCGCACAACTGTAGGCAATTGAGTATTAATAATGGATGAGATTCTCGCTTAGATAGTTTCGCATTCATTATACATGAACAACGGTGGCTAATGATGCGCTTACTGATAAGAATTAAGCGCTTAATGATCAGAATTAAGCGCTTAATGACCTAACTATGGTGTTGTTGTCGCAACCATTATCTACACAGGAGCATCATTACCCTCAAAGACCCACCACAAATATATGTGTCCTGGCATGTCATGCGAGACATGCTAATAAGTTAACATAGCTGATTCAGGGGCCGTATGCATGAATCGGAGTTAGGGCTCTAACCTCGGCTCGGGTAGCTCCACCCGGCTAAAGTTGGAAAATCAGCATGCATGAGCTGGTGCCAGCACTAACCGCTGACCATAGCCTAAGCTAAGTTACCCTGATTACAAGTCAGGTTTAACTGCTAACCGCGCCGGTTAGTGTGGATGTGAGGGTCTCAACCTATTCAATGCTGTCATATTTAACAGAATTACACACGCAATAAGTGAAATTTT
This sequence comes from Branchipolynoe longqiensis, assembly GCA_030323885.1. Classification (NCBI taxonomy): domain Eukaryota; kingdom Metazoa; phylum Annelida; class Polychaeta; order Phyllodocida; family Polynoidae; genus Branchipolynoe; species Branchipolynoe longqiensis. The sequence continues at coordinate 60,384,124 of CM059193.1, read as the reverse complement.
ATCAATTTAAAGTTAAATTCGAACCAATATTAACGTCGCCGCCACATTGGCAACGTTATTCATATTGTCGAATCAACGAATGTAAAGTAAACAAATCACCGCCGCCGTAGCGAAGTCGATATCCATGCTGTCCAATGTAAAGTAAACATGGCCGCCGCAGTCACCGCCGAATCGGCGGCAATATATTAGGCCCAAATCTATTCAATGCTGTCATATTTAACAGAATTACATATGCCCCAAGTGAAATTTAATCAAATTAACCCTAAATTCGAACCGATATTAACGCCGCCGCCGCATTGGCGGCCTTATTCATATTGTCAATTCGAGGGAGTTCCCACATCTATAAATAACTTCACGGTTAGCTATACGCGGCGGCTAAGACATTCATGCATACGGCTTGACCTAGTTAACCATGGCCCTCCTAGCCGCGGATAGCTATCCCATAGCTAGGGTGTAGCACCGGCTACGCGTAGCTCCAACACATGCATACGGACCCAGGAGATCTGTGATTTTGTTAATGTATTCATCTACCAGAATATTCACTTTGGAAATGCTAAAATGCTAAAAAATGCTTAACTGCTAGGCGATATATATATTCAATGTACTTATTAAACTGACTTTGCATTCGCTTCTGTGCGGAAATAAATAAGTACGAAGTGCATTCGTATTTAAGATGATAATCAAATCTAGGTGTTTTGGTAATTAATAAAATGGGATAGCTTCATTGGATGCAAGTTGAGGTGTCTCATAATTATTAAGGGCCTGCAACATGACCAAACCAACTTTACATAATCATAATTCTTATGATCAGATATATAAGCAGTCATAACGTAAATCGTGTGAATTATTTAGGACCCAACTAGGACACATCTAGTGTGAGGGTCTCGGTGGTCAAACTGTGGTGTGCCTATTCTGGTAATTCTACCTTAATTGTTGTTGTCAGTGACATAGGATAGGGAATCTTACATTGTGCATGTTCATTTTAACATGGGTAATTCACACACAGAGACTGGACAGCCGACACTTAACTATATGATACTGTGCAGCCACCTTGTGGATCCTGCCCGAACTAACCACCCAGCAGCCCCCATCGCTCCGGTGGCACTACCTTGAGGAACCTGGGTCGTCACCCATATGCTCAATAGGTGGGGAAACAATATCAAATTTCCCGCCATTTCGGTCACGTGACCCTAAGGTGGTATGAACTCCACGCACAACCGTCGCAGCCACCGCCATCTTCGCGCCATCCAGCTTTCGTTGCCCACCCACCCACACCACTAGATAAAGCTTGAATCTATAGGGTTGAGGATTCGAGTCCTGCCCGATCCATTCATCAGCAGTGGACCCGAAGAAGTAGAACGACGGTGGTTCCGGTTCCAACAACTCATACTTGTACCAATGAGATAAAATAAAGCCATTTTACCGAATGCTGTCTCATGTTGTGAATTATTGAAAAGTGGTGCAAATTCTACTGTCCTTTAAAGTAAATTTGATGGCGTTTTTCAGAATGTCTTATAATTTATGTAAGTGAACTCATATCTTTCTTTAGATTTGAAAAGAAATGCAAATCCTACTATCTTTTAATGTGAATTTGATGTTTTTGAGTATGGCTTTATAAACACTGCAAATACACCGTTCTCTTTCTTCCAAATGAAAAGTAAAGCTTGTTTTATTTAACAACGCTTATAGAGCACATTGATTGTTATCATCGGCTATTGGAAGTCAAACATATGGTCATTCTGACCTATTTCTTTGGAGGAAACTCGCTGCCGCCACATAGGCTACTCTTTCCGATAATTACCAAGGGATCTTTTATATGCACTTTCGCACATACAGGACAAGAGATAGTACAGCCTTTGATGAACCAGTTCTGGACCACTGGTTGGAACGGAAAATACCCCAAACTGCAAATGTGTCCACTAAGCAGGATCGATCGAATGACCCACACCTTCAGAGGTGGAGACTCTACCACCTAAGCTATGCCCCACACCTCTGTTTGTTCCCTGTGTAATGTAGCAGAACTACAAATAATATCCATGAGTAACTCCTGAGTCTACTGGCGCTGAACATACCAATCATAACCGACTGCGGTTGAGCTCAAATAACCCATTTTGAGTGTGATCTTTCATTAGAAAGGCTCTGTCACACATCACCTGATTGGGGAAATGGAAAGAAACCGAACAAAGTCCATTGATATCCGGCAAAGTCTGGTTTGTGTCCGTTGCATATCCATTGCATATCCGTTGATATCCGTTGATATCCGTTGATATCCGGTCCGATTTTTTACAAGTTTTGAGCATGCACAAAACTTGTAACGGATTGTGCCAGACTGATCTATGCGGTTATTATCCGTTACCGTCTGTTCCCCGTCCGTTCCCCGTCCATTCATCTCCGTTCCCGTCCGTTCCTCGTCCGTTCCCGTCCATTCCCGTCCATTCCCGACTGTTACATATCCGTCACCTATGTGGTTATTATCCGTTACCGTCCGTTACCCGCTCAGTGCCCATCTGTTACACGTCTGTTACCCATCCGTTACCCGTCCGTTACATAATCGATACATTTCAAGTCCAAATAACACTGGACTAGAATATCCTTTGTCTGGTTCTGTGACAGGCACTTTAAAGGCCCTGCCACACATCACCTGATTGGGGAAACGGAAAGAACCCAAACAAAGTCCATTGATATCCGCCAAAGTCTGGTTTGTGTCCATTGCATATCCATGGCATATCCGTTGATATCTGTTGAAAGCCGGTCCATTACAAGTTTTGAACAAAACTTGGGCCAGATGCCACCGGATTGATGTCTACGGTTCTTGCCGGTTTGAGTTTGTTTAGTCCGCTTATCATCTGTTGGCTCTCCGTTCATGTATGTTTCATGTCCATTTCATGTCTGTTTCATGTCCGTTTCGTGTCCGTTTCATGTCCGTTTAATGTCTGTTCGTCCATCGGCCTTTGACCCGAAATCGCAACATTTTGACACATTTTAATACATTTTGATACTTATCACGCCCGAACACCACCGGACTAGACAATTCTGTCGATTGCTCAATCCGGCATAGTGTGACAGGCACTTAAGTTACAAAACATATTCAAGTCAGAAATGCATCGTAAGATCGCATGACCATATCTTTGACAAGCATATCATTATTCAGTGCTTTGGGATTGTATATTAGAATGAATAACTTTGGCAATTACCTCTCCATAATATAACTTTTCTCGACCTACATCAGTAAGGTAATGGCTCATGACTAGCAATATATGTGGGTTGATTAAAACCAACTGATTACCATTTTGGATAAATGATTGCGCTAATAATTAAAAACATAATTACCTTTGGAGTTAGATACAAGATTCACCCCATACTGCTGCAGTAGGGGTGCAAACCAACCCTATGTAAAAGCTGTCGAAAATGCGGGTCAAAGAATTGAGAGCCTAATTTCACAATCTAAGAAGCAACAATTATTCTTTACATATGTCTTATTGATAGCCCGCTACCTTTGAGTTGAAAAATATAATATAATATCTAGTTTAATAAGATTTAAAAGTGAAATCGACGGCGTTCTGCAGCCGCCATCTTGTCTTTTTGCATTCTCGCCCATTTCACCAACTCTGTGCCTATACGGGTAGCCATTTGATACTGGAGCCACAGTTTCTAGGTCATGTTCCATACTAAACCTATTTTCGCCTGTATTTACACTACGTTGTCATTCACCCGTGTACTACAAGTACCGGGTGAATCATTTATCTACTTTGGAGTAAGCATTTTAAAAGAGGGTTAGATACCTGTACCAACTTATGCTGGAATACCAATTCCTCGGTCCTGAAACACAAATTGTTGAAGGAAATAAATATATTCACAAAATATAGTTCGTTTGTTTGTTGTTGTTTTACGTCCTCGGAACATCTAATGTCATATCAGGACGGGTACCGACTTGTGACAGTGCACACTCATGGCGACTTTATAGTGCTGCCCCACTGGGAGATCAGGCTGCCAGCACCATGACCTGATATCCCACTCAGTCACATCATAGTGGTGTCCTCTGTGGCGGAGTGGTTAGAGTATCTGACTTTTTTCCAGGTCGGATTCCTAATTTGAAGGTTGGTGGTTCAATTCCCCATGTCCCCCATCTCTGCCAATTTGGATTTCCACTGCTGTGTATAACTTACAGCTTCATCAAAGGCCAGTTGGTCTCATACCATGTCTATGTGGTGTGGGAGGTTAAAAATCCCTTGGGTTGGTAAAAGTGTAGATTTGGGCTTTCTATCGACAAACTGTCTAATGGTGTAAACAAGTCTATTCAGACTTATCGATGATAGGCAGCATAAATCTTCAAGAAACAAAAAACACTGTGCCAACCAGTCCTTGCCCAACCTAATAATGCCTAGCGCCTGGCTAGGAAGGGACAAGTATCAATTTTTAAGTCATTGGTTTGACTCAATGAGGGTTCGATCCCATCATCCCGTGGGTTGGGATACCCCGATCTCCCAAAACAGGAGGCGGACGCTCAACTCATTCGGCCATCCCGTCTGGACTCACAAAATATAAAAGAGTTTAAGAGAAAACTAACAGGAATAAACAAGTAGACAATGCAAAAATGACATGCTATAGCATAGTAATTTAACTCTGCTCGTCAGACCGTGGGGTCATGGGTTCGAACCCGGGTCGAGTCAAACCAATGACTTAAAAATTGATACTCGTCACTTCCTAGCCAGGCGCTTGGCATTTGTACGACAGGGCAAGGACTGGTGTGCTCAGTGTCAATATAATGTGACTGAGTGGGATACCAGGTCATGGTGCCGGCGGCCTGGTTTCCCAGTGGGACAGCACTATAAGATTACCATGAGTGCGCACAAGTCGGTACCCATCCTGATATGACCTTAGATGTTGCTAGGACATAAAACAACAACAAACAACAATATCAGACAATGGTTGATTGTAATTTGGAATTGTTCACAACATCCCGAATTGTGGTTGTCTCGACATAAGATAACCGCTCCACATTTCCACCTGAGGATACATCGACCTCCTCGGTGTTTCGCTTTGCTGCCACCGGTGGCGCCACAATCACCACCAAGGGGCCAATACCCAATTTCCATTGCCACCTCCCCAGATGGCAGCTGGTGCTCACCCCCCTGCAGGTCCATTGCCTCGTCTTCTTTCCACCCACCCACCCTACTTCTACTTATTACATCCACTTCACCCCACTACCATCATCCCACCTCTTTTTCATTTGTTTGTAAATATTTTATTCTTCAGAATAACCCATTTATCAGCAGTGCGGCATGGGCTTCCGGCGTTATAGACGCTGGCAGTTATTTACACAAATCATTTTTTATAAATGATGAATTGACTAACAAAATGAGAATGTGATGCATGATGGAGAATGATGTAATACTTGTCAACTCATTTTGATGGATGGCAACCCTGTAGACTTCAGGGCTCATATGCATGACACCGTGTTAGCGAGCCAAAATGCGTTTTGGGTGGGATTTCCAGTTTAGCGGTGAAAAGTCGCTATGTATGGAGCAGGGTTATGGAAACACCACAAGTTTAACATTGCCTACACTAACACCACTCCGTAGCAAGTTTATGGGCAGTGTTAGGTACCGATTAGGCCCAAATCTATTCAATGCGATCATATTTAACGGAATTAAATTTCTCAAAAAGTGAAATTTGATCAAATTAACCCTAACATCGAAGCGAGATTAATGCTGCCGCTAAATCTGCGGCGATATTCATACAGTTGAATGTCAACAAAACAATTTTCCGCGGCCACCGTCGAATTGGCGGCGAATCGGAGGCGATATTGGCAAATAGCGGTCCAGAAACAATTAAATTTGATCAAATTAAACCAGAAATCGAATCGATATTAACGCCGCCGCCGAATTTTGGTTAAATTAAACCAATAATCGAACCGATATTAACGCCGACACCGCCGCCCCCGCCGCAAGATCGGCGGCGATATTGGCAAATAGCAGTGCTCGCCGGCAACAGGCTCAGAGGGATTTCCCAAATCTATAAATAACTTATATATTATCCAACGCCTCCGCGCTTTAGTCCGTACATACCTCGTGACCCATTTCAGAACACCGGCATTAGCTAACCTGGTGCCGGCACTTAACACCGGAGCCGATAAATAGTTGTTCACACATAAGGCCCCTGAAGTCGGCCCCCATAATGGATTGCCTGGTGTTAGTACACATATTGATAGTTAGTTTCATGGGTTAGATTCTAATCTTGTACGCTCTTATTGTGCACCATACATTTCATGCACGGTCTTTATCTATAGTGCATTTTTAGTGGTTTCTGGTTTAGGCTTAATTGATTGATTGGTGGTTTATTTACGCCGTGTCGGCAGAACATGCCATATTCACGGTGGTTTAGGCAGTCGCGGTTACTTTGGATATGCATGGAGGGGTGCATCAAATTTGTGAAATATTGCACCGAGAGCAGGATTCGAACCCGCTCTTCTTGCTATTCCAGCGCTAGTGTGCTAGCCATTACATTACCTAGGGTTCCCTACACAATCACCTTATCCACACCTACCTATCTATCTGGCTCCTTGCCTGAGAGGTCACTGCAGACAACTACAATATTCGATAGTCGGTAAGGTGACTGATCCCAATCTTCTTGGGTGAGCTATATTTGGTCGGCTGACGTTTAATCGTCCCTGCAGGCACGATGAGTCAGGGGAGGGAAGGCAGGAAGTGGTGGTGTGCAAAGAGGAGGAGGGGGAAGAGGGGACGGGGGAGAGGAGGGGGAGGAGGGGGAGGAGGAGGGGGAGGAGGGAAGGAGGGGAGATGGGGAGGTGGGGGAGGAGGATAGGGAGGATGGGGAGGAGCGGGAGGAGGGGGAGGAGGAGGGGAGGAGTGGGTGGAGGGGTGGTGTCCAGGGAGCAGGGGGAGCAGGGAAGGGAGGGAAGGGAGGGAAGGGAGGGAAGGGAGGGAAGGGAGGGAGGGGGTGGTGTGTTAGGGAGGAGAGGGAGGACGGGGAGGGGAGAGATGAGGGGGATGAGGGGGACGAGGGCGAGGAGGGGGAGGAGGGAGGAGGGGAGGAGTGGGTGGAGGGGTGGTGTGCAGGGAACAGGGGGACGAGGGAAGTGTGGAAAGGGAGGGAAGGGAGGGAAGTGTGGAAAGGGAGGTGGGGGAGGAGGGGGAAGAGGGGGAAGACGGGGAGGAGGGGAGGGGTTGGAGGAGGGGGAGGAGGGGGAGGGCGAGATGGGGGAGGAGTGGGTGGGGGTGGTGTGCAGGGATGCGCGGGAGAAGGGAACGGAGGGAAGCGGAAGGGGGTGGCTAATTGTTGTCTTAAATGCAAACACGAACATGACAGATTGTATCATAATTGTTAAATGATGTTTGCTCTGTGGAGGACAAACATGCGATACCAGGCTACCCCATCTGCGCGTTATTGTTAAAGTGGACAGTAACTGACTTCAACATCATGCTGCACCCATGAAAAATGCCCTTTTATCGACACCCCCCAACAAACAATATAAATTGTCATTGAACATTTAGTCTGCGACGTTAAATATATGATCACTTGGTTTTACGATGTATTTTATACAGGCATAATTGCTGTCGTTTAAAATAATATTGCTATTCTCTAAAATAATATCAACTGCATTTCACAATACATAACCAGGGAGTGCAAGAGTCCTGGCGAGGTCAGTCCCTACCTCCGGGAATGGCCATCAAAGAGAGCCCATTCCCTGATGTCACGCAGGGAAGTGGTAGATGGAATTCCATCGCTTTGGAGGCTAGGAAAGGTTTACTCAAAATAATTGTGCTTCTCTGTGGCGGAGTGGTTAGAGTGTCTGATTTTTTTCTAGGTCAGACTCCTAATCTGAGGGTCGGCGGTTCGATTCCCCATGCCCCCAGCTCTGCCAATTTGGATTTCCACCACTGTGTATAACTTACAGCGTCATCAAAGGTTGGTTGCTCTCATACCATGTCTATGTGGTGTGGGAGGTTAAAACTCCCTTGGATCGGTAAAAGTGTAGGCTTGGGCTTTCTATCGACCAGCAGTGGAATGAGGAAGACCAGTCGTCTATGACTCAAATTTCCCCTGCTTAAACAACTAATGGACCAAAACAAAAAATATATATAAAAAAGTAGGCGTTGGTACCCTTTCCTTTGGGAATTCCATTGCGATGAACTGGATACATATTCCCTGGCTCACATGACTCTGAATAGTATGAATGAATTGACTACCTGTTCCCATGTGGAGGTCATAGAATCTGAAACTGTGTGGTTGAAATATGGCTGAGTTAACCCTGGTGTGGGTGGTAATATATAAGTTGATGTTGACACTGTGAGTTCTAGTTTGCAACTGTCTTTATTTAGAACGTTCTCTCATGACATAGCCCTGTGCAACACTAGGGCGTTTGGATAACAACGCAACTGAAACACACATACATTACAGGTGGGTTGATTGCATGAGGGAGCCTAGGTAGCATAATGGTTATAACGCTATTCCAAAATGTCAGATGTGGGGGTTGGTGGGTCACTCTAGGTGCAATGTTTCCTATTTGCAAAAAGACACTCGAAGATCAGCACTAGTTCCATGTTCTTAGCTTTGCGCAGTCATTGCAGCAATATGTACTGTTATATAGAATACTGTGTAGTGTTAACACCAGTATATACAGCTAGATCGAATACTGTACAGTAATTACACTGATATTCACCATTATATAGAATTGTGTGCAGTAATTACACAAATATATTCCGCTATATAGGATATCGTGCAGTAATTAGGCATACATCAATTTGAGCTATTATATAGAATACTGTGTAGTAATTACACCAATATGTACCACTAAATAGAATATTGCACATGAATTACACCAATATGTACAGTTATATAGAATAATGTGTAGTAATTACACAAATATATACCGTTATATAGAATACTGTATAATCATTAGACAAATATGTACCACTATATAGAATATTGTGCAGTAATTACACCAATATGTACCAATATATAGAATATTGTGCAGTAATTACACCAACATGTACCAATATAGAGAATATGGTGCAGTAATTACACCAATATGTACCACTATATAGAATATTGCACAGGAATTACACCAATATGTACAGTTATATAGAATAATGTGTAGTAATTACACACATTTGTACCGTTATATAGCATACTGTGTAGTAATTATACACATATGTACCGTTATATAGAATAATGTGTAGTAATTAGACAAATAGGTGCCACTATATAGAATATTGTGCAGTAATTACACCAATATTTACCACTATATATAATATTCTGCAATAATTACAACAATATGTACCAATATAGAGAATATGGTGCAGTAATTACACCAATATGTACCACTAAATAGAATATTATGCAGTAATTGCACCAATATGTACCACTATATAATAGTGTGCAGTGATTACATCAATATGTACCGCTATATAGAATACTGTGCAGTAATTACACCAATATGTACCATTGTATAGAATATTGTGCAGTAATTTCACCAATATGTACCACTATTTAGAATATTGTGCAGTAATTACACCAATATGTTCCGATACATAGAATATTGTGCAGTAATTACACCAATATGTACCACTGAATAGAATATTGTGCAGTGATTACACCAATATGTACGCTATATAGAATATTGTGCAGTGGCCTAATAGAGAACCAGCAAATACCTGGCAATTTCTGTATATTTCTTTTACATCTCTGGCTGCGTTGAATTTGAAATCACCAGTGGAACTATATACCCAACTGGATTCAATATGGCTGATTTCACGTGAGAAACACTGGTTCTCATCCTATCACCAAAGCTAAGTAACGCTGAGCCTCGTCAGTAATTTGCATACACGACAAATGCGGAATTAATGAAATACAAATGAAATAGAAATATATACAAATGAAATACAAATGAAATACAAATGAAATACAAATGAAATACAAATGAATAACAAATGAAATACAAATGAATACAAATGAAATACACATGAAATACAAATGAAATACAAATGAAATACAAATGAAATACAAATGAAATACAAATGAAATACAAATGACATGCAAATGAAATACAAATGAAATGCAAAGTAAAAACACATGATGGGCACAGGAAATGCAAATGAAATGCAAATGGTATGCAAATGGCATACAAATGGAATACAAATGGAATGCAAATGGAATACAAATGGAATACAAATGGTATACAAATGGAATACAAATGGAATACAAATGAAAACAACTGAAACACAAATCGAATACAAATGGAATACAAATGGAATACAAATGGAATACACATGAAATACTAATGGAACCCAATGAAATACAAATGCAATACAAATTAAATACAAATTAAATACGAATGGAATATGAATGAAATACACATGATATACAAATGGAATATGAATGAAATAGAAATGAAATACAAATTAAACACAAATGAAATACAAATGAAATACAAATGAAATACAAATGAAAAACACCTGAAATACAAATGAAATACAAATGAAATACAAATGAAATACAAATGGGATACAAAGGAAATACAAATGAAAACCAAATGAGATGTCGTTGACATTCTGATACAGGTTTATATTCCATTAAGTGAGTCATGGGTGAGTAATACTGGACAGGGTAATCTCTACTCTCTGGCCCTGTCCTGATTTGACCTTAGATGTTGCCAGGACGTAAAACTCCAACAACCACCCATCTACTCTCTGGACAGAACCAGGGGGCGCTCAGCGCTGTGTGCATGCGTTGATTGCAACCGTCCAGGTGCATTCACGTGTTCTCTCCACTCCCATCCAGAATCCCCCCCCCCCCCACCCACAGTCCCTCTCCTCATCTCCATCGTCATCGCTGATGGCACGCAACACTTGCACGTGCACATTGCAATAAGCTGTCGCTGAACACTACAGGGGCCGTATGCACGAATCGGGGTTAGGGCCGTAACCGCGGCTAGGCTAGCTCCACACGGCTAAATGTGAGAAATCCATATGCAATTACACACATTTAGCCGTGTGGAGCTATCCTAGCCGCGGTTACGGCCCTAACCCCGGGGGCTATTATAATACTTGGTTTTGCCTGAGGAGAATAGCATGAGCAGTGCATGCCACTACTGATGTGGTAAATCCTCCAATTATCGCCCATTGTAATGTAACAGGTAACATCTTTGATGGCTGCAGGGAACAAAACACAAGTAAAATACACATAAAATAAAAATAAAATACAAATACAATATAGATAGGGACTAATGAAATACAAATGAGATACACATGACATACAAATGGAAAGCAAATGAAATACAAATGAAATACAAGTAACAACTAATAAAATGTTAATAACATACACATCAAATATAAATGAAATAAATATGAAATAGAATAAATGAAATACAAGTAAATACAAATAAAATACAAAGACAATACAATTGAAATTAAAATCAAATTAAAATACAATATAACGAAAATAAATTACAAATAAATTACAAATGAAATACAAATGAAATACAAATGAAATACAAACGCCAGTGCTTCACAGCAAATCTGGTTGCTTGGTAACCAAGGTAGCATATCTTATTTTCAAGTGACACACATTCACCTTGATATAAAGCGGGCAGTATTCAGCAGATTGACACAAGACAGAAAATTGCAACGCACTGTGAAATTATGTATCACACTTGAATGGCAAATATCAATCTCCAGCTGGGATTATTAAATAATCTCAGTGCAGCTGTGATAAGAAATTGCTGCCAACCGATCAACTGTAATCTCCACCATATTAACAGGGAACCCAGCAGCAACCAGCTTAATTCAACCAAGCGTAGACTTAGATAATGCCTGTTTAGATATGCATGGTGGTGGCTGCTTATATTAACACCGGCCACAGCTTCCGTGTTCTATATTTGCATACTTATTTTACATCACATATGTATTTATTTATTCATGTAGTTTAATTCAACGGAACATTCAATATTAACCATGCCTGTTTTCACTTGAAATATCTTAAATGCTAACCCTTTAAAATTGAAATCAATTCAAACTAAAGTAAAGTAGATTACTATGTTAAATGAAGTAGATACAATAAACAAAGTATGTCCATATCTGCCAGCCCCTGCCAGCCCCTGCCAGCCCCTGCCAGCCCCTGCCAGCCCCTGCCAGCCCCTGCCAGCCCCTGCCAGCCCCTGCCAGCCTATGCCTGCCCCTGGCCGTCCCTGCCAGTCCCTGCCAGCCTCTGTCAGCCCCTGCCCGCCCCTGCCATCCCCTGCTGGCCCCTGTCAGCCCCTGCCAGCCTCTGTCACCCCCTCCCAGCACCTACCAACCCCCACCTGCCCCTACCAGTCTCTGCCAGCCCCTACCAGCCCTTACCAGCCCCTGCCAGTCGCTGGCAATCCCTGCTACGCACTGCCCGCCCCTGCCAGCCCCTGCCAGCCGCTGCCACCCCCTGCCAGCCCCTGCCAGCCCCTGCCAGCCCCTGCCAGCCCCTGCCAGCCCCTGCCAGCCCCTGCCAGCCCCTGCCAGCCCCTGCCAGCCCATGCATACCACTACTAGTCCCGAGCCACGCCCCAATCCTCCCACTCCCTTCCCAAACTTAGTCCCACACCGTCTGTCCAGGCTGCAAGAGAGAGATTTAAACAGAAAACAAACTCTCCATTATTTCTCGTTCACCGAATTCTCAATGCAGCTAGCTGCAGAGAAACATAAAACCCACGAAAACCCCAAACAGTCGAGATTTCTTTTAGAAGCAAATTTGTAGTGATCAATAATAATCTCTTTTTTTATATGGATGCGGATGTGGAGACGGACATTGATAACAAAGGTTGGATGTGTTTCTTTTAAAACTTTTCGGCTTCATCCCCAAAATTAAGCCAGCCACAAAGACAAGTCAGTGAGGGCCACTGTCATATTTGTGAGTATTGCTTGTCTTGTAACACCCACATGATCAGGAAGAAGAGCTCTAAATAGAAAATACCTTTTTGCCAAGCGGAAATACAATGGAATAGTATCCCATCCTTTAGACCATCTTGGCTTCCTGATGTAATCTACTTAAACACACCTCATCATCATCATCATCATGCTGTCGGTCGTGATGCGACAAAGACTGCTTTCATTACTTGACTGTCCCTCTCCTTGTGCGGTTGAACATTTCATGAAAGCGATGAAGTGCTGCTGGCCTTTGCAAGTTACCAGCGGCACTCTCTCTGGGAGCAAATAGAGGTCTCACACTGGCAAGGACATATCCAGACAGGCATAAAACTATTTGTCCCTGCAGTGGCTCGTCGGGAGATGTTGGGAGTTCCATACATCAAACGCCCTTGATGCTGGCACAGTGACATGGTTTTCTGTTTAGGGTTTTCTCCCTTAGCCTTCGGTTCTGTCAAGAACCTGTACCACAAGGCAATGGTTTACAACTCTGCAGGGCAGGGGCGTCAAACTCCCTGAGGTATTGCAATACCTGCATACCCAGTCACTTGCAAACACACCAACCTGTATATAAACCCACATGTTACTCAATCCTAGGAAGAATTTTCTAACCAGACGAGATGGCCGAATGAGTTAGAGCGTCCGTCTCCTGTGTTGGTAGATCATGGGGTCGTGGGTTCGAACCCCGGTCGAGTCAAACCAATGACTTAAACCTTGATACTTGTTGCTTCCTAGCCAGTCCCTCGGCATTATTAGGACAGGACAAGGACAGTGTCAGGATAATGTGACTGAGTGGGATACCAGATCATGGTGCTGGCGGCCTGGTTTCCCAGTGGGACAGCACTATAAAGTTGCCATGAGTGCGCACTGTCACAAGTTGGTACCCATCCTGATATGACCTTAGATGTTGCTAGGACGTAAAACAACAAACAGCAACAACAACATTGAGCCAACAAAGTGACCACACCTCCAGGTTCTGCCACTCACTCACCCTTCTACTTTTACTTTAAGACGATAACCGGTGTCAATTCTGAAGTCGGGCGTGGACACATCTGTCCACCTGTTTTGTAATTAAACTCTCTTCTTATACCTACATTCCTTATGTAATCAACCTATCCATGCGAGTTGAGCGTCCGGCTCCTGTTTTCGGAGATCGAGGGATCCACACCCATGGGTTTGTGAGTTCGAACCCTGGTCTATTCAAACCAACGACTTAACAATTTATACTTGTCGCTTCCTAGCCTGGCGCTCAGCATTAATAGGTTAGGGCAAGGACTGGTTCGCTCAGCGTGATGATAATGTGACTGAGTGGGATATCTGTTCAGGGTGCTGGCAGCCTGGTCTCCCAGTTGGGCTGCACTATAAAGATGCGATGATTGTGCACTGTCACAAGTCGGTACCCTTCTCGATATGACCTTATATGTTCACAGGACATAAAATTCCCCCAAACCAGCCGACCGACTTATCTTTGCTTATGATATCTGTCAAGCCGACTACACTCGTCGCCCTTGGATCAATAAGGTTTTTTTTCAAACGGTTTCTATCTACATATCGTTTAGTACTATGATAAAACAAATGCAGGCGGTGAACTTACATAAACCCGCATCTTGATCGACTATGAAGTCCATACCTTGTAGATAGGACACTCAGTCTCAAGAGCAGAAAGCTGGATTTGAACGCTGCTGTATTCACTATGTTCTCCTTGGTTGCACAAACTATGTGACAATGGTGCCATGCACCCGGTATACAAATAAAGTAGTATTCTACACTTATCTCACACGTCACGGAGCTATATAGACAAGTCATGGCCCTGTCACATTACGACGCTTGTCGCCGGCGTACCCCCAACGCGCAAAATCACTTTTAATCATTGAGACACGTCAAACTTTTCGGCGTCAGCGCAATGTATTGGTAGTGTGTGGCTGAAGTTATGAGAAAAAAAACAAAAAAGTTTGGGGCGCCATCGTGATATGACCTTAGATGTTGCTAGGATGTAAAACAACAACAAACAAACAAAGCAACAGTTTGGCGCAACGTGTGGGAACGACCCTCATGAGCGCGCAGCATATGCCTAGCGTTTGCATAATGCTATTCCAGCGTGTCCAACGTATCTCGACGTGCCACTAACGTCGCTATAATTTTGGCACCGGTGCATCGTCGCACATCAAAGGTTTTGCGCTTGCGACGACATGCGCCACCGACCCTCGTCGACCGTCGCCGTCCATCAACTAATACCAACGCGTGCCTACCGCGCGCATAACACTTCCCGATGTATCCCGACGTTGCACCAAAAAATCACATACGTCGACGCGCGTTGATGAGAAGCGTCATAATGTGACAGCACCATCAGGCAGCCTCAATTTCAACTAATGATTGGTTGCAATGCTAGCGTTGTGTTTGATTCAAAGGGAATAATTCACTCCCCATCCTAGTTGACGTGCCTGAACCATGGAGGCGACACAGGGATTGGTTTGTTGTTGTTTTACATCCTAGCAACATCTAAGGTCATATCTGGATGGGTACCGACATGTGACAGTGTGCACTCATGGTGACTTTATAGTTCTGTCCCACCTGGAAACCAGGCCGCCAGATCCATGACCTCGTATCCCACTCAGTCACATTATCCTGACACTGAGCACACCAGTACTTGACCTATCCTAATAATGCCGGGTGCCAGGCTAGGAAGCGACAAGTATCAATTTTTAAGTCATTGGTTTGACTCGACCAAGGTTCGAACCCACGCCCCCACGATCTACCAGCACAGGAGACGGACGTTCTAACTCATTCGGCCATCCCTGTTGCGGTTTCCCAGGGACACCAGTTTGCGAGGGACACCTCGCTTCTGCACATGCGTCAAAATCGAACAGCATCGTCACTAACCTTATAAATTTAATATAATGTTTTTGGTAAAGATGTTTTCTATATGTGTACCAAACGATTTGTTTCTAGATGGTGTAATTTGAGAGATATTTGACTTCTTCTGTATTATCTGTATGAACATTGCTCACGACTATTGACAATGCCTTGAGTTTGACGGTATGTGCAGTGCAAAACGTTAGTTTTATTCAAAATTAATAGAATTCAAGAACCCTAACCTTATAAATTTAATATAGTCTTTATGGTAAAGATGTTTTCTATATGTGTACCAAGCGATTTGTTTCTAGATGGTGTAATTTGGGAGATATTTGACTGGGGTGGTGACGGTTGGCGAGGGAGGGAGATGAGCGGAGATGGGGGGGGGGGGGGGGGGGGTCCTCCTCCGGGAATCAAACGCAATGCAAGCATTACGATCAAAGCGCACCAAAGCCTCAGCCACCACCTCTCCCCGTTTCTCCCTGTAAAGAAAGACCCTGTCACACATTACCGGATTACGGAAACGGATTGAAACGGAACAAAGTCAGTTGATATCCGGAAAAGTCTGGCTTGTGTCCATTGCATATCCGTTGATATCCGTTGATATCCGTTGATATCCGGCCCGATCCCTTACAAGTTTTGAGCATGCCCAACACTTGTAACGGATTGCGCCGGAGTGACATATGCGGTTATTATCTATTACCGTCTGTACCTCGTTCATTTCCCGTCCATTCCGTTCGGTGCTGTCCGTTCCCGTCCGTTCCCGTCCGTTACCGTCCGTTCCCGTCCGTTACCGTGCGTTCCCGTGCGTTCCCGTGCGTTCCCGTCCATTACATATCCACTACACGTCTGTTGCGTTCGTTATAGTTCTTGTTGTATACTGAATTGCCCGTTGATCGTTTGATAAATTATCAACCGTTGTGATATATACTTTATTATGTGAGTATAAAGGGGCGGAGCATCTATTCTATATGCTTTTATGGAAATTGTATTTATGATCGACGTATTGTTTATTGTGATATTTGCTGCAGGCCAGTTCCTGCTGCTCTGGGCTGGCGCCACCACCGGTTAGGCAGACGCCAGCCAGAGCACGTCAGTATCACATTAGCTCCGATTTTATTTATTTTTGTCTAGGTAGGGCTGTTTATTGCTCTGCCAGTGGGCCTTCGGAAATAAAGGTAGGCTTCCACCACTCGTCGTCTTGCTGTCCTCTTTTTGTCTCCTTTAATTTGTAGTCAACTTTATATCTCCATTACCATCTGTTACCCATCCATTACCATCTGTTACCCGTCCATTACTGTCCGTTACATAATCGATACATTTCAGGTCCGAATCACACCGGATTAGAATAATTTTGTCTGTTTCAATCCGTTTCCTCAATCCGGTAAAATGTGACAGGGAATTTTTAAAGAAGGAGTTCACCCCCCCCCTCCCCCACCCCTAGCCCCACCCTGTCCGCTACCTGGTTTCCCTCCAGCTGGGAAAGAGCGCCATCAGGTACAACGTCTCCGCAATACGAGATGCCTGTTTGCCTGCGCTGTGATGTTGGAATAGTCTAGGAACCCAATCTCCCGAACAAACACGCACGCGCAACAAATAAACCCAGAATGCAATCAGGACCAGACCCACCTGCACGACTTATATTCATTAAGAGCCTAAATGTTGCTGATAGCACAATTCCTGCAGTGATATAAGCAATATATATTTTATTATGTGGATACAAATAACGGCAGCTCCTTAATGTTTCTCTCTAACCACCTTAACTTCCATGTTATTCACTGTGGAGCGGGCATTCTCTCCTCCCCACCTCCTCTACACCATGAGCCAACTGTCACACTGCTCACTTACTTATACATTGTAATACCTATATTTTATGAGTTTCATTAGTATTATCTGATGATTTGGAATTTTTCCAAATTTCTTTAGATAAATCCACCAATGTGATGGTTTTAGCTAACATTATGAAGAGGTCAGGCGCAAAACCCCATAAACGCCGATCCAAAGATTGGAATCAAACCGTCACAAGTTTTATTTTCTTAAAATTACTACTTTTTTTCTTCATTGCTCCATAATCATGTGATCATAACCAAAGTGGAATTGGGGAGAATTTAACCAGGTAAAAATTTGTTATTGAAACTACTTATTTGGATTGGCATTTACAGGATTTGCTCATGAACTCTTCCTATCCAGCCATACAGGAGTGAGGGCTCACAACAGTGACAGTGTGAAGAGGCAGGTGGCCATGAGGTTGGATAGGTTAAAATATCTCCATGGTATCTACAAGATAGGCAGCCCCCTTATCAGAGACTCCAACACCAGGACCATAGGACACTCCCTGAAGCTGAGGAAGCGGTACTCCAGACTGGGCCTGTGACACAACTTTGTTGGCTTTAGGGTTGTGTTCTGTGGAATGACTTGCCGCAGAGAGTCGTAGCAGCAGAGTTGATGAACTGTTTCAAGTCCCAACTGGATGCATACTGGTCAAGCATTACGTATATCTTGGAGCCAGTGACAGTTGCTACAATCCACCACATCTGAAGAACTGTCTCCATTTCTATTAATTAAGAGCGGCGAACAGGTCCAAGGCATATTATAGCTGTATCCTATTGATTGATTGATTGATTGAGTAGATGACAAGTCCAGGCTCCTGCACCCGATGACTGAGGGGAATGCCGAGGAGTTACTTCTTGCCATTCTGGGACTAGAGTCCTAGGCTCTCTGATGCAATCACCTTATCCATGGTTACCTTTCTATGTGGCTTCTTGCCTTATCCGTCAGTGCAGACTACTACTACCTTTGGGGTACAATAGAATACTGAGTACAAGTATTACTACACCATTAAAGGCACCATATTAAAACAAACTATCGACTTTTTACTCACTTTGTTTGCGATGAATTTATTTGCCTTGCTCAGAACGATAAGTGTGCTAACACTTGTTTTCACCGCTGGGCAGCACTAGTCCAATTTGAATGTGACATGTATGACAAAGCAATACAATACGAGCTACAACTTCATCTGTCTAATTACATAAAAATGTCAATAGCATTATCAGATTTAGCAACTTCAAATTTGATTTTAGGTAATTTGTACTGTCATTTCACACATAGCTGACCATTTCATGTTTTATCGGAAATGGAAAAGCACAAATTAATATGATTAATGCATTATATCATCAAACAAAATATGGCCCTTCTGCTGACAGGGTCTTAGACCATGACGGATCAATCACACAACCACCCAACCACACAGTCACGCAATCACACAATCACATACTCACACAATCACACAATCACACAATCACACAGGCACACAAGCACAGAAGCACATATGCTCACAAGCACACAAGCATCATTCCCGCATACAAGCACTCAATCACAGAATCACACAAGCACACAAGCACACAGACACAGGAACACACATACACAAGCACACACTCACACAAACACACACACATCATCATCATCATCATCATCATGCGGTCGGTCGCAATACAACAAAGACTGCTTTTATTTCTTCAGCGCCGCTATTTTGTGCGGTTGTGCATTTCATAAAAGCTGCTTGCAAAGTGTTGAAGTGCTGCTGGCTTTTGCAAGTTACTAGCAGCACTCTCTCGGGGAGCACATAGAGGTCTCACTCCGGCAAGAACAAGTCAAGACAGGCGCAAAGTATTTGTCCCTGCAGTGGCTGGTCGGGAGATCTTGGGCATTCCATTCATCACTGCCCTTAATGCTGTCACGGAAGCATGGTTTTCTGTTAGGGTTTGCTCCCTTAGCCTTTGGTTCTATCAAGTACCTGTACACAACAAGGCAGTGGTTTATAACTTTGCAAGGCAGGGGCGTCAAACTCCCTGAGGTATTTTAGCAGGTAGGTACTGCAATACCCGCGTAGCTTAAAGTAACTTTGACTTAAAATGCGATATAGCGATATAGCGATTGGTAGACAGGAAGTGTGAACATTTATTTGTCTCTCTTTTTTTTCCTTTTTTTTTTTTGGTACATTAGTGGTCCCAAGCATGGGAAATCCCAGTCACAGACAACTGGTCTTCCCCACTCCACTGCTGGTCGATAGAAAGCCTGAGCCTACACTTTTACTGACCCAAGGGATTTTTAACCTCCCACACCACATAGACATGGTATGAGAGGAACCAGCCTTTGATGACGCTGTAAGTTATACACAGCGGTGGAAATCCAAATTGTCAGAGCTGGAGGCACCGGGAATCGAAAGGCCGACCCTCAGATTAGGAGTCTGACCTAGAAAAAAGTCAGACACTCTAACCACTCCACCACAGAGAACGCCATGGCTAACTTTTGAGATATTTGAAGTATAAAGATGTAAAATTAGTACCACACACAAGCACACAATCACACAAGCACACAAGCACAAACGCACACAAACACACACTCACACACACAAGCATACACACACACAATCACATACACACATGCACACTGTCAGACAGGCACATACTCACATGTACACACGCACACATGCACACACACGCACACACGCACACACACGCACACACACATACAAACATACAATCACACAAGCACACAATCACTCACAGACACACACACAGGAACACAGGCACACAGGCACACATGCACACAGGCACATATGCACTCAGTCACATAATCACACAATCACCCAACCACATAATCACACAGGTCCACAAGCACACAGGCACACAAGCACAAATACCCAATCACAGAAGGACACACACATGATCACAGAAAGACCCGATCACACATGATCACAGAAAGACCCGATCACACGATCAAACAATCAAACAGCCAAACAACCAATACGCCACACAACCAAACAACCAAACAATCAAACAATCGAACAACCAAACAGTCAAACAATCAAACAATCAGGCAATCACTAATGGTTTTCCAATACCGTGTGGATGATGCCTTTGCTGAGAAATCCCAGTCTCCTAACAGCAGACAAACAGCTTTTGAAATTTGATAAGCGCATATTGGTTTTCTGCTACTTAAAAAAAGCCACCCCAAAACAAGAATATACTTATGTCGTCATATTTCACCAGAAGGCCCACTGGGCAGGGCCTGATTATAGATAGGCAATACGGATTTGCATAGAAATGACCAAGGCTCTGTGACTGGACGGGACTATGCCCTGTAGCCTTCTGGGACAGTAGCCATTTCCTGTCATCAGGCTCTTTTGAGTCAATCCAGAAATTTAGAGGGGCAGTAGTAACATAGCTGACATTATTTGAAACATTCACAGTTTGTGAGTGAATGACTTGGAGGTTTTACGGCATGTCGGCAGCTATGTCTATATGGTTATGATGATGAAATGTGACAATTGGTAATGTAAACAGCTTGAAACCACTTGGTCTCTAGGAACCATTTAGTGTCCAACCATGGTTTGAAGGTCTCCAAGCTCAAGCTATGGCTATTATGCCCTGGTAACATAACCGTTAGTGGACTTAATTAAACGTACGTGAACGTAGTGGAGGCTAACTTGGTCAAACGTGGTGTAAGTACGCTAAACTATGTTGAAATACGTTAAGGAACGACATGTTTTGGTACTGATAAATACATTACTGTATGGATAAATATGTTATGGTATGGATAAATATGTTATGGTATGGATTAATACGTTATGTTTCGGAGGCAAGTACGTTCAACTATGTTCAACTACATTAAACTACGTTAGCCCCCACTATGTTCACCTACGTCCACTAATTGCTATATTACCAGCGTTTTGTCCAACTACACTAGAGTATGCTAGATCACGCTAGATTATGCTATAGTACATTAGGATCATGGATGCAAATTCAGCCTCTAATCAGGAAAAACACGAAGACAGCAAATATAATTATGGTAACTTTAATCAAGGTAAGGTTGAAACGTCCGGTTACATAATGTCAGCTCACAATTGCTTATAAACGAGGCTAGAGATGCTATGGCCCTATCAAGATCATACGTGGGGTGGGTGGGAGGCCTCACTAAGGTCAAAATTCCCGGGAGTGAGATCCCTTTTATTTCCACTCGTCTCACTGCCAACACGTGCGGCGTCAGCAACAACCGCTGCCCAGTAGGCCGAACCACCACGGTCAGGCAGACCGGCTCTCCATAGGTCACACCCGTCAGCACCCAGCACTCCTCCCAAGACCGGCCTGTCGGCCCCACCTGTCTTTATCATACCAGCCAGGCGGAGCATCAAATGGGCCTAGCATCGCTCCATAGCTCAACTCCCTTTCCACATAGTTTCTGATGCAACTCATGCTGTGTGCGTCATTCTTGTGGTTTTCTTTTACTGCAACGGGTGGCCGATCCGAGGTAAAATCCGCCGGCCAACCAAACTCGAGGAAATCAACCAGCTGTTGATCGTGGTACACAGTCAATAGCCGCTTCCATGCAGCAATGTTGAGGCCTGACGGAACCCGTATCCTGACACCGAGGTAGTTTGGGATAGCGGAGGCCCGTACTATGTCGTATATCTTCATATAATCCTCGTGACCGGACCAATGCTCCCGCTCCGCATACGGCCAGATGGCATCAAGAGTCGCCCTATATTCCATGGTGTTCAGGGGCGGATTATAGTCTGCAATCTCCGCCTCATCGAGCGCCTCCACAATCTGCTCGATATCATCCACATCGTGATTATCGGAAGTCATGAAGCAGGCATCAATGTCCGAGACCTGATCATCAACCATGCGGCCCCACGTAGAGCGAATCGCCCCTGGCGTGCCACTCCCAGTCTCCCGCGCAATTAGACGTTGATTATCACCGGTGCCCTGTCCATTTCCATCGTCACAACCGCCATCATCAACCTCTGCGGTATCTCTGTTGTCGAGCTCGTCGTCCATCGCTTGAGGCAGCGGTGTTCTGATGTCAATCGCCTCACTAAGGTCAAAATTCCCGGGAGTGAGATCCCTTTTATTTCCACTCGTCTCACTGCCAACACGTGCGGTGTCAGCAACAACCGCTGCACAGTAGGCCGAACCACCACGGTCAGGCAGACCGGCTCTCCATAGGTCACACCCGTCAGCACCCAGCACTCCTCCCAAGACTGGCCTGTCGGCCCCACCTGTCTTTATCATACCAGCCAGGTGGCTTCCTCCACCCAAGTCGGCCTCCCCGTCCAAACATCGTTCATGCCCTGCATTCTTACGCTTGTTATCATGCCAGCCCGCAGCCATGCTACCTGTGCCTCCCATGCCATGAGCATGTGCTTCAAACACGAACTTTCTCCTTCTTATATCAGGAACCCCGTCACCTGATCCCTTGTCAGTAGTCTGCCGTTTCGCCGAGTCTGTAGAGATCAATCGAGCCGCCGCCACCACGCTGACAGCACTGCCCTGTGACACCGCCGGTGTTGCCCAGCAGTCCGAATCACCAAGCACGCCTGTGTCCCGGTTCTGATCACAAGGTCCACTATCATCCACGGTTGTGAGGGGCAAGCGATCGAGATAGGGCTCCCGCATACTGCAAGCACTGAAGCGCCTTTTCCGTGTTCCTGAGGCAAGTAGGGTCAGGCCTAGCGCCGCCTGAGCGATATCATCACCGACCTTGGGTTGTGTCGCCTCACATTGGCCACCAAGGTCGGCCCTTAAAAATCCTGTCTGACTTCCTTGTTTGCTCGCTCGTTGGCACGCTTCTTATTTAAGCACGCTTTCTCGGGGTGGCCATTTGCTCGCCTATACCTCTGTGCGCACCAAGCGCATATGTGGCACTTCCTATCAGCCTGTAGCCCATGAGATGCGGCAAAGACGCACTCACACCAATTCCAGTCATTACACGGCTTCCCGTCTGTCTCCCGATTGTACTCTGGCCTGGTGTATTCGGCCGCCCTCGGTTCACTGTGCGCTACCTGCGCCTGGCCCCCTTCAGCCTTCTTGGCTGTCGGCACGGCAGCCTTCACCACCTGCTTTGGCTTCTCCAGACGCGTCCCTATCGCGCACACATCCCTCTGAACATCCTTAATCGCGTACCTATCAACCCAACCAGCCGGCAGCCTGCCATCAGCGATCATCGTAAAAACGGTCTCTGACCACTGGCGGCATGTGTGCCAGTCCCAGGTGCAGGCCATTGTTGCGAGTTGATGCATGTGCTCACGCAGATTCTCGACCCAGGTACCACTCAGCTTCTTATCCTTGATCATCCGGCATATAGCGGCGAAATACTCCGCCCACGATGCATCCTCCATAGATATCATTCTTATTTCCTGGGCCAATATATTATTACCTTTCTTCCGTGATATCGCTGATCCCGCCGCCTCAAGCAGAGTGTTGACTGCCTCCGTCCTTTCATCCTCCTTATAGTCAAACTCCATGGGACCGTCATAGGCTGCTCTCATATGACGGCGTCTGTCATGACCATCCCAGCTGAAGCTGGTGCGGGCTCGCCTGAACGGCGAGGTTGTACGGCCGCTTCCATGTCCATAGTCCCTGGCCCAAGGGTCTCCCTGGGCTCCACTCTCAGGCTGCGCATCCCGATGGCGAGGTGAGACTGGTGCGACACCCGGGTCCCGCTGTGAGCTCCTCCCAACGTGCTGATGGTGCGCACCGCCTCCCATCCCCATGTCATCACTGCACGGCGAGCCAGCCCTCCTCGTTGGTTTGGGCGTCCTTGATCGTGACTCACGCCCGCGTTGGCTACCCTTTTCGAGACCATCAATCCGCGTATTAAAGCCATCAACGATGTGAAGCATCTGCTGTTGGAGCCCTTCCACCGCACGTGTCAGATGGCCGGCCTCGCCCGCATCCACCGAACCACCGTCAGTGTTTCCACTGACAGATTCCTTAGCGACAGACTCCAACGAACGCCGAGCCTGCTGACGCGCCGCCCGTGTCCTCCCGTCTCCAGAAGCCGCTGCAACCACTGTCGATTTCCGTTGAGCCTTAGCTTTCTTTGATGCCGAGCGTGTCGTCGGTGATCGCGGTGACGCACCTCCTGCGGCACGCGCCGTTTTCCTGGTGGACGGCATCGTGATGCCAGATTACACGGCCGTTATTGTTGATAAGTTTGTATCCCGAACGTATCGTCGACACAC
Source organism: Branchipolynoe longqiensis (assembly GCA_030323885.1). Lineage (NCBI taxonomy): Eukaryota > Metazoa > Annelida > Polychaeta > Phyllodocida > Polynoidae > Branchipolynoe > Branchipolynoe longqiensis. Next base: position 60,359,329 of record CM059193.1, on the reverse strand, counting down.
AGGTATGACACCCTACTTATCTATAAAGTGTTGGCGGTTTGACACAGAGTCAACGTTCGACCAATTTCTCCAGATTCCTTCGGGCGCGGGTCGCCGGCGCACGTGAGGGCAGATCTCACCAGATCAACTGCCGTTACACCGAACGTTCCTACGCCTCAAGCCGGCAAGTCTCCTGGCCCTTTCCGACCAACGTGTCCAGATTCCTTCGGGCCGAGAGCAGCGCGTCGCACTAGTCCGCACGTGTTGGCGGTTCGCACTTACGTCAAACGCCGCCACACTTAACCGTCTCTCACCAGATCAATTGTCACCACACCAAACGTCTCCCGTCAAGGCCGACTGACGGCGGTTCCTACGTCTCAAGCCGGCAAGTCTCCAGATTCCTTCGAGCCCGCCGAGAGCAGCGCGTCGCACCGGGCCGCCGACGCACTTGTTGGCGGGTCGTACTATGTCAAACGCCGCCACACCTAATCGTCTCTCGTCAATCCGTCAAGCCTCCTGGCCCTTCCGACCAACGTCTCCAGATTCCTTTGGGCACAACCGAGCGCTGCGCGTTGCACCGGTCCGTCGACGCAGGTGGTGGCGGTTCGTACTACGTCAACCGCCGCCACCCGAAATGTCTCCCGTCGCACCGGTCCGTTGACGCAGGTGTTGGCGGTTTGCACTACGTCAACCGCCGTCACCCGAATGTCTCCTGTCAAGGCCGACTAACGGCGGTTCCTAAGTCGCAGGCCCGCAAGTCTCCAGGCTCCCCCCGACCAACGTCTCCGGCCCTGCGTGGCTGACGGTGGTTCCTACGGCTAGCAGCCGGTAACGACTCCTGAATCCTTAGGCAATTTAAAGTCTGGTCAAAGTCTCCTGGCTGCTCCGGTCGTAATGACAGAACCCACTGCTGCATCGCCTTATATAGCTAATTTGTACCCAGAAAGCAGCGCGTCGACAGTTTAAGCACACTGCCTGCTACGTCATCAGAACCTGAGATCCACGGCGGCGAGGCTAGAGAACAAACCGCTAGCCGGCGATTGAGTTAAATACGTAGTTCTGACGACTTCCGCTAGTCGGCGCCAAAGACGTCTGGGCTACTGGCACGCCTTGTACTGTCTCCGTGATCCTGATTACCCGTAATGCCAAAGCATTACGCATAATGTAGCGTTCTTTTGAACATGTCCAAAGATTAAATCGGAACTCATTATTACCAAGGAGAACTATGGATGCCGGTACGTTCAACTATGTTCAACTACGTTCAACTACATTCAACTATGTTCAACTATGTTCAACTATGTTCAACTACATTCAACTACATTCAACTACGTTCAACTACGTTCAAGTACGTTCAACCACGTTCAACTACGTTCAACTACGTTCAACTACGTTCAACTACGTTCAACTACGTTCAACTACGTTCAACTACGTTCAACTACGTTCAACTACGTTCAACTACGTTCAACTACGTTCAACTACGTTCAACTTTGTTCAACTAGGTCAACTACGGTCAACTACGGTCAACGACTTTCAACTACGGTCAACAACTTTCAACTACGGTCAACTACGTCCAACTACATTCAACTAAATTAGCCCCCACTACATTCAATTACGTCCACTAACATGCATGGGACGGGCCTTTAGTGACATTTAGTAATGATCTTTCTCAGTTGTTAGAATCATATATGCCAGGAAATACTTATTAAATAGAAGGGCAAACCCTCAACCATTTCCAATAAGCCCCTTGAGTTTACCTTGTAACACATTTAAGCCTGTCCTTCCCTGTTATACCCCTGTCACACTACGACGTAACAAGCGAACGTGAGCCGAATGTGGTGATTTTTCGTCATTACGTTGATGTATGTTGGATTACGTTATGATGACGTCATAATGATGTTAGACTGATGTCGAGCTATGTCATATTACGTCGTGTTATGTCGAGTTACGCCGAGGTTTTGGACATGTTCAAAAATGTTGACGTAGCTCGAATGTAAGGGCTTACGTTCACCGTACGTTCTGTTCATGTTCAGCAAACGTCAATGACGTTAAACGGACGTTAGGCAAACGCTGCTCACTACGTTCAACTACGTTCCACTACGTTGACCCACATTAAACCCGGTGGAAATGCCCATGCGGCGTAATGGGAACATCAGGAGAACGTCAGGAGAACGTCAGGAGACCATCAGGAGAACGTACATTCAACGTACGTTCAACGTCTCATGACGTATGTAACGTCACCTAACGTTTTTCTGGCGATGGAATAACATTCATAACGTTCCCTGAGCGTAATGATGTTGTCCTCTCTCGTTGAATGACGGTATCACTACGCTTTACCGATGTTACGCTCTTGTCCACTACGCTGCATCCACATTCAACTTGTGCCCAAATTTGCATACGACATCGAGAAGTTCAACGTTCTTCACGTTCTCCCTACGTTGACGTCGTTACGTCGTAGTGTGACAGGGCCATTACAGATTGTATAATGTATGCAGTCTGGTAGGTGTCAGGTTTATCTGATGTCCGCACTGAAACATAAAAGTGTGCTGCTCCTTGCCCTATCCTAGTAGTGCCGAGCGTCTGACTTGATCTCTACAGGTTTATCTGATGTCCGCACGGGGAGGGAACCGTCCCATCACACATCTAGCTGCCTTCATCGGTGTGCAATTAAGGCTTGGCTCCAGCCAATGGAGCACTGCTAGATCTGGGTACCTACTGGTCCTCACCCCAATCAACTTGAGTCTAACCTAACCACATTGAAAACGTAGCAGCATTATGCGAGTATAAAGGCACAGAAGGAAATTATGTCCTTATTATTATTAATATTAATTAACACAATACACTGTACTGCTTCCTTCATGTGTCATGACTGGTGGCGCCACTTCCGGCGCTCCCCGGTACCTGTAACCCCGGAAAACCGAACTCCCGACCTTCCACATACGAGGCTTGCGCTTTATTGCTTAGACCACCGCGCCCGGCCATAACACATATACATATATACATATATGTGTCTATATATAACCAGATTGGATGGCCGAATGAGTTAGAGCGTCCGTCTCCCGTTCTGGTAGATCGTGGGTTCGAACCCTGCTCGAGTCATACCAATGACTTAACAATGTATACTTGTCGCTTCCAAGCCTGGCGATCGGCATTATTAGGATAGGGCAAGGCGCAGTGGAATGAGGAAGACCAATAGGCCACGATTGAAATTCCCTCTACTTAATGAACTAATCTACCGAAAACCAAAAAGAAGAAACTCCAACATGCTATATATGTACATGTATCTAACAGAAGATTCCTTCAGCTCGTAGGCTTCCTCTACATATCCAACCCCTTCCACTCTCCCTCTCCCTTTCGCTCTCCCTTTCCCCTTCTCTCTTCTTCTCCATCTACCGCTGCCTCCCGGTCGCCTACCATCTCCTACCTCTTCTTCCTCGGCCCCCTCACCTGGATGAATGCAGGTGGCGTCCTGTTATATAATGGATGAATGCAGGTGGCCTCCTGTTGTATAATGTATGAATGCAGGTAGTACCCCGTTGTATAATGTATGAATGCAGGTGGTGCCCTGTTGTAACAATGTATTAATGCAGGTGGTGCCCTGTTGTATAATGTTTCAATGCAGGTGGTGTCATGTTGTATAATGTATCAATGTAGCTGGTCCCTGTTGTATAATGTATCAATGCAGGTGGCATCCTGTTGTATAATGTATCAATTCAGGGGATCTTCTGTCATATCATGTATCAATACAGGCGGTGCCCTGTTGTATATTTTATGAATGCAGATCGCGTCCTGTTGTATAATGTAAGCATTGCATGCGGCGTCCTGTTTTGTAATGTATCACTGCAGGTGGTATCCTGTTATATAAGTTATCAATGCAGGTGGTATCCTGTTGTATAATGCATCAATGCAGGTGGTGCCATGTTGTATAATGTATCAATGCAGGCGGTGCCCTGTTGAATAAAGTATCAAAACAGGTGGTATCCTGTTGTATAATGTATCAATGCAGGTGGTATCATGTTGTGTAATATATCAATGCATATGGTGCCCTGTTGTATAATGTATCAATGCAGGTGGTGCCCCATTGTATAATGCATCAATGCAGGTGCTATACTGTTGTATAATGTATCAATGCAGGTGGTATCCTGTTATATAATGTAACAATGCAGGTGGTGCCCTGGTGTATACTGTATCAATACAGGGAACATCCTCTTGCACCAATGTATCAATGCAGGTGCCACCCTCTTGTACCAATGCATACATTCAGGTTGCGCCCTCTTGTACCAATGTATCACTGTAGGTGATCCCCATTGTACCAATGTATCAATACATGTCTTCTCCTGGTATATAATAACATATTCTATTAAATTGTGTTTTATGCAGCAACACATGTTAAACAACGTCAATCCAAAAATGGAGATAAACATTGGAATAAAACCTACATTTTTTGTGTGTGGTTATATGCCTGCTATTTTGTTTATTGCACCATAAACATAGAGTCAAAGGAAAGGTGTAATTTGTGAGAATTACAATTATTTTCAGGGAAATATCTGTTAATTAAAGTATATTTATGGATTGTCATTTACGTGGTTTTGCCCCTGAACTCTGCATATGTATCTAAGTTGGATATATATAATTCAATCTCGGTAAATGTTTTTGGTTTCGAAAATGTAGATGCTGTCATCGGTCTTTGCAGCTTTAGCTTTAACCTTTGCTTCCTTTGACGAGCATTCTCATGGAATTCTTAGTAAGAAGGGTGAGGCTGGTGGTATCGAGTACGCAGTATATGGACATTTATTACATCGTAAATCAATGAGCCGTCTCGCACACCCCATACACTGGCCACTTCCTGATTAACCAGACATATGTATATATCACACTGAAACATAAAAGTGTGCCTATTGACGCTATTCACGCCGCGGCCATATTGAAACCATACCGAGGCCACGTATGCATTTGCGAGGCGCCGCTGTATGAAAAGTAATGTGATTACTTTTTCGTCGACCAATCCCCCCCAAAATCACTCAAATTTGAGGGTATTAATTTTTTAAACTACTATATTCATCTTTGCATACCTGTTTTCTATCTATTGGCCATGGTGATTTTCCCATTCTTTGACTACAAGGTGACTGTCAATTTCAAGTCTGCATAGTTATGGTGGTATCGTGTAATGCAGCACTGTCAGCGTAGTTATCTGTGTAACACAGTTAAACAACTAGTCTTACTAATTACAAATTAATTAAAGCTTTAAAACGCTTAAATATATTTTTTAATATATTTATATTAAGAAAGTTATGCAATTTTGAATTTAAGAAAAGTTTGGCAACCGGGGTGAGTGACTTTGTTGACATCACCCACTGAAATGCATCTAATCATCACTCAATCTTCATGAAAATTGACTAATAGATAGAAAAAAATGTATGCACAAATGAATATGATAGTTTAAAATGTGAATGTCTTCAAATGGTACTCCTTTAATTTCTGTTGTAGATCATACATAACTGGAATGGATGGCTGGAGGAGTTGAGCATCTGCTTCCCATGACCTAAAAATTGATAATTTACAAAGGCGGAGTCAGAATGTTATCATGGTGTATTCAGGAGCAGAGCGGATCAGTATGTTCAATCTGCAATGGTTATTTCAGGTCAAATATAAATCAGTAAGTTCAAATCTACAATGATTAGGTGAGGTCAAATGTCAGTCTCTTCATTCACAGGTCAGTTGGTGGGCAGGACTCAAACCCTCAACCTCACCTATTACTTGTTTTATCATAGGTGTGGGTGGGTGGGAGAAGTTAGATAGATCTGTGTTCCGTTGATGGTGGCTGGAAGGGTTGTGATGGTTTGAACCTGGAGGAGGTTGGTCATGTGACCGTTTTTACAGGAAATTAAAAGTCTTGCAGGGTGGGTGCAGCTCTGCAGTTAGTTTGGCGCAATCCACCAGATGGCGTGCATGGTGGCATGGCAGCCGTGGGTTAGTTTGCCGGTTTGAGGCTAGGTGGCCCCACCAGTGTCATTTCATTTGGCCGAGTCTCCGCCCCATAAATTACCCATGTTATGAATAACATGCACAATTGTCAGTGTACATAGCCTCATGCATGGTGTGATGGTCACATTGCTCCACCTGAGGAATAGCATCATAATTGAACAAAATGCGAGACAGTAATATATAGTGGCATTTATTCTTTCTATTTTAGCTTGTTACAGTTAGATTCAAGATGTTGATGAGTTCTATAGTTCTATAGTTCGAGGATTTCAGGCACTTAACCCTATCGATATATATTAGTTGGGTGGGTGGGATGGCAAATCTGCGCTAAGGAAGCATGTCCGATCAGTTGAAAGTTCTGGTCAAAGTGTCTATATTCGCTAACTGCGTCATAGCCATTGCTTGGAATTTACAGTAAGTGGCGCATCGATCGGTGGCCATTTGTGTTAGTTCAGAAGGACAATGTAGATGGTGCCAGTAGTCGCTTTGAAATCTACTGTGGATGTACAGTCTCGCGCTCTCAATTACCCATCTTGCGCAAATCATGGACAATGTGACATTTTGCTTCAAATAGGCTACCTCCTCCCCCTCTCAGTTTATTCCACCAAGGTCAGAATAGAAGTGAATGTTTGGTACCCAGCTGGGTCGCAGGTAAACTCTAAAGGAGGCTCGCTGCTAGCCATGAATGAAGTTTGGTGCCCAGCTGGGTCACGGGTAACCTCTCATGGAGGCTCGCTGCTAGCCATGAGTGAAGCAATCCACCATTATAATTGTTCCTGCTAGCGTGCAATACCTGTCATCACTCCTGGTCGGCAAGGATCAGCACAGCCAAAACCCTGAAAGGAGGAAGACCAAGTGTCCACAGCTGGAATGTCTAGTTCATACTCAATGAATATAACAATGACAACAAAAATGTGACCAAAAGAACTTTCAGTATTTGAGTCGTTCTCTGAAACAGGTGACCAAATATTTGGTTCCTTTAGCGTCTTTGAACAGTGGTACACTAAACTGAATCACATGAGCAAGTTGTATACTTGTTTGCTACCTAGCCTGGTGCCCAACCTTATTAAGCTATGGTAGGGAGGACACTGATTGGGAATTGCACTTGTTAGTAGTTGAAATGTGGCCTATTTAATCCATCTCACTACTTGCTGTTCCAACTCCATCACCATGGAAACACTCACTATCCATCTCGTACCCCTTGTGTCCCACTGCCTACCCATGAACTAACGCTAGCACCTTACATCTACCCAACTTATATCAATGTCTTTTGTATTTGCACATAAAACATAAACCAGAATCCAAGCCATGAAACTAACTGGCAACAGGCATATATAGATATACTCAGCAACATGGCCTATGGCTGACAGCCCTAAGAACCATCATCAGTCGAAAATGATCAATGTCCATCTCTTTCATCATCATTGCATTCTCATTTTCTAGTTTGCAAATCCTTTGTGTTAATTGGTAAATGATACTGAGTGATATTGCTGGAAGACTAGTGTCGTAGTAAAAATCCTCTGGTGTGACTGACACTGGTCTACATCCGGTGGAGGCGAGGAGGCCACAGGTGGTGCCACTGGTACAGTGTTGGGTCGTATGGAGTATAACAATAATGTTCTTGCGCATACAGCGTGAAGAAAAGAGTGATGAGTTTCAACAAATTTATTGGAGAACATAGCCTGCAGGCAGGCCCAGCATCAAGTATCTGGAGATCAGTATCGGTATCGTGTATCGTATCACGAAAATAAGTCAATCAATTTATAACATGTCAGACGATAACAGTGCTATATCAGGTAATCAACCAATGCAAATCAGTATAATCAAATCATATCGGTATCAATCAATCAGGGTAATAGTTGATCAATCAGTATGTAAAGGGGTTAATAGACATGGAACGGAGAAGGCGAAAACAAGCAGCGTACCTAGGAGGCTAGCGACCAAGCATCAGACCTCAACCCAAACAAATTCCCTAGGGCTGATGGAACTTTGGAGATCACAGTGGGGCATGTATAAGCTAGAATGGCATCACTCTTCCATGGTCAGGCCTCTCGTATAGCATCAAGATTCAGCCTGGCAGTTACGCATGCTTGAACCATGCCCCTGCTAACACTGTGCAGTGTGAAGGAGCGGAGCAAACCGAAAAGGAAAGAGGATCTAGGCAAGAGGGCTCTTGTTAGCTGAGCAACTGTTAATGGAGATCCATGTGGTGCCATGAAAGCAGGTGAAGAGGCAAAGGGTTGAAACAGCGATTATTCTTCGACCAGGCTGAAACAGGCCAGCAAGGAGAAGAAGGCAGTAGGGGAAGGAGGTAGGTGAGAGGAGGCTGAGACTTAGTTCTAGTCTTGGATGAACTTATCGTAACATACAAACTGAGGTTGGCAACATGAATATCTGAGGCAAGGACTGTGTGAGGTCCGAGGAGGGCGTGTGGGGGAGAAGTCACATTAGTTTGACGGGCACAGGTGAAATAGATTATGAGGAGGGCATGAGAGCCAGACCAGGTCAAATTTCCCTGGATCATCAGCGCATGCTTTTTGTAATCTGTTCTTGAATGAATTTATTGACTCGGCATCAATAACCTTTTGTGGGAGACTGTTCCATATATTTATAATCCTGTTTGAGAAAGTATGTTGCCTTAACTTTGAAATGGATTTGAGTTTTACTAGTTTGAGAGTATGGTGCCAACTGCCTTCTCTTTTATTCAAGGTGAAAAATTGGTTCATATCTATTTTATCAAAACCTTTCATAATTTTAAATACTTCAATTATGTCACTTCTTTTCCTTCTGTAGGAAAGGGTAGGAAATGTCCCTGGGTAGATGGAGGACATTTGTCATGCAACCTTTTCTAGAGTGAGCTAATATCCACAATATTACTTCTTGGTATTTCCATGGGAGGGTGGATTGCTAAGTGGTGGAAATCCTCTATAGACCTATTCCACAGAAAATGCTGCACAGTGGCTGATACCCACAACTTCAGCTCTTGTCTCTGCGATCAAAGGGCATGTGGGAAATGGAAATCCTATATATATATATAAGGCATTTTCCACAGAGCATGCGGGACAGTGTGCTGCTACCCACAGCATTCGATTTGTCACTGCGATCCGAGGGCAGGTTGGTGGTGGAAAACCTATATATAGAATACCTTTATCACAAGGTATGTCGCACAGCTGAATGCTAGCCACAACTTCAGCTCTTGTCGCTATGATCAGAAGGCATGTTGGTGGTGGAAACCCTTTATATATAAGGCTTTTAACACAGAAGGTCTTGTACAGTGGGCAGTTATTCATAACTTTAGCACGAGCCACTGCGATCAAACGGCAGGTTGGTAGTGGAACTCCTTTGTATATAAGACCATTTTCACAAAGCATGTTGCTGATACCCACATAATCACTGCGATCATAGGGCAGCCTGATGGTGGAAATGCTCTACAAGGCCTTTTCCACAAAGCTTACTGCACAGTGAGGCTGCCACCGACTACCACTCCGACCACCACCACCCCACCACGTTTAACACCATTATAACCACCCCACCACCATCTCCACCTCCACCCCACCACCACCAGAGCACCACCACCACCACACCACCACCACCACCACCACCACACCACCACCACCACTACCACCCCTACCACCCACCACCACCCACCACACATGTAGCGTCATCCATCAAAGGGAACCACCAACCACACAGCTGCTGGCACATTCCCACACAGATATATCGCAGTGTTAAGGACACCCAGCAGCCCTTGCATGTCTACACCTCCGTAATACGTTGAGCCGGTGCCTACATATATCAAACATAAATCTCCCATATGTAAGGGAGTTGACTAGTGGCGCCTCCATCGGCCCCCTTGGATAGTAAAGTATGTGATCCATCACCCAAAGCCGTTTTACTGACGGAATAGCGACGTAATACCGGATTGACGCTCCTTCTCTTGCGTTCGAACCCTGGTCCAGTCAAACCGATGGGTTAAAAATGTATGCTTGTCGCTTCCTAGCCTGGCGATCGGCATTAATAGGACAGGGCAATGATTAGCTGGTTCAGTGTTAGGATAATGTGACTGAGTGGGATATCAGGTCATGGTGCTGGCGGCCTGGTCTCCGAGCGGGGCCGCAATGTAAAGTTGCCATGAGTGCGCAGTGTCACAAGTCAGTACCCATCCTGATATGATCTTAAATGTTGCTAGGACGTAAAACAAAAAAAACAACCCAAAAACAATCTAATAGCAGTTGTCTGAAAGTGAGTCGGTAAGAGTGAAGGCTTCTCGTGCAGAAGATCATGAGTTCAAATCCCGGCCAAGTGAAACCAATGACTTACTGAATTGATATTTGTCACTACCTAGCCTGCTAGTTGCTCAGGATTACTAGACAGGTGAATTGGTGAATACTGGGGAGCTCAGTATCAGGATAATGTGACTTATGGGTCATGGTGGTGGCGGTCTGATATCTCGTTTTTTTTTGTTTATTTGTTGTCGTTGTTTTACGTCCTAGCAACATCTAAGGTCATATCAGGACGCGTATCGACTTGTGACAGTATGCGCTCATGGCAATTTTATAGTGCTGCCCCACTGGTAAATCAGGCCGCTGGCACCATGACCCGATATCCCACTCAGTCACATTATACTGACCTTGCCCTATCCTAATAATGCCGAACACCAGGCTAGGAAGCGACAAGTATAAATTTTTAAGTAATTGGTTTGACTCGACCGGGAACTGAACTCGCGAACTCCTGATCTTCCGCACACAAAGCCTGTGCTCTACCGATTCGGCCACCACACCCGGTTTGGTATCTCGGTAGGACATCATCAAAAGTTGGCACTGTCACAAGTGAGCGTCCATCCTGATATGACCTTGGATGTTGCCAGGATGTAAAACACCAACAAGTAAATTCATCTATCAAGGGTAGATTTGACAAATGTACTAACTTTTCAAGTATGTACTCCTAAAATAAGAATAAGGTTTGACACATGTATAAGTGAAAGTATGAACGAATCTAGCTCTGGCTACTACTGCTTTTAGTCTCTCATAGTGTTCTTTGATAGTTGACACATATTCCAAAATATTGTCTGTAATTACACACACTGTCTAATGAAGATTATATATTTCTGTTCCGTTTCTATGGAACCGAATGCTATTAAATGAGTTTAGAACGTGAATGTAAATCCGGAAAGTCTTGCGAAGAAACAGGAGCTTAATTTTAGGAATGCATTATTCATGAATGTGGTCTGCGGTGGAGTGGTTAGAGTGTCTCACTTTTTTCTAGGTCGGATTCCTAATCTGAAGGTCAGTGATTTGATTCCCCATGCCATCACCTCGGCCAATTTGGATTTCCACCACTATGTATAACTTACATTGTCATCAAAGGCCAGTTGCTCTCATACCATGTCTATGTGGTGTGGGAGGTTAAAAATCCCTTGGGTCGGTAAAAGTGTAGGCTTGGGCTTTCTATCGACAAACTGTCTAATGGTTAAAACAAGTCTATTCAGACTTATCCATGATAGGCAGTATAAATCTTCAAGGGAAAAACCCTAAAAACTATTCTTTCAAGAAAAGAAAGAAAGAAACACTATTTCATACAGGAGCCAGTGTTGAGATTAGATCATCTTGATAATATCCATTGCTCATTAAAGTGTACATATTTATATGGAGGCTACGGAAATGCTGATCACTGAACAAACTTGGTTAAAGAAATGAGACTGTGGGAATACAGGTAGAACATTATTGATTCACAACAATACAGCACCCATACCCAGCCTTAAACAGTAATGGTAAACCGGTAAGTTTCGTTGGCAAAATGGAAAGTTTGTTTTAATTAACAACGCCTCTAGAGCACATTGATTTTTCTCATCTGCTATTGGACATAAACAAATATGGTTATTCTGACATATTTCTTTGGACAAAAATCCACCATGCCTATAACAGACTAGTGTTTCAAATACAGCGCAAATGGTCTTCTACATGCATTCCTGCTAACAGGACAGCACATACCACATCCTTTTGGTGAACCAGTTGTGGACCACTGGTTCGAATGGAAAATAGCCCAATGTGAAAATAGCTGTAAATGTGTCCACTGAGCAGGATCGACCAGATGATCCAGACCTTCAGAGGTGTACACTCCACTGCCTGAGCTGTAAGCGTTTGCATTGCCAACTAGCCAGAGAGTGATGGGAAACCAATGTGATGCAGGCAATGGTAGAGAAGATTTGTAAATCTGCTGGCCAATCAGATGGACAGAGATATAAAGGTATCCAGTACACAGTCCGTCTCCTGTTTTGGGAGATCGGGAGCTCCAAACCCATGGGTTTGTCAGTTCGAATGATGGTCGAGTCAAACCAATGACTTAAATATTGATACTTGTCAATTCCTACCCAGGCGCTCGGCATTATTAGGTGAGGACAAGGACTGGTTGGCTAAGTGTCAGGATAATGTGACTGAGTGGGATATCACATCATGGTGCTGGTGGCCTGGTCTCCAAGTGGGGAAGCACTAAACAGTTGCCATGAGTGTGCACTTTCCCAAGTTGGTATCCTTCCTGGTATGACCTGAATGTTGCTAGGATGTAAAGCAACAACAAACAAGCTAATGCTCAGTGTGCAATGGAGGAGGCTGGCATGTGACTCCTGTCAAACCGGAAGTGATGGAGCCCTACAACCAATTTCACCGTCATACAGTCGGTGTCAAGACGAAATAACATGCAATTGAACAGCCCACCCATAGTATTATTACATTACATAAGAAAGGAAGACAAGACAGTAAGTTGGATCGAGCCAAAAACTCTGGCTGTCCCCCTAACAATACCTACCACATACTTGATTATGCAAAACCCGAAGGAGGAGTGGGCAGATGGAGCCTGGGCATTAATTCATTAATTAATTAGATACTCCACACACTAATAATTGACAAACTGCATTATGAACATAAGGACTGCCTACATTATGACTCAGCATTCTTTATTGTCTGTCAGGTTAAATGAACGTGATGTTCATTCAGTAAAAGTTACCTGTCACTTCCCGATAGGTGGCGTCTGTGTGGGAACTGACGGGCGGGCAATGTAATCATTCTGGGTCCTGCCTCAGTCCAACATTCCCTGTCTCTCCATGTTTAGCTCAGTGCTAATGCATTTACCAGTCCCAGACGATCCATGCCCAGAAAAATATAAGGCGCCCGCCTGTAAATCTATATAGCACGCTATATCATTCACAAGCCCCAGGGTCATGACCCCTGTGTGTCCTACTTATCGGGGCTAGGTCAGGGAACAGCTCGTTCCGGCTCACTCACTATGCATAGTGGACTTCCGGTGCCTTCATGCTGTGAATAAGGTAAATGTGGGTTGAGGGCGTGAGTGCCAGAAACTCTCTCTCTCGTGTGGTGACAAATTGGATTTGTGTAATATTTTTCCTCTCCCCACCAAACCCGGCATTAGATGGGGGTATAGTCTTACCTGAGATCCGCCTTTGGAGATGGCTGGCCTATTTTGGGATAGCACCCCCCACTATTTTTATTTGTTGCTGTTCCTCTGTTATCTCCAGTCAACCATATACGATGACAGAGACAGAGACAGTCCAGGTAAAAATGTAAAATTTAAGACCTAAATGCACTGGGATTGGTCCCACTGTGTCACTGGTCACAGCTGGTCCAGTGTATTATTACCAACCCCACCCCAACAACATAATTCATAAACTCACATAACTAGCTACATTAGAGTTACACTAGAGTTTTCCTAACAAACCAACATTTATATACCACTTGCCTAACTGCAACTGAACATTAAAACTTACTACAAGTTTACCAACTGAATACAGAAGATAACTTTTGCTTACATTCTAAATACTATGTAAATACTCGCATTGATCTGACTAATATTGATCTGGCTATATGACACTACTGTACCATATTGTTATGGAACTTTTGGGTTTCAGAATTTCAATGTGTTACATGGTGCAAATCGTCTATTCAACAGGTATTGTACACCTTATTCTATATACCTTTTGTGTAAATAACCCTGAATTGAAAAATGGCTGGAAGACCAGTGCTTCGGCACTGACAAAAGACTTATTCAGTAGAATAAACATATTTACCAAAAAAACACAAAAAAACTGTGATATGTTTTTGGGGGCTGTGTATGATGTTATGTGCATGACTATGTCCTGTGTATGATGTTGGTATGCAGGTACTGCAGGTATAGCAATACCTCAGGGAGTTTGACGCCCCTGCCTTGCAGAGTTGTAAACCACTGCCTTGTGGTACAGATTCTTGACAGAACCGAATGCTAAGGGAGCAATCCCTAAACAGAAAACCATGTCACTGTGGCAGTATTAAGGGCGGTTGATGTGTAGAACTCCCAACATCTCCCGACCAGCCACTGCAGGGACAAATAGTTTTGCGCCTGTCTTGACATGTTTTTGCCGATGTGAAACCTCTATTTGCTCCCCGAGAGAGTGCTGCTGGTAACTTGCAAAAGCCAGCAGCACTTCAACACTTTTGCAGGCAACTTTCATGAAATGTTAAGACCGACTCATGGATGCAACTCTCACAGCAGAGAGCTAAATGGAGAGCGGCAGTCAAGTAATGAAAGCAGTCTTTGTCGTATCGCGACTGACAGCCTGAGGATGATGATGTATGATGTTATGCGTGCTGTGGTCCATGCTACATTGTGAGCCAGTGAACTAGTCTTGTCCACAAGGGAACCAGCCGGGGTGGCCGAATGAGTAGATCGTCCGTCTCCTGTCTTAGGAGATCGGGAGATCAGAACCCATGAGTTTGTGGGTTCGAATCCTGGTCGAGTCAAACTAATGACTTAAAAATGTATACTTGTCGCTTCCTAGCCTGGTGCTTTGCATTATTAGGATAGGGCACGGACTGGTTGGCTCAGTGTCAGGATAATGTGACTGAGTGGGATATCAGGTTATGGTGTGGGCACCCGGGTTTCCCAGAGAGGCAGCACTATAAAGTTGTCATAAGTGCGCACTGGCACAAGTGGTACCCATCCTGATATGACCTTAGATGTTGCTAGGCCGTAAAACAACTAAACACAAAGGGTTATTTTGGGTTGTTAGGCTATTCCCAATTGAGGTCATGTCAGGGCTGCTATTATTAGGATGGCGCCAATGCGACGTGATCGTGGCTTTATAATATCCGACTAAATTTCATTAGCCGGCCCTGATTTCACATGGTCCTCACTGTAGTTTACTATTCAGGCATGACATACAAATAATAACATTTATATATTTTTGCATCAGTCTTTAATCTTTGACTTGAACCGGGATCAAGACAACGACCTCTCATATTGGAAAAGATACTATATAATAACAATTATAATAGGCGTATAATAGATAGCCTTCACTAGTAGGATACAGTGCACAAACCTGTTAAGTGCCTTTTATACTGCCTATTATGGATAAGTCTGAATAGATTTGTTTGCACCATTAGACAGCTTGTCCTTAGAAAGCCTGAGCCTACACTTTTACCAACCCAAGGGATTGTTAACCTCCCACACCACATAGACATGATATGAGAGCAACTGGCCTTTGATGATACTGTAAGTTATACACAACGGTGGAAATCCAAATTGACATCTTTACAACTCGGTTAAGGTGGGTGAAGTATAGAGATATTTAATTTACAAAAGTAATGTGTATAGCATGCAAGACTTCTTAGCAAATGAAGAGCTCTTTTCCAAAACGTGATAAGTGCCAATCCAAAACATGGGTTTGCAATGCCAATACCAAGTTCATGGATCGTGTTTTAGAAAAGAGCTCTTTATATAATAATATAAAGAACTATTCATTTATTTATATATGTGAAGATCTCTTTTCCAAAATATGATCTAGAAACTTGGCATTGCAAACATATTTTTTTCGGATTGGTGCTTATCACGTTTTGGAAAAGCGCTTTTTAAATGTAGAGCAACAACAAATCGAATGCCAACCTTCTCCCCACCTGGACGTTCAGCTAAGTCTTGTGAGTTTAAAGGCCCTGTCACACTACAACGCTTCTCCCGGCGACCCGTCAGCGTTGAAAATAAAATCTTGCGCATCGAGAAACGTCCAACTTTTCGGGGGTTTGGGGAAAAAGATCGGCGTCAGCGCGGCGCATTATTCGCGCGCGGCCAACGTGTGTCGACGCGTTGGGGGGAAAAAAAAAAAGTTTGGCGCGACGTCTTCATATAACCTTAAATGTTGCTAGGGCGTAAAACAAAAACGCCCCATTTTGCCGCAATGTGTGGACACGACCCGCCCGCATGCACGCCGTCTGCCTAGCATTCCCATAACGTTATTCCGGCGCTTCTAACAGAACTCGACGTCAGCCTAACGTCCTTACCCATATATTTGTGCACGCTGCCGGTCGTTGTTTTTTTTTTGACATGCTTAAAACCTTGGGCGACCAATAGCGCGCGCCAGCGTTCTGCACCGACCATCAACGTCAAGGATAGTGTACCGACGTATACCGACGTGTACCGACGCGCGCTTAACGCGCCACCAGCTTGTCTCGATATTTCACTAATTATCGCCCAAAATCAACACACGTTGACAGGTCACCGGCGAGAAGCGTCGTAGTGTGACAGGGCCTTAAGTTTGCTGTCATTTAACATATATTCAACCACTTCAACATTTGAGATCTGAGATCAAATGTTGCTGTCATTTGAAACATAACTGACCATTTCAGTTGTTTGTGTACATTTCAATGTAGATATATATATGTATATTCCATCACAGGCTTATGACAACCTAATATCATATACATGTTGTCTTACTTCAAAATAGAAAGTTACCGACAGTTATGTTTATATTACTTTGACAGTTATAATTAGTTGTTTCCTGCATGGGTAAGGTGAGAAAATGTATTTCTACCCAACTCACCTCTTTTTATCAATACTATGTAATATCCATCTGTAGATCAAGTCAGATGCTACAACCTTTCTATAGCCCTGTTTACACGGGCAATTAGCGAATTAGACAAAGCGATTTATATGAAGCGAAGTAGCGGCATGTTTAAACACGGAGCGGTTTAAGGCAGAAATCGATATCTGCGCATGAGCAAGTCCAGACTAACCAGCGCCAGTTTCGGTTAGTCGACGTCGCCACGAGAGTGTGGGTTCAACCTAGATATGTATGGACTGAATCATATTGTTTTGGAACGGTCAAAACTTCTGCTGGGCAGTGAAAACCTTAAAATAAATCATGAACAAAATATCTGTGCACAGCTAGCAGTTTCATAGACCAAATTATATAATATGCGCTTTTGATCAACCGGAAAGTCAACAAACTAAGGTCTCGACTGCGCATGCATGTGAGGTGCTTAAGCTAGTTCGCTTCATATAAACTACCTCGCGAGGCGGTTTATATAAAGTGAATAATATGAATCGATTCAGCCCTAATCCGCCTCAGAGTCGCGTTTACATGGCGAATGTAAGGCAAACTGGGCAAAGCACATTATTTGAGGCATTTTAACTCGCCCATGTAAACACGGCTTATGAAAAGGTTCTATCTGAGAAAATGGTGCTTTTGAGGTAACAAGGACTGCAGCTGTGTAACTGCCTGATAGCGAAGCAGATAGAACAATATTATTAGTGAAAAATACCAGTTGAGAAACAGTTGTGAAACTGCATGATAGCCTTTTGAAGATAGAACATTTTGACATCCATAGCATCAATTCGGTCCCTTTGTCAGATAGAACATTTTTGTAGTAAGGTCACGATTGTGGCACCAGCACGAGAAAATGAAACTAAGTGAAAAGACGTGTGTCTAGATAGTTAGAAGCAGGGAGGTTAGTCTACTGAGGTTCAGTAAGGAACATGCACTCTGTACGGAACATACAAGGGGTTCAGGCGCAAAACCCTGTAAATGCCAATCCACAAATTGCGGTAAACATTGGAGTCAAACCTTCAGAACATCCATTTTTTAATATTTTTATAATTTTGTGTGTTGCTTTTTAACAATTTCTTTACCAGAATAGTGGAATAATACAAAGTTGGTTAAATTGGCTTGCCATAACAATCTTGTTATTTAAATGACCATTTTGGATTGGGGTTTGCAGGTTTTTTCTCCTGACCTCTTCATACCCTAAGTTATCTTCCCTTAATGTAATTATTGTGTATAATATATACATATATATATATACTCTATACATGTATATGTATACATATATATATATATATTCAATATGTATTTATAATACATGTGGTACTCATATCACATTGCATAGTGGATTATTGCACAGTATGGACTGATACTCCAAGGTAACTGTGTGCTATGCTCTATTGTTCATATTGTCCATACTGCTTGTATATAGCACGCTCTAGCACAATGCCATTTATTATTCAGTAGCAGCATGCGGAAGCTCAGCAAAATGAGCACATATTACGGCATGATACGATCGGGACCACTGTTCCCTGGGTGTGTCGGAGTGAGGGCGATATTAAGGAGGGCTATCCTACGATAATCACAGTTATATAGATCACGTGACCTAAAATAAGCACAGGGTAGAAACTCCACAATATAGCCTGTATATATGATGATTGGAAATATGTGACATTATATGTGTAGTACATATAATACAAAGTTGGTTAATGCATTTATTACAATGAAAAGGAAAGGACAGTTTTTTTTATATTAAATGACGCTTCTAGAGCACATTGATTTTTATCATCGGCTATTGGACGTCAAACATATGGTTATTCTGACATATTTCTTTGGAGGAAACCTGCTGCCGCCATATAGGTTACTCTTTCCGATAAGCAGCAAGGTTTTTTTGTATGCACTTTCCCACTAACAGGACAGCACATACCACAGCGTTTGATGAAACAGTTGTGGACCACTGGTTGAAGTGGAAAATAGCCCAAACTGCAAATGTGTCCACGAAGCAGGATCTATAGGATGATCGACACCTTCACAGGTGACACTCTACCGTTATTACAATGAACTACACAGAGCTAAAATGGTTACCATTATGCCTCATTGAGTATCTATGTGGGAATATAAACCATGATATATACACTATATATTAATTATACAAAGTTGGTTTGTTTCAATGATTAAAGTTGCATAGTCCGATGAAATATTTATTTTTCAAAAACCAAAACATATATCTTAATTTGATTATATATATCCATCTTTGATCGTGGTACATTAACAAGTGATTTGGTACAGCATACATAGAATAATCAGTGAATTTACTACCTCATCCTACTTTGAGAAACCCATCACACAAGGAAGCCATTAATCAATTAGGTCAATCTCGTGGCCAGTAGCCTTGACCTTCATTCCAAATACGTAGTCAGGTTCCAGGATGTCCAGTGGTAGTATTGCTGGCACCATAGCCTGGGTTGATATAAAGTTGCATGCATTTTGTATTAAATAATTATTACAGATCTGAATAAGGGTTATGTAATAATTATGTATATTATTATCCGGGAACAATACATTTGATAATCATGCAAGTGACATACTAGAATAAGATATATAAAAATATCACATCACATGATAGTGCAATGGCGCCATCAGGGGAAACTACCAGGAGACCAGGCTACATTTGAATTAGGTTGGTCATCCCAAATCAGGTGGTCATCGCGAGACATCAATAGACGTCATAGCCGGAGGACTTTTGGGAAGCTTGTCGAAAGTATTTTGAGTTCTTTCAACTCCAATTGCTTCAAAACTAGCCATTTTTCATCAAAATGACTCCAGACTAATCATTAGTAGGTCATACCGATCAATTTGATATATTTATCTAAAAAATAAGACAAACATTCAACCACGATCGGACTATGCAAATTTAATATGGACTCCATATACCCCATCGGAATCAAACCTACAAAAAAGAAAGAAGATTTATATTCCTACTTTTTTTTAATTGCTCCATTGCCATATGATCATATGAAAATCGGAATCTGTGAGAATTAAAATCATTTTCAGGTAAAAATCTGTTATTTAAAATACTTTTTTGGATTGGCGTTTGCGTTGTTTTGCGCCTGAACTCTTCATATGGTGATAATTAATTATTTATTTTGCTGTTAGCAACTATAATTCTATAAATCAGTCATATACAAAGAGAGGGATTTGCATTGTATCATTCTCTGAAATTGGGCATCTCATATTTGGTTTTCACATTACGATGGTGATAATTTATTCTTAATTGTTTTTGGTAGCAACTCAAATAGTCATTGTTTCGCCTCTCTGCCTTAAGTGTGTTAGCAATACTACATGTATTTAATCTATCCGGCAAAATGTATCAAAGGACTCCTTGTAATATGTTGTGTTAAAGTGAACATGCGAAAATATACACAGTGAAACCAAGTATGTCCACAATTATCTTTCAACTTTTTCTTAATCTTTTCTCTTGCCAAATATAATCTTGTTTCCTTAACTGAAATCAACAACATCTTGTTTGAATTTGTCAGGTATTGTGAAGTGATGTTTTGGATGTGCTTGGTTCTAATGTTACATTGGTATTGCTAAATTTGTCTACAATACAAAAAAAAGTGGAATAGTTTCTTTTTTTTCAACTCTAAAATATGCACATGTAAACCTTCACATGAACATATGTTATGCTGTTATTTTTTTTTTTTTGGTAAAGTATTTATTCATCTGAACATGACATTGTCAGCGCCGGGCATGTCTTCGGCATCTATTAGAATAGTTTGATCAGTGCTTTTAGTTCAGCACGATCCTGTAGAATTATGGAGTGGCTCTGCTGATAATGTACAGCATATCACGTTTCATGCAAAATGAGGCACACGGTAGAGGTTAATCGGCCAACTCGATATTTGTTGTGGGTTACATTTTTTCTCTTATAAAACAAGTTAAGTTCAGAGTTGACAAGACATTTTGTCTGTCTCATATAATGTTCGATGTGTTTAAACAGATTGATAGTTGTGTAGGATGTTCGGTGTGTTGATGGTTTGTTCATGATGGTTAAGGGTGGTGGCAGGGGAGGGGGGGCCCATTGGGGTGGGTGGTACGGCGGAAAAACCCACCGGAGAGCAAGCGAGGATCCGGGGTGGCAGCAGCTCAGGGCTTTGCTAGTAATTACTGCAGTAGTCATTTAAGGGCCTGAATAACCAGGTGGGCTCTATATGCATTTTTGAAGGCAAGTATTGTTTGCGTTTCTCTGACTCTGATAGGGAGGTCATTCCACATGACACTACCTTTGTAGATTGGTGCTCCGATATATTTATTTGTTGAAGGGTGTGGTACATTGAGCAGAGTGGAGGCTCCTCTTCTTGTTATTCTATTTGAGAAGGTTATATCCTATTATTTGGAAGTTTTTCACTTTTCTGCTTTCCATGTCACACGTTATTGGCCAGTTTCAGAGAATAACCCCATGCATACAAAATTGTTCTATCATTACTACTACACAAAGAGAGTGATTTGCATAAGGACAAAGCTCTTTGCAGAGCTGCTTTGCTCTGCAAATTAGTGGAAGAATAATTATTATTTGCAGAACTGCTTTGCTCTGCGAAGTGGCAGAAGAATAATTATTATTTGCAGAGGTCTTGTGCTCTGTGAAATAGATTGTTTGAGACAAACTAATGCACAAGGTAATTACATGCAAATTGTAAAGTCTACTAGCTGATGAACATGAAATGCATCACATTTGTAGAAGTGTTGAACTTTGTAATGTGAGTAACAACAGTGTAATAGGAGTAATGATACAAATGATTCCATTTAATCATGCAAAGCTTATTTACCATTCCAAATTATTTTCAAATAGCTCTGTCAATAAAATAATTACTAGAAACTACCCAAATTTATATAAATGACATGATATTTTATATCCATCATCTACAAAACATTATGCGCTGAATTTATTTTGATTGGCCTGATGGTGATATATGTCCTTGGAAACATCATAGTTATGGCTGTCACTAAGTGTCTTGATGACCAGCTCTCATCTTGTTGCAGCTCTGCGAACTACAGCACTGGTGGCTATAATTCCGCAGAGCAGCATCTCTGCGAATAGCCAGTGCGTTTGCATAAGGCGGTGTTATATTACACAATAGACTACATCACCGTTCCGGCGGCGTGGTGCATTGTGGGATGCATCAGAGCAAAACAAACCCGCGAGAAGCACATGGCAGATGCTAATACACTGTGTGCAGCTATGAAATGTGCCAGTTTCAGCTCATCTCAGCTCTTGTTTGAAACAGAATACCAACTAAAAAAATATATATAATAAATTAAGATATTAATCTTTTATCCAGCATTGCGTTTACATCAATATACTATGCACATCTTATGCCATGTGCATTTAGATTCAGACAAATGTGGGCACTCAGACCAGTGTTAGAGCCATAGCCAGAGTCAGTTTTACTTATTTTGTTCATGTTTTTATTTATATCCTATGGTTAATGACATATGTAGAAATAGAAAATGAGTAGGGTTAATCTGATATTGGGTTATATATTTCTTTGAAACAAGTTTTTGTTGACACATTTGACATTTTAATATTTAGAACAAGAATTACTTATGGCTAATCAATGGTGGTGTAAACATCAGCCTGTAAAGTGACTGAAATTGTATGTTTCTTAGCTCAAAATGGTTAACTATGGAGAGTTGCGTCTTAAACATATTCATTATATTATTATATTGCATCCTTCCATCCATGTTTGTTATGTATTTTTATTAATTTTGAATAAAATTGAACTTTTGCACTACGCGCATCAGCAAACTCAATGGCTGTACGCCTTTGCTTTGCTGCCAACGCCGTTTTCAGCGCATGTGCAGCGCATGTGCCTTGGGAACCGTGATCCTGTCTATAGTGTTCTGTTGTGAGTAGTATAATGAGTTGTGGCTCTAAATCGGGCAATGGAGGAGGGACATCCCATGGACGGCCATGTGACTCTGCAGGTAGTAGGCCGGTGGGAGTTGAGAGGGGGAGATGGTTGGTTGTTAAAGCGTTACGTCCTGGCAACATCTAGGGTCATATCAGGATGGGTACCGACTTGTGACAGTGCACACTCATGGAGACTTCATAGTGCTGCTCCACTAGGAAATCAGGCCCCGGCAACATGGCCCGATATCCCACTCAGTTACATTATCCTGACATGCTTAGCTGACTGAGATATAGTCCTTTCAAATTGAGTGACAAATCTACTAGCGGAGCGGGATGTAGCTCAGACAGTAGAGTGTCCACCTGTGAATGTGTAGGTCATTCAATCGATCCTGCTCAGTGGATCCTTTTGCAGTTTGGGTTATTTTCCATTACAACCAGTGGTCCACAACTGGTTCATCAAAGACTGTGGTGTATGCTGTCTGTGGGAAAGTACCTATAAGAGACCCCTTGCTGCTTATTGGAAAGAGCAGCATATGCGCTGGCAGCTGGGATCCTCCAAGGAAATATGTCAGAATGACCATATGTTTGACCTCCAATAGCCGATGATAAAAATCAATGTGCTCTAGAGGTGTCCTCACATAAAACAAGCTTTACTTTTGAATGTACTAATTGTCCCAAGGTTAATCGGTCATACTCAGATTAATCGGAGTAAATTAAAAAACATTAATTTCTTTCCGGCCGAAATTAATCAGGCTTTGATGAATCCGGTGATTATGATTTTAATAATAGGCGATTTCCTCGGTGCAGCTTGGTCAGCTTTTGTTTGTTTCATTTCTTTCAGCGCTAATATTTCTTGATGCAAATAAATGTTGTCGCATGGTGATTGCAAACAATCTGGATGATGATTGAATGTTTCCATTGAAAATTCAAATCTATCAATGAATCGGTGCTGATCTGGTTGCGTTATTGTCCGCGTCCATGTGTTTCAGTGGCGATAACATAAACAGTTACCAGTCAATGTCTACCTGGTGGCAGATGCAAGAACTAATTGTCTGGGTAGGCGTTGACTGTACATACTGCTCTGAAGATTTCTATCTGTAAAATGGTTAAAGCTCGAATCTGTGGTTGTGTAGGCAGGCTATAGTGAAATCAATACATACAAAGAGAAAGGAAAGGTATAAAGTGTAAAGAAGGAGAGAGAGTCAATACTTATACCTATACTTATACTTATACTTATCCTCTTCTGCTTAAGAAATTAGGCATCAATGCCTGTTAGCAGATTTGGCCTGTCTAAGTGGGACCTAGTGAAATTATAGTTTTCGTGCGGCGAGCGCTGACTGTAGCGGTAAATTACCCAGTGCTTATTGAGGCGTCTTGTGAAAGAGTTTAAGCTTGGGACGTTCATTACATCAGCTGGTAGTCTGTTCCAAGTGTTCCCGGCTCTTTCAGTGAGGAAATTTTGACGAACTCATCTGTTAGTTCTGGGTTTGACGATCTTCTTATTATGCCCTCTGGTTATCAGACTGTGTGTTGGCTCGAGTATGATGTACCGGTTTTTGACTGTATATGTTCCGCTGAGGTGTTTGTAGATCTCAATGAGGTCTCCGCGGGCCCTTCTGTAGTATAGGCTTGGCAGGTTTAGTGCTCGTTGTCGGTCTTCGTAAGAGAAATTCTTCAGGGTTGGTACTAGGCGGGTTGCGCGCCTCTGTACTCTCTCGAGAAGTTCACAGTCCTTCCTGTACATTGGTGCCCATGCTGGTTTATTATTTATATGGTGCCGTCTGGTTTATTATTTATATGGTTACATGGGTTCATTGTAGAGTATCACCCCACCCCTTTCCTCCAATGGAAAACAAGCATTCTTGGCCCTACCAATAGGGATCCAGCATTCCTGGTCCCCATGGCTACCAGTGGTCTGCCCACCACCACCAAGCTGTATGGCCCCCATGGCCACCACCAACCTTGACCTTTGAGTGTGGTGATCCCTATCCCAGCAGGGTGGATAGGCCTTGAGTTCACTCACACCCAGACCTGCCAGCAGCACTATGTCTATTTACATCCCACTCATGCACCACCAGCCTATACATATATATATATATATATACATACATGCGCCTGCTCATCTACACTGATCAGTAATAGAACATTTGCATTCCCCCTATGCCGTATATCCGAATATTTTACATATCGTTATCTCGCCCTCTGATGGCAGTGGCAAGAACTAATATTGTAGGTCGTTACTCAATGTGCAGCATGCTATTTGGAAAAAGGTCCTAAAGAGAATGTCCACTGTCAACTCCCACAAACGCCCTCTGATGTCAGTAGCCAGAACATGTCTTGCGAGAAGATGCTGTGCAACATATTGTTCGGGAAAAAGGCCTATTGTTTGTTCTCACCGTGCATATGACCTTTCTGTACTGAGGTAGGATAGCAATTGTACTCCTGATATATTCAACCCCGGATGCATGGTGCTCCCTTGGTTAATTTGATTCATTGACGCGTGCTTGTAGGTAGATGTGCCAATAATATTGTAATGGCCCACAGCCTTCCTCCTCACACTGCCATGCGCACACGGAAGAACGCCAAGATCCAATATAAGTACGTTTCAACTTTGTTTATTATGAAACCTCTCTGCTCTCCACGGTGTCCACAGTCAACTGACCGGCCCCCTCACTCGCCAGGTCCCACCTTGCCTCTATAGGTGGGTGGGGGGGTGAGCTAGCCACACACAGTAGAGGGGAGCCCCATCGGGGGTCTGCCCGGTGGCTAGCCTGCCACCGCCTAGCGCAGTTCAGTGTAGTGCAATATTGCTACTACAATATTGTTTCTCTAGTATGGCTAACGTGTCTTGTTATATCTTATAATCTGCCGATGAAGGCTTGACGCCTCATTCCATTAAAGCCTCTGAAACTGGAACCCAGCTTTCATTTTGTGTGTGTACAATTCCTTTGAATACAGATATCAGGCCATGTTTTTTTGTTGTTCCTTTTTTGTTGTTGTTGGGGGGGGGGGGTCATTAATTGATTAAGCAGGAGAAATTTCAATCGCAGAAAATTGTGCCTTTCTCATTCCCCGACTCCTTGCCCAATCCTACTAATTCCAATGCTAGCCTATGTTTTGTTTGTTTGTTGTTGCTTTACGTCCTAGCAACATCTAAGGTCATATCAGGATGGCCAGCCTAGGTAGTGACAAGTATACATGTCTAAGTCATTGGGTTCACTTGCTCATGGTTTGAACCTGGGAGGTTTGTTGGAGGTTGTTTTGGTGTACATTAGTTGTGCACAGGGGAAATTTCAATTGCCGGCGCGACCAGACGGGATGGCCAAACGAGTTAGAGCGTTCGTCTCCCGTGTTGGTAGACCGTGCATTCGAACCCTGGTCGAGTCAAACCAATGACTTAAACATTGATACTTGTCGCTTCCTAGCCTGGCGCTTGGCATTAATAGGATAGGGCAATGACTGGGTAGCTCAGTTTCAGGATAATGTGACTGAGTGGGATATCAGGTCATGGTGCTGGCGGCCTGATATCC
Source organism: Branchipolynoe longqiensis (assembly GCA_030323885.1). Classification (NCBI taxonomy): domain Eukaryota; kingdom Metazoa; phylum Annelida; class Polychaeta; order Phyllodocida; family Polynoidae; genus Branchipolynoe; species Branchipolynoe longqiensis. Next base: position 60,333,066 of record CM059193.1, on the reverse strand, counting down.
CAGTGGGGCAACACTATAAAAGTCGCCATAAATGCGCACTGTAACAAGTCGGTACCGGTCCTGACATGACCTTAGATGTTGCTAGGACGTAAAACATCAAACAAACAAATCAAACGCTGACGACTGGTCTTCCTCATTCCACTGCTCCTTGCCTTATCCTAATAATGCCAAGTGCCTGGCTATGAAGCGACAAGTATACATTTTTAAGTCATTGGTTTGACTCGACCAGGATTCGAACCCACGATCCCATGATCTACCAACATGGGAGACCGACGCTGTACCTCATTCGGCCATCCCATCCAGTTCGAATTCAACAGTGGGATATAACTGCTTAACTCATTCGGCCACGCTATCTTGTTTGACTCTTTAAGTATCTGGACCTGGCCAATAGCATCAGGTTATTTTTTTCTTGAAGATTTATACTGCCTATCATGGATAAGTTACCGACCCAAAAGTGGTATTAACTTTTATTTCAATAGGTTAAAGTTGCAAAGTCCGATGGCTTTGAGTTTCTGTCATTTTTCTGAGATAAATATGATAAATTGATTGTTACAATCTGCCTTACTTTAGTCTGAAGTAACTTTTATTTTATATGGTAAACTTTTTAGATATTTGAAGCAGAGGCATGTACAATTAGTTTTAGCAAGCATGCCAACACTATGACACCATAGGCTTCAGCAGTCACAGGTTATATTAAATTGACTTGGTATTCCCTTCTATATGGCAATAAGTGTTTAATAAGTGCCTGAATATCTAAGTTAGATATGTACAATCAATTCTGGATAATTGTTTTGGTTTTGAAAATTTGATACTTCATCAGACTATGCAGCTTTAACTTTGACTTTGAAGTGAAAACATGCCAAATTTGAGGTTGCCGCTCACACCGAAATAGTGGATATGAATATATATATACCACATATACATGTATATGCATTATTCAGCCATTTTCAAGCAAAGTACCATATCACAGGAGCACCTAGATAAACGATTCACCCGGTACTCACAGTACACGGGTGAATACCAACCCTATATAACAACGGTCGAAAAAGCAGGTTAATGAAATGAGAGCCTAATTTCAAAATCTAAGAAGCAACATTTATTCTTTGTAGATGTCTTCATATTTACCCGCTACCTTTGAGTTGAAAAATATAATAAAATAGCTAGTTTAATATGATTTAAAATTGAAATTGACAGCATTTCTATGGCCGCCACCGTGGATTTTTGCATTCTCTCCCATTTCACCAAATCTGTGCCAATATATGTAGCCATTTGATCATGGAACTGCAGTTTCTACTTCATGGTCCATACTAAAGCTATTTTCGCCCGTATTTACACTACATTGTCGTTCACCCATGTACTACAAGTACCGGGTGAATCTTTTATCTAAGGAGCACCAGGCTGCAATGTCTGCTCACTGACTACAACGTTACCAAAATTGGAGAGCCATGGTGAGAGCTAGTAGGTAAGACAGTATCTTGCGTTCGACAATTATGTAGCAATTGTACTCCTGATAATATCAATAAAATACTTGACATTATCAGGAACCAAACATGACTTAAATTCAACGAACCATGCAGCTTTAATAATGGCATTACCAAACTGGAGGCCTGCCACATTCCGTGTGGTGCACACAGCTCCCAGCTAGCAGGGCGACTGCACTGAGTCGACCAGGCGCAGTGCGAGTCGGCCCCACTAGTTAACGACCCCGCCGGCCACAAACCGCCCGCCCCTACGCCCCGCACTCCCTAATCACGTGACCTGGTCACGAGGTCTCGTCACGTGACGGCTGCGGTCGGGGCGGCCTGCCGGGTCACGTAGGCACTCTGGTACTGTTGGGAGGGGGAGGGTGTGGCGGGAGGGAGGGAGGGGGTTGCGGGGGGAAGGGGGTGGGAAGGGGCCTGGGCTGCGTTCAGGGTCCGTCTGAGGCGCCGCAGAGACGTCTCGGCCATGCTTTTTGGTCTATTTGTGGTCAGGGTGCGTCTCATCGACGTCTCGGCGACGCCTCCCTTTTCAGACTGGAGATGAAAACCGCCTCGAAAATGGCCGCTGTTATTCAGTGGTTTCATCCAATCAGAGCGCAGCTTTTCCATTGCAAATGGCCTATGGAGGCGGCCATTTTTGAGGCGGCCAACAGCTAAATCCGTTCAGACTAGCGTGACGTCAGGCCAGTCCCCGAGGCGCCTCCGAGACGGACCCTGAAGGCGGCCCAGGTTTACTAGTTAATACCATGTCTGAATGTCGTCATACTTAGATACACAACAATTTCTGGTCATTTCTGTCTGTCTGTCTTTCTCTTGGTGTATCTGTCTGTCCATCTCTCTGTCCGTATGTCTGTCCGTCCGTCCATATGTATGTCCTACCGTCCATCAGTCTATCAATCTCTCTGTATGTCCGTCTGTTTATCTGTCTGTTGGGTATTTCCGTATGTCTATCTATCAATCTATCTATCTGTCTGTCTGTCTTTCATTCGGTGTGTCTGTATGTCCGTCCGTTCCTCCGCCCGCCCATCCGTCTGTCCGTCTGTATGTCTGTCCATCAGGCTGTCTGTTTGTCAATTGTCCTCAGCAGTGAAAGTTACGGCACATTTCGGTCATCGATCTTTGACTTCCCTTCCCACATCTGGAGCAAGAAAAACTGAAAATCGCCGTATTCGCATTTACATACCGCATGAGAATACCGCGTATATATGGAATCTTAAGGCCCTGTCAATTTATGATGCATCTCGCAAGTGCACAGTCAATGCGTAAAATCACTGTTTTACGTCAAGTAGCATCAAACTTTTCGGCATGGGGGGCAAAGTTGGACGTATACATACCGTATACATAGCATACGGCCAATGTATGACCAACGTATGGCTAATGTGCTTCCGGGTGAAAAATGCTCGAATTACGCTCACGGTACGTTTGCAGAATGCCGGTGAACGTTATATACTTTATTCGATCGCCTAGAACTATGCTTCATACGTTACATACCTCAAGACACGCTGGAGAAATGCTAAACATACGTTAGACATACGTTAGACATGTGCTAGACATATGTTATCCATACGTTGTCAGTACGTGGACTGTACATTCCCACTGCCTTTAGTATAGGCCAATGTAGTGCAACATAGTGAACAAGATTTGTCTAATGTACATCTAACATACATCGACGTATGCCTAACATATACATAATGTATGTCCGAAGTAAAATCGTACGTCGAAGGTTTTGTGCATGCACACAACTTTGCCGACACCCTGACATGAACGTCAACATACATTGATGTATACCAACAAGCGCCAAAAGCATGCGTAGCGCATAACAAAGTATCCCGACGTAGGTGGCAAAAATCACATAAATTTGCATATGTTGGTGCGATGCGTCATAATGTGACAGCCCCTTTAGCTTTAATCGGGAAAAGTTACAAGATGCCAGAAAGGAGGCAGACAGAGGGTATGTGGTACATGTGGTCAACGCCCGAGTGAGAGGACTTGAAATACATGTAAACGTGAGGTGCACATTCCATTAAGGCCCTGTCACATTACAGCGTATGGCGGGAGCGTATTGAAAACCTACGTAGGTCCTGCGCGTGCCGGCCTATGATGACATTTGGTGACCTTTCGGGTGGTTTTGAGCGTATGTGGAACCTACGAGGAGCGTACGAGGAGCGTATGAGGAGCGTATGGGAGCGTATGGGAGCGTGCTGTGACATTTTTTGACAGTATGGGCCATACGCCCTCATAGGTCGAGTTTTTTTTAGCATGCACAAACAAATTTGGACGGACGGATTTATGAAAGCGTATGGCGGCGTATGCCTCATACGCTTCACATACGCCGGCATCTGGCAGCATCTGGCGGCGTATGAGTAGCGTATGAGTAGCGTATGAGTAGTGTATGCGTAGCGTATGAGTAGCGTATACGGCGTATGCCGACGTATATGACGTAACGCGCTTACGCCGCCATACGCTCCCGCAAAAAACCCTAATGTGACAGCCCCTTTAAGAAGAATCACTGGGTGAACTAGCCTAATTAATATCGCAATCCAGTGCAGGAGAAACATCCGCAAGCATATCTGATCGGAATAAGTTTCTGTTTTCAGAGTACACTCACATATCAATACAGCCCAGCCCTGAGTCCCAACCTCCTTCTCAGCTACCCTGCCCACCACCTAAATCCACTCCCTAGTATGCCTGACCGTTAATCAATTACAATTCAGGCGCCGGCAATCGGCGTCATAGTCAGCACGTGACAAACGCATAATTACATCGCGACAAGGACGTCACAATTACGTCACAGCGTTGTCACAATCGCCTGGCGACCGCCATAGTGGTGTCCGTGCTCGTGACGTCAGAAAAGGAGAATAAGGGGAGAGTATATTTTGCCAGTGGTTGTTTTTTTGTGTGTGTGTGGATGTGTTTTTTTTCGTTGTGTGACTGTTGGTGTCAGCATAAGCATATTCATCGCTAAACGGAGCGACCCAACTAGCCACGGTGCGACCTAACCAGCCATGATTGAACTTGTTTCAGCTCGTTTAAACTTGTTTCCGGTACAAAGGCTAGGGGACCAGGTTGGAAAGTGAGTGATAATAGATGAAAACCCCTGTGCCTCTGCCCATGCAAATGAATGCCAGGGGACCAGGCTAGACCTCCACAGAGCTAGCAGTGTAGTCAAATATTTGTTGTCTAGTTTATTTCATTTATTTTTCAGACATTATCACATATTTATGTATCTTTTGCACAGATTAAATTGTTTGAAGTATATTTGAAATTGATCTACATTGATTTCTGTTTAAATCACACAATATCACTACTTAATGAATGGGAAACTCATCCTGCAAGGGTATGCTCGATATTACCCAGTGGGAACTCGTTTTTCATCCTTTCGTCGCTGTGGACCCTTCTCGGTGTCAGAGGGAATTGACAGCTGCTAATGCCTAGTCACAAATGCTGCGGTTGCTGTACGGTGCTGCAGTCTGTGGTGTGCATTGCAGTTTATTTAAATGTTACAGCATTTTGGTCTGTGGTTTATCTATTCACAAATTGTATGGTCACCGCAAGGCACCTTGGGGTTTGTCTTTCACTTTATGCACATATTTAATATATAAAAATGCAACTTTTTTAATATTGATCACACAAACATGAGTATTGTACCATATTGATATTCATTGATGTCAAAAAAGGTGAATATATCGTGTTCTGTCATCCTTGGGGCCTGCATCATTGCAATTTTGTGAAGTTAGGATAACTTCAACGTAAAATAACCGCAACTCCTTGTGGCGAGGACAAAACTGTACAGTCACCGTAAGGCGACCGCAACCCACCGTATGGGCGAGGAATGGTTTTTACACACATGTGGAGGTCGATTGTGTCCTGAAGTCATATAATTGTGGGTGTCCTCTCCAACGTCTAAACACCTTTACTAAGTGCTTTTCTATGTCTATCCAATGATTACCTTCCAATGGCTTTTTGTCTTTAAATGTGTACCTTTTTACGCACCTTTTTCGGAGTGCCGTTCCATTTGTCAAAATATCTATACCGTCCAAATGCCTTCCATTTGTGATTGCCTGGGTGCTTTTTATGTGTCTTCTATACATACTTTCTAAATGCCTATTTTCTCCATGCCTTTCGATGTGGACACACTCTTAAAGCTTGTTTCATTTAAACATGCCTTTAGAGCACATCACTTTTCATCATTGGCTATTAGACATTTATTTATATGGTCATTCTGACATATTTCTTTGAAGGAAACCTGCTGCCACAACATAGGCTACTCTTTCCGATAAGCAGCAAGGGGTCTTTTATATGCACTTTCCCACATACAAGACATCACATAGCATAACCTCTGATGAACCAGTTGTGGACCAAGGGTCTGAACGGCAAATAACTCAAACTGCAAATGTGTCCGCTGAGCAAGATCGATCAGATGACCACCATCTTCACAGGTGGACACGCTAGCGCCTGAGCTATGTCTCGCTCCTTCTACATGTCTTGTATGTGCACCTCCTAAGTACATTTACAAAGACTGATTTACTACCCATCCATTCCCGACATGGCTGTCCATGAGATGGTGGAACTCACGAACACTGTTGCCACACATGCACACACATTTGGGCATCGTGGAGAAGGATGCCACACACACACCCATCAGGACGTCACTAACACCGCTGCCACACACACGTCAGGGCCTCCCAGCCACTACTGGCACACACATACATACCACACACATCAGGGCCTTACTGACAATACTGCCACACACATCAGGGCCTCACATACACCTCTGCCACACACATGAGGACCTCACAGACACCGCTGTCACACACATGCACACATTAAGGCCTCCGGGCACTACTGACACACACACACATACATATCACATGCATCAGTGCCTTACTGACAATACTGCCACACACATATCAGGACCTCACAGACACCGCTGTCACACACATGAGGACCTCACAGACACCGCTGTCACACACATGCACACATTAGGGCCTCCCGGATACTACTGCAACACGCAAACATCACACACATTAGTGCCTCACGGACACCACTGCCACACACACACGACTCAAGGCCTCCGGGACACCACTGCCACACACACATCAGGGCCTCACGGACACTGCTGCCACACATGCGCACACATCCAGGCCTCACAGACAGCGCTGCAATAAACGCACACACATCCAGGCCTCACATACACCGCTGCAATAAACGCACACAAATCAGGGCCTCACGGACACCCCTGCCACACATGCACACACATCAGGGCCTCACCTGCATCGCTGCCACACACACATGAGGACCTCACAGACACCGCTGTCACACAAATGCACACATTAGGGCCTCCCGGACACCACTGCCACACACACATCAGGGCCTCACATACACCGCTGCAATAACGCACAAAATCAGGCCTCACGACCTGCCACACATGCACACACATCAGGGCCTCACTGCATCGTGCACACACACTGGGACCCACACACACCGCTCACACAAATCCAATTAGGCCTCCCGGACACCACTGCCACACACACATCAGGGCCTCACATACACCGCTGCAATAAACGCACACAAATCAGGGCCTCACGGAAACCCCTGCCACGCACGCGCACACATCAGGGCCTCATGGACACTGTTGCAACACCCGCAAACACACAAGGCCTCACTGATTCTGATGCCACACCCGCGCACACATCCGGGCCTCACGGACACTGCTGCCACAGACGCGCACACATCGAGGCCTCGTTTTGGTGCACTGCCCTAGTTCTCGGACAACCACGCGCCATCTTATAAACCACGCGCAGCTGGGGCAAAACACATTCACTCAGTCATTACCCTGCCGCAGTAGTATGCAAAGAGGAATTTAATGCAGCCTTCAGTAGTAGGGCATGAGTCATTTACTGCAGTCTTTGGCAGTGTGAGGAATGTACTGCATTGTCTAGCAATAGGGTAGCGGACATTTATTTCGTTGTTCAGCAGTCGGGTGTGTTTACATTACTGTATAATTGAATATGAATAAACTATATTTACAAAGAAAAAGGCAGAATTTCACTAGTGTTCAGCAGCAGAGCTCTCGCTCTTGAAGATTTATACTGCCTATCATGGATAAGTCTGAATAGACTTGTTTTCACCATTAGACAGTTTGTCGATAGAAAGCCCGAGCCTACACTTTTACCGACCCAAGGGATTTTTAACCTCCCACACCACATAGACATAGTATGAGAGCAACTGGCCTTTGATGACGCTGTAAGTTATACACAGCCGCAAGGGGTTACTCAATAATTCACCAACATGGCACGAGGATTTCCTTGCACTACTCAGTGGTAGGACAGGATGAATTTACTTCATGAATTAAAGATGCATAATCCGATGCATAATCCGATAATCCGATAATCCGATGAAAACATCAAATTTTCAAAACAAAAACAATCACCTAAATCTAGTTCTACATGTCTAACCTAGATACTAGTGCACTTGTCACCATGTAGAAGGGAATACTGAGGCAATTTAATAGAACCTGTTACTGTAGAAGCTTATGGTGTCAGAGTTTTGGCAAGCTTAACTAATTTTGCATGTTTGCACTTCAAATATCTCAAAAGTTAACCATTTAAAATCAAAGTTACATCAAACTAAAGTTAGGTAGATTATAACGATGAACCTAATATATTTATTTCAGAAATTGACAGAAACTCAAAACCATCGGACTATGCACCTTTAAGGATAGGGACGCGGATAGTTCTTAATCAGTACAGAAGGACGGCATGTCTTCACTGCCTACAGTAATATATCCAACACTTAGATTCTTTTTAAATATAAATGAGACTGTCTCAAAACGTGCTAAGCAATATGGGAAAAAACTTTGTCCATAGAAATGATCAACACAATTTCTACTCATGCATTTGCTCAAGATAAACTGATTTGTTTTTTACATGGTGTTTCATAATCCCAATAGAATACATATTGATTTGAAGCAAATGTCCTTGTGTTTTCAGTGTAACCGTTTCTGTGCTTTTTTGTGTCAATCGTTACTATGGAGAAAAAAATTAAGAGTTAGCACCTTTTGCGACAGGCTCACATATAAATAGATATATACCTACATATATATGGATAATGCCTAGTCTTCATTCTCTGATTGCAATCACTGAATTGTTTAGTCACTGTAATTTGTTGTGGTACAAAACAAGACCCTCTTACTGAAGGAATAGTTATACTATTTGCAAAAAGGAAAGTTTGTTTTATTTAACAATACGTCTAGAACACATTGATTTGTATCATCGAAAATTACACGTCAAACATGTGATCAATCTGACATATTTCTTTGGAGGAAATCGGCTGCCACCACATAGGCTACTTCTTACGATAAGCAACAGGGTGTAAAGTCGCCGGCTGGTGGTGTGAAGGGTGTGGACAATGAGAAATCAATACAGGTAATGAAGGAAAGTAGGAGAGTGAGACTCCCTGGTTTATTATCTTATATATGTTTCTAGAATCCAAGATGGCAGTGGTCACATGGGTTGATCCACCAATCAGGGTTCAATCTGTTGTATCCAAGGCCTTGTCATGCTGGCTACAGTGCCTTGTGGTGGCCAGTGATCCATAAATAACACCATGGGGGGAGGGGGTATGTGAGGTGACTCCTCCAAGGACTATCTAAGAAGTGACACTCCTCCTCTATACTATTTTACTGTACAATTTCTATACCTAATGAGTAATAGTTTACCAACTCCACATATCCCTCATATGCCTTTGGACTTTATATATCACCATTTACCATTATATAGACGAGTTGCAATTTATTATAGTAGTTTCACATATATCCTCATGCCATTAGATCGGAACATTTTACAAGGGGGTGTATTTTATATGCTTTTCCCGCAGATAGGACAGTACATACCACATCCTGTGCTTCACCAGTTTTGGACCACTGCTTGGAACGGAAAATAGCCCAAACTGGAAATGGGTCCACTGAACAGGATCGGTAGGATGACCAGCACCTTCACAGTTGGACACTCTACCGCCTGAGCTACGTCCCGGTCTCCATTTCTACTCAATCAATCAACAGTTCCATCCTCTAGTCGAGGGTTGGATGCAATGGTTCTCCACTTGTCCCGATGTTGTGCTGTTCTGATAGACTGTGAATAATTCAAGCCTGTCCACTGTGAAATATTTGTAAACCATGATGTTCTTGGTCTCCCTCTCCCTCTGCTGCCATTCACCTTCCCTTCCAACAATGTACGGTATATTGAACTCTGACGAATGATGTGGCCAAAATAAATAAGTTTCTTTGTCTGTATAGTGGCAAACAAGCTTTTCTTATTTTTAATTTTTCTGAGAACTTCTTTGTTGGTGATCTTCTTTGTCCATGATATTTTCATCATCCTTCGATAAGTCCACATCTCAAATGCTGCTAAACGTTTGTACATTTTCTTAGAGATTGTCCATGTCTCTGCCCCATACATTAGAGTAGACCACACATAACACTGAAGAATACGCTTCCTTGTTTGTATTAATATCTTACTTGATGTTAACACTCTATACATTTTGGAGAATGTTGTTCGGGCTATTGTTATCCTTCTTTTAATTTCTTCCTCACATCTCCCATCATTTGTAATCTTTTGTCCGAGATATATGAATTCGGATACTTGTTCTATGTTTGTGCCATCTATGGTTATATTGACATTTGGTTTATCTGTCTTTTTACTTATAACCATTGTTTTGGTCTTCCTGGCATTCATCTTCATGTTGAATAGTATTCCAGCTTTATTGATTCTATTCACTATATCTTGTACTATTGGTTGGATAACGTCAGAAAAGTGCAACTGCCCTACCCATCCAAACACAATGCTTTATTTAACGAGGAAACTGAACCATCAGTTGTCACCTTTTTCCGGGTAGCCAACAAAAGACGATTTCCACTACCAAGATGGCAGTTGACAAATTGGTGTTGTGTTCAGCAGTAGTTTGCACTGGATAGAAGTTCACCGCACAATGCTCCTTGGGGAAAAATGTATATTTTGGTTCTTTACAAGCCTTCCCAACAACGCCATTTTGGAAGGTCCAATATCAGCGCAGCCAGCCTCGTTATGGCACCCATTGGGGCTTCGTCGTCGTGGCGGTGCTAGTTCCCCAACACGCCGCTAGAGGCGGAGCAGGGCATCATAAGTAGACATCCAGGTGGCACCACTTCCCCTGGGTGACGTAAGTGAGACAAATAAAACAACGCTTGGCACCAACCACCTTGGCAGGATTTGGAGGTGATTTGGATGGCCTTTGGAGGAGTGCCACCAGGGTCTCACCAAACTCTCGCCAAACACGTGACCTAAGCGACTGTCTTGCAATTCGGATCGCAAGTCACATCTTTGCGGAGTTACAGGCGTCAGCGATTTGGGATTGCTTATAGCTGCATAGTCTGATGAAGCATCACATTTTCAAAACCAAAACACGTGTCGTGTGGGGGGGGGCAGTGATGAACATGAGAAATATTGCGTCTAGAGCGGGACTTGAACCCACATCTCTTTGCATTTCGGGCCAGCATGCTAACCATTTCACCAACTAGGCTCCCTGTCGCTTTCACGACACACTGAAATACCAGACAAGCATTACACTAGTTGATATTTTGTTTTATTTTGTTCCCAAGAACTGAGCAATAATTCATATGTACAATACAATACAACGCAGCCAACTCAATTCACCTTTTCCTCAACCGATACCAATACAAAGACTATCTCACCCGTGTGGTCCTGCTCTGTCTTCAGTGCTTGGGCCCAGGCTCTAACTCTGTAAACTAACCTCTCCCTGCACAGTCTAGCTTTATATCTAGCTTGACCACTCTCCCAGCACCAGCATACCTTGACCACTGCCCAGCTGCAGACCAGCCTCTTGTTGGCCTGTCTACACGATCTACTGCCAGGCAGCCCCCTCTTACCCACAATTCACCTACTTAATCTACCTTTACTTTCCTTTTCAATATACCAGAATTAACCCTCCCGCTCCATAGGTTTTAACATTACACCCTTATTTGATAACCTTCGACTCTAAAGCTAAAATCTGCATAATTTTACAACGCGGCTCTGCATCATTTCTATGCGTCAACACATACTGACTTCAACACATATAACTTTTGTGCACCGATATCTAAGTTAATTTATATAGGATCAAACTGACTGGAAGTTGTTTGGTTTCGCAAATTTGATGTTTCCATCGGCCTGTGTTACTGGGCACCTCTATTATTCAAGGCTATAGCAGATATATCCGAAAATAGAAACCAGATGTGCCAGCACTGGGTGAAGCAGACACCACGTGGTACAGATAGACGCCAGACACCAGCTTCAGTAGAGAACCAGCACCAGTGGATCTGGTACCCTGACTGTATCTTGTTGTTTGTTTGTGATTTGTTTGTTTGTTGGAGTTCTAACATCCTGGCAACATCTAAGATTAAAGAAAGAAGCAATGACCAATCGTCCAAATAAGAAATGACACTTAAGATCAAATATATCGAGGAATTCAATCGTTGAGATTTATTAATTAATTCACTTAGAAATGTTGCGATATTTTGTTGTTGGTGTTGTGTGGGATGGGTGTATTTATGCTGCCCCTAACGGTTAAGTCTAATGACTTGTTTTCACCGCTGGACAGTAATAGACTTGTGACTCCCCTTCATTTTATCACTTTCAGTTGTTGTGTAGCTAACTACTGCATGCATTCTTTCTCTGTTTGTAAGCATTCTCCCACATCCCCCAAACCTCTGTGAGTTTGTTTGTTCTACAATCCGATAATTGTATGGTTACCAATAGTTAAAATGACATGACAATAGTTAATATGACCAATATTTGTGATATAACATGACAGTAATAAAGGAAGATCAAAGAGCTACAACCGCGGTAGTGATGAAAGTGATTGCACATAGAATAGGTTTCGAACCTGCCATAACGGGGTAGTGTGCTAATTACTATACTGTAGACCTTTTTTCCCTGAGCAGATGCCGTCACCTTCTATACAGAACATCAGTTCTTACCAGAGGATGGGTTGTTGGTGGAAATCCGCTATGATACTTTTCTACAGATCAATCTGTACATTAGTTCTTCCGCTGCCGCGAGAGGGTGGGGTCGGTGGTAGAATTCAGCTATTAGAGGTACTTAAGTCAGACCAACGATAGCTGTCACTGGCGTGGCGCCCTCTAACAGACACATCTAACACTAGGACATACACGTTTGTTTTATTTAACAACGCCTCCCCAGCACATTGATTTTTATTGGACATCAAACATATGGTCATTCTGACATATTTCATCGGAGGAAACCCACTACCGTCACATAGGCTACTCTTTCAGATAAGCAGGAAGGGGTCTTTTATATGCACTTTCCCACAGACAGGACAGCACATACCACAGCCTTTGATGAACCAGTTGTGGACCCCTGGTTGTACACAACTATATAGCACATCACCCAATCAGACTAGCCCGCTAACCAAAAAAATGCCCTTATGTGTAATACTATCAAGATACTAAAAGATGCACATGCAAATGCATGTGGCCGTACCCACCCCAAAACAGACAAACAGAAAACAAAAATAACCAATATTATTATTAATGGACTCACCTAAAAAGAGATAGCTAAGGAGTAATTGAGATTCCATTTATTTTGTGTTTATGTGAATTCCCCAAGTTTTCATGAAACCGGAAGCGGCTGAGGTGATGGACGCTGCATCCGGCTGCACCTGCCTGCTGGTGCTTGCGAAACTGCCTCAGTCTGAATTACCAGCCTCGTTCTTGACTTGCATCATCTGCGCCCAACTGGGACCTCAATATGGGCTCAGCATTTTGTTGTTGTAAATATTTTATTCAAATGCATTTCTCAGCGCTGATAATTTTGCTGGTATTTAAAGTTGCATAAAAGCGATAAAAGCGTCAAGTTGTTTAACCCTCTAGTAACCAACATATCACATACGATACAAACATTTCCTGATCACCATAGCCAAACTAGCTGTTATTGTTAATATACCTTTTTATAACCACAGTACCGTATATGAGATAGATGTAGAACTACGGTATTATGGTTATAAAAGGGTAAATTAATAACAGCTAATTTGGCTATGGTGATCAGGAAATGTTTGTATCGTATATAATACATATGTTACTAGAGAGTTAATGGTGAAACACTTTATCTAAATTTGAACCTATATGTCTAACTTATACCCCATTCACATGAGGCCTGTGTTCATTTCCTATCGATTCGCGACATCAAAACGTCCTCCTTGCGCCCTCCTTATGCCCTCATTAAGTGCTGTCGCCGCGAGGACGCCAACCTCCCAGCATCCATGTCGGAAATTTTAGACGCAAGGATATTGCAGCTGCTGCACGTGCAACCTCCTTGCGTCCTGTTCCGGCATCGCCATTCAAAATGGTTGGCGTCCTGGCACCGCCCTGGCGGCGACCTTGCACCGACCTCTTGGTTGGTGAGTTGCCGGCGACCTGGCGCCGATCTGATGCCGATCTGGCGGCGACCTGGCACCAGGGCACCGCCCTTTCCCCAACCCGGAGCGGCCCTGGCACCGACATGGCGCTGACCCAACACCACCCTGCCACTGACCCAGAGCTGCCCTGCCACTGACCCAGTGCCACCATGGCGCCGCCCTGACGCATCCTTTTGGGCATAAGAAGGTAGGCGGCAAACGATGGCTCTCGTGTGACTGGGGTATCAGATACTGGTTCAGTCATTAAGCATTCGCTGCTGCATAGCAGGGAACACTGAGTCAATTTAATGGAACCTGTTTCTGCAGAAGCCTATGTGGTCAGAATTTCTACAAAAATAACAAAATTAACTTTGCATGTTTCCACTTCAAATATCTCTCAAGTTAGTCATTTTAAAGCAAAGTTATTTCAAACTAAAATAAGACATACTAATGTGCTTTACCCTAAGATCTGTATTCAAGAAAATGATACAACCTCAAAACGATCGGCTTATGCAGTGTTAAACAAACATGAACGCGGTTTGTATCGAAATGATGGCCATTATGGGCTTCAGCAGTAACATCTTTGTATTACATTTGCAGTGATCTCCACTGACCTCTCGGCCAAGGAGCCACATAGACAGGTGGGCTTGGATAGTGGAATGACATCAGGGAACCTAGGTGGTGTAATGGTTAGCACACAAGCACTAACACAATTTAGGAACAGTAAAACAAATTTGAGTAAGTGAAAACATTGAATAATATAAGCGAAATAAAGGAGCTAAACATGCGGTTCTGCATATTAAATGGTCACATTGGTTGGGGTAATTAAAACAATCAATAACCAACTCAATTTAAAAATTAACAGACAAAATGGAACTTAGCGGCTATTTTCCATGGCTTGTTACATACAAAATCTATCCACCAAGTATCTCCATATATGGGAATAGCGCTGAAAGTGAAAAAAGGGTCACTTGATTGATCATCTGCTTTTTGCATACCCGCTCCTACGTATATGATTAATGGCCCTCATACAATAGCCTTAAGGAGGTCCATTGTATCGGAACAAGCCCCTAAACCATGATAATATGCATCACACGCCACATTATGAGGTCAATGCTACACTGTGGATAGAGATGAGGCAAGAAACGCGCATCCTACAATGGGTGTCACTTTTTGACGAGTGGCTGTCATAAACTTGGCTCATCGTGAAGGATTAGTTCTTATAGGCCACAATAAGGTCATTAAATATACTACAGTACCTCTATGCATGTCCTCACCTGCCTCTCCCCCCTCCCGCCCTCCCCCGCCTGCCCAGCTCCTTGGCATTTGCCTGAACAATGCTGAGTGTGCAACTGCTATGGTGACAGCAACTGATGGTTTACTGACAGCGCCTTCAGTGTCAGGATGACGTCAGAGAAAGGCGTCAACTGACAGGACATCAAGACGAGATGCCATCAGTGCGTAGAGTGAGCACCCATCTGCTGTGCAATGCTGATATTTTGCAACTGGATTTTTATTAGGTTCTTAATTGATAACGTGGCCTCGCATTATGCTGAGGGTGTTCAGATGACAGCATGCATGACCCGTCCTGATATAAACACATATGTTGCTAGTACGCAAAACTCCAACAAACAATGTTGTCAGCATTTAATCAAATCAGCCATGCATAACTATCAACAGCGGTATAAAAGCTTCTAGACCACATTGATTTCCATATCATCGGCTATTGGACGTCACACATATGGTCATTCTGACATATTTCTTTGGAGGAAACCCACTACTGCCACATAGGCTACACTTTCCGATAACCAGCAAGGGGTCTTTTATGTGCACTTTCCAACAGACAGGACAACACATACCACAGCCTTTGATGAACCAATTGTGGATGACTGGTTGGAACGAAAAATAGCTCAAACTCCAAATGGGTCCTCGGAGCAGGATTGATTGGATGAACCCGCACCTTCACAGGTGGACACTCTACTGACTGAGCTACGTCCCACTCCTCCAATCCAAATAATGTTACCGGGTGAGCTATTATTACTGCTAGGCTATCTCACTTTTCTTTTACTGTGAGGAAGAACTGGCAGCACTAGTGTAACCCACATCCCCCGTCATAATAATATAGTGTGCTTCCTTTGCCACTGCATATCTGATTACAGCGGTTATTGGCTTCCCATATTGCGATCGCCTTTTAACTGCAATATTGCATTTCCGCTGAACAGGCTAATGATTTATGTAAGCAAATAGTGGCTGGCGAGTGGACAGGGTGACACCAACCGCTGCTGATGCCCTATGTACACTGTCGCAATCAACACCCACACACGGTGTACACACGGTGAGACCAACAGATGTTGGTGCGCTGTGTGTACACTGTGTGTGCAATGAACACCCACCATGCACAGTGTACACATGATGCTACCAACATATGCTGGTGCCCTATGTGTACACTGTGTGCAATCAACACCCACATACAGTGTACACATGGCCACACCAACATATGTCAGTGCGCTTCGTGTATGATGTGTATGCAATGAACACCTACACACAGTGTACACATCGCAACACCAACATATTGTAAAGTCCTCGGCTGGCAGTTTTAGTTGTGTAGGTAGGCTAAGGACTACAGGCAAGGAAGGAAAGCAGACATAGAGTGAAAGTAGGAGATCTAGACTCCCTTCTTTATTATATTTATAGCTTCAGGAATCAAGATGGTGGCACACACCTGATCAAACTTTCCAATCAGCAACAGGCATTCTTATATCTACCAATGATATTCGAGAACCTTGTAACCAAGGCATGGTTATGTCTGGCTAAAGTGCCCTGTTGTGTCTGGTGTGCAGTGATCCGTAAATAACACTTGGGGTGGAAGGGGTATGTGAACAGAACTCCAAAGACGCTGCACATTTCAAGAAGTGCCCCTCTCACACTATCTGTTATAATACACAATTTCTATCTTAAATCGGTAATGGATCACCAACACCACATATATACCTTATATGCCTTTGGTTTTACATACCATTTACCATTATATAGACCATTTGTAATTTATTATAGAATAGTTCACACCATAATAAATGTCTTAAATATCGGGAAATTTTACAATATGCTGGTGCCCTATGTGTACAGTGTGTACAGTCAACACCCAAACACAGTGTACATACAGTGATACCAACATATGATGGTGCATTGTATGTACACTGTGTGCAATGAACACCCATCATACACATTGTACACACGGCTACACCGACATATGAAGGTTCACTCTGTTTACAATGTGTGTGTAATCAACACCCACACACAGTGTACACACAGTGACACCAACACACGTTGGTGCGCTTTGTGTACATTGTGTGTGCAATGAACACCCACCACGCAGCATACACACGGTGACACCGACAGATGCAGGTGTGCGTGTGTACATGATGTGCAATCAACACCAACACACAATGTACACATGGCAACCCCAATAGATGTGGGTGTGCTTTGTGTACTGTGTGTGTGCAATGAACACCCACACACAGTGTACATACAGCGATACCAACATATGATGGTGCATTGTATGTACACTGTGTGCAATGAACACCCACCACACAGTGTACACCTGGCGACACCAACATATGTGGGTGCATGTTGTGTATATTGTGTACATTCAGCACCTATACCCACACCGCGCCGCCCTGCCCAGGCCATTAACACAGCAGAGTTCACTAGTCGAGTATTATTTATTTCTTGTAATTGCTTCTCCTGTCCGGGGGGGCTTCCGGAGAACCATTCTGGTCTGTCAGATGGGTGTAAGGGCAACTCAGGCAGTTTAATGTTTAACGGGTAGGGTGGGGTCGGGGGGGGGGTCGTCGGGGGGGGGGGGTTAGAGGGGGCGCGTGTAAAGTCCCAGTCAGACCTCACCGGATTGAGGAAGTGGACAGAAACAGGTCACTGTGCGGTGAAATACGGCAATGTACGGTTTATATACGGTTCGCATCCTGCCTGTCCATTTTGTGTCCGTTGGTGTCCGGTGTGTATGGTAGCAAGTTTTGAACATGCACAAAACTTGTACCAGACACAGCCGGGCTGAGATGTACGGTTGGTGTCCGTTTTAAGTCCGTTTAGTCCGTTTTGTATGTTCATGTCCATTACGCATCCGTTACGTCTCCAGTTTGCTTCCTGCCAAGTCTGTTGACAGTGTTTTTTTGTTGTTTTCTTTTGTTTTGTTTTTTATTGCGGGAATTCGGTCAGTATATGTTTTCAGCGTGTCCGTGAACAATCCAGTATGTCCGTTTAACATTCGGTTTTCATCTGGTTAGCGTCCGGTGGATATTCTTTAATGTACTTCCTTGCCCGTTTAGCGTCCGTTTCATCCTGTACATTTCGGTACATTTTGACACCTGACACCAACGGACGAGACAATTCTTTGTTCGGTGGTGTCCGGTACTCAGTCCAATAAGGTCTGACTGGGCCTTGAGGATCTGTGTGAGGGCAACTCAGGCAGTTTAAAGTGTACCGGGGGGATTCGGTGTGCTGGGAGAGAGG
Source organism: Branchipolynoe longqiensis (assembly GCA_030323885.1). NCBI lineage: Eukaryota > Metazoa > Annelida > Polychaeta > Phyllodocida > Polynoidae > Branchipolynoe > Branchipolynoe longqiensis. Next base: position 60,314,608 of record CM059193.1, on the reverse strand, counting down.
GGGCGGGTGTAAGGGTGGGGGTAAGGGCAACTCTGGCAGTTTAATGTTTACCGGGGGTTTGGTGTGCTGGGAGAGCAGGGGCGGGTGTATGGGTCTGTGTGAGGGCAACTCTAGCAGTTTAATGTTTACCGGGGGTTTGGTGTGCTGGGAGAACGGGGGCGGTTGTATGGGTGGGTGTGAGGGCAACTCGGGCAGTTTAATATTAACCAGGGGATTGGATGTGCTGGGAGAGTGAGAGCGGGTGTAAGTGTGGGGGTATGGGAACCTCGGGCATTTTAATGTTTACCAGGTGATTTGGTCTGCTGGTAGAGTGAGAGCAGGTGTGAGGGTAGGTGTTGGAGGTGGGTGAGGGTGTAACGGGGTGGTTGTAGGTGTGTGTGTGGTGGGGAGGGGGGTAAGCAGAGATGGTCGTTGGTGTAGGGGGTGGGAGTTGGTGCAGAGGCTTGGTGTAGGGGTGTGTGCAGGTGTGTGTGTGTGTGGGGGGGGGGTAAGGAGAGGCGTGCGTTGGTGTAGGGGGTGCGGGTTGGTGTATGTAGGTGTGTGGGGGGGGGGGGGTAAGGAGAGATGTGTGTTGGTGTAGGGGTGGGGGTTGGTGTAGAGGGTTGGTGTAGGGGTGTGTGTTTGTAGGGCTATGGATATATGTACGTTGGTGTCGGGGGTGGGGGGTTGGTCTAGAGGGTTGGTGTAAGGGTGTGTGCAGGTGTATGTAGGGGGGTAAGGAGATATGTGCGTTGGTGTAGGGGGTGGGGTTGGTGTAGAGGGTTGGTGTAGGGGTGTGTGCAGGTGTGTGTAGGGGGGTAAGGAGAGATGTGCGTTGGTGTAGGGGGTGGGGGTTGGTGTAGAGGGTTGGTGTAGGGGTGTGTGTAGGTGTGTGTGGATGAAATGGGGTGGGTGTAGGGGGTGGAGTTGGAGAATCAAGAGTTTGGGGAGTGCGTGCGGGTTTGGGGATGATGGTGGGGTCAGGGGTGTAAGGTATGGGTGTGGTGTAGGCGTTGTGTGGGTGTACGTGTGGGTGTGAGTGCGGGTGTCTATCTGAGTGTGGGGATGTGGGGATGTTGGTGGTAACGTGGGCGTAGGGACTAAGTGTGGACTGATGTGGGTGTGAGTGTGTGTATGGGTGTGGGTGTGGGTGTGGGTGTGGGTGTGGGTGTGGGTGTGAGTAGGGGTGGGTGTGGGTGTGGGTGTGGGCGTGGGTGTGGGCGGATGTGGGTGTGGGTGTGGGTGTGGGTGTGAGTGTGAGTGTGGGTGTGAATGTGGGGGTGGGTGTGGGCGTGGGTGTGGGCGTGGGTGTGGGTGTGGGTGTGGGTGGGTGTTTGGGTGTGGGTGTGGGTGTGGGTGTGGGTGTGGGTGTGGGTGTGAGTGTAGGCATGGGTGTGGTTGCAGTATGTAACGCATGGGTGTCAATGTGGACACGGGTTTGGTTGTAGTTGGTGGGTAAAGCAGCTAGGTCTGAATGTCGGTGTGGGTGTAGGTATGGCTATATAGGTGTGAGTGTGAGTATGGGTGTGGGCATGAGTGCAGGAGTAGGGATGAAAAAGGTGTGTGGATGTGGTTAAGATTGCCTGTGTGTGGTTTGCGGTGGGCGGTGGGCGGTGGGCGGACGGCGGTGAGGGGTGGGCGGTGGGCGGTGGGCAGTGGGCGGTGAGGGGTGGCCGTTTGTTTGTGTGCGGTGTGCGGTGTGCGGTGTGGGGAGGGCGGTGGGCGGTGGACTGTAGGTGGTGGGCGTAGGGTGGTGAGGGGTGGGCAGTGGACTGTAGGCGGTGGGTGGGGTGGTGGTGAGGGGTGGGCGGTGGGCAGTGGGCGGTGGGCAGTGGGTGGTGAGGGGTGGGCGGTGAGCGGTGGGAGGTCGGCGGTGAGGGGTGGGTGCTAATTCAGCTGCCAGTCTTGTCCTTTCTCCACAGAATGCCCCCTCCCCCTCTTCCCTACCCCCTCCCCCCCACACTTCACACAATGAGCTGCTCCGCGGCTCGGCCTCATGTTATATGAACCCGGTAATAAGAGCACAACTCCCCGCTCCTGCACACACATACAAACCCAAGTTAACTCTGCTCCAATGGAAAGTGTACACAACAGACCAACCCAAGTTAGCGCTGCTCCAATGGAAAGTGTACACAACGCAACAAACTAAGTTAGCGCTGCTCCAATGGAAAGTGTACACAACACAACAACCCAAGTTAGCGCTGCTCCAATGGAAAGTGTACACAACGCAACAAACCAAGTTAGCGCTGCTCCAATGGAAAGTGTACACAACACAACAACCCAAGTTAGCGCTGCTCCAATGGAAAGTGTACATAACACACCAACCCAAGTTAGCGCTGTTCCAATGGAAACTGTACACAACACATCAACCCAAGTTAGCGCTGCTCCAATGGAAACTGTACACAACACACCAACCCAAGTTAGCGCTGCTCCAATGGAAAGTGTACACAACACACCAATCCAAGTTAGCGCTGCTCCAATGGAAAGTGTACACAACACACCACATCTGCGTTAGCCATTTGCTAAGTTTCAATATGCTCGCGAATGTTCCCCACTTCATTACACACAGGTTGGAAAGACTCAATGTGAAATTGATCACGCTTACTGGGCGGCCACAGTGGGAATACATCGAAGAGCTCAGGCGCCAAACCCTGTAACTGGCAATAAACAAATGTAGTTTAAATCATTTTCACGTGAAAATCATTTTAATTCTGACTAATTCCACTTTTCTTAGGATCACTTGATTATGGGGCAACAAACAAAAAAGTAGGAATGTAGAGAAATATAATTTTTGAAGGATTAATTCCAATGTTTATCTCAATTTTTGGATCGGCACTTATGGGGTTTTACAACTGATCTCTTCAATTATTATTATTATTCCGCTAGGTGGCATGCAATGCTTGAGTTCCCATTTCAGTACTGTGGCTGCCAGATAGGTGGTGCCACATGCAGTTCAAGACGAGTGGTAGATTAACTACAACCTATGCCTCTAGGTGGAACATCAGCAGACTAAATTAAAACATTTTATTGTATGCTCTCTGAGACCCACTTCCTTGTGGGCGTCTATGTGTAAGCCTACTCAGCCTGTAGGTTAATATGGGATCCTATGTGTAAGCCTACTGAGGCTACTGGTTAAGCTAGGCCCCTAGGTATAAGCCTAATCAGCCTACATGTTTATCGGTGTCTCTATGTGTAAGCCTACTCAGCTGACAGGTTAATCTACACCTATATGTGTCAACCTACTCAGCCTGCTTATTACTATGGTTCCCTAGGTTTAAGCCTACTCAGCCTACTTATTAATCAGGGCTCCTAGCTGTAAGTCTACTTAGCGTACTGGTTAATATTGGCCTCTAAATGTAAGCCTATTCAGCCTACAGGTTAATCTGGGCTCCTAGGTGTAAGCCTACTCACCCTACTAGTTAAAATGGACCCCTAAGTGTAAGCCTACTCAGCCTACTTATTAATATTGGCCCATAGGTGTAAGACTACTCAGCTTACTGGTTAAGTTGTGCCTCTATATGTAAGCCTACTCAGCCTACAGGTTAATCTGTGCCCCAAGATGTAAGCCTACTCAGCCTACTGGTTAATCTGTACCTCTATATGTAAGCCTATTCAGCATACAGGTTACTCTGGGCTCCTATGTGTAAGCCTACTGAGCCTACTAGTTAATATGGACCCCTAAGTGTAAGCCTACTCAGCCTACTTATTAATATTGGCCCCTAGGTGTAAGGCTACTCAGCCTACTGGTTAATTTGTGCCTCTATATGTAAGCCTACTCAACCTACAGGTTAATCTGTGCCCTGAGATGTAAGCCTACTCAGCATACTGGTTAATCTGCACCTCTACGTGTAAGCCTACTTATCCTATTGGTTAATATTGGCCTCTAATTGTAAGCCTACTCAGCCTACAGGTTAATCTTGGGCTCTTTCTGTAAGCGTACTCAGCCTACTGGTTAATATGCACCTCTCTGTGTAAGCCGACTCAGCCTACAGGTTAATCTACACCCCAAGATATAAGCCTACTCAGCCTACTGTTTACTCTGCATCTCTATGTGTAAGCCTACTCAGCCTATTGGCTAATCTGGGCCCCTATGTGTAAGCCTACTTAGCCTATTTGTAAATCTGGGCCCCTATGTGTAAGCCTACTCAGCCTATTGGTTAATCTGGGCCCCTATGTGTAAGCCTACAGGTTAATCTGGGCCTCTAAGTGTAAGCCTACTCAGCCTACAGGTTAATTTGCGCCCCGAGATGTAAGCCTACTCAGCCTACTGGTTAATCTGGGACCCTATATGTAGTAAAGTAGGCCAAGTTCCGAACTTGTGAAAACAGTCAAATGAAGGTCAAAACTTACCCTTCTTATCTCCTAATCGTCATAGGAAATAAATGCTTGCAATTTGAATGAACTTCTTTCAATGCTACTAAAACCTCTAATTTAAGCATTTTCAAACTTATTTTCTCACTCGGTGTCACCATTCTGCTATGTAATACAATCCTAATATAGTGTGAACTTAACTGACACGAGGCGTAATACAATTACGGAAAATGTCAACACAAATTACCCATGATGAGCTTAGGTCCTCGACTTTCTTGCGAAGCACTGGGATTAACTGTACTTGGTAAAATATCTACTTAGCTATTTTTTTCTGTGTTCACCTCATCCAGAGTAGGTTCCATTAATGTGGCTAATAGGCGAGATAAATATCATATGGTGTAGCAATTAAGTCGATTGCTATCTTCCTCGGGGTATTTCAATCTAGCAACATATGTGGTCGTATCAATAAGGGTGGCGTCTATTGAAAGGGAACAACCATGGCGGATTTATAGTGCCGTTCAACTGAGATACCATTCTAGTAGTTGCGACCGGACGCAGTGGACAAATCGGTAAGAGAGCAGAATTCCTGTACGGAAGGTCAGGAGTTTGAATCCCAGCCGAATCAAAGCCAACGACTTACCAAATTGATACTTGTTGCTTCCCAGCCTGGCGCTTGGGATTACTAGGATACGGCAATGATTGATTAGATCGGCATCAGGATAATGTGAGTGAGTGGGATATCGGGTCATGGTGCCGGCGGTGTGGTTTTCCATTGGGGCAGCACTAGGACGTCACAATGAGTCCACAATATTACAAATCGGTACCCATACTGATATGACTATAAATGTTGCTAGGATGCAAAACCCAAACAAACAAACCACCAACGGCATGACTCGATATCGCACTCAGTCACGTTATCTTGCCACTTAGGCTGGCTGGACATTGTCATCTAATGATCCGCAATTCCACCAGTCGAAGGAGCAACAAGAGTCACATATGACTCTTTAGTTTAATTGGGATGGGGATCGAACCCAGGACCTCCCAGGCAGGAAGTGGGCGATATCGCAGAACCGATAGGTGCAGGTCAATTGATTGGTGCTAGCACACAGCTACGTACAATCCTATGATATATAAATAGGAGTAGGCTAGTCTAGTAATAAGAGTAGAACTAAATAAAATACATATATGCCAAGAAAATCCAAAAAAACTAACATAGGCTACTAACCATACCAACCAATTATCTATCTGCTACTGAAATGCAGGCAATCAAATTACTTATCAGCAGATACTGTGTGGTAAGATAACACCAACACTACAACTGGCCAGCATTGAAAACAAGCCGGGGTACCCAGGCTTATATGCTATGGACAGTATAAATAGAGCCTTAAAAAAACCAAAAAAAAAAACCTTAACAGTAAATGATACACAATTTTAAATGGAAATATGTACACTTTATGATATGATACTGCATGATACTTCCCTCGTCTCTGAGAGAAAAGATACACAATCAATAACCAATTGTTGAAATGTTAAAAATGAAGAGTTCAGGTGCAAAACCATGTAAACGCCACTCCAAAAATGGAGATAAACATTGGCATCAAACCTTCAACAAGTTAATTTGTTATATTCCTACTTGTTTGTTCAGTGCTGTACAGTCATGTGATCATATGAAAAGTGGAATTAGTGAGAATTAAAATTATTTTCATGGACAAATCTGTTATTTAAACTACAATTTTAGATCGCGTTTACTTGGTTTTGCGCCTGCACTCTTCATTAATGACAGATCTCTGAGCTGAGGTATGTCATCAGCAATCACTTAAATGCGAGGGTAATTTGGAACACCACATATGACTTTGCAACCATTTACCACCAGCGTTCCCTGTTCTCCGCTGCCCTCTGGGAATTGTCAAACTCCAGGCCTGTCGAATCCCGATGTTGTCTTCCAACCTCTTCATTTTTGTCTGTCATGTTTCCCCCCTTCCCTTTCACTGTGCCTACCAAGGTGGTCTTAACCGCACCTGAAGATGAGGTAAATGCCAATATTGGAATATATTGGTGTTCTCTGTGGCGGAGTGGTTAGAGTGTCTGACTTTTTTCTAGGTCGGATTCCTAATCTGAAGGTCGGTGGTTCGATTCCCCATACCCCCAACTCTGCCAATTTGGATTTCCACCGTAGTGTATAACTTAGAGCGTCATCAAAGGCTAGTTGCTCTCATACCATGTCTATATGGTGTTGGAGCTTAAAAGTCCCTTGGGTCGGTAAAAGTTTAGGCTCGGGCTTTCTATTGACAAACTGTCTAATGATGAAAACAAGTCCATTCAGACTTATCCATGACAGGCAGTATAAATCTTCAAGAAAAAACAAAAAAATGTGTATTCTCCAAACTTATGTGTGAGCCTCTCCATGCAGAGTATACAATTAGGGTCACGTGATCCGAACATGTGACAGGCACCTAGTTAAGTCATAACAAGCTTGGATAATTATGTCATGCCACTGTCAGAAGCGGTTAAGGACTGACTGTGGCAACAACGACAGAAGCATTTACTGTTGTCCGGTAAGGTTCTGCCTTGTGTAATCAGCCATGATGGGAACCCATTAATCCAATAACACAATGCTGAATTAAATGCCAGTATCTTGACTGTCTTATATATATTTGTTACTACAGACTAATACGTTAACAGGTAGGAGAGAACACTGCTTTTACAAGCTGTCTCAGTTACTCAAGGTCTCTTGTAAAACCAAGTCAGTTTACATCGAGGGCCTAGACACAAATAAGGATGACTTGTCATAGTCTATAATTTCTGTAATATTGATGAGGGAATGTAATAAAATATATCATCAGAATGGGCTTAAGAAGCTCTTCATAGATTATGGAAAGGAAATGTTCCCATGGCCATAATATTCAAATAAGATTACATTAAAGCAAAAAGATAATCTTATTTTGTGTCTATAACATTGTGGTGCTAGTATTATGGAATTAGACATCTGGACTGGTGAATCACCATAGTCTATTCTAAAAATTACATTATGAGTTTTGAGTTCTGTCCGGAAGTATAAATAATGTATTGTATAACTTGTTATGCTTGTATTATTTTGACTGTAGGGCCTTTGTGTATGCCAACCACCATCAGGTTGGTGGGCACTGTTCCAGCTGCACTCCCACAGATGTTGCTACCCGAGCCGCTAGCGATCCTCCAATCAGGGGAGCCAACTTCAGGCAACACCATCGCAAAGACCCTATAATACTAAGATGGCTCACTCAGCCTGTATTGTGTAATCAAAATGATCAAACCCACCACTTGGCGCGCTGGCTGTTCTCTTGGTTAAACAGGTGCTATATTATATGTATAAATGTATATATGAATGTGAAAGATGTGTGATGATGGCGATGCTTATGATGATGTGCATTTGTTCATAGTAATTTCATATTGATGTGTATTCATACTTACCTATCTCATGTATAATATAATTGTATGTGTTTACATGTGAAACACCAAGCAGCAGCCGGCTGATCAAACCCACCACAAGGTGGCACTGCAAAATTTACATTACCATTGGAGAGATAGGGAGTGAGCTGTCTTAGTGTTATAGGGTATTTGACCATTGCTATCCGCCCTCCAGTTGGTCAGAAATTTGACTTTAAGCTGATTGATTGATTGAACGGTCAAGTTATTTGATTATTAAATGGAGGGGCCTTTCGAGGTACCAGTTAGAGGTTATCTCATCCAACTACATCCTGAGTTGTGTTGTCTGTCCAGAAGAATATAGATATAATTGCTGTAATGTAAATTATGTGTCAGTATAATTTCATTGAATAATTTATTCAGAAACACAATAGGAGGAACACGTTTGTTTGTTGTTGAATGTAACAGTGAGTGAACCAAATGGGATTTGAAACCCCAAACTCCAGATTACATGTTCAACACACTAACCACTAGACTACGGAGGCCACATACAGTTTCTTTTCTCAGTTCAAGCTAATTAAGCGGCGACGGCGGACAACGTGGTTTTGTGTCTAAGCTCTTCACATATGGATACCGATGTATATATATATATATATATATATATATATATATACAGTCATCATCATGATCATGCTGTCGGTCGCGATGCGACAAAGACTGCTTCCATTACTTGACTGCCGCTCTCCATTTTGATTTTCTGCTGTCGACGGAAGATGAGCTCGAGCCGCGCGGTCCTTGGTAACCTGGGCGGCGACCGAGCCGGTATGGTGTTTTATGCGGTTGTACATTTCATGAAAGCTGCCTGCAAAAGTGTTGAAATGCTGCTTGCTTTTGCAAGTTACCAGCGGCACTCTCTCGGGGAGCAAATAGAGGTTTCACACCGGCAAGAACATGTCAAGACAGGCGCAAACTATTTGTCCCTGCAGTGGCTGGTCGGCAGATGTTGGGAGTTCCATACATCAACCGCCCTTAATGCTGCCACAGTGACATGGTTTTCTGTTTAAGGTTTGCTCCCTTAGCCTTCGGTTCTGTCAAGAACCTGTACCACAAGGCAGTGGTTTACAACACTGCAGGGCAAGGGTGTTAAACTCCCTGAGGTATTGATATACCTGCAATACCTGCATACCTATATGCAATACAACCCCGTTAAACCAAGCTCGGTTAAACCAAACTATCGGGTAATCCAAACTTTCTTCGGCAGTCTGGCAAAATACTACCATTTATCATATAAAAAAGTTGGTTAAACCAAAGTCAGTTAATCCAAGTTATCGGTTAATCCAAACAAAATTGTCGGACCCCAGGCCACTCCGGTATGGTTAAACCAAACTTTCTTGTGGTTGTAATGTCATCTGATTTTTAATATGATAAATGGTAGTATTTTGCCGGGCCGCCTGTTCTTTTCTATTGCAAATGGATGCCCCCTAGGCGGGCTGCCATTTGCAATAAAAAAGAATGGCTCTGATTGGCTGACACTGAGAGCTGTTCTCAGCCAATGAGAGCTGTATCTTTTATTGCAAATGGCGGCCACCATAGGGGACAGCCATTTGCAATAAAAAAGAACAGCTCTGATTGGCTGACACTGAGTTCTCACGAAAACGAGAAGAGGAAAGTCCATTTCCAGCAAGTTCAAACGGGCTCAGACAAGTTCAACCGTGGCTCGTTGTCCCTCTCTTTTCAGCGCTGAATATGCTTATGCACAATTCACACTATTCACACATGACCTAATTAGGCATCAAAACGAGGTTGAGCACGCATCGGGTATTGGAAATGGCAGTAAGACACTGCTGTCTGCTGATGTGTATGAACTATGGCAGAAATTAAAGGAGTAAAATTCTATTTTTTAAACTATCATATTCATTTTTGCATACATTTTTTTCTATCTATTGGTCAATTTTCATAAAGATTGAGTGATGATCAAATGAATTTCAGTAGGCGATGTCAACAAAGTCGCTCACCCTGGTTGCCAAGCGGAGAGGGGATAGGTTTACCAATAAACCAGGTGAAGCATACTGTATTTGGATCTTGGCGTTCTTTCGTAGGTGTGTGGAACAGCAGTGCGAGACCGTAGAACAGCTGACATTGGGCCTATCAATTTATCACATATATATATATATATAAATTGGGCTACGACGTAGGAGAATAAGAGACAAGACGAGAAGTGGTGGAAGCCTAGTTTATTTGCTGAGGCCCATCTGGCTGAGCAATAACCGCCCTACCAAGAAAAATTTTAACTGGCGCCGATGTGAACCAGACAAGGTCTGACTGGCATATGACAACATGGTGGGGCGCCAGGATAGCGCAGCAGGAACCAGCCCGCAGCGAAAATAGCAATAATATATTGTGGGTTAATAATAAAGGCAGCATTAAATGCTAGGATCCTGCAGGATATAGGAATATAGCTCCGCCCCTTTATACTCATAGTAATAAATTATATATCCCATAAATTGGGCTACGACGTAGGAGAATAAGAGACAAGACGAGAAGTGGTGGAAGCCTAGTTTATTTGCTGAGGCCCATCTGGCTGAGCAATAACCGCCAAACCCGGCCGGCTAAACCGGCCCAGGCCCCAACCACTCCTTGTCTCACGCCTCCAGATGAAGACTCGTCGCTACCCGGAGCTCATTTAATATTCGGGTTGGCGAAGGGGTTTTTAGCTAGGAATACACGGTATCAGACGCCTCAACGAAGTCAAAATACTTTCGTATCTGGACCGATCTCGTGGTGAACGAATTCTTTGAGTAGAAAAACTTCTCAAATCCCCGCTACTCTGCCCTCAGCTCCTCCAGTCCTAGAAAGACAGAACAGCGGAGAGTCGAAGAGGTGTGCACAGCACATAATCCGACCCACATCCACTCCACTAATCCTAGCGGCACTACCCTCTACGTCTAGCCTGCTGAGGGCATCACACACAACATTAACTGTGGTATTTATGTAAGTTGATAAGAATGTAAAGTTCTTCTCGACTGCAAGCCAGAATAATTTTCGCAGCATGGACATAATCCCAACTGATCTGGATCTCCCTGAATTAAGAGCGGATTGGACTACCGCGCTGTCCGTTATAAATATAATCTCGGAATCTTCCCATCCTGATGACCAACGCGTGGCCGCCTCCATCACAGCCCTCATCTCTTTTATGTTTATGTGGTCCCTCCCTGCCTCAGTGGGGAGCACCACACGATGGTGTCCTATCAGCTGTCCTAACACTTCATTGTCCTCTGATTTAAAGGAAGCAGCTAACCAGTCAGTCTCATGCAAAGCACCGATTCCTCAATTCGAAGCGTCACTGTAGACCGCGGTAGTTACCGCAAACTTCCCGAGCATAGCCGCCTTACCATTAAATTTTTCAGCGAATGATGCCCACCAGTTGATATCCTCCCTAAATCCGGCATTAAGCCGTGCATGGTAGAATGGCTCGCGCAGGGTGCCTATAAGGTCGTAGACGCGCCTACTAAAAGTTCGCCCACCCCTGATAACTTTGGCGCAGTGTGCAAGGTGTCCGGCGAGTCTCTCAAGTTCCCTACGGGTCGCCTTCCTACGACCCAAGAAGAGCAGGAGGATGTCCCGAAGCTTCTTCAATTTATCGTCAGGGAGAGTAAGTTCCAGCGACTCCGAGTTTACATCGATCCCTAAGAATCTAATTTTCTTAGCTGGTGAGAGCAATTTTTTTAAACTGATAACAAAAACCAATCTGCGCAATATAGAGAGTACATGTTGTTGCAACCCTGTAGTTTCTTCCTCCGTACTACCCAGAATGCAGAAATCGTCTAGATAGTTAATAATTCTGCAGACCCCCTCTCTGCCTGCGCATCGGACAATGAAGTCTGAAATTCTAGAGAATATATACGGACTAGACGAGAGACCCATACAGAGTCTCCCGTCCATCATATAGGTTCCCACCAAATCACCCTAAAAAAAACCAGTAAAGCCCCTGTCTTTTCCTATGTTCTGGTTTAATATGGACAGCACGGTAAGCATCCTTGATATCGATAGTGGCTAGGTAGTCGCCCCTCTCCAGGCATTCTACCACGTCATCCAGCCCACTATATTTAAACTTTGGGGCCACCCCCTTTGTGTAATTGTTGACACTCCCACCTTTAGGTTTACTACAGTCAATGACACTTCTCCCACCGCCATCATCTTTTGGAACGACGAAGATCCCATGTATACAGGCCGGAGGACTATCGACTTTCCTTAGGACTCCCTCCTCTAACTCCGCTGCTAGCCGGGTCTCTATTATATTTCTCTCCCATCTAGATTTCTTTCTCTCCCGCTGACAGCCATATGTTACATCACAATTGTCATCAATAGACATGGAACCCAAAGACTGTGCCCTGAAGGAGAAACATAGCATCTATATCAGTGTCCCCCGACAAAATGCTTCTGCAAACAAACGACAAGGTTTTAGTTGACATGGCATAGAAAACAATTCGTAAACGCATGCACAAGTGCCATTCAGACAGTCATTGTCCACCCGAAAAGTCACGTAATTACTGTTTGTGTTCTCCCTTACTGACACGCCCCAGCATTTATCGCTATCACAATGCACTCTTAATAGGTCCTCGTAGCCTGCCCGTGCTATCGCGGCAGACACTCCGATCAGCTGTTCACACAATCCAGGTTTGTTTTTTACGGGTGGGTGTTCCAATCCCTGTGGTGTCACCCGAGATACTCCCTGGTAGGCCTCGTCCTCCAATTGCACATCCCCACCCCGTATCTCACTGCTGCTCCTCCCTGCGCATTGCTCCAATGTAGGGTAAATATTCCCCTGACCTATCTCCCGCGTTGTGACTGGTTGCATGTTCCTTCTCCCATTCGCGCGTTGTGAGGTGTTGTCAATGGTTGACGTGTACAATATTGCCTGATGTTGATCAACATCCCATATTGAAGCTCCCGTAGTCTCCACCTGCCTCACTAGTTGTGGTGTGCTCCCCACACCAACAGGACCCTGTCCACTCGTGACGAATGTTGGGTCGGACACGGGTGTGCGATCAGGCAGGTGCTCCAATGTTCCAGTAGGTCAGTCCTTACAAGTGACTCTCTTGTGGCCCCTCGCGCCACACTTTGAACACTTGTGTTCATACCTGCACTCCGTCTCCTTCCTGCTGCAGCCCCGCTCGCTGTTCCAGGCATAGCAAGCCGTGTTTGGCTTGCTACCTCGACTGCCTTGCTTCCCCTCGCTGTAATTCCGAAGAACTGGCTGCTTCTCTTTTATATTGTCCGGGCCATAATGAAGCACGCTTTTTCCTGTATGGGTGCTGGAGAATGCCTCAAACCCCCGTTTCACCGCCCACTTACGGATGCACAAGTCATAGTCCGCATGCGCCCTATCTTGATATTCACCATAGCGGGCGCGGTGTGAGAGGAAATATATGTGTTCCCACATTGCCCGGTGGTCCTGGATAGACATCTCCAGGATTTCTAACACCCAGGCAGCGGTAGCGCAGATAATTTCTTCACAGTTCAGTTTCTTAACATCTTTTTTTGACTCGACATGTCGCTTCAGGGACCACTTACTTCTATGTTTTCGATCCAGACTATCCACCGACGAACTGCTGGACGAATGTCGATGTCGGTGCCGCCGCTCCCTCGATCTATTCCTTGAGCGTCCGTAGTTTGAATAGCCTGACTCCGTCGTACCGGCGGCCAACGGTTGGTCGTTGGCCGGCATCTTGCATCTTGCCCCAACCGGGCTATCTTCCCGACGTTGAGGCGAATTTGTCACCGCCTTTTCACCGCGCCTCCTTTTCGTCTCCCGTGCCGCTAGGAGACGGTCCCGTTCATCTGTTAGCTCCCTTAGCTCATCCTCCATTTTTAGTTCTTCCAACTCTCGCCGCACCGAGTCTCATTGTTCCTCCAGAGTCAACTTGTCCGAAGCAGGTTCCGGCTCTGGCTCCCCCGTCGCCGACCTTGACATCTTAGCGGCACTGCTTCGTGTAGTTCTGCGCGTTGGTTCCGCTGTCCTCTCCTTCTTACTGCAGTAGCCTACTTCGACTCCGTCGTGACTCGAACCACACACTGCGCAGAGTCTATAGTCATAGTCCCTTTAATCGATCGGGCTTTTTTTTTTTTTTTTTTTTGGGTCATGATTAAATAATGTATCTATTAATTAAGGGAAATATCAATTTTGGGCTTCTTGTTCCAGCTGCTCCTTACATAGCACCATGTCTGGCTCCCAAGGGGGAAGGTCGTGGATTCCAACGCGGGCCGAGTCCAAACAAGTAATTTATTTGGTCGGTATTTGAAGTAAAAATATGCCAAATATTTAAAATCACGTATTTTGTTCCATAGCCGAGCCCTCATGATACATCCAACACTTTTTCGAATGGAATGCTAAGTAATTTTGTAGAAAATGGAGGGCTGTAGGAGTACCTAGTCTCGCTGAAGATAGGTCCCTACCGTATTACACTATGTACAACTTTCTGTGAATGACTGCAGGTAGGGAGTTCGAATACTAGCCAAGTCGAACCAATACCCTTATGAAATTGATACCTGTTGCTACATGCCCTTAGATGTTGCTAGGACGTAAAACAACAACAACTAAACACACCTACCCTGGCACTCAGCATTAAACAGATAGAATACACGGATATCACAGTATCAGGGTCATCTGACTGTATGGGATATTGTGTCATGCTGCCAGTGGATTGGTCTCCCAGTAGGGTAGCACTATGAAGCTGGCATTAGTGCGCAATGTCACAAGTCAGACCCTGTCCTGATATGACCCCTACATGTTGCTAGGACGTAAAATACCAACTCTTTCACTCTGTACGTGAGTGTTGTAGATGAGGCTACTCTCCCGTCAGTGTCATCATTAGAGACTTTGCCTAATGATGGCGTAGGCGCGACAGTCTCTGCCATCTCCATTCTGACCTCTCTCTGACTGTGAGAGTAACGCGCATGTGCGGGCCCCACTGAAATAACACTTCCTCAACCATTTCCATACCATATTACTGAGTGTATATGACATAACAAATACGCTATAAAACCTAAAGCACTTCACGTCCAGGTCTACATAGTGCAGTCAATTAATTAGCTATGAAAGTGTAATGTATTTGACCTGCGGCTATTTAAATTATCAATTTATATGAATTATTACAGGCCTTTTTTGCCCAGAGTTGAGAGTCGTCAATGTGATGGTCATGCAGATATTTGCTGTCAGTATCAGGACCTGCCACCCATCGCTCTGTAGATGACAGTGGTTGTGACAGACCAATTACTCCCATCAGCTCAGGACTTGCTATCCGGTCCGCACTTCATCCACACCTCTCGCTATCTCCTCTCTATTGGCCATGCTCCTCCTTTATATTGTCTGAAAAGAGTTCCAGGAAGGGGAGCCCGCCAGTAATTCACTTTCTTCTCTTACTCTGACTGTGTCTTTGGCTCGCCGGCTGGTCACCATAGAGCAAATAGACACGGTCCTTTGACTCAACTCTCCTCATTTCGCTTTCCTATACTGTACCCCTTTTTTTCTCTCCCAGGGTTACTTGTCCCCCTGATCAAGGGAGTTGTTTGCTTGATGGGACCCTTTACCTTATTGTTTCTCTCACTTTGTTGCTGGAACTGCTGGAACCGCCTTTACCCGTCCCTTCCTCCTAAACCCTTGCTGCTGTCTGCTGGATACACTCGTTGTGCTACCGCCGGACTGGAGTGATTCGGGGACGTCCCAACAACTTGTCGTTTAATTGTTGTAAAGACATCCCCAGCTTCTACAACCGTCCCACCAGAAGATTAATCTTCAACCAAAGATTGGACCGATTTATCAGTAGCTCTCTATATTGCTGCAGTTCTGCAGCCGGTAACCGTCATAAGGTTACAAACCCCCCAGAATTCAGAAGGCCATCAGCTCACTGGCTGGACACCCATTACAAATACAGTGTGATATACTATATATATCAGCCAGAAGAGGATCTGTAAGTTAAGCTGTAAGTTAAGAAGTGCTACCTATCTGTTAATAAATGACTATCAATGCCAATAATCGTATCACTGTGCAAAAATAGGTATTAAATTGAGTACCATATAACATACCATTATTCAACACCCTTCTACATATGCACTACATGGACTGCACACTTTGCCTTTGGAAATGTCCTTGAAAAGACCCCAACCATCTCTATGCTCGCAACCAACTGCGCTTTGTGTGAATGAATCCGACTGATTCATGAAGACGGCATCAAGTAACAAATGTCACCTCTAATCAGCTCCAACATTGTTCACAGCCCAACATCGGCGATGAATGCATTTAGGAAGGATCTCCAAAGAAAAACCTCATTACAAGTATTCATACCTGTCAAGTCTCCCGATTTGGGCGGAAGACTCCATATTTTAAATACCTCCCCCGACCTTCCCATCGGGTATTCAATTTAAGTCCAGTCTCCTCCTTTTAGAAAACTGATGAACCTGTGCCATGCATTTTATTTGTTTTATTGATTTGCAAAGTGATCCTGCTCAGTGGACCCAGTTGCAGTTTGGGCTATTTTCTGTTCCAACCAGTGGTCCACAACTGGTTCATCAAAGGCTGTGGTATGTGTTGTCCTGTCTGGGGGAAAGGTAATATAAAAGACCCCTTGCTGCTTATTGGAAGTAGCATTTATGAATTCAGTCCTTTCAATTTGTATTAAACATGAATTACTGAGAAGTGACGTAAATAACGATAACAAATCACAAGACCAGACATGTCAGCATTTAAAAATTCTCATGGGGGAAATCAGTTTTTACGCCATTCATGCATGTGTTCAACAACATGTGACAAATGTTTAGAAGTACCAAAATTGCATCACACCATAAAACATGAACAAATTAAATTAAATGTTGTAAAGAACTGCATCTGGATAATCTCATGTAGTACTCGCCAAATATAACAAAAATATATAACATTCATGGCACAGGCTCATCACTTGAGACTCCATATGTCAAGATACAGCAATAGATTTGTTCTAAAGGCTGGAGATTAGGCTTAAATCGAATACCCGATCGGAAGGAGGGAAGAGGTACTTAAAATCCGGAGGCTCCCGCCCAAATAGGGAAACTTGACAGGTATATGAGACTGTAATAGCGAAATAGCGAAATAGCGAAATAGCAAATGGTAGACAGGAAGTGTGAACACTTATTTGTCTCTCATTTTTGCTTGAGTGCAAGTAAATCAGCAACACAAGGAATAATTAGTAGCATGTGGTGAATAAGGGGTCAAGTTTCCCTGGATCATCAGGCTATGCTTTTTCTAATCTGTTCTTGAATGAATTTATTGACTCGGCATAAAAAACATTTTGTGGGAGACTGTTCCATATATTTATGATCCTGTTTGAGAAACTGTGTTGCCTTAACTTTGAAATGGCTCTGGGTTTTACTAGTCTGAGAGTATGGCCCTGACTGCCTTCTCTTTTATTCAAGGTGAATAATTGGTTCATATCTATTTGATCAAAACCTTTCATAAATTTAAATACTTCAATTATGTCACTTCTATATATGAAATCCTGACTCTACTAGTTGCGGGCCCCCGTATTTATATAGGGTTTTGAATGCTATTAATGGCCCATGCCATTAGGTGGTATGTGGAGGTTATGGTGATTGTCATTATCTTCTCTCATGTCATCAACTGTACTGCTCAACAAGGCTATACTGCCCTGATATCCGGTGTAATGTGTACGGTTCACAGCTCCCCTTTTCTCTCTACATTTTTATATGAATTATATATTAGAGCTTACCCCATAGTAGAGGCAACACATGGCACAACACGCGATCCGAGTTCAGGACCAGCAGAAGTGTAGATAATAGATAGGCCCTTGAATGCTTAGTTTTATTCACTTATATAAGGTTTTCAGATACATACAACAATGGATGTTATAGGTCTTCTTATTGGCTATTACACTGATGCAGCCCATTCATTTCTCTCCCGCCTGATCTCTCTGTAACATAGTTCACCATTGGCTGCCTTCAAGACTCCTCCCCCCCCCTCCCACCCAGCTCCGGCCACCACCTAGCCATCATTACCACATAACATGATGGTGACCGTGTGGCTGGGCGAGATAAGGGGGAGGGATTCTGCTTAAAGGGGCACTTATTCCCTCCCCCAGTGTGAGCATTATAAAGGGAGTACTGTTTCCCATTTAGCCATCTCGATACTCAATACATACTTACTCGGAGAATTTTACATGTAGCATGGTGAGTAGTAGAACGTCTAATGGTTCCAGAAAGGGATTGGTGAACCGATAGGTGGCGCAGTGAAATGGAGTAATACCCCATACCTGTCAACATTTGACAATTCTCATGGGGGAGACTATGCCTGAAATAAATGTGTTACACCATTCATGCCTGCAGTGTCCGTCTAGCGTATGTTTACAAAAGCTGGTTTTATTTAATGACGCCTCTAGATCACAGTGCTTTTGGACGTATACATACCGTATACACAGAGTATGGCCAATGTATGACCAACGTATGGCTAACGTACCTCCTGGCGAAAAATGCTCGAATTAAGCTCATGGTACGTTCACAGAACGACGGTGAACGTTATGTACATTATTCGATCGCCAGAACTACGTGTTATATGTTACATACCTCAAGACACGCTGGAGAAATGTTAAGCGTACATTAGACATGCGCTAGGAATACGTTATCCATATGTTGTCAGTAAGCAGACTGTACGTTCCCACTGCCTTTAAAGTAGGTCAACATAGTGCAATGTAGTGAACAACATTTGACTAATGTACGTCTAACGTACATCGACGTGTGCCTAATGCATACATAACGTACAACGGACGTAAAATCCACACATTGTCAAACGTTGTCGTACGTCATAAGTTTTGTGCATGCACCAAACTTTGCCGACCCCCTCATGTGTGACGAGATATCTCGACGAGCGTTGACGTACATTGACGTATACCAATGAGCGCCTAATGCATGCATAATGCATAACAACATATCCCGACATAGCGGCAACAAAAATCACATACGTCAATGTACGTTTGCGCGATGCGTCGTAATGTGACAGCACCATTAGATTTGATTCATGGGTGGGAGGTTAGAACATTCTGTGTCCATTAATGGGGGAACTTGATAGAGCCTGCAACCTGTGGGGTATATGTGGACTACAAGGGAGATTTATAGATCTGCCATCACTGGCTTCCGTGCGGACTCAATGGGGATTTATAGTGCTGCCATTCTTGGTTTATGTGTTCACTTAGGGGGCGCTTTATAATACTACCATCATTGGAGTAGTTGTCATTAGTGTGCACTTGGGTACTTAAGTGCTTCCCTCATTGGCTTATGTGCGCTCGTAGAGCAGATATATAGTGCTGCCATCGTTGAATTGACTATACACTTGGGGTTGGGGGTTCATAGAAATGTTAACACATGTATCTGTGTATAACCTGGGGTGGCGTTACAGTGCTGCCATCACTGGTTTCTGTGCGGACCCGAGGAAGTTTCATAGTGCTGCCAGCACTGGTTTCTATGCAGTTTCAATGTAGCGTTGTGGTGCTGTCATCATTAGTGTTTGTGTGCAGTCAGGGTGAATTTATATTGCTGTCATAATTGGGGGTCTTTATGGTGCACTTGGGGACTTCATAGTGTTGCCCTCAACGGCTTCGGTGTGATCGAATGCGATCTTTATAGTGCTGCCATCATTGAATTACCTATGCACTTGGGGTGGAGGATTCCTAGAACTGCCAACACTTGTATCTCTGTACAACTAGCGCAATTTCATAGCGCTACAATTTGAGGATTGTATGTACAATCAGGGCAGATTTATAGTGC
Source organism: Branchipolynoe longqiensis (assembly GCA_030323885.1). Classification (NCBI taxonomy): domain Eukaryota; kingdom Metazoa; phylum Annelida; class Polychaeta; order Phyllodocida; family Polynoidae; genus Branchipolynoe; species Branchipolynoe longqiensis. The sequence goes on along the minus strand of CM059193.1, from coordinate 60,295,105 downwards.
TGCTAGCAATGGGTTCTGCATCTACTCAGCGAAGCTTCATGGTGCTACCATCACTGCTTGGACTTTGCGAAGCTATCATTCGGTACCATGTGCATTCAGTTAAGCACCCATAATCCCACAATCAGTAAAATTCTTGCTTCCCCTGTGGAATGACCTGCCGGAGAGTGTCGTAGCAGCAGAGTCGGTGAACTGTTTCAAGTCCCAACTGGATGCATACTGGTCAAGCATTACATATATCTTGGAGCCAGTGACAGTTGCTACAATCGACCACATCTGAAGAACTGTCTCCATTTCTATTAATTAAGAGCGGCTAACAGGTCCAAGGCCTATTATAGCTGTATCCTATTGATTGATTGATTGATTGATTGAGAGGTTGTGGATTTGAACACCACGTTTGAACCTCGCCTGAATCCAAATAAACTGATCATGAAGCCCCAGTCACACATAGCCGGACGAGCCCCGGATTTTGAGCTGGACCACCCACGGACCAACGGCCCGGACTGTCCCGACCGCCATGGATAAAATCACTGTTTTCGTTGATTTTTGCCTCGCAGTCACACTTTCCCGGATGAGCCCCGGATGAGCCCCGGACCCCCCCCCAGACTGCCCCCGGACTGGGCCGGACCAGCCCCGGACGAGGCCGGCCCACCCCCGGACTGCCCCGGACCACCCCCGGACTATCCCGAATCACCCCCGGACTATCGCGGTTCACCCCCGGTCTTACGGGGGCAGTCCGGGAGTGGTCCGTGGCTAGGCCGGGGGTACTCCTGGATAGTCCGGGGATGGTCCGGGTCAAACCGTGGCTCAAAATGACCCCGCTCCACCCCCGGACAGGCCCGGTCCACCCCCCGAAATACCCGAACCACAGGCCGGATCAGGCAGGATTGAGCCCGGATCACAAAATCCCCCGGACCACCCCAGATGTTTTAAACATTTTAAAACATCCGGGGCTGACCCCGGACGGCGCCGGACGAGCCACGGATCAGGCGGATCAGGGGGGGGTCGGCACGGACGAGCCACGGACGAGCCACGGATCGCCCCGGACCACCCCGGATGGTAGTCCGGGGCTCGTCCGGCCCCTGATCCGGGTATGTGTGACCGGGGCTTAATTGTGATTGAACCTTCCCCCACTAAATCCACGAATTTAACAAAGAAATAGTGTAAAACGATGCCTATTTAATATTCTTGTTCTCATTCATATCCATACAGATGCTGCTATCCCATATTCAATGCAATGTCACTAGAGCACATGAATTAAAAGAACATATATTCATATATATACGTATGTATATACATATCTCATTGAGGTGATGACAATGGGAAATATTGCGCCTAGAGCGGAACTCAAACCCACATCTCTTTGCATTCCGTGCCAGTGTGCTAACCATTACACCACCGAGGCTCCCTGATGTCACCACACTACCCATGCCTACCTGTCTATGTGGTTCCTTGCCCCAGAGGTCAGTGCAGACCACTACACTCATTTCCCTGGAATTGTAAGTATTTTAATGCTTACAATGACATACATACAGACAATGCAACACACTTACATACACAGGGTAGGTTCAACAACTATACAGCACGTAGCTTGTACAGGATCATGGCAACCAGTTGAAGAATTACTGCTGGCCGTGACAGTTACTCCTCTTATCCTCACTACTATCAGGAGGATCCTGGCAACTGTCTGCCAGTCTCCACCCACTAAATACCAAAACACAACTCATAAGTAAGAAAGGGAAGACAAGTCACGCAAGATTGACAGTGATAAGGTTGAGCTTTATTGCTATAACTCTTGTGCCACCCTGACTCACTTACAACCTGCCACACAGACCCACATAGTTTCTGCTTGTTCAGTCTAATTCAGTGCCTACAGCCCATTGAACCTAAGTGATGTTACACACAGCTCAGTGGTGAACTGCTTCTTTTAGTATCTCTAGAGTGAGTGTGTCTGCCTGGCAAGTGTAAGGAGCACAAGGGTGACTGGGCTCATACAGCCAGCCAGACACCTCTGCACCCTGTGAGGACCGGCGCCCAAGAGGGGCACCTGTCACTCAACCCCAGTGCAGGTGGTGTCCATAATATATGCAGAATGGTCGGGTGTGCTTACTCATGGTCCTGTGGTAACACGTAGTCATCATAGAGTTACAATAAACATGAATATAAGGTCCTCCTCCATTTGCACTCTTCCTGGTACATGGAGGGAACATTTCTATAATTAATAACCATATCTTAATATGACTATACGACATAGCATTTCCACATAGTTATTTATGTCACACAGCGAGTGGGCACATAACAATGGTCCCCAACTCCGTCGCCCGAGCCATTGATATGATTCCAAGCTCATCTATCACGACCGAAAGACCGTATATTTGTACACAGTTTTATGGGGGTGATGAAAATGGGAAATATTGCACCTAGAGTGGGACTCGAACCCACATCTCTTTGCATTCCGGGCTACTGTGCTAACCATTACACCACCTCGGCTCCCTGGGGCCATATTCATGAGCTCGGGGTAGCGCTACCCTGAGGCTGTAACCGGGGGGTACGCTACCCCCCCCCGGCTAACGGCGGAAAATCCTTATTCATGAGCTCGGGGTAGCACTACCCTGGGGCGCTATCCGGAGGGTACGCTACCCCAATTTCGACCCAGGGGTAAGCCACTATCCCGAGGGGATAGTGAGTGTGTCTGGTTCTGAATCTATTCAATGCGATCATATTTGATAGATTTAAATACGCAATAAGTGAAATTTATTCAAATTAACCCTAAATCCGAAGCGAAAATTAACGCTGACGCCGTAACGGCGGCGATATTAATATTTTCGAATCGACGAATGTAAAGTACACAAATCGCCGCCTCCGCAGCGACGTCGATATCCATACTGTCCAACGTTAACCAAACATGGCCGCCGCCGTCGCCGCCGAATCGGCGTGAATTTCTTACGCTCAAATCTATTCAATGCGATCAGATTTGATAGATTTAAATACCCAATAAGTGAAATTTGCTCAAATTAACCCTAAATCCGAAGCGAAATTAACGCTGACGCCGTAACGGCGGCGATATTAATGTTTTCGAATCGACAAATGTAAACAAAGCGAACGGGTAGCTATCCGCTCCAGCTAGAACCTTGGTGAATACCAATTGACCTAATTAACCTCCACCGTTAACCTGCGGGATAGCTACCCAACGGCTAAGCCTAACCTCCGGCTAACGGTACCCCGAGCTCATGAATACGGGCCCTGATGTCACCACACTACCCACCCCTACCTGTCTATGTGGGTCCTTTCCCGAGAGGTCAGTGCAGACCACTACACTCATCCCCCTGGAATTGTAAGTATTTTAATATATATATATATATTCCTTTCTCGTCTGAATTGCAACATATATCTGCCTCGCAATATATGACAACATGTCTGCAGATGACAAAGTAAAACTATTGTATTTGATTCTTTCTAAAAGAGGAATCACAAACTGAAAGCTTTAGTGTTCGACAATGCTTTCAGTGATTCCATAACATTTCCTACTAAGAAACCTGTGCGAGTTGCGTTCCCAAATAAGGATACTAGCATTTTCTCCTGAGCAACTGCTGGCAGTCTTCGAAGACTCCAATGGCATGACCTAATTCCCTTTGCTGCAACTTCTTCAATGCGCCATAGTGCCAGCACTACTCAGGCACCAAAGCAGCCCACAGCAGACGAGGCCCTCATTTCTTATGGCCCTGTCACACTACGACACTTCTCGCCGGCGCGCCGTCAGCACGCAAAATATCTTCTACGCGTCGAGACACGTCCAACTTTTCGGCGGTTTGGGGAAAAAGATCGGCATCAGCGCAGCGCATTATTTGCGTCCGGCCAACATTAGTCGACGAGTGAGGAAAAAAAAAAAAAAACTTTGGCGCGACATGCTCATATGACCTTGGATGTTGGTAGGACGTAAAACAACAAAGCAACCATTTGGCGCAACGTGTGGAGACGACCCGCACGCGCACGCAGCGACTGCTTAGCATTCGCATAACATTATTCCAGCGCTGTCGATCTCCTTCTGACGTCGCCATAATATTGGAACCCGCGTGTTGACACGCGTGGTGGGTCGTTTTTTTTTTTTTACATGCTAAAAACATCTAGCGACCTGCTACGCTCGCCGACGTCCTCCGGCGACTGTCAACGTCCAGGATAGTGTACCGATGTGTACCGACGTCCTCATAACATCCTCCTAACGTGTACCGATGTGTACCGACGTTTCGCCAAAAAGTGACACACGTTGACGCACGTTGGAGAGAAACATCATAGTGTGACAGGGGTATTAGACTCAGCTCACTGACGCCAAAGGGCACACACTGTCATCAGGTTCTCCTCACAGGACTCATTCGGGGAACTAGTCCCCAACCGGAAATAGGCCTGTCCGAGGAACACAGCGTCTGCCGAATGGGGAGGGGGGAGGAGGAGAGGAGGAGAGGCGGTGGGGGAGGAGTGATTGGTGAGGGGGAGAGGGAAGAGGAAGGTGGTGAGGGGGAGAGGGGAGTGATGAGCTGGAGATGAGGGGTGGAGGGAAGTGGTGACGGGGAGAGGAGGGTGGAGATGGGGAGCGGGATGTGATGAGGCGGAGAGGGAGGTGGTGAAGGAGAGAGGGATGTGGTGTGGGGAGAGAGACGTGGTGAGGGGAGAGGGAGGTGGTGAGAGGGAGAGGGACGTGGTGAGGGAGAGATGGAGGTAGTGAGGGGAAAGGGAGGTGGTGAGAGGGAGAGGGACGTGGTGAGGGAGAGATGGAGGTGGTGAGGGGAGAGGGAGGCGGTGAGAGGGAGAGGGACGTGGTGATGGAGATATGGAGGTGGTGAGGGGAGAGGGAAGTGGTGGGAGGAGAGGAGTGTGGAGAGGGAAGTGGTGAGGCGGAAGTAGGGGGAGAGGGGAGTGGTTAGGGGGAGAGGAGGGGGAGAGGAAGTCGTGATGGGTGTGGATGGGGAGAGGGGAGTGGTGGGGGGAGAGGAGGGTGGAGAGGGAAGTGGTGAGACGGAGGGGAGGTGGGAGAGGGAAGTGGTGAGGCGGAGGGGAGGGTGGAGAGGGAAGTGGTGAGACGGAGGGGAGGGTGGAGAGGGAAGTGGAAGGCTGGGGGGAGGATGGAGAGGGAAGTGGTGAGGCGGAGGGGAGGGTGGAGAGGGAAGTGGAGAGCGGAGGGGAGGGTGGAGAGGGAAGTGGTGAGGGGGAGGGGAGGGTGGAGAGGGAAGTGGTGAGGCGGGAGGGGAGGGTGGAGAGGGAAGTGGTGAGGCGGAGGGGAGGGTGGAGAGGGAAGTGGTGAGGCGGAAGGGAGGGTGGAGAGGGAAGGTGGTGAGGCGGAGGGGAGGGGTGGAGAGGGAAGTGGTGAGGCGGACGGGAGGGTGGAGAGGGAAGTGGTGAGGCGGAGGGGAGGGTGGAGAGGGAAGTGGGGAGGTGGAGGGGAGGGTGGTGAGGGAAGTGGTGAGGGGGAGGGGAGGGTGGAGAGGGAAGTGGTGAGGGGGACGGGAGGGTGGTGAGGGAAGTGGTGAGGCGGAGGGGAGGGTGGAGAGGGAAGTGGTGAGGCGGAGGGGAGGGTTGGAGAGGGAAGTGGTGAGCGGGAGGGGAGGGTGGAGAGGGAAGTGGTGAGGGGAGGGGAGGGTGGAGAGGGAGGTGGTGGAGGGGGAGGGGAGGGTGGAGAGGGAAGTGGTGAGGGGAGGGGAGGGTGGAGAGGGAAGTGGTGAGGAGGAGGGGGAGGGGTGGAGAGGGGAGGTGGGAGGGGAGGGGAGGGTGGAGAGGGAAGTGGTGAGGCGGAGGGAGGGTGGAGAGGGAAGTGGTGAGGGGGAGGGAGGGTGGAGAGGGAAGTGGTGAGGGGGAAGGGGAGGGTGGAGAGGGAAGTGGTGAGGGGGGGGGGAGGGTGGAGAGGGAAGTGGTGAGGGGGGAGGGGGGAGGGTGGAGAGGGAAGTGGTGAGGCGGAGGGGAGGGTGGAGAGGGAAGTGGTGAGGCGGAGGGAGGGTGGAGAGGGAAGTGGTGAGGGAGGGAGGGGAGGGGTGGAGGAGGGAAGGGGTGAGGGGGAGGGGAGAGGGGGGGAGGGAAGTGGTGAGGGGGAGGGGAGGGTGGAGAGGGAAGTGGTGAGGCGGAGGGGAGGGTGGAGAGGGAAGTGGTGAGGGGGAGGGAGGGTGGAGAGGGAAGTGGTGAGGGGAGGGGAGGAGGGGTGGAGGGGAAGTGGTGAGGGGGAGGGAGGTGGGTGGAGAGGGAAGGTGGTGAGGGGAAGGGAGGGTGGAGAGGGAAGTGGTGAGGGGGAGGGGAGGGTGGAGAGGGAAGTGGTGAGGGGGGAGGGAGGGTGGAGAGGGAGTGGTGAGGGGGAGGGGAGGGTGGAGAGGGAAGTGGTGAGGGGGAGGGAGGGTGGGGAGGGGAGTGGTGAGGGGGAGGGGGGGGTGGGAGAGGGAAGGGGTGAGGGGGAGGGGAGGGTGGGGAGGGAAGTGGTGGGGGGAGGGGGGAGGGTGGAGGGGAGGGGTGAGGGGGAGGGGAGGGGTGGAGAGGGAAGGGGTGAGGGGAGGGAGGGTGGAGAGGGAAGGTGGGAGGGGAGGGGAGGGGGGGAGAGGGAGGTGGGAGGGGGGAGGGAGGGTGGAGAGGGGAGTGGTGAGGGGAGGGAGGGTGGAGGGAAGTGGTGAGGGGGAGGGGAGGGGGGGAGGGGAAGTGGTGAGGGGAGGGGAGGGGGGAGGGGAGTGGTGAGGGGGGAGGGGAGGGTGGTGAGGGAGTGGTGAGGGGGGGGAGGGTGGAGAGGGAGTGGTGGAGGGGGAGGGGAGGGTGGAGAGGGAGGTGGGGAGGGCGGAGGGGAGGGTGGAGAGGGAAGTGGTGAGGGTGAGGGGAGGGTGGAGAGGAAGTGGTGAGGGGGAGGGGAGGGTGAGAGGAAGTGGTGAGGGGAGGGGAGGGTGGAGGGAAGTGTGAGGGAGGGGAGGGTGGAAGAGGGAAGTGGTGAGGCTGAGGGGAAGGGGTGGAGAGGGAAAGTGGTGGAGGGCGGAGAGGGAAGGGTGGAGGAGCGAAGTGGGTGAAGGGAGGAGGGGAGGGTGGAGAGGGAAGTGGTGAGGGGGAGGGGAGAGTGGAGAGGGAAGTGGTGAGGAGGGGAGGGTGGAGAGGGAAGTGGTGAGGCGGAAGGGAGGGTGGAGAGCGAACTGGTGAGGAGGGGAGGGTGGAGATGGAAGTGGTGAGGCTGAGGGGAAGGTGGAGAGGGAAGTGCTGAGGTAGAAGGGAAGGGGAGAGGGAAGTAGTGAGGGGGAGGGTGGCGAGGGAAGAGTGTCGGTGATGGGTGACACAGGAAGAGGCTATTTAGTAAAACACACTGTGTAGTGCAGTAAGGAAGACCGATAGTGCGCAGTTGAAATGGTTCCGGTTTAATCAACCCATTAATGCATTAAACAAAAACAAAATACTTATCAAAACCAGCTGTATGTAAAATGTATGTAAATGGTAACATTCACTCGGAGACTATTCCCTACATACACAGGAATTCGTTCATGCAAAAAAAGCCAAGGCCAAGGCCAAGTTATTTCCCCTGCTCTTCATGACTTTGACCTCGGAGCCATTTCACCGAAAGAGGCTGTCTTGTGAATTACACATTCTCTGCTGCTCAAACGATTTTACGACCGAGTAAATGCCCATTTCTCCCACCAGGTGGTCTGCAGATAAGGGCAGGGGTAGCTAAAGGTTTGCCCACCTCATCAGATTGAGTTAGTGAAGTGTGATGATGGAGGCGCTCTCTCAGCCTGCAGATAGGCAGAGTGCTTTAAAGGACAGGTCACGTGACCCTTTCTTTAATTAGTTTTGAGTATTTCCAATATATATTCGTTTCATATACATCAAATTGTTTCGTATATATATATATATATATATATATATATCGATTTGGAATATCTATTTTTTGTCTATCGGCATCGCTCATCATAACGTGTCTTGCTTTAAGTTGAAGTAACCTTGATTTTGAAGGGTTAAGCTTAGAGGGGTTTGAATTGTAAATAGAGTAATCTTTTTTAGGTCAGGAGGTCATAGCATTTAAAAAGAAAAAAAATGGTCCAATTGTTTTGAGTTCTTGCAATATATATATATATATACATATATATATATATATGTATATATGGCATATATATATCAATGTGCAATATGTGAAGAGTTCAGGCGCAAAACCTTGTAAACGCCAATCCAAAAATTCAGACACAGATTGGAATTAACCCTTCAACAAATTCTTTTTTTACATTCCTAATTGTGAGCTCCATAATTCCATAATGATTTATTCACAAGCAAACTGGAATTAATGAGAATTAAAATCAGCCTCAGGTAAAAATAACTTATTTTAATGGAATTTTTGGATTGGTGTTTACAGGATTTGCGCCTGACCTCTTCATATATGTATAAATTTGACTGTCCAACTGAAGATCGGGAACTGAAGATATATAGTGTCCGTGTTTATCTTCCCATAATATATTATAGAGCACACACACATATATATATATATCATCATCATCATCATGCTGTCGGTCGCGATGCGACAAAGACTGCTTTCATTACTTGACTGCCGCTCTCCATTTAGCTCTCTGCTGTGAGAGTTGCGTCCATGAGTCGGTCTTACATTTCATGAAAGCTGCTTGCAAAAGTGTTGAAGTGCTGCTGGCTTTTGCACGTTACCAGTGGCACTCTCTCGGGGAGCAAATAGAGGTTTCCCACTGGCAAGAACATGTCAAGACAGGCGCAAAACTATTTGTCCCTGCAGTGGCTGGTTGGGAGATGTTGGGAGTTCCATACATCAACCGCCCTTAATGCTGCCACAGTGACATGGTTTTCTGTTTAGGGTTTGCTCCCTTAGCCTTCGGTTCTGTCAAGAACCTGTACCGCAAGGCAGTGGTTTACAACTCTGCAAGGCAGGGGCGTCAAACTCCCTGAGGTCTTACTATACCTGCATATAAACCCTAGGCAAATAAAGTATAGACAAGAGCAGAGTCGGGCTGAGTTCTTTATTAGTTCTCTGGCTGGGACTATATATATGCCCTACCTAAAAAGAAAATTGATATCGGAATGACTGAGGTTTGTATTGATTCCGCACCAAACATTTGGCGCCCCAATCGCGCGCCCCATAGTGGGGTGGGTGCGCGACTCCGAATATATGTATATAATGGTCGTACAACAATAATAAATACAATAAGTAATAATGGTGTATTTGCTCCGTTCCTTTATATTATTATAATACATTATAATGCACATATATATATATATAGATATATATTTCTCTTAGATAGCGATGATTATAATCTAAAGAACTTTGATTTAAAAGGTTTAACTTTGGGTGGATTTTTAAGTGAAAAGATAATACATTTAACGTTGGGGATGAAATGGATTCAGCTGCGACAACTTCTATTGAATGGGGGACCTCCGACTTTTTAGTTCAAGTTCCTGCCGTTCGCATCGCCACTGAAGTAGTGGGCCTCTCGGGCACACTGTAACACTGCAAATTCAATGGCTATGAGCAATCTTGATACAGAAAAAGTCAAATATCTCTAAAACTACACCACCTAGAGACAAATCACTTGGTAGACATATAGAAAACATATTCAACAAATATATTATATTAAATTTATCAGGTTAGGGTTCTGCATTTCTATTAATTTTGAATAAAATAAACGTTCTGCACTGCGCGTACCGGCAAACTCAATGCATTGTCAATGGCCGTGAACAATCTTCATACAGAAAAAGTCAAATATCTCTAAAACTACACCACCTAGAGACAAACCACTTGGTAGACATATAGAAAACATATTCAACAAATATATTATATCAAATTTATCAGGTTAGGGTTCTGCATTTCTATTAATTTTGAATAAAATAAACGTTCTGCACTGCGCGTACCGGGAAACTCAATGCATTGTCAATGGCCGTGACCAATCTTCATACAGAAAAAGTCAAATATCTCTAAAACCACACCACCTAGAGACAAACCACTTGGTACACATATAGAAAACATATCCAACGAATAGATTATATTAAATTTATAAGGTTAGGGTGCTGTATTTCTATTAATTTTGAATAAAATAAACGTTCTGCACTGCGCGTACCGGCAAACTCAATGCATTGTCAATGGCCGTTTATGCCCACTAGTACCGATGCGCCACCAAGTGTCGGAAAAACAAACTAGCCCACATGTCCCCCATTGACGGAGAGTACCCTTTGTACAATAATAACTGCTTACTGGGATCTAAATTTCATGTTTATGCTTGAATCTAAGTAGGTGATTCGGTTTCAAAACGTCAATCAGACTCTGCAGCTTTAAGTTTAGACTATACAGAAATATTCTGCAATTCCAGAATCAATGGGGGACATGTGGCGTAGTTCATTTTCCGACACTTGGTGGCGCATCGGTAGTAGTGGGCCAACACGGTCATTGACAATGCTTTGAGTTTGCCGGTACGCGCAGTGCAATACGTATATTTTATTCAAAATTAATAGAAATACAGAACCCTAACCTTAGAAATTTAATATAATCTATTCTTTGTTTGTTTTCTATATGTATGCCAAGCGGTTTGTCTCTAGGTCTTGTGGTTTTAGAGATATTTGACTTCTTCTGTATGAAGATTGCTCACGGCCATTGACAATGCACTGAGTTCGGCGGTACGCCCAGTGCAAAACGTTTATTTTATTCAAAATTAATAGAAATACAGAACCCTAACCTTAGAAATTTAATATAATGTATTCGTTGTATGTTTTCTATATGTATACCAAGCGGTTTGTCTCTAGGTCTTGTGGTTTTAGAGATATTTGACTTCTTCTGTATGAAGATTGCTCACGGCCATTGACAATGCACTGAGTTCGGCGGTACGCCCAGTGCAAAACGTTTATTTTATTCAAAATTAATAGAAATACAGAACCCTAACCTTAGAAATTTAATATAATGTATTCGTTGTATGTTTTCTATATGTATACCAAGTGGTTTGTGTCTAGGTCATGTGGTTTTAGAGATATTTGACTTCTTCTGTATGAAGATTGCTCATAGCCATTGGGTTTGCAGTGTGACAGTGTGCCGAATAGGCCCACTAGTTCAGTGGAGACGCGAACGGCAGGAATTTGAACTAAAAAGTCGGAGGTCCCCCATTCATAGAGACCGTTTGTATATTGTGTATCTCAAGGTAACGAAGGGTCACCTGCAGCAGCATCTCGTTCCTTTCTTTAAGGTTGCCTCGTCCAATGGTTCTGCGTATCTGTTATCTTTACACGCATTTAATTGATTGTTATACTCTATCTTACTCTAATTTGAAGTACCTTTTTCTTTTAAATCGCTAACTTTTGAGTTATGTTAACTATGTCAAATTAGTTTTGGCAAGGATACCACCACTCTGATACCATAGACTTCCGCACTAACATTATTTTTATTAAATTGTCTCAGTATTTCCTCTTATATCGCAACACATGCTTAACAAGTGCATCAGTATCTAATTTAGATAATTATGTACAATCAAATCTAGATAATTGTTTTGGTTTTTAAAATATGATGCTTCATTGGACTAGGCAGCTGTAATCGCTTGTAATGGTCTGCCTTGGTGTTTGCTCAGGACCTGTCCTACGTTCTACTCTTGCACTCTTCCTGTCGTGCATGCATGCAGAATTCGGTTTTCCCAGCGTCCTTCACAGACAGCGTCTGGGGTAAACTCACATGACTGTTATGTCACTCCTCTTCACAACCGCTTGATTTTACGGTAGCAGTCATAAAAGCGTTTACGACATTTCATTAATGCGCTAATGACATGGTGCTCAAGTTGGTACTAGCCATTTGTTGGTCCGGTGCTCATTATACCTTGCGATTACCTGCCTCGAAATGTTATTCGATTAGTCTCCATTAGCGAAAGCTTCCCCCCCCCCACGCACAGTAACTTGTAGCCTTATCTAATCAGGTTGGAGAGCTTACGTTGTTGTAGCTATGGTGGTCATTTGACCACCGAGTTAATTACCAAGGTCACATTTTATTTAAGATTAATGTGGAGTTTGACAGTTTTGGCTGTGACACACTGAGTTTTGGGATGTTTTCATATTGGAATACATCCGTAGAAAGCCAAAAATTGTATCTAAATTCCAGAATATTTCCAGGACATTACGCTGGGACCAGATTGAGTAAATTAGCAGTGACTATCAGGAAATAATTCATTAGTTACAAGAAATGGCTACAGGCCAGAACTGCCCATGCTACTACTATGTTGGTATAGCGATCAATCCCAAACAATAGGGACACCTCCATTCAACCTTGGGTGTATTATGCTGGTATGTGGCACACAGAGAAACTTCCATCTGCTATTGGTGGAGGTCCTGTGGGGACTGTTGTCCATCTTGTAGTTATAAGTTTGTTTGCTTATATATAGATGTATATAATAACATTCAGTGTAATTAGCCATGTTGCCTGTAACATGCATAATTCAAAATCTTGACTACGGGCCTGATATTATGAATACCATAGAGACAGTTCGTAGCGCGCATCGCTAGGTACAAAACTGACTTCCGGTTAGGTTCAAAGCCTGAAATCATTCCTTACCTGGCCATCGTCGCTGACGGATCGGTGACTTCAAGGAGTAAATTTGTGATACTGTCTATGCAAGATGCCGAAACTTGGACGCAGTCGATGTGAAGTTGGAAAATATTCAAAGGAACTGCTTGCATCCATGGAAAATACGGGTTGTTCAAGCGGTTCACAACAAGTGAGGCGATCGGAAATTCGACCGTCATCTTCGGGGACGGTTCAGCTGGAAGACTTGCAGTCGGCATCGCCAGTGATGGCAACTTGTACACAAATGGGGGCGACGTTGGAGGATATCTCCCGCCTCCTAGACTCCAAGCTGACCGCGGCACAAGCCCCTCTTTTGGCAAGACTTGTTTCACTTGAATGTAATAATCTACCGTGTTCACCATCTATAGGTCAGTCTCCAAGCGGGCCCGAGTGCCAGATAGATGACGTCACTGAAGAGGACGGCATAACGGTCGTACGCACGAAACCAAGTTCACCAGTTCGGATAGCCCAATCGTGTGGGGCGTGTGGCGGCTCAGGTCATGTTGGCACGGCAGAAGGTAGTAAAGTTTCATTTCATTTGTGTTGTAATGGTGGATGTGTAAATACCCTAAAACGTGCAGCTGCTGGTAATCACCCATTCGGAGATGATGAGTCGGATGGGGAGGACTCATTAATGACGGACCTTATAAGTATTGCTGGCAAGAAAGCGAGGTTGGCAAACAAGATTAAGTTGTTGCCTCATAAATATGTGATTCGCAATGAGAAGAAGGGGAAGGTAGCTCAAGGTGAATCGTCATGGTTCGAATATTTTGCTGCCATCAGACGAATGATTAAGCGTGGCGATGTTCCGGCTGAATGGGTGCTGAAAATTGATGACCACCTTGACTCTATTATTGATATGGCGCATAACTATACGTGGAAAACTTGTCTTGACTATAGTGAAAAGGTGTTCTGTATGGTTGCCGATAAGCGCCTTCCTAATGGATGGGATGACGAGGCAAAAATTATTGAAGTACGGAGAGATATTTGTGGGCTTGGCAAGCGTGTGAGCCCAGGTGTAGCTGGATCGAGGAATGAGGTTTTGACATATGAGTATCGTAAAGGCATAGACCCAAGACCGTGCACCATTTGGAATAAGGGTAACTTGTGTGGGTACTTGAGTGATCATGGTGATGGTAACAGTCGTTTCTTGCACATTTGCTCTTATTGTGCGTACAAGCTACGGAAGAGGCACGCTCACAAGGAGATTGACTGCAAAACAAAAGTGCGTGGGAAGGAGTTGCTAGCCATAGATGTTGATCGTACAAACAATTTTTAATTTGCAGTTGGCAAGGAACTGCTACAGACAATCGAGACGTGCGTATAGCTGATGGTGATACCAGATGTTGCTTCACAGAGTCTAGAGATGGCAGCACCATCGCTGTGGATTCCGTCAACCCAGTCAGCCCGTGTACTAAACAGGTCGGTGATGTTGTTTCGTCTTTGTTGGCCCCGTTTTCAAAGTTGCTTCCCGCACCTTCCCTAGTCGATTCCTCTTTATCATCCCATGATATTGATAACTTGTCTACTAGTAACTGTAACCTTTGTGCGCCTCAGCTGACCATTACTGACTGTTTGGATACGAGATCGGCTGTTAATTATGGTTCTGGTGCCAGTGTTATTATTGACAAACGTTGTGCGCTACCTATTGTGTCGGGTCAAAAACGCATTATTCCGATAGATTGTGATGGTGGTGCCACCATACCGAAATTGAAAAAGTTACACTTTGACTCAGATTACCATAAACACGTGAGCCAAGCTGACTGTAAATCTGCATTTAAATGGTTTAATAACACGGTAAGGAAACTCAATAATCATAAGACTAATACTGGAAGAGAAGGTGCGGGGCCCAAAGTAAATTTGGACGGGGTTAACGGGCGGACACATTCGCAAGACGGTTTGAATCTGACTGGGTTCCAACAACCCTGTTGCCATGGGGATACACAAATACGTCGACAAGATTGTCACGTCCTGAACCATCCTGTCTGCTGTGATGACATGCCTCTGTTGAACGGAGTCTCCAATGCTAGTGGGAGATGTTGTTCTTCCTTCCTAGACCGTCGGGTGCTTCCAGTATCTGCTGCCAGTCTTGAACTACCGCGAGAACAACCTCTCGCCATGACTTATGCTTGTCAGCATTGTGGTTGCTACACCACCGGTGGAAGCTGTTGTTTTTCCACCCTGGGTCACTCTGTGCCTCCAGAAAACTCTGAGACTAGTCCTGCCACTGGTTTCACTAATTATGTTTCTCCTACTTTATGTCATGCTCCTCGCTCTGTTTTACCTAGTGCAGTGTTACCATTGCCTGTTAATCTCTGTTCAGTTATTAAACCGTTGCATGATGTAAGTCCTACCCCTATTAGTTCTTCGGACATTAGTCGTCCTCGATGTGTTAGCAAGAACACCGGCTCTGGCTGTTGTTCCATTGCCTGGGAGCCACAGCTGGTTCCAAAAAACTATTTGATTCATAATGTGGTTGGATCGGAAGGTATGATCCCGCCACTTGACCAGTTGGGTGCATTAAAAAACTTATCAAATGTTGTGCGGTTAAAGGTTGCCCCAGTTACACCACATGAAAGTGACACACATGTTATGGAGATTGATGAGCCAACCAGTGAGCTCGTTAATATGGATGATGTTTCAGATACCGAGCCTAGTCAGTTTTGTGAACAGTCTCCCTATGACTCTAAGGCCTATGTCCTTCGCTCTTGGCCAGATTTGACCGGTAACTGTGACTTGTTTCTAGACTATGCGTCTATTTATGCTAAAGTCAGGGCCACAAGCTTACCCAATTACTTACTTGCTAGAGTGCCCGTTCCATCGGGTTTGATAATTCCTAAGTGGAAAGAATTGTTAGGGGGTTATGTTGATAAAGAGATTATTCAATATTTAGAGTTTGGTTGGCCATCAAACTTTACTGGGAACTTCATCCCATCTGCATCTGTTAGTAATCATGCATGTGATGAGAAAGATTTATTTTGGATTAACGCGTATGTTGCCACTGAATTGTCACACCATGCCATTTTAAGACCCTTTGATGATCTACCTTTTAAACCATGGGCTCAAATTAGTCCTATTATGACCCGCCCAAAGACAAATACTGACGAGCGTAGGATTATTGTGGATTTGAGTTTCCCAAAGGGTTGTGGAGTTAATGCGGGAATAGTTAAGGGTTTTTACCAGGGGAACAAATTTACATATAACCTACCGACTATTATGACCTTGGCTAAGCAAGTTACTAAATTGGGTACTGATTGTTTTATGTGGTCCATTGACTTAGCGAGGGCGTACAGGCAATTGAGAACCTGCCCCTTGAGCGTGCCTTTATTTGGAATTAAAGTGGAAGGTAAATTTTATTTTGACACTGCTCCGCCTTTCGGTTGTAGAACTTCTAGCATGGCGTGCGCTCGGATTACGGTGGCAGTGGTTCATTTAATGAGAAAAAATGGGTTTTTTGCGCTTTGTTACCTAGACGATTTTGTTGGTGTGGAAGCCTCACTAGAGGGCGCTCAGAAGGCATATGACTATATTTTGTTGTTGACTGCGTCGTTAGGTTTGAACCTGTCAATTAAGAAATGTAGTCCTCCGATTCAACAATTGATTTGGTTGGGATATCAGATTGACTCAGTCAACATGGTGGTTAGGATTCCTGATGAAAAATTGCTAGATATCCTGTTAGAATGCAAAAAGTGGGCTGTTGGGAGGAAGGTGACAAGAAAGAATGTTCAAAGGTTGGTGGGTCGGGTGCAATTTATTTCGAAGTGTGTGTTGCCTTCCCAAATTTTTATGAATCGTATTCTGGATTTTCTCAGAGCTTGTCCCTTCGTGGGCAAAGTTATTGTTAGTCAGGAGCTAGTCAGGGATGTGGCATGGTTCTTACGTTATGCAGAAGGGTCTAATAGATTAGTTTTATTGAAACACTCCCCTTCTAAAAAGTGGATCATTGAATGTGATTCTTCAATGCTGGGTGGTGGGGCATTTAGTGACACTCATTTTTATTCAAATCGCTATTCCGCTGATTTTCTTGGCAATGACTTTCATATCGCTCTGTTAGAAGCTCTAAATTTGATTCTGGCATTACAGAAGTTGTCTCCTCCTGATCCACATAATTATCAGATTGTTATTAATACTGATAATGCAGCTTCCCAACAGGTGCTATCCTCTGGCGCTGGGCTGGATCCAGTCTTGTGTGCATGTGCTCGTGAGATTTGGCATTTTGCTGCGCTGAATAATTGTGACGTCCACATAGTGCACAAACCTGGTAAAGACCTAGTGCTAGCGGATGCCCTTAGTCGGTTGTTCATTGACGATAAATTTCGGACTATTGCCGACCGACTGTGTCGCGAAAAACGGTTATCAGAAGTGCATGTTTCTCATTCCATTGATGTCCTTGATTTGTACCTTTGAGATAGCTGCTCGTTGACAGCGGGACTTTCGGAAGGGACGTGGCGTAATAAGAGGGTACAGTTTAGGGAATATCTGAAGTTTTGTAGTAAAAGTAAAGATAACCCTAAAAAACCTAAACCTAAAACGGTAATGTTGTATTCATTATATTTAAACGATAAATTGAAAACAGGAGGGGCTATTAAAAACTATATGAGTGGGGCAAGAACGTGGGTGAGATTGTTAAGAGGTAACACTGAGGCATTTGATAGCTATGCGGTAGCAATAATTAAATCTGGCATGTGTAAGCTAAAAAATTAAGATGTAAATAGAGCATTCCCGTTAAAAATTGAACACATTAAAATAATAATCTTGAAATTCATGAAAATCGGTAATGATGGCTTGGTCTTGATTGTTGCTATACTGATAGGTTATTTATGCTTATTAAGACAGTCTAATTTGTTTTACTCTGAGGTAACGGGGGATGGCGGTCACATGATGCTCGGGAGCGACATCAAGGCACACCACACGCACCTAACGATCACGGTCAGGTCTACAAAAACTTCCAGCGGACCGGAGGATGTCTACACCGTTGACATACCTCGAGTTCCGGGCTCTGACTTCTGTCCAGTATGTGCATGGGCCAGATACAACAAACGATTCCCGGTGCATGAGGGTGGTGCCCCAGCATTCGTAATGGCGAACGGGGAACCTCTGACTGCTCGACTGTTCACGAAGTGCATGCATATTGCACTGAAATCAGCTGGACTTGAATGGTGGCCGTTGGTCACTGGTCACAGTCTACGTCGAGGGGGAGCCCAAGCGTATGCAAGAGTGGGAATGCCGCTGGACTGTATAAGAACACTGGGCTGATGGAAATCCAACAGTGTGTTTAATTATGTCAATAAAAACATATTTAAGAAGGGACCATCAGCTCTCCTGTCCCATCTTGGCTGAGAGCTCATGGTCCTAATTACCCGCCCAATGAAAGAATGATGAAAAAAATGTCGGAATGGTTAAAATATGTGTGTGTGCCGGATGTGAGATGAACGTGTGACCGTGATCCTCCTGTAGCGGCTGCATCATGTCTTCAATTTCAAGCTTCGTAAACAAGAACCCTGCACTTAATAGACTTATCATACAAATATTATGATAATATCCAGCATCAGTATAACCTGCACATAAGTAAATTCTGAAGAGTTATAATTAATATCCCGGATAGATGAACTGCACATAAGTAATGAGTTTGAGAATATAGCCCCTATCAGGCTGTACTGTCTGAGAATAACTAGAGTAGGTAAAAGCTAATAGGCTCAATTGTATTATTGAGAGAAGCTTACAGAAGTCATATCTCGGAAAGAATCAGAATAAAAAAGGCTGTATACAAATTTATTAAGCCTGATTAATAAATTTATTAGCCCGATAAAAATGATTATCTGTGTCTGGTTTTGAATTAGCCATGTTGCCGGTAACATGCATAATTCAAAATCTTGACTACGGGCCTGATATTATGAATACCATAGAGACAGTTCGTAGGGCGCGTCGCTAGGTACAAAACTGACTTCCGGTTAGGTTCAAAGCCTGAAATCATTCCTTACCTGGCCATCGTCGCTGATGGATCGGTGACTTCAAGGAGTAAATTTGTCCATCCCACCCTCCCTGACATTCTTTTTTGTATCTCAAGGGCTGAGAGCTCATGGTCCTAATTACCCACCCAATGAAAGAATGATGAAAAAAATGTTGGAATGGTTAAAATATGTGTGTGTGCCGGATGTGAGATGAACGTGTGACCGTGATCCTCCTGTAGCGGCTGCATCATGTCTTCAATTTCAAGCTTCGTAAACAAGAACCCTGCACTTAATAGACTTATCATACAAATATTATGATAATATCCAGCATCAGTATAACCTGCACATAAGTAAATTCTGAAGAGTTATAATTAATATCCCGGATAGATGAACTGCACATAAGTAATGAGTTTGAGAATATAGCCCCTATCAGGCTGTACTGTCTGAGAATAACTAGAGTAGGTAAAAGCTAATAGGCTCAATTGTATTATTGAGAGAAGCTTACAGAAGTCATATCTCGGAAAGAATCAGAATAAAAAAGGCTGTGTACAAATTTATTAAGCCTGATCAATCAATTTATTAGCCCGATAAAAATGATTATCTGTGTTTGGTTTTGAATTATAGATCTTATGCATAATCACCATGGATATAGATTTACTTGCTGATACAGCAACATCAACAAAAACATAATGGCCCTGTCACACTACGATGTAACGACGTCAGCGTAGGCACAACATGAACATAATTATATTACATCAAACTTCTCGGCGTAGTATGCAAATTTCGGCACAAGTTGGACGTCGATGCAACGAGAGAGGACATGCCAACCAAACCGCTTCACGTTGAGCTACGTCGAAAGTTTTGAACCTCGACATAACTCGACATAACACGACGTAATGTGACGTAGCTCGATGTCAATCTAACGTCATTCTAACATCATCCTAACGTAACCCAATGTACCTCAAAGTAATGACAAAAAGTCACCTACGCTAGGCTTACGTTGGTTCTTACGTCGTAGTGTGACAGGGGTATTACATTAAATATTAATTCAGTTATATTTTATTTATTATATTTTTGATTCTTACTTTTAATTTCTATTGATATTATTTCGGGGGGAGGGGGGGGGGGGGGAGAGAGGTGTGGAGGAAGAACCAGCGTTGGGAGGCCAGGAGTTCCGGCGTTGGGAGGCCGGGAGTTCCAGTGCCGGAAGGCCGGGACGCCCGGCGCCGGAAGGCCGGATCATACAAATACGGGTATAGATATATACATATACAGGCATATATATGTACATATATACATATATATGCATATATGTATATATACATTTCCATGTACATGTATACATATATATATATATATATATATATATACATACATAAAGTAAAACCTCTCTAAATCATCCAACGTTGGGATTGACTTTAGGTGGTCCATTTAGGGAGGTGGTCTAGGGAATGGTCGATCTGTGGAGCTGGTCCTTTAGAGAGGTTTTACTGTATATATATATATATATATATATATATATCCAAATACATATATATGTACATGTATATATATATACACGTTTATATACGGAGGGGGAAGGCGGGAGGGGTGTGGAGGAAGTAGCAGCGTTGGGAGGCCGGGAGATCCGGTACAGGAAGGCTGGGAGGCCCAGCGCCGGAAGACCGGGAGTC
Source organism: Branchipolynoe longqiensis (assembly GCA_030323885.1). Classification (NCBI taxonomy): domain Eukaryota; kingdom Metazoa; phylum Annelida; class Polychaeta; order Phyllodocida; family Polynoidae; genus Branchipolynoe; species Branchipolynoe longqiensis. The sequence continues at coordinate 60,274,937 of CM059193.1, read as the reverse complement.
CCGGCGCCGGAAGACCGGGAGTCCCTGCGCCGGAAGGCCGGGAGGCCCAGCGCCGGATCATGCAAATATACATATATACATATACATACATATACGTACATACATACAATTTTTAAGTCATTGGTTTGACTCGACCAGTTCGAACCGACGAGTACACCCAGCGTCTGATCCATGGCTATTACTCGCGGCATGGTCTTCACGGCGAGTGACCCGACCTGCAATAGGCTCTATAGCCTATCAAGCAGAAGAGGATGAATGTAAATGTGAATGTACTGACTTATCAGGCAAGGATCCGCATAGACAGGTGGACATCCTTATAGTACTCTACTTCTGTTTCTATAATATTTAGGCGTAATAGCCAGTTAAAGCTGCATAGTCCAATGAAAACATCAAATTTTCAAAACCAAAGCAATTATCTAGATTTGATTACATGCATCTTACTTAGATACCGATGCACTTATTAAGCATTTACTTCTGCATTGAAGGCAATACTTGGTCAATTTAATCAAACCTCTCACTGCAGAAGTCTATATGGTGTCAGAGTTTTGGCATGCTTGCCAAAATTATTTAATTTTGCATCGTTGTACTTCAAATATCTAAAAAGTTTAGTCATTTAAGATAAAGCTAGTTACTTCAAGCTAAAGTAAAGTAGATTATAACGATCAACCTAATATATTTTGACAGAAACTCAAAACCATCGGAGATGTGTCCTGTCTAAATATGACCTGCCATAATTATAGTCGTCAGACGGCAAGGACTGACTATGCCGATACTGAGTCCAAAAATGGATCAGGTTAATTGCATCAGGGAGCCTATGTAGTCTGATGGTTAGCAAGCTAGCCCAGGAATGGCAATACATGTGGGTTCGAATCCTCTTCTAGATGCAATCATTCCCATTTCCATCATCTCCACGGCAATAGGCAGGTGGTATTGTGGATGCAGGTATTGCAATACCTCAGGGAGCTTGACGCCCCTGCCCTGCAGAGTTGTAAATCACTGCCTTGTGGTACATGTTCTTGACAGAACCGAAGGCTAAGGGAGCAAACCCTAAACAGAAAACTATGTCACTGTGGCAGCATTAAGCGCGGTTGATGTATGGAACTCCCAACATCTCCTGACCAGCCACTGTAGGGACAAATAGTTGTGTGCCTGTCTGGACATGTTCTTGCCAGTGTGAAACCTCTATTTGCTCCCTGAGAGAGTGCAGCAGGTGACTTGCAAAAGCCAACAGCACTTCACAATTTTTGCAGGCAGCTTTCATGAAATGTACAACTGCACAAAACACCATATCGGCTCAGTTGTCGCCCGGGTTACCAAGGACCGTGCTGCTCAAGCTCATCTTCTGTTGACAGCGGAAAATCAGCTAGAAGGAACACAACGCAAAACAACACAACTACTGACAATTCAACGTCGCACACTTCAGAGCGAAGACCAAGACTACACGGATACTGGTGAGAGAGCTGCTATTCGCAGATGACAGTGCACTGGTTGCCCACTCTGCTGATGAGATCCAGAAAATAGTGGATGCTTTCTATGAAGCATCAAAGAAGTTTGACCTGAAGATTAACATCAAGAAGACAGAGGTGCTGTACCAACCCAACTCTATAAGAACCCGAGAGGAGGATATCATGGTTGACGGAAACAAGCTGAACTCTGTTCTGGAATTCACCTACCTCCGAAGCACTATATCAAGTAATGGATGCATTGATGCTGAAATACAAAGGAGGATGGCCAAGGCTAGCGCATCTTTCGGCCGACCAAGCCAGAGACTCTGGAACAACCACCATGTGTCCATGCGGGTTAAAGGCAAGATCTACCGTGCAATCGTGCTAACCACCCTACTATATGGAGCCGAGGCCTGGACAGTGGACAGACGACAGGTGAAAAAGCTGCATGCCTTCATGATGCGACATCTGTGTTTAATCTTGAGGCTAACCTGGAAGGACAAAGTGACAAATAAGGAAATACTCAAATGGACAGGGCTGCCCTCTATGGAAGATCTTCTGATCAAAAGGAATCTCCGGTGGACTGGACACCTCAGCAGGATGTCATCAAACAGGCTACCAAAGCAGATCCTCTATTCACAACTGTCTTCTGGTTACAGAAAGAGAGGGTGCCCTCGTCTCCGGTTCAAGGATACCATCAAGAGAAACCTAAAGCTGAGAGACATTAAGACCGACTCATGGACATCACTCTCACATCAGAGAGCTAAATGGAGAGCAGCAGTCAAGTAATGAAAGCAGTCTTTGTCGCATCGCGACCAACAGCATGATGATGATGATGATGATATATGAGCCTGTCTCAAAAGGTGATACCTCTCTTTTTTTTTACCATTGTAACGATTGATACAAAACAGCACAGAAATGGTTATACTGAAAACACAAGGACATTTGCTTCAAATCAATATGTATTCTATTGAGATTATGAAACACCATGTACAAACAAATCAGTTTATCCTGAGCAAATGCAGAAGCACATAGCATCTTGATCGTTACAATGGACAAAGTTTTGTCAAATATTTTGCTTAGCACCTTTCGAGACAGTCTCATATATGCTACAGAAACACATATCTATGCTTTTTTCATTTCTTGTATATAGCTCAGTACACCCCGCCAGTTAAGGTAGTGACATCTATCGGCATATCCTGGAACCACTCTATTTGTGTACTTTCCCCAAGTGCCTGTGATTTCACATGCTAGATCTCTGTAAAGAATGCATGGACAAATAACAAAATGCCTGATTGTATTTAGATATTCATATCACAACAGGCCTCGACCTCTTATCCTTGTAATATATATATTTTGTAAAAAGATAAACTATATTGTATTTTTCTTCCTGGAATGTCACCGCCCCTCTTACACCCCACCCCAACAGTTAAGCTAGTGACATCTATCGGCAGAACCTGGAACCCCTCTATTCTGATAATGTCCAGCTTAACTGGCAGGGTGTATTGGAACTGGATATCTGGTACGGTTATGACATTTTGTTGTTATCGTAAACATAGTTTATAGGGGGGTTAAGTGCTGAGGTTTTGATTATCTCGTGATTGTTGATTGCTGATGTCGTTATTGTATCTCGCTCCAGGCACTGACTCGGGAACTAGTCTGAACATTAAGCGGGGCAACACATTGAGTCCAAGGTGCCAGCCGCCTTCAGGTGTCCACCACAGCGACACCTTGTTTTCGGAGCCAGCCTCCTGTTCGCCCCAGCGGCATGATTACTGATATGATTCTATAAATCAATAAATTATTTGTTCTTTACATATGACTTATCATCCTTTGTCCAAGTGTCGTGAATTATCATTCCAGAATACATATGGTGTAGTTTGACAATTCACATATATGTGATTGTAATTATATGTTGGACAAATCTACATCATAACTGTCAACATTGGAACATTCTCATAGGCGAGACTACACACAAAATCAGATTTTATGCCATTTGCGCACGCATTCAAAAACACATGACAATAGCTTATCAGTACCCAAATTATATTGTACCAGAAAACATGAAAACAATTAATTACAAGTTGTAAAGAACTGCATGTATCTGCATAATGGCATGTACCACTTTCAAACTAAATGAAACAAATACAAGTCATGGCCCAGGCTGATCAGTTTTCTAAAAGCGGGAGATTGGGCTTAAATTGAAATCCCGGTCGGGAGGTCAGGAGAGGTCCGTAAAATCGGAAGACTTGACAGGTATAATACATACATACATAAATACATATGTAGATGTGCATTGTTTACATCACATGGACAGGCCACGGTCATGCAACTGATCCACCCTGAAATACAAAATGGCTAGGCAAACAACACAGCCATCCCACCTGGCCGCAGTCCTAAAGGGTCCGAGTGTGTTCTAACATACGGGTACACTATCTATGCACAGGGTTTATGTGAAAGGATGCTGTAACAAATAACAAATAACAAAATCTGATTGGAAGTGGAATGGGATTGTTTGTTTGTTTGTTGTTGATTTACAACCTAGCTACATCCAAGGTCATATAAGGACGGGATCCTCTCCCGCAAGCCTGCATGTCACCCAAGTAGATGTACATAGTAGGCTAAGGTATCATACTCAGACTAGACAAAAAACTGGAAAATTACAAAAAAACTAACATAGGCTGTTACTAACAACCAAAATTGCAGAAGGCTGACCTGAACAGACACAGGTAAACACTCCTGGGCAAAGGAACAGATCAAGACACAGCTGTCCAGCATTGAAAACAAGCACCCTCACAGGAGCTTATATGTTATGGGCACAGTAAATACCTGTCAATACAAAAATTAATAAAAACAATGTTGTCCGAGTGCCTAGGAGTCTGGTTCCCTTTGCGTCTTCGCATACCTGTCATGTGACTTGCCTAATTGTCATGTTATTCTGTTCATATTTGATGGTATATCGACGGTATAAAACATCTTGAGTTACTAACACAAAATACCCCAATTAAAACCCAACTCCTACCATGTGCAAAAGAACATAAGACATAAAGGAGTATCTGATTACATTGAAATAGGATTAAGTATTTAAATGCATTAGTATCTATTGAATTATAAATCCTAAGCCAACAAATAAAACCATGCATGTAGATATAAAATGACTTGATGAACCTCATACTCATTAATTATTGTACTGTGTACACTTAAATTTCAGAATTGACAAAATATATATATTTGAATTAAATTATATATGTAATAGTATTGTGTTGTGGCCCCCTTGTTGGCTGCCCGGAACTTGATCCTCATGCTGTAGACCCCCCAAGCAAGCAGGAGAACGAATATGCTTGCTTCACACATATTTATTCTCCACTCACTACGGCATCCACGATCAAGTGACCCGTCTCTGCCTTGTGGGGTCCCACATCAACTTCCTCAGGGGGGGTGAGATTACGCTAGCCGCACGCAGTAGGTGGCAACCCTGTCGCCGTGCTGCTGGGCGGCTACCGTACTGCCACCTATCGCTGAAAACTGCAACGGTGACGGAGCAGTCCTTGCTGCCACTGTATGGTAGTGGAGCTCATGTCTGGACTACTACAACAACGGCCCTTAATGCTGCCACAGTGACATGGTTTTCTGTTTAGGGTTTGGTCCTGAAGGCTCAAGAACCTGTACCACAAGGCATTGGTATATAACTCTGCAGGGCAGGGGCGTCAAACTCATATAAGCCTATATATATGCGTTGTGTTATTTGTGTGTGGTAGTCTATTTGCTTAGTTGTTATCCGTACTTGTAATATTGTAAGTTTTGTTGTGTGGCTGTTGAGTTAGTTTTTGTGAGTTTGGTTTTTTAATCGGTGTCTGTCATCTATTATATAAGTATGCAGGCTTAGTGCTTTCAAGTAATTGCTACACTCGTCTGCGTTACTTCCGATCGATCTAGTGGAGGTATATTCAGAACAAACACACTGTAGCTGGTTGGTTGGTTGTATTTTTTATAGTTTTACGTCCCCACAACATCTAAGGTCATATGAGGACGGGCACCCACTTGTGACAGTATGCACGCATGGCAACTTTATAGTGCTGCCCCACTGCGAATTCAGGCCGCCAACAATATGACCCGATATCCAACTCAGTCACATATAATATTATCCTGACACTGAGCTAACCAGTCCTTGCCCTATCCTATTAAATCAGAGCGCCAGGGTAGGAAGTGACAAGTATCAATTTCAAAGTCATTGGTTTGGAACTCCCAACCTTCCGCACGCGAGGCCAGCGCTCTACCGACTAGCCCACCGACTAGCCCACCGCGCACACTGTAGCAGTGCAAGGCGAGAAACCATCAACATGTGTGTGTGTGAATGTGTGAGTGTGTGTGCAAGCAGGAATGTGTGACTATAAGCGTGAGGTCCGTCTCCCGTGCTGGTTGATCGTGGGGTCCTGGGTTCGAACCCTGGTCGAGTCAAACCAATGACTTAACAATTGATACTTGTCGCTTCCAAGCCAGGCACTCAGCAGGGCAAGGACTGGTGTGCTCAGTGTTAGGATAATGTAACTGAGTAGGATACCAGGTCATGGTGCCGGTGGCCTGGTTTCCCAGTGGGACATCTCTATAAAGTCGCCATGAGAGCGCACTGTCACAAGTCGGTACCCGTCCTGATATGACCTTAGATGGTGCTAGGACGTAAAACAACAAAAACAACCAACAACAAGTGTGAGTGTATGATGGGGCTTTTCCCATTACGTGTATGTGGAAGCGCGTCAGGGACGTAGACAGGTTCTAGCATTTTTGTTGGTCCAACGGATAATAGGTGCCATGAGGCATATCACATAATAGGGTGGAATGAGTGGGGATGCTCATTCGTGGTCATTGCTTGGCGCAGAGACTGACAGGCTCCACACCCACCCCCTCCCGCCCTCCGATGGGGGTGGGGGGAGGGGGCCCCATCACGCTGCGCGGGGAGGGCGATACACCCCCCCCCCCCCGCACGTTAACCAATCACAAAACACAACACCGAACGCTGCGACCAATCAGCTCACAGCAAAACCAGGAGCCAGGGGCTCCACACATCCCAATGATCAGTCTGCAAAACACCCCACAACTGACCACACATACCAGTCATTTCTTTTCCCACCTGCCCACACCTACTGAGTGATTGGCCGAGCCAATCAAACACAAAAATAAATAAACCCCGAAAATTAAAATTAAAAAAATTAAATTAATATATACCAACCAACAAAATCACCACACAATTGACACCCGAGCAATTGAACCACAAACAGTTAGTAAATCATCACCTCTGAAAGTAAATTCATATTCTGCTATTACCCTGCTTTATGTATAACAATGTCTATGTAATATCCTATGTCCATTATATCATCATGTATTGCATAATCTTCACCTGTTGCATCCCCATCACATACCCATCCGTCACCATATCACATGACCTTGTGTCGGTCGGGACTGCCGAGGAGGCCTGTACATGCAATCACGAGATCGAAGTGGTACTTGGCGTGAACGGGGCCACCCGAATAAAGCGTCATGTTTGTCCCAACATCATCAGCCTTCTCGTCTTATGTGCACAGGAGCAATGGTGTATGTATCATAACTTGGTCATTTGTATTTAACATCAAACCACAAGGAATATAACAATTTTATGGAAAATATATATCATTGTTATTTCGTATATAAAATCAAAACACAATAAAAGTATGACTTATATTGTATAAGACAACTAAAGCCTTGCACAATTGGTGAGTAGGCATATAAGCTCCACTTGAGGAACAAAGATATCTGTTTTATTTAATGATGCATCTAGAGGACATTGATTTTTATCATCGGCTATAGACCCCATTCAATGTTTATAAACATTTTGTATGCGCGGTCAGCTTGGCTGCAGAAAGAGTGCACACGGCCATTGAGTTTGCCGGTATGCGCTGTGCAAAACGTCAATTTTATTCACAATTAATAGAAATGCAGAACCCTAACCTTATGAAATTGATATAATCTGGTTGTTAAACATATTTTCTGTATCTGTTCCAAGCGGTATGTATCTAGGTGGTGTGGTTTTAGTGATATTTAACTTTTTCTGTATGAAGATTGCTCACGGCCATTGACAATGCATCGAGTTTGCCGATACACACAGTGCAAAACGTCAATTGTATTCAAAATTAATAGAAATGCAGAACCCTAACCTTATAAATTTAATATAATCTGTTCATTGAATATGTTTTCTATATGTGTTCCAAGCGGTTTGTTTCTAGGTGGTGTAGTATTCGAGATATTTCACTTTTGTTGTATGAAGATTGCTCACGGCCATTGACAATGCATTGGTCGTAATGCAAAGCATTGCGTTTGATGCGAGGAGAGGAAGAGACCCTCCCCCGCCCCGCACTGTCGCGCTGCCTTCTCACCTCGGCAGATGGCGCGGCGCGCCGCCACCTCCCCCGCCCCCCGTGTCGAGCAGCACTCGCGCCTCACCCGACGCCCGCTGCTCGCCACCTCTCGCCCTCCCCCGGGCCGGCAGCATTCACACCTCACCTGCTGTCGCCCGTCCCTCTCTCCTTATAAGGTCGCCCGCCGGCCTCCCTCAGGCACTCGCCCTCCTGCCGTCTCCCAGCTCTCTGCCTTTTTCCACCTCCACCGACAACCTCCCAGCGACCACCGATCGCAGCGCTGCCCAGTCCCAGCCGGGGACCATCACCTCGGGCCTCACGCCTCGGACCACATCCCAGCCCAGCCTTACGAGGAACCCTCTGCCGCCGACCCTCACGACACCGCCTTCAACAACCCGCCCGCCCAGACGCCGACCACCACCCCAGCCAGCCCTGAGGATTTCGCTGCCCCCCTGCTCGACCCTCGTCGGACCTCCTCACCGGACCCCGCCAAGGAGCGGGCCTCCTCCTTTTTGGCCGCCCGCTCCATGTCGACGCAGGCCCCGGACGCTCGCCGCCCCCAGAGGGAACCTGACCCCTGACGCGGCCCGCTTCTCTGCCGCCCCACCCCGCATCCGCCGCCTCGCCCCCTCGGGCGCGCCGCGAGCCCTCTCCTAATATAATCAGTTTGTTGAATATGTTTTCTATATGTCTTCCAAGCGGTTTGTTTCTAGGTGGTGTAGTTTTAAAGATATTTCACTTTTGTTATATGAAGATTGCTCATAGCCATTGAGTTGGGAGTGTTACTATGCGTCGTCCCGTGGAAGGGGCAGAGCAGCCAATCCACACGCACTGACCTAAATGCCCATGCTGACATCATATGAAGTAGGTCTCATCATCATCATGCTGTCGGTCGATGCAACAAAGACTGCTTTCATTACTTGACTGCCGCTCTCCATTTACCTAAGTACATTTCATGAAAGCTGCCTGCAAAAGTGTTGAAGTGCTGCTGGGTTTTGCAAGTTACCAGCGGCACTCTCTTGGGGAGCAAGTAGAGGTTTCACACCGGCAAGAACATGTCCAGACAGGCGCAAAACTATTTGCCCTGCAGTGGCTGGTCGGGAGATGTTGGGAGTTCCATACATCAACCGCCCTTGATTCTGTCCAAAGTGACATGGTTTTCTGTTCAGGGTTTGCTCCCTTAGCCTGTGGTTCTGTCAAGAACCTGTACCACAAGGCAGTGGTTTACAACTCTGCAGGGCAGGGGCGTCAAACTCCCTGAGGTATTGCAATACCTGCATACCCAAGGTCTATTGGATGTCAAACTGACACATTTCTTTAGAGGAAACCCGATGCCGCCTACTTTAGAAACAGGAAATGTGCAACATCTAATTTCCTAACGCAAAACGAGTAACTAGACTTGATCCTACATATCTGACTTTGACATGAGTAAGCCTACACTTATTCAGTATTTCTTGTTGCATAGTGAGGAATACAAAATCAATATATTGGAATCTTCCATCGGTGAAACCTATGAAGAGTTCAGATGCAAAACCCTGTAAACGCTAATCCAAAAAGAGAGATAAAGATTGCAATCAACTCTTCAATGCGGCTGTTTTTATACATATCTACTTTTCTGTCTGTTGCTGCATAATCATGTAATCACAAGAAAAGTGGAATTTGCGAGAATTAAAATGATGGTCATGTAAGAATGTGTTAATTTAATGCAAATTTTGGATTGACGTTTACGGTATTATTTCCAGCCTTGCAGCATGTGCACTATCAGTAAGTTGGCATATTTTTACTTCAACCCTTTTCAAGTTTCCCAAGTATGATCAAGGCTTCTTCAAACTAAATAAAGGTAGATTGTAGCGATCCAGCAAATATATTAATTTAAAATATAATTCACTTCTAATATATCCAATGCTAACCAATAGTTGAGACAGTTACTTAAAAGCAAAGAAAGGCAGACAACAACGGTCCAGCTACTATATTAATTTCGCATATAAATCATTTAAAATATCTCTAATAATAACAATTCCTTAACGCCCCAGTCACACATAGCCGGATGAGCCCCGGATTTTGAGCCGGACCACCCACGGATCAACGGCCCAGACTGTCCCGGACCACCACGGATAAAATCACTGTTTTCGTCGATTTTTGCCTCGCAGTCACACTTTCCCGGACGAGTCCCGGACGAGCCCCGGACCAAAGGCCGGACCGCCCCGGACCACCCCAGATCGCCCCGTACCACCCCCGGACTGCCCCCGGAACGGCCCCGGACGAGCCTGGACTGGGCCGGACCGGCCCCTGAGTAACCCGGACGAGGCCGGACCACCCCCGGACTCCCCCGGACCACCCCCGGACCACCCCCGGCTCTCCGGAAGTGGTCCGTGGCTAGGCTGGGGGTAGTCCGGGGCAGTCCGGGGATGGTCCGGGGATGGTCCGGGTCAAACCGTGGCTCAAAATGACCCCGCACCACCCCCGGACAGGCCCGGTCCACCCGGACCACCCCCGGAATAGCTGGATCACCCCCAGACCACCCCCGGACCACCCCCAGATCAGGCCGGACCAGGCCGGATTGAGCCCGGATCGTAAAATCCCCCGGACCGCCCCGGATGTTTTAAACATTTAAAAACATCCGGGGCTGAGCACGGACGGCACCGGACGAGCCATGGATTTAGGCCGGATCGGGGGGTGTCGGCACAGATGAGCCACGGATGAGCCATGGATCACCCCGGATCGCCCCGGACCACCCCGGATGGCGGATCGGGGTTCGTCCGGCCCCTGATCCGGGTATGTGTGACTGGGGCTTAACATAGTTACTTCAAACAGCAAACGGGATGGCCGGATGAGTTGATCGTCCCTCTCCCATTCTGATAGATCGTGGGGTCGTGCGTTCGAATCCTGGTCGAGTCAAACCAATGAGTTAAACATTGGTAGTTGTCGGTTCCTAGCCTGGCGCTCTGCATTACTAGGATAGGGCAAGGAGGAAGACCAATCGTCTACGATTGAAATATCCCCCGTTTAATCAACTAATCTACAAAGAAAACTAAACAAATGGAATGTAGATTATAATGATTAAGCGGATAAATTCACCTCACAAATAGAACAGCCAATAAAAAACCATCGTTGTATGCAACCTACAAGTGAATTCTGTAAGCAGGAGACTACCAACCCGCTGTTCTGCCAATTGAGGTGTGCTTAACTTTGTGTCTGGAGGCCAATTCATCCTTCTGGAAGCCAATTGGTCCCATTGGAAGCCAATTGGTCCCATCGGAAGCCAATTGGTCCCATTGGAAACCACTGGGTCCCAGTAGCCTCATTCAGTATAATCGGAGTTGCTTCCCAAACACATGCATTTTGTGTCCGCCATTATCAGTGGTTGATGTGTGTTTGTTTTTTTGTTTTACGTCCTAGCAACATCTAAGGCCATATCAGGATGGGTACCGACCTGTGACAGTGCGCACTCATGGCAACTTTATAGTGCTGCCCCACTGGGAGATCAGACCACCAGAACCTGATATCCCACTCAGTCACATCATCCTGACACTGAGCCAACCAGTCCTAATAATGCTGATGCATGTTTTGGAAGCGACAAGTATACATTTGTATGTCAATGATTTGACACGGCCAGGGTTCCAATCCCCAAACCCATAGGTTCGGATCCCCTGATCTCCCAACTGATTCAGTGGCTGAACATCTGGTCACCTGCTTTATCCATGTATTCCTTGCATGACTATTGTATGCATCTTAATAACAGATCATCACCAGATGGGTTGGCCGAATGAGTTGAGCGTCCATCACGTGTTTACGGAGATTTGGGGATCCGAACCCATGGGTTTGTGGTGTTGAATCCTTGTCAAGTCAAACCAATGTATTACACATTGATACTTGTCCCTTCCTAGCCAGGCGCTCGGCATTATTAGGATAGGGCAATGACTGGTTGGCTCAGTGTTAGGATAATGTGACTGAGTGGGATATCAAGTCATGGTGCTGACAGCCTGGTCTCCCAATGGGGCAGCACTATAAAGTTGCCATGAGTATGCACTGTCACAAGCCGGTACCCATCCTGATATGACCCTAGATGTTGCTAGGACATAAGACAACAGCAAACAAAAAAAATAAGAGATCATGTTAAGAATGGGGGATTTCAGCTTTGACTCAATGTGTCAGGATCGGTTTGCTCAGCAGTCTTATACTCTGAGGAGCTCAGGGCGTAGAGTGTCAACATGTGAAGATGTGGGTCATCCTATCGATCCTGCTCAGTGGACCCGTTTGCAGTTTGGGTTAGTTTCTGTTCCAACCACTGGTCCACAACTGGATCATCAAAGGTTGTGGTATGTCTGTGGGAAAATGATTATAAAAGAACACTTGCTACTTATCAGAAAGAGTTCTGCGTGAAAATGCATTTGTGGGGTGTTCGTGACCTAGCGGTCACTGGCTGCAGAACTGAAGCACTGAATATACGGCGTCGTTATAACGGCCCTTTTTTGGTCGTTTGTGTTTCTCCATTCTTCTTTGTATTCTGCATGACTTACTTACTTACTTTGGTGGTGGTTTGTAACCTTATGATGGTTACTGGTTGCAGAACTGCAACATTAATAGAGAGGCTCCGATAAATCGGCCCAATCTTTTGGTTGAAGACTTAACTTCAGTAGGGAGTGTTGTAGAAGCTGGGGACATCTTTACACTATTGTAACCATGAAGCGTTGAGGCGGCCCCGAATCTCTTTGGTGCAGTGGTAGTTGAGCGGTAGTTGGCACTTGTATCCAGTCGATAGCAGCAAGGGTTTCGAGGAAAGGCGGGTAAAGATGGGTGCAGTGGGCGTTCCAGCAAAGAGAACAAAGCGAGAGAAAACGTAAAGGTACAGGCCCCCACCCAAGCACACAACTGCCCTGGTCAGGGGGAGGAGTATGCCTGGGAGAAGAAAAAAAAAAGGTAGAGTATAGGAAAGAGAAATGAGGAGAGTTGAGTCAAAGGACCATATCTATTTGCTCTATGGCGACCAGCCGGAGAGCCAAAGACAAGGACACAATAAAAGTAGAAAATGAAATACTGGCAGGCTCCCCATCCTGGAACTATTTTCAGACAATGTCAAGGAGGAGCAAGGCCAGAGAGGAGGAGCTAGAGAGAGGTGTGGATGAGTGCGGTCCGGATAGCAAGTGTGTTCTGCATGACTGGATTTGCTTCTGAAATCCACTCCTTAACCCAGCTTGAAAAGTGGTGTGTCTTATAGCCTGCCAATGAATAATACGTAACCATCACAAAGAACACTTAGGTTGTCCATTTGAGTTCCTGACTATTTATGCGTACACATATATTACCCAGGAAAGCTGCGACTTTTCATTAGCAAAAAGTCTCCACTAATCCTAGCCTGAACATCCCGAGTGATGACGACCCCTCTAGGGTTCAATCGGGTTAGAGATCGTCGGCATGGATCTAGAGGCCTGCCAGTGTACGGACATTTGTTGTTGGCAACAAGTAAAGTCTGCAGTATGTTGGTCTGTTCACAAGTGTTTGTACAGATTTGTTATTTCCCTGCGTCGTTGGGGGTGCAATCGATTAATCAACTCCGCTCGCCCGAGCCACTTTTTGGCGCATGCGCACATCCTATAGATTCGGGTCGAATAATCAAATACGCTTCTCGATGCTCAGGGTGAAAAAATGGTGGGTTAACCCAAAACCTGTTTTAGTTTTTTTCAATAACCGATAAAACTACAGCAAAATAGGATTTGAACTATTTTATGATGGCATAGTTTAGTAATATTTCAATTTCAATAATCTAGGTTATTAAATAAAATAAAATGTATGACTGGTACTGGTAGCTGTTATCCTGCAGGACGGTACCAGCACAAATGTGATGTCATCACTTGTAGCCAACACCAACCAAGAGGTGGGTTACTGTCCCAAACTAGGTCACATCTCACAGTGGTGTGGCCCATAGTCCCCATTTGGCGGAGTAGCTCCTGACAAACATGCTCACATTTACCACACCCAACCCTCTTAAAGATAGGGGTCGGCTCAGGGCTCCTCGACAAACACAGTCAGCGGTCGCTTCAATTCGGAACCCATTGACCTAGATAGCATAGATTAAAGAGAGATGAACAGAAGAGACTTTTATACTGGTAATTAAAGCTGCATAGTCTGATGAAATATCAAATTTTCAAAACCAAATCAATTATCTAGATTTGATTTTACATATCTAACTTAGATACTGATGCACCTTAAAAGGTGAGATCTGGAAGGCGGCAGGAGGGCGAGTGCCTGAGGGAGGCCGGGGGCGGCCTTATAAGGGGAAGGGAGGGGGGACGGCGATGGCAGGTGAGGTGTGAATGCTGCCGGCCCGGGGGAGGGGGGGGGGGGGGAGAGGGGGGTGAGCAGCGGGCGTCGGGTGAGGCGCGAATGCTGCGCGGCAGGGGGACGGGGGAGGGAGGGGCGCGCGGCGGCGTCGGGCGAGGTGTCAGGCTGCGCGACAGCCCGGGGGAGGGTCTCCTCCTTCCCTCGCATCAAACGTAATGCTTCGCATTACGACCAAGCATTTGTTTCTGCGCAGAAGGCAATACTGAGTCAATTTAACAAAACCTGTTGCTGCAGAAGTCTATGGTGTCAAGAGTTTTGGCAAGCTTGCCAAAACTAATTTTCCATGTTTGCACTCAAAATATCTCAAAAGTTTACTATTTAAAATAATAGTAACTTTGAACTAATGTAAAGTAGGTACTAGTGATCGATCTAATATATTTTTCTCAGAAAAAATACAGAAATTCAAAACCATTGGACTATGCAACTTTAAATAAAGAAACTTCCACCCGCATTGGCTCCTTCAGTCCGAATCGGAGTGGTGTATTGCAAGGGCAGGTCTGGCCTTACCACGCCTCACCTTATTGAGAATGATAGGAGTGGAGAGGGAAGCTCTATTCACAGCTCCACCTATTATGTCACCACTGCACTAGTACAGGTGTAGGACGTTCAAAACACTACCCATTCGAAAACACTACGGTAGTATTTTTAACCTAAGTTCACAACACTATGGCAGTGTTTTCAACTTAAGTTCCAAACACTACCATAGTGTTTTCAACTTAAGTACAAATCACTACTGTTAAGTTCAAAACACTACCCCTTCGTACGTCCAAAACACTACATAAGTTCAAAATGCTATCATAACACGGCCATGGGGGCTGTGAGTGTAATGGCACAAAATGTAAGATAGTTTGATTATTGGGAGTTTTACATCCTGGGAACATCTAAGGTCATATCAGGACACACATACTAGTAGTATACACTGATAGCACTGCAGCGTCTGCACCACATATTACTATACGCTGATGGTGCGATGGCAACTGCACCACATATTAGACTACGCTGATGGTGCTATGGTGTTTGATTATTTGTTTGTTGTTTTGTTCCATCCTAGCAACATCTATGGTCATCTCAGAACAGGTACTGACTTGTGACAGTGCACACTCATGGCAACTTTATAGTGCTGCCCCACTGGAAGACCAGGCTGTCAGCACCATGAGAGTAGTGTTTTGAACTTAAAGGGAGTGTTTTGAACTTAAGGATAGTGTTTTGAGCGTGGCAACAATAGTGTTTTGAACCTACCTTTAACTAAGTTCAAAACACTATCATAGTGTTTTGAACCTAGGTTGAAAACACTAGCGTAGTGTTGCTGTGGGGTGGTGTTTTGAACTTACAACACCAGCCCTTATTACCCAAAATGCGCTTCTCTACATGTCACCACTATCGCACCCAGATAACATATTCCCTCCCAACCACAATATCGGTGAATGATGACAACGTCTAAATCCGAGCAAGAAGTGTTTATGTAGAAATCAACTATAAATAAACAAGCTGTAGAAGTCCTAGTTCCAGTGCACAGTGTTATCTATATACAGTATAACCCCGTTAAACCAAGCTGCATAGTCCCATGAAAACATCAAATTTTCAAAACCAAAACAATTATCTAGATTTTATTCTACATATCTAACTTAGATACTGCTACACTTATTAAACATTTGTTGCCACCTAGAAGGGAATACTGAGTCAGTTTAATAGAAGCTGTTACTGCAGAAGTCAATGGTGTTAGAGTTTTGGCAAGCTTGCCTAAATTAATTTTGCACGTTTGCACTTCAAATATCTCAAAAGTTAACCATTTGAAGTAAAAGTTACTTCAAACTAAAGTAAGGTAGATTATAGTGACCAACCTAACATATTTATCTCAGAAAATGACAAACTCAAAACCATCGGACTATGCAACTTTAAACCAAACGATCGGTTAATCCAAACCTTTTTTCAGCAGCCCGGCAAAATACTACCATTTATCATATAAAAAAAGTTGCTTAAACCAAAGTCAGTTATCCCAAATTATTGGTTAATCCAAACAAAATTGTCGGACCCTCGGCTACTTCCGGTAAGGTTAAACAAAACTTTCATGTGGTTATAAGGTCATCTGACACCCCACCAACCTTTTTATATGATAAATGGTAGTATTTTGCCGGTCCGCCGAAAAAAAGTTTGGATTAACCGATCGTTTGGTTTAACTAAACTTGGTTTAACGGGGTTATACTATATACACATAAAAAACGATAATCAAAGTGTCCACATACATTGTATATTACATTCATAATGCACCCACATTTTTGCCAAAGCCAAGTCAAAGTCAAAGCCAAAGCTTGGTTAAACCAATTATTGGTTAATCCAAACAAATTTCTAGGGTCCCGTCAAGTTTGGTTTAGCAGGGTTATACTGTATAGCGGGTAATTCAGTACCTATCTGCTAAAATACCTCAGGGAGCTTGACGGCCCTGCCTTGCAAAGTTATAAACCACTGCCTTGTGGTATAGGTTCTTGATAGAACCAAAGGCTAAGGGAGCAAACCCTAACAGAAAACCATGCTTCCGTGGCAGCATTAAGGTTGCTGATGAATGGAACTCCCAACTTCTCTCAACCAGCCACTGCAGGGACAAATAGTTTGCACCTGTCTTGACATGTTCTTGCCAGTGTGAGACCTCTCTTTGCTCCCCGAGAGAGTGCTGCTAGTAACTTGCAAAAGCCAGCAGCACTTCAACACTTTGCAAGCAGCTTTAATGAAATGCACAACCACACAAAATAGCGGCGGTTAAGAAATAAAAGCAGTCTTTATCGCATTGCAACTGACAGCATGATGATGATGACTGAATAGCATATAGTTAAAGAACTGGGAGAGATTGCAAATAAACCACACCAAGATGGCGGCCATATAGAATGCTGTCGATTTGACCTTTACAGTTTGATTAATCTACATGATGTCATCATTTGTTCACTCGAAAAGTAGCCGGTTGTGGTCGATAAGTATTTGTAGCACACCCTAGATTGCTGTCATGTGGTGCCATGGTTGTAGTTGGGTGGGTGAGATGGGGAGTGTGGCAGCGGGGGAGGGCGGGAGGGGGAGGGTTGTAGTTGGGGAGGGTGGGAGGTGGGAGGGGTGGAGTGTTTGTGTGTCGGGCACCAAGCCTTCACCTGCCGCCACGTTCCTTCGCCAACTTATACAGAGATCACGTGAATAATACCTGATACAGCGGCTGGCTCCATACACATGCAGACATGCTCGCCATCTACCGGCCTGAGTAAAGGCCCAGTCAGATTACGACGCATCTCGCAAGTGGACGGCCAACGTGTAAAATCACTTTTTTACATCGAGAAGTGCCAAACTTTTCAGTGTGGGAGGCAAAGTTGGACGTATACATACTGTATACATAATGTATGGCCAATGTATGACCAATGTATGGCTACCGTGCTTCCGTGAAAAAAATACTTAAATTACGCTCACGGTACATTCACAGAACGCCGGTGAACGTTATATACATTATTCAATCGCCAGAAGTATGCCTCATACATTACATACGTCACAACATGCTGGAGAAATGCTAAACATATGCTAGATTTATGTTAGATGTACTTTATCCATATGTTGCCTAGTGCAATGTGGTGAATGTTTGTCTAAGATATGTCTAACGTACATTGACATATGCCTAACGTATATATAACATAGAGTCTACGTAAAATCCACACGTTGTCGAATGTTGTCGTACATCGAAAGATTTTTGCATGCACAAAACTATGCGACCCTCTGAGGCGTGACGCTGGTTCTCACTGAACGTCAATGTACATTGATGTATACCAACAAGCGCCTAATACACGTGTATCACATAATGACGTATCCCGCCATAGTGGCCAAAAACCACATACCTCGGCGTACGTTGGCATGATGCATCGTAATGTGACAGCCCCTTAAGAACTAGACAGACACCGCATTTTGATAATGTCAACTCTTGACATCTTGATAGTCACATAGTTAAATATCCATACACATGATATATGAACCAATTCTTCAGTGTGCTGAATACCTACCATACACTGTAAGTTCCATTCACAGGTTAAAGCCGCACCCCATAGTCCAGCTTGATACAAATAATGCTCTCACCACACCCAAACATTCTGTCTGCGTCTCAGTACTACCCGCCTATGGATTATGTAACTCTCCTTATACAGGCGAGCCCTGGTAGGCGCTACTGCTACATATTGGATGACGCTTTCCATTATTGGTCAACCCTGCCTCCCTCCCACCAGCATGTGCGGCAACATCCATGGTACCCTCTATATGTTCAAGTTAACTCTTTCTCCACGCATGTATCTATTTACTTCAATTCTGACTTATCACTCACTATTTCTTAAAGTTGCGTAGTCCGATGGTTTTGAGTTTCTGTATTTTTTTCTGAGATAAATATGTTAAATTGATTGTTACAATCTACCATACTTTAGTTTGAAGTAACTTTTATTTTAGATGGTAAACCTTTGAGATATTTGAAGCACAGGCATGTACAATTAGTTTTAGCAAGCATGCCAAAACTATGACATCATAGGCTTCAGCAGTAACAGGTTCTATTAAATTGACTTGGTATTCCCTTTTATATAGCAATAACTGTTTAATAAGTGCCTGAGTATCTAAGTTTGATATGTAGAATAAATTCTGGATAATTGTTTTGGTTTTGACACATTTAATACTTCATCGGACTATGCAGCTTTAGATAAACATGTTTGTCCACATTAGTGTGCTTTCCTTGAATATCAGGAAATTCTAATGTGGGTTCACTCAAACCATTCACTAGCCGAAGTTATTTTCAGCTGTGTTTTCCCATCGGTAGGATGAACCAATGGCTGCCTTCCAAATGAAGAGCTCTTTTCCAAAACGTTATAAGCGCCAATCCAAAATATGAGTTTGCCATCCCAATGCCAAGTTTATAAATTGTGTTTTCGCAAAGAGCTCCGCACATATATAAATACACTCATTATATATATCAAGATATATATAAAGAGCTCTTTTCCCAAACACGTTCTGTGAACTTGTTATTGGCATTGCAAACCCATTTTCTGGATTGTCGCCTATTGCGTTTTGGAAAAGACCTCTTCAAATAATAAATGGATGTGACTGAGGCATATCATGTCATGGTTCTGGTTACACGCTCCCCCAATGAAACAGCTAGCACTATGACGACGCCAACCCAACAGTGTGGACATCAGAATTGCTAATGCGACCTTATGTGTTGATATGGCATAACACCACAGTAAATGAATGAAGAACACACAATCTCAGAGTCAGTCTTGCTTCAAATTCTGCATGAAGCAATAACTGGTCAATATATATTATCTCGGTATGATACTACCATACTTTGGCTATGGTGAAGTAGCATATATGGGGGTAAGAAAAATATGTTGGATAAACTACAAAGACTACATAATAGAGCACTTAGGATATGTCTGAAGGTGGAACTTAGACACCCAACTGATGATCTCCATAGGAAAGCAAGAGTCAACACACTAAATAACCGGAGAAAAGCACATCTCAAAATAGCAGCATTCAGGGAGACAAGGAAGCCTGGGAGAATGCAGGTAAGATAAAAGGTAACAAGAGGGAGTGATGTCCCCCGACTGATAATAAACAGAGCCAAAAACAGATCATATGAGAGGAGTACCGAGTACATGAAAGCAAGGGAATGGAATACACTGGGAGCAGAAGAAAGAAGAACAGGGACAATAGAAACATATAGAACCTTTATCAAAAGAGAGCTAAATGCATTGCTAGACCTGTGACAACAACACATAAAATGAATTAAAATAGAAAAAGAAAGATAGATAAATAAATAGAAAATACACTGATAATTTAAGCAAGGTTTTAGAGGGTATACATGCTAGGTATGATACATAGAGAAGGTACAGGTTAAACATAAAATCAAAAACTAATGACCACTAACACAACAAGGTGAAGATAGTCATAGAAAGTAACTATTGCTAACCAAACAATTATCCGATTGTAGAACAAACAAACTTACAGAGGTTAGGGTGATGTGGGAGAATGCTTACAAACAGAGAAAGAATGCATGCAGTAGATACCTACACAACAACTGAAAGTGATAAAAGAAGGGGAGTCACAATACTATTCTGGTCTAGCGGCAAAACAAGTCATTAGAGTTAACCGTTATGGGCAGCATAAATACAACAATCACAAAAATGGACTGAAAATAGCTATGTCTGGAGGTTTGTGAAGATATGGTCTTGAAGTGGCATACAGATCATGGGTTGAAGGTCAGTGGGGTGTACACCCCAGCCGGTAGAACAGCCAGAGGAGTGTCTGCCCTCCCGCCACATCAACCCACTGATAATTGCATCCTAGTCCTGGTATGACCTTAGATGTTGCTTGGATGTAAAACAACAACAACCAATCGATAATTTAATGTATTGAGCAACCGACTACGCTACTGTCACACCACCATGGAGGCACTCTCCGGCAGTGCCACACTGGTCCCCCACCCTATATGCCTACTGTCACACTACCACACTGCCACCACATAGGTACATCCTAACTCTGCCACACCCCCACACTGTGACACTGCTTCACCATCCAGTCTGCCTACTGTCAAACAGCAACTACACTACCAAACTGTCACCACATAACCACACCACAATACTACCACACTGATTCACAACCCCATCTGTCTACTGTCACACAGCAACACTGTCACACCACCACCCTATCACACTGCTGCACTACCCCATCTGCCAATTGTCGTATTGTAATGCTGTCACACTGCCACACTGCCACACTGCCACACTGCCACCACATAGCCACACCATCACACTGTCACACCACAACACTACCACACTGCCTCACCGCCCTATATGCCTACTGTCACACTGCAACACAATCACACTGTCACACTACCACCTTGCCACACTGCCACCACATTGCCACACCACCATACTGCCACACCACAAGATTGCCACACTTCTCCACCATCCCATCTGTCTACAGTCACACTACAACGATGTTACACTGTCACACTGCCACCACATAGCCACACCGTCATGCTGTCACACTGAGCTGATCAAATACATTCAAAGAACAGGTTATAATATACATAGTACAGGTGTGGCTTGTGATTTTCAGGTGGTTCTCAGACTTTTGTGACAATTAAATAACATGATATTGGAACAAAATGCTATGGAATAAAATACTGTAATGGCCCACGGCCCTCCGACTCTCACCCTGCCACGCACACATGGAAGAACACCAAGATCCGATATAAGTATGCTTCACCTTGGTTTATTGAACCAATCTGCTCTCCGCGGCATCCACAGTCATCTGACCCTGCCCCTGACTCGCTAGGTCCCACATCGACTCTATAGGTGGGTGGGGGGTTGAGCTAGCCACATGCACTAGAGGGCAGCCCAGTTGGGCTCTGCCCAGTGGCTAGCCTGCCACCACCTAGCACAGTTCAGTGTAACTGCGTAGGTGTGCGGCGTAATCTCTGCCGCTACCGCTACTACTACACTACTATAAAACATCATTCATTTTAGAGGTTAGAGTTTCTGACTTTTTTCTAGGTCAGACTCCTAATCTGAAGGTTGATGGTTTGATTCCCACAAATTGACTCTGCCAATTTGGATTTCCACCGCTGTGTATAACATATGTTATCATTAAATTCCCGTTTCTCTCATACCATGTTTATGTGGTGTGAGAGGTTAAAAATCCCTTCGGTCGGTAAAAGTGTAGGCTCAGGCTTTCTATTGACCAACTGTCTAATGGTGTAAACAAGACTATTCAGACTTATCCATGATAGACAGTATAAGCCTCCTGTCCTGTAGATGTTGCTAGGATGTAAAACAAAAACAGCAAATCTATTTAATTTGCAGTTGATTTAAGCATTAAATAAACAAAATATGAAAATATTCTAATGAATAGAAATTGCTCCGAAGAGAATGGAAATAGTTATTCTAGAGTGAGAATAAAACTAAAGTGGATGAATTTGCGTTACCTTTGTAAAGCTGACCCCTTCATTTAATTTAAGCATCGTTAAAAGGAAGACGTTATGAAAGGTCACGACTGTTGAAACTAAAAATGGTTGGCGTTAACGAGAGATGCTGGTCTTTGATGACTGCGGGCCAAGTCAATGATGTGATTGCATTTGCTGATATTGAATTTCACGATAATGACATTGCAAATCTGTTAGATAACTGTTATTGGGCGCCATTTAAAACCAAACCTGGATGGAATATATAACTGATATTTGAAGAGCGCTTTCCCAAAAAGTGATAAGCATCAGTCCAAAAAATGGGCTTGCAATGAAAATATCAAGTTCGTAGATAAAGTTTTGGTAAAGAGCTCTTCAGATATATAAACAACTCCGCTTGTATTTATATATGTGAAGAGCTCTTTTTGACAAACACGATATAGAAACTTTGCATTGGCATTGCAAACTCATTTTGTGGATCGATGCGTATCACATTTTGGAAAAGAGCTCTTCAATTTGTTAACTCCAACTGAACAGACCTCAGATTAAAACTGACTACAACTTCACCAAATGAATACAGAAGAATACTTCTGCTTTCATTGTAAATACCAAGTAAATACTCATATTGATCTGACTGATATTGTTCTAGTTATATGACACTCCTGTCACCATATTTTCTATAGAACATTTGGGTTATTTAATTTCATAGTGTTAAATGTTGGCAATTGTGTATTAAACAGTTTTTGTATACCTTATTCTATATACATTTTGTGTAAATAAGTCTGAATTGATAAATGGCGGGAAGACCAGAGCTTTGGTTGTAATGCTCGCATTGCGGTTGATGCGGACCCCCCCCCCCCCCCCGCTTTCCTCCTGCCTTGGCAAATACCTAATCTCCCGCCTTCCTTCCCTTAAAGCCAGCCCCGAGGCCGCCTCAGGCCACTCGCCCTCCTGCCTCCAGACACTCTACTCCTCCGTACCCTTTTTTCCCCACCCACCATCCCTATACACCAACTCTCCATCATAGAGTGGAGGGCTCCTCTGATCCACCTCCTGGGCCCAACTATTAACATTACTCCTATTGACATTTACATATTTCCATGCTGATACCTCATGTATCTCATTTCCATGCTGATGCCTCATATATTCCACATTATATATCTCTGATTCTCATGCTTGATGACTGCTAATTACATGCTGATGCCTCATATATTCCATTATATATCTCTGATACTCATGCTTGATGACTGTTAATTATCCATGTTTATCTCGGCATTTCTGAATAAAATGCCTTTTATCCACTCACGCTTCCTCGTCCTTCCTTGTCGTGCATCGGCACTGACAACATACTTATTCAGCAGAATAAACATATTTACCAAAGAAAAAAAAACACTTGACATTTTTCGATAATATAATAGTCTGCACTGTCCTCTCACAGTCTCAGGCTAGGAGTCACATGGACAGGTAGGGTTGGATATTTTTTAACTAACTGGTTTTACCCGACCGAGGACGCAACTCGATCCAGACCTTCCGCCCGCGAGGCTCGCGCTCTACCAATTAGGACACCGCGTCCTGTGCGTGTGATGGGAGGCTTGGACAGCTTTATCAGGTCAAATGATGCCGATAACGAGCTGTCATGCCAACCATCACACTAATGAGCCTGAGTTGAAAATTAAGATTGGAATGTATGTAAATGGCGATTTTAACACTTGTATTTTTACCCAGGAAGAACTGGCCATATGAGAAAAGTATGAGTTCTGATTGCTAACGTTATTACTGCGATCGCCTTGTGTGCAATTCAAAAGCATTATTTAGGGATAAATCTAGGTCGTTGGTGTCCATCTTGAATGGTTATTTAATCAGATATAAACGCCTTGTTTAGAGAGATATATCTGCAGTATATAATGTATTATATGCTGTACAAACCATTATACGACTATAATAAGCCTGAAGATTGTTCTACTCCCCAGGCACTAAGTCATCGGCTGGTCACCTACTCATTAGGTCATCTACTATTGCCTCATGACCTGAGCATATGGCACCACCTGCTCGCCCACGCCTCAGCGGCTGTTGCTCTCACTCACTGCACTGCTGACATTTTGCACCTGGAACTGCCGCAGGTAGTGGATGTAATATATGCTAATGAGATGCATAATGTTCCAGGCATTGAATGAGACAAAGGAGTATGTTAATGAGGTGTCGTCATGGAAAGTTTAGCCGGCGGTTCAGTGAGCCCTGGACGGTGAATAAAGCATTCAGTATCCAGAAGTCAAAGTGTTCAGATGTTGTACTTTCACAGTGGACACAAACGCAAGCCCGCATGTAAATAAAAGATCCTCCTCATTGTTGTTTTTGGGTCCTCCCCTGACACCAAACTTTCATATATAAAGAACTGCTAGGAATAACACATTCATTTCCAGGTGTTGACCTACAACTTGAATTATTATTTAATCAGATATTGTGAAATATAAATACATTATATTAATATTATTAACGGAGTGTCAGTAGTGTCTCGTCATCAAACGCTACTATCGCCCGAATGGCTGATGGTAGCGGCCTGGGCACCTTGGGTTGGTGCGCAGTGAGGCAAACCCACATTGAGCAGCCGCCGAGCTGTCGCGAGCACCACTATCGCTATCACTCCCATTGGAAATATTTTTTTTTAAAGGGAGAGTTCTCGATAATGACAGAATAGTCAATGCCTAGCTTGCTGGTCTTCATTTTGAATTATTACGCATTTTTTTTACAGTTTAAATTAATTTTGTTAAATACAAATTTCAGAGGCGAGCGATTTTTCAGGCTCGGATGGGGATTATCACAAATTACAAAAATAATGATTTACCTAATAATCAGGGAGTAGTGATTGTTGTGAATGAGCGTTGGCGCTCAACCGGACGCATTGCTGGCCACGGAGGTGAGACTGCCAGCACCCCCCCCCCCTCCCTCACCGACGGCGGTGCGGGGGGCAGGGGGACGCTCCCCTCATCCTCCCTCACACACTCACGACCAATCAAATCAGAGACACCTCGGCCAATCAGATCACACCAACTACCGGAGCCCCGTGCTCCACAACACAAGGGGAGTCAGGCTGCACCAGTGCCTCCGACTGATCACTACTACACCCATTTTTTAACAAAACAAAAATAAACACCCGAAAATCAATGAAGTCAATTAACGACTAAATTGACAGTTAACCAATTGACAACCGGGCAATTTGTAAATCACCTTGAAATATCTAATCACATGTTACTGAAATTATTATACTCATGTTCACCTTATTGACTTGTAATTCTTCATATTCTCTTATCTATTATCTTGTCCATATGTCGCATCTATCATCTCATGCTCTTATGTTATCACCGGCATGACCTTATGTCGGCCACGGCCCTTCGTCGATCTAGCATATACATTTCCATTAGATGCCGGGGGCCGCGCCCAAATAAAAGCCAGGTTTTCCCATCCAGCCTCAACGTCTTCTGTGCCCGTGAGCAATGGGCTCCCCACCACTTCACCAGTTAAGTTTGTGTGTGTGTGGGGGGGGGGGGGGGGGGTGGGGGGTGGGGGGGTGAGGGGGTGAGGGCAGATCCTCCTCCAGCTGTTCCACCGCCTAGGATACACCCCACTTCTCTTCAACCTAGCGCATGTATGCCACTTCAGGACCCTATCTTCACAAACCTGCAGACGCAGCTATTTTATTTGTCCATGACATGCAACAAGTATATACATTTTATGCACAATACTTGCATTGTCCAAATGCAATTGCCCACATATGACTATTATGAGGTCAAATAAAAAAAGAAATGGTATCGGACCCGGCCAGGGTTCAAACCCAGGATTTTGAATCGCATAACATACCAGAATGGGAGTCGGGCGGGCAACTCATTTGGCCACCTCATCTGGTTACCTATTATGTCTACTTTAAAAACATAAAATAACATAAAAACCGCCTGCCCGACCCTGATTTTTATTTCAAAAGGATGATCAGCAATTCTCTTTCTTTTATATTTGGTCTAACTGGTAAGGCTAATTTAAATATCACAAGTTTGTCTGTATGGCTCGAAGACAAGTGCTCCGGCGTTGGTAAATTAAATTATTCAATGAACAAAATACATTTACCGTATATGTCTCAATAGACGTGTACTGCGCAAGTGCAAACACATGGATGCACATCTATTCAAAGTTAAAGAATTTCATGGATTTGTTTTTGTCATGCCTCTGAAATATAGCTGGATTGTCTTATTTTAGGTGCATTCATTCTGAATATGATTGTGAATTTGTGCATGCTTTCAATCTTGAAATGGGGGGTGTGCTTCTATTGGGTAGCGTGCTTCTATTGGGACTCATACGGTTATCAACTTTTTTTTTAAACATCTCTAAAAGAAGCATAATGCATAGAATAACTCCAATTGCAATTCAAACCACCCTAAAGAAAGAAACTCACCAAACCTCTCTGCTGGTGTATAAAACCTTCAATAGAGAGCATGGCTATCTGAGAATTGAATTACATTTGGTTCGATTTCGTTGTGAGTGGTGAATGAGTTTACAAAAAAGGGTCCGGGTATGACATCCCTGATAGCGACCGTATTTTAATATAATTAAGAAGTGTTAACGCAGTTGGATGGCTGTCACAATACCAGCCTCAGAGATGACAGCATCAACTACTGACAAATAATACCGGAAATGCCAGATGTTGAAAGTTCAAAGTAAAATCCTAATCCAGGCATTCCTCTTAATTGGATTAAGACAAGTTACTTTCGACCAAATTAGTTTGCTTGTCGATTTATGTGAAATAACCCTGTGCGTTTATATAATTTACTACACGAACAAGGATCCCATGTTATGGCATTTTTAATGAACAAGACATGTAAAACAGTAAGTACAGTGAGGAAGAGCAATGTGATGACAGTTGGAAAGTTCGACTCAGGCCCTCATCCCCTTTGCGTATCATTGTTCATTTGAAGGGTTGGGTGGGCCACTGAGTTGAGTGGGTCTGCTGAGCTGCTCGTCTAACTGCCGGGTTGGAAGTGAGGAATAGTGTTCGTCGATTTCCGATTAAGGGCCCGTGACGTCATGGTCTCGTGAAGCATGATCGTGATGTCAGAGTCTCGTGGGTGTGTCCAGTTGGGGGTAGGTAAAGGGGGAACAGTCCAGATGGCGCCACCGTAGGGCTCCTTGTTCGCACGCAAATTACCCATGTTGGCGAACCATCATGAACAATTGATAGCTCAAATTAAGAATTACACTAATATAGAGAGCGATTGGATTGCAGTGAAATAATATGCTTTGAATGTTCCAATTGCACCTCAAGTTGGATGCTGGGACTTCCCCATCATCCTTAAGGAGATTTCAATGAGCGATTTGTTACATACCTAGTTGAATTGCATTTCTACAAATATTTTCCTGAACATATATGTAGAGCATATCAGAAATACACTGTTACCTGATTGCAGGCGCCATCAGGTGCACCTTGACTGTAAGCGTTCTCTGAGTTGTGGTGTTCTCTGTTGCGGAGTGGTTAGAGTGTCTGACTTTATTCTAGGTCAGACTCCTAACCTGATGGATGGTTGTTCGATTCCCCATGCCCCCACCTCTGCCAATTTGGATTTCCACTGCTGTGTATAATTAACAGCATCATCAAAGGCGAGTTGCTCTCATACCATGTGTATGTGGTGTGGGGGGTTTAAAATCCCTTGGTTTGGTCAAAGTCTAGGCTTGGGCTTAATATAGATTCTCGAATGGTGAAAACAAGACTATTCAGATTTATCCATGATGGGCAGTATAAATCTTCAAGAACAAAATTGTGGGTGAATTTGGGTGATTCCAGCCTTAAAGGGGTAAACAGGCCTTCTGAGGGCACTCTCCGCCGTAATGGCAGACATGTGAGTTCGGCAACCAGGCTCTAGGCTGCATATTCCATTTGGTTTCCACACCCTTCAGCACTTGAACCGTGACCCCAATTCTGGACATGCTCCAGTAGGCATAGTGTAAAGTCGTCGGCTGGCAGCTGTAGTTGTGGAGGCATGCTAATAGGAAATCAATACAGGTAAGGATAAGAAAGGCAGAGTATAGAGTGAAAGTAAAGTAAGTGAGAGCGTGCACCCTCAGGTTTATTATTATATAGTGGTTTCTGGACCTGACATGGCACATCACCTGACCATGCCCTCCAATGAACAGTAAGCATTTCTAGGTCCACCAATCAACAGTAAGCATTCTTGTCTCACTATGGTAACTGTGATCTACCCACCACCACCATGCCTTGTGGCTGCTTTGGCCTCACCTGCCCTGTTGTGTCTGTGTGTGGTGATCCGTGACTAACAGTTGGGGGGGAGGGTCTTGTGAGTAGAGCTCTTGACCTCCTTCCACACTAACAATAGTGCCCCTCTCACACTATCTATAGAATACACAATTACTATTTAATACAAGTAAAGGATCACCAGTACTACAGAATTACATTCATGCACCAGGCACTATGCATCATTTACCTGTATAGACCATTTGTAATCCCTGTATAGACCAGTTCACATTCCTCACCAATGTGTTTTATCAGAATATTTTACATATGTGAGTTCGGAAACCAGGCTCTAGGCTACATATTCCATTTGGTTGCCACACCATTCAGCACTTGCACCGTGACCCCAATTCTGGACATGCTCCAGTAGGCATAGGGCTTAACCTCTTCTGGTTATCTAATGGACAACAAAATTAAGCTTGTTTTATTTAACGACGCCTCTAGAGCACATTGTTTTTTATCATCAGCTATCGAACGCCAAACATATGGTCATTCTGGCATTATTCTTTTGGAGAAAACCTGCTGCCGTGACATAAGCCGTGTTCACACCTGGGCGTTAAGTCTCCTCAACTAGTTCGCCATGTAGACGCGACGCTAAGGCGGATTAGGGCTGATTCACCTCATCTAGTTCACTTCAAGTAAACCACGTCGTGAGGTAGTATATAGGATGCGAACTAGCTTAAGTCAGCGCATCTTGCTTGTGTGGACGGTTGCAGTTTACTTGAAGCTGCTTCAGCACGTCACACGCATGCGCAGTCGAGACCTGAGTTTGTTTATTTTCCGGTCAATCAAAAGCGCTTATTATATAATTTGGTCTATGAACAGGTTAGAGGTGCACAGATATTTTGTTCATGATTTATTTTAAGGTTTTCACTGCCCAGCAGAAGTTTTGACCGTTCCAAACCAATACGATTCAGTCCATACATATCTAGGTCGAACCCAAACTCTCTCATGGCGATGTCGACTAACCGAAGCTGGCGCTGGTTAGTATGGACTTGCTCATGCGCAGATATCGATTTCCGGCTTAAACCGCCCCAAGTACTGCATGTGTGGACATGACACCCTTTCACGCCTAGTTCGCCTCCTGTAGTTTGCTTTATCTAGTTCGGCCTAAAGTTGTGGGTGTGAACACGGCTATGGGCTACTCTTTCTAGTCATGTGATGGAATTGTGCTACCTGGATAGTTATAATAGTAAGTAGTGTTGTGTTTGCAGAGTCCACCCAAACGCGTTGACTCCTGATCAATGACTGCTTTTATTTGGAGACCTGTCACATGGGGTCGTGGTGTCACATGACCACTTGCTGGACGCATCCCAGTTCACGTTCCTTACATACCTTACATATATATGTATATATATATATATATTTATATATATGCTATGTTAAGTTTTTATTTTGATATATATATATATATATATATATATATATATAAAACATCATTTTGTTTAAAGAAAACAAACAAACAAGCGGAGACCACAAGGGAAATACCTCTAAAACAAAACAATCATTATATCGATATATTGTAAGTCAAACAAAATAATTCAACTTTGTTATATTGAAGAGGAAGATCTTATCGATATAGTGATCGTTTTGTTTTAGAGGTATATATATATATATCGAAATAAAAACTTAACATAGCATATATATATATATATATATATATATATAT
Organism: Branchipolynoe longqiensis; assembly: GCA_030323885.1. NCBI lineage: Eukaryota > Metazoa > Annelida > Polychaeta > Phyllodocida > Polynoidae > Branchipolynoe > Branchipolynoe longqiensis. Next base: position 60,244,840 of record CM059193.1, on the reverse strand, counting down.
GTACATGTCTTGTTGTTCTGTCTATTGTCGAGTTTGCACTAATAGTTTTAGTTGATACAAGCAACCAAAGACCAATCAATCGAAAAACAACCAACAGGTTGGGGAACTTACATGGTTTTAGCTATAGTGGTCATTTGACCTCCGATTCAATTAAAAATCTCAAATTGTATATAGGATTAATGTGCAGTTTGACAAATCCGGTTGTGCCATACTGAGTTTGGGAAGTTGTTCATAATGGAAATCATCACTAGAAAGCAACAAATTACATTTAAATTCCTGAATATTGCCGAGACATTTAGTTTTGACCGGATTGAGTAAATTAGCAATGGAAATTAGGAAATATTTCATGAGTTGCAACAAATGGCTACATACCAGAATTGCCCATGCTGTGTTGGTATAACCCTAAACCTCAAGCAATAGGGCCACCCCCAGTCAACAATAGGGGTATAAGCTGGGAGGTGACACACTTGCATACTTCCACCTGCTATTGTGGAATGTCCTGAGGGGACTGCTGTATATCATCTAGATATTTCTTTTGTATACAATACATATATATATGTATAAAGTAAGGCTACGTAGAAAGAAGAGGGCGAGATGGGGGTTGGTGAACAGCCTAATTTATTTGATGAGGCTCTTGGCCGAGCAATAAATGCCCTACCTATAGAAAACTGAAAGTAAAAATGGATGTGTACTGGGACAGGTAAGCGGCTACAGTGCATGCAGTAGATAGGTGGTGGGGGGGGGAGCAAAAAGGCAGCATGCTGGCCCGCAGCAATTATATGACATGCACAAGGGAATAATTATTCAGTCGTAGCATAATAAATAATAATTATTATAAGATACATATATCCGCCAATTTATATTCATATTATCGATTATATCACACACATACATATCCATAATATATAATGAACAGTAAGTATGCATCTTATGCATAACCACAACTAATATGGCTTGTCTTGCTCGTACAGAAACATCAAGACAAATTACCTGAGATATTATTGCATTTATATTTTATTAATTTCATTATTAGTTATTACGTTCTATTTAGGAAACATTGTATGCTGATGACACACAGGAAACAATGCTTAAAGAAGTAGGTTAAGCCTGAGAAGTTGCCAATCATCTCATTTTGAAGAACATCATTTAGGTTTGAATTAAATCCACGCTGGTCATTGCCAAGTGCCACCCGTCTGTGTACAAGAATAACATTGCACCACAAAATAAGTGTGATCTGCCATCAGCAATATCATACCAGAATCGAACTGCAATTGACCCCTGCCAGTTAAAGTTGCATAGTCCGATGGTTTTGCGTTTTGGTAATTGTTCTCAGATAAATATATGTAATTGATCGTTATAATCTACCTTATTTCAGGTTGAAATAACTTTTATTTTAAATGAATAAGTTTTGAGGTATTTGAAATTCAATCATGTAAACTTAGTTTTGGCAAGCACGCCAAAACTCTGATACCCTAGGTTTCAACAGTAACAGGTTCTATCCAATTGTCTCAGTGTTCCCTTCTATGTGGCAATACATGCTTAATATGTACATCAATATCTAAGTTAGATATGAAGAATCAAATCTATATAATTAGGAAAAACGAGAACACAGCAAGTTATAGTTATGCCTTTTAATTAACTGTTGAAGTCTTAAATGTCTGAATATACACAATGTCAGCTCACAAATGTTTTAAACGAGGCTAGATATGCTATAACCCTATCACCCTCTCCTTATAGGGGTCGTGGGACGGCAATTTAAGTCAGTCAGTGTCTCCAGGCTCCTTAGTTCGTAATGAGCAAACCCGGCGGGGACGTCGGCTTATATAGCGAATGTCTTCTTCCCTAGAGGGGGCGCATAGGCTAGTTCCAAATGCTGTGATGCGTGATACGTCATCAGGTTTTCTTTACCCGACTGCCGGCGAGGTTCAGAAATACCCGCTAGTCGGCATTACAGGTAATATAAGTAGTACTACCAAATTCTGCTAGTCAGTGACAAGATCAATGCATCCTTACTACTGGCACGCCGCTAAGCTGTATTCGCGCTGCTAATTACCCACAATGCCGCAGCATTACGAACAATTACTTTGGTTTTGAAAATGTGATGCTTCATCGGACTATGCTGCTGAGACTAAAGAATAATAGATCCCACCAATTAAGCTAGTGACATCTCTTGGCATAATCTGGAACTACTCTACTCAGGTACATTCACCAACTGCCTATGATTTCACATGTTATATCTCTGTAAAGAATGCTCGCACAAATAATAAAATGCTTGATTATATTCAGATATTCATATCGCAACAGGATTCAAAATCTTATCCTTGTAATATATCTAACAGAAAAGATAATTATGTTGTATTTTTCTTTTGGAATTTCACTGCTGCTCTATTCATGTAATACACCCATCCATGTAAGGTAGTGACATCTGTCGCTAGAATCTGGAACTACTCTAGTTGGGTATTTACCAGCTTAACTGGCGGGGTCCATTTGCGAAGGGGTCTTATTTTGGTACAAGGTTCTTTTTGATGTATACTATTGCTACCCCTCAGTATATGGCATGCATTGCATGACTCACAAATGTGCATACTGCCAGATGTTTTTGATTGTGATTTGTGATAAGTGTTTTGATGGAAATTATGTACGGTGATCTTGTTCACAATGTAGAGTGATCTTGTTCACAATGAGGAGAATAAGGTATCTGTTTACAACAGTAGCAATGTCCTCCGACGTATTAGTTATTTAACCAGAAGAAAACAAAATGCAAAGTGTCCCGGAGAGCATTTAAAATTAGTGAACACATGGTTGGCTTTATTTCTGTTGGCGGCGGTATAACACGGACATATTATTTCCCTGGGACAGTTTCATTCCATTTGTATCATTGTTCTGCAGCGGGTTCAGTTCAGTTCATTATTGCCAGGGAATATGCATGATAGGGATAATAGGGATACTAGGGATATTAGGGATACTAGGGATAACATGCATCATACAGATACTATGCACAATAGGATACGAGATAATATGGATACAAGGTATAATAGGGATAGTATGCATACTATTGATACTATACATAATAGGGATACTAATCATAACCTGGATAATAGGGATACCATGCATACTATGATTAGTATGTATAATACATATATAGGGATAGTTGGGACAATAAGGATATTGTGCATATTATGGATACTATGCATAATATGGATACTAGCCATAATAGGGATAATAGGGACAATACGCATACTGTGGATACTATGCAAAATAGGGATAACATGTACAATAGGAATACTATTCATGATATGGATACTAGGTATGTCATGCCTAATAGGCATAATAGGGACAATAGGCATACTATGCATAATATGGATGCTACACGTCATAGGGAACTTGGCATTGGCATTGAAAACCTATTTTTTGGATTATCGCTTACTAAGTTTGTGAAAAGAGCTCTTCACATATATATATATTTATATATGTGGTGTATCGCTGAATATAAGTGTCCTTTCCCACCCCTGGGGGGCAAGGGGGCGGGAGGGGGAGAAGGGGGGGGGGGACATTGTCCATGTTAGCCTAACATGGGTAATTCGCAGCGGGACGTGGGGTGGTAGACTCTCAAGCTGCACAACGACTGAACCGCCACCTGCCGATCTGTGAACTAACTAACCCGCTCGGATATACGACAAGGTCAGGGTCACTGGCCTACCCAACCACTTAGTCGCCCGAGTACCCGTCCCCTCAGGGCTAATAATATGCAAGTGGAGACACTACCTCGCCGGCTACCATGATCAACAGCTGCTCGAGTACCTCGAGTTTGGCTGGCCGGCGGACTTCACCGGGGACCAGGCTCCACTTCCTTCGAGCGCCAACCACAAGGAGGACCCAGCCCACCTGACCTCGAATTGGGACACGGTGCGCTCCTCGGTCCCTTCTCGACCCCACCCTTCACCCCTTGGGCGCAGACCAGCCCCGTGATGACCCGCCCTAAAAAGAACACCAAAGAGAGGCGGGTCATCGTGGACCTCAGCTTCCTGAGGGGTGCTAGCGTAAATGCTGGCATTAGGAAGGGCCAGTACCAGGGACGCCCCGCGACCTACACTCTCCCAGGCATACAAGACCTCGCCGATGAGGTGACTCGCCTTGCCAACACTTGCTACCTCTGGTCAGCCGACCTGGCAAGAGCATACCGGCAACTCCGTGCTTGCCCCCTCTCGGTCCCCCTTTACGGCATCACTCTACATGGACTCACATACTTCGACGTTGCGCCACCATTCGGGTGCCGCACCTCATCTTTGGCCTGCGCCCGAACGACCAACGCCATGGTATACCTCCTCAGACAGCGAGGACACCATGCACTCTGCTACCTCGACGATTTCGTTGGGGTGGCCACTTCCATCAAGAAAGCACGCGATGCATATGAGGATGTCATGACCCTCGCCAGCGAACTCGGAGTCGCTCTCTCTCACGGCTAAGTGCGTGCCGCCGACCAAGAGCCTCGAATGGTTAGGATACCTGATTTCGACAAGCGAGATGACAGTACGTATACCAGACATTAAGCTGGCCGATGTCCTGGCGGACTGTAGGCTATGGTCCACCGGTCGGAAGGCATCCCGGCGAGACCTCCAAAGGCTAGTTGGGAGGCTCCAGCACATAGCCCGCTGCGTTCAGCCCGCTAGACGCTTCATGAGTAGGATCCTGACGACTCTACGGGAGGCCCCGCCAACGGGGAAGCATGTCGTCCTCGGGGAGCTGGCGATGGACATTGCCTGGTTCCTCAGGTACACCAAGACCACCAACGGCATAGTCCTCCTCCACCCCAAACCAGCTAAGGAGTGGACAATCGAGTGCGACTCCACCCTCAAAGGGGGCGGGGCCTACTCCCCAAAGGGTTTCTTCTCGGAGGAGTACCCCCTCGCCCTGACCAACCGCGCATACAACATCAACCAGCTGGAAGCCATGAATTTGGTCGTCGCCCTCAACAGCCTCGCACCCTCCGATCCCCACAACCACACCATCGTCGTCAACACCGACAACCAGGCCTCGCAGGCAGTACTATCCTCGGGCGCCGGACGCGACCCAGTCCTCTGTGCCTGTGCCCGTGAGGTCTGGAGGTTCGCCGCCAACCACAGCTGCGTGGTCCAGGTAGTCCACAAGCCGGGTAAGGACCTCCTACTCGCTGACGCCCTCAGCAGGTGCCACCACGACCACACAGCCGACACACGAGCCCGCATCATGTGCATGGAAAAAGGCATCGATCGCATAAGAGTACACCACCGCCTAGACGATTATGGACCCCCGCTCTAGAACCGCCCCCACCCCTGGGAAGCTCGTCTATAATTGCCCCTCTCTTCCCAGGTGATCCGCACGAAGATAAGAAACACATCGTGAAGCTACTAGACACAGGACTCTCCGCGGGGCTCTTCAGGCTCATCACCGCCCCGCCCCGACATCCTTCACACTGCACAGCGTCTGAAGGGGCGGGGCACAGGCCTGCGCCAAGGCCGGGGCCCCGGCCGACGACGTCCGCGATCTCGGTGCCTGGAGGTCTGATGCCATGTACAGTTACGTCCCCAGAGAAGCGTTCTCGGCCGCCACACGGGCACTCTCTACCTTATTTGGTTGAGATTGCCGAAGTGTCCTGTTCTCCCTGTTCTTGAGCCTGTGTTTCTCTTGTTCTGAATAAATGCAAATTATACCACACCTGTCTCGTTGTGAATTGTCCATGTTAGCCTAACATGGGTAATTCGCAGCGGGACGTGGGGTGGTAGACTCTCAAGCTGCACAACGACTGAACCGCCACCTGCCGATCTGTGAACTAACTAACCCGCTCGGATCCCTGCTGGGGCGACCCCACCCTACTCCAGCGCCGACCCTGCTGCCACCTATCGCATTGATTTCGCATCATACGAAACCAACCTGACCGCGCGCACGCGACTAACCATCAGTCGTCGCTCGGATACCAACCCGCCCACTACACCCAGACTGATTCAGCCGCCGCCCACCCCTCAACTACATAGGGACAGTAGCTCGCGGCGGTCGGTTCGGTAGGGTTGAGATTGCCGAAGTGTCCTGTTCTCCCTGTTCTTGAGCCTGTGTTTCTCTTGTTCTGAATAAATGCAAATTATACCACACCTGTCTCGTTGTGAATTACACAATTATATGATCATATAAATTTAAGTGTTGCGGTGATCATGAATATTACTAATTTGTATGAACTACATAATTATTAGTCATGGACGCAAGTTATAACATTATTGAAAACAAAAGATAGACTTTTTATTCTATGCTAATTTTAATTATAATTCTGCTGTGTATCATGACTATTATTAATTTAGGTGAGCTATTCGTGATGCAAGCAAAAAGGAGAAGGAAAATGAAAAAAAAGGAGAAAGGGAAAGAGAAAGGAAAAATAAGAAAAGCGTGTTGCATTCAGCCACCCCCCGCTCCCACCTCAGCCACATTGTGAGCAAGCAAACAAAATAGTAAAAACATAATATCAGTTGTTATGGAACCATGATTTAAATTTCGCTCCGATCATAAAATGATTATTTTCTATGGAATACACATAATAATAAACATACACATCGTCGAAAGCAGGATAATGAATTTTACCATTTCATAATTGTAATCTTAATTTCGCTGCGAGCTAATCAGGTTGGAGAGCTTACCTCGTTTGGTACCTAATTTGACCCCCGGTTCAATTACGAAGGTCGAATTTGATATAGGATTAATGTGCAGGTTCACAACTATAGTTGTGGCACACTGAGTTTGGGGATGTTTGCATATTGGAATACATCACTAGAAAGGAAAACATTATATCTAATTTCCTGAATATTTCCAGTATATTTAGTTGGGACCGGATTTAGTAAATTAACAGTGAATATTATGAATAATTTACTCAATGCGGTCCCAACTAAATGTCCTGGAAATATTCAGAAAAATTACATACATTTTTCGGCTTTCTAGTGATCTATTCCAATATGGAAACATCCCAAAACTCAGTGTGTCACACCCAAAACTGTCAAACTGCAAATTAATCTTAAATAAAATTCGACCTTGGTAATTAACTCGGTGGTCAAATGACCCCCAAAGTTAAAACGAGGTAAGCTCTCCAACCTGCTAATAATCTGGCGGTTCAAATCATTGACTCACAACAAAATTAAAATGACTTGCAATTCAAATAACAATATGGACTTACTACGCTTGCCAGTTCTACTAACACATTTTCTTTTAAATACAGAGCTAATAATTTGGCGATTTTTGGTACCACGTTTAATTCTGTTAAATAACGGGCTAATACTTGATCCATTTGCACTGTACACAAAATGGAAGAAGAGATTGTGTCGCATTGCATCATGGGATGGTCGATCATATAAAGTCGCTGTCCTAAAGGGCACAGTGGTGTGCTGGACGCCGACTGGGCAGGGCGGCTATTCGCCAGTTATGTTTATGGGGGCAGTTTATATCGGGGATCAGCCTCTCGTGGGAGACATTGGCATTTTTGCACAGAACAGCTCTTTGGTCATTAACCTCCGCCTCCCCCCCCACTCCCACGTCCACCCATCCCACAGTCACATACACATCCATCTCCCCCCTCTCATGTCCACCCACCCCACAGTCACACACACCCCCGTCTCCCCCCTCCCACGTCCACCCACCCCACAGTCACACACCCCTGTCTCCCCCTCCCACGTCCACCCATCCCACAGTCACACACCCCCGTCTCCCACCTCCCACATCCACCCATCCCACAGTCACACACACACCCGCCTCCCCCTCCCACGTCCACCCATCCCACAGTCACACACACCCGTCTCCCACGTCCACCCTCCCACGTCCACCCATCCCACGTCCACTCGTCCCACAGTCACACACACCCCCGTCTCCCCCTCCCACGTCCACCCACCCCACAGTCACACACACCCCCCGTCTCCCCCCTCCCACGTCCACCCATCCCACAGGCACACCCCCCCCCCCCCGTCTCCCCCTCCCTCGTCCACCCATCCCACAGTCACACACCCCCCGTCTCCCCCCTCCCACGTCCACCCATCCCACATTCATGCACACCCGTCTCCCCTCCCAGGTCCACCCATCCCACAGTCACACACACCCGTCTCCCTCCCTCCCCTCCACGTCCCACCGATCCCACAGTCACACACACACCCGTCTCCCCCTCCCACGTCCACCCATCCCACAGTCACACACACCCGTCTCCCCCTCCCACGTCCACCGATCCCACAGTCACACACCCCCATCTCCCCCTCCGACGTCCACCCATCCCACAGTCACACACACCCCCGTCTCCCCCTCCCACATCCACCCATCCCACAGTCACACACACCCGTCTCCCCCTCCCACAACCACCCATTCCACAGTCACACACACCCGTCTCTCCCTCCCACGTCCACCCATCCCACAGTCACACACACCCCCGTCTCCACCTCCCACGTCCACCCATCCCACGTCCACCCACCCCACAGTCACACACACCCCCGTCTCCCCCATCCCACAGTCACACACACCCCCGTCTCCCCCCTCCCACGTCAACCCATCCCACAGTCACACACCCCTGTCTCCCCCTCCCACGTCCACCCACCCCACAATCACACACACCCGTCTCCCCCCTCCCACATCCACCCACCCCACAGTCACATACACCCCCGTCTCCCCCCTCCCACGTCCACCCATCCCACAGTCACACACACCCCCGTCTCCCCCTCCCACGTCCACCCATCCCACAGTCACACACACCCCCGTCTCCCCCCTCCCACGTCCACCCAGCCCACAGTCACACACACCCGTCTCCCCCTCCCACGTCCACCCATCCCACAGTCACACACACCCCCGTCTCCCCCTCCCACGTCCACCCATCCCACAGTCACACACACCCCCGTCTCCCCCTCCCACGTCCACCCATCCCACAGTCACACACACCCCCGTCTCCCCCCTCCCACGTCAACCCATCTCACAGTCACACCCCCCCGTCTCCCCCTCCCACGTCCACCCATCCCACAGTCACACACACCCCCGTCTCCCCCTCCCATGTCCACCCATCCCACAGTCACACACACCCCCGTCTCCCACTCCCACGTCCACCCATCCCACAGTCTAACACACACCCGTCTCCCCCTCCCATGTCCACCCATCCCACAGGCACATACGCCCGTCTCCCCCCTCCCACGTCCACCCACCCCATAGTCACCCCCCCCCCCCGCGCCTCCCTCCCCCCCCACACCCCCGGGCCGGATGCGGTGGCCTATTTGGTAGAGCTCGGGCCTCGCGTTCGGAAAGTCGGGAGTTCGGTTCCGGGTCGAGTCAAACCAATGACTTTATAATTGATACTTGTCGCTTCCTATCCTGGCGTTCGGCATTAATAGGATATTGCAATGAATGGTTAGCTCAGTGTCAGGATAATGTGGTGGAGTGTGCTATTAGGTCATGGTGACGGGGACCTGATTTCCCGGGGGGCAGCACTATAAAGTTTCCATGAGTGTGCAATGTCACAAGTCGGTGCCCGTGCTGATATGACCATATATGTTCCTAGGACGTAAAACTCCAACAACCAACCTCCACATAGTGACTAGGTGGGCCCATGGGTGTGTACCAGTGTGAGACCCCAACTGTTGGCTTAATGCCAACAACAGTGGGCAGCTATGAAGAATACACCGCCAGTTAAGCTGGAAAGTACCTGACTAAAGTGGTTCCAGATTCTGCCGATAAATGTCACTAACTTACCTGGTGGGGTGTAATCCATGTGACAAGAGCGGCTTTGAAATTCCAGAAGAAAATATACAATATAGTTGTATTTGAATATATACATATATATTACAAGGATAAGAGTTTGATGCCTGTTGCAATATGAATATCTGAATATAATCAATCATTTTATTATTGTTCCAAGCATTCTTTAAGGCCCTGTCACACTACGACGTTTCCCACCAACGTGCGTGGACGTGTTGCCTTTTTGGTCAAAACGTTGGAACACTCGGGACGCGTTACCGGCACGTTACCAGCGCGTTACCGGCGCATCGGTACACGTTGAGGGATAGCAACATGTAAATGGACACATCGGTGGCGGCGGCGTGCGTCTGGTCACGCCGATCATCTTGTGCTTGCACAAAGCTTTTGACATGCGCCGACGCGCGCCAACATGTTGGATCACGCGTTACCGGCGCGTTGGCAGGACGTGGACCCACGTTACCAGCGCATTGCCGGCCCGCTCGAACCACGTTGAGCAAGGTCCATCAATGCTGGGGATTTTTCGCCAAACTGCGTTGGACGTGTTGCTGGCGCGTCTTGACGTGTTGCTGGCGCGTCTTGACGTGTTGCTGGCACATCTTGATGTGTTGCTGGTGCGTCTTGATATGTTACTGGCACGTCTTGATGTGTTGCTGGCACGTCTGCTGCACGCCTAATAACACGCTGTTAACACGCTGATGGCACGCTGGGAACCCACTGGCGGGATGTTGACACTTTGTTCCGCCGCACGTCGAATCCCGGTGGCCACATGCTCATAGCACGCTACTAACACGCTGCGCCCCGTCAAACTTTCTCCCAACATGCCGAAGAGTTGGACATTTGTCGACGGGTTGCAAATATTTTGCTCGTTCCCGGCATGCCGGTGAAAAACGTTGTAGTGTGACAGGGCCTTTACAGAGATATAGCATGTGAAATCATAGGCAGTTGGGGAATGTACCCTACTAGAGCGGTTCCAGATTCTGCCGAAAGACATCACTAGCTTAACTGGTGGGGGTCTATTGTAGTCCTGTGTTGGCTTCAGGTGAATTCAACTGCACACATATATGGACATTCAGGTTCATATATCTATACTGCTGGCGGCAGTCTATGGTGGAAGCCCCTTATAATTGTATACCATTTCTACATGCGCTTAGCAGTTCATTTAAAAAAAACATTTTTATTGAGGCTGTATTTATATTGTCCATAGCATATAAGCCCGGGTACCCAGGCTTGTTTTCAATGCTGGCCAGTTGTAGTGTTGGTGTTATCTTACCACACAGTAGCTGCTGATAAGTTATTTGATTGCCTGCATTTCAGTAGCAGATAGATAATTGGTTGGTATGGTTAGTAGCCTATGTTATATTTTTTTTATTTTCCTGGCATATACGTATTTTATTTTGTTCTACTCTTATTACTAGACTAGCCTACTCCTATTTACATATCATAGGCTTGTACCTAGCTGTGGGGTGTGTTATCTGGCTACTCTTGGCATGGTTACCCTCCATTGGGCGTCCATGTCCAAATATATAAGAAGCTCTTATGAAAGTACATCTATATAAATAAAAGCGATTCTGTGTGAGTTTGTTAGTCTGGGTGTTCGTAAAAAGGCCCTGTTCCCTTACAATGATCTCACATGTGATAGTTATATTTTATAGCTGTTATTGTTTATTCCACTAAATTGTGTACTCATTAAAAAGTGTTTTTAAACAAAATTATTCTAATTAAGCCATTATAAAGAAAGGAATAAGTGAGCATTGGTGTTTTCGTTTGTCTGTGTGTTCGCAAAAGGGGACACTGGGGCCTTACAATGATCGCAAATTGATTGTGATAATTATATTTTATAGCTTTGATTGCTCACGCCAATACATTATTTACTCATTACAATTCTGGTCATACTTGGAACTCCCCGCAAACCCATCGCAGCCACTGCCATCTTCCCTATTTTACTAAGATGGCTCACTCAGCCTGTACTGTGTAATCAAAATGATCAAACCCACCACTTGGTGCGCTGGCTGTTCTTTTGGTTACACAGTTGCTATATTATATGTATAAATGTATATATGAATGTGAAAGATGTGTGATGATGGCGATGATGATGCTGATGCTGATGATGATGTGTATTTGTTCATAGCAATTTCATATTGATGTGTATTCATACTTACCTATCTCATGTATGAACTATAATATAATTGTATGTGTTTACATGTGAAACACCAACAAGCAGCTACACTACAAGGTGGCACTGCAAAATTTACATTACCACGGGAGAGATAGGGAGTGAGCCGTCTTAGTATTATAGGGTCTTTGGTCCAACCAACCACACTGCTAGATAAATCCACTAGAGAGGGTTGAGGGTTCGAATCCCCCACGACCAAGCCATCAGCAGTGGACAGTAGGAGAGCAGATCAATGTCGATTCCGATTAATGACACATACAATGTAACTAATGACATCTCATGACAAATAAAGCCCATTCTACCTCATGCTGTCTGTGTTTGTGAATTAGATTGCAGCTTGAAAACAGTGTATTCATGTTTTCATAAATAAAATATGTTTTCTTTTTAAAATGGCGTCATTATTATGGCTCAGTCCGTGGGCTTTAAGCAGTGGATCCTCCCAGTCATTTCAACAAGCCATCTTAATATTGAATACACTAGTGTGTGAGGATGTGAGGAGTGGTTGTGGGATGATTTTGTGTGTTGTTGTTTTACGTCCTAGCAACATCTAAGGTCATATGAAGAAGGGTACCGACTTGTGACAGTGCGCATTCACGGTGACTTTATAGTGCTGCCCCACCGGGAAACCAGGCCACCAGCACCAAGACCTAATATCCCACTCACTCACCCCACATTATCCTGACACTGCACCAACCAGTCCTTGCCCTATCCTAGTAATGTCAAGCACCAGGCTAGGTAGCGACAAGTATACATTCTTATGTCATCAGCTTGACTTGACCAGGATTCGAACCCACAAACTCATAGGTTTGGATCCCCCGATGTCCCAAAACAGGGGACGGACGCTCACCTCACTCGGCTACCCCGTCTGGTTGGTGAGGGATGATATAATGATTCTTATTGACACATTTTGATCGATGATCAGGTTATAGAAGGCATCCACCTTACATTCCTCCACTCAACAAGCTGCGTCCCCGCGCCATCTGGCAGCCAATCAGCACAGACAAACTCAATGAAAGACAAACAAACAAATACATAAATAACAACATCAAATAATCCGCATTTTAATGTTGTCAGCAACTTTGAAGCCCAAATGTTAAAGTTGCATAGTCCGATGGTTTTGAATTTCTATATTTTTTCTGAGATAAATATATTAGATCGCTCACTAGTATCTACTTTACATTGGTTCAAAAATACTTTTATTTTAAATGGTAAACTTTTTAGATATTTTGAGTGCAAACATGGAAAATTAGTTTTTGCAAGGTTGCCAAAACTCTGGCACCATTGACTTCTGCAGTAACAGGTTCTGTTAAATTGCCTTCTACGCAGAAACAAATGCTTAATAAGTGCATCAGTATCTAAGTTAGATATGTAAAATCAAATCTAGATAATTGGTTTGGCTTTGAAAATTTGATATTTCATCGGACTATGCAGGTTTAACCATTGTGAGTTGTAGGCATATCTAAAACAATAAAAACAAAAGACATGCAAGAAAAACAATTGCTTTAATCAAATTCCTACAAAGATTATTTGGTTGAGAAGGACACGACAACAACACAGCTATGGAAGCAGTTGTTAGGATTGAAGATAAACACTTTCCATGAATGTTATCTTTTTTTCTACCTGCGTTATTTAGTCTGTTAAATAACATGTTGAACATTCCCACTGATTCTCGTAGTGACTGCCTCAGCACATACTATGGGATGCTCATCGTTTGGTATAGACTTTTCCTTGTCGTGACATTATAATATTTACAATCTTGCGTAGCATATTAAAGCTGCATAGTCCAATGAAATATCAAATTTTCAAAACCAAACCAATTATCTAGATTTGATTTTACATATCTAACTTAGATACTGATGCACTTATTAAGCATTTGTTTCTGCGTAGAATGCATTACTGAGTCAATTTAACAGAACCTGTTACTGCAGAAGTCTATGGTGTCAGAGTTTTGGCAAGCTCGCCAAAATTAATTTGAGATGTTTGCACTCAAAATATCTCAAAAGTTTACCATTAAAAATAAAAGTAACTTTGAACTAATGTAAAGTAGATACTAGTGATCGATCTAATATATTTATCTCAGAAAGAATACAGAAATTGAAAACCATTGGACTATGCAACTTTAACTACACAATTAAAGGGAACATTTGTTTCACATAATGATCTCAGTTGTATCAGAGAGCGTGTATATAAACAGATGAGAGAGACAACTCCCGCGAAAATCGGTAACACAGGCTACAGTGGCGTTCCTGGCGGTTAGTGTTGAACAAGCTTTGAGTTTGATGGTACGTGCAGTGCAAAACATTTGTTTTTATTCAAAATTAATAGAAATGCAGAAGCCTAACCGTATCAATTTAATATAATCCTTTTGGTAAACATGTTTTCTATATGTGTTCCAAGGGGTTTGTGTCTATCTCATGTGGTTTTAGAGATATTTCACTTTTTCTGTATGAAGATTGCTCACCGCCATTGACAATGCCTTGAGTTTGCCGTAACGCGTAGTGAAAAAAACGTCAGTTTTATTCCAAATTAATAGAAATCCAGAACCCTAACCATATCAATTTAAGATAATCTTGTTGGTAAACATGTTTTCTATGTGTATTCCAATCAGTTTGTTTCTAGGTGTTTGTAGTTTTAGAGATATTTAACGTTTTCTGTAGGAAGATTGCACACCGACCATTGACAATGCCTTGAGTTTGCCGTACGCGAGTAGTGAAAAAACGTCAGTTTTATTCCAAATTAATAGAAATCCAGAACCCTAACCATATCAATTTAATATAATCTTGTTGGTAAACATGTTTTCTATGTGTATTCCAATCAGTTTGTTTCTAGGTGGTCCAGTTTTAGAGATATTTCACTTTTTCTGTACGAAGATTGCTCACGGCCATTGACAATGCCTTGAGTTTGACAGCTGGGTCATGTACTGTTCAACAACCACCACTTGGAGCGCCACAGTCGGCAGTTGTTACACGGTCTAGTATGGGAGTTGTCCCTCTCATCTGTTTATATACACGCTCTCTGATTAGGTCAAACAAGTACAGTAAAACCTCTCTAAATCGACCGACCATGGGACCGACTTTAAATGGTCCATTTAGGGAGGTGGTCAGCTTAGGGAGTCTTTTTTAATGCTACAATGGTATTGTAGTAGTCTGCACTGACCTCTCAGTCAAGTAACCACACAGACAGGTAGATGTGGGTAGTGTGGTGATATCAGGGAGCCTAGTTGGTGTAATGGTTAGCACACTGGCCTGGAATGCAAAGAGATGTGGGTTCAAGTCCCGCTCTAGGCGCAATATTTCCCATTTTAATCCTTGCCTTTGTATTGTTTGTTTGTTTTAACGACCCCCCCCCCCCCCCCCAGCACAAAAAGTAGACATCAGCTGTTGCGGGTTTCTTCTTTGCCTTTCTATCAGCGTCCTTCTCACCATTCTTTCCCATCATTCATCACAAAAAGAAAGCTTGTTCTATTTAACGACGCTTCTAGAGCAAATTGATTTTCATCATCGGCTATTGGACATCAACCACATGGTCATTCGGACATATTTCTTTGGAGGAAACCTGCAGCCGCCACAAAGGCTACTCTTTCCGATAAGCAGCGAGGGGTCTTTTATATACGGTTTCCCACAGACAGAACAGCACATGCCACAGCCTTTGATTAACCAGTTGTGGACCACTGGTTGGAATGTAAAATAGGTTCATGCATCACGTGATATTCAATATAGTTAACATCCTCCATAAACCATTACACAAACAAGATACTCTGAAAAAAAAGTAAACAACGTGTGTAAATACCTATATATATCTGTAACACTTATGGTCGGAACACCAATGCTTACAGAAATATCAATATATATATATATATATATATATATATGAATAAAAAAAAGACAACAAAGGCAATTTTATTGACTGATATTCGCTCTATTTCCAAGGGCAAAACAAACTTACCTTCTCTGTCCGTCATTAAATATTACATCGTATTGACAAAAATCGAGCACATTCAGGGATTATCGAAGGAAGCCAGGCAGTTCCCTATGTTATCGACCACGTGACCAGGCATCCCCCTATGTTATCGACCACGTGACCAGGCACTGCGCATGCTCCGTCTCATCGGATCAATGATCGGAGTCGTTCGCGAGCGGCCTCCACAAATACAAGCAGAGTCGATGCAGTCGATTGCCTGATCGATGCTAATGGTGACTTGTGGTGTGGTCGAACAGGAGTGTTAGACTGTGGGAAGTTTGCTGGGGTTTTACGTCCTAGAGAGTGTGCGGACATCAAGTTTGTTTGTGTGTTTGTTTGCTCGAATTTGGCAACATCTAAGGTCATATCAGGCGGAGGTACTGAGTCATGACAGTGCACACTCATGGCAACTCTATAGTGCTGCCTCACTGGGAAATCAGGATGCCAGAACCATGACCCGATATCCCACTCAGTCACATTATCCTGACTCTGAGTTAACCAGTCCTTATCCTATTAATGCTGAGCGCCAGGCTTGGAAGCGACAAGTATCAATTTTAATGTCATTGGTTTGACTGGACCAAGAACCCAACTTTCAACCTTCTGCATGCGAGCGCCATGCTCTACTGATTAGCCCACTGCACCCAGTGGACACAAAGAACAGCGCTTGTTGCGGTGGGAAATTTTGATCTCGGATGATTGGTCTTCCTCATTCCACTGCTCCTTGCACTATCCTAATAATGCAGAGCGCCAGGCTAGGAAGCAACAAGTATCAATTGTTAAGTCAGTGGTTTGACTCAACCAGGTTTCTAACCCATGATCTACCAACACAGGAGATGGACGCTCTAACTCATGTGGCCATCCCGTCTGGTTCACACACTTGTATTATGTGATGTGTAAGAATTACACAAGTATTAATATCAGATGTTCGGTATTTCATCACCACTGTTTGATGTTACCTCATTCAGCAACTTCACACGCCTCGACTGGTGGCGCCACAAAAGTGCACCCACCACACTAACCACTCCTCACCTCCGATCAATATACCATTTCTATGACCAACTCACCCTCTGATGGTAGTGGCGAGAACAAATGTTGTGGGTAGCATTCCGCTGTTCGGGATACTCTGTGGTAAAGGTCTTATAGAGGATTTCCACCACCAACCTGCTCTCTAATAGTCTGGCAAAAACTAACCTGAATACATTGTGCAATACGTCTATAGACAAAGGTCTCCTAATGTATTTCCAACACGAATCTGTCCTCTGACGGCAGGGGCAAGTACTAAGGTTGCAAATAACAGTAAACTGAGTGGACAAAATCCCATAAACGATTTCCGCTCCGACATGCCCTCTGGTGGAAATGGGTAGAACTACTAGTGGTGTTGTCCATATTGCTTTGGCAATATGGGTAATTCGGGACACAGCCGGAACCGACCCCTCCCCTATTCACCCCTTAATACTACACCTCCCCCCCCTCCCCCTTTATTCATAGGCGCCATACCGTTTAACTCCATGTGGTGACACCGGCGCGCGCGCTGGAGCCACCGCCTGTACCCAGTGACCCGTCTCTGACGTCACTTCCACCCCCACACCGCCCCATCGGCACTTCTCCTCCAGATGCCGGACCAGCACGACCACTTTCTCACCGAGCCACCCAACCCTACTTTAATGACTTAAAAACATAAGGGTTGAGGCCTGGGTCATCCAGAGACTTCAGACCTACTTGTTCCTATTGATATTGATTGACCTACCTGATTAATGATTTCTTGTATCAGATACCTTATTGACTTCATTGATTGACCTACTTGTCCCATTGACATTGATTGACCTACCTGATTAATGACTTCTGTACCCTATACCTTATTGACCTCATCGATTGACCTACTGATTCACGATTCCTTGTACCCTATACCTATTGACTTCCCCCTTTTCAGTCTAATATAATTCCATACTATGTAGTTCCGTCTTTTGTCCTGAATTATATAGTATTGTTGTGGGGGTGATGAAAATGGGAAATATTGCGCCTAGAGTGGGACTCGAACCCACATCTATTTGCATTCCGGGCCAGTGTGCTAACAATTACACCACCTAGGCTCCCTGATATCAACACACTACCCACACCTACCTGTCTATGCGGCTCCTTGCCTGAGAGGTCAGTGCAGACCCCTACAATCGTCCCCCAGGAATTGTAAGTCTTTTAATGCTTAAAATTACATACATACAGGCAATGGAACACACTTACATATGCAGAGTTCAACAACTATACAGCGCGTAGCTTGTACAGGATCATGGTCACAGCAACCAGTGTCGTGGGGTGATGAAAATGGGAAATATTGCACCTAGAGCGGGACTCGAACCCACATCTCTTTGCATTCCGGGCCAGTGTGCCAAACATTACACCACCTAGGCTTCCTGGGGCCATATGCATGTGTCGGGGTTAGCGCTGCGAAGCTGGTTTTCGGCGGGTTTACCGGGTTAGCGGCGAAAACTCTGTATGTATGTGTCGGCGTTAGACAAACACCACAAGCTTAAAGTCGCCTGCACTAACCCCAAGCCATAGGCTGGTTAACGTCGATGTTAGGGACCGATTATGTCCAAATCTATTCAATGCGATCATATTTAACAGAATTACATAAGCAATATGTGAAATTTTATCAATTTAACCCTAAATTCGAACCGTTATTAACGATGCCGCCCCATTGGCGGCGATATTAATAATGTCGAATCAACGAATGTAAAGTAAACAAATCGCCGCGGCAGCGACGTTGATATCCATACTGCCAACGCCGCCGCATCGGCGGCAATATATTAGGCCCAAATCTATTCAATGCGATCATATTTAACAGAATTACATACTCAACCGTTATTAACACATAACGCCGCATTGGCGGCGTTATGCACATTGTCGAACCGACGAATGTAAAGTAAACAAATCGCCGCCGTCGTAACGACGTCGATATCCATACTGCCAGAATGCCGCCGCATCGGGGGCAATATATTAGGCCCAAATCTATTCAATGCGATCATATTTACCAGAATTACATACGCAATAAGTGAAATTATATAAATTAACCCTAAAATCGAACCGTTATTAATGCATAACGCCACATTGGCGGAGTTATGCACATTGTCGAATCGACGAATGTAAAGTAAACAAATAGCAGTGCTCGCCGGCTACAGGCTCACCACTTAGGCTGATACGTTAACTAACCCCGCCGCGCTTTGGACACATACATACCCCGTGACACATCTGGAACACCGGCATTAGATAACCCAGGACCCGCCTTTAACACCGGAGCCGATAAAATGTTGCTCATACATATGGCCACTGATATCAACATACTACCCATGCCTAGCTGTCTCTGTGGCTCCTTGCCTGATAGGTCAGTGCAGACCACTACAGTATAATCACCATCCAACTACCTATCCCGATGACACTAAAATAACTAGTAGTGTGAGTAAACCTAATATGTGCAGAATACTTTGTGGATAACTATCATAGACGATTTCCACCTATGAGCTGTCCTCTCACCTCTCATTGTTGTTGCAATAACTAATCTGAATACAAGTACATTTAGACCCTACCTCGGTTACCAATATTTCTCTATTCTATACACTACCTATACATTTACCTCTATTACATAGATTTACATTATATTAGAGATAATTGTGCAGGAGTATCTTCGAAAAAGTCTCATACATGATTTGCACTGTCATAGATGAATTCAATGTGAATCACAAACAATTGGTGTTCCTCAGTCGAGCGGTCCTTGTGTTATCCTACTGATTTGAATAAGGGAAGCCGGAGACCTTGTGGGAGGAAAGATTCATTTGATTTCGCAGTGTTATGAGGTACAACAGGGTTGTGGGGGGGGGGAGCGAGTTGATGGCATTGATGTCAAGGGGAGCCTCCTGGATCGATTGGTGTCCTAAGGCCGCCAGAGCCGACCCCTACAAAGTAGTCCTTAAAAAAGAGGATGCGTGGGTGTGGTAAAATCTTGAGTGTCCAACGGCCAGGTGAATCCGAATGGCTGGTAGGGGTAGGGAGGTTTCTAGGTCAGTGATGTTCGTCTTTCCTGCTGGGGTTGTGGTGGGTACCTGGCTCCCCTAATCGAATCAACCACAATTCGGAAATTATGCATCAATGCCTCAACCGGGCAACGTGGCCTAATCAATAGAGCATGGGCCTCATGTGCGGAAGGTCGGTAGTTTGGCTCCGGGTTGAGCCAAACCAATGACTTTAAAATTGATACTTGTCGCTTCCTAGCCTGGCGCTTGCCATTAATAGGATAGGACAAGGACTGGTTAGCACAGTGTCAGGATAATGTGACTTAGTGGTATATCAGGCCATGGTGCTGTCAGCCAAATTGCCCAGTGGGCCAGCACTATAAAGTCACCATGAGTATGCGCTATCACAAGTCGGTATGACCTTAGATGTTGCTAGGATGTAAAACAACAACCAACAACAACACCTAATGCCTATATATTCTGCATCCGGTGTAAGGTCACTAGGACGTGAACTTTAGATAAATAGTACTGTTTATGACCTTTAATAATCTGAAATGTCAGACAGCTCTGAACCGATATGAGGTGGCAGCCGTTTTGAATATTTTTAATGAAAAGCAGAAATTATCATGCAATATTAAATTCAAAGTAAATTGTGATAAATATTATGGTAGTTTGCACTGACCTCTCAGACAAAGAGCTACGTAGACTTGTATCCGTGGATATGGTGAGTGGATCAGGGAGCCCAGTTAGTGTAATGGTTAGCTAGCGAAAAAGACAATTTTAAATCGGGTACAATCTCAAACCACGAGAGCAGGACCATGTTTTTTCCGTCAGTGCTGAAGCACAGGTTTTCTGGAGATTGTTCAAGTCACACAAATTGGTACACAAAGTGTATATTATATATATATATATATATATATATATATATATATATATTCATAACGTTATAAGTATCGAACTGAGATAAAAATAGCAATTTTGTAATAACCTAACGGGAAGTACAAATGGTTCTGTGCTATATGACAAGAACGAGTCAAATGTGAGCCACAATCCTCCGCCTTATTTGTATATTAGTTCATGTCTAACGAGCGACTGGTTCTTAAGCCGTGTCTACACAGGCAATTGTAAAGCGAATTAGACAAAGCGATTTATATGAAGCGAAGTAGTGGCGCATTTACACGCGCTGAGTTTGAAGGCAGAAATCAAGATCTGCGCATGAGCAAGTCCATACAAACCAGCGCCAGTTCCGGTTAGTCAACGTCACCAGGAGAGAGTGTGGGTTCGACCTAGATCTGTTTTGACTGAATTGTATTGTTTTGGAATGGTCAAAACTTCTGTTGGGCAAAATATCTGTGCACAGCTAGCAGTTTCATAGAACAAATTTACCGGAAAGTCAACAAACTCAGGTCTCGACTGTGACGTCCTTAATCCGCCATTTCTAAACTGCTACCGTTTACACAGGCAATATGGGCCGACTTAAGCTAGTTCACTTCATATAAACTACCTCGCGAGGTGGTTTACATAAAGTGAATCATATGAATCGAATCAGCCCTAATTCACCTCAGAGTCGCGTTTACATGGCGAATGTGAGGCGAACTAGGCAAGGCGCTTTATTTGAGGCGTTTTAACTCGCCCATGTAAACACAGCTTTAGATACATTGGTTCTCTATAGACCTATTTTATATAACGTCAGCATGGGTATTTAGGTCAGTGCGCGCGCTGCTTGGCTGCAGGACACACACTGCCACACTGCAAACTCAATGGCCCTGAGCAATCTTCATACAGAAAAAGTGAAATATCTCTAGAACTACACCACCAAACAACAAACCGCTTGGAACACCTACAGAAAACATGTTTAACAAACAGATTACATTACATTTATATGGTCAGGGTTCTCCATTTCTATTATCTTTGAATAAAATAGACGTTTTGCACTGTGCGTACCGGCAAACACAATGCATTGTCAATGGCCAAGAGCAATCTTCATACAGAAAAAGTTAAATTAAATAAATATCTCTAAAACCACATCACCTAGAAACAAACTGCTTGGAACACATATAGAAAACATGTTTAACAAACATATTATATTACATTTATGAGGTTAGGCTTCTGCACTTCTATTAATTCAGAATAAAATCGACGTTTTGCACTGTGCGTGTCGGCAAACTCAATTGCAGTGTGCCTTCGTGCTGCAGCCAAGCTGCGCGCGCATGCACGATGTTTACACGATGGTCATAATTAGAAGTTCCAGTTTTAGGATCTTCGTTCTCTTTAGCAGAATTCAAAATATAGACGGCTGCTATTATGACTAAGGTGGTATTTTTGTACTTCGAGCTGCATAATCCCACGAAAGCATCAAGTTTGCCAAAATCAAAACTGACAAACACCGTCCAGGCTGAAATGAAACCATGACATTTGAGCTGAAGCTGCCATCATTACGATAATCAAATACAGGTTTGTTTACACCGAAGCTGCTGATGCGGATTCCGAGGGACACCAGTTTGCGAGGGACACTTCCATTCAAATGCATTGTTAATGGCCGTGAGCAAATCTTCATACAGAAAAAATCAAATATCTCTAAAAGTACACCACCTAGAAACAAATCGCTTGGTACACATATAGAAAACATCTTTACCATGAATACTCTATTAAATTTATAAGGTTAGGGTGCTTGATTTCTATTAAATTTGAATAAAACTAACGTTTTGCACTGCGCGTTCCATCAAACTCAAGGCATTGTCAATGGTGGTGAGCAATGTTCATACAGAACATACAGAAAAAGTCAAATATCTTTCAAATTACACGATCTAGAAACAAATCGTTTGGAATACATATAGAAAACAACTTTACCAAAAACATTATATTAAATTTATAAGGTTAGTGTCGATGCTGTTCGATTTTGACGCATGTGCAGAAGCGATGTGTCCCTCACAAACTGGTGTCCCGCGGAATCCGCAACACTGCCACAAATGCTGCCCCACTCAAAATGGAATTGATCGACTTTAAGTGGAAGGCATAACAATAAATTTTATTTGACAGAAAAAAACTAAAGATTTTTGTATTTGCGCATGAATGCTTCATATCTAACTTCAATGCATGAAGGCCCTGTCACACCTCACCGGATTGGGGGAAACGGACAGAAACCAAACAAAGTCCGGTTTGTGTCCGTACAAGTTTTGAACATGCACAAAACTAGCACTTGATGCCGCCGGACTGACGTCTATGGTCCTTGCCCATTTTGAGTTTGTATCGTCCGTTGGCTATCCGTTCATGTCCGTTTTATGTCCGTATCATGTCTATTCATCCAGCAGCCTTTGACCCGACATCGCAACAGTTTGACACATTTTAATACATTTTGATACTTATCGCCCGGACTAGACAATTCTGTCCATTGCTCAATCCGGTAAAGCATGACTGGGGCTTTAAACATGTGTTGCCATGAAGAAGGGAATACTGCGTTAATTGAATAGTACATATTACTTTAAGAGCTTTGATGTGCTTACCAAAATTAATTATATATTTTTGCATTTGAAATTGATTCTGTTGTTATATACTTCAAACAAAGGTAGAGTAAATCATAACGATCAGCCTAACATATCGTAGTGGTCTGCGCTGACCTCTTATCCATGGATCAGCATAGACAGGTAGGCGTGTTTAGTATGGTGACATCAGGGAGCGTAGGTGGTGTAATGGTTGGCACACTGGCCCGCAATGCAAGGAGATGTGGGTTCGAGTCCTGCTCTAGGCACACTATTTCACATGATCATCCCCCCATGACACTGGTTCCGTGACCAGGATCCTGTACAAGCTACAAACTGTTTAATTGTTGAACCTACCCTTTGTATATATATATGTAAGTTTATTGTCTGTACTGTAATTGTAAGCATTAAAATACTTACAATTCCAGGGGGACGAGTGTAGTAGTCTGCCCTGACCTCTTAGGTGACGGGCCGCATAGACAGGTAAGCATGGGTAGTGTGGTGACATCAGGGAGCCTAGGTGGTTTAATGCTTAGTATACTGGTCCGGAATGGAAAGAGAGATGTGGGTTCGAGTCCCACTCTAGGCGCAATATTTCCAATTTTCATCACCCCGCTCACGACAATATCTATTTGAGAAAATAACACAAAGCTCAAAACCATCTGACTATCCAACTTAAAGAATTCTCGGAATGATTGATCTTTCGAGTACTTCGCAATGATTATGGTGCTAGTCATTGTCGGGAAATTGATTGAACTTGGTTTTGAAGTTGAACCCATCAATGAACTAAAGATACCATAAAATCACCTGAAGGAATGGCGATTGAGGTTAAGCAGTTAAGACAAAATGCCACAAAGGAAAGCGCAAACTTTAATTGCCACACTTGTGAAAATATGTTACCTCCAAGATCCAACTGTTGGCATTTACCACCACAATAGGCAGATCATATGCTTGAATAAATTAACCCCAATTCAGCTCTAAGCGCTGCCATATTGCATTGTGCGTGTTAGCGGAGGCTAACGTGTGTAGCAATATCGAGGCAATATCCTTCTCTGCTTTCGTCTTCTCGACTCTCCCACTAATCCATTCACTTGCTGTCCTGGCACCGTGCGGCCAACTTCACTTCCCCACCCACCAGCCCTCTTTCTCGGGGGGTGAGCGCTGATTTATCCTGACCTGCTTTCTGTGACTCCGGTGATCGATGCTGAACTGTTACTCAGTCATATCCGGCCATCAGTCATCCTAATGACTAGAACAACCAAGGTCTCAGTCACCCCACAAACTCCAGGTTCTCAGCCGCCACACACGATCATGATTACCGACCTCCTGTAGGTTTGATTTCGTTTTGAATCAATTTCACCTTTATATTTATATTAACCGTCTCGTTCTTGTGTCCGAGAGAGTGAATTAGGAAGTAAAGTAAAACTTGTATAAATCGATCGACCATGGGACAAACTTTAAATTGTCCATTTAGGGAGGAAGTCAGTTTAGGGAGCTTTTTTTTATCGTTACAATGGTATTGTATGGGCGATCATTTGGGACCCAAATAAAGTGATCAATAGAGGGGAGTGGTTGATCTGTGAAGCTGGTCAGTTAGAGAGGTTTTACTGTACAGTGAACCCCCGGTATAACGCACCCCGCTTTAACACGAACTCGGATATATCATGAATGTTCATTGGATCCAAATTCTTTAATTCAATGGTAATTTACAACATAAACAAGGACCCATAGACATGGACTTTATTCAAGTGAGTCAAGTATCTGTTTAGTATTCGTACAGGTTCAAAAGTCTAAATTGTGTCAAATCAGGTACTCTCAACTGTATCGCCTGTGGCCGTCTTCTTGTACGGATGGGTGGGCGGCTGAGTAAGGTGGCAGTTGTTGTTGCTTCGGTGGCTGGAGGCGTGGTGGTGAAGTCAGGACCTGACAGGCTGTCATTGACTGGAAGTGATGTCACAAATCTCGCGGGCGAGAGGTGGTTCACGAGAACTCTGGCAGGGGTCGTAGTGGGTTGGCTGGATCGAACCCACGTGGCACCACCGCAGCAGCTCATGTACACGCACAAATTACCCATTTTGACGAACCAACATGAACAATTCAGTAAACTGAACAAAAATGTAATGCGACTTCGCGATGACATTGTGTGGACCCAAAGGATGGCCGTATAATGGGGTTGCGCTGGAGTATTTTATTTAAAGGTCAATAATTGATTCCACATTTTGCCTCCAACTCAATTCAAAACTAAAATGAGGGTGAGTGATCCTACTAAGCTTGGCCATCAGGAACTATGTGTTTATGGGTTTAAAGTGACTCTGACAGATGTGGTCATATGGTTGGATCAGGTACTGTTAAGTGTTATTAGTGGTATTTTAGATGTATCTTATTGGAAGATCACACTAGCGTGTCCACCTGTGAATGTATGGGTCATCATATCGATCCTGCTAAAAGATTGTTATGTGAAAGTAATATTAATTCTCAATAATTCCACTTTTCTTGTGAAGAAATGGTTATGGAGCAATGACAAAAATATAGGAATATATAAAAATGAATCCCTTGAAGGTTTAACTGCAATGTTTAACCTGATTTTTGGATTGGCATTTGCAGGGTTTTGCGCATGAACTCCTCATATGGATGTTTAAATACAAATGTTTATATCCATAAGTTTCTGGAGCAGGACATAGCTTGGCCGATAGATTGTACACCTGTGTAGGTTAGAATCATCCGATCGATCCTGCTCAGCGGACAGATTTGTGCAGGGTAGGCAACTTTCCGTCCCAACCAGTGGTCCACAGCTGGTCCATCAAAGGCTATGGTAATGTGCTGTCTTGTCTGTGGGAAAGTGTATATAAAAGACCTGCTTATCGGAAAGAATAGTCTAGCTGGCAGCAGCGGGTTTCCTCAACAGAAATATGTCAGAATGACCAGATGTTTGACGTCCAATAGCCAATGATAAAAATCGATGTCTTCTAGAGGCGTCGTTAAATAAAACTAACTTTCCTTCTTGACATTATTAGCTGACTTTGAGTCGGCCTTGACCCGACCATTATGAGGTTGGCGCAATGCTTATTGAAAAGCAATGTCAATAGAGGCAATTACTTTTTTCTTCTCCATCGACGATTGTTGTGTGTGTGCCTGCTTTCATTTTGATTCACAAACGCTGAATGAGGTAGTGGGTGTAACTGGGTGGGTCTGAGGACAAATTTGGCAGGTCTTTGGTTGCCATGGTATTGAGGTAGGAGCCGCTGCAGTGTGGAGCCTTTTTGACATGCTTGTGTGTGTGTCTCTGTGCTGGTGGTGGTGGTGGTGCTGGGGGGAGGTGCTTTGTGGAAGGATTGACTGTAGCGATCAGTGTGTTGACGGATATTGGTATTGGTATTTTGGTCAGGGTTGGTGTGATTGATGTGACGCTGGTGCTCTGCATGTTCTAGATATGGTTATCATTTCGCAGGGGGGGAGGTGTTTCGCGGGGGGGGGGGGTCTGGAAATAATGCCTGGCGCTCTATTATGGGCGGTGGTTAAGAATAGGCATGGTAGATAGATCATTGCATTTCTGGTTGGGATAATTGATTCCTGGTTAACGTAGAGGATTTTCCGAGAACTAACGTGATAGTATTGCATGAATATTGAAAGCAGAGTCAGTTTGACAAATGAATAGATACATAATATATATATATATGTATATATATACATGTATATATATATATATATATATATATATATATAGATAGAGATAAACCCTTCATCACGCCTAATACGCTCTGTAGTCGTCCCCCCCCCCCATGTGGGGTGGGGATGGGCGACCAGCATGCAACTCGACCCCCTCTACTCAGGGCCGGAAAGATGTATATATACATATATATACATATATATTATGTATATGAACAAATGTGATTCCATTGATTATTATATATTATCTACCATGACCATTGCTCATCATAATGAACCGCACCCCGTGTACCATCGAATCACTCTCCGGAAGAACCATCCACTTGCAAGCAATAGAGCCTTGCTTTAAAAAAAAGCTATATAACCCACCACTGATTCTATCAACTCAATTTGCTTTATTTCTAAATGCGGATACATGCAGACAATATATATGTATATGAGTCACCCTCACGAAAATGGGCCAATTGGTGGTTTATTTAAGATGTTGGCGTCGCAATTCTTAAAGTATAGTGCATTTCTTTGTTTTATATTAAATTACCCTAGAAACAAATAAGGTTGTTGTATTTTCTCTACCTTTACATTCAGGATAAATTTAAGGACTTTGCAATAGCTCTGTCAATGCTAAACTATAACAATGACGATCGACGCTGACATCCAATGATCAACGCCGACAACTTTAACAGATGTTGGTGTCACAATTCTTAAAGTGTAGTGCATTTCTTTGTTTTATATTAAATTATCCTAGAAACAAATAAGGTTGTTGTATTTTCTCTACCTTTACATTCAGGATAAATTTAAGGACTTTCTAATACCTCTGTCAATGCTAAACTATAATTATGACGATCGATGCCGACATCTAATGATCGACGCCAACATCTTCCCCCAATTGGCCTCTTTTTGTGATCCTGACCCATATACATTCCTCCAGTGTGTGTGGTGCTTTGGGGGATGGGGGGGGGGGGGGCGCTGCCCACCAATTAACCTAACAGATGGGAGGGGGGGGGGGGTGCACCACCAATGTGCCAAGGAGGAATATATATATAGTATAATATGATGTTCCCCTTGCATTTATACTCGTATGATGCGCTATACATCATATATATATATGCTCTGAAATCTATGATGGGAATATAAACAAGGACACTATCATCTTCAGTTATATCTGTATCGTTGTTTGCAAACCACAGCTAGCGTATCCCAGTGATTAGTTCCAAGTTTGGCCACACCGGCGCCACCTGTCAGGGGCTCTGACCACTTATAAGCCAGCTGTGTCTGGTCATTATCGTCTCTAGACCCAGTCGGACGGTCAATTTTCTAAAATGCGATAAGCGCCGATCCAAAGAATGAGCTTGCAATACCAGTGCTCTTCATATATATAAAGAGCTATTCACGTATATATATATACATACATAATTAGATATACAATTTCTAGATTTTTTGTTTTGCTTTACGTCCTAACATCATCTAAGGTCATGTTGGTTGGTTGTTTGAATTTTTTTAAATGCGCACATTCACAAGTCAGTACCCATTCTGATATGACCTTAGATGTTGCCAGGACACACAATTCCAACAACCAGCCAACATGACCTTAGAATTTGGTAGAATGTAAAGCAAAAACAAACAAACAATCTAGAAATCGCATATATTATCTGCGCTATAGTGGTAACAATAACAATAACGATAAGACACAAATACAATTTGGAGTGAGTAATATCCTCTGGCTGGCCTCTAAGATTCCACTCTCTTTATTTAAAAGAAAAAAGAAAAAAATCAGCCAGAAATGACCAACCGGTAGTGGGACAGGAAGCACAGCTGACCGGCTACCTTTACTTAACTATCCCTACAGACAACTGTGCACCAAGTTGCTCTAACCACGTTGCACAGAACATTCCATAATCCCCAGATATTCAAGCCATGAAGCCCTCTGTTGCTTAGCATAATACTTGTATAAAGGTGGACTTTTATACATGCACATAATTTTGGACAAATAAAGTTTGTTTAATGACGCCTCTAGAGCACATTGATTTTTATCATCGGCTATTGGACGTCAAACATCTGGTCATTCTGACATATTTCTTTGGAGGAAACCTGCTGCTGCCACATAGGCTACTCTTTCTGATAAGCAGCAAGGGGTCTTCTATATGCATTTTCTCACAAATAGGACAACCACATACCACAACCTTTGATGAACCAGTTGTGGATCTCAGGTTGTAACGGAAAATAACCCAAACTGCAAATCTGTCCACTGAGCAGGATCGATCGGATGATTCTAACCTACACAGGTGTACAATCTATCACCTGAGCTACGTCCCTCTCCATAAACTTAAGGATATAAACATTTGTATTTATACATCTATCTGAAGAGTTCCTGCGCAAAACCCTGCAAATGCCAATCCAAAAATCAGGATAAACATCAGAGTTAAACCTTCAAGGGATTAATTTTTTTATATTCCTATATATTTTTGTCATTGCTCCATAACCATTTGTTCACAAGAAAAGTGGAATTAGTGAGAATTAGTGAGAATTAGTGAGAATTAAAATTACCTTCACATAACAATCTTTCATTTTACTAAAATCGTTGGATTGGCGTTTACAGGGTTTTGAGACTGAACTCTTGATCTATAGCATGTGTATACATGTTTATATATATTTTGTTGGTACATTAGTTGTTTAAGCAGGGGAAATTTCAATCGCGGACAAATGATCGACCTCGTATATGCATATATACAATTTATATATATATATATATATATATATATATATATATATATATATATTACACACGGTTGACATATTATGTAAAACCTCTCTATGCCGACCCCTCCATAAATCGACCACTCCCCTATATCGATCGCTTTATGTGGGTCCGAAAACAATACCATTTTAACCATATTCTAACTCCCTAAACCGACCACCTCCCTAAATGGACCACTTAAAGTCGGTCGCAACGTCGGTCGATTTAGAGAGGCGTTACTGTATATTTGTATATATTTTTTTGAATGAGATTTATAGGCTTGCTACAGTGCTTTCAAACCGACCAGATATTGATAATTCACCAGCCATAAACCGCGCACCCACATAGCGCTCAGTCATTCTAGATTCATGCAGAGCAGCAATGGACGCAGACTAGCGGGAGGAAAAGCATCAATAGCCCTGACGGACACGCGCCTAATGAGTGCCTAATAGCCTCGACTACCGCATGCCAATTAGCGCTGCTTTACAATAGCCTCGAAGCAAAGCGCCAAACCTCTTAAGCAATCAACATCCTGCTGTTGCCAAGCTCTAGCCTTCACCGCGTATAAACATTGCTGGTTTGTGAAATGGAAAATATTTTACCTGGATGGCCAATGAAGGTTGGCTGGTGGTCACCTGACCACTGTTAGATGAAAGATTCACCCCACAATTGTATTACGGGTGAACGACAACGCAATCTGAATATTGTCTAAAATAGCTTTAGTATGGAAAAGGAACTGCAATCTCTGGTTCCAGTATCACAGGGCTACTTACATCGGCACAGAGTTGGTGAAACAAGAGAGAATGCAAAAAGCCAAGATGGCAGTCATAGAAGGCTGTCGATTTCACTTTTAAAGTTCATTAGACTACATGTATACTTCTAATTTTTAACTCAAAAGTAGCGGCTAAATATGAAGACGTATATAAATATTATAATTTGCTTATTAAATTAAGAATGTATCAGTTATATATGGTTGTTCTTCACCCCTCCTGTGGCTACCCCAGCAGCACGGGGTGAATATTTTATCTAGACCACTACTACCTAGATATATAGCATCTTCCTTTGACAGAATAAAGATAAATAGCTATGTAATCATACCTTGTCAATATGTACTACAATGTTGGCGGTAACTTAAATATAAGTAAGTACACAAGGTTGTTAACGGTGAATGGTGCTGCTGTTGCAGCCCTGTCATGTGATGTCAATTTTGTCATATGCATCCTGTTGTAAAGTCTACCGCTCGAATCTGTGGTTGTGTAGGCAGGCTATAGTGAAATCAATACAGGCAAAGAGAAAGGAAGAGCATAAAATGTGAAAGAAGAGAGAGAGTCAAGCCCTCTGGTTTATTATTTATATGGTACATGGATTCAGTGTAGAGTATCACCCCACCCTATTCTCCCAATGAGAAACAAGCATTCTTAATCTTAGCTCTACAAATAGGGATCCATCATTCCTGGTCCCCATGGTTACCAGTGGGCTGCCCATCACCACAAACCTGTGTGGCTCCCCTGGCCACCACCTGCCTTGAGCCTGAGTGTGGTGATCCTGACTAGCAGAGGTGGGAGGGGGTAGGCTCTGAGTGCCCCTTACACACAACCCTGCCTCAATCAGGCACCACCAGCACCTACATATACACATACATGCACCTGGTCATGTATACCCGATCAATAAGAGAACATTTGCATTCCCCCACCAATGCATTAAATCGGAATATTTTACACTGTGATTCAGTGGAAGTAACTTCTTTGCTTTCCTCCAGGCCATCTTGTCCTTGGCAGCATCACACATGGCAGACTCTCCTCATTTTAGACTGCATGCGACTTGCTGTTTCCACAGAGTTCTTTTTTCCGCAGTGACCTCCAAGGATTTGGTATTGATGTTGCATACCTTCAGGTCACATTTGCAAACATCTTTCTAGCATAACTGACGATGTCCTACACCTCGAGATCCTGATGCCAGCTCACCATATAGTAGTAGGTCCTTCGGAATACAGCCACCATTCATCCTACAAACATGGTGCAACCAACGGAGATGGCGTTGGCGTAGTAGTGTGTACATGGATGGGATTCCCCCTCTAGATAGTACCTGATTGTTGGTGACTTTTTCTTGCCACTTGATTCCCTGAATCTTGTACAGACACCTTAAGTGGAGTACTTGTAGTTTGTGCTTTAGTGTAGAGTATGTAGTCCAGGATTCACTGCCATAGAGGAGAGTGTTGATGATCTGTGCCATGTATACCCATGGGTTGATGACTTAGGTATAATTGAGTTTACCGACTGGCTATGCAGGTATTGCAGGTATAGCAATACCTCAGGGAGTTTGACGCCCTTGCTTTGCAGAGTTGTAATCCACTGCCTTGTGGTACATTTCTTGACAGAACCGAACGCTAAGGGAGCAAACCCTAAACAGAAAACCATGTCACTGTGGCATCATTAAGCGTGTAAGGCGCGCATTGGTATACATCAATGTATGTCAATGTCCGTTGAGATACAGTGTCGCACATCAGGGGGTCAGCAAAGTTTTGTGCATGCACAAACTTTGGATTTTGCGTCCACCATACATTATGTAAGTGTTAGGCGTACGTCAATGTACATTAGACGTACATTAGTCAAACATTGTTCGCTACATTGCACTACATTGACCAACTTTAAAGGCAGTGGGAACGTACCATCTCCATACTGACAACGAATGGATAACGTATGCCTAATGTATGTCTAATGTACGTTTAGCGTTTCTCCAGCGTGTCTTGACATATGTAATGTATGACGTGTAGTTCTGGCGATCGAATAACGTATATAACGTTCACCAGCATTCTGTGAACGTACCGTGAGTGTAATTTGAGCATTTTTTACCAGGAGGTATGTTAGCCATACGTTGGTCATACGTTGGCCATACACCGTGTATACAGTATTTATATCTCCAACTTTGCCCCCCACACCGAAAAGTTTAATGCTTCTCGATGTAAAAAAGTGATTTTCCGCATTGGCGAGATACGTCGTAATGTGACAGGGCCATAACACACAATGCTATCCTCTTGCATGCACGTTTCTTTTCATTATTTCCCAATATTTGTCCTTCCTGACGCTCAAATTCCATCAGACCCTGGAAGCCCCGGTCACATACACGTTAGTGAACGTAGTTGAACGTCATTGGAATAACGTGGGTAAGACGTGCTGTCACTACGTTCAAATACGTTAAGTTACAGCAGGTTTTGGTTGATGACCCAAAGGGACTGTCACACTATGACGTATGACATCAGCGCATGCTCAACATTCGAAAATTTGCCAGTACATCGGCATTCGTCAAACTTTTCAGCGGCGGCGGATAAAAATGGGCATACACACAATGACACACAACACATACGTAACGTATGCAGAACGTATCTTTGACCTATTGCTAGCGTATGCGAGCATTCATGTGCCTCGCAAAATGTTCACAACACGTTTGTAAAATGCTCGCATACTCTCACAGTATGCTGACCAATGTTGCATACGTCACTCCATCGCTAGAAGTATGGCATAGATGTTAAGTACGCTGGAGATACAGAAGGCATCCTTCGAAGTATGTTAGGAGTACATTATGCATCCGTTGGAAGTAGGCGGTCTGTACGTGGACTGCACATTCCCAACAGGCTGAACGTATGGCTAACATGGAGCAACGTATTCTAACATATCCCTAAAGTACTCCCAACGTATGCCAACATATCCCAAACATACAAGCAGTGCATGTTCAACTACGAGGCACACATCGACACACATTGGAAATTTTGAGCATGCACACCATTTTGTCAGAGCCTCGACGCACGCCGAGGTAAGATGTACGTTGTAGTGTGACAGCCCCTGCCTCCACTACGTTCAACTACGTTCACTAACGTTTATGTGACCGTCCCTTGAGTGCCCTTCAACACGCAGATGACAATGTGCAGTAATGAATTGCAAGGCGAATGTCCACTTTCGCGCCAAATGAGAAACACGCGGGAAAGGCAGCGTCGAGTGTCCCGGATGTGGGCGGCCGGTCGGCCATCTTTGCTGTGTCCCGGCCTGGATTACCAACAATTTGATGACCATTTCCAACAACTCATTTGGTTCAGCGGACCCTTCACTGAGCTACTAACAACTATTTGTCGAGATTATTCGCTTAGTTGTTGTTTTACGTCCTGGCAACATCTAAGGTCAGATCAGGATGGGTACCGATTTATGACTGCGCACTAATGTCAACTTTATAGTGCTGCCCCACTGGGAGACGAGGCCCCCAGCAGCATGACCTGATATCCCACTCGGTCACATTATCCTGACACTCAGCCAACCAATCCTTGCCGTATCCTTGGCTCCTGGCTAGGAAGGGACAAGTATCAATTTGTAAGTCATTGGTTTGATTCCACCGGGGTTCAAACGCATGAATGCATTGGTTCGGATCGCCCAATCTCCCAAAACAGGAAACGATGGAGCGATGATGTCTTCGGACTTGACGGGTACGAAAAGAATTATATCGACCTGAGTCATGTCGACTGCTCATGCGCAGTGCTGATTTCGATGTTAACAGTTTCATGGTGACATCTACAGGGACGTCAATGACCACTCCCACTCCCACTCCCACTCCCACTCCCACTCCCATTCCCCCCACACACATGTAGAGTCCTAGACAAAGCAGTTCACACACACACACACACCACACGCGAACCGCTTTGTCTGTTTGTGCCAGCATGCACCAGTCAATACCAGGGATGAAAGATCTCCGCGGTTTCGCGGATTTCCGGGATTTCTTATATTCACCGATTAACGTTAAACAAAATTCCAAAAGATGGGATGTATATGAGAACAGTTGGGGGGTTCGAATCCCGTTCTTATATGGCCTTAGATGTAGCTAGAACCTAAAATCTAGGCAAGAAAGTATTAGATATGGCTGATAATGCAAACACAACAAAGCTAGTTGAAACCTGACTTTCGGTATTTTTTCGCAATCCCCTGACAATGCCAAGTCTATGGGAGAAGATCCGAGTTATCATGGAAATTTGCTGTCGGTGTAATACTTTCGGCTTGTTTTCCGCTTTTTTTGCTGGAGATCACTTTCATCGCTGCAATACACACACACATACACAGACATAATTACAAAAATGAGAGAAGACACAACACAGTAGTGAATTGCCGCCATGGGGGTCACTCATGGGGTCGAAACCTAGGTCGTAACAGCCACCGGAACGTCCCCAGCCAGGTGTTGCCATCCAGCGGAGGGATGCAGCGTTCGCACGCCATGCGCCATCTGGTGGCTATACTCCGGGCGCCAACCAGAAGTGACGTCATCAATATTCATGCCACGTCGGCAGCTATCTATGTCTGCGTTTCCAATATGGCTACACTTGTATAATTGGGTCATTAAAGTGTGACATAGGAAACCAAAAGTGAAAACCTTCCAAATAATAACAAAAAAACATTCCATATAATAGCAGAATCCATGTGTTGTACAAAGGTTGGTGTGTTCTGCATATGTCAGAGTTGACAAAAATGTAATTCACTTTCTGATTTAGATATCATACAAATTGAGCAATAAGTTAATATCACTTGCGTAACATGAACATCAAAGACACATGAAGGGTTCAGGCACAAAACCATGTAAACGCCAATCCAAACATGGAGATAAACATTTTTTTTTAAATGTTGTATTGAGGCTGTATTTATACTGTCCATAGCATATAAGCCCGTGTACCCAGGCTTGTTTTCAATGATGGCCAGTGTTGGTGTTATTTTACCACACAGTAGCTGCTGATAAGGTATTTGATTGCCTGCATTTCAGTAGCAGATAGATAGTTGGTTGGTATGGTTAGTAGCCTATGTTAGTTTTTTAAAATCTTCTTGGCATATATGTATTATTTTGTTTTGTTCTACTCTTATTACTAGACTAGCCTACTTCTATTTACATATCATAGGCTTGTACGTAGCTGGGTGGTGTGTTATCGGACTACTTTTGGCATAGTTACCTTCCATTGGGTGTCCCGCTGGTGGTGGACCATGACATATTACATGCCCCTTTGCAGTGCAGCTTAGTGGGGGTTTCCTAGCCTTATTTTGCACAGATATTTTTTGTAAGTTTTTAGGTCAGCAATTTGTCATTCCTTTAGCGTTTGGTCATGCCACACCTCGGTAGCCATTTCCAGTGCGCTTCTCTCATGAGCTTTTAATTGGCTTATGGTCTGATTTAGTAGTGGTGAATTATTTGCTCTAGTAGCCCTTTGTGGTGACATGGTGATTATGTAGTATCTGTAGATATTTGAGCTTGTTTTGTGTTGTGCTAGGCTATTCTAGGTCGATCTGAAATAGGGAAAGACTGCTGGGTAGATGTTGCCAGTTAAGCGTGTTCTTGGCTCATAGATGTTTGAGCTTGTTTTTCTGTTGGGTTTGGCTATCCAAGGTCGATCCGAAATAGGGAAGGACCGTTAGATAGCTAACCGTCTTAGTTCTAAGTGTAGGTGTTATTGGTTTTATTTTCTGATCACCCTTGTAGTGGATGCGAATACTATATTAGTTTTTTTTGTTTTTGTTTTACTACTACTTATGAAATAGCCTACTGTACATTGATAGGCTTGTACATAGTTGGCAGCTGTTCGTTGTCTACTGAGGGTGGTCCAGATTACCCCTTGGAGCAACCCAGTTTGTGGGCCGTGACCTTTCACATGCCCTCCTGGGGTTTTGCCCCAGGGCGTTTTCAGGGTCTCCCTATTTTACATATATATTGTTGTATGTTTTCAGATCGGGAGTCTCTGTTTTTGGTGGTTTGGTGTTGTTTGTTATCTACTGAGGGTGGTCCAGGTTTCTGCCTTGGGGCAGCCCCATTTGTGGACTGTGACATATCACATGCCCATCTGGGGTTCTGGCCCTAGGGTGTCATCAGCGTCCTCCCTTTTTTACAGAGATATTTTTTGTATGTCTTTAGATCAGGGATCTGCCTTTCTTTTACTGATTGGGCGTTCCAGGCCTTAGCAGCCATTTCTAACATGCTTCTTTCATGGGCCTTTATGCGGCTCCTTGTTTGTTTTATTAGTGGTGCATTGTTTATTTGTGTATCTCTGGTTGGTTGCTTTTGGTATTTCCTATCACAACTGTACCCAAATGCGAGTGTTTTGAGGTGTACTAGTCTTCTATTTTTTAGCAATTTTGCTTTGGTTTGCATGTGCAGGTCATAGGTGGGGTGCATTCTGTCAACCCTGAGACATATTTTTAATGCTTTATTTTGTAGGATTTGCAGCTTGTTGAGCAGTTCTTGCTTTGCTCCCATATATATTGTGTCTCCGTGGTCAAAGTACGGGAGTACCATTCCTTTGAAGACTTTTATTGACATTTCTTGTGTCATGAACTTTCTTAATTTGGCAAATAACCAGAGTTTGTGATTTACTTTTTGTATGATTTTTGTCACACGTAGGTTGTAGTTTAGTTGGCTGTTCAGATCTAGGCCTAGGTATCTGTAGTGCTTTACTTTTTCCAGCACCTGGTTTCCTAGTTTGCACTGGGCGTTACTTTCCGGTAGTGGTCTATGTGAGAAGAGGACTGTTTGGGATTTCCTGGGATTAATGGTTATTTTATTAGATTCACACCAGTCATCCAGTTTCTGTAGTATTTTATTTAGTTTATTTGTTACCTCTTCCTCAGTGCTGCCCTCAGCATATATGACAGTATCATCTGCATATAGCTGGAGGCATTCAGTGTCTAGCCACTTCTCTAGGTAGTTTATGTATATTATGAAGAGGAGTGGTCCTAGAACTGACCCTTGTGGGACTCCACATGTAATTGGTTTGCATTCTGATATGCTATTGGAATCAAACCTTCAACAAGTTATTTTTGTTATATTCGTACTCTTTTGTTCATTGCTTCATAACCATGTGATCATATGAAAAGTGGATTCAGGTAGAAATATTTGATTTAAACTCTAATTTTGGAACATCATTTTAACAT
The DNA here is from genome assembly GCA_030323885.1 of Branchipolynoe longqiensis. Classification (NCBI taxonomy): domain Eukaryota; kingdom Metazoa; phylum Annelida; class Polychaeta; order Phyllodocida; family Polynoidae; genus Branchipolynoe; species Branchipolynoe longqiensis. The sequence goes on along the minus strand of CM059193.1, from coordinate 60,207,146 downwards.
ACACAACAAAGACAAACAAATTGTATTGATTAAAGCAAAGCAAACAATGTTATGTCTTCCCATGAACAAAGTTGAAAAAAGTTACTAAATGCAGCCATTTGTAAATTTTCACATTTTCACTCTAGCACAAAATAATAGACGTATCATTTTGATTTCTTTGGTGGGATAGATTCAATACACATAGAACTGCTAACACACATAATAGACAGAAGCTACAATCATTATTTGACTTGTTATAATAAAAGAAACGGTTAATTATTAGCATCATAACAAGGAGACCAAATATGTAGTGCCCAGTTTTGGAGAATGACCCAATTCCGATGAAAGCCTAATATTTCCAAAACAAATGCATTTGACCTAGATTTGAGTCTACGCATCTAACCTAAATCCGCATCATCCTTCGAAGGTACAATATTTTGATGCTAGACTTTACATGTTGCCTATTCCGATTGTTTTGACTTTCTGTCATTTTCTGGGATAAATATATTAAGTTGAATATTATAATCACACATTAGTTTACTTGAAGTAACTTCGCTTTAAAATGACTAACATCGAAGATATTTGAATATATACAGGCATAATTAATTTTGGCGTGATTTTCAAATCTCTGACTCCATAGGCTCACTAGTAATATGTCATATTAAAATTGAGTAGCGTGCCTTCTATGCAGCAACACATACTTAACAAGTGAATCAGGGTCAAAGCAAAGACCCTGTAATACTAAGACGGCTCACTCCCTATCTCTCCCATGGTAATGTCAATTTTGCAGTGCCACCTTGTGGTGGGTTTGATCAGCCCGGCTGCCGGTTGTTGTTTCACATGTTATACAATTACATTATTATTATATTATACATGAGAGAGGTAAGTTTGAATAGACATCAATAATGAAATTGCTATGAACAAATACACATCATCTATCAGCATCATCATCATCATACTCTTTCCACATTCATTATACATTTATACATATAATATAGCAACTGTTTAACCAAGAGAGAAACAGGACAGCGCACCAAGTGGTGGGTTTGATCATTTTGATTACACAGTACAGGCTGAGTGAGCCGTCTTAGTATTATAGGGTCTTTGGTCGAAGTTGGATATGTAGATTTAAATTTGGATCATGGCTTTGCCTATGAAAATTTGATGCTTTTCTCGGACTACGCAACTTTAAACAATGGCGTATCCATTGAACAGATTCTACTACACTGAATTAATACTACATCGATGTACTATATGTCGTCAGTATTGAAGCCTATGGTTTTCAGCACTTCGAAGTGCAGGTACAAGTGTTTTTACCATATTTTTACTTCAAATATCCCCAAAGTAAACATGTGTATGTACAAGTTAATTACAATCAAGGTCAAATAGATGATAAGGATCAGCCTAATATTGGCATCTACAAGATTAAAGGCAGGAACCCACAACACACTAGGAATGGAGATTACACTGTATATTGTGGACCTACTTAATAATTTTCAGAAGGCTATTTCGTTATACATGGTAGAATTTGTTATTGTATTTTGGTAAAACAGTTTATTCAGCAGAATATACATTTGTTCAGTGCCAAGACACTGGTCTTCCGGCTGTTTACATTACACTGTAAATAGGTAGATAAGCGGGTACTTAGATAGGGCATATTAGTAGATTGCAAATGTGGTTAGTGTGTTGGTGGGTTAGCCACAATAAGTTCAGTGTTATGGGCTTCAATGGTGGTTTGCTGCAAAAACTGTGCTGCTATTATGCTATAGCTGAGGTAAGTAATTGAGTGATGGGGGGGGGGGACAAGGAGGGAGGGAGAGGGGAGCAAGGCTGGGCACAGGAACCACGCCATGGTACTTGTTCAAGGGCAGTGAGATTGGCGTCTGTGATAGGTGTCGGTGTAAATGAAGAGTTGAGGGGCAAAGCCATGTAAACGCCAATCCAAAAACCTTGTTTAAATAAGAGATTTTTACATGAAAATAATTTGAATTCTCACTAATTCGACTTTTCATATGATCATATGGATATGGAGCAATGAACAAAAACATATGAATGTGAACAAAATCAACTTCTTGTAGGTTTGATTCCAATCTTTCCCACAGGCAGGACAGCACACACCACAACATTTGATGAATGTCTATCTCAATTTTGTGGATTGGTGTTTACAGAGTTTTGCGCCTGAACTCTTAAAATGCATAGTATTTTGGTCATGCTCCAAATTTCATTAGATGTCCTCTAAACGAATGGGATACAATGCCTGAGCCCTCATATCTGCCAGGCCGAGCGTGGTTAAAATAGTAGACCTGTGTTATACCCCTGTCACACTACGACGTAACAAGCCAACATAAGCCTGATGTGGTCACTTTTCGTCATTACATTGAGGTATGTTGGGTTACGTTATGATGACGTCAGAATGATGTTAGACTGACGTCAAGCTACGTCACGTTATGTCGTGTTACATCGGCGCGCGTCAAGGTTTTGAACCTGTTCAAAACTTTCGATGTGACTCGAACGTAAGGGTTTACATTCGCCATACGTTTTGTACACGTTCGGCGAACGTCAATGACATTAAACGGACGTTAGTCAAACGCTGCTCACTACGTTCTACTACGTTCCACTATGTTGACCCACATTAACGCCGGTGGAAACGTCCATGCAGCGTAATGGGAACGTCAGGAGAACGTACGCCGAACGTACATCGAACATACGTTCAACATACGTTCAATGTTTCGCCACCGTGTCATGACATATGTAACATCACATAACGTAGTTCTGGCGATGGAATAACATACATAACGTTCCGTGAGCGTAATGACGTTGTCCTCTTGCATGGAATGACGCTATCACTACGCTATCACTATGCTTTACCAATGTTACGCTCTCATCAACTACGCTGCATCCACGTTCAACATGTCCCCAAATTTGCATACTACACCGAGAAGTTCGACGTTTTTCATGTTCTCCCTATGCTGACGTCATCACGTCATAGTGTGACAGGGTCTTTACCGACGTTTCATGCTAACTTTACACCCCCCACACCAACTACACACACCTTACCAGTCCACGTGGGTCATGGTCCAACTTGCCAAACTCTCCTCGATGAACTCTTAGCAATGCGCCCCTACACAAAACGAGGCTCCCATATACTTACAGCGTTTGTAATCTCCTCATTCCAGCCGCAAATTGGTCCCAAACAGGTCGTCGCCCATGCGGGGTTAGGCGGGCGTCAGTTCCTATATTTCCCACTTCTTCCCCTATTCCCGCCACTGGCGCTGTGTGACTGGCCTCGTTCTGGCACCGCTTTGTGATACTGAAATGTTGTCTGCCGCCTGTACCAGAAGTGGCATTGAGGAAGTGCTCGCTATATATTTATAGAGGAAGCGCCTCTAAGTGTCGGCAGGTGGCGCTAGGTGGAAGCTGCAGAGAATACTGGAGTTTCGAAGGAGTATTATGCATGGTTGGCAAGTCACACATGGCATCAACAAATAGGGGGAGCAGTATGCATGGCTGGCAAGGCAAACATGACGTGAACCAATGGTGGGAGCATTATGCATGGCTGACAAGGCAAACAGGAGGTGAACCAATGGCTGGAGTATTAGGCATGGTTGGCAAGGCAAACAGGAGGTGAACCAATGGTGGGAGCATTATGCATGGTTGGCAAGGCACACAGGAGGTGAACCAATGGTGGGAGCATTATGCATGGTTGGCAAGGCAAACAGGAGGGGAACCAATGGCGGGAGCATTATGCATGGTTGGCAAGGCAAACAGGATGTGAACCAATTGCGGGAGCATTATGCATGGTTGGCAAGGCACACAGGAGGTGAACCAATGGTGGGAGCATTATGCATGGTTGGCAAGGCAAACAGGATGTGAACCAATTGCAGGAGCATTATGCATGGTCAGCAAAGCAAACAGGAGGTGAACCAATGGTGGGAGCACTATGCATGGTTGGCAAGGCACACAGGAGGTGAACCAATGGCGGGAGCATTATGCATGGTTGGCAAGGCACACAGGACATCAGCCAATGGCAGGAGCATTATGCATGGTTGGCAAGGCAAACAGGAGGTGAACCAATGGCGGGAGCATTATGTCTGGTTTGCAAGGCACACAGGACATCAACCAATGGCGGGAGCAGTATGCATGGTTGGCAAGGCAAACAGGAGGTGAACCAATGGCGGGAGCATTATGTATGGTTGGCAAGGCACACAGGACATCAACCAATGGTGGGTGCATTATGCATGGTTGGCAAGGCACACAGGACATCAACCAATGGCGGGATGGCCAAATGAGTATGAGTTGAGCACCCGCTTCCTGTTTTGGCAGGTTGTGGGCATTGAATCCCCATTCAAACACAAACCTACTCAAATCTATAGTTTAAAATTACTTTCTAGCCTGGTGCTTGGCATTACTAAGATAGGGTAAAAAACAGTGGAATGGGTTATTGGCAGCAACCTCCCACCCACCCCCATTGCCCTCCACATCCGCGCCCCCCTCTCTCTGACTTTCCCCTCCCCCTCCATCTTCCCAGCCCACTCCACATGCCCCTCTCCTCCAGCTCCCCCTCCACATCCCTATCCCCCTCACCCTGCCCCTGACTTAACAATTGATACTTGTCGCTTCCTAGCCAGGCGCTCATCGTTATTAGGATAGGACAAGGACTGGGTGGCTCATAATCAGGATAATGTGACTGAGTGGGGTACCATGTCATGGTGCTGGTGGCTGGTCTCCCAGTGGGGCAGCATGATGAAGTCACCACGAGTGTGCACTGTCACAAGTCGGTACCCATCCTGCTATTACCTTAGATGTTGATAGGACGTAACTCAACAACAAACAACAACAACCAACAAACACCAACACACAACAGTGCACATCAACACAGAACAAGAAACAACAACAAAGTACAAACAACAACAAAACTAACACCACACACCAATAAACAACAACGCACAACAACACACAACAGCAAACAACATACAACAACACACACCACCGCATAACAACAAACACCAGTAAACAATATCAACCAACAACATTCAACAACAATCATCAACACACAACAACAAACAACAACATATGCCAACAAACAACAACATACAAAAACACACACCAACAAACAACATGCACTTATTAACACCAACGTAGCCAACTGCACTAAGAACGCCAACTTTTGGCAATACACTGTATTACTTATAAATAAGAAAGTGGCTTTAAACAGAGAATATTCCTTTGATCGGCGATAATGTCCAAAGTGACATGTATGAGATAACGCAGTGATCGGTGGAGCGTTATGAGAACCAGACGAAGCTGGCTTATCTGGGAAGATTATGTGGGAAGATATTGTCACGCAAAGCTGGCGCAGGTAACAACAAAGGCAACAAGAGGTAGTGATGGCCCCAGACTGATAAGAAACAGAGCCAAAAACAGATCATATGAGAGGAGTACCGAGTACATGAATGCAAGGGAATGGAATACACTGGGAGTAAAAGAAAGAAGTACAGGGACAATAGAAACATATAAAACATTAATCAAAATAGAGCTAAATGCACTGCTAGACTAATGACAACAACAAATAAAATGAATTAAAAAAGAAAAAGAAAGATAGATAAATAAATAGAAAATACACTGATAATTCAAGCAAAGTTTTACATACAAGAGGTAAACTTTAAACTTAAAATCAAACCTAATGACCACTAACACAGCAAGCTGAAGACATTCAGAGAAATTAGCTATTGGTAACCAAACAATTATCCGATTATAGAACAAACAAACTGACAGAGGTTTGGGGGATGTGAGAGAATGCTTACAAACAGAGAAAGAATGCATGCAGTAGTTAGCTACACAACAACTGAAAGTGATAAAAAGAAGGGGAGCCACAAGACTATTACTGTCTAGCGTCAAAAACAAGTCATTAGACTTAACCGTTATGGGCAGCATAAATACACCCATCACAAAAAAAAAAAAAAAAAAGAAGCTTTCTGGCATCCAGCAAAGCATGGATCCACGAGTATTTCTTTGCAGGGTAGAGCTTGAAAACTAGTCATATGAAGAGTTCAGGTGCAAAACCCCATACAAACCTTTCCAAAGGAGGTAAACATTGGAATCAAACCTTCAAAAAGTTCATTTTTTTACATTCCTATTATTTGAGTCCTTACTCCATAACCAGTTCTTGACAAGAAATGTGGAATTAGTGAGAATTAAAATTAGCTTCAGGTACAAATATTTTACTTTAACAACATTTTTGGATTGCAGGGTTTTGAGCCTAAGCTCTTCATATATAAACCAAATGTCAGCAGTCAGAATGTGGATGCTTCAGGTGCAGATTAACACTACTATAGACAGGTGGCGTCACTAGCGTTATCAGGTTATCAGAGCACAGTAGTCGATGACCCATAATATGAAGAAACCTGTGGCAGATTGCTGAGGGTGAAGGGTAGGATGACTTGAGGTGGAAAGTGTTCGATTAACTATACTCGTATAAAGCTTATGCATCACCTCGATATGTATTAGTGTGTGTATATGTGTGAATGGATATGGATATAGATTATGTTATGTATATGTATGTGCTATATTATTTATTATGTGAATAAAAATAAAGAATATTCCCTAATGTTTGTCAGTGCTCCTCCTGGGCACCTCTCGCTTCCCAACACCCCTTATTCTCAGCAGGCCGCGGGTAACAGCACACTCTCTGCTTCCCCCTTCCTGGAAACCAAATTCAACGGTCTCGCAGCTCTCACATCAAAATTGTATAATATATATATAATATATATATGTCAAATATAAGAATTATATATAAATTGGCGGCGCTGCATGTTTTTATTATTTATTATCTCCTCTACCCTAATACTGTACGATTTAGTGTGGGACTATTGGCGCCTCTGTCACTTCCGGCCCAACCGCCACCGTCACTTGCCATTCGCTTCAAAGTTTTTAGCTTCAAATTTGTTAGTTGCAATGCACGCGAGTAGTATTCATGCCAACAACCCGCTAACGACCAACATTCCAAGTTAGCTGAGCTGAAGCTGCGAACTGGTCAACAGGTAAATGAAGAGTTCAGGCGCAAAACCATGTACACGCCAATCCAATAATCTAGTTTAAATAAAAGATTCTTACATGAAAATAATGTTAATTCTCATGAATTCCACTTTCCATATGACCATATGGTTATTGAGCAATGAACAAAAAAATAGGAATATACAAAAAATAAGTTTTTGTAGGTTTGATTCCAATGTTTATCTCCATTTTTGGATTGGCGTTTACATGGTTTTGCGCCTGAACTCTTCAAATGTAAATAAATCCTAACTGGACTGGGAGTGAGAAAAACTGGTGAGGTTGTTGAGCTAAAACTTTACTGCCAGGTCGTCCTTTTTATGATTAAACTCGCAATCTCACAGCAATGGTACGCTGCAACTTCAAAGACTCTAACCACGACTTCCCGCCAAGGCAGTGTCTAAACAAACGCGGTATGTTACCACTTATATAATGGATATGGATATTACGTTCAAGTCGAATAGGATAATCAGCGATTGTGGCCTTGGCGGCATCGATATGATACATATCCCATCTGCTGCAAGGATATCTAATGGATTAATCAGTGTTTTAGGCCTTGGATGCATCGATAGGATATATATCTCGTCTGCTGCAAGGATATCTAACAGATTACTAGTGGTGTTCAGTAGTGTTTTGAGGGCGGTTTGTGTGGTTGTGGAAGTGTTTTGGTGAGTTTGTTAGCGACCAAAGTGAGAAGCTGTGTGTTGTGCCTACCCGATCCGTCGCAAGAGTGTTCTCTCGGCTTACTGGTAATGCCGATAGAGTACTGCAGTTCTTGTGTTTCACTGCATAAGGAAAACACTTGTAAGGATATGGCGGATGACAGCCCAGTAAAGAGAAATACTAGGAGTGGTACCGGAGCTAAGGCGAATCATGAGAAAAAACTGGTGGCGTCAGACACTCTCCGCTTCCCCCTTCCTGGGAACCGAATCCAACGGTCTGACAGCTCTCACTTCAAAATTGTATAATGGTGGTAATTTGAGGGTGGTGTGAGTATGGTGTAAGTGTGAGTGTCATGTCAGTGTGGTGTGAGTGTGGTGTGAATGTGAATGAGAGCAGTGTAAGTGTGGGTGTGGTATGAGGGTGAGTGTCAGTGTGGTGTGAGTGTGAGTGTGGTGGGAGGGTAAGGGTGGTGCGAGTGTGGTGTCAGTGTTAGTCTGAGCGTGGTGTGAGTGTGAGTGTGGTGGAAGGGTGAGTGTGGTGTACATGTGAGTGTGGTGTGACTTTGAGTGTGAGTGTGATGGGAGGGGGAGTGTGGTGTAAATGTGAGTGTGGTGTGAGTTTGAGTGTGAGCGTGGTGTGAGCGTGAGTGTGGTGGGATGGTGAGTGTGGTGTAAATGTGAGTGTGGTGTGAGTGTGAGTTTTAGTGTGAGCGTAGTGTGAGTGTGGTGGGAGGGTGAGTGTGGTGTAAATGTGAGTGTGGTGTGAGTGTGAGTTTCAGTGTGAGCGTGGTATGAGTGTGAGGGGGAGTGTAGTGGGAGGGTGAGTGTGGTGTAAATGTGAGTGTGGTGTGAGTGTGAGTTTCAGTGTGAGCGTGGTATGAGTGTGAGGGGGAGTGTAGTGGGAGGGTGAGTGTGGTGTAAATGTGAGTGTCGTGTGAGTGTGAGTTTCAGTGTGAGCGTGGTGTGAGTGTGAGGGGGAGTGTGGTGGGAGGGTGAGTGTGGTGTAAATGTGAGTGTCGTGTGAGTATGAGCGTGGTGTGAGTGTGGTGGGAGGGCGAGTGTGGTGTAAATGTGAGTGCGGTGTGAGTGTGGTGTGAGGGTGGTGTGAGGGCGATTGTGGTGTAAATGTGAGTGTGGTGCGACTGTAACTGTGATCGTGGTGAGTGTGGTGTGAGGGTGAGTGTGCTGTGAAGGTGATGTGCGTGTGAGCGTGGTGTAAATGTGAGTGTGGGTGTCAGTGTGGTGTGAGTGTGATTATGGTGTGAGTGTGAGTGTGGTGTCAATGTGGTGTGAGGGGGAGTCTTATGTGAGTGTGGTGTAAATGTGGGTGTGGGTGTGAGCGTGGTGTCAGTGTGTGGTGAGGGTGAGTCTGATGTGAATGTGAGTGTGAATGTGGTGTGAGTGTGGTGTGAGGGTGAATCTGATGTTGATGTGAGTGTTAGTGTGAGTGTGAGTGTTAGTGTTAGTGTGAGCGTGGTTTGAGTGTGATGTGAGGATGAGTTTGATGTGAGTGTGAGCGTTGTGTGAGTCTAAGTGTGGTGTGAGGGTGAGTCTGATGTGAGTGTGAGTGTGGTGTGAGTGTGGTGTGAGTGTGAGTGTTACTGTCACTGTGAGCGTGGTGTGAGTGTAAGTGTGGTGTGAGGGTGAGTCTGATGTGAGTGTGAGCGTGGTGTGAGGGTGAGTCTGATGTGAGTGTGAGCGTGGTGTAAGTGTGAGGGTGAGTCTGATGTGAGTGTGAGCATGGTGTGAGTGTGGTGTGGGGGTGAGTCTGATGTGAGTGTGAGTGTGGTGTGAGTGTGGTGTGAGGGTGAGTCTGATGTGATTGTGAGCGTGGTGTGAGTGTGGTGTGAGGGTGAGTCTGATGTGAGTGTGAGCGTGGCGTGAGTGTGAATGTGGTGTGAGGATGAGTCTGATGTGAGTGTGAGCGTGGTGTGAGTGTGGTGTGAGGGTGAGTCTGATGTGAGTGTGAGCGTGGTGTGAGTGTGGTGTGAGGGTGAGTCTGATGTGAGTGTGAGTGTGGTGTGAGTGTGAGGGTGAGTCTGATGTGAGTGTGAGCATGGTGTGAGTGTGGTGTGGGGGTGAGTCTGATGTGAGTGTGAGTGTGGTGTGAGTGTGGTGTGAGTGTGAGTGTTACTGTCACTGTGAGCGTGGTGTGAGTGTAAGTGTGGTGTGAGGGTGAGTCTGATGTGAGTGTGAGCGTGGTGTGAGGGTGAGTCTGATGTGAGTGTGAGCGTGGTGTAAGTGTGAGGGTGAGTCTGATGTGAGTGTGAGCGTGGTGTGAGTGTGGTGTGGGGGTGAGTCTGATGTGAGTGTGAGTGTGGTGTGAGTGTGAATGTGGTGTGAGGATGAGTCTGATGTGAGTGTGAGCGTGGTGTGAGTGTGGTGTGAGGGTGAGTCTGATGTGAGTGTGAGTGTGGTGTGAGTGTGAGGGTGAGTCTGATGTGAGTGTGAGCATGGTGTGAGTGTGAATGTGGTGTGAGGATGAGTCTGATGTGAGTGTGAGCGTGGTGTGAGTGTGGTGTGAGGGTGAGTCTGATGTGAGTGTGAGCGTGGTGTGAGTGTGGTGTGAGGGTGAGTCTGATGTGAGTGTGGTGTGAGTGTGAGTGTGGTCTGAGGGTGAGTCTGATGTGAGTGTGAGCGTGGTGTGAGTGTGGTGTGAGGATGAGTCTGATGTGAGTGTGAGCGTGGTGTGAGTGTGGTGTGAGGATGAGTCTGGTGTGAGTGTTAGTGTGAGTGTGAGTGTTAGTGGTAGTGTTAGTGTGAGCGTGGTGTGACTGGGAGTGTGGTGTGAGTCTAATGTGAGTGTGAGCGTGGTGTGAGTTTGGTGTGACGGTGAGTCTGATGTTAGTGTGAGTGTGAATGTCCTGTGAGTGTGACATGCTACTATCACAGTATCAGCAGTAGTTGGGGTGTCCCGGCTGGGTGGGGCTGCAGCCAGATAAGGATCAGCCTGTTCTCTGTGGGAGGCCCTGATTGGTGACGTCACTCTCTCATGTGGCACGTGATCACAGGACGCAGCGTCATCTGGCTGACATCACTCTTTATTTTATGGCATGAATCATGTAAGTGGCAATGCATCCCCACCGGTGCCTGTAGTCTTTGAAGCAGATATGGCTTGTTGTTTGTAGTATTTGTGTTTCAACAAACTTTATTGATAGCGTATTTCTCACTGCTGCTCACAAAGGGCTTCGCGAAGGAAAAGCTCAACAATGAGCATTCTCAGTGAGATTCAACGGGACTAGTGTAGTTCAGCACTCAGCCACTGCACCTACTTTGCTGAGGATGACGAAGGATACCCTCATGGGTCAAGTCCTTGGTTTAAACAATAATTGTATTGAGAAATCACATAAGTTTGCACACCCGCCGCCCCTACTTGGGTTTGTTTGTTGTTGTTTTACGTTCTAGCAAGATATAAGGTCATATCAGGATGGGTACCGACTTGTGACAGTACTATTATCCAATGTGGGATACACCTACCCTAGTCCTGATGACATAATTCTTCATGCCAAGCCTAAGGACTGCCTGTTCGTGGCAGGGAACTGAGCTATGTCACACTCTCTCAGACGTACCACCTGACTACTGCTGGTAACTGCCAGTTACTGCCAGTTACTGTCTAGTTTACTTAGGATTGCAATATATTGCAATAGAATGCTTCTTTATAACCCCCCTCCCTAAGGAGTGAGATAGAAGTCTAAGCAGGTCTTCATTATGATTATAAATGAAATATCAGCTGTAATAGTTGTTGTTATTTATTGTTTTACGTCCTAGCAACATCTAAGGTCATATCAGGACGGGTACCGACTTGTGACAGTGCGCATTCGTGGCGACTTTGTAGTGCTGCCCCACTGGAAGACCAGGCCACCAGCACCATGACCTGATATCCCACTCAGTCACATTATTCTGCCACTGAGCCAACCAGTCATTGCCCTATCCTAATAATGCCGAGCGCCTGGCTAGGAAGCAACGCGTATCAATTTTTAAGTCATTGGTTTGACTCGACCGGGGTTCAAACCCACAATCTACTAACACGGAAGACAGACGCTTTAACTCATTCGGCCATCCTGTCTGGCACCCTGGCTATTTGCAGAGCTGGTGCTCTGGGAATTATAGCCACCGATACTGTAATTTAGCAGAGCTGCAACAAGATCAAAGTGACAGCCATAACCATGCTGTTTCCTAGGACATAATCACCATTAGGCCAAATAAAAAAGAAATTCTATGTGAAACATTTTGTAGGTGACGGATATCAAATGTCCCATCATTTATATAAATTTATGTATAATTCAGAATAGTAAATAAGCTTTGCATGATGAAATTGTATCATTTGTATTGTTACTCCCATTATGCTATTGTTCCTCACATTACAAAGTTCAACGCTTCTACAGCTCTGCAACTACTAATCATTCTGCCCCTATTTCGCAGAGGAAAGCGGCTCTGTGAATTATAATCATTCTGCCGCTAATTCATAGAGCAAATCAGCTCTGTGAATAATAATCATTCTGACGCTAATTCCCAGAGCAAAGAAGCGCTGTGAAAAGCCTCTGTGAAAAAGTGCTGTGAAAAGCGCTTTGAAAAGCCTCGTCCTTCTTGTTATTCTTCCTGAATTGGACCTGCAGCAAACAATAATTGGTGGTCATTGGAGGCTGCAATGATTGTGGGGGAAATACCCAGTGAGACGTGTTTTACAGAACAGCGGGGAGTGGGACCTAACACATGTGGTAGCATGTCCAGCTGTGAAGGTGTCGGTCATCCTACCAATCCTGCTCAGTGGACACATTTGCAGTTCGGGTTATTTTTCCTCCATGGTAAGCATTACTGGATTATGCCAGGGAGCAGTGGAATAAGGAAGACCAATTGCCTGGTATTCAAGCTCGCCCCGCTTAATCAATAAGTCTAACCTGCAAGACGCTTTTTAAATACTAGCATTGTAACCTGGGTGTACGGATACCTATAGCAAAAACAACCTACATATTTCTAACCATCACATGGCCACATTACTTCATGGAGGTAAAAGATTAGCTTTGCAACAACAATATTTACCTGCTAACCCTCTAGTGCCTAATATTCTAACTCCTAACGCAATAACCCACAACCCAATAACCCAGTAACTCCCAAACCCATTAACCCACAAACCCATTAACATACTAAATCATTAACATACTACCCTATCCGCTCATTAACCGAGGAACACACAATCACCTAACCCCCTAACCCACTAACCTCCAAATGCACTGGCATACTAACTCATTAACCTACTAACCTACAAGCTCAGTAACCTAGTAACACACAACCACCTAACCCCCTAAGTTACCAACCCATCAATACACTAACATACTAACCTCCAACCCCACTGGCATACTAACTCATTAACAAACTAACCTACCACTGTACCAGCGCACCAACCCACTATCACACAACCACCTAACCACTAATCCAGTAACCTCTAAACCCATTAATACACTAACCGACTAACCCACTAACACACTAACACACTAACACACAACTCCACTAAGATACTGTAAATCTTTTAATGCTTACAATTACATAAATACAGGCAATGCACTTACACATACACACACATGACACGTTCAACAACCACACAGCGCGTAGTGTGTATAGGAGCATGGTCACAGCAACCAGTGTCGTGGGGGTAATGAAAATGGGAACTATTGCGCCTAGAGTGGTACTCAAACCCACATTTCTTTGCATTCCAGGCCAGTGTGCTAACAATTTCAGCACCTAGCCTCCCTGATATCAACATATTACCCATGCCTACCTGTCTATACGGCTCCTTGCCTGAGAGGTCAGTGCAGACTACTAATCTTGTCCCCCTGGAAGTGTAAGTCTGTTAATGCTTACAATCACATACATATGGGCAATGCACTTACATATACATACACAGGGTAGGCTCAACAACTATACAGCATGTAGCTTGTACAGGATCATGGTCACGGCAACCAGTGTTGTGCGGGTGATGAACATGGGAAATATTTCACCTAGAGCCGGACTCAAACCCACATCTCTTTGCACTCCGGGCCAGTGTGTTAACCATTATGCATGTTGCGGGTAACATGAGTAATTCACGACGTTGGATACCGTGTTTGTGTTGCCTGGTACGATACCCTGATGCGTTGCTAGTACATTTCAGGGTACGCCAATAACGTTCTAGCAGTGTTATCACTATGGGAACTAAGGCTTCGTGGTAAAAGCCAAAGCTAACCGAAAGGCATTCATTACTGGAGCAGGACACCGGAGAGTTCGATTTCAAATATTGAATCCAACGGTTTAGGCAATATCTGTAAAAAATACACCCACCCCACCCATTCACATATGTAGCTTATTACTTATATCGTATACCAATATGTGGGCTGAGTGTCTAAAAATACAGAATCCCTTGAAGTCGATTTTTCGACATTTTTGCACATTTTGGGTTATTTAAATTAACTTAGTATACAGTAATGTCCAAATTAACTTTTAAAATAACAAGGGGCAATGTCCCCTTAGTGATGTGATAGATAGTCAAATGTGTGCTGATTATTAGATGTCTGAATATAAAAACATTAACCAAAATTAATGTTTTGCATAATACCTAACATATTCCAGTTCGTCGGGAAAAGGAGTATACCCTGCCGGGACTTAATCAAATAAAATGTTTTAAGTAAAATGTAATTATTATGAAAAATATAGACATGTAAAGTAGTGCTATCTGATTTATTTAAGAATAAGCCTGAGCTGGTAAAAATATGTTGAGCTTATGAAAAATGTTGATCCAAATATGTGATTTGCCTGGATTGTTAACGGTTAAAAAATATTGCTTGTGTACTCTGAAACCTCTGAAATAGTTTACTTCTGTAAATAAATGTTATATGTAGGACTACTTCTGTCTCCATCGTCGTGAATTACACCACCTAGGCTCCCTGATATCACTATACTACCCACGGCTACCTGTCTATGTGGCTCCTTGATTGAGAGGTCAGTGCAGACTACTACAATACTAACACACTAACACACTAACCCACTAATACACAACCACATAACCCCCTAATATGCGAATCCAGTAACCCCCAAACCCACTAACATACTAACTCATTAACCTAATAATCTATGAGTGCACTAACCCCCTAACACACAACCACCTAGCCCCCTAACCAAGTAACCTCCTAACCCACTAACACACTAACAAACTAACAGACTAACCTCTAAACCCACTGACACACTAACACGCACCCAGCCAACCTCCTAATCCACTAAGCGACTAACCCACTAATACACTAACAGAACCCACTAACACACTAACAGACTAACAGACTAACCTCTAAGCCCCCTAACACACAACCACCTAGTCCCCTAACCCAGTAACCTCCGAACCCACTAACACTAGTTAACAGACTAACCACTAAACCCACTGACACACTAACACACACCCAACTTCCTAATCCACTAAGCTACTAACCCACTAACACACTAACAGACTAACCTCTAAACCCACTAACACACTAACACACACCCAACCGACCTCTTAATCCACTGAGCTACTAACTAACTAATACACTAACACACTAACCCACTAACACACTAACAGACTAACCTCTAAGCCCACTAACACACTAACACACACCCAACCGAGCTCTTAATCCACTGAGCTACTAACCCACTAATACACTAACCCACTAACCCACTAACACAATACCACTCTAACAGTCTGCCCCACTAACACACAACCAGCTAATCCCCATATCTACTAAGCTACTAACCCACTACCACACTAACATACTAACACACTAACACACTACCCCACATTCATACTTTTACTCATCCACCTTATCGTGCTAGCTGCAATGCAACCTCATTGCTTGATTGGAAGCGTAGGAGCTAGTCCCTTGGCGAGAATACTGGTACCATGGTGACAAAAACATTGTCTTTCCAATTAATAAACTACATCTACAACCAGAAAGCATTTGAGGCAATGTTTCTTTTGTGAGACACTTACGAATGCGTAGAACCGTCTCCTGGGTCATGTGGTGGAGGACTCCAGTATTATAGATTGACAGACCCTGGAGGGATCAATATATCATTATGAAGGAGCTCTGAGATTGTGTCACACCAAAGACAATGTATGATAAGACATGCCACTCAGCGTTGTCCCGTGAAATACAGCCAAGTAGGTAATTGGACAGGTCCCCTAGCCCAGCCTGACTGCTGTACCATTGAAACAAGGGGACAGGTTCACTAACCCACACTGACTGCTATACCATCAAAGAGAATGTACAACAATTATAATGTATTATCTCCTAATATTAATAATGAAAACAATATTATTGGATAGTAAATTTCCAACATACTTTAAGCACTTTAATCTGTGACATACATGAATACATGTGTGATTATGTGAGATTAATATAACTACCACTACACCAAACCAAAGACAATACATCTTGTTGGCCATTGGGTGGCATAACTGCATTATCATTTCAGAATTTCCTATTTTAAAGGCCCTGTCACATTACGGCGTGTGGCGGGAGCGTATGGCGGCGTAGCGGCTTTACGTCATATACGTCGGCATACGCCGCATACGCTACTCATACGCTACTCATACGCTACTCATACGCTACTCATACGCCGCCAGTGCCGCAACATGCCGGCGTATGTGAAGCGTATGAGGCATACGCTGCCATACGCTTTCATAAATTTGTCCGTCCAATATTTTTTGTGCATGCTCAAAAAAACACGACCTATGAGGGCGTATGGCCCATAATGTCAAAAAATGTCACAGCACGCTCCCATACGCTCCCATACGCTCCTCATACGCTCCTCGTACGCTCCTCATAGGTCCCCCATACGCTCAAACACACCCGAAAGTGGCACCAGCACGGCGTACGTAGGTTTTCAATACGCTCCCACCATACGCCGTAATGTGACAGCCCCTTAAAGCACTGAGTGGCGCATCTTATCGTACATTGTCTTTGGTCACACAGACCGGTCTAACAATGATGTCTCCCCAGATTCATCAGGCAATTAGCTTGACACGCACGATCTTCATCAATTGAAGGGCTATGCGCCTATAAAAGATTCACTCTTATTCAGAGTAGAGTTGAATAACGACCACAGTTAAATCCGAGCAAAGATTATCAGTTTGAAGCAACTATAAGAAAAATCTGTCACGTCGCTGGTTCCAGCAGTCAGTGTTTATCCATGTTGGCATCATGTTGAGGAATTAGGAGAGAATGCAACGAAGGCAACATGGCGGCAATATATTACATCACCATTCCAGATAGGTGGTGCATTGTGGGATGCGTGGAAGAAAAACACACCCGCGAGAAGCACATGGCACATGCTAATACACTGGGTGCAGCTATGAAATTTGCTAGTTTCAGCTTATCTCAGCTCTTGTTTGATACATAGAATACCAAATATAAATATATATATAATAAATTAAGATATTAATATTTTATCTAACATTGCATGTACATCAATATAATTAGCACATCCTATGGCATGTGTATTTAGATTTAGAGAAATCTGGGCACTCAGACTAGTGTTAGAGCCATAGCCAGAGTCAGTTTTACTTATTTTATTCATGTTTTTATTGATATCCTATAGCTAATGATATGTAGCACTAGAAAATGAGTAGGGTTAATCATATATTGGTTATATATTTCTCTGAAACAAGTGTCTGCTGACACATTTGGCATTTTAATATTTAGAACAAGAATAAATAATAGTGATGTGGATATCAGCCTTAAAGTGACTGATTGTTTTTTGAGGAATTGTATGTTTCTAAGCCCAAAATGTTTAACTATGGCTAGGTTTGTCTTAGTTATATTCATCAGATCATTATATTGCATGTGTGCATACATGTTCATGCCAAATTGTTATGTATTTCTATTAATTCTGAATACAATCGAAGTTTTGCCCAACTCGTATTGGCAAACTGAATGGACATACGCATTTGCTTTGCTGCCAATGCCGTTTTCAGCGCATGCGCACTCGGAATGGTGATCTTGTCTATTGAAAGCTCTCAATTGTCTGCCCTCTAATGTCCGGTCTACATTAAACTACATGACATCATAAATTATTCACCCCAAAGTAGTTGTATATGATATATCCGCATTTGAACCATATATGGTACGCATCCATAACCCAGCGATCCAAGATTTCTTCAAATGGATTGTTAGCAGCGCTGTGCACGATGCAGTGTAGATAAAAGATCACCCCCATACGTGTAGTATGGGTGAGAAACAACCTTATATAAAAGCTGGCAAAGAATGTTGACATGCTAGGGAAATAAACTTATCTGATAAATTCTTAATTTAAGAAGCAAAATATATTCTTCACAAACATCTTCATATTTTCCCGCTACCTCTGATTTGAAAAATATAATACAACATATATTTTAACGCACTTTAAAAGTCAAATCGATGGCGTTTCGTCGCTGCCATCTTCTCTTTTATCATTCTCTCTCAGTTCACCAACTCTGTGCTGATACAAGTAACCATTTGATACTGGAAACAGAGCTTATACTTCCTGTTCCATACAAAAGCCACTTTTGCCTGTATTTAGACTACGTTGACGTTCACCCCTACTGTATGTACTGGTGAATATTTTATCTTTGTTTGTTTGTTTGTTGTACGTCCTAGCAACATCTAAGGTCATACGAGGACGGGTACCGACTTGTGACAGTGCGCAGTCATGGCGATTTTATAATGCTGCCCCACTTGAAGACCAGGCCACCAGCAACATGACCTGATATCTCACTCAGTCACATTATCCTGACACTGAGCCAAGCAGTCCGTGCCCTATCCTAATAATGCCATGCGCCTGGCTAGGAAGCGACAAATATCATTTTAAAAGTAATTGGTTTGACTCGACCAGGGTTCGAACCCACGATCCCATAATCTACCAACACGGGAGACGGACGCTCTTATCTAGATGTAGTCCTGTAGAAGTAACAAGTGAACGCCTACATTAACAAGTGGTGTTCTCTGTGGCGGAGTGGTTAGAGTGTCTGACTTTTTTCTAGGTCAGACTCCTAATCAGAGGGTCGGCGGTTCGATTCCCCGTGCACCCAGCTCTGCCAATTTGGATTTCAGCCGCTGTGTATAACTTACAGCATCATCAAAGGCTGGTTGCTCTCATACCATGTCTATGTGGTGTGGGAGGTTAATAATCCCTTGGGTCGGTAAAAGTGTAGGCTCAGGCTTTCTATCGACCAGCAGTGGAGTGGGGAACACCAGTCGTCTGTGACTGGAATTTTCCCTGCTTGGGACAACTAATGTACCAAAAACAAAAAAAGAGAGACAAATAACTGTTCACACTTCGTGTCTACCATTCGGTATATCGTAATAGCTATGTTTCCAATCACAATATGAGAGATTTGCTTCATGCAAATCCAATAGAGTTAAATCAGATATGACCAGTGTGAAGTAGAATCAACTCTAATGGAGGATGACATTTATATCGACAAAAAAAACGAACCACAATGCATTTAAATTTGACTTCACTGAGCACTGTCAATGAATATTGACTGCAAGTCGCATTCTTTCGCGTTAAATGGCCCGACATTTGGCGACGGTCCCCAGCGAGGTTTTGCGATGAGGCCTGTGATCTGAAAGAGGCCTAATATTAAGGTGTTTGTAATAAGAGAAGGGTGACTCAGCGATTTAAAAAATAAGATTTCACAGTCTCTTAGCAATGATTGATACTTCTTATTTTACATCGCCAGTAGCACTGCTATTGGACCATCGATTAACCCTGGTTTTGAAGGTTTCATTCCGAAGAACTCTGACAAAGCTGGGTGTGCTGTGCTGGAATTGAATAGACTAGAGTTATGCATATACAGTACGACCCCGTTAAACCAAGCTCGGTTAAACCAAATGACCGGTTAATCCAAACTTGTTTCGGCGGCCCAGCAAAATACTACCATTTATCATATAAAAAAGTTGGTTAAACCAACAACTTTACATTAATTCAAACAGAATTGTCGGGCCCCAGGCCACTTCCGGTGTGGTTAAACCAAACTTTCATTTGGTTATAAGGTCATCTGAGACTTCTTTATATGATAAATTGTAGTATTTTTCCGGGCCACCGAACAAAGTTTGGATTAACCGATCGTTTGGTTTAACTGTGCTTAGTTATACTGTATATACATTAAAAGGAATAATCAAAGTGTCCACATATATTGTATATTGCATTCATAATGCACCTGAGTTTTTGCCAAAGCCAAGTCAAAGTCGAAACCAAAGTTCGGTTAAACCAATGATCGGTTAATCCAAACAAATTTCTAGGGTCCCTTCAAGTTTGGTTTAACGGGGTTATACTCTAATTTGATACAAGCATCAAATTCTGAAAAGCAGAACAGTTATCAAGATCTCCAATTTAAATACTGGCGCACTTATTACAGTTGCATAGTCCGATTGTTTTGAGTTTCTGTCACTTTTTACGATAAATGAAAAAAGGTGATATGTACTATACTCTTTATTAAAAATGTGTTTGGTGATGGTGTATTAATGCTGTCCATGAAGCCCCCCCAGTCAGACCTCACCGAATTGAGGAAACAGACAGAAACCGGACATTGTCCGGTGAAATACGGCAATGTACGGTTTATATATACGGTACCCATCCGGCATGTCTGTTCTGTTCTATCTGTGGTGGTGTCCGGCAGTGTCTGGTACAAGTTTTGAACATGCACAAAACTTGTACCGGACACCGCCGGACTGATGTGTGCGGTTGATGTCCGGTTTAAGTCCGTTTTGTCCATTTGAAATGTCCGTAACCCATCCGTTACGTCACCGGTTTGCTTCCCGCAGTGTCCGTTGACGGTGCTGCGGGAATTTGGTCCGTCGGTTTTCGGTGCGTCCATGATCAGTCCGGTAGGTGTCCGGTTGGTGTCCGGTTGGTGTCCGGTTGGTGTTTGGTTGGTGTCCGGTTGGTGTCCGGACCATCCGTTAGACATTCGGTTGTCATCCGATTATCGTCCGTTTATTGTCCGGTGGCTATTCGTTAATGTACGTTCCTTGTCCGTTTAGCATTTGTTTTGACCGGTATATTTCGGTACATTTCGGTACATTTTGGTACATTATGATACCTAACACCACTGGACTAGATAATTGTTTGTCCGGTGGTGTCCGGTAAGGTCTGACTGGGCCTTTACAGTTAAGTCCAATGACTTGTTTTCACCGCAAGACAGTAGGCCCACGAGACCTAATAGTCTTGTGTTTGTCTGTTTGTTTTTGTTGTTTTACATCCTAGCAACATCTAGAGTCATATCAGGATGGGTACCCACTTGTGACAGTGCACAATCATGGCAAGTTTATAGTGCTTCCCCACTGGGAGACCAGGCTGCCAGCAACATGACTTGATATACCACTCAGTCACATTATCCTGACACTGAGCCAACCAGTCCTTGCCCTATCCTAATAATGAGGAACGCCTAGCTAGGAAATAACAAGTGTCAATTTTTAAGTCATTGGTTTGACTCGACCAGGGTTTGGATCCCTCAATCTCCCAAAACAGGAGATGGACGCTCAACTCATTCGGCCATCGCGTCTGGTCTGTGGGGGTGTAAACGTATCGTATTAATGGTCAGGGTGGTGTTTGGCTGTTGGTGGGTTGGTGTTGTGGCTCCTGGTCTATGTGGATTGATGGTTGTCTGGATGCTCCTGAGACTAAAGAATAATAGATCCCGCCATTTAAGCTTGTTACATCTGTTGGCAAAATCTGGAACCACTCTAGTCGGGTCGGGTCCCTGACTACCTATGATTCCACATGCTGTATCTCCGTAAAGAATGCTTGGACAAATAATAAAAAGGTTGATTATATTTGGATATTCATATCACAACAGACATCAAGCTCTTATCCTTGTGATATATATATATAAAAGAGAACTATATTGTATTTTTCTTCTGGAATTTCATCACCGCTCTCACCATGTGTATTAATTACACCCTACTAGTTAAGCTAGTGACATCTATTGGCAGAATCTGGAACTACTCTGGTCGGGTACTTTCCAGCTTAACTGGCTGGGTCTATTGCCACCTGAGACAGAACCCCTAAGGCCCGGTCACATACACGTTAGTGGACGTAGTTGAGCATAGTGGAGGCTAACATAGTTCAACATAGTTCAATGTAGTTCAACATAGCTCAACGTAGTGCAACATACCGGCATATATACTTCTCTGTGATGAGAATATGATAAGAATGTGTGTGGGCCATGAGTTCCGATTCAAGCTTTGGCCATGTTCAAAAGAGAGGTAAGTTTGAGGTAGACATAGCCTCAGTGATGATAACATACTCTAGTGTACTCTAGCATACTCTAGCATACTCTAGCATACTTCTTAATGTACTCTAGAATAATCTAGCATACTCTAGTGTACCCTAGCATACTCTAGTGTACCCTAGTGTACTTTGACCTGCACAACACCTTGGCCATTCTGCCGTGGTCACATAGCCATTAGTGGACAAAGTTGAACATAGTGGAGGGTAACGTAGTTCAATGTAGTTCAACATAGTTCAACATAGGTCAACATAGGTCAACATAGTTCAACGTAGTGGGACATACCGGGATCCGTACCATAATGTACCAGGATCTGTACCGTAAGTATTTATCCATACTATTAGGTGGGTGATCAACCAAAAACTGCCGTACCTTAACGTAGTTTAACGTAGTGATAGCACATTTCACCCACGTTAATCTATGCACGGATCACTACGTCCACTAACGTGTATGTGACCGGGGCTTTACCGTGCTGAGTCTGGTGCGCTTGGACACCCAACAACATTCACAGTCAAATCAGTGACTGTGAAAGCGGGCTTTACCGTGCTGAGTCTGGTGCGCTTGGACACCCAACAACATTCACAGTCAAATCAGTGACTGTGAAAGCGGGATCGTGTCTTCTCTTTGGGAAGAGGAGATTTATTTGCTTCCGGATAGGGAGCTTTAGTAAATTACAGTTAAACGCTGGTCTGAAGCTTGAAAGACCCTCCAGCAGTTTTCTAAAGCGAAATTCAGTGAGGAACTGGGCAGGTGCTGCAGGGCTGTAGCAGCAGCACCTGTAAGGGGCAAATGGGAAAGCTGAAGAAAATGTCCCTAGTATCAGACAACTTCGCCCCCCAGGCACTGCTCCACCATGGACCTCAAATAGCAATTAGAGTTTATAGTAGGTAGTTGATATATAGCACAACAATTACAAAAGAGTAGGAAACAATTACAATTTCATAAGAAAATGACATAATTAATAATGCATATTTATTAAATTGATACATTTGAATATGGTTTAAAACTCCTAGGATTATTTCATTATTGTGTTTTGCATTTATTATGGATTAAAACTCCCAGGACTGTTGTATTTTACAATTATTATGGATTAAAATTGCAAGGATTATTGTATTTTACAATTATCATGGATTAAAACTCGCAGGATTATTTCAACCCATCCGTCAGTTGGAAATATACAGGGTTTAATTAGTTTGGAGTGGAAACATACTGAATTGATTCTGACATGGCCTTCCAAACTCTAATCCCTCAACATTCAGCGGAAATAGGCTATTATTAAATTTGAAAAAAAATGTTTTATTGAGGGAAAAAGAAAGCTAATGCATGGAATTGTAGAGTATCAAGGCCACATATATAACCTGAGTTGTGATGCCCTACAATCCAGCCCAGATGGTGCTTAGAACTACTTACATCTCAACCTTAGTGATTTGTGAATGTTATGGAAGATGAGATGGGTGATTATGAGGCAAGAGAGAAAACAAACAAAATAATAAATAAAAAGAATACAAAAATAAGGAACACACACAAACACACCTGACTTCTAGCTAGCCCCCAAATAGATAAAACCTGCATACTCCGATGAAACCATCTCTCAATCTAGGCTCCCTGATATATTCGATAAAGATAATGATTAGCAGGCTATCCTCGGAATTGCAAGAAGTTTGGGTTTTAGTCGTTCTCAACGTACAACATTTCCCAATATGCATCAATCACCCACATGACGCGAGATGTTCTCTAGTCTCGTCCTCAACATTTTTGTTGTTGTTGTTGGTATATTAGTTGCTTAAGCAGGGGACATTTTGGCCACAGACGACTGGTCTTCCGCATTCCACTGCTCCTTGCTCTATCCTAGTAATGTCGAGCGCCTGACTAGGAAGCGACAAGTATCAATTTTGAAGTCATTGGCTTGACTCGACCAGGATTCGAACTCGCGATCCCATTATATACCAACACGGGAGACGGACGCTGTAAGTAATTCGGCCATCCCGGCCATTACTAGGATAGGGCAAGGAGCAGTGCACTAGCGAAATAGCGAATGGTAGACAGGAAGTGTGAACAAGACATAACATACATACAAAATATTGCCTGCTTTAGCAATGAATGTAGTAATAAAATAAATAAATACACAAATCATTTTTTTTTTTCCTTGAAGATTTATACTGCCTATCATGGATAAGTCTGAATAGACTTGTTTTTACCATTAGACAGTTTGTTGATAGAAAGCCCGAGCCTACACCTTTATCGACCCAAGGGATTTTTAACCTCCCACACCACATAGACATGGTATGAGAGCAACTGGCCTTTAATGGCGCTGTAAGTCATACCCAGCGGTGGAAATCCAAATTGGCAGAGGTGGGGGGCACAGGGAATCGAACCACTGACCTTCAGATTAGGAGTCCGACCTAGAAAAAAGTCAGACACTCTAACAACTCGGCCACAGAGAACACCATAATTGCATTAGGGGTGAAGGTCATGTCATGAGGAAAGTGAGCAAGAGGTTTATAAACCTAATAGTATTGCATTGTATTCTGGTTACAGAAAGAGAGGGTACCCTCGTCTCCGGTTTCAGGATACCATCAAGAGAAACCTGAAGCTGAGAGACATTAAGATCGACTCATGGATGTCACTCTCACAGCAGAGAGCTAAATGGAGAGCGGCAGTCAAGTAATGAAAGCAGTCTTTGTCGCATCGCGACCGACAGCATGATGATGATGAGTATTGGATACAATGGGTGCATGCTGTATAGGTATTTTAAGTACCCTCCCTCCCTCCTTGTCCCCCCGCCCCCCCGCCCCCCACACCGCCCCATCACTCAATTACTTACCTCAGCTATTCAGGCAACTAACCACCCTCAGGTGGCAGAGCATGCTAGGTTGAGTGTAGGGACTTGGAGGGCGATGGCTCCCTTCTCTCACTCATCCCCATCACATACACCATACCCGTAATTGCAGCACAGTTTGTGCAGCGACCCACCATCTTAGCCCATAAGATTGAACTTATCATGGCTAACTCACTAACGCACTAACCTCCTTCATCATCTGCTGATACGCCCTACCTAAATAACCGCTGATCTACAAATTTACAAAGTAATGTAAATGGCTGAGTGCCTCAGCGATTCAAAAATGTATGTTCTCATGAATAATGTGTTTTACCATCAGCAACAACATAAACAAACAAAAATACAGTCCTCTGGTGTGATGGCGTTGTTGCCATAGTTAACAACACCAGGTCCTGAGTAGTTCTCCAACCCACACGTTTGTTATTAACCTACCCACCCGTCCTGATATGACCTTCGATGTTGCTAGGATGTCAAACAACAACAAACAGACAAAAGACCTGCCCACATCTACTTGTCCATGTAGTATTTCACTCGGTATTATTAGACCCTCCGTGATACATAACACAGACACAATTATTTGGTTGAGAATGTTAACTCTGGCTGGCCAACATTTCTAGCCTACAGTTTAATTCTTATGGTCACAATTTCCAATGGGAGTGATAGCGATTGTGGTGCTCGTGCCAGCTCGGTGGCTACTCGTGGTGGGTTTGCTATCCTGCGTGCAAACCCAAGTCGCCCAGGCAGCTGCCATCAGTGGTTCAGGCGATAGATGATGCATTCGGTGGATGAGACGCCAGGGACTCCGTTAATAATATTAATATAATGTATTTATATTTCACAAAACTGAGAGTGAGAGCATTACATAGTAATGGACAACCGGGATATATCAGTCGCATACATACAATTACAAATATTCAGCTAGTGCAATTCTATTAACATAGCTTCACAGGTAGCCAGGGTCAACAGAAAACAGCATTCAGCATGTACAGCGTCCTGGTCATGGGACCATTGTTATCGGAGGCATTGCAAACAAATGGGAGCTTCCCATCTTGGAATTGAACACTACATTTCCGCCATTCTGGGGGTAGGTGTCAAAACCATTGTGTAATCTCGTTTACCTAATGGTTGGTATTGTTGCAGCTGATAGTTTCATTTATGTACCAACAAATGATACTGAATGGCCGGAAGACCAGTGCTCTGGCGCTGACAAAAGGCATTATTCACTGAATAAACTACATTTGAGTAAAAACAAAAAAAAGTAAAAATACTACAACTTTACCAACTGAATACAGAAGATAACTTCTGCTTACATTCTAAATACTCACATTGATCTGACTAATATTGATCTAATTATATGACACTACTGTTACCATATTGCTATGGAACTTTTGGTTTACAGAATGTCATTGTGTTACACGCTGCAAATTGTGTATTCAACAGTTATTGTATACCTTATTCTATATACCTTTTGTGTAAATAACCCTGAGTTGAAAAATGGCTGGAAGGAAGACCAGTGCTTTGGCACTGGCAAAAGGTGTATTCAGCTGAATAAACATATTTACCCCCACCCCCCCCCCCCCCCGCCCAAAAAAGAAGTGAACCCACATCCTTGTGTCTGCCTACCTGCACATGTGACATTTAAACTGGGGACGTGAGTGCATCTCAAACAAGTAGTGTGTGTAGGGGGTAGGTGGCTGCTGGGGGTGGGTAGGGGGTGGCAGTGATTCCCCATCGAGCTCCACCAGGTGGCGCTCACACCGGATATCGATCAGATTGACCCGGGCAGTATTTGCACTAGGTACTTGTGAACAGACCCTTGATCCCAGCAAGTTGAGCATGAACCCTTAGGCCATGGGTGATCGATAGCTCCCTCCACCACACAATCTCCCAGCCCCCCCTCCTCCCCCCCATCCCCACCCGCCCCGCAACAAGCAGCGAAGGCGGGCGCACTTCTCGTAGCCGGCTATTTCAACCAAATACAGTATAACCCAGTTAAACCAAACTTGAAGGGACCCTAGAAATTTGTTTGGATTAACCGATCATTAGTTTAACCATGCTTTGGCTTTGACTTCAACTTGGGTTTGGCAAACACGTCGGTGCAATATGCGTGTAATATTTAATGTATGTGGACACTTTGATTATTGTTTTTTTATGTATATACAGTATAACCAATTTAAACCAAGCTTGGTTAAGCCAAACGATTGGTTAATGCAAATGTTTTTCGGCGGCCCAGTAAAATACTACCATTTATCATATAAAAAAGTTGGTGGGGTCTCAGATGACCTCATAACCATATGAAAGTTTGATTTAACCTACTGGAAGTGGCCTGGGGTCCGAAAATTCTGTTTGGATTAACCGATAGTTTGGATTAACCAACTTTGGTTTAACCAACTTTTTTATATAATAATTGTTTGTATTTTGCCGGGCCACCGAAAAAAGTTTGGAGTAACCGATCGTTTAGTTTATCCGAGCTTGGTTTAACAGGGTTATACTGTATAACCTTTGTAATGGTAAATATGTCTATTCTGCTGAATAAGTCTGCTTAATGAAGAGCCAAAGCACTGGTCTTCCAGGCATTTTTCAACTCAGTGTTATTTACACAAAAATGTATATAGAGTAAGGTATACAACAACTGTTGAATACATAATTTGCAGCATATAACAACATGAAATTCTGTAACCCACACGTTCCACAGTGATATGATAAGAGTAGTGTCATATGACTCGATCAAAATTATACAGATCAATGTGAGCATTTACTTGGTATTCAGAATGTAAGCAGAAGGTATCTTCTGTATTCATTTGGTAAAGTTGTAGTAAGTTTTAGGATCTGTTCAGTTGGATATGTTCAGTTGGAGTTATGCAAGCAGTATATAAATGTCAGTTTGTTAGACATATGCTAGTGTTTCTCCATTGTGGTTAGTTATGTGAGTTTATGAATGAGTTTATGCTTGAGGGAATATATCAAACTATCGAATGGATTTGAGACTTTGATTTCTGTGATGTCTATGACCCCTCCGCCACAATCATCACCCACCCCTGATTGAATGAATGATACATCGGAATGAATGATAAATCGGCTGAAAATACTGTATTTACTGACTGCATGCTTTGCATTCTCTCCATATTATTATAGTCTTTTATTTAAACTACATTTTTGGATTGGCGTTTACATGGTTTTGTGCCGGAGCTCTTCATATATCTACGTATGATTGTCTTCATTGAGATGTTAATAATTTGACAACGACACAGCAGATAAGTTTAAAGTTGGATTTATTTTAAGCGCCAGCAGTGTAAGTTTTTGTTCAATACAAAGTTCAATTTCAAACAACAATTTCAATTACAGTGAGGTCAAGCAGCTTTAACCCCCTCGTCCTCAACAATGTCCCATAGGGGTGAGTGGGTGGTAATTTTGAGGCTGATCAGTGTCCTCCTTGTGCCCGTGTCGATGTGAGCTCACTGCTTCAGGACCTGGCCTTATATAGGCTTGTAAGGTTAATTAGTTCAAGAATGTGACTGCAGATGGCAGATCGATAGCATATTAGTTAGGGTAATCAGGTTTCGTATCTCGAAAGTACAGATAGGCGGTGCTGGAGCACAAGGCATATACTAATACAATCGTTCTTTGATAGGTGGCAGCATAAGGCCTTCCTTAGTTTAGTATGAGGCTAAGGCTGTGTACGCATGTCAAATTACCTGTGTTGCCGAGCATCATGGACAATGCACACATATGCAATTTACAACACAAACAACGGACTGCATGACATGGACTTTATTCAAGACAGGTTATCTTTATAAGAGGCAATGGTCGATCAATCAAGTTAGGTCAATCAATCAAATGGATCAAGCAATCAATCAAATGAAGTCAAAGTCAGGAAATCAGGCTCTCAACGCTACTGCAATGTTGTTCTTCTTGTGGGGATGGGTGGGCGGCCGAGTAAGGTGGTAGTTGTTGTTGTTGGTCCGGCGTCTGTGGTATAATCTAGGACCTGGCATCCCGTCGTTGACTGGAAGTGATGTCACAAATCTTTCGTGCCGAGAGGGGGCATTGAGGCATTCGGGTTCGAATCCAGGTGGCACCACCGCAGGAGCAGTCCCCTCTTTGCGCACAAATTACCCATGTTGACAAACCAACATCAACAATGCACATAGTGATGTACTGCATCCATTTCCCCATTCTCCGCACCAGTGGTTTTAGTTATTCAGGCCTGTATTTATGCTGCCTACAAAAAGCATGCAGCTTCCAAGAAAGATTAATCGTGTATTTACACATGAAGGGTTCAGGTGCAAAACACATAAACGCCAATCCAAAAATGGAGAGAAATGTTCTGTAAAATATTCCAATATTCAGCAAGGGGGGAAGGCAATTACTCTATTACTGATCGGTGTACTTGGCCAGGTGCAGATATATATATATAATATATATGGGTTGATGGTACCTGAGTGGATGTAAATAGACATAGTGGTGCTGGCAGGTCTGGGCGTGATTGCAGTCAAGGCCTAGGTCACCACACTCAAAAGGTCAAGGTTGGTGGTGGCCAAGGGGTCATACATCTACTGGTGGTGGGCAGACCACTGGTATCCATAGAGACCAGGAATGGAATTGGTGGAAGGATGTGGTATGAAACTCTACCAAGAACCCATGTAACTATATAACAATAAAGCAGAGGTTTGGACTCTCTCTCTTATGCTTTGCTTTCTTCCTTTCTCTTTGTCTGTATTGTTTTCCTCATAGCCTACATACAGTGCCACATATCCGAGCATTAGACTCTACAAACAGATGACCACTATGAGTTGGTAGTTTCTACAAACTGGTGACCACAACTAGATGGTAGTTTCTACAATCGGAATCAAACCATTAACAACTTAATTTGTTATATTCCTACTCTTTTGTGTATTGCTCCATAACCATTTGTTTTGTTTTGGGGGAGTTTTCAGTCGCATTTGTGCGCTGAAGGCTGCACATCTGCAGCACTGAATGGGCACCGCTGAAAGCAGTCCCATGTGGTCGGGAGTTGGCTTCCAATGGGTAGTGATCAGAGGAATTGGGGTGGTAGGGGTGAGGGGGGAGGAAGGAAAAGCCAGCCTAAGGAGCCCAACCATAGTCATCTGAGAGGGCCGGGGGAGGCTGGGTGGTTGGTGTAGTTTTATGCCCCAGTAAGACCGTAGGCCATACGAGGACGTGCACCAACTTGTGACAGTGTGCACTCATGGTGACTTTATAGTGCTGCCTCACTGGGAAATCAGGCCACCGGCACCATGACCTGATGTCCCACAGAGTCACATTATCCTGACACTGTGCACCCAGCCCCTGTCCTGATCTCATAATGCCAAGTGCCAAGCAGCAACAGGTACCTATTTTATAAGTCATTGGTTTGACTCGACCAGGATCCAAACTTCAGTCCCTGCAGATTCACTGGTATGCACAGTAAGTCCGGCCACGGCCAGAGGAAGAAGTGAAGTGAGGATGGGATTAGTTAGGCAGTGGGTGGGGTTACCTGTTAGTTGTTAGTGAAAATTAGTGGTTAGTTGGTAGTGGTGTCAAGTCAGCTATGGCGATGCGGTGGGGCCTGCTAGTCCTAGGTGTCATGGTCTGGGCCCGACAGTGTTGATAGTGTTTGCGTTCTGGTGGTAGAAGCGAGCGAGTGCATTCCAGGATGACTTGGAAATCCTGGAGAGGATAGCCAGAGCGGCCCTATTGTCGCTGCATAACCATTTGATCATATGAAGAGTGGAATTAATTAGCTTTACCATTATTTTCAGGCTACAATCCTTTATTAGAACTCCATGTTTGGATTGGCGTTTACATGGTTTTGTGCCGTAACTCTTGACAGTGTGCTTGTCTTCATTGAGATGTTAATAATGCACACATATGTAATGCACATGGCGATGTCCTGAATCCATTTACCCATTCTCCTGACCAGTCCTTTCATATATTCAGGCCTGTATTTATGCTGCCTACAAAAAGCATGCAGCTTCCATTAAAGATTAATCATATATTTACACATGAAGAGTTCAGGCGCAAAACCACACAAACATCAATCTAAAAATGGAGAAAAACATTGCAATCAAACCTTTGAAACAATTGTTGTTATATTCCTGCTCGTTTCTTCATTGCTGCATAACAATGTGATCATATGAAAAGTGTAATTAGTGAGCTTTAACATTATCTCAAGGCAACAATCTTTTATTTCAACGACATTTTCACATTGGCGTTTACACGATTCAGCGTCTGATCTCTTCACATATGCGTGTCTTCATTGAGATTTTAGTAATGCATACATTCTTAATGCACAAAGCGATGTACTGAATCCATTTGTAACCGTCGTCTGGACCGGTGCTTTTATAAATTTAGGCCTGCATTTGTGCCACCTACAAAAAGCGTGCAATTTCCATGTAAGATTTATAATGTAGCGTGTCCACCGGCTCTAAGTACCTCACATTAGCCGCACCACAATCGATGGATATGGCTATTAGTATTATAGATCAAGGCTGCTCACTCTTTAAAACACAGCACCGCAGATCGCATCAGTTAAAAATCAATTAAATAGTTAGTCCCATTTTCCGGGTGCAAGATATTTATGGAAGGTAGGAGTCCGGTGATACTAACAAATAATCGAAAAACTTTGGGGATGAGGGTAGCTCCCAACAACAATAGAAAACAAGATTGGAAAGTGTCTCGCGTGGAATTTTCTAGTGCTTAGCATATGAGGAAAATTAGATACTCTATAGGTGCATAGGTCGATGGCTTTGACTTTCTATCTTCGTTTCTGTTAATGAATGTATTACTTTCATTGCTATTATCTGCCTTATGCTCACTTGAAATAACTGCTATTTTAAATAGCTATCTTTGGAGATATTTGAAGTGCAAATATATATAATTTGTCATGCATGGCCAAATTCTGAGTTTACCATCTAATGTGAGGTAGTAATTTGCTTAATGTTTCATCCTTATATATATATCTGACCATCCGAGCAGGTCTGGAGGCGGTAGTGACCAGAAACAGCTGGTATCAGAGTGGCCAGATGCCACTCACAGGTGGCGCCATAGGGGCAGAAGCAGGAACTAACTCCTATGAGAATAGGATAGTAGGTAATAACTAATATATAGAAGAGAACTGATAAGTGGTAGTGTCCTTGTTTATATTCCCATAATAGATAATAGAGCACATATATATATATATATAAATGTATATATATATATATGTATTTATACATCTATTATAGGAATATAAACAATGCATGTACACCTACTATATGGGTGTATTTATGCATGTGGATACTGATAGGCCCTTACATCACAGGTCATTTATTAGGGAATCGCCAGTTGCTATTCCACTCCCTCAGCCGGGTACGGGATGGCTGCTCTTTGACTGTGGGGGTCACAAACCCCATTTCCAACACACATATGGGTCACTCTCCTGAAAACTGACCAGAAGTGTCACATGGAGAGTTAAAATCTAATATTTGAATTCTTTACATTTTTTGGTTACAAATGAAAGCTGGAAATCTCCCCTTTACATCTATGTAAAATATAAATTGATGAGATACAAAATAAAGGCGTAGTCCATGATTAAGCTATGTCTTATGGCAGTATAACATGTGTGTCACACATGTTACACATGTTTAGGATACCACACAGTCTGCTTAATACAAATGTAATCAGAATTAAATAATATCATACTTAGAAGCATATTGATCATGGCATAATATACAGAAATATGTAGTGCATATATTGATAAAAAAAAGTAATTCCCAGCCATGCTTTATTCACTGAATAATTAGTGTACAATATTTGTGTGGCATCCAGACACCACTCGGTACACATGTGACGGAAATTTGTAATGTTATTTCTGAAGACCTCAAATTTCTTTTTTTAAATTTAAGTGCATATACATGTTAATAAATACTTCCTTTTTGATTTGGGAATTGTTTTTTTTTATATATCAATGCAATACAAGATGTTAATAAGGATTCAACCACGTCCCACATGTCATTTTACAAATGGCTGACTGTAAAATGTTTTTTTTTGGTACAAAAACACTTCATAACTAAAAGGACCACAGTTGCACACAGTTTATTTTATTTCCCTTATTTATTTGATCAAATCTGAACATGAATATGAAAAGTATAGGAAAAAAATAAGTAGGAAGTTTTTGTATTGATGTTTTCAAATCCCATCCCATGCTGACGTTTTCAGGAGAGCGACCCATATATATATCTATGCATTTGTGGGTCGGGGATCCTATGGTTCCCAATATATATATGTCTATAATATATGTGCTCTATAATCTATTATGGGAATATAAACAAGGACACTACCACTTATCAGTTCTCTTCTATATATTAGTTATTACCTACTATCCTACTGTCATATGAGTTAGTTCCTGCTTCTGCCACTATGGCGCCACCTGTGAGTGGCTCCTGGCTACCCTGATACCAGCTGTGTCTGGTCACTACCGCCTCCAGAACTGCTCGGATGGTCAGATTTTTAATTCATATATATATATATATATATATATATATAATATAGGGAACCATAGGATCCCCGACCAGATACAGTACAACAGAGACAAGACAATGAAAGGTGGGTTGAGATACAATATTTCTCTGGCATAGGGGAATATGTGCCCTAGACTAATAGCAACAATTCTGGGCGCAAGTGACAGTGGTAATGCCAGAAGTTAAGGTCGTGGCCGGTGGTGACGCCAGCAGTCCCTCTCATGAGTAAGGAGCAAATACATGAAGAGTGCCCATTGGCTAATAATGTAGTGTAATAATATAATATAGCAATGTAATAGAATAATCCCATCAGCATCTTTATACTTCCATAATGATTATATATCACATATATGGAAGGGGGCTCCTGTGCTTCTCCCATGTATACATATATAACTCATATATCTGTGGGGAAGTACCTCTCCCTCACTTTCTCTTTTTCCTTCCCCTTCCCATTCTCCTCCTTCCC
The DNA here is from genome assembly GCA_030323885.1 of Branchipolynoe longqiensis. Taxonomy (NCBI): domain Eukaryota; kingdom Metazoa; phylum Annelida; class Polychaeta; order Phyllodocida; family Polynoidae; genus Branchipolynoe; species Branchipolynoe longqiensis. Next base: position 60,173,377 of record CM059193.1, on the reverse strand, counting down.
CTTCTTTTTCTTCGTCTTCTTCTTCTTCTTCTTCTTCTTCGACTTGTCTTCTTTCCGTATCTCCTCCTTTCGATGTATTGCAATACCTGCATACATGTATGCAGGTATTGCAATACCTCAGCGAGTTTGACGCCACTGCCCTGCAGAGTTGTAAACCACTGCCTTGTGGTACAGGTTCTTGACTGAACCGAAGGCTAAGGGAGCAAACCCTAAACAGAAAACCATGTCACTGTGGCAGCATCAAGGTTGGTTGATGTATGAACTCCCAACATCTCCGAACCAGTCACTGCAGCGACAAATAGTTTTGCACCTGTCTGGACATGTTCTTGCCGGTGTGAGACCTCTATTTGCTCCCCGACAGAGTGCCGCTGGTAACTTGCAAAAGCCAGCAGCACTTCAACACTTTTGCAGGCAGCTTTCCTGAAATGAAGTCAAGTAATAAAAAGCAGTCTTTGTCGCATCGCGACCGACAGCATGATGATGATATGTGGGTTATCTGTAAGGAATCGTGGGGGTATAAACATAGGACATGTCACCTGCCAGTTAAGCCAGGCCTACTACCACTCTGGTACACCGGATCAATATATATATATATATATATATATCTATGATGCATGGACTGGTTCCTGTTTCCCCCACTGGCGCCACCTGGGAGCGGACAACCAACTTTCAGCGGGCATGGTGGCCTAATCTGGAGAGCACGGGACTCGCGTGCGGAAGCTCAGGAGTTTGGCTCCTGGTGGAGTCAATCCAATCACTTTAAAATTGATCCGTGTCACTTCCTAGCCTAGCGCTCATCATTAATAGCATAGGGCAAGGACTGGTTAGCTCAGGGTCAGGATAATGTGACTGAGTGGGATAACAGGTCATGGTGTTGACGGTCTGATTACCCAGTGGGGCAGTGCTACAAATTTGCTAGGAGTATGCACCATCACAAATCGGTACCCATCCTGATATGACCTTAGATATTGCTAGGATTTAAAACAACACCAAACAAACCAATGATCCCACCACTTTTGGCGGAATTTAAAAATCATACATAAATTGTAAATAAATGTATATATATAGGTCGACATAAATAGATAATGACCATGATCGCGGAGCTTTAGCAAAATGCCCAGAAAACCTCCATCATCGATGCCCAAAGGGTTACTGGAGGAGCTCTCCTGTGTGTGTGGGGGGGGGGGGGGAGTGGTGAAGTGCAGGCAGAGCACATCCTTCAGCAAGGTTAATATTAATATAAATGTAAAAATATGCCAGGGGTGGACTGAGGGGAAGCCCTTATGCTTGCGCTGAGGGCAGATGACGGACAGGTATTGAAGTGCACTAACGCCATGACACCCTGAGGGGTTAGTGGCTTACGAAAAGGTCCATAGCCGACGCGGTGGCTTATTGGGTAGATCAAAGTCTTGCTTTATGGAAGGTGAGGTGTTTGAAACCCGGCCGAGTCAAACCAATGACTTACAAAGTTGATAGTTGTCGCTAACTTGCATGTGCTAGAGGTGTTATTAAATCAAATAAATTTTATTTTTGTTTGTGGGGTTAATGCACATAACCTAACATGTCTGGAAGACCAATCCTGCGGCACTAGAAAAGAAAAATGTCTTTATTCATCAAATAGAAATCACCATTGACTCCAATTATAATGAAGCTATGAGGGGTGCAACCTCTCAAAAGTCAGCATTCCATTAGTTGCTTCTATGATTAAAAAGAATAAAACCTTCTCCAATAAAAACCAATTATGAAGGTCAAAGTAGATCCTACTTGCACCTAGATAAAAGATTCTCCCATACTTCCAGTACAGGGGTGAAAACCAACCCATTAGAAAAACTGGCGAAAAATGTTGACATGCTGGGGAAATTAACTGAGCTGGTAAATTCTTAATTTAAGAAGCACAATATATCATTTATGTACATCTTCATATTTAGCCGCTACTTTTGAGTTGGAAAATATAATAAAACATATACTTTAATGCAATATAAAAGTGAAATTGATGGCGTTCTATGGCCGCCATCTTGTCTTTTTGCATTCTCTCCCATTTCACCAACTCTGTGCGATATACGTATCCATTTGATACTGGAGGCAGGGATTCTACTTCCTGTTCCATAATAAAGCTATTTTCACGCGTATTTACACTGCGTTGTCATTCACCCCTGTACTGGAAGTATGGGGTGAATCTTTTATCTAACTTGCACCCAGCTACAAAGCCAATATGTACACTGAGTCAGACTGATTAATCACCATGTTGTTCAGAGATCAAGCAATACTCAATTATAAATGCCTCCCTACCACCACTGTCACTAATGGGTACGGAAACACACATAATTATCATCGATTATTGATCATGCTGGTTTATTTATGCTTCATGAGATCGATATCTTTTCTAATAATATACATATTATATGCACCTTCAAGATATACAGACGGGGTGGCCGAATGAGTTAGAGCACCTGTCCGCGTGTTGGTAGACCGTGGTATCGTGGGTTCGAACCCTGGTCGAGTCAAACCAATGACTTAAAAATGTATACTTGTCACTCCTAGACAGGCACTTGGCATTATTAGGAGCGGTCAAGGACTGGTTAACTCACTGAGAGGATACTGTGACTGAGTGGGATTTCAGGTCATGGTGCTGGTGGCCTGGTCTCCCAGTATGGCAGCACTATAAAATCGCCATGAGTGCGCACTCTCACAAGTCGGTACCCGTCGTGATATGTCCCTATATGTTGCTAGGACGTAAAGCAACAACAAACAAACAAAACAAAATCCAGATTCATAAACAAATAATTATGTAAACCAGTGATATGTGAGCTATAATACCTCCATGAGTATATCTATTTATATTTATATGCCAGTTATATCGGGCTAATAAATCTCTCTTGGATTACAATGTTTATCTCCGTTTGTTGTATTGGTGTTTACGTGGTTTTGCGCCTGAAACTCTTCATGTGTATATAGAGAGAGATATGTTTGTTTGTTTAGCGACCCCCCCACCCCCCACCCCCACCCCCCACCCCCACCCCCCACCGCAACAAAGAAAGGAAACATCGGTTATTGACAAATTCTCCTACCCATATTATAATGATAATATATTACATCACATATATGATGTAATATATTAGAATGACAATACATACATTACATCATATGTATACATGATGTAATTCGTTAGCAGAATATATGGATAGTGATACACCCTTTATCACGTTGTAAAGTCCACGGCTGGAATCTGTGTTTGTTTAGGCAGGCTATGGTGAAATCAAAACAGGCAAGAAGAGAAAGGAAGAGTATAAAGAGTGAATGTAGAGAGAGAGCCAAGCCCTCAGGTTTATTATTTATAGTGGTACATGGATCTGGTATGGCACACCACCTGACCTTATTCTCCAATGAGAATCAAGCATCTCAAGCTCCACCAATGAACATCAAGCATTCCTGGGTTCCCATGGCTACAGTGCTCTGCCCACCACCACCATGCGGTGTGGCTGCTTGGCCACCACCTGCCCTGAGCTGAATGTGTGGTGATCCGTCACTAACAGAGGGGGGAGTGCGTAGTGAGTACAGCTCCAAGTGCCCCTTACACACTATCTGACTAACACACAATGACTATTTACCATGAGTAAAGTATCACCAGCAACTATATAAATACACTCATGCACCTGGTTCTCTGTGGCGGAGTGGTTAGCGTGTCTGACATTTTTCTAGGTCGGATGCCTGATCTGAGGGTCGGTGGTTCGAGTCCCCATGCCCCCCCCCCACCTCTGCCAATTTGGATTTCCACTGCTGTGTATAACTTACAGCGTCAGCAAAGGCCGGTTGCTCTCATACCATGTCTATGTGGTGTGGGAGGTTAAAAATCCCTTGGGTCGGTAAAAGTGCAGGCTCAGGCTTTCTGTTGACAAATTGGGAATCAGCTATCTGATTGCAAATCCTGCTACGATCATCCACCACCGAGAGCACATCCCACGAATAAAGATCATACCTCTGCTCGAAAATCCTTGAGATAACTCGTGGAAGGACACGATGAAGAAGAATGCACCTGGCCCTATATACCTTTTACTACAATAGACCATAATTGCATTACCCCACCAATGCGTTTTATCAGAATATTTTACAA